>CM033474.1:145182655-146579992 GCA_019447015.1 Hymenochirus boettgeri
GCTTATACTATAAATGGCTGTGTTAAGTGAATCCCTGTTGGAAAGGGATCTTGGAGTTTTGGTGGATAACAAACTTAAAGGAAGCAAGCAGTGCCAGGCAGCCAGGTGTTAAGGGTGTGATTAGATAGTGGCTAAGAGGTGTTATAGGAACGCCCAGAGTAAGGTGTTAAAACAGCATTGTACATGGCAGACAGTTGGTGTCGAACCCCCCCACCTCTATTTAGGCTTGGTTTCTTTATCTTCACATAAATGGCCTCCTTAACACCTCTCTTGAACCAGTCACGTTCCTTCGCCAGTATGTTAACATTACAATCTTCAAAGGTATGTCCTTTATCCTTAAGATGCAGATACACGGCTGAGTCCTGTACAATGCTGTTTTAACACCTTACTCTGGGCGTTCCTATAACACCTCTTAGCCACTATCTAATCACACCCTTAACACCTGGCTGTGATATGCTAATTGGGATTTTCCAGGGTACATAATTGCCACAGATTCTTGTACAAGTCATTCTGAATTGAGAAAGCCAGTCGGATGACTAGCGAAACGTCTTCAAGAACTACATTTCAAGTCCAGTTGATCTAATTGAATACAACAGATATACCATGACCTGGATGAATGAGAACCTTCACAAGCATACCTATGTTTTTATATATTTTTCAAACAATTTCTATTCTACCCCCCAAATCTTTCTTCAATCTTACGAAATGTATTCTCCTCCAATGTATATGGTTTGGCACATCCACAGACTCAAATATTCTACCCTAACACGCTGTAAAAATAAAGGAGGCATAGGACACCCACACCTAAATTTACACCACACTGCCTCTATCTTGACCCACACATTGGACTGGGTTCATCAATTCGATAACAAACTATGGATACAAATAGACTCCAATTTGTTACAATCCCCAATGCATTTCCTCCCATGGTTAAAGCCAGAACATAGACCACCGTCTACACCACAATGATTCTTTGTGCCACTCACTCTTAAACTATGGGACAAAACCCTCAAAAAATATCACATCTCTAACTCTTCTAGACTTCTTACTCCCCTACTACAGAACCACAGGTTTCATCCAGGAACCACAACATTCCACTTTCCCAAATGGACTAAAGCAGATAGGCCATCAGTAAGCTCATGTCAAAGCAAAAACAAAATTATTCCTTTTTCTATGAAAGCTACTCTTCATTATTAGAGATGGTCGAACTATTGAAAGTTCGGTCCGTTTTCGAACTTTCGAACTATTGTAAAAGTTCGAAAGTTCGAAAACGGACCCATTAAAGTCTATGGGAGGCAAATAGTTCGAAAAGTTCGAGTCAAATACAACTAAAATATTAATGGTAACTTAATGTAAATGGCTGTGGGACCTGGGAAATGGTCTGGGGAGCATGTTCCAATATCCAGGACTTTCGTAAAATCGATTTTACTCTCACGCGCGCTACTTTCGAGCTTTCGCGTTCGAACTTTCGAGGTAACATGGACATTTTACTTGCAGATTCGATGCTTGCCTATAGGCTTTAATGGAGACTTTACTCGCAGATTCGATGTTCGCGCCTAGATACCATGAACATTCGAACATTCGATAAATCATCGAAAGTCCGGGAAATATCGAAAGTCCGCGTCCGACATAGTTCGAGAAGTCCGGGTCTGTTCGAACTCGAACAGTTCGGCTCGAACTCGGGTTCGAGTTCGAGTTCTATGCCATCCCTATTCATTATAATACATCAATTACCTACAACTATCACAATTTATAGAATCGCTCTGCAAGGAACCAACTTGGTGCTTCACCCATACTGCTTTTCAGAAATGATGCCTCCCCTCCTCTACTCCTCACACCATCTCAAAATTATACGCTATCCTAAGAAACCATACAACATCTGAACTACCATCCTTCACTACTAAATGGGAGGAAGAGTTACAAATAAACTTCTCTACAGAACAATGGGAAAACTGTTTTACCCTCTTCCATAGACTCTCCATAGCATGAAAATCACAAGAAAAAAACTATAAATACTATCCAGACGGTACCGACATCCAACTTTACTCCAAAAAATATTTCCTAAAGTCTTTGATAAATGTTGGAGATGCGATCAGCATAAAGAAACCATATCTGGTTTACTTGCCCAATCATCCAACCCTTCTAAAACAAGATCCTACAAACTACTACAAATACCCATATAACAAATGCACAAATTATCCTACTTTCGATGTTACCATGACCACTTGAACAACAACAAAAGGCCTTCTAAGTCACTTTCTAACCGCTGGAAGAATGGTCCTCCCCAGGTTCTAGAAAACAACTATCTGCCTAATAATCTAACCTGGGTTTCAGAACTAAACCATATTATGCGAATGGAAGACCTTACCTCCTCCCTCTATACATCATATTCAAGGAAACAGAACAATACAAAATTCTACTGATCTGAGTCTTGATACCCTATACCTAATGCTTTGTATTGCATATAACCTAACCCCATAAGGCAACCATAACCATAATGTTGAATTTATCGACATTGAATCTCATCTGCCCATTTCATCAGTCTGACTATATCTGACTGCAAGACAATTTTACTTTTGAATACCCGACATAGTTTTCTGTCACCAGCAAACACAGAGATGTTACACTCAATTGTCATTTTATTTATAATATTTATAAACAGAAGCCACATTGGCAATTGCTCTATGTTCACAATTTAATTCCTTTACAATGTGTTTTTTAAGTCAAGATATCTTAATTTGTCTATACAGTACAGTATGAAAACCTTTAACAAAACCTAAAGGTGGCCACACACATGAATGATAGTCAGCAAATCCCATCAGATCTGACGGTGTATGGATAGGTTGTGAAAATAAGTGTAGAGTACACTGGAAAACCACTTCACCAAGTGTACACAGTAGTTAGATAAAAGCTTCTATATTTATTCAGAAGTAATCTAGCAACATTACAAACAGCCTGACGCATTTTGGGCTACCATGTGCCCTTAATCATAGGCTAAATATTGAACCCTGGGAATAGATCAGAATAGAATCTTATCTGCAGTAGAATAGGATACATAACAGCGATAAAAAAGTAGCTACACAATCATAAGAACCAGGTTATGTTTAGTAACAATATCATACATTTTATTATATACATTTTATAATATACATTTGTATTGAGTGCATTAGTCATTTCTATGTATATCATATAATAGTTACAAGACGACTTTGTTACATCAGTATCTTTTAGTGTTCACTGTGGTTTTTTAAGACTTGTGGCTTTTGTATTATATTGTATTACCCTGATCCGGAGGGAGGTGTAGCTGGAGACTGCATCCACTCCTCTTAGGAAGTTTGTTCGTTCAGGTGAAAGGCTATATCTGTTCTGGAAGAGGAGTTATATATTGAGCCTATGATTAAGGGCACATGGTAGCCCAAAACATGTCAGGCTGTTTGTAATGTTACTATGTTACTTCCGAATAAATAAAGAAGCTTTTATCTAACTACTGTGTATGCTTGGTGATGCAGTTTTCCAGTGTGCTCTACCCTTACATGCAATGTGAATCGTGTTGTACTTTGGGATCGTAGTGAAGGACCCAGGGCAGGTTGCACCAGGGTCAACCATCAGAATCAGTTAGTACTGTGTTAAAATATATTTGACGGTACTTTAACTTTAAACTATTAGGAAACTTTTCGGTTATTTCAATTGTACACAGATATCCAGTGGTTGATATTTTTCTAAGAGAAGGCTCTGGGGCATTCACACCGAGACCACCCGTTAACTTAAGTAAGTCCAATATACATTATATTAGGATGAGTTTCCTTTCCAATATATATAGAATACTAGTTACTGTAGTTAACATCTATTAGGAATTAATGGGAGGTGTTTGTAATTTGCATATGGATAGGTCGTAAAGCAGTCAAACTATTATTTTCAGCATCGTAAACTATTGGTCCGAATGGAAATTTTTTGTTGGATCATTAAAAGCTCCCTGTACTACAGTATAAAGGAGAGCTAATGGCTCCAGACAACATTGTCCCAATAGACAGCACATTCACAAACATACAACAAATGTTGCTGTGCCACCGGGGTCCTTAATGAAATTAACCTGTAGGTACTAGTTTTAAGCTCCCATAATTTACCTGTGTATGTTTTATGCTTCACATGTTCTGTAATGCAGATCAAAACAAGTGAAAACAAGGAAGTTGCAGCCTTGCTTCCTAACAGTCAATCATATAACAGCACAAAGATCCTCCCTCTTCCTGATGCAGAACAGAGATTTCAGTGCAGTTTTTGTATAAACATATTAAAAGTTAGAGGAGGAGGTGAGGTCCTTAAACATGATTTCCGAGAGCTAGGGGCCAAGTTAAAAGCAAGGACCTCCAGGGTAGTGTTTTCAGAAATACTACCGCAGCCACATGCTAAGCCAGGGGGACAGAGGGAGCTTAGGAACATTAATGCTTGGCTAAGAGAGTGGTGTAAGGAAGAAGGGTTTGGGTATATTGAGAACTGGGCAGACTTTGCTGTCGGGTACAGGCTCTTTAGTAGGGATGGGTTGCACCTCACTGATGGCGGTGCAGCTGTTTTAGGGGAGAAGATGACTAGAGGGTTGGAGGAGATTTTAAAGTAGGTTTGGGGGGGAAGGGTATTAGCAGTCTCACTGGGATAGATAGCCCAGGAGGAAAGCAGGGTGTAGATAGGCCAGTGGTGGGGGGCGGAAAGGGGGGTGGGGCTAGCATAGGGGATAGGGAGGCATGTCTTAAAGTGTACGAATAAATTACAGGATCATAATCTAAAATGTATGTTTGCAAATGTAATAGTTATAGCAGAAACACGGTTGAACAGTTCTCACGACTGGGCTGTAAATTTAGAAGGATATGCCTTGTTTAGGCAGGACAGAGAAAAAAGGAAAGGGGGAGGAGTATGTGTTTATGTTAAAAAAGAATTGAAGCCAAATTTAAAGGGTATCTACACTCGTTTTTATAGGTTCTGGGAATCCAGTTCTATTGAAGAATGGGAGGTAAAGGAGCTGTCCGTCGGGACCTGTCAGACTACGCGCCGGGGGAGCCAGCAAGCGGGTAAGTTTCTTACCTTCTCTCCTGGCTCCTGTGTGTTCTATTGAAGAACGGAAGGTAAGGCACAGCTCCTTTACCTCCCAGGAATGTGCATTGATCATCTCTTTTCTTGTTTGTTCGAATGTTTTGGTCAGATCAGTAGCACTTCCACTATTTGTTACAGGAGTGCTCCCACAGCCCCCCCTTTGAGGATAGCTAAACAAAGCATCACTAAGCCTAACATTTTTTTAAAGTATATTAATAGTAAGAAGATGAGGACTGAGAATGTGGCACCATTAATTAATGGGGATATGTTCGTTATGCAGGATGGTGATAAAGCAAATGTCTTGAATACTTTTTCCCCTCTGTATACACTATAGAAGATCCAAGTACAGATATTATAGAGTATAGTAGCAATAATGGTATAAAAGATTTAAGTGCACTTTGGTTAAGCGATAATATGGTACAGAAAGAACTAAATAAGGTTAATATTAACAAATCTCCTGGACCAGATAAAATACATCCTCAGGTACTTAGGGAGCTAAGTTCAGTTTTATCTAGGCCATTGTTTCTTATTTTTGCAGATTCCCTCATGTCCGGTGGTGTGCCTCTGGATTGGAAAGAGGCTGATGTTATTCCAATATTTAAAAAGGGTAGTCGTTCACAGCCGGGTAATTATAGGCCTGTAAGTTTAACTTCAGTGGTGGGGAATATCCTGGAAAGTTTAATAAGGGAAAATGTTCTAGAGTATGTTTCAAGGACTAACATTATAAGTAGTAACCAGCATGGATTTAGGAGGAATAGATCTTATCAAACTAACTTGCTTTTTTTTTTGCAAAGGCTTTTGATACAGTCCCCCATAGGTGACTAATGTATAAGCTAAGGTCTGTTGGTCTGGGGAGGCACATTTGTACATGGATAGAAAATTGGTTAATGAATAGGAGATTGGGGGAGCTTGAATATGAAGAGAGACTGGAAAAGTTACAATTATGTACGCTGGAGAAAAGGCGATTGCGTGGGGATATGATTACTGTGTATAAATACATTAACGGGCCATACAATAAACTATCTGGGGCATTGTTCACCAATAGAACATGTCAAAGGACACGAGGACATCCCTTAAGACTTGAAGAAAAAAGGTTTAGGCTTCAAGCTCGGAAAGGGTTTTTCACTGTGAGAACGGTAAAGCTATGGAACTGTCTTCCAGTGGACGTTGTTATGGCAGGTTCATTGGTCAGTTAGATGAGTTTCTGCAAACAAGGAATGTTGCAAGTTACTGGTATTGATACATAAAGTAGAGTTGATTCAGGAAAATTTCCGATTGCCAGGAAGGAATTTTTTCCCCCTTCATAAATTTGGTGGGGTTTTTTTTTGCCTTCCTCTGGATGAACAGTTAGGCAGGAAATGAGGATATTCCTAGATGGGTTGGACTGGATGCTTTTGCTTTTTATACAAAAAAAGGAAAGTAATCATTGCAGAGTATTTCTTAGCTAGCAGTAACAGAATATTAACATTTCAGCAAAATATTAAATTAAACCTTCAACTTCATGTACTCTGTCTTGCTAAAAGCAAACTTAGCTACTTGTTGTGTGACTTGCTTAATACAAACTATCTCAACTCAGCTACTATGTGGCATACAAGTACATGTAGAATATTGGCCCACCCCTGTATCCAGCTGCTCGCATGAGTAGCAGCCAAACGCAGCCTCCTGGTTCCTGGTTACATAATCCGGCAATCCACCTCCAGCCCTGGTTCCTGGTGACATAATCTGGCAATCCACCTCCAGCCTGTCCCACAGTTTCCTCCAGCAAATGTCACTACGCTCCCCCCGCGTCATCAGTCAGCTGACCGCCGAACCAGAAAGCTGCCCCGCCGCACCATTCGTTTTCTCCACTGCAAGTAATTGTGGCTTAAGGCAGTGACACCTGGTGTATAAGACGACCCCCGACTTTTCAGAACATTATAAGGGGCTAAAAAGTAGTCTTATACGCAGGAATATACAGTACATGTGCTCTGTACTGGCATCAACACAGCAGAAGTCTTCTTAGTTACCTTTATTTAACTAAGTAAAGAAAAAATTAACACTATATAGGTGTTCTTGGGGGGGGGGGGGGGAATTAAATAAAAGCTAGAACAATGATGCAGGGCCATGACCACGTCCCGGACAGAGCTTGAGATTACTATCCTGAGCACTATCATCTTATTCCTGCTTTTTTACCCACATGTGCATTGGCCGAAAGAAGAGCTGAAATACAGCAGCATAATTTCAACAAAACTTCAGTGTAGAATCTGTAATGAGTGCAATAACAAAGGTAGGAATACTCACATTTACCTTCCCTTAAATTATGAAAAAATATTACAGCTTTTGTTAAATTTTAAGTATAGTTTTCCTTTAATTTTTTTCAGCATGAATTGTCAATGCTATGACCAGCTATGCACAATTGTTTGAACAGAATCCCTTGTTACATTTCTTTTCATACATCCTGAGTTCTTCAGTTTTGCAAAGAGAAAATATTAATGCTAGGTAAGCTGTTATTTATTCTGCAAGCAAGAAAATAATTTACTTTGCTCTTTTCAACCCTAACAGATGTTTTTTTTTTTTTTTGAACACAGAGCAAATGAAATAGCTTACTTGTGCATTTTCTTTTTAACATCTTAGACAAACTGACCCATCTATTCCATCTAACATCCTATTACTTGTATGAGACATCTTAAAAATATTGTTTGAAACACTTTTGCAATATTAGTTTACTGCTTTTCCTAGATCAGAAAAATATTACAAATAAAAAAAGATCACATTTTAGAGTAATCTTACCTATACTGTTTGAGGTATAATAGCTATAGTATAATATAACCATAGAAAAATGTTGTTTTACTTTATTATCCAAATTTTAATTCTATTTACCTCTGTTTATGCAGTACCTTTATAGAAATATTTAATCCGTGCAGGTTTATATACTGATTGGGGACAAATAATTGTTTTGTTATATAAAATCTATTTAGGGAATATATTGTCCCTATAAAAATCTGCTTACGTCAATTAGATGTTGGGGTCTTTGCATTTCCGAATTATTAAGGACATGTCCATCCCATTTTCAGAATTTTTCCATATAATAGCTATCCTTCCCCCCCAAATGCTATAAAAGATTTTACAGGAACTCCCCCGATCTTTACTTACCTTACCTCTTTCCCACGGTGTACTGTACAGGCCCTCTGCTTGCATGTAACTGCAAGCAGGGGGCCGGACCGGCAGCCGCATCCGTGATTGGCTGAGAGGCAGCCAATCACGGATGTGGCTGCCAGCTGCACAGAACTCCGGGGGTACTAGGTACTAAATCTAAAATCCTATATCTCTGAAGAATGTTTTGGATCACATAATACCCCACTGAACATTACAAACAGAATATGGTTGGAAAGGGTAACTAACTACATTGATAAAATAAAAGTCTTAAAAACATTCTGGAGGGAGAGACGCTCATGATGAATTTGTACAAACTGTGAGTTAAAGGAGTGCAATGTGTTAATGTTGACTGATTTGGATATTCAATTACTTAATTGGAACTTGTCTTTTTACCCAATGCAGGACTTTTGGGTTCTAAGTCAAATACATTGGTAAGAAAATTACTTTTGAAGACATTTTGTAATTGTAATAACAATTATAATAACAATTGAGGTCTCACTAGATTCATCCATTCACATGATCCTGTGTTGACATCATTTAAGTATAATTTAGTTAAACAAAGTAATTACTCTTTTGAAAAACTTTACAATGTTTTAATTAAAAAATACTACATACAATGGTGCAATAGGAGCTGAATTTGCTCACACATATTTATTCATAGGGGAGGAGCTAAATTTATTTGGCAATTTTTTGAGAAGTTTTAACAAACCGGAAGGGATAATATAGCACAAAGGTTCCATGGTTAGCTCGGATTCCTTGCAGAACTGCAGTCCTTAGTTCAAATCCTCCCTCAGCTGTATCTGCAAGGAGTTTAAATGTTCTCCCAGTGCTTGCGTGGGTTTCCACCAGGCCCTTAGTTATCCCTCACAATCATAGACATACTAATAGGTTTTTCTGTGTGAGATAACGTGCTTAGATTGCAAGCTCTTCAGACAGGGACAGTCTTTTTTGTATATACAATATACAAATATTAAACTATACATAATGGAGCCTCAGATCTCCATGTTATATTGAAACAAATGTAAAAAACAGGTACTCTGGATGACATTGTGCCCCCCAGTATATGTTTAGTTTGGTAGATGAGAGCCTACAGACGTGGTATATGAATGTTGTAGCTTTAGGTGCATCACTTGCTCTGAATTGGAACTTTATGTAGAAATTGTGTTACTGTCAGTAACACATATTAGATATTGAAAGGGATGGGAGTCCAGTGGCAATGTTTTTCTATTATTGTACTGTACAATGCTTAATTGTTCAAGGGATACAGGGAGTGGTTTAAAACAGTAGAGTTAGGTATAGCTTGACCAAATTACTTAAATTTGAAGTAAAATGGATATTGCCTGTATACAAGGACAAGAAAAGGCCTTAATTTGCCTTTTGATATTTCATGTTTTACTGAGTAACCATTTCTCTGTTTATATCGAAGTATTGAAGAGGTAATTATACTTGTTTGTACCTCTATACTTGAACCTAGTATATTCCATTCTTTAAACAAATCTTGGGTTTGGATGTGATAGCTGGAAGCTGTTAAATGTCTAATAATTCAGTTAGCCTATAAGATACTTCTGAAATGTGGGTACTTTGGTCCATGTTATATGTATAAAGTGATATTGGTGCTCAACAACGTGTACTTGTTCTTGTTTTATTTTTATTTCACTAAGCTGTGTAAGCACATATCTAGAACATGTTAGAACTTTTTATATTGATGTATTATATTAAATTCTTTCTAAAAAGCTATTATTGCAGCAATTACAAAGCATTTTGTCAGTGGGGGTTATTTTTCTTGCTCAAATATAAAAGGAGTTAGTCAACATTGTGCAACATTCACCCTTTTTCTTGTTTGAATAGATTGTTTGTGAACCTAGCTACAGATCTGGAGCTGGTAATGGGCAGATGTGTTTTTTTAATTGGCCACATAAACACTAGAGATGTTCGAAACTGATGAGTTTCATCCCGTTTTCGAATTTTCGAATTTAACTGTAAATTCGAAAATTCGAAGAAGAGAAAACGGACCCATGGGAGAAAATTTTTTGAAAGTTTCTATCGATTTTAAGGGTGAAATAGTAATAATAGTTTACTGTAAATAACACAGGGACCTGGGGAATGGTCTGGGGAACCCGTACTCATTTAAAGGGCATGTCCACCCCCAAAACTATAATCCCCCCACTACTGGCCCCATTGTGTAGTGTAGTTTAACTTACCTTACATCCCAGCTCCATCTGGTTCTTCTGCTATCCCCCCTAAAGTCCAAAAAACCACTCACCAGGAGTACTGCAGAGTCCATATAGAACTCTGCCTCCTGTCTCTCCTCCGGGAGAATTTTGCCATGCGCAGAAAAGCCCCCCCCCCTCCCTCTCCCTCCCTCTCCCTCCCGATTAGGATTCCCTCCCCCTAGTGTAAAAATCTTTTTATATAATATTCCCCGTCAGCCCAGCCCCAACCGCTACATTTTTATTATCAGAAAGTGCCCCAAACATTACTTACCTTCCCTCTTTCCTCCGTCGCACTGAACTCCTAGCAGCCGCGTTCGTGATAGCCAATCACAGACGCGGCTGCCGGTCCCACCCCTCTGCTTACATTTTCTCGCAAGCAGAGGGCTTGGCAGCGTGGCGGAGGAAAGAGGAAAGGTAAGTAATGTTCGGGGCACTTTCTGATAATAAAAATATAGCGGTTGGGGCTGGGGGGACAGGGGGAATATTATATAAAAAATTTTTAGAAGGGTGGAAATGCCCTTTAAAAACTATCTTTCCTCTCGATCGGGCTGTTTTCAAGCATTCTATTTTCGAGGGTTACCGAAATCGAACGCTACTTTCGAGGGTTACCGATATTACAAATTCGAGGGTTACCAAAATCGGCTTGTACATTCTAGGGTTACCAAAATTGAACGCTACTTTCGAGGGTTACCGATATTACAAATTCGAGGGTTCCCGAAATCGAACGCTACTTTTGAGGGTTACTGATATAACAAATTCGAGGGTTCCCAAAATTGGCTTGTACATTCGAGGGTTACCAAATACTGATATTACAAACCTTTTTTACTAATTTTCATTTTCGATAATCATCTACTTTCGATAATCATCTACTTTCGATTTCAATAATTAGCTACTTTCGATTTCTATAATCATCTACTTTCAATTTCGATAATTATCGAATTTTCGATAAAAATTGAAAACTCTGAAAATTCGGGTTTCGTAAATTCCGGGAGTTCTGAAAGTTTCATCGGGACTTCGAAACCCTCGGATTCGATTCCAAACTGGGTTCTATTAGAGCCCACAGTACATCTCTAATAAACATAGACAATTGTTATTTGTTTCTACTGGTCCTTACACCAACTCTTCAATTACAATTCTTCTGAGGGAATTATGCTTCCTTTTTCCCTAGGCCCCTTTTAATATCATAATATTTGTGTTAATGCAAACAGTAAAAACATGGGGGTCTTTGTTACAATTTTCTGCATAAAAGTGAAAAGCCTTCCAACCACGTCTAGGTAACCCCAGTATGGAAAGTCCTAACAATTTACCTTGGGTCATTTATCTGACTCACACTCCCTGCTTGGTTGCATTTTGTTAGGAAGGTTTTCTCCCTGACCTTGCATTGGATTAGTGTTAAAGGTTATCACTTCCCCCCCGTCTACTGGCTTTTAATAAGAAGGGAAGAGGCCACTCATCCAATGCTTAGTATTCAAGGCATAAGATCTCCAATTAAAGGGATGTGTTGGGGGTGCTACTACCACATGGAAGCTTGGTCTATCTTCCAGCAGAGAATCTCTGCTGCAATACATACACAAAAGGGGGGCTGTGGGAGCACTCCTTAGGCAAAAATACTATAACATATAGTGGAAGTGCTACTTCCTTTTTATTGTAATGTGTTTAAACTATTTAGACAGACCACCTTTTTCATTAGTTCTCACATACTAGTGGAATTAACTCTTCTGTCTGGTTCAAGAGAAGGGTGTGTGTACTTCAGTATGCCCACTTTATCAGGCTGGCACATTCACAGTGTTACTGCTAGGCCATGCTGTTTCACTGGGTGACTTTCAATTAAGAAGGTAAAATTCACATTCTTAAGGTTCACTAAACTTATAGATTAAAGGAGAACTAAACCCAATTTTTATACTCCAGAATCTGAAAACAACCCCCCTGAAAACACCAATAAGCTATAAAATCCCACTTCAGAAAATTGTATTAAAGTAAATGTAAGCATATTAAGAACTGGATGAAGTATCTGTGTAAAAGGATTTGCTAGAGATTATTAATGGGTGTGACCAACTGTAACAAGTTTCTGCCATAGCTGAGGACTGAGCATGTGCAGAACATAATGGCCGTTGACCTAACTGTGTGATACTAGAATGCTGAGAAATAAAGCACAAACCATATGTTATTTATGTAAATTTCTCAGTACCAGTATCAAAATGAGAAGTAAGACACAGATTATTAGTTTTATATCAAGGTGTTCTGCCTTCTGGTTTAGTGTTGTTTTGTGGCTTTAGTTGTCCTTTAACATGGTTGTGGGAAGATTGAGCTCAGTCACTACTTTCTCCATTAAGCCAGTCTAAGAAATTTAATAGTTTAGAGTATGTTAACATTTACCGTACCTTTAGGAGAACTTAAAAGATAGGTTGGAAAAACACTACAAATAAATTAAGTCCTCAATGACATGGGTATTTACATTTGCAAAGGTTTAATAAATTACCTGGACATGGAGGAAAATAGATAGTAATAGTAGGTCAAGTCAAAAGTTTAATGGCAAATTCTGCAAGAAGGAATTTGCTTGACAATCGTTTGAAAAAATGATTACAACATTGTATCAAAATAATCCATTGATGACTTGTCTCTGTTGTGTTTTTTTATCTTACTGTAATAGTGTTTTTAATATCGAGCGTAAAAATATGCTTCCGTACCTTTAAATGTAATTTTGCGTGCTTATGTTAATAATATGCTTCTCTATTCATCACATCACAGATACCAGTATTCCATTATTTATATTGGTAAACCTCCTTTTTATATTTCATTTGTTCTCACTAGTAATGGCCCAGTTCACGTATCCGAACCCGAATCCGCGGCGGATTTACTTCGTTCGCGAATGGCGGATATCGCAGATTTTCCGGTTTTCCACCTTCCAAACTTTTCCGAACCGCTTTTTCGAAAATTTTCGAAATTACGAGGATTTCTTGTATTTTTGAAAATGCACGGAAAAATGTATTTTCGAAAATTTTCGAAATTACGAGGATTTCACGTATCTTCGAAAATGCATGAAAATACGTATTTTCGAAAAATTTCAAAATTATGGGAAAAACACGTATTTTCGATTTTAATGGGTTTTAATGGGTCCGCTCAGGGATTTTCGAATTTTTCAATTTTTAAGAAAGTTTGCGGATCCTCGAGTGGACCGGATTTTGCGAAGTTCGGACATCTCTAGTTCTCACTGATAGAGGCATTTTATTTAGGTGGAAGGTATCCAAACTGACCAGTGGTTAATTCACTTGTACTAAGGCAAGGTACACTAGAGCAGATATTTTGGGCTGACTAGACATTTTCCACATCAACTGCGAAAAGTGGGCCAGGCCGACATATCTGCCTGTTTGTACCTAGCCTTTAAACAGACAAATCTCTGCTTCAATGTTTTTAATGGCAGTATTTGTGAAAAATATCCCCATGGTTTCTTTGTTTTTAGCCTGTTTCTTCTATTTTTTTCAGACCAAATAAAAGAATTTAACTGTATGATATGCTATTTGTGGTTCAAAGACCAGTGCATTTTGAAGCCCTAAACTAGATCATGGCAATCACAATCATAACAGCTCTTGTTTTTTTTTTTTTTGGAGAAGAGGTCACTGGCCTGTTGGCTAGAGGAATGAAAATGTTCTATTATTACAACTTCTTCTGTTCTATATTCCTAGAACAGTGAATAAAAGAAAATATTAACCTCTAAGCAGAACAAGGCCAAATGGGTCAAACATGATTTTAACTTACCCTGTTAAAGATTCTTTATTAAGCTTATTAAACCATAGAAAATATCAAATAATTGGCTGTTCTCTGAACATTTAGTTCTATTATTTCAATACTAGTAATTTTATTAGTTAAGTATATTTAACCAACTAAATTCATTCATATAACACCGGTGTGTATGACTGTTTATGAGGTCCTGTTAGAAGAACAAAATATATGCATACATGTGTATTTTTTTTTCTTATATAGCACTAAACATATTACACAGTGCATAACAATAAGTTATCATTTCACATCAGACACAAAACTATCAGTATAAGTACCCATAGCCCATTCCTTGTGGCTAAGGAAGATTTAAACCCAGAATTCAATACTGCAAGGAATCAGTACATAACTACAATACATAAGGATATTTTTTATTAAACATGGAGTACTTAACTTTTTTTATTATTAAATGGTAATTATACAACCCTTAATGGACTTTCTCTGATATGGTAGATGACTTTTCTCAGAAATGGTAGATGCAAAACAACCCATTTTTATTAATTAACACAAAATGTGTTGTTTTCAAGATGAAATATAGCATTATTTGATAGTCTTTTTTAGACTATAAAGAATGTATGCATGAATGCTAATGCCTAAATTAAAGTCTAGATCCAGTTTAAAAAATTTACAGTTTTACAGTATTGGGATATCAGGCACTGGCATAGTAGGAAGATATTGTTGCATTTCATTTAACCTGAGCATGGCCCCATTGGTCTTGTGACCTATTCAAATTTAAATCTTATGACTCAACAGAAGTGGCCAGAACTTTATATTGTACATGCTGCTCTGTCTTAAACAGTTATCTTTAACCTTCAGTCTAATCCTTAGCAACTCATTTGCTGTCAGATTTTATTACAGTGTCTCATAGCTATTGTAAGGGCAAATGAAGGTGCTGCATATCACAGCATGGTCAGAAAAATAACTAGACATGTTAAGTCATGCAAAATATTGCATTGTAAGTTCAGACAATAATAGAATTGGTATGAAATAAGGATGAGGTTAAAGATTAGCACAGAACTATAGAGAAGTGCATCGAGATAAGAGGTAAGTGATCCCATAAGTGATCCCTGGACAGGGAACAATGTATTACTGAAATGGTATATTTATGCTGATAAACATTTGAAATCAGGCCATATTCTTTCAGCTTTTACTTTCTACAACACAATTAAAAAGACACACCACAGCATCATGAGGCAGAAAGGCAAGCATGAAGCAGCATGTAACACTTACCCTTTATTTTTTAAAATCAATAAACTCATGCAATACATGCATTTCTATATCTTCTAATTAGACTCTTTAAATGATGACAACATCCAATTCATTTTGTGTATGCGACTTGATGTGTAGTGGACTGCAAAAAATTATAGTCAGAAAAACACGTCTACAAAAATCTGTGTAATGGCTGCTGATGCATTTGCCATGCAAGTTTTATCTTCTTATACAGTGATCAATAATCCTTCAGAAAAAAACTGATAACTGTATAGCATGATACTGCTTTCATGTCAAGGCTCATTTGTCTCCCAGCAGTAGTGAATGAATATAGATGAGAGGTTTTAGATGGAAATGCATTGTTTGTAGTCCCTAACTGAACCAACACAAAAAGACTGTATTTTGTGTAATTTGCCTTCAAAAATGTCCATGCTGTTTCTCTCTTGAAAGACCTTAAGATAGTGACACAATACACATTATTATATTACATGCCTCATTTACCTTACATGATTGCCCAAACCATGGGTTGTAAGTCTTGGTTTTTTTTTCCAAGCTTTTCCCTCTTGTATACTTAAATTTAAAAAAAAAAAAAAATTTCTGTGCTTCTTTACTTTCTTACCATCCCTAATAAATGCTAATATACAGCTCTCTAATTTGTGCTTCTCATATAAAAAGTTAACAAGGAGATATATAGGGCTATGTACCAAGAGATGCTATCGATCTCTACTCCCTCTTTTACGCAATGCACCGAACCGATAGCAGCTCTCTGTGGATTGCAAATGGGGTTTACTGCCTTAATGGCACATTAACCTTTGGTATATCGATTAATGCAGCTTTAAGACACAAATAGCCAATAGTGGATCTCTGTATATAGCCCCAGTTATATCGGTGTACTTTTACCTTTAATTCATACTTTGAGACTGCACAATTTTGTATTAACGGCAAAGCCTCCCAATGCAATACGGCAAATGCTCATTTTGCAATACCTAAAATAGTGAAAAGAACAACTTTTAAATTAAGGCATTACGTCTGTGCTCCTTACCCACCGGGTTCCCGTGATGCAGTTAATCCAGTGATATAGAGTATTGCATCCGTCTGTAAGCCGGCTATTTTATGAGATGATTACTACATTATTCCTGTGGTGAGTGAGGTAAAATGGCTACTAACATAAATACGTAACATTCTCAACATTTTGTTTTTTTTGCATATTTTTTACAATCCCATCCTTTTTTCTGATGATGATTTCTATTTCACTCAGTATAAAAACCCAACAAATCTTTGCAGTTTTCTGAATTAATTATTTTGGGTTCCTTATAACTAGCAGCATGGGGCACATTTATAAACATATTCAAATACGTAGATTTTTGCAGGATTCTTTAATTTGTATCCACAAATATGTTTCAGACTATGTAAGCAGAGTCTACTTTAAAACATTAAAGTTTGATGTAAGTCTACTTATTAGATTTTAGTATTTTAATGTTACAAAGTGAAATGCAAAAATTCCATGATCAGAAATGCTGACCATGTATACAGTACACTGATTTTCTTCTTAAATATGGTTAATTTTGAATGATCATGTATAAGTATAGATCTACGATTTGGTCGTAGATTGAGCCAGCCAGTTAGATTCTTGAGGTTTGCCCAAAACAAAAACAAACTGAATTTGATTTTCTCCTTTCTACCGCAAATGGAAAAACATTTCTTGGTTTGCTACAAATGCCCAGAAATAACTTAATATTAATAACTTAATACTTAATAAACAATAGTATTAGATGGCCGAACTTCCGAAAGTTCGGTCCGTTTTCGAACTTTCGAACTATATGGAAAGTTCGAAAGTTCGAAAACGGACCCATTAAAGTCAATGGGAGTCAAATAGTTTGAAATGTTTGAATGAAACACAACTAAAATATCAATGGTAACTTAATGTAAATGCCTATGGGACCTTGGAAATGGTTTGGGGAAGATGTTAGAATATCCAGGACTTCCGAAAAACTCGATTTTACTCTAACACACGGTACTTTCGAACCCTCACGTTCGAACATTCAATAATTATCCCATGAATGCAGATTCGAAAATTCAATATTTACTAGCGTATACGTATAATAGACATTTTACTCGCATATTTGAACATTCGAACATTCGATAATTATCAAAAGTCCGGAAAATATCGAAAATCCGGGTCCGGGATAGTTCAAGAAATCCGAGTCCGTTCGAACTCGAATAGTTCAGCTTGAACTCGGGTTTGAGTTCGAGTTCTAGTCCATTTCTACCCATAGTTCTCTGTTAATGTTTTTATATATATATATATATATATATATATATATATAATATACTAGCAAAAGTTTGCCTGTTAGTACACAGTGGGAATTATCTGTATGTATGTATGGCTATGTAAAAAAAAAAAAATTTTAATTCCTGGTTTCAGTTATGTGCACATCCCTTAAACTAGCACTTGGTTTAAGCACCTGTTGATTTTATTACAGCACTTGGTTGTTTTGGATAACAATCTTTCATTTTGTTTGTTTTGCATAAGAACTTTTCAGTTATATCTGGACTTTTTGCCCACTACTCTTTTTAAAGTCAACTTGAAGATGGGAATAAGTCTAGCCTCTTGTTAAAGCTTTTACTTTGTTGATTTAGATGTATACTATAGGTCACTGTTAAGTTAAAATATGATGGATCATCTTCAGCTTACTATCAGATGCTAGTTAAAATAGACTTCTACAGGTTATTTATGCTTCTATCCACCTTTTCTAAAAAAAAAATGGCTCTATGGGGTTGAAATTGGGAGCACAATAGACAAGGCAGCTATGTAGATTTAGGGGAGGTTGGCCAAAAGGAGCAAAAAGCCCACCATTGATATGTTGACAGGTAAAGTATAGACTTCTTCTATACACCATCACTAAAGCACCAGCTCCAGCTTTCCTTTTTGGAAAGTTTAGCAGGGCTTGGATATTTTTCCTTGTGAGGAATACTAGTTACATGTTAGCTCAAACCACTGTACTGGTCGCTAATATGATTTATTCAATGTTATGTTGGGTTTAACATTGAATCAATCTATTCAATATTCAATCTAAAATTAACATTCAATCAACCATAACACCAACAAGTGCAGTGCTTCTGCCTTCCAATATTCTTGTGATGTTTCTCAGCTGGGTCATTCTTTAAGTACAATATTACAATTAGGCATGTGCTGCAATTTTTCAACCCAAACCTGCTTTCAGGTTGGGATTCCCAGATCCGTGTTTAAATTTTACCTGTCAAAACTACTCATAGGATTTTGACAAAGAACTACCAAGATTTCAACTGCTGAAACCTGGTTTTCATGTTGAAATTTCATAGTTTTGGTGGGGAACTTTGGTTTTGAACTGAAACTATGTCTGATTCTGTGGATCTTCTGTTGGGATAAACCTGGCAGCTCTAATTACATAATTACAAAAATAATGCTCATTCAGGTTTTTTCAAAATGTCACTCAAACGTCAAGAGGCATTGACTAATGTATGGGCACCTTAAAGGCTTTTGTCTTGCTACCCCACAACCCAGACATATGAAGAATATAACTGGTTGTTATAACACAAAGAAAACAACCAGTACTTGCCTAGAAACCCTTTTAGTTCCTTTAATGTTGCTGTAGGCCTCATGGTAGTCTTCCTGACCAGTTTTCTCATCAATATTGGAGGGACATCAACAACAGTTAACAACTGCGTTCATTGTAATGCATTTATTTATTTTTAAGGGGGAAATTAGGTCTTTTTAAGTACAATCTGTTGAATTATATGCTTTTTTATAGGCTTTCAAGTTACACTTTACAGTCTGTGCTGTTTCTAAGTCTCTGCGGCAGGCATGTGAGCTGTACCCCACCCTCAAAAATGGACTTGATTCCTGAAGCTAGTTTCAGACCTACATCCATTCTCTGCCCCTTCCTCTAAGTATGTAAACCTTGGGGAGAGAATATATTTTTTCTTCAGGTTTGTGGCTAGCTTTAATTTATGTACAATCTAGCATCATTGATTGCAGCACTTAATCATATGTGTGCTATAATTTTTGCTTTGTGGGTAAATCTTAAGGTTGAAGCTTTTTAAGTTATAACATTTGGAGGCATTTAATATTCAACTGTTTGAAAACTCTTAAACTCATAATAGCATGGAGTGAGTCCAAAAGAGCATATCCTGAACACTTGCCTTACAGAATATGTCAGTTTTTGATTCATTACAAATTGGTTTTCCCTGAGCTCACTGAGGGCTGTTTCATTTCTAGTTGACTGTTGTTGGATGGTTATTTCAAATTTAGCCATATTGTGAGGAGTTCTCATTCTAAAAAGCCATTATGTGAGATCAGGCTAGTGACCTGTGTGAAATTCCCAGTATACAGACTTCATTCTGAAAACAGCCATCTGCATTAGCAATCCAGCCATGTCAGCTGTAAGAAATCGCAAATAAGAAAATGCTGTATGAATACTTGAAATAAATAGAATCATTATACTTATAGTTGGTTGATAAAAAAAGGCTAGGTATTATATGTTTATAAAAACCTTACTGTTTTAAAAACATTTAACCCTCACAATATTGTAACTTATCTTTACAGTACTTTATTCCATTCACACACATACAGTATAGCACCATAAACAACTCATAGTATTGTATACAATAAAATGTTCTTGTGTACTCATACCAAACAGTCAAGCTTTTCATTCATTCTCATTCAACAGAGACTATTTCCTTCTCTTTCAAAGGCATGTCATATATTACAGTAGAGTTGTAGCTATTGTATGTTACCACAGAGGTCTATGATGTCTGAATTAAACTGTTTACAACATCAGGGTTGTCAAATTGATTACTGTATTTGAAAGTGTAAAAAACACCATTGGGGAGATTTAGCTAGAGCCGCAGCTGCTCTAGTCAAGATCTCCCTAGCGACTCTGGTAAGTTCATCTCTTTGATTTCCCAATACGTTACTATTTAACGCCAGCTATTAGCTCAGAGAAGGAAGCTAGGGGAATAGCATTCAGTCATTGGCTGTGATGTCATCCGTTACATCAATGATTGACAGTTGCTAACTGGAAGAACCAGGAAGCAGAAGCAGGGGCAATAAGACTTTAAGCAGCACAATCTAATATTTTATCAGCTTTCTAACTATTTCTGTTTTGGGGGGGATTAACCTATATCCAATATATCATTTTGAGGTCTATAAAGCACATTTCCACCCCCCCAACTGAAGTTGCCCACGGTGCAGTGTTACATAACACCTACCTTTCTCTTCTGCTGCATTTAGCTGTCCAGCGTGGCTGAAATACAGTCCAGGCATCTGAAGACTCGGAGCATTTCCCTAGTGTAATCTATTTCAGCCTCTAACTGTTCCCCCTAGAGACTCAGCCAGTCACTGAGTGTCTGCTGTTCCAGCCCCTTTTGCTGCATTCGCGACCTGAATAAGCAGCAGAAGGCCTGCAATGGAACGTGGACTGGTAAGTAGAGATGGTCGAACTATTGAAAGTTCGGTCCGTTTTCGAACTTTCGAACTATTGTAAAAGTTCGAAAGTTCGAAAACGGACCCATTAAAGTCTATGGGAGGCAAATAGTTCGAAAAGTTCGAGTCAAATACAACTAAAATATTAATGGTAACTTAATGTAAATGGCTGTGGGACCTGGGAAATGGTCTGGGGAACATGTTCCAATATCCAGGACTTTCGTAAAATCGATTTTACTCTCACACATGCTACTTTCGAGCTTTCGCGTTCGAACGTTCGAGGTAACATGGACATTTTACTCGCAGATTCGATGCTCGCCTATAGGCTTTAATGGAGACTTTACTCGCAGATTCGATGTTCGCGCCTAGATACATGTACATTTTACTCGCGATTCGAACGTTCGAACATTCATAAATCATCGAAAGTCCGGGAAATATCGAAAGTCCGCATCCGAGATGTTCGAGAAGTCCGGGTCCGTTCGAACTCGAACAGTTCGGCTCGAACTCGGGTTCGAGTTCGAGTTCTATGCCATCCCTACTGGTAAGTAAGTTTAAATTGGGGCATATCAACCTAGTGTGGTCTAGGTTATGGGGCATTGCAAGTATAATATTTGATTGTTTTGTGTGTGTGTGTGTGTGGGGAGGGGGGATTTGATGCCTGTTGACAACACTTTTTTGGTTTGCTCCAACAACTCATGCCTTGGCCTTGCTGATGTCCGTTTCACATTTAAAATCTAAAGCAACAATAAGACCAAACTGTCCCCAAGTGTTTGTATGAAAAAAAAAGTTTAACAAAACATGTTAATCCATGTACCATCTTCATAATATGTGTAAAAGTTAACAAATGGAATCTGACAATATATTAAAGGGCAATTCCAGCCCTAAAATGAAAACTTACATACAGGTAAATCACCCCCCAAAACCCTAAACGGTAATAGTTTGAAATCTGAAATATACAAGTGAAATCCTGCAAAATGTCTTGTTGCCTTGTTTTTCTACCTGGTTCTTCTAGTTAGCAACTGTCAGTTATGGATTTGACAGTTGACACCACAGCCAATGACTGAATGTTAATGCCCTGTCTGCCTCTTCTGAGCATGCCCAGGTTCAGTACAGGCTCAGTACAGGTTTCTAAGTTGCTCAGTTTCCATGAGGCATCCAGAAGCATAGCAGGCATACAGTAATGAATTAATCATCATCTAAAAGATGTTCTTATGAGGGTGGAGTTGTCCTTTAAGTAATAATAAAAAAATCAACTTTATAGAATACTGGTGCCCGGAGTGATTTTTTCAAACTTGCCTCATGGGTGTTGCTTCCCTGGATGCTATCTTCACTTCACTGTTTTAGACTAGGAGAGGTTTAGTGCAGTATACTAATGCAATAATTCTGATTTAGAAAATATCCCCAATAGAGATGGCCGCGAACGGCGGATTATTCCGGATTTTCCGCCTTCCGAACCGCGGATTTTTTTTTTTTTTTACATAAATTTTCGAAAATACGAGTATCTCCGCAATTACGAGAATCTGCGATCTTCCGGGACCCGGATGAACCGAAGATCCTCGTAATTACGCGGATTCTCGTAATTACGAGAATTTTCGTAAAAACGAGAAATTCTTGTAAATTCAAATTTTTGGGGATTATTTTCAAGACGGAACAAACCACATGACCCAAATTAGCCAATGGCAGCTAACATGATTACACGTTTTTACGGGAATCCTCGTTTTTCGGAGATCCGTGGGTTTACGGAGGTCCTCGTTTTTACGGAAATCCTCGTTTTTACGGAAATCTTCGTATTTTCGAAAAATACCGTTCTCGCTAGCGGACTGTAATTTTTAGGTATTGTAGGCATTGATACGTGTTTCTAAGGACATTACCCAGGTCCCTGAGTGATTAAGTGTACATTACCAAGGCTACTTAGACCACTTTTAATGCGGATTTTGCCAAAATTTCATTTTAATACGTTTTAACGGGTCCGCTCGCGGATTTTCGAATTTACGAATTTTTTCGAAAATCCGCGGATCCTCGCGCAGACTGGATTTTTCGAAGTTCGGACATCTCTAATCCCCAATCTCTCAATTGTGCTAAAAGAATAAAATATCTTCTGATATAAGCAATCCTTTATAATAAACAATATATTGTGATATTGCCAGAAAGGACTGAAATATGAAAGAGAAAAAAAGGGACTACATAAAAGTTAAATCTTTAATGTTCCTTGCAAAATAATATAAAAACATATCTTAAAATGGTTTTACTTTATTTATTATACAAAATATACATGAAATAATTGCTACCCGTTCATTTGCTGCTTAGAGTTTTTGTCTCTCATTTCAGTCTATATTAAGAACTGCACAATATCTCTAATAAATAGATTTTAGTAAGTAAAAAAGCCAATGAAATTAGTATTTGACACCTGCATTTACAGTAGGTTATCTCTTACAGAGCAACACAGCAGTGTCATACAGCATGGAATGTCTCAATTTACTGCTTTGTTCTTTATCTTGATAAGCTGTAAACTAGAAAATCTATCTTGCGCAATATACGGTATAACAAGAAAAATGTCACTACAAATATTTTTCTGTGCTTTTTGTACTCACTTTATCTCAAAATCTACCTTTTGTTTACAGTTTCATTAGATGTAATAGATTTCCCCCCGTCTATGTTCCTACCTTGCGTAAATGTTATTTTGCAAGAAGCTGGATTGTTTCTGTGTCATCAAAACTTTCAAAGTGATGAATGTAAAATCTTCAAAAGTCAATGTGATTATCTGGAGGAGCTGCAAACAAAAACTTAAACAAACTTACAGTGAGATGCAGTATTTCGTTCTATCACCCAAAACATCTCAAAACCCAGGTTAATGCATGCAATATACTGTTAGCACGGGTTTTTCCATTAATTGCGTGTGTCCAGTGCTATTTCCAAAAATATTTGAAAACAATCGAAGATTTAATAAAAGTTCTTTTTGTTAAAAATGGTGCTAATTTTGCCCCAACAAATTAGATGTTAGCTTTCAAATGTTAAATAAAATCTGATTGGTTGGGGAATTTCTCTGGTGGTGGTAAATAAGGATTATCCTATATTAACACTATACACAACATTTCTGGTCTGGTGTAATTTAAAATAATTTTACAATATTTGCTTATTTAGTTAGAAAATAAAGCAAAACAGTCGTTCACAGCCTGCAACTTTCAAAGGTATAAAAGAAAACGGTGACCAGCAAATATTAGCGACTGTTTGCTTTTTATGATAATGGTAATATGCTAACATTTGCCAAATTGCATTGATAGAGTCGTTTAGTAATGATTATTGAATAAACTATGTTCTGTTGGTCTGGAAATTATACCTTTTAGCTACTGTACTTTATTAGATTAAGAAGAAAAATTGTAGCCAATTTTTTTTAAAAGCTCAAATCAACTTAAAGGGTATCTCCACACCAAAATCTAAACTTTTTTGTAGTGTATGGTCCTCCTCCAGTCCTAACCACCAGGTTTATAACAAAAAAGTGCACAGAAACAGACTTACTTACCTTCATTCCCTCGATTGCTATTTCTGGGAACGGACTAGCAATAGGGGTCGGACCAGCTGCCGGCTATTGAGAGAGCAGAGTGAACAAAGGTGGGTAAGTCTGTTTCTGTGCACTATTTAATGTTATAAACCTGGCTGTTAGGGTTAGGGGGTCCCCTACACTACAGAAAATTTTATTTTTTTAACATTAACTGCAGTGCCGATGGATCGGGATGGAGGGGGAGAGACACGAATAACAAAGTAGCACAATTGTGGATTTCTTAGTAAAACAGAACTTTAGGTTGGGTACACATGCACAAAGTTTTTTTCAGGAATGTTCGCCACTAGCAAGTGGTCAGCCAGGACAAAGCACTGTTGCAGTGATCCACAGTGATTTACCGACATATCCAATCACCCGTTCGTCTAATTTGTCAACAAAATCACCTCCGAATTTTTAAGCCCAACTGAGCAATACACGGTAATATTGGTTGTTTGTGACCAAAAAAATCTGCTTATGTGTACCCAGCCTTAATAAGTATATTTTAAAACAAAATTAAAGGTAATATTGTATTGGCTAACTGTGTTGTATTGGCTAACTGTGTTGTATTGGCTAACTGTGTTGTATTGGCTAACTGTGTTGTATTGGCTAACTGTGTTGTATTGGCTAACTGTGATGATAATCATGGCAAGTAGAGAAAATAAATAATGATGTAAGTGATAATGCGACGCTTACAGTGTAATATTAGGGTATTACGCCTCTGAGTCATTGCCTGACCGTATAGAAGCACAAGGCCCCAGGCTGAGTATGCAGGGCAGGGAACACAGAGGTGTGGTAATATTCTTATATTATAATGTGAAGGGGCGCATTCATTTTTATAATACATAAGTTTCTAATTCCTTCCCACCAGCTCCAGCAGGCCCTGTAAGCGAAGTTACACACTGTAAAAAATCCCATTGGAATGGGAGGGGAAGTGGGATATAAGAAATAAGTCTTAGTGACATAGCTAAGTGATTTTTACAAGGATTTATATCACTGCACCTCCCTATTCTAAATTCAGAGCCTTGTGTATTGTATTATTATATAATCCATATATATAATACATGGGTGTATTTGATCATGAACTTCCTACTGTGCTTGTTAGGTGGTATCCCATTCAGGAATCCCCCCTTGAAAATCCTGCGCTTGCCCCTGATGCCTCCAGGAGAACAGGAAAGGGGCAGATACTGGATTACACACAGGAAGGGCCCTAGCTTCAGTTTTTTTGAACTTTAAATAGGCACTGCAGGACAACCATAAGGAGCTGAAGAGAAAGCATTATGGAGATAATTGTTTAGCATTCCATTCTGCCAGATCACTACAGCCAGCAAAGCTACAGGCACAAGTAAACAAGCAAATATGGTCCACTGTAGGATTATTTGTGTGCACAAGCTGCTTTAAACTATTTTTATTCCATATTGGAACTATTATTGTGCACTGCTCACTGTGTTAAACGGAATAGGTTTGGACAAATTACCAGGACTGGCAAATGGAGTTGTTATAGACATCAAGGACCAACATAAATTGAAAATATATCGTATTCAATATGGTTAATGCTAATTAATGTTTAGGTTTTAAACTGTGTTCAGATCCTCTGATAATAGTCAGATAAATGTGCCAATAGATTACATTTTCATTACTGAGGGTTCAAGTGTGTGAGTGCAAAAGTGGGGTTCTGAGGGTCTGTATAGACAATTGTATAAAGATTTGCATTATTTTCTCAAGAATGATTTATTAAATCCAAGAATGTTTACTAAAATTTGATTTAAAAAAATATTATTGGTCATGAATATTACTTCATTTGTATGTGGATTTGCTATTTGCTTTATATACGTGTCCTTACTCATTGTTAGGAACAAATATATTTATCAGCACTGAATGATATTGAGTTTATAAACGCGTAACAAATACACACATACAGTACATTCCCTTCTGAAATTTGGCCTTTCACACATACTGTACACATACATAAACTTTCCCTTTCTGGTTCTTTTTAAAGATGGCAATTTTGTAAAGAAGATGACATCATTTTGGCTTCTTTTTAACCTGCCGTTTAACAGGGGTTTGTAAAGAGTAAAGAAATAGAGGTGGGATACATTATTACATATTTGGTATTCCTCTGTAATTATTACCATACAGCTGTAAATGAACAGAATATTGATAATAGCTCTCGAAACTTTAAGTTAAAGTAATAACAATTAATATAAATCTAGGTACAGTGCATTAGTGAAGCGTGCGCTATCATACATCTGTACCCAGCATTAGACTTGTTCTCAATTGATTATAATAAATGTTAACTAAACTAGCTATTAGGGGAGGCAGTTTAGTCTTGTTAGACCTAGTACACAATCCTATTATCTGAACTCTCTGAGAAAAAGAAATTGCCAACACAATTATCCAGGAATTATTTTTATTGTATTTGCATTTCCTCCCAAGTATATAAGTGTCAGCACTAACAAAGAAATATATTCTATGTTGCATATTGATTATTAATTTCTCACTGTTCATTGTGTTATGGATGTATTTTGTAAAGTAATTTGCTATTCATAATAAAGTTCCAAATGCTTAACATTTAAAACATCAATATTTAGGTAAACTATAGCATGACAAATACTTAAAGGGCATCAATAAAAAACGAATTTTCAAAAATTAGTCCTTTAAAGTGCATGTCCACCCCCAAAACTATAATCCCCCAAATTACTGGCCCCACCATGTAGTGTACTTTAATCCTTACCTCACATCCCAGCTCCATATGGTTCTCCTGTAGTCCCCCCCCCCAAAGCCCAAAAACTGCCCACCAGGAGGCTAGCAGGTCCATATAGGATATCTGCTGCTACCGGCCTCCGGAGATTTTGCATGCGTACTGCAGTCTTCTCCCCCTCCATCCCTCCCTCTCCTCCCTCTCCCTCCCGTTCTACTATCCCTCCCCCTAGCGTTAATCCCCTTTAAGATCTCCTTCCCCCATGTCCCCCAGCCCCAACCGCATAATTTTTATTTTTATAAAACTCCCCAAACTTTTACTTACCTTTCCGCTTTCCTACGCGGAAGTGAGCTGCCGGCAGCCGCGTCCGTGATTGGCTGCCGCTCAGCCAATCACAGACACGGCTGCCGGTCCCGCCCCTTGCTTGCATTTCCTCACAAGCAGAGGGCCAGGAGCGCGTCGGAGGAAAGAGGGGAGGTAAGTAGAGTTTGGGGGGCTTTCTAAAAAAATAAATAATGCGGTTGGGGCTGGGAGCCCAGGAGGAATGGTATATAAAAAATTGAATTTTAGGGTGGACATACCCTTTAAATACAGAAAGATCACATTACTTTTTTCAGATTTTAAATCTGGGCTGTAGATCCTGAGAAATCATAATTTAATATGATATGGTTATTATATTATTAGGTTATCAATGGTATTATATTACTAGGTAAATATGGTTATTATATTACTAGGTTATTATATAACTAGGGTATTATAATAATCCAAACATTTGTATAGCTGCCCCTAGCCAGCATTCGAACCCTGTTCTCCCATGTTCAAAGGCAGTGCCCTTAACCAGTACACTATCCAGTACATTTGATAATTATTTACGAATGAAAGTCCGAGAAATCTGGGTCTGGGGGAAGTCCCAAGTCTGTTTGAACTCATAAAGTTCATCTCAAACTCGGGCTCGAGTTGTGAGTAGCACCATTTTACTTCTCTCAAACTGTAGTTTCAGATAATGTAAAGTTGTTTGAGTATAGTTACCCTTTCAATGTGTGTGCATAGGTGTAATGCAATTTGTCCCTCTACACAGCTCTACACAATTTTTTTTTTAACAAGCACTAATTTTCATTTTTGATTATGCTTCATAGCAGTATATATTATAGTAATATATATTATTTTTCTATAATTAAACAGTAATTCCACCTACAACAATATATAAAACTGGACAAATGTTTTTCCACTATGATTAGGGACATAGGAAGCAAGTAATAATAATAGGTCATTATAAAATTGAAGAACAAATAATAATAAATGGATTTTCCTAATATGGCTGCATTAATTTATAGTTTTGCTTGGTTGTATGTACACTCTTTTCAGCATTCTGAGCTAGGCCACACTGAAGCGCTTTTAAAAGCGCACACTAGTGTGGCCCAGTGGATGTGGCCACACTAGTGCATTAGGTAGCAATGTGTGTGCGATCTGCATTTTATTGAGCAATCGAATGTGCTCACAAGCATTTGCGTGGGCTTCCATGCGTGCATGAGCACGTTACAGTGTGGCCTCAGTCCCACTTTCAACCCGAGTCCATTAATAAATCTAGTATAGTGTAAGGTGCTAAGATTAGCATTAGCATTACAGTTTGTATGTATTTAAAGGGGATGTTCAGTTCAAAAGAAATGCTTTTAAATGTTCAGTAGAAATTATCAATATTTGTTAAATTGTTAGTTTGTGTAATGCCTTGTTAGTTATTCTACATATTCTCTTCAATTTTGAAAAATCAGTTGATTTCATACCCCTTGCTATTCCCTGCTGTTGACATTAGTGAGCTGACATTTCAGGCGCTAACGGTCCTTCTTCTTCCCAGGATGCACCACTTCCTTGGAATGTTCCTAACAGTAATTTTCTACTGATTGGCTTTTGTATGGGTCAAAGATGCTCAGATCTCTACTGAGCAACTGAATCAACCCAGGCGCTGGGTCAAGGGTAAGACCATAACGGTCTCTACTAGGGGTCCTGCAAACAGGAAGTCAGTATTTCGGTTGCATTTATTTATACACAGACAAAATGCTGAATTAGCAGATTAAGGTTGTTGGGATGGAAAAAAGCATGTATGACAAAGAAACAAGTTTGTGGAGTCCAGGCAGGTAGGATATGAGGTGCACCCCCTAAAGTCTCTGTCATGTCAGGTAGGTATGAATTCATAGGGTTGAGAGGGGTAAGAGAGGGGTAAGGGAGGCACACTCAAGGATGCTTTCAAACAATAATTTCAAACTTTATTTAAGAACTTTACTGAGAACCATATACACAACGTTTCGGAGAGTCTAAGCCCTCTTTATTCTAAGCATGTTTGACCATCCAACAGCCAATCGGTAGAAATTACTTTTAGGAATATTCCAAGGAAGTGTGAATCCTGGGATAAAAAATGGAAGCTTACTAATGAAAGCAAAGCATAACAAAGGGTATGAAATCTGATTTTTCAAAATGGAAAAGATGATGATGGCCCTGAGGGCTGAAACGCGGTATGTGTAATATAATTGAAGGATTTAAAAAATAATGACATTCTCCACTAGACTTTCCCTTTAAACACTTTTCTAATTTAAGTAACTCACAGAGAACTATCCAGTTTAATAGATTTGTTCTCAACTATGTTGAACTGATTCAATTTATCACTACTAGAGATGGACGAACTTACTGAAGTTTGGTTCGTTTACGAACTTCAGTAAAAGTTCAGAAGTTTGGAAACAAACCCATTAAAGTCAATGGCAGATAACAGTTAAAAAAGATCGGATGCATAACAGTTAAAATAGTAATAGTAACTTACTGTAAATGGCTGTGGCACCTGGGAAATGGTCTGCAGAACTTGCACCTATCGGCAAAACGCTTCTTTTTTCATGATCGGGCAATTGTCGGGTTTCCGCACGCTACAATTGAAGGTCACGGCCAATTCGAGGGTTACTGAACGCTTCTTTCAAGTGTTACAAAACAATACATTTGAGGGTTACCGAAAACAAACATTACATTTGACGGTTACCGTAATCCACCTCTACTTTCGAGGGCTACTGAACGATACATTCGAGGGTTACAGAAAATCTAACATTACATTTGAGGGTTACCGAAAACGAATGCTACATTCTAGGGTTAGCAAACGGTCCATAAATTTGACAAATACAGCATCAGATTTCAAGTCAGTGAGCTTAACTCTTTTTTCTGGTATGCTTGTCTCGTTGTGGATTTCTGCAGTTTACATGCCCTTCAATGTGTGAAGTTCACACCTGGTAAAAATTCACAGTAAATATTTATAACTTAAGGCATCCAAGATATACACATTTAGGTTTGTTTTTCATTGATGTGGCTTTTTAAAAAAGGGTAAAAATGTATCAAATATATCACTGAATCTTGCATTAGAAATGAGTTTGCTTATTTTACAGAATTAGCTTTTTGTCATTGTTTATGCTGCATATTACCATACGTCATAATCATGTTTTAACTCTCAGTTCATCACTGCAAAAGGTTTAACCTGACTTTAATAATACTGTAAGTATGGCGAATTTTTTTGGCAAACTGCAACCAATTTACTGAGCTGATTGTGGTTCTTCTGCTCTTTTCATTGGCGATAAAAAATAAAGGTGGCCATACATATGAACGATAATGGGTAAATCCCGTCGTATCTTTCAAATGTATGGGCTTTTCCCAACCGACTGTAGTGCCATTGAACGACCGTAGTCGCCACTACGATCGGTTGGGAAAGACGGAAAATCGGTCGGTTCCATGTATGAAGGTTCCCTTCACAATGTGCCGACAGATACCAATGTGATCTGTTGGCACATTGCGATGGAAATCGCATGTGTATGGCCACCTTTAGAAAAAGACTAACAGAATTTTAATAAATGGAGAGCAGCAATAAGGGAAAGAGAACTATCTAAGCATGTATATATTTGTATTTTGTCTGAGACCAGAAAAAAGGGGGAGGGAAACACTAACAGACTGCAGTGATATTAGGAAACCAAAATATCTTAACAGTCTTTCCCTTGCTCTTTTTTCGGAATAGAGATGGGATCCGGGTCCGATATGGACCTGTATCCGACACGGAATCCCCTGGTTCTGAAATCTGAAAGTTCTGTCGGTTCTCTGCGAATAATAGAAGAAAATGAAAGGTACACGATTTAATCGGTTTTGGGATAAAATCTTTACCCTAAAACAATATAATCCTTAACAGAGCAGAAAGAGCTGACTGAATAAACTTCCATCTCTCCACATGACCTAGTTCAGGAGATACTGTACATGCTGAGAAAAACTCATTTTAGAATCTAGCTCTATAATCTTTGTCCCACCTCTGTGAATGCCTAAACTACTCTTTAAGATTCTTCACCATGTGCTGTTAAAGGGTCACTCTACTCACTGAAACTACAATATGAGAGAATGGTGGTACTCACATATTTATCAGTGCTTTCTTTGTCATTAAATGATTAATGTTTAGTGAGCTAATCCCTCCACCCTCCCTTACTCACTGCCTTCTTGTAGTGTCTGAAACACTATAAGTTCTGCACAGCCTCACCATGGACACTGCTCTGCTTACACATCTTCCCCTCCCTCCCCCTGCCTTCTTTTCTCTGCTGATTCTCTTAAATGTTGCAGAAAGTGTGCTGGCAGGCAGGCAAAGAGGTCAAGCATGGGTTACATATTACAATTTCTGCTTTTGTAATGACAGGTCTTTCCCTGTAAATGCTGTGATTTCAAATGATGATTTCTCAGAAAGGAATGGGATCTTGCTGTATCTAAAGGTACTATTTTTGAAAATGTTTGATTTTTTAGAGTAATGATACCCTTTAAATTCGAAAGGCATATGAAATCTACATCCTGCAAGTAGCAGTTCACTATTACATAGATTCAATTACATAGTAATTAAGGTTGAATAAAGACATACGCCCATCAAGTCCAACCTATTCACCCTCTTTATATATATATTTATTTTTTTTTTTAACCCTACCTAACAGTTGATCCAGAGGAAGGCAAAAAACCCCAGCTAAAATGTATGTTGTATGGGTGCACTGAAACCGATTTGCCTGTCATGCTTATAATGTAACAATGACCAACATTTCCAACGTAACTGGATTTTAAACAAAAAGTTGGACATGAAAACTGAGATGACTGACATGAGGCATTAAAATTAATTGCACACTGAACAAATAAACTTGCCTCATTTTAATCTATAACTGAATATATTTAAGCAGCATTTACTTTGATGTGTTTGTGTTGCTACATAAGAACTTGTTTTTCTCAAGCTTAGTCCCCTAGCCGCCTGACAGACCATCTGACTCTCTGTGAGGGCAAGCATGCTCAGTAATCCCTATGAGGCAGCATTGTGGAGAGGGAATTCCTCACCATGCAGTTCACATACAGTACCAACTGTACATAACAGAGTTTATGATACTTAGGCACAGCTGAAATGTAAGATGTTTCAGACTTAACATCTAAAGAAATAGTGGACAGATCTACAAAAAACAAAAAAAGTACAGTGATAGTTAGGAAGAATTATAGTTTCCAGTAATTGGCAAATTAAAAAGAAATCCCAATGTACACATCCTTTATAACACCAAAATATGCTCCTAATCATGGGTGACAAAAATGCTAATGGCAGAAATTACAAATAAAATCGATAATTAGAAAGACACAGGAAAATAGGAATATAGAGTTATTCATGTCTTGTTGACATTTGTCTGACATCTGTAATTGAACATAAAAACTTCCACAAATTTACATGGAAGTCACCTAATGTTTCCTCTGCAATCGACAATATCTTAATCAGTTGAAAGTGGCACGGGTTACTTTTTGGGGACTTAACTTGCCACAGAGCTTATGCTTTCCCCTTACTATTATCTATTTACTACAACCAAGTTGGAAAGTGTTTGAGAAAAAGGAGCAGTAGAAATATTTTTATGTTGCCACTTGCCAAGCTTAAGCTGTAGAAATGAGGAACTTTTGTTGCTTTGGCTAAAGAATATGGAACTTGACATCAACACTTAATGGGCATGTCAAGGTTTAGGTAAGCCTCTTCAGGGACATCTTTTTCAAAAACTAATGAAAATTAGGTGGGGGGGGAGGGGTGCTGAACCTTTCTATAAAATTTTATTTCATAGCTGGACATGCCCAGAACATATTCAGGACTACAAAAAAGGACTGGATTACACCTGACACAAAATTGTGATGGAAACAAAATAACAGCTGTAAATACATATTTAAACAAGCTAAATAGAGATAACAAAATTGGGGAATTTCGGGGCCGTACTTATAAAGCCGCGGTATCGCTTTTTAGTGATGTTGCGCCCTTAACAATCAGTAAAACGATCGGTAATTTCCGATCGGTAATCTCCGATCGTAATTTAATGGTACCAATCGATAGATTTACGATCCCCATAGAATACCATTGTGGTACTTTACTTCCGCATGGTATTCTACGACCGAACGTTTGTTAATTACTGTTTGTTTGGAAATGTATGATCGTGATCGTAAATTTACGACTGCGATCGTAAATTAACTAAGATACTGCGGCTTTACAAATACGGTCCTTCAGTCTGTCAGTGGTTCCACGGAACTTATGGAAATTCAAATTCAAACTTAATTGAAGCAAAATTTTTTCATTCTCAATTTTGAATTTTTTAATCTTGATTTTTGAATTTTCCACTGAAATTTTCTAGTTTTAGAGATTTTCTGAATTTCGAAACAGGCATTTTGGAAATTAACCCAGGTTTGTTTCTAAACTGAGACTCTTCTCTCAACTAAATACATTGATCAGGAACACCATTTAGCAATGCAACAAGTCTTTACCATTTTACCATCAGGTCCTGTACAGTGTCATAGTAGCCAAAATCCAAAAATGGTTAGTGATGACTGGTGTTTGGCAGGGATGTATTACTCACCAGTGGTCCTGCAGTCTTTTTATTGTTGGTTTTCAGCATGCACACAACTAAACTGAGTTTAGGTATGGTGTGCCAAAATGTATGGATAAACACAAATTTCTTCTGCATGTATTTCATGAACCAGATGACATAGTGGGGTGGTTTGGAGCTTATTTAAAGTTGCTTTCTATCTTTGAAATGTACTGTAATCCAAAGTGTTTGATTTCATTACAGGTTGTATTAAACAATGAGACCAATAGCTAGGTAGACAGATTGTGTGATAACAGGTCCATGATATATGGACTTTTCAAAATGTAAAAAAAAAATTGTCTCACAAATTATGGCTATTAGCAGCCTGGTGAGAGAACATATTTAACAAACGACAACATTCATCAGTTAATGAAAATACTTTCATCTAGTGATTACGACAGGGAACTGTAGAAAGACAAGTAATTATCTGGAGATTGTTCTGTATTATTTTAGGTAAAATTATATTTTTTCCTTCTGAGTTGATATGCACTGATAATTGTAGAATAATCATTTTACATAAAAAGAAAAACTAATGAGTGTGACTGGATAGATACCAGGCATACAGTGTCCATTTTAGGACAGCATCGTGTCTCATTTTTCATGCTTCATTTTCAGAACCCATAGTCAGTTCTAATAATCATGTATCAGAATATTTTCTAAAAGATGAAGCTAGAAATAGTGCCATCTGGCAGATGAAATAGAATGATTCTGAGGAAGGATTCTGATGAATGAGGAGTGACAAGGTTTTTCTCTATCCCATCACCTGCTATCTGGCCAAAATATATCATCTGGTTAACTTGGGTAACACTAAGTTTGCGGTGGTAGCGCAAACTTTTCTGGTAAAAAGGAACCAGAACAAAACAGCACACCGGTGCATAGCTGGTAGTGAAGGTGACAATTTAACTCCAACTATACAAAAACACAATCAGGCAGCACACACAATACCTTCGCTCTTACTTACAAATATATATCGCAAACCCAGTCCATAGTGTTACATTTCGAGTCTCTGACTATTTCTCAAGCTACTGATTGCTCATATTCATCTTATGTAAAATTTAAAAATCTTCAAAATAAATTATGACGTAAAATAAATTGTTGGCAACAGTCAAAATGAATCACCATTTTTCGGCATGTTTCCATTTGTATTTCCTTTTAACATTAAGTTGCATGAAACAACATACAGTAATGCAGAACAGCTTGTACCACATCACATTAGTGGAAATCACAGACAGAGGTTTTTATGAGAAACCAGATGTCATTGTGAATTGCAATAAGTTTGCATTCCCAAAACTGCACTGGAATGAACATTGGGTCGTACATAGAAAGGATCACTATCAGTAATGTCCCATTGTTATCTATTGGCAGATACCAGGCAGTATTAAAATACTATGACTGCAGCAATAATTTTGATTGCGGCTAAAAAGCAACACTGTAGTTAAAAGCAATAACAATACTAGCGGTATTGTTTTTGAACATTATAAAGGATTGTTAACGGGAGCGCGGGAGACCACCCCAATTCGAAGGAGACTCCCGGAAGATCCGGGAGGGGTGGGATATCTGTACTGGTGTCTGTATGTCCATTTGCTTTGAAAATCCATACATGTTTCAAGCACCTCCTCTCATATTATTATACATAAACAGTATTGTGAGCACTCTGTAAACTTGTTAAAAATCATGCTTAGGGAGATTTCCTTCCAGATCTCCCTTCTAGGTATTCAATACCAGCTTTGCAGCTCTAGGTAAATATCGAAAAGCATTTAACCCCTATTACTATATGAAACAGTCACACAGGAAGAGCCATAAAACCGGCACTGAAATGTTTGCAGCCGGTCTAAGTTTTGAGGAAAGTTTTATTGCAGAATAACAATGGTTGAAACCACAAAATTTCTATGCTAAAAGTAGTATTCCTGAAACTAGGTTTGGGACTACCGTATATACTCGAGTATAAACCGACCCGAGTATAAACCGAGGTACCCAATTTCACCTAAAAATCCTAATAAAGTTATTGACCCGAGTATAAACCGAGGGTAGAAACTTGGCACTCAAGATGTTTGGAAACTACAACTCCCAGCTAATAAAGCATGCTGGGAGTTGTAGTTCCCAAACATCTTGAATGCCCCCCTCCCCCTCAGTTCAGTTTGTACCTGTGGGCTCTTCTCCCTGTGGACTCTTCTCCCTGTTGATCTTCTCCCTGTGGACTTCTTCTCCCTGTGGACTCTTCTCCTGGACTCTTCTCCCTGTGGACTCTTCTCCTGGACTCTTCTCCTGGACTCTTCTCCCGGACTCTTCTCCTGTGGACGACTCTTCTTCTTCTATCTTCCTCCATCCATCCCGGCAGGTACGGTATCAGCATTCCGGCACGCGCACCCATTCCTGTACCAAGCGCGCCGGCTGACGTCACTGCCCGGCGCCGGGCTTGGCGCCGGGCAGTGACATCAGGCCGGCGCGCCAGTGCAGAAAAGGATCGCGCGGCTGCCGGAATGCCCAGGTAAGTGGTTGACTCGAGTATAAACCGAGTCCGAGTTTTCAGGCTGATTTTTCAGCCTGAAAAACTCGGTTTATACTCGAGTATATACGGTAAACTTCTATATACCCTTGCTAATGATGTAGACTGGAAGTGGAAAGGGATACACAGCTCCATTTCTGTAGTTTAAAAGTTCAAAATCTGTAGATTTTTCCGTTCCAACAACACAATTATGATGAGAATTGGGAATCTTTAAAAGTGATAATTCTTTAAGGCCATTTTATATTATTCTATATACACCATTGTTTTTGAATTTCCCCTTATTTTTTATGTTTTTATATATAAACCCACTGGACTATGAAACTGTAAAAACCAGGTTTGAAGTGAACTAGAGAACTGGTACTGTGCATCCCTAACTACTTCAAGTCTGCACCCTTAGTAAGGATATATGGCAGTCCCAAACCTGGTTTCAGGAATACTACTTTTAACCTTGAAATTTTGTGGTTTCAACCATTGTAATTCTGAATAAAACTTGAAATTACAATTAACTTGAAAATTAGTTAACTTGAAATACACCCCTTAAGTTGCAATCACTAACCTGGTTCACCAAGTGGTTTAGGTCCCCGCTATAAGTACATCAAACAGTAGGGTTGTAGTTTGGAGGGGTGTTGTTGCCCCTTACATATTCTGTACATTTGTATGATATGGAGAGACCAACAAATCTACAGTTTGAGCAGTTGAGCAACTTTTAAACACAGCTAGCCACATATACAAAAAGTTGCAGTGGTAAATTTTGGTTTAAAGTGTCATTAACTGATACAATACTGGTTAGTGTAACTTGCACTCTTGCTTGCGTTGGCTGCATAAGTATAACATAAAACCCCTATTTACAGCCACTGCAAACTATTCAATGGTACTAAAAAGTCCCTTCTGATTAAGTGTCACCTGTGACACAAAACGCATCAGGACCACTCTGTGATTTTCTTACCTGCTTGTTTTTAATAGTGATATAATAAAAGGTATGTTGAAAACTGTCTAATTTGTCCTTTGTGGTTTAGAAGCCTTCTATAAAGACCAGTAAAAAGTCACGCAAGGGTTAAATCCCTTTCGAGGTTTAACCAAAGCTTTGAAAACCGGTATTGAATACCTGGAAGGGAAATCAACCCAGAGTGACTGATAAAACACTTTTATTATTAAGTGTACATATTGCTCACAATCCTTTATAATGCTCGAAAACAATACTGCTAGTATTGGTATTGTTTTCAACTGCGAGATTGCTTTTCAATAACTGGTATTTTAAAATTATTGGCCCAGTTGCAGCATTTCAATACTGCCTGGTGTGCATTATTATACCTTTTGTTTATGTATGTATAGTTGTATAGTTTATTTGTATAGTTTATTTATAAAGCGCCACTTGGGGACGCAGCACTGTACAGTAATGAAATACAATAAAGTCATACAAGGGGGATAAATACATAGATAGTTCAGTACATAAATATATAAATTATATAAATAAAATAGCTAGAGCTTTGCCACAAGAGGAAAGGAGGTCCCTGCCCCGTAGAGCTTACATTCTAGTTAGGTGGGTAACATACAAATACAATGGAATGGGTATAAGTGCTGGAAAAGAAAATTAAAAAAAAAAAGTTTTCAAGCCCTGGTGCAGGTGGTTTAGCGTGTTCACCCCAAATATACGTAGCCGTTGAGATACCGCACACAGGAGTCCATAAACGCTTATTTAAATTTTATTGATCATCTCTTGTTTAGATAATGCAACATTTCAGGGACATGCGTTCCTTTCCTCAGGCTCAAAAAACAGACATAATTGACCACCTATCCCATTTCCATTTCTTATACCCTCCAATAGGATATGACATCACCACTTCCTACAAGGTTATACATAAAGTATACAGATTCCCACACATATCCCATTCATATGCACCAACCCATATATTTAAATCACCTTTAATGATCCCCTCATTTCAAACCCTCTATAACCACAACCCAACATGTTTGACCAGATCAGTAGCACTTCCGCAAAATATAGTTGTAATTTAGCCTAAGGAGTGCTTCCACAATCCTTCTATTGTATGTATTTATTAGGGAGCGTGGTCAAGCTTTCATGCGGTAATAGAACCCCCAACATGCCCCTTTAATGGGAGGTCCTATGCCTTTAATATAAAACACTGGATGGATGGCCTCTTCCCTCATTTGTAAAAAGCCAAAGAGCAGGGGGGGAAGTAAGGAAGTCTGCTATATTGATTCAGTGTGCAATATCAGGAATGCAAAAGTTTGCTAATAGTAATTGAAGTAAAAAAGGTTAGAAGTTAGGACCTTTTCATTCATGTGATCAAAGTAATGTATACTAAAACCCCTTTGTTTATAAAGTATGGTAGTGTGCAGATAATATGATATTTTATGGGGCCTAGGAATGTGCATTGATTATCTTTTCTATGTTTGTTTATATACAGTATATATATATATATATATATATATAATATATGCACTGAATATGTGTGAATAAAAAGTTTTTCAAAACATGAAAGACCTTATGTGTGCACTAGATACAACCAAATATATATATATATATATATATATTATATATTATATATTAATATATATATATAATATATACAGTGAATTATACAACAAATAAAAAATTAAGTATTATAGTCTGTAACATTGCAACAGTGGTGTTGACAGCAGAGGGCCGGGAGCGCGGCGGAGGAAAGAGGAGAGGTAAGTAAAGTTTGGGGAGCTTTCTAACATTAAATATAGCGTTGGGGCTGGGGGACAGGGGCAATACTATAGATTAGGGCCCTATTTATAAAAGCGTATCGTTATCGTAAAATACGATCGTTATCGTAAAATAACGACCGGTTTTTACGATAACGACCGTTATTTACCGATAACGACCGTTATTTACCAATATCGGTAAATGCCGGTCGTTGTCGATAAATAACGGTCATTATTTACCGATAACGACCGTTATTTACCGATATCGGTAAATAACGGTCGTTATCGGTAATTAACGGTCTTTATCGGAAAAAACCCGGTCGTTATTTTACGATAACGATCGGTATTTTACGATAACGATACCGATCTTTTATAAATAGGGCCCTAAGGGTTTACACTAGGGGAGGGAATCCTGAGAGGGAGGGGAGAAGGGCTGCAGTACGCATCCAAACTTCTCCCGGAGGCCAGGTAGGAGGCAGAGTCCTATATGGACTCTGCTATCCTCGTGGGCAGTTTTTGGGACTTTAGGGGGGGACTACAGGGAGAACCATATGGAGCTGGGATGTGAGGTAAGGATTACACTACACTACATGATGGGGCCAGTAGTTGGAGGGATTATAGTTTTGGGGGTGGACATGCCCTTTAATATATTAAAAAAATATTGCACCTGAACTTATTTTATTAGTGCAACTAATTAGCATTTTTATACAGCAGGGAAATATCTTACTTTTCTTTCCTGTTGCAAATTGCATTTCTCCATTAACCTTTCATTTTAGACTACAAATAAAGTCTTAGAGCAGCTTGACAACAGGCCTGTTTCTACTGCCCTTTAACTGGAATTATTGGGAAATTACAAGACTGGAAATATGTTGTGCATCCAGTGCAGTACAAAAAAAATAGAGATAGTATATTATGTGATACTGTTTTCAGGGGTGCCTCTAGGGTTTTTGCCCCCTGAGCTAATCATCAATTGTCGCCTATATGCGAAATGGGGTGGGCATGGCTTGTGAGTGGGCATGGCTTTTTTGGATGGGCATGGCTTTGTGGGTGCGAGCACAGCTAGCCATTTTGTAATTTTTTACTTTTGCCATCATTTATTTGCACAGTTTCTTTAAATAGACATTTATCCACAACATAATAACAGAAGAAAAAATAATTTTGCCCAAAAGAGCCTGCCACCACATCAAAGTAGACTCTTAAAACAGGATCCTAACTTACCTAACTAGTCTAACCTAGCCTTTATCTGGCAACACGGGGGACAGTTCTCTTTCTATCTCTCATACACACACACCTATAACTAATGCTTTTCTAAGCAATTATGCAATATTATCGCATGGTATTGGGGGGAGCAGAATTTAATATTTAGGAAGCTTAATATTTTAGAAGCTTCTAGAATCAGAAATTATTTCTACTTATTTGTCTTTCTATATGTTAGGGGAATGCATCGCGAATTAGCCATTAACAGGAGCCAACGCTGGTCGAGCCCCTCCTGCATGACTTCCATGCACACAAAAGAAACGGAAGTCAAGCAGAAGGTTTCAGGGGAACAAAGGCTGGCAAGTATATTTTGGGAGACCAGTCACTGCTATAAACCTCACGAGGTTGAGGTTTATAGCCATTTTCAGGCACATAGTAAAAATTAGTTTGGGGGTGGACATACCCTTTAAACTGAAGAAACCATTTGGAGTAGTGAATTTTCCTTAATTGCCATAAATGGCTCTGTGCTAGGTTAATCTCTGTTGAAAAATGATTTGGGTGTTCTTGTAGATAACAGACATAGCTGTAGCAAACAATTCCAGGCAGCAATGGCTAAAGCTAGCAAGATATTGTCTTGTATAAAGAGGGGAATAGATTCAAGCGAGAAAAATACTATTCTTCCTCTTTACAAAGCACTGGTAAGGCCTCATTTGGAATATTAGGCACAGTTTGCAATTAAATGTTATCACAATAGCTTCTTGCTTCCCCCTAAGAAAAAGCCAAACACATGTAAATGCCTTGAAGCCTATGAGTATGAATAATATTCAGCAGACATGTAATCCAATTGTAATTTGTTTGCAAAAGTAGGGGATTTCACTGTTTGGACATTTGTAAAAAAAAAAAAAAAAGGGGGGAGCCGATACTGACCAAATGAAATGCTGACTACGGTTGTTCAGTGGCACTACAGTCGGTCGGGAAGAGCCCCTAGACACTAAAGATAATTGATAAATCCCCTCGTTCCCCAACGGGATTTACCTATTATTGTTAGAGTGTATGGCCACCTTAACTCTACCTCTTTAGTCTCTGTTACTTTGATTAATTATCAATGGTTGTATAGCTATTGTGATAACATTTAATTGCAACTGTATTGTTCTAAAGGATAACTACACTTTTAGTTTATGAAGTCTATTAAGCAGTTTAATGATGATATTTAACACATGAATAAATGGTTTGTGGAGCAAACTGTTTTTTTACAGTTTTTATTTAAATCTTTTAAGTCTGTTTTTTAATGGAGCTGAAAAACGACAAAAGAAAGCATGCCAATTTTAGTGCTAATTACTGTATTTCACAATCAAAGCAGAATTTTTAAGAGACAATATTACAATAAATTGGTTTCAGGTCATGTAATTCTGTAATAATGTATACATGTTACCCATCATTCTCCATTCTCTTCTTACACTAACAGTAATCATTCTTGACTATTTATTTTAATTTTAAAATAATTTACCATCATGTTTAAATCTGTGTACTTTGGCTAATGTAATATAAGATTTCTAGATATATTTTACACCTAATTACTTATATTTTAATACTGCTGATTTTCCCCCTCTAATTAATCTCAGCTACTGTATATTTCCAACAATTTTATGGCTGGTAAACTACACATGGGCTGATATTTTAGCTCAATTCATTTTTGGCACAACTGATCACTCCCAACTGATCAGTAAAAAATCGAAATTAGACGATTTTCGAAAATAGATGATTTTCGAAAAATCAAAATTAGACGATTTTCGAAAAATCGAAACTCGAACTTTCGAAAGTTCCGAAATTTTTGAAAATTCAAAAAAGAAACAAAACTCAACAGTTTTGAACATCTCTAGCCACAAGCTATTTAAAATATTAATTATTAATACCAGCAAATAGCTTTTAAATAATAAGACTCGATCAGACGTAACAATATTTAATCCACTGGAGCTTATTGTTTGTGTTTCTTAGTATATTTCCCTGTATATTTTTTAGTAGGCTGTGGTAAAGCTGGAATTATAAACACTGCTAATGATGACCAAACTGTTTTTAGAAGGGATTATTCCATTTGGTCTCTAGGGTATTTCTGTTCAAAAGAACATGCTAATAAGGTGAGCGATCAGGAACATGGAGATTTGCGATGGAATGATATCAGTATCTTAAAATCTATACATACCTTAACTTTTTCCTTTTTTATAATTCCTATTAACTTGAAGCAATGCTAAGCACATTAGCTACGGGTTTACATTAGAACTAGTATAACTTCCAATAAAATAACACATTAGAATATAATTCTGCAGTGTTACCTACATTTTGTTGGTTTTATATAGAAAATTTGAAGAGAAGTGGTTAAACAGAAATGAGTGCTTAAATAATCCCAAACTGGCAATTTCAACATAACCACTGTGTTTTATATAAGTGAATCAAACAATTCCCTGAAGTGCAATGAAAAATAATATATTTAAATTACCAGAGTAACTTGTGCACCAGATAAACACACATGAGACAATAATGAGCAAGTAAGTTGTAACCAATTTTAAATTTAATTTTGGGTTTGAAAATTACTGCTAGCAAGTGTTTAAAAATAACAAACAATATATTTGAATGCGCTTGTTTTTCCAGTACAATTGTGAGCTAATATGCTCAATTTATATGCAACACTTCCTGTGTTAGGGAACATAGTTAGACAGCATGCAGATTTTCAATTACATCTAACAGAGTCAGCTTGGAAATCAGAAATAACATTGTACTTAACACAATAGAGTTACATATTTCATGGTATTACGGGTTAAGCATCTTTTAAAAAGCATACCGTATATACTTGAGTGTAAACAGTCCCGAGTATAAACCAAGATACATATTTTTACCTGAAAAGGTAGTTAAAGGGATTGACTTGAGTATAAACCAAGGGTAGAAATTATGATCACTACTGCCTTCTGATTCTGTATTGTTTTGAGGCTTTAGTTGCCCTTTAAATGGACAGCAGCATTCCCATACACCCTTACAGTAATAGCCAAATCCAGTATGGTTATGACTGTAACTAAAGCCACTCCAGATATTTGTAAATTACAACTCCCTTTTGGAAATTAGTCTGCCGCTCGCTCGCTCCCTCTACTGCCCCCCCGACTGACGTCACTACTCTGCGCCAGGTAGTGACGTCAGCCGGCATGCCAGAACAGGCAGTGAGGGAGCGAGCGGCGTCGGGAATCTCAAAGTTAGTGACTCATTCAAGTATAAACCTAGATTGGATTTTCAGGCTGATTTTTCAGCCTGAAAATCTTGGTTTATATTCTAGTATATACTAGTATATACGGTATTTCTATAATCACCATGAAATAGATCTAGTTTAGGAATGAGAGTTTAAGTTATTTTTTCCTAGACAAAAATTATGCATGGACACCAGCTCGTCTTCTGGGAAAAACATTAAAACTTTATTGGAATCTTCAAACTATCAAATATATTTACAAGCACTAATCCACATCAGGTCACACTTGACGCATTTTGTGGATGTTTCCATCTCTACCTTTTCCTCCCACATATATATTAATATGTATAACCTTTGTAAGTTTGTTTCTGTGTCTTCAGAAAGGTCCCTGAGCAGGCACATTTCCTGAATACAGTTTTCATGTGCAGTATGCATTCATGATCTAGTATAAAATATCACTTATTTAATTTAAATGTCACATAGCACGTTTGATTTGAAGTCTCTAGATAGAAATGCATATATAGTCTTTCACCAGCTGCTCACTTTTCCATTCTCTCTAACACACATTTTTCCAAGTTTCTTTTTCACTTTAAAGTTGGAAACCCCAAAAAATGGTCATTATGGTTTTAGAGAAAGATATTTAAATGAATAACGGGTATGAAGAGGGTTAGTAAAGGTATTCAAATTTAAAGGGTACAGTACCTCCACCCCTAAATTAATGAATTTTTAACTATGGGTAGTCTATCCCATCCCACCCCCAACCGCCGAGTTATATTTGGAAGAAAATCACTGTAAAGTTACTTGCAGACCTTGGATTCCCCGTCTCTCTGCTCTCTCTGAGCCAGAAAGAGCAGAAAGGGGCGGGACTGGCAGCTGCGCCTGTAAATGGCTAGCCGGCAGCCAATCACAGACACGGCTGCTGGCTTTTCAGAGCACTGGGGGATCGAAGGTCTGACTCCACTAATTTAAACTGAAGTTTTCTGTTACTTTGCCCATGTTTTAATGTCCATTTAAAGATTAATTTATCACTAGGAGAAATATTGTGGTACTAAATAAATAAACATTCATTTTTGGTATTGTGATGCATTTGTGATTACATTTTATTATTTATAAAGCATTTGTTTGTATTTAACAGCTTAAAATTACACCATGCATATTTTTCAGCTGATATTTCACAATTTAGTAAATGCTTAATGTGCTTATAAATCAAAGTGTGGATACTCCCTCGGAGTAAGACAAAAAATGTTTATATTGGTCCAAACATCTAAAACATGACATCTAGAAGCTTTAAATTGCTTAATCAGGATATAAATATGCTAAGAGATTTTACTTTACACCAGCAGCCGATCATTTGTAAGCTGGAGGAATAAAAAAAATATGTTATGACAGTATCTGAATATTTCCCCTCATACAGTCATTCAAGAAGAACCATAAACTATGTAAGACAGATTCACCTAACTGCACTGTTGCTCAGCATTCAAACAGGGAATGACAAGGCGTGTAAGACACAAGTCAAGCAAGACTCTGAGGATATCCAGTGTTATGAATGCCTGACAGTTACACACCACTAAAAAAACACAGTTAATATAAAACTACCTGGTAAAAATAATTAAGAGAAAGAGTTTTGCATTGACCCAAAGTGAAATTACTAGTTTATTGTAAGTTCAGGAGATAACGAAGGATAGATTGTATGTTACCAGCATGAAAGGACAAATTACTTTTCACAATGCTGTATGTTCTGCAATGGCTATAAGCCTTAAGTGGAGAAAAGGTTACCATCAAGTGTCCATTCTGAACATTCCATCAGTTGGTCTGTAATGCTGTATCACAGAGGATTTTTTTTGTTAAAGATCAATGTGCGTTACCTACTTTTTGAAAAAAAAGAATAATTTTGTTCTTTTAGAAGAAAAATATATTCAAAGTGCAAAATATCAGAAAAAATATCAATATGACTAGAGATGCAAGTGGTTCAGTAAAAATATGATGAACCCAATTGAAGCAGAATTTTTCAACCACGTTTTTCAACTTTTGCCATGATTTTTGAATCTCAATTTTCAATTTTCAAACTTTTTTCCAACAATATTTTTAGTCTTCTAATTTTTGATAAATTTAGGAATGCAAAAAAAAAATTCTTTAGATCTTCGTCTTTATAAAGCGTCTTGGTTTTTTACATTAAGCTCACAAAAAATGCATTTGTTAAGCTCACTAAATGCATTAGTGAGAACATTTCTATCCTGGAAGGTTACTGGAAGTTGTTACTACATTGTAATGGATTTCCCAATATCGGGGGTGTTAGACTATGTAATATGATTGGAGATTTTCGAATTTCAGATTTTCAGTTTTTCTAATAATCAAATTTTCGGTTTCTGCTTTTTAAGTTTCTGATTTTTGCAGTTTTATTATAAAGTCAAATGGGTGTCTTAGTTTCACATGTACATGAGTGTTTTAACTGCTTAAAGGATAACTATCGTGCGTATAAAGCTTTTTTAAAAAAACAGTTAAAATGAAAAGAACTTGGGACAGGGATATAGCACTGGTAATTTCTACCTCCCAATATTGTTTCTGTGAGGAGCACCAGCTCAAAGAAAACTGATTCTGCCAGTCTTCCTCCTGGCTTCAGCACCATCTTTAATAAAGGATTAGTCCAGGACTAACCTGGCAAGTGTTGTAGCTACTTAACAAAATTATATTGTGAGGTAGGAATAATCAATCCTACCTCCCTGCCCCAGGTACTTTCCATTTTTAAAAACTTAAATTTTAGAGTATAGTTATACTTTAAAAAAAACTGTACTGTTGCATTATTCTCAGTTACAGCCCTGGTCTGGTATTGGAAGTTCTGGTCATATTTCTCAATTTTGCCGCTATATTGGACTTGAATTATTGATATTACCACAGCATATTACCGTAACCAAATCAATTCAGTTTACAAATACAGTGCAAATTGCGCTATTTGCAAGTCCAAAGTCTGGCATAGGCAAAAATAGTGCTCCTTTATAAAAATGCCTCATAGAACAATATATATCCTGTTACTTTTAAGAAAAGGTGGGCAGTGATGGAATGAATAACATGCTTTGTGATCCAGGAGGAATGTTTTGAGGGAGTCTTAATGTACAGTTGCTATAGTCTACAGCCTTCTTTGTTCTAAAACACCTTTTCAGGTTAGAGAAGACAGACACAAATATTATTACCTGAAGTGGAGGCTGTAATGCTGTTAAATGCTGACAACGCTTGCGGAACCCGTTCCCATCTGTAAAGTGTCAGTATCAATAACAATGCACTTTATTGATATTGACACTTTACTGATGGGAATGGGTTCCGCAAGCGTTGTCATGCTGCTTAACGTAATCACGTAAAACAATAGACGTAATATAACAGCAGTTATATTTCACTGGGTTGTTTGGACTGAACTATAACACTATACAATGTTATTATTAATACCGGTATATCAAAAGATCACAAAACCCTGGGTTAAAATCTCTATAAATTTATCAGAACAAATAAAACAGAATAAAGTGATTATACAACAAATATAAGATGGATACTGTCTTCTTTATCTTATATTCATCTAGATGCTAAGTTGTATAGTTACCTAATGTATTCCTAAAGCACTTTTAACACTTTCATATAAACGTGTTGTATGATTAATAGGGCTATATTTATAAAGGCATGGAATTGCTCTTTTGACAAATGATTTAGGGAAACTTTTCCCCTAGGGGCCATATTTAGAAAGTTTGCCATACCGTAGGTTATTGTAAAAGTACGTAGGCATACTTTTACGGTGATGGTAGGATAAGCCACACCTCTGTCACTACTTTAACCTCTACAGTCTTAGCAAATCAAAACATTTTTTATTAATTTCACAGATATGTATAAGACCTCTCACCCCTCCCCTATCAATATAAAAAAGGAGAGCTGCTGTTTGCTAAACAGAAAGTCATATCTATTTATGATAGGGGGACAGAAAAGAAAACATTTGCATGCCCATTTCTCCAAGAATACTGGGAGTGAGTTTTTTATTTCCTTTTTTAAGCAATGCTGTATTAAAAGGATGAAGTTGTGTGGATGAAGTATCTTTTGTTATAAGAAGGCTCTATTTAAATGAATGCCCTGTGGAGGCTTTTTTCTCTTTTAAGGCCACCTCACCTTATGCTTTATACTGTAGCTGTCTGGTATCTTGTGCTCTCAAGTCCTACCCCATCCAAGTCATTAACCTGTATCCTGCAGTGATGAAATCTATTAAGATTGAATCATGGCAGGATAGTCTGGGTTATTTATAGGGCCTTAGGTTCTCTGATAGTGATCCCTCTCTAACAGACTCCTATTAGTTTATTATTAGTTGAATGTTTGAGGATAAAGTTAGATTCAAACTCACACAGCAGTTGTAATTTATTGCAGTGCTTGGACTGAACTATAACACTCTATAAAATGTTACAATAAATATATCAAAACAATTCAAAACCCTGGATGTAAATATCTTCCTGTACAAATTCATCAAACCAAATGGATGGAGAAAGCAGAAAAATGTGATAATGTTATGAAACTAATATAACATGGATAATATTGGCCTTATTTAGATGTTAGGTTGCACTATATGTATATTTAACATGTATTTCTAAAGCACTGACACTTCCAGACACTTCCAATGTGCACCAAACTTTTGCTAGTGTATATACAGTACATATTTATGTAGAGAGAGAACATTATGTCTTAGCATTGATTAATTTTCATGCAATCTACTTGAATTCAACATGCATTCATAACATCCCTGCTTTAACCGGTTCATACAAGGTATTAGTAAAAATGGAAATGAAACATGAAAAGCAATAGACACAGCTCATTGAGTATAGCAAGCATCCAAAATGATCGCCTAAACTGAATGTTAAGTATGTCTGATATCTCACACTTGTGAATCATAAAGGTAAGAATAAAAATATGTGCCATCATGCACTTAACAAAAGAACTTCTATCTGCCAAAGCATGAAGCCTGAAAGGGATGAAAAGAAGAAAGCTTGTCCTGTACACTTGTGATTTTAGATGTTCTTGTGTCAATCACATTGACACCTTGGGCAGCATAAAGTTTACTCTACTGCAGAATGTTATATGTATCAGTCAATTCTGTAATAGTAGAAAGGTGCTCATCTACCTCATTCTTTTAATCACCGACACATGACAGTATCTGTTTGGAATTTTAGTAGCCCAGTAGCAAATATTAGGAAATAGACCAACTATAAGAGTAAAAGATCAAGGGTTTATTTAACAGAATGTCCTTTCTTCTTTATGCATGTCTAATATTAAATTTATGTTTCTCTTATTTCATGGTTGACAAGTGTCTACTAATGCCTGAGCACACCTGGGGGTTGTTCAATCCAACATGGTCTGATTGTTAGTATAATTAGACCCCAAACTATGTATGCAATTTGTTTGCATAATATCACAATATCTCACATTTGCACCTTTGTTATCAGTTTAATATTGCTAACATTGTCTGCTGAATGTAAGTTAAGTACAGTAAGTACAGTAAGTTAAAAATATCCATAGGTGTATACATTTTAATATACAGTATATTTCTGCATGAAGTTTTTTATGTCCATTAATCTTTACTGGAAACTTGTATTTACAAAACCTTCATCTTTATAATCTGTTATTAATATGTATAGTGTTAATTCTTACGTACCTGCACCATAACAGGTCACTAAGACATTAAATGATTCGTTACTGTTTGTTTGGGGAATGAGCTATACAGGGGCAAATGCAGGATTTTCAAGGGGGGGATTCCTGAACTGAACAAGCCATTAGGAAATTAATGACCAAATAGATCCATATATTCTATAATATATGGATCATATAATAATATTATATATATTCTCTACTTGTCATAATTATCATGACAGTTAGCCAATACAGATATACCCTCTACTTTTGTTATAAAGTATATTTATTAAAGCTGGGTACACACAAGCAGATTTTTGGCCCAACCAATTGAGAAAAAGATTATTTTTTATTAAGAAATCCACATTTGCACTATATTATTTGCGTCTTACAAAGTCAGAGTTGTGACACTGACGCTGGATCCTACAGTCGCTATACAACCACCACCTGCATATCTCAAAGTCCCCCTGCTCACTAAGCTCCATCACAGTTGAGTAGAAACTGTAAGTACTGTATCTTTCTTAACCCAATCTCGGCAATCACCCTTTAGGCATCTGCAGGGTTAATGTTGATACAATTCTCTATGCTGCTGTCAATCACAGGGCGGACTGGTTACATTTTGAAACAAAAAAATACTGCTTCTCACTCACATCTCAATTAACAATGTAACAACCTATGTTACAATCTATGGGCACCAGGAGAAGTAGAACAAAAGACTGTGCTGAGCAGACAGAAAGGGGGGATTCCAGAGACCAGAAATACCCCCCCAAACACGCCCCTTAAATTGTTATATGTTATATTGATTGCAGATTTATCCTTTAAGGGGCATCTCCACCCTAAAACATAACTTTTAATATAAGGAACCCCCCCCCTGCTCAGACCCAAACACTGTGTTAGTTCTAAAAAAACAAATACAAATCATACTTACAGCCCTTCACTCCCACGGTGTTCTCCTCACAGCTCACTGCAGGAAGTTGCAAACTGGGGCCGGACCGGCAGCTGCGTCTGTGATTGGTTTAGAGGCAGCCAATCACAGACGTGGCTGCCAGCAATGGAGACGCCGCAGGAGAGAAGGGCTGTAAGTATGATTCAGATTCCTTTTTTAAAGAACTAATGGGGTTGGGGTTAGGCAGGGGGAGCTACCTTATATTAAAGGACAACTAAAGCCTCAGAACAACATTGAATTAGAAGACAGATCTCCTTGTTATAAAAGCAGTAAGCAGTGTCTCACATCTCATTTAAATATGGTTGTTGATAAATGTAACTTTCTAACATGAGGTTTGTATTTCCCAGTGTTCTATTATGTTCCATTATGTTCTTTACACATGCTCAGTCCTAAGCTACTGCAGGAACTTGTTACCCTTGGTACAGTTGGTCACACCTACTAGTAGCCTCTAGCCAATCCTTTTACAGGACAGAATAGGCAAAGGAGCATGTAACTGAGATCAGGGGTGTGGCCAGTCAGTGTACATACACACAGTTATTTCATTCAGTTCTTCAAGTTGTAACATTTACTTTAATAATACTGTATTTCTATTTTACAGTTTATTAGTGTTTTTAGAGGGGATATTTTCAGATTCTGGAGTGTAGAAATTTGGGTTTAGTTTCTTTAAAAGAATTTCATGCTAGAATATGGGAGCAGGTGAGGATGGATCCGGATGATGGGAGGGAGGGGGGGAAGGGCTCAGAGGAAAGATCAGAGGCAGATACTTTTGGACAGGAAGACAGCTCCTACTCTTCAGTTTCCTGGACTTTGGACAAGCACTGCAGGAGAACCATAAGGAGCAGGGATCTCAATCTGGTCAATCTTTTTTGTATATATTAATATGTCCAGCAAGTTAGTGAGCACCCGCAAAGACTATCAGGGCTGACGACGACTAGGAGTAGCCAAAATGCATTTGCTTGTACAAAAACAAAAGTTAAGTTTTAAACTAAAACAATTCCTGAAGAGAGATGGGTACACTCCAAACAACCTTTTTTTAAATATATATATATAACTTGCTGGACAAGAGGTCACTAGATTAATATATACGAAAAAGATTGACTCGTGGAGCACTCCTGGGTCTTTTTCAAAGGTAAATCATTAATTTATCTTTCACATCATTTCTACGCATTTTAGTCCAACAATAGGACAGTCATCACTGTCCTGATGACAGACCTATTGTCGGACTGAAACATGTGGAAATGGCACCCTGGTTCAGCATGCAATAAAGGCTGGAGTGCCACTAAAACCTGTTGCATATTTTCATTTATATATTTTATGTCTAGGCATTACATCATGTTGTCTTTACTCAGGGATTTCTTTCTATCCTTAGTTTAAGAAAATATTTTATTTTACTAAAATGTTAAATACTGTAAATAGTTATAAAAATAGATAGATAGATGCCTGTCCCAGAGGGGCTGCACCAGTGGCACCTCAGCCGAAATTGGGCCTCTTTTTGGCTACTGAACTACCCATGCCCCATCCCCAACAACCCAAACTACTCCCAATAATATCACTGGAGTCCCCAAGCACATAAACCTTGTTAATGGGGCACAAACACAAACTTTCCAATGAAAGGTGGTGCCTTTAGATAATCCACAGAAATACTAATCACACAGGGAGACCAAGTGTCTTATATTTTCTTGTTCGAAAATATAAACCCCTTACTATAGTGGAAAATACTACTCATAAACCAAATAAGTGAGTCCAGTTGTCAATATAGCAGATAAAAATGTATCCAATAAAAATTCCCTTCCTTCTTTAAACACACCCATGTGAAACCTATAATCAAGAAAGCCTCCCTTGACCCCTATTGTCTTGCTAATTACCACCTGGTCTCTCTTTTACCGATAGCCTCTAAGCTACTGGAACATCTTGTCTTCTCCCATCTCAATAATTATCTTCATTCTCATAACCTTCTGGACCTCTTGCACTCAGGGTTTCGTACTGCGCACTCCACAGAGACGGCTCTGTGCAAAGTTGTGAATGACGTTCAGGCTGCCAAAGCCAAAGGTCACTTTTCTATTCTCATCCATCTTGACTTCTCCTCTGCCTTTGACACAGTAGATCATTCTCTCCTACTGCAAATTATTTACTCCTTGGGCATCCCGGGAATAAAGCGATATCCTGGCTACAATCTAACAGAACCTACTCTGTGTCATACGATAATAAAGCATCCTCTTCAGTTCCTCTTAGTGTAGGGGTTCCTCAGGGCTCTGTTCTTGGACCCCTGTGGTTCTCCCTCTATACTATTTCCCTGTGAGATGTCATTAGCTCATTTGGTTTTGACTAGGGATGGACTAGAACTCGAACCCGAGTTCGAGCCGAACTTTATGAGTTCGGACGAACTCGAACTATATGTTCGGGTTCAAACTAGTTAGATTTTCCGGACTTGCGGGACTATTTTCGAAAATCCTTGAACATTCGAGAATTCGAATGTCACACCCCTCACTACCATACTGTAAACCAGTCGCCATGGTGCCTTAATATACAGCGTTTCTGCATTGGATCTTATTGGATTTTCTTCTGGTCCAACCTGCTAGATCAATATGTTATGATCTTTATATGAACATCTAAAATGTTAATCAAAAAATAATGAAGTGCTTTATTTTAACTATTCAGATTTAATTTAGATTTAAGTGCTGTCAGACATTCATTGTAAAAGCTGTAAACTGACCAGCAGAAATATCTGCAGTGCAAATATATTACTGTAGATGTGGAAAATTGTGCTTTTGTAGAATATTTTTACATTGCCTTAATGATTGTGATGTCAGAATTAATTTCAAAATGCAGTTAATGATTGTAAAAATTGTAATCTTACCAATTACAATAATTTGACTTTATTTGCATGAGCAATAATTATGTTGCCTCACAGAGACTTTTCCAATTGTCAGGGACCTGTAATAACTCCAGGTAGTGGAAATATATTTATTTTCTTTTATTAACATTTTAGCTCAAAGAATTAATGTATATATGCCTTTTTAATTTTGTAGAAAGGTAATGTATACTGTAGGCATGTAAAGCAGCCTTCAAAAAGAAAGATGAAAACCTTTCTACAACCTTAAGTATAATCAGTAATCTCTGCAACTGCATATATTATTAATGGATGCATACACTGATTTTTATTTTTTGTACTACAGAAAACAAATTGACAATTCATTCTTAAAGGGCTTATCCAATCCAAAAAACAGACCTTTAATGTAAATGCAGAGCACCCACCAAACCCCAGTTTCACATTATAAAGAAATGCCAAAGATGCCCCTGAAGGGACTTACCTGACCCGGTCCCTCGCCACCGAAGCACCGCTCCCGGCTCTAGTTTCAAGCAAAAACAGGAGCAGAGTGCATCTGTGCTGACAGACACTCCACTTCCTGATCGCAGCTGTCAGGCATTTGGGCATGACGTCCAGGACCAGGATGTAGAGCGGCTGTCAGCTGCAAAGCGGCAAGGGACCAGGTCAGTTAAGTCCTATCAGGGGCATCTTTTTATAATGTTATACTGGGGTTTGGGGGGGTTCTCCCCATTTATATCAAGTTTTTTTTGACTGGACATGCCCTTTAAAAATCAAATAAAATTTTGCCTTTGAATAGTCAAAAAATGTGCTTCAATTGAGTTGAATTGGATTTTCAGTTCCGTGGAATCCCGCCACAGAACAAAACTCGCCAGTCACATAAAATCTTCACAGGAGACAAGAGGTGCAATGTAAGAAAGTGCTTTCACCCATGCTAACCTGATGTAACATCTCTATTATTTGACATTTAGCAAACCCCTTCTATTTTTATCCCTGCAACTTTTTCACAGTCATTTGAGTTAATTTCTATAGCTTTGTTTTGATCAATGCAAAATATTAACTACCGAAATATAAATAATGAAAATAAATATTACAGTATCTAACAGTAGGTCCAAGTATTGATGTTGATATGTACAGCTTCTATCAAGGCTTTGCCTTCAGATTTTAAAGAACAAGAAATTATAACCATCTGTAAACTTTCCTAAAAGAACATTCATGCATTCATAAAGAATATCTCCCATGTCTCACCTCACAAAAAGGAAAAATAATTTTATATATGTCAAATGTGAGCTCTTACAACTATTATAACATTCCCTTTATTCAACAACATAACAGAAACAGTGATTATAATTTAAATAATAATAATCGTAAGTCATAATTGTTAGCAACACATTTTTCATGCCATAAGAACAGAAAGTTTGAATAAAGAATTTTTGTTGATGTCTGCAGCATTTGATGTAATTTTTCCAAAAAAATGTTCTTTATGTTTGTGACTTTTTAAAGCCCTGGAAATGTTGTAAATAAATGTGACGTCAATTCATTCTTTCACTGAACTGAGATTCCAACCAAACAGCTGCGTTTTGCTTTCTGACGCAATTTCTAAACTGATTTGTTTCCTTTAATATATTGGAACCTTATCATACAGCATGTTTGAACTCTTCTGTTGTTGATTTGAGGGTTTTCTACATTTGCATGTATAGCATTCTTTTCTTTCTATTTTATCATACAGAATTCACCGTCATTAGATGTTCCTTGTCTGATTTAAATTGAAGTTTTCACTTTGACAGCTGAGGACAGCTTATCCTTTGCTGTCACCGTGGTAAATACAATATCTGTGTTTCAAAAGAATCATAGCAAGATGGGAAAAAATGTCAAGAGTAGATCACTCAGAGCCTGTCTACTTCCTGAAAAATACACTGTAATCAGATTGCTTGGATGAGAATGAAATAAGTGTGTGAATGCAATACCAAGTTCCAGAGAAAGTTTTAAATTTTTAAGACTTAAAATTTTAAGCAATAAGAACATATTGACTTTAGTACTAACCACATCTGCATCTTATTTATTAGATGAGAAAAATTCTCATGCATATACAAAAGTATAGAATAAACTTACTGTATATAGTTTGTTAAAACAAAAAAAAAAGATCTACTAACATACAATGTATTTATACAATGAGATAAAATATAATCCAAACTCTACTTACAGCTCCTTGTTCCAGCGTAATTCTGGTCCGACTCCCCTGCCTGCCAGAATTACAAGCAGGTCCGGACTGGCAGCAGCGGCTGTGATTGGCTGAACGGCAGCCAATCACAGCCGTGACTGCCAGCAATAGAGAACACCGCAGGATCCAGGATCTGTAAGTAGAGTTCTGATTCTATTTTTAAATTTGCAATATAGTGGGTTGGGGGTGGGAGTGCATGCCCTGCAAGATATATAAAGGAATTCACGCTACATGAGCAGCAGCCAGGGAGGGATCGAGAGGGAGGGAAGGGGGGGGAGGGCTCCCCTGCGCATGCCAACAGTAACTGAGAGGACAGAGCAGAGGTAGCAACCTTTTGGACAGGAAGACAGCTCCTACCATTCAGTTTCCTGGACTTTGAAGAGGCACCACCGAAGAACCATAAGGAGCAGGGATGTAAGGTAAGGATTTTTAAAATTGTACAGTGGGGCCAGTAGTGTGTTTTAGTTTTGGAGGTGGACATGCCCTTTAAATAATAATAATAAGAAATTTGGGGGGGAATGTCCTTTTGTTTTGCATTTTTGTTAGTAGACACTAAGGAACGTTACAAGGGTGGTTGCATCCCACAAAACATTACATTGTTCGAATGTTTGTTTGTTTAAATAAAATAGTCACAGAGCCTTTGTTTTATGAAAGAAGTGAGTTTCAAAAATCTATATACTTCAGACCAATTGTTGACCAGGGACCAGCACCAATCAAGATTTGGAAGCACTTAATGTGTGGTGGGTGCTGATTAATGAAAAAGCATTATTTTGTTACCTGATGTTGAATCCCTCTACTGTATACTAATATTAAGCACAGTGTAAGGGATTTTAGGAATAGGGTATTTTCTTTAGATGAAAGATAAAGGTCTTTCAGGTAGACATGGTTTAATTTTGCAACTCCTAGAACAATTATTTTATTTTTGATGCAAAATTCTATGTACAACAGAGAGGATTCCATATTTGCTTATTAATGAGTCTTGAGACCCGCTATGTGATGATTGATATTGCGCCATTAGTGGATGATGACCAATGCATTTTTTGGCAGCAAAACATTGTGATGATTTTTATATACTCACCTTATAAATGACCACTCATTATTAGAGATGAAGTTCGGGTTCAATTCAAACCTGGTTTCAAAACAGATCTGATGGTTTTGAAGTTCCAACGGAACATTTGGAACTTTTGCAGAACTCAAAATTTGCTTGTTTTTTCAATAATTTTGTAAAATTTAAAAAATATTGAAATTGGAAATTTTCATGAATGAAACATCTGAAATCTCTGACCAGATCCAACTAACTGATAATTACTTGCAGTGAAAAACAGGACATATCTCATCAACAAAAGCAGGCTTTTGATTTTAAATATTGTATTTTTATTTTATGTATTTTGTGCTACAAGTAAGATATACAGTATGCAGTGTGCATGGAAATTCATTCATGCTTTTAAAAAAACCCCAAAAAAACAACAACTATAGTCTGGTCCCCAACAGTCCGAGAGATCATTCACTAGCTCTATATTTATGTTTGAGGACCCCTGGCTTAGAGCTTTGCTAGGAGATCGTGATTTGTGACAGACAGTGAAAAACCCTCAAAATTGTGAACCCTCTAAAACTTAACCTCAAAAATATCTTGAAGGTAAAGAAAAGCATGATTATAGCAAAGCATAATTCAAAATTAGAAACCTTGCCCAAACACCCTAAATATCTTCCATATGTCCTGAATTAAACAGTATACCACATGCATCTGTGCACACCGAGACAGCAAGCCCTAAAGGGAAACAGTGCATAAGGGCAATACATTTCAACAAATTTAATGGGCATCTATATTGAAATTTATACATTGCTTCAATCCAGACATAAAAAGGGGTTAGTGTATTCTGCCTTATTCCCACCTTCCTCTGTGGCTCCGTGTTTGAACACAGTTTGATTTACTGCAAATCTCCCCACTCCCTCTCCCCTCTCTGGTCATTCCCCGTTTATTTAGTCCAGCATTAATCCTCCCACACATCACTCTAACCTTTAGTCTCTCTTTGTAAACAAAATAAAACTCTGTATGTAAGCCTGGTTGTTCTGGAGATACTTGCTACATAATGAGGTTAGGATGCAGCCCGATCTCCCTTTGACAGGCAATAAATTGGTGAAAGCTTCCTTTACTGTTTTTAACCCAGTATTTGCCAAGCATTTTAGGCAAGGCAGCTGAAAAGCTTACAGAAAGGTCCAAGCATTTTAGAGAGCAGGAAGAAGTCATTGGGAGACTCTGTAAAACTTGTGTAAGCCTACACACTACACCAGAATGCTGTTAGGGGATTTAATTGACAGCTCAAGCAGGAGTGGTGTATTGAAATCTTGACTCCTTTAACTTATGTATTTCGGGAGAGAGGATGAAACTGAAGAAAAGAAAGGTACGCTGGGGGTTGTGGGGAATTATAGAACACATACAGTAGAAAGAAAAAAAAATACATTTTCCAACTATAGATGCCCTTTAAACACAATGTAATTGTCTATAAATACTTACATTGGTGGACACTGTGATGTGGAAGCTATTTCAGCCACATCTTTAGGGGAACACAAATCTCATAAACACTTCCCACATACCAGATATTTTTGCAACCTACAGAACTTCAGCTATATAATGGTTTTTTTCTTTTATAAAAATGTGCAGAATTCTATATTAAGTTATTTGTAGACCTTCATGCTTTCAGCAGATTTTCCAACAAAAATAAAGGAAAAAACGAAATTACAATTTAGAAATCTTGCACTTCATGGAAAGTTAAAACTCCCAAATAAGGGGGCCAAAATATAAACCCACAATATTGGTAATTGCCAATAATGTCAATCTGTATTTTACAATGTGGCTGTAATTTAACACTACAGTCATAAAGTATCAATTGCTAGCATTATTTTACAACTGCAGCATTATGTAATGACTATAATGAAAAAAACTGCAATGCAATTTGAAGGACTGCTACTGCCCAGTTACAATCGAGGAACAGGTGCAGTACTACAAAATTGTGATACAGTACACACAGGTGCATTTTTAGTCTAATCATTGCTTGATAATAAAAACAACCCCAAAAAACTATACATTTTTGCAACCTACATATCTTCAGCTATGTGGCCGTGCAATAAATTTCATACACACATGCATCTCCTATATATTGTGAATAGCAATGTACCCACTTGCATCAGTGCTGATAGAAACATGTCCAGCAAATAGCCCTAGGGGGCAAACTTACTTTAAAGTATTATCTCACATCCCCTTTCCTGGTAAACAAACATTATATATTTTGGAATATACAAAGCTTTTCCTACAAAGGGTTGGCATTCCTATTAATGCATGCAAAATTTTGGAACAAAACTTAGAACTTGCACTTTTAACACAAAACACCAATCTCAAAAATGCCCTGACTAAAATGCTAACTCGCTTATATTGGTGGAGACTCAGATGAGGCAGCCATTAAAGCCAAATTTTCAGCCACATCTATAGAGAAAGTTTCTAAAAACTAAATATTACTATAAAATACATACATTCTAGTACATAGTGATGTTATTCCTTTATTTATACATGCAGAGTCTTGATCATATGGCCTGGTGAAACTGAATTGTTGATGCTGCATTAAAATTGAAACCTGTGGACATCTTTTAACTTTAAATTGAAACTCCACTTATTAATATTTATATAAGCAGAGACTACCTTACTGTTTGTTATAGTAAAGGCAAACAATGCCAGTGGAATAATACATATCACTCTAGATTATGTTGATTATGGTTACTACCATGGCAAACACCTCAAACAGAGTTGTTCTGCGCACATGCTGGACTATATACTGAAAATTTACTGTCTATTTTGGTAACATAAACAGATGACGAACAGAATTTTAAAATATGTTATATTTTCTGTTTTATGAAAGGCAGAGAACATTAAGGCATGAAATATTTCAGCAAGCCATATGCCAACACAGTATTTCTTGAAGTTGTGCTACTTAATAAATAAAATTCAATACGCCTATTGTATTGCTTGGCAGTCCTTTAAATACAACAGTGTCTTCCAAAAGATGATAAGAAATTTGTAAATAAAATCTAATGTGAATAATAACATAAATCAGAATTCACCATAATAACCAAATAATATAGCTCTAGATACCTGTGCCACAACCACTTGACAGACAATAAATGGCTTAAAAAAGCACAAAAAACTAGTGTTCTAGCATGTCAGTGCTGTAAGATAATATTTCCCACTTGCAACATTAATCACCACCATAAATTTGCAAAGCAATTTGTTTGTAAGCAACTGCTGCTCATCCAGGCCCAAAAATGTCATCAATCAAACCAATCTGTGTACACGTAATATACACAGTCTGTGTAACCATGGCATTGTTTATTGTTAATGTGGTTGAGCTATTTTTTAATAAAACCAGTGGTTACCTTTGTAAAGAACTTATATTCAACAAGCATTTTTATCTTCTAGAATTCATTTTTCTTTTCCTACAAAAGTTCTCTGACTGTGTAACTTAGTCAAGGTGTGTAAGTAAGGGGTTGTTGTGCTAAGATCATAGCAAAAAGCTCTCTTTTCACCAATGTCAAGTTTACTGGAGCAGAACGGTTTTTCTCTTTATCATGGAAATTAAATATTAATAAAGGTTTTCAAAGATCTATGAAATGTAAAGATTTTCTGTTGACATATAAATTCTATTTTCCAAAAGTTTTAAGAAAAAAGTTATTTCCAAAACAAAAGGACATGCAATTTTGTTTTTCCTTTGAAATAAGAGAACAAACAAAGAATACTAATTATCAATAAAAGAATGAAATCACTGAAAAATATGCCCTTTCATGCTCTTGAATATTTAGTTTTCAAAACACAACTCAAGCAGCCCACTCTCAAGTTATGACATGTACTGGAATTTTCTCTTATTTGTATCTTTAGGACAGTTAAATTATTCAACGGGTCTAGCGGATCCCTTTTTTATGCTTTTAAGTGCAAAATACAGACACTTCTCATGGGGAATTCATATTATTTTACTGGTGTAAAAAAACTTAAATTGAGTTTGAGACCCCTTCTGCAAGGTAAATTGTCTTAATTTAATGTATTAACATTTACTTCTTCTTAAAAAGCCACACCTGACTTTATTTAGTCTCACAATCTGCGCATTTGTTGAGCCCTGGTAATATCTCCTACCTTGTTCTTATGTCTATGACTAGTCATATTTTTTTTGTGTTCAGTTCACATTAAAATCAATATTTTTTACTGTAAAACAATAATTTGATGTGACTTAAACAGACATCTTCTCATATATCTTTTATGTTAAATATCAGGATATTGGCCAACTGCAAGGCATCATGGAGAGGCACCTAAAATATATTAAGATTGTAAGTAGGGATGGCATAGAACTCGAACACGAGTTCGAGCCGAACTGTTCGAGTTCGAACGGACCCGGACTTCTCGAACTCGGATCTCAGACGCGGACTTTTGATATTTCCCAGACTTTCGATGATTTATCGAATGTTCGAACGTTCGAGTATCAAATCCGCGAGTAAAATGTACATGGTATCTAGGTGCGAACATCGAATCTGCGAGTAAAGTCTCCATTACAGCCTATACGCGAGTATCGAATCTGCGAGTAAAATGTCCATGTTACCTCGAACGTTCGAACGCGAAAGCTCGAAAGTAGCGCGTGTGAGAGTAAAATCGATTTTACTTAAGTCCTGGATATTGGAACATGTTCCCCAGACCATTTCCCAGGTCCCACAGCCATTTACATTAAGTTACCATTAATATTTTAGTTGTATTTGACTCAAACTTTTCGAACTATTTGCCTCCCATAGACTTTAATGGGTCAGTTTTCGAACTTTCGAACTTTTACAATAGTTCGAAAGTTCGAAAACGGACCGAACTTTCAATAGTTCAACCATCTCTAATTGTAAGTAGTCAGCTAAGGCCAAAAGCAGTGGATAAAAAACAAAAAGTTGGAAACAGAACAGAAGGAGCCTGAGCTTCAAGAAATTAGAAAGTTTCAGTCTAAAATATACCCATATGACTAAAATAACAAGCTATCTTGCACTGGATCAATGAACAACTCCAACAGGACAAACTGCACAGTTATGATTGTTGTCAAAGTGGATGGCCATTTATTGTTCACTTCCTCTTCCATATAAAAATATACTTTTGTGTCAAAAAATTTTAATTTTTTAAAATCCTGCATAAAAAGGGTTTTGCGATTTGTGAAAGCAGATGGCAAAGTTCTGGCAAATTCTAATTATTTACTGTGGTCTATGTTCCAGAAAATCTTAGAATTATGATTTGTTTAAATCCTGACTAGAAGATACAGTATTTAATTTAGATTTTTTGTTTAGCTTAAAAAATAGTTAATTTATTAAGTTAACCATGGCATGCTGTTTTTGATAGAAGATAATGCAATATTACTGTATATTGAGTTTCCATTTTGAGCCCAAGGCACTCTGACACAGCATGGAATTATCCTTAATCATTTTTCAGACACTTTACGTAGATCTTTGTCTAAGAATATTAATTTTTGTGTATTAAATTAAAATAATAACTATATTAAACAAGTATTCTTCAATCAAGTCAAAAGTAATTTTCTGTACAGTTCTGTATAGCATTTGTACTGTTAAGTGCTTGAAGATAAGGGTAATTGAAGTACTTCTAATCAGTTAATATTTGCTTTTATATCTGACTATCAAGAGAGTTGTTAAGTTAATAGCAATGCTATTTACGCTTTTCCAAAGCAGAAATGACCTTGTCAAATGCCATTCTTTCGATAAATAAAGCATTTTATTTTTATTTGTGGTGACTTAAAAAAAAAATGTTTTACACACACACCCCTCCCCCCAAAAAAACATGTGTGCAAGGAACGCCCGTTCCTTGTGAGTAGCCATTTGGGCAGGTGCCATTCAGTGATCCTCCGAAAGGATCAACAAACCCTCAGTGCAGGCACGTTTATTGGGTGTTGTGTACTGAATTGATGTGTGTGTGAGCTTTAAGTTTTATTCAGGCTCATTGATTTACTGTTTCTGCTGCTTTCCAACTTGTTAGAAATGGGGGGAGGTTGGTTAATGCTACAAAGTGAATAAACTGTTTCTCCTTGTTTTTGCTATTGCTTAATTTAGGAAGTAAACAGTAGAGTATTGTAATACTTTTAATGGACTATCAGTTTATTTTAGTAGACAAGCTTTCCAGAGATCTACCCTCTTCCTCAGGTCAGAGCAGTACACAGGTAAGAGCATGTAGTGCTCTGACCTGAGGAAGAGCGTAGATCCCTTGAAAGCTTGTCTACTAAAATAAACTGTTAGTCCATTAAAAGTATCACAGTACTCTACTTTTTACTACATATATTGAGTAATACAGCAAAACAATTTTTATTTTTACTTTGTTTAGAAAAGTATACTAGTATTAGTAGTACTAGTATTTTAGGTTAAATAATGACCTACATCCATCTAACCCAACCTACTGCCTAACAGTTGATCCAGAGGAAGGCAAAAAAAGAAAAAAATACAATGAAGGTGGCAATTGGAAATATCCCCGTATCAACAGTAACATGCAAGATTCATTGTTTTTAGGAACTCATCCAGCTTTTTTAAAAAGAATCAAGAAACTGCCATCACCCCATCCAATAGAAGACATTTCTCACAGTGAAACTTTTTTCTTCTAGTCATTATTACAGCATATTCTCTGACATGTTCTATCGGTGAACAATGGCCTGTAATTAATGGACCCCTGGGTAGTGTCTGCTCCATAATATTGAGCAGACTTCCTCATCTTCACTTCCTTCACCTAAGATGGCAAACCTGTTGGGAATAGCTGGAAAGAAGCAACCCTACACTTCTTTCCGGCTAGTAGCCCTTCCAAAACTACCCTAGTAACCCTTCCAAAACTTCATCTCCTCTAAAACTTCCATAGCCCATTTCCACCCCCTCTATACTAGCCTGCTGATCCCCCCCCCCCTGTTTGCAGAGCCCTGTAATGTTTCAAGTGCCCACCTCAGATTCCAAACTGGCAACAAACTCGCACCTGACAAAAGTATAGGTCCCCTGAAACGACTAATCCTACAAGTTTCTATACATGTAGCAGGATGCACATTGTATGGTACCAACCAAAAGAATTATACTGATATATTGGCTAAAATGACCATACACAATCTAATGTTCCAGTAAACCAATAATTCTGCCATGGGATTAAAATTAGCATGCTTCTAATTTTATTATTCACATAGTGTGGACAGCTCAGATTACAATATGTAATTGATTTGTTCTGCACATTAAGGTAAATGGGCAAGTTAATCTCTTAAACAGGTTTTTGACAATTGCATGCTTCCATCTTAAAAACCTGGGTGGGAAAGTTCCACTGACCAGTACAGATACAGGTAACATACTTAATAACTGAAGTACCAACTTGTATCCTATTTTAAGGTGAGCAAAAAAATAAAAATAATACAGCAATAATTCAAAAACAAGTATATTTTGAAGTGTAACAAATAAAGAAAGTTATATAACACTGTCCCTTACAATGTAGCAATGTAACAAAATCACTCACATGAGTAGACAGGAGGTCTGGGTGTAGGAAACCCAGAACCTTTCACTTAAAAGATGCTGTATCAGTTGAAACAGTGTATCAGCTAATTTGCAAGAAAACATACACCGCTTCCCTTCGGTGGTCCGGGTGCCGCATGTACATAAAAACAATAAATGTGCGAATGCCTATTGTTTGTGACCTAATTGTTGAATAAAATTTATTGATTGTAACCTACCCGAAGTAAGATTGTTAACCTTTGTGCACAACAGAAGCTCCTAATTGGATTGTGGCTATATTTTGAATGGACAGGTTAAACCATACATTAGAAAAATACAGAATAGTGTTTTATCAAAATGAATAATACGGGCTGTTCTGTGTTCTATATTAAAACTATTTTAAAGTCTTTGCCATAAAGTATTGCAAAAGTTTAGTTGCCTTTCTTCCTTCGTCTTTATCAATATTAGACAGATATATTAGAAAGAGTTGCATCTACACAATATGCTATAAAAATTACTTTAAAGGGCCCATGCATGCTATCACATAATCACTTGACCAAACTAATATTTCCTCAAATACAAATTTACCCTCTGTCCAAAGTCAAGTTATTAACAGTAAGTGTAAATATTTATGGTAAAGGGAAAGTTAAATGGAAACTATCATTATTTTAAGAAATCTTAGTTTATATTATGCATACCAAGTTATTCTACATATTCTCTTCCATTTTCAAGAATCAGTTGGATTTATACCCCTTGCCATTAGAAAGCTGACTTTTCAGGTTCTGTAATGGTCCTTCTTCTTTCCAGAATGCACACTACCTTGGAATGATCCTAACAATAATTTCTACTGATTGTCTTTTAGATGGGTCAAACATGCTCAGAACTCTACTGAGCAACTGAATCAACACAGGTCAAGGGCAAGACCATAACGTTCTCTATTAGGGATCCTGCAAACAAGATGTCAGTATTTCAGAAGCATTGATTTATACACAGACAAAATGCTGAATGGGCAGGTTAAGACCATTAGGATGGGAAAATACTGCTTTTAAAAAAAAAAAAAAAAAAAAAAGTATATTTATTTGCACTGAACTTCCCCTTAAATAGGAAATTTATATCAGGTGCTGGTGGTGATCAGGGTGAACAGCTGACTTCAGGGTAATTGCAAAAAAAAAAAGGAAATATTGCAGACTTTGTGTCTGGTGGTCTGATGCTAAAGATAAGTTTTATTTTGGGCAATCTTTATCTTATCTTTCATACACATACAAAAAGTACATTATTTTAATTTACTTACAAGTCCAATTATTAGATCTGTTATACAACAGGTAGATATGGTTACAAAACAGAGAATGCTATTCTTATAAAAGATACAGTAAAATATCCATTACAACATATATCTTCTATTTCTTTTGGCCTTTATCCATGGTACAGTATGCAAATAAAACCTAGTCAAATATTAAAATTGTATGGAGGAGTTAATGAAATCCATAGACAAACAAGTGGGTGACTGTACAAAAATAATAATTCTTGACACTGCAAAATATTTTTGTTACCAAATGTTTTGCATTTGAAAAAAGCATGGAATTCTAACTAATACTCAACACAGAGGGGATAATCATTGGACTGTGAATTTTAAAAGCACCGAGAATAATTTATATTCCAAAACTTCATCATTTTACTTTCAATTTCGCCAAACAAAAAAGTATCAAGGAAATCAATTCTGAAAGCTTAGAATGCATTAGCACTGGCATTATCCTAATCAGTAAGAAAGCTTTATTATTTTCATGCAAGCTGGGAGGCTTTCAAAAATTGTCTTTTATTCATGCTGTGTCATCTGAACTACAGTGAATATTTGCATACACATTACACAGATAGCATTTGTACTTTTGTGTGAGTCAGTGCCTATAATTTGGAATAACACAACAACAAAAGTAATAACACAACTTTTACATACAGTAAGGAGGCCTTCAATAAATTAATGTTCAAATGTATTTCCAAAAGATTGCAGTATTTTTACAGATTCTGACAGTTAGGTTTCCTTGCAGCAAATTATTTAAATTTGAATCATTTTTATTGATTCAAATTTATTTTATTTTAATATATTTTGGAATTATAATAATGACTGTTCTGTGCTAATAGATAGTTACCATTTTAGGGGTAATAGATTGATAAAAAAGGAGGAGGGGTTTGTTATATATAAAACCACATCTAAAAAAAAGGATGAAGGCTAAAAGAGGTGACAATGTGAAAGGCCTTATGGGTAGACCTTATGGTAGGTCACAAGATGGCAAAGAAAGATACTATTGGAGTATGATACAAAACAGACACTATAAGTGAGAAGTATCTAGCATGATCAAACTCATACAAATGGAGACTGCTTCCCTGTAAGATAAGATAATAATATACTTACTGACTGGAACAAAGGGGAATGCAAACCTGAAAAAGTACATAGGTTTGTAAATATGTTGCTCTTTAAGATCTTGTGATTAATAATAATTCTGAATTAATTGGTAATAATGTTGTGGGTGCACATATGGGAAATATTGATCATAATATGGTTACCTTTGAGATCATGTTGCACAGACACCAGTATAAAGAAGTAACAAAATTATTTTTATGGTTTTAGAGCAGCAAACTTTACCAGGCTAAGAGAAGCTATGCAGCCAATTGCGCCATGGTGGATTGACGAACGACCAAACACATAAACACATGCCATTATTGGCCTTGTGCACTCGGGGGTCATTTGTCGTCTGAAGTATCGGACTTGTGTATGAGACTTTAGAGGTAACTACAGTCAATGAGCAGGGGATCATTTCTCACAAACAGGTGAACAAAAGACAATTGGCCACACCTATAGCCATTTCAGCTCAAGCAACATAAATGATACTTCGCCGTGAGGGCAGTACGGTTGTGGAATGCTATACCTGAAAATGCTGTGTTTGCTCTCTGATGCAATTGCACAAAAAATATCATAGACTAATAGCAGCTCCTGGTGCATTGCGATCTGGTAATAACTGTTAATGACTTACATTTAAGTCCTGAAAAAGTAAATTTATTGCATTGCTTTGCAATGGCTGTGTGTCTTAAAGTCACGCTAACCTTTATTACATTAGTTAGTTTCATATTACATCAGTTAGTGTGATTTTAAGACTGGATGTGAATGGAAAAGGAAAAAGACCACAAGCATTATTCTTAAAATAATTAATACATAAATGCTATGACAATGAAAAACATTTTGTTGCACAGTCATATATAAAGTAAATATTTATTTGTACTGTGCAGAATATTATGGAACTGATATCAATTATATTAATAGGTCTCTAGACATGTGAGTCAAATTAAGCAGTTGTTTTTTCTTCTTTTAAAAAAATAATAATAGAATTCCACCAATCATTAAAGCCACATACAAGACAGCTGAAAAGTGACAATTAATAGAAAGAGCACATTCACAAAGATACAAAAAGCTGTCTCACCTCTCTCTTTGCTGTGGATGCTGGGTAATTAACCTCTGAGTACTAGGGGTTAGCTCCTATAATTCACCTTATCTAGGAACACCCAGCTAAGTGTTACAGCTCAGAGACCATCCCTCCCTCTCACACAGAACACAGATTTCAGTACAGGTTTTGTGTAAAAACATTACAAATGCTCCTGTCCTAACAATGATAAATTCCTTTGCTTTTCATATATAAAAAGAAAAGTAATCTTTGCAGTTTATTTCTTTGCTAGCATGGCTGTAAGAAACAGATTAATAACATTTCAGTAATAAAGTAAGTATGGGGAATCGAACCTGCAACCCTATACTGTGTCTTGCCAAAAAGAAAAGTTTCTACCTCTACAAAGGCTACTAGTTGGGATAGCAGTACACGTAGAATCTTTATCTTTTGCTAGGAATATAAAAGAAACAAAAAAAGGAAGTCTAGAGAATTGAACCTGTGTCCCAAAAGTCTCTTTGCTTCCTAACCCAGCACTTTAGCTGTGCACTACCAGTAAATGTCAGTAAAAGCAGTTCATCCTTTTGTATTGCTCCAGGAAGGCTGTCAACAATGCATGCTGGTTGCTAAATGAATAACAGAGCTGCTATATATAAAGTTTGTACATATGTAGAAACTTTATATTTTTCTAGAAACATTGTGAAAAATAAAAAGTGGCGTAACTAGGAATCACTGCTCCCCCCTGCAAAACTATGCCGGGCCCCTATCCATGCTTTATCCTGTTTTTTTGGGGAGGAAGCTATATGTGTCATAGACAATCTAAGGAGATGCATTTGCATCCCCTGGTAGTTATGCCCTGGGGGGGGGCAATAAGCTCAGGCAGTAGGCTATGTTGTATTGTTTCATAAGTAAACTAGGTGGTGTACATGGTGCACCACCAGCAACTCAACAATGAATATAGGTACATTTAAAAATGTTATCTGAAGCAAGAAACTCTGTACTTAGAGACAGTGAATACTGGGGTCAGGAGAGTGGCTTTTTGAAGCCAACATGGGCTGTGAGTTGTACTGGCAACACCATAGAAGTCTTCTTTGGTACAGAATCTATTACTTACATGTACTAAATGCAACTTACTAGAGAAGAATGCATTGTTGTTTATTTTCTGCCCATCCTTCTCTTCAGCTGATCTGCTTTCCTGGTTTCATCTTCATTCACACTAATGAAACCAAGCAAAACATCTTGGTGGGGATATTAAGGCTGCCTTAGATGATGGAGAAAAGTGTTTGGAGTTTTTTTTTTTTGTGTGTGTTTTTTTTTTATCTTTTTGTCCAAAAGAAAAGATTGTCTTTCTGTTTTTTTAAGTATATTGCATTGGTTTCTATTATTCACAAGGAGGTGAAAATGCTCCTTGTGAATAATAGTAAGCAGTAGAGATGGCCGAACTTTCGAAAGTTCAGTCCGTTTTCGAACTTTCGAACTATATGGAAAGTTTGAAAGTTCGAAAATGGACCCATTAAAGTCAATAGGAGTCAAATAGTTTGAAAAGTTTGAATGAAATATAATTAAAATATCAATAGTAACTTAATGTAAATAGATGTGGGACCTGAGAAATGGTCCGGGGAACATATTCGAATATCCAGGACTTTCGAAAATTCGATTTTACTCTCACACAAGCTACTTTCGAGCTCTCGCTTTCGAACATTCGATAATTATCCCATGAACAACTCGTGGATTCGAGAATTCGATATTTACTTGCGTATTGGTATAATAGACATTTTACTTGCATATTCGTTAATTCGATATTTACTTGCATACAGGTATAATAGACATTTTACTTGCTGTTTCGATATTCGATATTTACGTGCGTATAGGTATAATAGACATTTTACTCACATATTCGCATACCTTGAACGTTCGTACATTGGATAATTATCGAAAGTCTGGAAAATAGAGAAAATCTGGGTCCAGGATAGTTCGAGAAGTCCGAGTCCTTTCGAACTCGAATAGTTCAGCTCGAACTCGGGTTCGAGTTCTAGTCCATCTTTAGTAAGCAGGTTTTAATGGTGCATGTTTTAAACAAACTACCTAGCACTCTATACATTAAAAACAAGCATGTTTCTTTGCATTATCAAATCACGCAGCACAGTTTTAAACTGTCATCAACAACTGTGAAGAAAAGATCTGTAAAAAGCACGACCATATGTTATGGTTAAAAAATGTATGTAAAAAACAGACAGGGGTCTTTATTAATGAGATAATAATGTTTCTGGCTGTCTGCCCATTTCACCCTTTTGAACACACAATACATTTCACAGTCTTATGTTAAAAAAAAAAACTGTCACACTTCCAGATCATTTATAAAACAAGATAAATGTTTTGGTTTGCATAAAACATTTTCCCTTTATCTTGCATTTGATATACAGAGAAATATATCTCAGATATAACCTACCCCTGTAGTGGATTTCTATGGGATTTCTATTTTCTTACAGTTCCAGGAGGAGAAGGAGACCAGAAGTAGAGATGTCCGAACTTCGCAAAATCCGGTCCGCTCGAGGATCCGCGAATTTTCGAAAATCCGCGAGCGGACCCGTGAAAATTAAAAATACCCTTGAAATATCTAAATTTTTCGTATTTTCAAAAATTTTCGAAATTACGAGTTTTCACATATTTTCGAAAATTTTCGAAATTCCGAGTTTTCATGTATTTTCGAAAATATGTATTTCCGAAAATACAAGTAATCCTCGTAATTTCGAAAATTTTCGAAAATATGTATGTATGGAATTAAGAGAAATCCTTGTATTTTCGAAAATTTTCGAAAGTTCCAGTGTCCCCGCCGTTCGCGAACGGGATAAATACGCGGCGGATCCGGGTTCGGATCCGCGAACCGGCCATCCCTAACCAGAAGCCACAAAGGGGTAGGTTATAATAAATAATGCACCTCAAACTGTAAATTAAAGGAACACTAAACCCATTTTTTTAAGTATATTGCATAGGTTTCTATTATTCACAGGGAGGTGAGTACGCTTATTCCCACCTCCCTGTGAATAATAGAATGCCCAGGGGACACTGAAACTTACCTTACTGGTGCTCCACTTGCAGCTGCTTTTGATGACAGCCATGCTGCCCAAACACAGTGGCTGTCAGTTCAGAAGCATCTGCAAGTGGAACACGCCAGTAAGGTAAGTTCCATTGTCCCCAGGGCATATTATTCACAGGGAGGTGGGAATAAGCGTTCTCACCTCCTTGTGAATAATAGAAACCAATGCAATATACTTAATAAACGGGTTTAGTGTTCCTTTAATTTACAGTTTGAGGTGCATTATTTATTATAACCTAGTTCCGTGCCCTGTATAAAAGATACTCGGCCTGCGGCCTCGTGCTATTTTAGGGTCACATAACGCCTCGGTGACTTCTAATAGCCTTATAATTTACAGTTGTGGATGCATTATCCACTATATATCTCAATGGTTGGGGTGGGTTGGGGTTTATGGGGACAGGGGCATCCAAAGTTTTAATGAGTTCCACAATGATTAATAGTAGCACCACTGATAAATACATGCAGTAACATATCATATTGACAGAATTTCTAGATATATTTTTATTATTTATGTATTCTATAATAGCATATATTTTAGAAAATGTATTTAAATACAATAAATACAATGTGTATTATTGCTATAAAGTGAGGACTGAGGAAATCCAATTCTTTTTTTCTTAATTTACCTCTTGCTCAACCATCAACTAAAGCACGCTGAGTAAAGTCACATTACATAAGGATTTATGTACTTCTCCTGTGAAAGGAAGGGCCTTACATAACTGCGGAAGAAGTGGCATAGAAATTTCTATTTGCCTCTGCTGCAACCTGTATTGTATGGTATCTGAATCTGAAGGGAAAGCTGTTTCAGCTGCACAGAGGACACCAGGAAGGTGTAATTGTACCAATCAATTTGATCTATTTGTAAGTTGTGTGACAATCTTACTGAAAAAACAAATGATCTAATCTAACATTAATTAAATACAAACAGGGAGATTCAACAAAAGTTCTTATCGTTAAAAATTGTGCTAATTTTGCCCCAACCAATCAGATTATTACAATTTTTAACAATAAGAACTTTTATTGAATAACCCTGTAAATGATTTAAATACCAAAACGCAGCATGACTCAAACCAAAGTATTATGAAATATTAGTTCTTTGTGATACATTGCCAAGCGCACAGCAGCATTCTTTATTATTTATCATTTTAGGACACCTACTGTGTAATTCACTAAACTTACAGATACAAATTTAATGACTTACCCTTCTGACAATAGGTTAATATTTGATACAGACGCCTTTCAATTTCTATATGTAAATGTTACTAGCAGCTCCTATATGTAAGTTAAGTTTTTGGTTTTGGTTAGGACACGCAGATCTCCTTGGATATCAAGCTGTACAAATCAGATATTAGGCCTGAAAGGAACTGATTAATTAATTCTGTCAGTGAGAAAACACAAAGCGCATCATCAGCCTATTAAATCCTTCCTTACCATTACACAGTCATTCCAATTAAGAGTAATCGGCAGGAAACCAATTTGCAGAAGGTCATTACAATTATTTCTATATCTGGATCAGGTCCTTTTTAGATACTATATTCATCAGTGAGAGAACAATAGGAGAAATATATAAACTGTAGGTGCTGAACTGACTTTTGAAATGTTCATTCTAAATTGAATTCCAAGGTGAGAAGCTAAAAATGTCTTTGATGTACCAGTAATCATGAATATCGACCTTTAAAGTGAATTCGTTTTGCATATTTGATTGTATAAAGAAAAAAAGTGTTTCATAAGTTCATCAATCATTTTATTTATCTTAGGGATGATAATGGTATGGGACCATTTTTACATTGTCTTTCTGGACCATCAGTTGAAGTATATTCACTTTTTTTTTATATATATGGGAAAGAAGTACCTTCAGCTGATAAAGTTTTATATTGCATGGAAGTATTGATACATCCAAAAGAAAATCTAACAAGGACAAATAAAAACACAAAATGGTTCAAATAAGTAAATCTATGTTAACCATACAGTAAAAAATATACAAAATAATTATTCACATTTTGCATATTTATTTTAGAAACGAGTTATCTGAAAAAAACTGGCTCAATATATTTTTAAGACTAAACACATGGAAGATATGAACAGCGGGAAGCTTGTCATTTAAACTGTTGTTTAGTAAAACATTCAGATGGTAACAGGGCAAGCAACTGGATCGATCCACACATGGCAATCTGAATATAAAGAGTTATTTTTCTTACATCATCATAACAGTTTATTGATTTTGTAATTACAGGATAACTAAAGCCTCAGAACATTAAATTAGAAGGCAAATCTCCTTGATATAAAAACAATAATCAGTGTCTCACCTCTCATTTTAATATGGTTGTTGAGAAATTTAACTTTCTAACATGGGGTTTCTGTCTTATTTCCCTGTGTTCAGGTATTGTGCAGTGTGGTCACTGACAATTATGTTCTTTACACATGCTCAATCCTAAAATACTCACAGTTAGTCACACCCACTAGTAGCCTCTAGCCAATCCTTTTACAGGACAGAATAGGCAAGGTAGCATGTGACTGAGATTAGGGGTGTGGCCAGTCACTGTACATACACAGTTATTTCATCCAGTTCTTCAAGTGTTAACATTTACTTTAATGCTATTTACTGTATTTCTATTTTACAGTTTGTTGGTGTTTTTAGAAGGTATATGTTCAGATTCTGGATTGCAAAAATTTGGGTTTAGTTCTCCTTTAATTTGTAACTATTATACAGAATTCTACCATCCAACATCAAATAAAAGAGAATGCATAAAATACATAAATTGTCACATGTTTTAAAAGCATGTATATGAATCACAAAAAGTTAAAGAGCTGAGAAAGTAACAAACTGCAGCAATTACTTTCCTGATTTAAGTTGATAGGTAAAGCATTGTCTCTTAAATTATAATTTTTCAATATGGGTTTAAAGATTATGGGTCATAGAAGATGAATGTCTGGTTTTATTTTCTAGTATTTTACAGTATGATAATGTATATGCCTTTTATCAGGCATCATTTACTTAATTTCTAGTTCGTTTGACACATATATCGCAACAAAAGCAAATAAGGAGTAATGTGCCAGAAGAAAATTTGTTATATTATAAAGAAGATGGTATTCAATAATTCAAGCAATCCTCTGCATTCAGATGCAACTAATGTACTGCCTGAATAGAGGGTAATTTTGGTAATTTTTTGGCACATCTCACTCAAATTACATCCCACAAAGCATCCTAATCAATGTTTCAAATGTGTTACACATGGTGGCCTAACATACTGTAATATATTTTATGTGTGTTTTTTTTTCTCTGGCAAACCCTCAAAAAAACACCCTCAAAGAATGGGTGAACCCTGCTTTAAAGGAAATATTCAGAACACATATCTTTCAGGCTAACTTTGCTTTAGACTATGTACACTGATAATGGCCATTTTCATTACCCTGATATATCTGAACCCTCAATTTCAATTGATCACAGCCTTAATTATCATTATTAGACCCAACAAGTATCATTATGATGATCCCATCAGGTAGAGACATCGACCAACAGCCATATTTTAAGGAATCCAATGGTGGAGTGGGGCTTTTTTCCTGCTGGCAACTGCATCAAACAGACACATCTAAAATTTAAATTGTGAATCTCAGTTCTTTTATCAAAAAAGTAATGCCATCACCTAAGTAGCCATTCACAGAATGCAGTCTTAAATGCTAAACATTTTTTTCTTTGGTTTCTTGGTTTCTGAGAGGAACTATTAGATATGGTCACAAAGAAGTTCTGTGAAAGTTTATTGAAAAGCTAAAAATAGAAATAAATTAATAATAAGAAATATTATTAATTGGTTTGAGACCCTGAGGTAAAGTATTTGGGATTTATATAAAGACTCTGGAATTAAACACAAGTGAACAGTAATATTGTTAAGCATGTACAAGCAAATTAAAGAAAAGTATTCAATTTTTAAAATGAAGTTTTATTCCTTGCTCATGTTTAAAAGAGATTTAAACTTACATATGTTTCCAATGTGAAAGATTTTCTCTCCAGAACGCCAGTAAATCTTTAGATACATCTCTAGTAAGTTGTTTTAACATATATGTGACATATATATTAACATATATGTAAGAAGTTCAAAATATTTTGTAAAGAAAAATGTGTTTTTTTCTCCCCGTTTTTTTTTATTCTGTTACTAGCAAAAGATAAACAGGCTTATTTAATAAGATGTGCGATATCAGATGTTACCTTTTTACTGGTCTTCTGCAGTTAAAAGAACATTTGACATTATTTTCTGCAGAATAAGAACACAGGCAAAATGTTGTAAATGTACATAATCATCTGAAAAGTACTGTAATGCCAAGTGAAGGGATGTGTTGCAGGGATTTCAATAGTGACTCTCACCCCCTTGTATCAAATATACTAGTACACTGGCCAAGAACTATGATATGGAGGTCTGGCAGCAAGAACAGCCAATAGCATTAGAAATCTTTTGTTAAAGGGACACTTCAGTGGAAATTATCAATATTTGTTAAATTGTTAGTTTGTGTAATGCCTTCTTATTCTATATATTCTCTCCCATTTTGAAAAATCAGTTGATTTCATACCCTTTGCTGTTCCCTGCTGTTGACATTAGTGAGCTGCCATTTCAGGTTCTAACGGTCCTTCTTCTTCCCAGGATGCACCACATTTTTGGAATGTTCCTAACAGTAATGTTTACTGATTGGCTGTTGGATAGGTCAAACATGCTCAGATCTCTACTGAGCAGCTTAATCAACCCAGGTGCTGGGTCAAGGGCAAGACCATAACGGTCTCTACTAGGGGTCCTGCAAACAGGAAGTCAGTATTTCGGTTGCATTTATTTATACACAGACAAAATGCTGAATTGGCAGATTAAGGTCTTTGGGATGAAAAAATACTACTCTGTTTTCCGAAAAGTACATGTATTTGCACTGAACTTCCCCTTTAAGTATACTTTTTTTTTTTAAGGTTGAACATCATGTGAAGCAAATTTTTAACTTCATATTTAACCGTCCAAGCTTCTAACTATTGTCAGTGATTTTTATTGATAGAATAGCAACATAACATTTCCAGCTTATATCTGAGCCATTTTTTTTAACACTTATTATTATGGCAAAGGGTACCAATTCTAATACTATTTAGTTAATTTTTGCTCCTTTTCCAAAGGTTTCTTTAAGTATAATAGAGCAGTCTTTACCTAAATTTCACAACATCTGGCAGGATTACGTCATCCCGTTTATAGACGTATAACTGTCAGTCAAATCACGTATCTCGTCAAATAGTATCCATTCAGTTTAAAGATTATAACAGCACCCTCCATACATAAACAATGTAATGTAATTGCATGACATAACCCACATGATATCAACCATATTCACTCATGCACATTTGTGTATAGGATTTTCACTTTGTTTGGATGCCAGTGTAAACAGATGCCTGTAACTGGACAACATCCTTGCTTGTAATAAATTTAAAATTATTTGTTACCTAAGGGATTTCTAACTTTCTGCAAATTGAATGGGTTAGTATCATAATTGTACTGTTACCCTAGGGTCACATTTAATGGAATTAATGTCAATTCCTAGTTAGGATTTCATTATTGAAAGTGTTCAATCTATAATAGGTTATTTGAAAGGCAAGGGGAAAAAATATCTGAAGTTTGTTGGATGCAGCAGCACAAAGCAAATGGCTGTAATTTCTAGGAGTTTAATTAACTTACTCCTAAATAATCGCTTCCGCTGTTTGGCTGCCGGGGTTTAGAAGCCAGTTGCGGATTATAGTAATTGCATCCATTTAACGCACAGATGCAAATAACTTTATAACACTTGGCCATAGCACAAAAAAAACTCTGCCTGTCCGCAGAAAAAAATATTATAATGATTTCCATATTAAGATTTGTGATACAGTTGAAGGAAAAGAAAAACCAAAGAGAAAAGTGTACCAATAAATCCTCTCATTTTACTTTACATGGGTGTTACTTCTCCACATTAACAAACTTAATTATATGATTTGAAGGTGCAGTGATACTGAATAAAGCTATACATTCAGAGACTCTATAGCCATTGCCATATAATAAATCCCAGTAATGAGAAACATGGTACATCCTTATGGCTGCAGACAAAAAGAATTTGATTGGTTGGGGCAAAATTAGCACCATTTTCAATGATAAGAACTCTTATTGAATCTCCCTGCTTATCTGGTTTGTACTTGGGAGGTAAATATTAGTTAGTGTGAAAGTTTGTCCATGGATGTTAATTTTGACATGTGTCGTCCATGTGAATCGGTTATATGGTCTATGTATTGGAATAGGAGGGTGTAATGTATTGCTATCGCCACTCCCTTTGATTTAGATTCAGGGTTGTGACTATAATACCAGTGTGGCTAGCATTTATGTGTAATGCTTGGCGCTGAATCAGACTGGGTCTCTTGAATAAGACTAATGTCCAATTTTTCAGTGTACATCATTTGTAACAGATGAGATCTATGTCATGGATTATTAAATCTTTTTAACATTTAGTGCGCAAATCCTTAGCCCTATTTGACAGATCATTAAACAATATGATATTGGGCTCAGATCTGACCTAGGGAAGGGGGTAGAAGGAGAGGGGTAGTAGGGGTAAGGGTGATAGGGAAGGAGGAGATGGATAGGGTAACATTTTAATACATTTATGTCATAACATTTATAATTATAATATATATAGATATCGATATAGATAAAATGTTGAGACATCATAACAGAAAACTTTCAAACAGTATTAAACACATTTTAATTATTGTAGAAAATATCTACCAAATCTTTGTAGAAAATGAGTCCCTGATGGTCTCAGTCCTACTGCTCACCAGAGGGAGACCCATGGGTGACAAGCTAGCCATATGAGAGAAGTTTTTAATCATTGAGTTAAACCACACCTAAGCCACACCCATGTTAAATGTAATTATTAATAGAATATTAGGTGCAATCCACACTTATAAGGCAGAAGATAAACAGTGTCATAGATTTGCTGGGTTTACGTAATTCTCTGTTTTGAAAGTTATTTGATGAATTTTTAGTAACTGAGGCTGATGCTGATATTTCAGACACTGGTGCTGGCAGATCTTGTTTAATCTAAATGATATTACAGTGTGTACTTTTTTCTACCTCAGGCTTTATAAAGTAAATATACTTAGAGGGCACACAATTCCGAATTATCTATATTTAACTACTACATAATTTATTTTCTCCTAAGTGCTCTAAAGAATATTTCAACTTTGCAAGATAATGTAAGAAATAAATCATTGCAAATACTTTAAAAGGTTTTGGATTCCCATGTATTTGCCGAAATTAACCACTAAGCCTACATACACAATTAAGTTACAGATAAAATATGAAAGAGATATCTTCCTAATCTTGATGTACTAATATCTGCCAACGTCTTACCCGGGGCCTAAACAATGGGAGGACACACTCTTCGAAAAGCACTTTTATTTACCATTGGATATATCCCAGACTGAGGGAGGTGAAAGTTGAACATTACAATTGTTCTTTTATATCTAAAGTTTAATTCTATTGCAGAGATTAGTTCCAGTTTGAAAACAAACCTGGTTTCGATTCAGGAAAACTACCTGTTTGGAAAATCCATGGATCTGTCATAACTTATCGAAAACTGTGGTCAATAATTGGAAAATTGCAATTAGAAACACAAAAATCTTTAAAAAATGCAGAAATCATGGACAACTTTATTATAGATGAGTATACTTTATATACTGTATATGTGTGTGTATATACAGACACATAATATATATTAGGGAAACAATAGGCATATGCAAATACTACAGATGGAAAGTGAAGGCCTATTTTGCTTGGTATGTACGTTGCAGCTCACTTTTGTTCATGTATATTCCTATGTAGTATTTGAAGGTCTGTCTGAAGGCCTTTAAGTGTAGCTCCGTACACACTGCTATTTTTATATCGTTGTAATTGTGTGCTCCAATTACGGCTTATACCATAGTGTGCAAATACTACAGATAGACTTATTTTCGCTGCAAATGGGTTTCACAGCAAATCTTCACAGTTTAGTAAGTTTGGGGAACTAGAATTTTCTTTAATGTCAGAATATCCTGCACAGTGATTATATTCTGATAAGCAGGGCTGTAGAAACAAATCTCAGCTATCTTATTTTGAAACAACCTCCTTGCTATAAAAATTGCTGTTCCCACTTTCCAGCAACCATGATTGTGTCAACTTCTAAGCTAGTCCATTAGCTTGTACGTTTATATCTTTGTATGGGTGGAAGCTGTCATTCTGTTTTCCTAATTTGGCAATGTTCACCATGCCATTCCCAGTCTCTTATGAAATCTATACTTTTATAATACATAAGGTTCTGGCATTTCAATGGGGAGGTGCAGTGGCAAGGATCTATATTACAGTCACTCAGTGATGTCACTGAGTGACTTCCTGTATTCCACTGCCCCTCCCCATTTCCCTCTCCCTGCCTGTAATAGTAATGTAGATAACAACTGACTGTACACTGACTGACTGACTGAATTATTGTGCTGATAAGGAGGAGCTTATGACTCACAGGAATGTGCTCGCTCCTCTTTATCAGCACAGTATATCAGTCAGTCAGTGTAACGAAGCAGAACTGCACCGGGTGATTTATTGACAATGTTTATTGTATTTTAGTTTGAGATAGAAATGGCAGTTAACTATTTGTATTTACAAAAATGGACTTGTTCTCTACATTACTAAAACAGGGAGGGGGGGAGACAGGGAGGGAGGGAGACAGAGTTCCTGTGCTAGATTTTTCTTTTTTTAACCTTATGTATTATATGGAATAATACACTACCTACAGAATAATATATGGATATTACTTCACCTCGGAGTTCCCTGACCTCTATAAAACACTCGGCCTACGGCCTCGTGTTTTTATATGGTCAGAGAACTCCTTGGTGGCGTAATCTCCTTATATTACACTGTAGGTAGCGTATTATCCCTTATATAATACACAAGGCTATTGATTTAGAATGGGAAGCTGCAGTGGCGAGAATCCTTATTACAGTCACTCAGCTGCATCACTGAGTGACTGTAATAAGAATTCTCAACACTGCAGTCCCTCCTATCCTTAAACTAAACAGAACAAACCCTACCTGTATACAACACCCGCTGGGACCAGACCAATAGCTGATAATCTCTGGGAAGAAAGCCGAGACCTTACAGTAGCGCGGATACAGACCAGCACATTCCAAACACAGATGGAGCCGCATGCGCAACAAACGAACACAAGACAAACTCGCAACAAACTCTAAAAACACCAGGAAAAGTGTGCATGCGCAACGGGGACTAAAAGGATGCATGAAACACAAATTTAACGGAATATACCAAATTAATCACTCAGGTAAAAACGGAAATCAAAAAAGTGCAAAACAAATAAATAAATGCTAAAAAAAACTCCATAGCAGTTAATTAAAAACAAAAAATATAATAACTTAAGCACAAACAAAGAAAGAAGTACTAATAACTCTAAAAATGAAATTAACACATTAACAAAAAAATAAAGATACCCTACATAAAACCAATGTTTACTAGAGATGTCCGAACTTCGCAAAATCTGGTCCGCTCGAGGATCCGCGAATTTTCGGAAAAATTAGAAAATTCGAAAAATCCGCGAGCGGACCCATTAAAATGAAAAAATCCTCGAAAATACGAGAAATCCCCGTAATTTAAAAAAATTTCGAAAATACGTATTTCATGCATTTTCGAAAATACGTGAAATCTGCGTAAATTTACGAAAATACGTATTTTCATGCATTTACGAAAATACGTATTTTCATGCATTTTCGAAAAAAATATGTGAAATCCTCGTAATTTCGAAAATTTTAGAAAATACGAATTTTCATGTATTTTCGAAAATACGAGAAATCCCTTGTAATTTCGAAAATTTTTGAAAACGCGGTTCGGAAAAGTCCAGAACTCCTCCATTCGCGAACGAGTTAAATCCGACGCGGATTCGGGTTCGGATTCGCGAACTGGGCCATCACTAATGTTTACTAAAACCAGCAAACCAGCCTAATTACCACAAAGAAAACACAACAATACCATTCTCACATAACAACAGGTAATTAAAAAAAAAAACATACACAAATGTACTTTCTTTTATTTATTCTGCAATATCTTAAAATGAAAACATTAATCTCTTCAGAAACTGAAAAGAAAAAACTCTCAACCTAAAAAATATCAACAAACCAGAAAAAAATGTAATAATGCAAAAAACTAACAAACAGAAACAAAAAGCAATTCAATGTATTTACAATGAATTAAAGGGCAACTAAAGCCACAGAACAACACTGAACCAGAAGGCAGAACACCTTGATATAAAACCATTAATCTGTGTCTTACCTCTCATTTTGATACAGGCTCAGGGAAATTTACCTAAATAACATATGGTTTGTGCTTTACTTCTCAGCATTCTAGTATCAGATAGTTTGGTCAACGACCATTATGTTCTGCACATGCTCAGTCCTTAGCTATGGCACAAACTTGTTACAGTTGGTCACACCCATTAATAATCTCTAGCCAATCCTTTTACAGGACAGATAAAGCAAGGAAGCATGTGACTGAGGTCAGGAGGTGTGGTCTGACATTGCACATACACACAGATACTTCATCCAGTTCTTAACAGGCTTTGATTTATTTTAACAGAGTTTACTGAAGTGGGATTTTATAGTTTATTGGTGTTTTTAGGGGGGTTGTTTTCAGATTCTGGAGTATAAAAAATTGGGTTTAGTTCTCCTTTAATATATTAACAGGGAGATACAATATAGCCCTTTTTGTCTAAAACCCACGTTAACCCGAAAAAATTTCGGATTAACGTGGGCTTTAGATGGAATTTAGAGCACAGCGCCGTTCCCAATTTTTTTGGAAACAACGCTGTGCTAACGATCCAAAACCTCTGCCGTTAAGGTTTGCGCTACCTCGTAGCGCGAAACATAATGGTAAAGGTTTAGGAGCGTTAAGGTTGCGCTCCTTACCTTAGCCCAATCCCGCGATGCAATAACTGACATAATCTCGTCGATCACGGGATCGGGCTAAGGTAAGTAACGCGGCGTGGGATATTGGATCTCCCCGTATATTTTATTACAGAAACAACCCCCCCCCTAAAAAAACCAAACCATGGATATAGAAACACAGGTAAATTTGTATATAAATTACCACAAAAAAAAAATAGTAATACACAGTAACTAAACGTAACCTTTTCTCCTAAGGTGCCACCACATTAATACAAAGAATCTACAGATAAAAGTAAAAAAAACAGACAGAAGAAAATCAAAACAGATTCCAGATCCCAACACAAGAAGTACATGAGAAATCCATTGAACAACAAAAAAACAAAAACACCATAAGAAAAACAAATTCAGATTTAGAATTGCTGCAAACTTACCTAGACACAATTAATGAAAACAGAAAAATACAAGACATACCACATAAAGAATGGGACAATAGTTTATCAACGTTTATTATGGCAGTAAGAACAAAAAAAGATCACACTGAATACGAGCCTCATACTCTAAGATGTAGTTTAGGAAGTATAGACAAGTGCCATAAATATCCACATCACATTATGCATGGATTACCAGATGACTTCTCACACACTGGAGAAACAATTTCAGCTAAAGTGAAATTTTTAAAAAAACAAGGAAAAGGCAAAACACCAAACAAAGCACAAGCACTTACAGACAACGACATTTACACACTGTACACATCAGGAACACTTTCACTAGACAACCCAACATCACTACTAAATTCAATATTCTTTCACATAGCCATACATTATGCACTAAGAACAAAAGAACAATACGACTTACAATGGGGGGACATCACATAACACACAGACACTGCAGGGAACAGATACCCAGAATATACAGAAAGACAAACAAAAACAAAGACAGGAGAGAACCCTAAAGATACAAAACTTGTAAAGCCCCAGATGTATGAACTACCCAACAATCCAGATAAGGACCCAATTACTGCATACCTTAAATATAAAGAAAACAGTCCAGAATCCATGTTAACCCGAGAATCACCATTTTACCTAGCCCCAAATGTAAATTACAAACCTGATTACGCAAGATGGTACAGACAAATGAAAATTGGCATAAATAAAATACGATCCATATTAACAACTATGAAATTGACAGCTGCCCTACCTGAAGATAAAAAAAATCACAAACCATTCGACACGCAAAACGACTATACAAAAACTAGTTTCACACAGCATCCCCCCCAATGAAATAATGCAAATTTCTGGACATAAATACATATCAAGCATTAAAAATTACACAACCATTACTGAAACACAACAGCAACAAATATCACATATTATAAATAGTAACACACCAAATGTAACAAAACACACAAATAACAAAACGACCAACCAACAACATCAACATACGAAGACCAAGACATACACATACAAACAAAAAATACACTACAAACAATTTTGGAAACAACTCCACCTTTAACATTTCGAAAATATCAAATTAAATCAGGTGTACAGATATTATTCACAGTTATAAAGGTCTTGAGTGCTTAGGGCAGATATGTATTTTTTTAATGTTTTTAATTTCCTTGTCCCCAGTGCCTTTTATATGATAAAAAAGGATGAATTTATTTTGTTATATGGATTAGTGTGTTGAATCTTAGTGTGTTGAATCTTTCATCTGGGAGATTCAATCAAAGTTCTTATCTTTAAAAATTGTGCTAATTTTGCCCCAACCATTCAGATATTATTTAAAATTTGAAAGCTATCATCTGATTGGTTGGGGCAAAATTAACACCATTTTTAACGATACAATATCGCTTCTCCCGTTACTTACCTTAGCCCGATCCCCTGATACAATAACTGACGTAAGCGAGATTACGTCAGTTATTGCATCGCGGGATTGGGCAAAGGTAAGGAGCGGGTCTTTAACGCTCCACAACCCATAGCGTTAAGATTCTTTGGATCATTAGCACAGCGCTATTTCCAAAAACATTTGGAAATGGCGCTGTGCTCGAAAATCCGGCCAAAACCCACGTTAACCCAATTTTTTTTAGGGTTAACGTGGGTTTTAGACGGAAAAGGGCCATATTGAACCTCCCCCAAGAACTTTTATTGAATAACCCTGGTTATTCAATAAAAGTTCTTATCATTAAAAATGGTGGTAATTTTGCCCCAACCAATCAGATATTATTTAAAATTTGAAAGCTAACATCTGATTGGTTGGGGCAAAATTAGCACCATTTTTAACAATAAGAACTTTTATTGAATAACCCTGTATATTTCTTCTATTAGCTATTTCCCAGCACCTCCCATTTATTTAAAAGGGTAACCAAAACCCATTGTTCCTCTATTAAATGGTGCTCTGTTTATTCTCATTATGTGTAAAGCCTTGGGTGTCCCATAGTGTGTTAGTCAATAATACTGCATGTTAACTGTTCTGAATTATTGGCAAAGTAAAAATGGAACCTTTCTTGAAGACGTTACAGCAAATTTGAGACACTTCACTAAAATTATAGTAAACAAAAATCTTTGCTTTAATATAGTCCACATTGATTCCAAAACAAATCACATTCAAAAACTATTTTATTTTGATCCAGGCCAAGGCTTTGGCATAAGAAACTTAAAAAAAGATTCTGAAAATTCTATTTTCTAAACATTTTGCTTTTCAGCTTTCCTGGAGGAGCTTTTCTCTGAAGCTTTACAGTATCAATAGTTTGAGAGTGATGTTCTGTTTTTTAATGATAGGTGTTCTTGCTATAATACAAAACTCTTTAAGTTACCTTGCTGTGCTCTCTACATTTTCCTGAATAGCCTGTTTTTCAAATGGAAGAGATCTAATGATTTTAGGGCAGGTTGCTTTTCTGTTTTTAAATCCATTGTCACCAACCAGCTATAATCTGTGATCTTCACATTCACACACTGTATTATTATTACAGTTATATGCACTACCAGCAATTTGTGAGCCCTTAACAGTATGAACCCAACAGATTATATTGACTAAAGATAAATGTATTACCTCAATGCATTTTTTTAATTGCTCTAAAAAGAGTAAAGGTATGCAGCCAAGAAAACACTCCTCCACCCACCATTGATCATCTTGATTATGTAGGCTGTATCCTAGCAACAGGACGTTTCAAGTTTGTTTGACTGGCAGAGGAAAAGGCGAAAGGTTGTAACAGACATCCCCACCAGCCAATGACAAGTGTTAAGTTAACCATGAACTGGGCCATCTAGGAGGCAGGCTTTTAGCACTAATCTTTGCTGTGTTATATCTAAGGGAGGGCAGCGTGGTTATAAATGTGAGTAAGTGATTTCAGCTGCTGGAAGTGTGGACATGTAAGGGGGGTGATGTTATTTTTTGATATTCTTATCCTTTAATACACATACATATGATTTAGACCAGCATAAAAGCTTTGTCATTAGTTTAGATAGATAAATATGAATGACTCATGTGTCACATATAACATCTCACTATCAAGTCTCACTATCAATTTCCAGCATCATTACTAGTAGAGATGGCCGGTTCGCGGATCAGAACCCGGATCCGCCGTGGATTTATCTCATTCGCAAACGGCGGATTTTTCCGGATTTTCCGCCTTCCGAACTACAGATTTGCGGATTTTTATTATTTTCGAAAATTTTCGAAATTACGAGAAAACATAATTTTGAAAATTTTCGAAATTACGAGGATTACTCGTATTTTCGAAAATACGGAAAAACTCGTAATTTTGAGGGTAATTTTTATTTTGATGGGTCCGCTCGCGGATTTTTGAATTTTCGAATTTTCTCGAAAATTCGCGGATCCTTGAGCGGACCGGATTTTGCGAAGTTCGGACATCTCTAATTACTAGCATACCCTACTGCAGGGTTTCTCCAAGAGTGTTCTAAGGACACTGGTTTACCTTAAAAGAGCCATAGCTGTAAGTAAAAATTTTGGTAAAGAAAATATTTCACCTAGTCCTTTCACCTATTACAGCAGGGGCTGTAATAACATGAAGGGTATAAATGAGAAATATTCACTCTGGCTGGCAGAGTATATGGTATGGAAACAATTAGACAAAGTTGATATCAATTAAGCCCCAAGACCGGATGGAATACATCCTCAGATTTTAAAAGAGCTTAGTCCAGTTTTATATAGACCACTGTTTCTTATATTTTTAGATTCACTTTTGTCTGGTGATGTGCCGCTGGATTGAAAAAAAGCCAATGTAATACCAGTATTCAAAAAAGGTAGTGCTTCCCCACCTGGTATCTATAGACCTGCAAGCCTAACATCAGAGGTTGAAATGTCTTTATTCAACCTCAATAATTATTTAAGTATAGATAATAAATGTAATGAAGAGTTGCATGACCATCTCTCAAGATCACAGAACATTATGATTACCTCTAATATCCTTACATGCTAAATAGGAGGTACAAAATCACCAACCAAGAAGCTAATGTCCTTTTAGGAAGCTTAAACTCATATATACTGCAGACACAAATATACTGTACAATGCTCTGGAGCAGTCTGAATCTTTTCAAAGAATGTATTAATACTTTATTATCAGGTTCACAGCTATCAGTGGATATGAGGATATGTTCATTTACTTCTTATCCAGACATTTGATTTTATCAACAGTTTTTGTTTTTTATTAGATCAATACCGTTTACATTTTAATTGTGCATGAGTATTGACATCTTTCTCTATGTTGTTCAGCTCATCACCATGTCTAACCCTGGAGTGCCCCAGATTAGTCAGCTACTGTTCTACTTTTCTTTTACTTCGTATGCCAGTGGCAGCAGGAGAGGAATAGGATGGAGGCTCATTATACAGACCTCATTATCTGTTCTTACACTGAAGGGCAGTTTGAAATAAATCATTCCCAACCTTTTTACAATATTCCAGGAATAGAGAAGAGTGAGATGAAATATAAAACAAATATACATTATTAGTACTTGCTAATAACGCTGCAAATATATGTTCCAGGAAGAAATAGACTTTAAAAATAGGTCTCTTAAATTAAGCATATAATAAACATAATATATTTTCATTGTTTTAATGATTTTGTGGAAGGAAAACATTATAGCTCAGTCAAAGGAATTTAGCTGATCTTGACTTGTGGGAATTAAGGTTGTTAGTGGCCATCCTTTTAGACTTGAGAAAAGTAATTTTCATCTTAAAGGAGAACTAAAGTCTCCATCCAGACAACATTGTCCCTATAGACAGAGCACATTCACAAACACACAATGACCTTTAAGCAAAGGTTCTTCACTGTAAGGGTGGTAAGATCGTGGAAAACTCTGTCAATGTTGTAAGGGCAGAATCTCTAAACACATTTAAAATTGATGTGGAGAGACAGAACATCCAGGGTTACAGTTAATTATCTGTATCGATAGGTGTTTATATACTATTGGTTATGTTCTTCTGCTTGGTCTGTATGTAGATGTAGGGGACTGTTCCTCTCTATTATTTAAGTGTTGTTGGAATTTTTTTTCACGGGCCAAATTATTGACATTTTGCCTGTAAACAGTAACATTTTGAAAACCATACATCTCTATAATAAAATATAATTTGTTAAACCGTCCTCATCATGGCAACTGCCTAACTTGTGGCAATATATGTTCTTCCTGGTGCGGCGAACATGTACTTTTGGTTTGTAACTGCTTCCCTGAAAAAGAGCTGTACAGATATTATTCACCAGCAAATAAGGCCATGAGCCCCCCATAGTTTGTTAGCCATTAAGAGTGCTTGTTAACTGTTCTGCATTATTGGCAAAAATGTTACCTTTTTTGAAGACATTTAAGCAATTAACCACTTTGGGACGCTTCACTATCATAATTGTACTTAAACCTTTTTTTTTTTACATTCTCAAAAGTTATTATTTACTTTAACTTGGTCCACAGAGATTCTAATACAAATCACACTGATTGTGATTTGCTTTAATCCTTACATGCCATCCCCAAGAACACCTTTCTCAATGAACTTCACATAATGTTCCTGTAATGGAGCCAGGTAAGAGGAAATAGTAGCTGCCAGTACATGTAGAAACATAAAATATATGAAAAAAGAAATACCGTATATACTCGAGTATAAGTCGAGGTTTTCAGGCTGTGAAAACAGCCTGAAAACTGAACCTCGACTTATACTCGAGTCAGTCACTTACTGGTGAAGGAATCCGGCTGCCGCGTCCACTGATGGTCGCATCCACTGACGTCACAACTCGGCGCCGGGAAATTAGACCGGCGCCGAGTCGTGACGTCAGTGGACAAATTTTATTTAGAGATATGCTTTAGGTTTTATTTTGAAGGTACGTTGGAAAGCTTTTTAGATAATTCTCAGTATTTTGGAAGAATTTGAGATCACACTTCCTGAAAACAGGAAGTGTTCCACCATTAAGTTACATTGCTGAACCTTTCCAGCAATAACGTCTCACAAATTTTATGGAAGAATTTGAGATCAGTTACCCTTTAAGAGCATGTGGTGTGTATTTTTGGGCTGCATCACAATCCTTTTGAAATCAAGATTTTCTTGCACCACTGTGCAATGCCCTGTCAACTATTTTACCACTGTGCTTGCATACTTTTTTTTTTTGTAAATCACGTTTTCTTTAGAGAGGTATAATGAGTGGAAAATGCAGCACAACATAAAGCAAATTGTGCAACTGAAAATTTCTCAAGTGGAGATTGCAGTTATTGGAGCTCAAGGCAGGTGGTGTTTGTTTTGTGTCTTGCTCTGTAAATTGGTTTGCCAGAAACACACACAATTTAAAGGGCATGTCCACCCCCAAAACTATAATTTCCCCCACTGTGTGTAGTGTTATAAGATCCTTACCTTACATCCCTGCTCCAAATGGTTTTCCTGTAATCCCCCCCAAAGTCCAAAAAAGTGGCCACCAGGAGGATAGCAGAGTCCAAATAGGACTCTGCCTCCTGTCTCTCCTCCGGGAGAAGTTTGGCATGCGCAGTGCAGCCCTCCCACCCCCCCTCCCTCTCTCTCCCGTTTTGCGATCCCTCCCTCTAGCTCCAAACCCTTTTAGTATATTATAGTGTTTGTTTCCCCAGCCCCAACTGCTATAATGTTATTGGCAGAAAGTCCCCTGATAGTTACTTATCATGCCTCACTCCTTCGCTGTTGTGAACTGCTGGCAGCCAGGTTCGTGATTGGCTGCCTCTCAGCCAATCATAGACACGGCTGCCGGTCCAGCCCCCTGCTTACAGTTCCGTGCAAACAGAGGGCCGGGGCAGTGCCGCGAAGGAGAGAGGCAAGGTAAGTAACTATCGGGGCACTTTCTGGCATTAACCTTATAGCAGTTGGGGCTGGGGAAGCAAACCCTATAATGTACTAAAAGTTTTTTTAAAGGGTGGACATACCCTTTATGTTTTGAGATCTGTTTTTTTTTTCTGTGAAATTTGCAGAAACAATTTTTTGGTCATATGAATTAAAAATTTTTTGGTTTCAGCATCTTTCAAAAATGTGTTTAAACCTGTGAATTTGCAACAGCTGTGTATAGCCAATTGTGTTTCCACATGTAAGCTGAGATGGGGCCTGGCTTGGGGTTGCTAAAAATGAGATGGGGTGCTAAGAGGGGGTTACTTTTAATACACACGTATAAGGGGTTATAATGGGTTTGTTTTTTGATTTTTTATAATTAAAGGAAAATGTGGAAGTATATTACTAAAACATTCCATATGCTATCTTTAAATGCTTTATATGCTAGTTGGCTAGGTTAGTTAGGGTCCTGCTAAAAGAGTCTACCTTGATGTGGTGGCAGGCTTACAAATCTTTTAGAAAGAGAAAGAGGTGATCAGTGCACTGAATTTAAATAAACTACACAGTGTAGTACAAGTGCTAGTCTGCATAATATAACCGTAAAACTGGAGAGCAAAAAGACAGACTGCAAAACTATATATAATAATACTGTCCTTTATTATAATCATTTAATGGGGTCAAAATATAAAAACATTTAAAAACACTAATATGCTCCCTCACATCGGTCAAACATAGTGCCATGCAATGGTATATACATAGTTTAACTGATCTAACGCAAATGCAAAGTACGAGTTGTACTTATACCAGTCTGATGAGATACAAGCAAGGGCGGCGCTCCGGGTACCCTAGATTGGAGTTGAGATATAGCTTGTTGTATGTTTGATTGTGAATGTGCTCTGTCTGTTGGGACAATAGTTCTCTGGTGCAATAGTGACTGGCGCATTAAGTGTAGCTAAACCACACAAAGCTATTGAGTATATTGAGTTGCACAACAATATTGAGTATATAGTTTAAAAAATTATCTGGGCTCAGGATTCCTATAAGATGCTATCAGGGAGATTCAATAAAAGTTCTTATTGTTTAAAAATGGTGCTAATTTTGCCCAAACCAATCAGATCTTATTTAACATTTGAAAGCTAACATCTGATTGGTTGGGGCAAAATTAGCACCATTTTAAACGATAAGAACTTTTATTGAATAACCCTGTATGTGCTTTTTATGCAAGCTCATGTTCTAGCTGACTCTTGTGCTGTTTATTCCATTTTCCATAGGGAACTATTTGTCAACATTTTAGCCGACTTTTTCTCAGTGATTAATTGCTATTTAAGTTAGCCATATGAAGTCAGCATTAAATCTACCTTATTTGCCGTATCATTCAAATTGCTCAGTTGCTTACATGCACAGACAGACTTTTTTTGTTTAAGTGCTTAGTTATTTAGATGCATAGAATGTTCCTCTAAACCTTTGGTATGTATATGTGTATGTATTGTGGTGGTCATTTAGTAAGGTAATCTAGCAATTTTTTTGATGCCCAACGAGCCCCCCATCATGCATTGTCAGATCTCTAAATATGGTCAGAAAATGAAGTCCTTTGATCTTCATTATTCACTACAAAAAAACAGAACAGTTTGCTTGTCCATTGCAATGCAGGCTGCCTGAAAATTTATAAATTTACTTACGGCAACCAAATTATAGACATCTAAGTATTTCCCTTAGATGTCTATGTAACTAGGCAACTATTCTGAATTATTATTTGCTTATTACTGGAAACATTTTAGTTGTCAAGCAAGTGCATTATGAATGAAAAAGTGGCAGTTGATATGTAAGAATTGTATGGCGGGAAATTCCATTTACCAGAGCTGACTTATGGCTATTATTGAGCATGTTTGACTTCACAGAAAATCATGTTAAATAGAAGGAGGAGTCAGTAATAAGTGGGAGGGTGGATGCAGAGCCTGAGCAAAATATTACTGTAATGAAGACATGCAGCAACCATACACACATCCGAAAAAGGGCTACTAACATTTATTTATAGATAAAAGCGTATGTCCACCCCGTAACAAAATTTTAGTATGTTGTAGGGAACCCCCAAAACCTCAACCTTGCAAGGTTTATACCAGTGAAAGCTGTTCCAAAAAGTACTTATCAGCCTTCATTCCCTTGCTGCCTCCTGCTTGTCTTCTGTGCAAGGAGGCAAGCTGAAGGGTGTGGACCAGCAGCCGCTACTGTAATATTGCACCTTAGCCAATAAAAGGAGCGGCTGCCAGCCTTGCCAATTCTGCCTGCTCCTGTGCACGGAAGACAAGCAGAAGGCAGAGAGGAAATAAAGGCTGGTAAGTACATTTGGGGACAGCTTTGAGTGGTATAAACCTTGTGAGGTCAAGGTTTTGGGGGGTTCTCCACAACATAGTAAACTTTTGTTTAACCCTTTGAGTGCAAGCCATTTTTGCTATTTGTTGATATAATTTGGGAGTGAAAAATGTCAAAATTGCTAAATTTTACCTTTCTTGCCTTTTCTATTTGGAAAAATAAAAACCATCTTTGAGTTTACACGCAAAAATCTTATTATTTGTAAAAGCTCGTATTCTCCATAGTACAATGATACCAGATATATTTTGGTACCCCAAATTTTTTGTCCATGAGACCCCCTAAGACTAAATCAGCACTTTGAAGTGAAATGTAAGAGCCATTATAAGGGCTAGGCCACACTATCACGCTTTTCTCTAATACAGCAATCGCAGCAACTCATGTGATTGCATTTCCGTTTGCAATACGCAATCATATGCGATCACCGTTTTATAGCGCAGTTGCATGTGATTTTGTATGTCAAATGAAAAAACTGCATGCACAAACGCAGCGGAATCGATTGCGTGTGTGATCATGTTTGCGGCGCAGTGTGGCCGTGCCCTAACAATCCTTGCTGAATAACATCCAAATTAACTAAAAAAAAAACACAAATGAGAGAATTTAAAAAAAAACATGCACCCTAAGGTTTTTAGAAGTAGTGTGATTTTTGATCAAAATGTAAATACTTGGACGGAGCTGTTCATCAAATTGGAAGATTTTTTTTTATTGAAATATCAAATCGACAAAGTCAAAAGGTAAATTTCACAAAAATTGTGTGGGGGGAGTTAAAAACTAACACAAATATGAAAGCCTAACCCCTACTCAATAAAATGGTATGCCACATGGGTGGGTACACACAGAGACATGACTACCAACTAGCCCTGAAGGCATCCAATGCATAGACAATTACTATTCAGCCATCTCTGCTTTTTGACCTGTTTTCGTTTTTTCAAACTAAACGCCCCCAATCTCAAAAGTACCCCCAGAAACTATATATTTTTGGAAAGTACACGCCTTGAGCTATCATATGGTATCATTGTGTCATGCATACAATCAGAATTCTGGACCCAGTCTTTCATAGAATCTACACACCCTCCGCTATGTATCACTGTAGTTTTTTCATTCACACCAACAATAGTGTGGCCGGAGTTCTTAGTAGAAGTTTGCACTTTTAGCAGATTTTTGTACAAACTACGTTCAATGGTGAAAATCATGGCAACCCCATATACCGTAATATAAAAAGTTACCAAAAACCAATGTCTCAAATGCCATATGCATAGTTACACACGTGTATGTGTAAATTGATGCACAGTGGCCCAATAACAGAACTTTTTTTTTTTTTTAGATTTTTCACACTTAACACCCCCCTATTTCAGAAATACCCCACAAAACTATATATTCTTGGAATCGACACACCTTCGGCTGCGCAACAACGCCATATTTTCATGCATACCATCAATAGTGTGAGCCCAGTTCTTTGTAGAATTTCGCAGTTTTAGCAGATTTTCAGAAAAAAATATACAGAAAAATTTTAAAAGTTTTAAGTTAAAAATCATGGCACATTCCCACTGCAACAAAGTGAGCAAATGCGCAGTGGCCCAATAACAACTTTCCAGATTTTTCACACTAAACAAACCCTAACTTAGAAATATCCCCTCAACTATATATTCTCAGAATCTACACTCCTACGCTCAATGGTGTGGATGGAAAAACAAGTTTCAAAGTTAAAAATGCCAAAACCCCAAGTAATGTAAAAAAAAAAAAAAAAAAGGTACCAGATATCAATCTCCCAAATGTCCTGAATCAAATGGTATGCCACATGTGTGGGTGCACACAGAGACATGGCTGCCAACTAGGTCAAATGGGACGCATGCAAAAGTGCAATTGCAAAAATAGTCAAAGTCTGCTGTAATTTGAACAGCCTGTACTTTTTGAAAGGAAACAGCCTTGAACCTTGGAAATACTCCCACAAACTATATATTTTTGAGATCTACACCTCTTAAGCATTATAACGGTACCATGCTTTCATACATAGATGAAGAATTCCAGATACAGTTATCTATAGAACTCCGTTTGTGACGGTTCTCATTCATCCAGGTCATGGTATATCTGTTGTATTCAATTAGATCAACTGGACTTGAAGTTTAGTTCTTGAAGACCTTTCGCTAGTCATCCGACTGGCTTTCTCAATTCAGAATGACTTGTACAAGAATCTTTGGCAATTATGTACCCTGGAAAATCCCAATTAGCATATCACAGCCAAGTGTTAAGGGCGTGATTGGATAGTGGCTAAGAGGTGTTATAGGAACGCCCAGAGTAAGGTGTCAAAACAGCATTGTACATGGCAGACAGTTGGTGTCGAACCCCCCACCTCTGTTTAGGCTTGGTTTCTTTATTTTCACATATGACCTCCTTAACACCTGGTTCAAATCATTTGTTTTTTAATTTGAACAGCCCAGAAACAAACTATATTTTTGGAATCAATACATCTTCAGGTACGTAACGGTGTCATGCTTTCATAAATACATGAATAATTCCTGACGCAGTCCTTCACAGAACATCATGCATTTAGCTGGGTTTTTTCTGTAGAAATTAACAAAAAACTTGATTCAAACTTAGATAATCTTGTGCAAAACCACATGACAAGTTAAAAAAAAACCTAAATATTAATCTTCCAAGGGTCCTGAATGAAATTTTATGCTATATGCATGGGTGCACAACGAGACATGGCTAGCAAATAAACTCAAAAAAAAGTCAATGCACAAAATTCTTTGCATATGTAATTGAAGCATAGTTTCCCTTGAAATTGATGGACTACTACCGGTAATCAAACTTTGCTTTTACCAATCCCCTGTAAACTTGACGCAACCTTGAACACAGATTTTGGCGCTGATTGTAGTTTTAGGGCAAAGGGGGAGAAATGTGTATGACTTTTTTGAGTGTGTGTTTCACTTTTTACCATTCTCAAAGATGATCATCAGATCATCTTTGAGAATGGTAACAAAGTTGGAATACGGGCATAATTGCCCACTTTCCATGTTCAAATCCGATTGGAAAAATCACCTAGAATTTTTTTCCAGGAAGCGATTTTTCATTCATTGGCAAAGATCAATAATTTGGTGATCACCAAATTTTTGATCCCTGCTGCCATTTATTTCTTCTTATGCAAACTAGCAAACTGCTTGCTATAGCTCAGTAGTAAACTGCGATCAGAAGTGGGAGAAGACTAAAGGCAAGCCCCCCGGACGTCCAATGACGTCATGGGGTTTCCCTTTGAACAGTGCCCTGTAATCGATAGGGGAGCTACACAGGAACCACGCAGCGTAAAATTTACAGTTTTCCAAAAATGGGGGGACAAATAAATTTTACGTGGGGTGGACATACCTTTTTTAAAATTAGTAGTCTTTATTTTTTTCTCTTTTAAAAGATTCCTAGATTTATCTTATTAGCTCCTTATGTATAATAATCTTCCCCCGATGCACTCCCACGGATGTTAAAATCTAAGGAGCCCGATAGCCAGTGAAACTAGAAATGTACCTGTGGTTACAGAATTGGTCTGTTACTTTCTACCAAAAAAAGGTTGGCTTTGTACATTTTTCCCACTATTCAATTTTATTTTGAATAAGGGTGTGCTATATTTTAAAATGTACAAGGTTTTCTTATTCGAATTTGGAAATACTTGAACTGTGTATTAAAGGGCATGTCCTACCCCAAAACTAAAAATTGACCCACTGCTGGCCCCAGTTTACCTTTCCTCTCTGTTCCCTATGGTTGTCCAGAAAGTCCAGAAAAATGGGAGTAGGAGCCTTCCTGTATGTAAAAAGGTATCTGCACCTTCCCTCTCCACCTGGAGAACTCTGGCATGCACTGTGGAGCTTGCTCCCTCCCACCCAAATCCTTTTGCACTGAAGTTTGTTTAAAAAAATCAACTTTTTTCTGTATTGTTGTAAACCCCCTCCCAACCCTAACCGTCATTTTTAAAACTTAAAAGTGCAGAGAAAAGACATACCAACCTTCTTCCCATGGCTCTCGCCATATGTGGCAGCTGCGTCTGATTGGCTGACTGTCAGCCTGTTACAGACGTGGTTGCCAGAAGTAGCATTAGAGGCAAAGGCAGGGAACGAATATTGACAAGTGTGTTTTTCTGCACTTTTTTCATTTTAAACCTGGCGGTTAGGGTTGGGAGGGGGTTCCATACACCCCTCCCTTTAAAGGACGATTATACTAATTAACATGTAAATTAAAGTTTTTCTAATCTTAATGTGTGATTCCCTTTCTATGATCTACGAAAGGGCCATTAGACCCTTCCATACAAACCAGGGATGAGGACCTAAACTGCATATTTGCTGTTTCTATTGAAAATATGTTTTTCAACCCTGCTGAATTGGTACACTACCTTTTGACATCACCTTATCAATGTCAGCAGAGGGGTGTCATATTTTTCTCTTAGGGATATTGTCAAGAATCTCCCTTTTCACAACTAAAATGCCCATGCATGCCCCTCTTGACGTCTATAACCTACTACTTGTTCTCTGTTTTGAAAATGTACAGCGCTGTGTACTCAATTGGGGCTTTATAAATTAAATTATTCATACATACCCTGGATACTGTCATCAAAAAGGTGGGGGTGGGGGTGGTGGGGACATATTTCTTTAATAAAATGCCCCATAGTTTACTGTACAACCCATTAAAGAGCATGTTCATACCCTTTATTAAGTAATCATGTTCCCTTGAAAGCACCCCTTTCATTGTGAGGAACTATAATCTCTTTTTATAGTCAAGCTCGTTCATTTCCCTTATTTAGTTGCCCTTCTCTAAAACCTTTTTTAGTTTGAATGTTTTTTTCGCATTGAGTTTGTATTCTTATTCATACTATACAGCCAACACTTTTGCTACAACTAATGCTGGCCCTATGCTGGTTCGATCTAAATTAGAACCACGCCTAATCAATCCTAAAGGCTCATACACATGCACAATGTGCATCCTGAGCCACTTCCCCCAACACCGACGGCCACACTCGACGAACGGCTGTTTCGGGCGAGAATAGTCAGTGTGTATGCATTCGGTCGGGGGACGTTCGTTGATCTGTCTGTTTGTCGCATGTAGCCATTGGTGTCTGGGGTCGTGACTCGGGCACATATTGAGCGTGTTATGAACCTTAATATTCTGTAAAATAAGAGTTCCCAGGCACTAGTTATTTAGTCAAACAGTTAAATACCTTTAAAAGGGGTGCTCCATCAACCTCATTAACAGTATTGAACCAAAACAGAAAAAGCTGTGGAACCAAAACAGGCACACCCTTAAAGATCACACCATATTAAAAAATGTAGTATAAAATATTTATTTATTTGTGTAACGAAATAGCCACTTGGTAGGCAAATAATCAGTGCAAAAGACAATTATATAATCAATCCTAATGAGCATGGCGGCGATCTTGCTTTGGCCTAATTATTTTTGATTAAAAGTTGGTCACAAAATGATACTCAGGCATTTAACTGGTAGATAAATTTAACAACAATCCAACAGAGATTCCCTTAGCATAAGCCTATTTATAGTGCAAGTAGCACTAGGCATTTTTAAAAGGCATGTTACCCCCCCATGCAAAAAATAAAATAAAATGGCCTTTGATGTCCTCTGGTTTACGTAGTTTACATTGGGTTACATTAATCCTTAACCTCTTCCAACCGAACAAAAAAAAAAGCATCCTCTAGACAGACAACCAGTCAAACATGACCACTCATAATGCATTCCCCAGCTGTAAGTGTGGATATCCTGCCTGTCTAAGAGAACATCTAAAGGTCCGTACACATGTGTATGGACCCACGACACATGAATCTTCTGAATGGCAGTTTTGGCTGACTACTGCCTGGTGTATGGCGCTTGGGCGTGCTGTATGGCCTTTCAGTCAGATCTTGTTAATGATGAACATAATGTGTTGGCTGAATATCCTTTTGCAAACTCCTCTTTTCTTGGGAAAACAAACCAATCTTTCTTTATAACGCATTCTCCATTCCTTTTATCGGTTTAGTTGCCCATTTCCGAACAGGCAGTCCACAGTTTGCAACCATTTGACATACATACAACTCCTACTTACAAACAGAGCACATAGAGGGGCATTAGTGCAAATACTGTACAGCATGGGGGTCTGCAGCAGCATACAGCCAGGTGGTCCGCCGGTGGTTGGCTACCCGTGCCTGTTTAATGGGCCCCCAACTTTCCCCTTTACCCATTTTGCACTATAACAGAAGTAGCTTTTAAAAACAGCCGATCGCAAAGCCAGCCAGCACTGCAATCCCATTTTAAAAATGCTGCAAACATTTAATAGATCTATGTAAGCTGGAAAAGGTACATACAAATTTAATTTAAGAACGAAACCCTGGGTCTGCTTCTGTACTCTCTGCTGCCCAAATCTGCACTGAATACTAAAGATGAGGTTTTACAAGGGCTTCTATACAGAGGCAGTATTATTCTCTCCTCATTTGACTCTTGGCTCCTTTTTATGCGCTTTAGCAGATACGGCATGACACTGTTTAGAGTTACTAAGTCTGTTGTGCAAAAAACTCCCTATTTTTTTTTCTGTTGAGCCAACTCTATTCCATTTAGGGTATAACTAGCATTCATGTTGTTTTCACCCAAATGCATAACTTGAATAATGTGTCTTCCAATTGGTTGGCTTGCGGACCAGAAGTAGGAAGCGTGGAACATTGCCCCGGTGATTGGAACCTCTATAAATAAGTACAGGACTCAGAAATTTAACCCATGGGTTACGACCTAGTGGTTTAGGTCCTCATCCTGGGTACTTTTAAAGTGCCAAACGAGGATCGAGGCTGAGTTGAGTATAGTTGTCATTTTGAAGTTTATATAAATCTGTTTGTAAGACAGACGTTTTGCACTCTGCTTATAATCCTGCACAGACTTAGTGTCGATCTTTGCTGACAACTACATCTTGTACACAAAGTGTTAAACTTACCCGCGATCACGTGCCTTCGCTGATTCCACTGACATTCCCTGACTGCGCCCCAATAAACGTGACAAAAATATAGAAGTTGAGTTAGGCATACCTACCCCCAAATTAAACTGTTTTGTATAGTTACACTGCTGAAAATAGAGCTTCAAGTCTCTTGATAAGCATCTTTTTTGCTCTGGCCTAGGCCACACTAATGTAATTTCTCAAGCAGCACAGTGCATGTCAATGTGGGTGTCCATCACCATTTTTTGGGGGATTGCAGCATAATGTTCATTTTGTCTTGTGTTGATTTCTGCCACAGTGTGGCTTCAGCCTTAGTACAGAGATGTACTGCTGGGGGTTGTAGTTTTTAAACATCTGTAGGGCAGTAGGTTGGACATCCCTGGCTTAGTACTGCAAACTATAACTTTTTACCCATTACTCCAAACTGTTGCAATCCCAAGATTTTGTGTGTGTAGAGCATGAATTTACTATATATGGAGTGCATCTTTAAAGGGACACTATACTGAAAAAATGACTTTGCCTCATCTTAATCTATAATTGAATACATGTAAGTAGCACTTACTCTGATTTGCGTGTGTTGCATACTTTCAATCCAGCACACACTTTGTTTAGGAGCAATATCCCACCTCCCTCTTTTAACCACTCCCACTTCCACCCGACGTGACTTTTTTTCCCACAAACCAACTGTCAATCTTTCATACAGCATTTCAACTGTCAAAGCTGTCACCATTCCAGCTACAGTAAAACTACTCACATAAGAATAGTTTTTGAGAGCAAGGAACTTGATTGACAGCTGAAATATAAGAAGTTTTACATTGGATATCTAAAGAAATAGGTGGCAGATGAACAAAAAAATCATACAGTGGTGGTTGGGAAGAAATACCGTATATACTCGAGTATAAGTCGAGGTTTTCAGGCTGTGAAAACAGCCTGAAAACTGAACCTCGACTTATACTCGAGTCAGTCACTTACTGGTGGAGGAATCCGGCTGCCGCTTCCACTGATGGTCGCATCCACTGACGTCACGACTCGGCACTGGGAAATTAGACTGTCGCTGAGTCGTGACGTCAGTGGATGCGACCATCAGTGGACGCGGCAGCCGGATTCCTCCATCAAGATGTCGGGGGCCCGGACTCTCCTGCAAAGGTAAGGCATTAGTAGTAGTGTAGTGTAGTGGCAGGGTGAGAAGATGGGTGCAGGGAGTAAGTGTAGGTGTACTGTAGTGTTGTAGTGGTAGTGTAGTGGCAGGGTGAGAAGATGGGTGCAGGGAGTAGTGTAGTGTACTGTATGTGTAGTGTAGTGTAGTGGCAGGGTGAGAAGATGGGTGCAGGGAGTATTGTAGTGTACTGTAGTAGTGTATGTAGTGTAGTGGCAGGGTGAGAAGATGGGTGCAGGGGTAGTGTAGTGTACTGTAGTAGTAGTGTAGTGTGTGGCAGGGTGAGAAGATGGGTGCAGGGAGTAAGTGTGTACTGTAGTAGTGTAGTGTAGTGGCAGGGTGAGAAGATGGGTGCAGGGAAATAGGTTTTATTCCTGGGGCTGGACCTGGGGCTGGACCTGGGGCTGGAGGGGAGACTCTACCCTCGACTTATACTCGAGTCAATTGGTTTTACTCATTTTTTAAGTCGAGTCGACTTATACTCGAGTATATACGGTAATAAACAGAGAAACCTTTTAAAAGCTTCATTGAACTGATTTTAGTTTCAAGAATAATGCAGCTTTATATTAAGCAGCTTTGAATACAGACCATATTTGTAAGTAAAAACATGATATTATGTTTCCTGCTAGAAGCAAACAGAAATAACTATCAAACGCAGGACCCTATATTTTACATTCCCACTGCGACAAAAGATTTGACTTTGATGGAAAATGCACACAAAAAGATTTTTGTCACAATAAAATAGTATAAATGATTTTGTACACAGCAGAGAGCACATTTGAGTTCCTCTATAACCTATTTTGCTAACAACCTTTATTACTACCCCTCTACTTAAGCCTTATTTTCCCAACCAATACTGTCAGAGAAAATTAAAGTCACCCACAGATTGGTTTGTTGAGTGACAGATAAAGCATCTCCGGAGAAAGCTGGAAGATTTCAGGTCCTCACGCTGCCAAAATGCATAGACTAATTATTTCCTCGTTGCTTGACACTGCTCTCATACCCTTTATAGTTCCATATGCCATTAGTGTATAGATTCATTTTAAGAAGTTTTTACTATTATGCCATGGAACAAAATCAGTGACACATGATAAAGGTAAACAAAGATTTTTTTTTCATGGCTAAACGTATATGCTTTAAAAGTGTAAATTGAAGACATGAAAACAACTGCTTAAATAAATTTGTAGGAATCGTAGGTAGCACCAACGCATAACAGGATGTACTGGTAGAGACACTTGCTGGATAATTGGAAATTCTGCTAATCAATACTTGTTGATTGCAATGTAAACTCCAAGTGCCCTGTGTTTACTGTTGTCAGTTTATTTGATGAACTAGCTTTATGTAACAAGAGGCTAATGCTGTGCAATATAATTAGCAATTAGATACAAGCCTAGATGCAATATAGATACAGAGAAATAGTCAAGAAGATAAAAAATGGCAATCCACTGTAAATTTATCCATCATTCTTGCAATCAAACAGTCATGATTTCCACATCAAAAATGTCCACATTTCCTATATTGTTTTTTAAATGACTTTTTCCACATTTCTTTAGCTGTTCATCACTAGAGATGTCCGAACTTCGAAAAATCCGGTCCGCGCGAGGATCCGCGGATTTTCGAAAAAATCCGAAAATTCGAAAATCCGCGAGCGGACCCGTTAAAACGTATTAAAATGAAAGTTCGGCAAAATCCGCATTAAAAGTGGTCTAAATAGCCTTGGTAACGTACACTTAACCACTCAGGGACCTGGGTAATGGCCTTAGAAGCACGTATAAATGCCAACAATACCTAAAAAGTACAGTCCGCTAGCGTGACTTTAAAAAAAACGGTATTTTTCGAAAATACGAGGATTCCCGTAAAAACGAGGATTTCCGTAAAAAAACGAGGCTTTCCGTAACTATGATAGCTGCCATTGGCTAATTTGGATCATGTGGCTTGCTCCGTCTTGAAAAATTTACACGAATTACTCGTTTTTACGTGAATCCTCGTAATTACGCGAATCCTCGTAATTACGAGGATCTTCGGTTTTTCCGGATCCCGAAAATATCGTATATCCTCGTAATTACAGAGATACTCGTATTTTCGAAAATTTTCGTAAAAAAAAAAAATCCGTAGTTCGGAAGTTCGGAAGTCCGGAAAGTCCGGAAAGTCCGGAATAATCCGCCGTTCGCGGACGGGAGAAATCCGCGGCGGACCCGGGTTCGGGTCCGCGAACCGGCCATCTCTATTCATCACTATACTTTGTTTGCTAATTTGCGTGTTACATCTAGTATTTTTCACAATGACAACTTTTTACATAATTGTTACATGCATTATTCTTGTCCACAGCGTATGCTATGTTATGCTACTAGTTTCCGTAATGCTACTGCAAGACTTTTTCATTTTACCCATGGTTTTTTTGTGTGATTGGAATGAAACAGGATGTGCAATAAATTAAAGGAGAACAAAAAGGAGAGTTAAACTTTGAGGAAGTATTTAAACAATACTTACCTTAGATCACAAACATCATTATTAGAGTTCCCCTTTTTTTAATAGTTTCATATACATATAGGTAATTACCAATCAAGCCTCCCACAGACTGGCAAATGCATGTTCCAGCTCCCCCTGTTACTTCTCCAATAGCAGGGGAGGCATGGCACATTTTATTTTATATTTATTATAGTTACCTGGCTCTGTGGAACCTTCTCTAAGCTTATAAGTAGTGATGGACCTGAACTCGAACCCGAACCTGAGTTCGGGCCGAGCTTTATGAATTTGGACAAACTTGAGCTATCCGAACTAGTTAGGTTTTCTGAACTCATGGCTGTATTTTTGATAATTTAATTTAATGTATCATTCGGTATCCCTTGAATGTAGCTTTAATTTTTGGTAACTGCCAAACGCAGCGTTCATTTTCGGTAACCCTCTAATGTATTATTCAAATTTGGTAACCCTCGAAAGCATAGTTCGATTTTCGGTAACCCCTTAAATGTAATGTTCGTTTTCAGTAACCCTCGAATGTATCATTCGAATTCGGTAACCCTCAAATGTATAGTTCGATTTTTTGTAACCCTCAAATGTAATGTTCCTTTTCGGTAACCCTTGAATGTAGCGTTCTATTTTGGTATCCCTCGAATGTAGCGGTTGATTTCGGTGGCCCTCGAATGTATAGTTTGATTTTCGGTAACCCTCTAATGTAATGTTCGTTTTCGGTAACCCTTGAATGTAGCATTCGATTTCATTAACCTTTGAATGTAGTGGTCGATTTTCGGTAACCCTTGAATGTATTGTTCTGTAACCCTCAAAATTAGCTTTCAGTACCCTTCAAATTGGTTGTTACCATCAAATGTACCATGCGGAAACCCGACAATTGCTCGATCATCAAGATAGAAGTGTTTAAACAAGTTTTGGTGATAGTGACATGTTCCCCAGACCATTTCCAAGGTGCCACAGCCCTTTACAGTAGGTTACAATTACTATTTTAACTGTTATGCATCCAAACTTTTCAAACTATTATCTGCTATTTACTTTAAAGTGTTGGTTTCTGAACTTCCAAACTTTTACTGAAGTTTGGAAACAAACTGAACTTCAGTAAGTTCAGCCATCTCTACTTATAAGGTAAGTATTTACTTAATACAACCCTCAAGATTGTGGTCTTATTTTCTAAACCCCCCCTCCCCCCCAAGCTATTGTAAGAGAACAGGTAATCAACAGGGTATATGTTTTACTCAGATTCCTGACATTTTCTTAAGCTCCAGGGAATTGCTTGTAAAGCTGTAAGTCAATGTCATTACGGTGACATCACTGCTAATAACTTACGGTTTTCTTTCATTGGTTGTCTGGGCATGAACAAAATGCAAAGGAGGTGGGAAACTTTCCTTCAGATGTTGTTGAAGTTACCTTTAAGGTCTAATGTTTCTTCTTTAATTTGCATGAAATAATCAGGGAGATTCAATAAAAGTCCTTATCGTTTAAAATGGTGCTAATTTTGCTCCAACCAATCAGATGTTATTTAACATTTCAAAGCTAATATCTGATTGGTTGGGGCAAAATTAGCACCATTTTTAAGGATAAGGACTTTTATTGTATAACCCTAAATGTCTCTTATGGCGTTTTAATATGTTCAATATAAATAAAGATTTAAACAAATGAGTAAGAATTTCTGAAATCATGTAGAGCATTTTGAGCTAAAGGAAATCATGAGTCATACAGTCATTTATTGCTAATTCAACTTGCTATCTACAGATAGTTTTACAACTTCCTGTGCACACTAAATGTATATTATATTGAGTTATATTTTTTTTTAAAAAGGCAACCAAAATGGAATTAAAATAGTATTTTGTTCATATTTTTTATGTTAAAATCTTTCAAAACAAATAAAAAATACTAATTTGCTTTATTTTAAAAAGTTTTACAAAATATTGTATTGTTATATGACCTTGGATGGAAATGGGAAAAAAAGCTTTGTTAGAGAGCATGGTTTTTAAACCTTTAACATTTTCTTTATTCAGGTGGTAAATGCACCTGGAACCAGTAAATCAGAGAATTTCCAGTTGAATAAAGGCTATAAAATACAATAGGAAAAGAAATAGCATTCAGGACATTGCATGGTAACTGTATGGCAATCTCATCCATTTCAAGCACATCATATATGGATCTGAGGTGAGGAAACAATTTACGAAGGTCTTGAAATCACGGTATAAATAGATCAATACGAATTTATCATGGTTAAACTTCTAGCATCAAATTATCAGATATCCACTAAATATCTTCAAGGTTTGTTGTCTTGCACTCTCAGAATCAGACAAACTTGTTTCACCGATTTAGCTAGGATCCATTTTGCAGAAAAAGGATAAACATAACACAATACAGATTCATGTAAAGGGGAACATGTATTACAAATGTAAAAAATAAAATTAAGATATTTGTTAAATATTTTGAATGTAAGCAAAGGAGTCCATAGAAACCTATCAGGCTAAATGTTTGTTTTTTCATTTAAACTAAACCATGCTTATTTTAAATTGGGTTACTGGTGTTACTGCACTGGTGACAATGTACTCCTTGTTAATGATGTATACTTCCAAATAAGGCAGCACGGAGCGAGACACTCACTGCAAATAGAGCATGCAGTGCTTAAATGCTATGAGACATGAAGAAAAAAAACTGTTTGAATTACAAGGCATGAGACAATGACAAATTGATAGCTCTATATAAAGTGCTTATAATATCTATATACACGTGTGTGGGCTAGCTTGATAGTCTCACTACTAACCTTTGAGGCTATACTATGTACAGTTTCTGTGACCTAGCTGCTAAATCCTGCACTATATTGTGCCCTCTTAAAACCTTTTACGAAAGTTTGCTTTTCTTCTTTTTCTTTTTGGAATGGTTAACACCGATGCCTTGCTGCACTGAAGTCGTGGGTTCGAATCCACCCTTGGAAACATCTGCAAGGAGTTTCTATGTGGGTTTCCTTGGGGCACTCCGGTTTCCCCCACAATTAAAAAAACATACTGATAGTGTGATTGTACTGATATAGTGATTGTATGTGTCAAATAAAAGTTGTTAGATTTTAATCTCTTCAGGGTTTGGCCTGATGTGAATGTACCCATCTAACTGAAAAGTGCTAGGAAGATGTTTTATATAAATCCATGATAATAATAATATTAATACAGTTTGGTTGTAATTTTAATTTATCAAATAGAAAAATAATATAAGATTTTACCAGAGTTTGGCCACTACTTCTCCTTCTTAGTTTTAAAATGTTACAAATTATTCATGCAACAAAAATAGGAACATAAATACGAAGAAAGATGTATATTGTGATACTCAAATCTTAAGCTTGGAATATTTTGCAGTCAATTTAAGTGGATATATTTGTATTTACCCTTTCAAAACAGTTTATTCAATTCTTACAATATGCTATTTAAAGATAGAATTAGCAATGCATTCTTACTGCCAAAACTGGAAAGAGGTCAAAAGAAGATTGAGCCTACAATTTTTCAATTATATAAATTCATGATGGAAGCTTTTTTTTATTAAAAGGTATTAAGCCGTGCTATAGAATTTCAGCAGAATTGCAGATGTTTTTTTTGAAGGGGGTCTGCTGTTCAATAAATGATCAATGGATGTAGAAAAAGAGTCTGGGCATATCACTCCACTCATTTGTCTGATATACATAACATACCTAAATGTATTAATTAATTAAATGAAAACACAGGATACAAAGATCAAATAGAAGCATACAGAAAACGTAATCACTTACTTGATTTCAAATTTCCAGAAATCTTTAAATATGTCCAATCTGTAACAAAAAAATGATGAATGTATGAGTAGAATCTTAAAAAAGAAATCCTGAAAAGTTTAAATAGATAAAAATTCTCCATATTTTTTGTTCTTTTTTTTGTGTTGCAATCATTAGGAACATTAATTAAACATTTGTAACTAAATGTGCATGAGTTAATGGCTACTCTGGTTACAGAACATAAGACAAAGCACTATAGAATTGTTGTTGACAGGGTAAGAAGAGAAGCAAGACACTGAGTGGAATTATTCATGCCAAATATCGCTGCACTGCCCAGACCCACATTTTATGGTTAAAAAACACTGACAGCTTAACACCTTTACTAACGCCTTATTTGGGTTATCGGGAGTTGCAGGTCAGTGACCGATGCTAGTTCTTCTCAAGGTAAATAATACCCAGGAAAATAAGCATAGGAATGATCACTTTAAAAAGAATAGATGTCAAACTGAATACTACAGTATTATTTTATCTACTGCTATACATAATACACAGGTAATGTTAGCCCCAGAAACATTTTCAACACTCTATGTTTTTTGTTTTTTTTTTGAAGGATCAACTATTTAAAAAAAGTGATTTTTTAAAAAACTTTCATTCTGGGTGCGATCTTAGCTAGTTAAAGCTATGTAAAGTAACACAGAAAGTAATGACTTCTTAGCATTTATTTTTAATATTTTTTTGAGAAATTATTAATAGTTTAGCACAATGTGCAGAGCATCCTGGGTTTATATTTTTGTAAATTTATCACCAGTAGATAATATGAAGGAATCATTCAAGGCTATTTTCGCAAATAGCTCCATACATTCGAAAATTATCGAAAAATTTGTTCCGATTTTGGATCTTTGGGATTTTCCCGAGATCCAGGAATCCAAAAACGGAATCAACCTAGTGAGTTTTGGCCATCTCTAATCACAATATGTCATCTATCTAATGAGAAAGGTATGGCTTGTCCTCCTTAGCATGCCATTGTATTTTTTTACGCTTCTTTAAAGGGACAGTTCAGTGGAAATTATCAATATTTGTTAAATTGTTAGTTTGTGTAATGCCTTCTTAGTAATTCTACATATTCTCTCCCATTTTGAAAAATCAGTTGATTTCATACCCTTTGTTATTCCCTGCTGTTGATATTAGTGAGCTGCCATTTCAGGTCTTAACGGCCCTCCTTCTTCCCAGGATGCACCACATCCTTGCAATGTTCCTAACAGTTATTTCTACTGATTGGCTGTTGGGAAGGGTCAAAGATGCTCAGATCTCTACTGAGCAACTGAATCAACCCAGGCACTGGGTCAAGGGCAAGACCATAACGGTCTCTATTAGGGGTCCTGCATACAGGAAGTCAGTATTTTGGATGCATTTATTTATACACAGACAAAATGCTGAATTGGCAGGTAAAGGTCATTAGGATGGGAAAATACTGCTGTTTTTTCTCAAAAGCACATGTATTTGCACTGAACTTCCCCTTTAAATGCCTTCACATCAAGACCACAAAGTTTTTTTTCAGTAATTTTGTAAATACACACATTCAATCGTATTAGATTCATTCATTCATTTTTTTTTACTGTTCATTGTTGATGACTTTCCATTTTGCATTGAATCTATGATTTGGAACTGCTGTTTTTCAAAAATCCACGGATCCAATGGAATTTTGGACTGAAAATAAAATTGGAAATTCAAAAATTGTGCTTGAAAATCATAAGTTCTAAAGTTGCCTTTAAATAATAGACAATTATAATCTAAATTTCAAAAAAATTTAATTCAAACCAGATTTTTGGAACTTTAATAGGTTTGTGCAATAGTCAAGACAAATTGCTTCATGGACATTGGAAGGACAGGCAAGTATTGCGGTCTTTATCTTATGGGAGCCCTGAAGGTAATTAAAGTGTTAGTGTGTGTGTGTGACCATGACCTTAAAAAAACATATAAATATCAACCTGATACATCAACCTGAGGCATGATCTGGGAACCCCAATGTCGGGCAAACAGTATGGATCTAAAAGTAAGTGTATGAAAACAATAAATAACACATCAATATTTGTGCAGAAGTGGGTGGAGAAGAAGGCACATGTTTGTTCATCAAGTGTACATTTTAGCTTTTCTGAGAGTATGTTGCTGTGAATAGCATTGCTCCAATTTCATGCCACAACGATAAAGGGAGATTCAATAAATCGTCTTATTGTTTAAAATTGTGCTAATTTTGCCCCAACCAATCAGATCTTATTTAACATTTGAAAGCTAATATTAAATTCACTAGGGGAAAATTAGCACCATTTTAAAAACAATAAGAACTTTTCTTGAATAACCCTGTTAGTCTTTTCTGGCTTAGAGGGACAATACACATGTATTTTTAAAATGGCTGGGGAAACTAAAATGCACTTCAGCGAGCACTTATATCAGTTCTTCTTACAGCTTTCATCCCAGCTTCTTCTTTTATCTGTGTGCCCCTATTGTAAAGATGTGGGGGATGTTGTGTCTGTCAGCAGATCAGCTGTCAAAAGGAGCGAGAGTGAGAGAATGTAACTTTACCATTGCAACGCTCACATTTTGTTGAGGTAGGAATAGGAATATACTCTTCTACCTCTTAGGGAATTACAGGTTTGGTAATACAAGTTTAGTGTTCCTTTAAGTGGATGTCTCTCATCTTGATTACACACTTAGGTGGCAATGATTTGGGATTGGGATCCATATGTCTTTTGCAATGTCAGATGAAAAGTGGTAAACCTTCTTGTTAAACTCTTTCCCCAAAACTCTTTGTTATACAATTGTTCCCCCATTTCCATTGGCAAAGGGCACAATCAGTTGCTTCAATTGAGAAGACTAGAATTAGAGGGTAACCGTGGTACTCTATTTAAATGAGCTCCTATGTCATTCAAACAAGCCTAAAATTATGTCTCTAGCTTATCTGGATCAGGCAACATGATGAGCTGTATAAAAAGCCCCGCCCTCCAAAATTGATCTTTTATGAAGCTAGTTACAGACCTGCTGCTATTCTCTGAAATTTCCTCTTCATATTTTTTGCTTGAGGATAGCTTTAAAAAATGATTAAGTAGTTTGGGGTGAGGTTTATGATGCAGCTGACAATGCTCTGGTGGTATATCTCTGGTGGTGGCAGACTGCAGCAGGTCCACGCTTAAAAAATGACAGTCTGATAACAGGTGGTAATTATTAGTCAATGTGGAGTGTTTGAGTAAAAAAAACAAAAAAAACCCAGCTATATTCCCTAAGCTAGCAAAGCATCAGCATGCATTCAAGTTAGGACGAATGGAAATAGAAAAGGTCAGATTTTCCTTAGTGTGCTGGGACCAAAAGGTTGACTTTTTAAAACTTTAAAAGTTTGAACGTTTGAAACTTGAATTTTGAAATCAGAGGGATTAGAACAAGCCTACATGAAGTCTAAAAACTGTCATAAGGAGTTTAAGAAAGCAATTTAAAGATCTAAAATAGAAACTTACATATGGATATGAATAACAACGCAAATTCCCCCCCCCAGTATATCAGTAGTGAAAAGATGACAGAGAATGTGGGACCATTAAATAATGGTTATAGAGGATGCTGAAAAGGCTAAAAAAAACATTTTTTCTTTTTTATATACTGTACTATAGAAAATCCTAGTCCTTATAGTAGGGACTGTATTAACTTGAAGGGTATACATGAGGAATATTCCCTCTGGCTGACAGAGAATATGGTACAGAAACAGTTAGACAAGGTTAATATCAATAAAGCTCCAGGACCTGATGAAATACATCCTTGGACCTTAAGAGAGCTTAGTACAGTTTTATCTAGACCACTGCTCCTTATCTTTTCAGATTCAGTCTGGTGACTGTAATACCAATATTCAAAAAAAGGTAGTCAATCACAGCCTGGTAACAATAGACTGGTAAGTCTACCATCAGTGGTAGGAAAGATACTGATCGTATTTTGATACTTACATGATCGTATTCTGGACTTTGTCTTCCGAATTGATTTTATAAGTAGTAGATTGTTTAAGAGTATGAGAAATAGATCATGTCATACAAATTTACTTGATTTATATGAATAAGTGAGTAAGAATTTAGATTCAGGCATAGCAGTGGATGTAGTATACTTGGATTTTGCTAAAGCTTTTGATACTGTGCCACACAGGCATCTTATATATAAACTGATGTCTGTTAGCCTAAAAAAAACATTAGTACATGGATTAAAAAAATGTTTTGGATGGTGTACAGAGAGTAATGGACAATGAAACAACATCCATGTGGGCTAAAGTTCTAAATGGAATGCCTCAGAGTTTGGTAATGGGCCGCTCTTTATAAATGACTTAGAATTGGGTATTGAGAGCAAGGACTCTGTATTTACTGAAGATACAAAACTATGCAGAGCGTTAGAAACTTTAAATGATGTGCAATTGCTGCAAGCAGACCTAGATAGATTATCAAAATAGGCAGCTGAGTGGTAGATTCAGTGCAGGTAAGTGAAAGGTGATGCATTTGGGATTAATCAATCATTGTGCCACCTACAGCTGGGTGAATTTCTATTGGAAAAAGATTTGGGGGTTCTAGTAGATATAACAGACTTAGCTGTAGCAAACAATGACAGATAGCTACTGCTAGAGCTAGCAAAATTTTGTCTTATTGTCTTGTATAAATAGGGAAATATGTTCAATAGAGAAAATATTATTCTTCCTCTTTACAAAGCAAGGGTAAGACCTCATTCAGAATATCATGGAATTATTAAGGAGTTCAGAAAAAGGCAACTAAAATAATATGGGTAGATTGGGTTACTTCCGCGCTATGGTGTGGTAGGGAATGTCTCCTTAAGTAGGGTGGCTGCACTGCAAGTTGTCCACTGAATTGTTTATAAAATCTTTAAAAGTATCTTGCTTGCGCTTGGGGGTATGGGTAGGGGAAGGGTTAAAACAAGAAGTAAAAAATAAAAAATAAATAGGTTAAGATCAAGATCTCTGTAAACAAACCAGTTTAAAATGGCACTTCCATATATTAAAATTAAACTTCAACCACCCACTTGTGTCCATCCACCACTAGGGGTAATGCAGGCTTTACTCTGTGCTGTTCTGATGCTTGCTTGGTCTGTATAGTTCCCAAAACTATATTCCTTATATAACCTTATTCCTGTGTGCAGAGGTTTTTGGGAACTATACAGACCAAGCAAGCATCAGAACAGCACAGAGTAAAGCCTGCATTACCCCTAGTGGTGGAAAAAATGGTCTGGGGAGCATGTCCATATCACCAAACTTGTTTAAACACTACCTTCCCCCACAAACTGTCAATTGTCTTGTTTATGCAGGCTTTATTCGAGAGTTATCGCCAATTCAAGGGCTACCGAATAATACATTAGAGGGTTACTGAACAAACTGCTACATTCAAGGGTTACTGAACATTTGAGGGTTATCAATGAACAACTACATTCGTGGGTTACCGAACATTCGAGGGTTACCAAATGAACGCTACATTCGAGGGCCATAGCCGAACTACTACGTTCAAGGGCTACTGTTGAAACACCGCATTCATCATATTGCCAAAATGCCACATTCAAGGGTTATTGCCTGAAACGCAACATTCAAGGGTTATTGCCAAAACGGTACATTCAAAGGTTATCAAATTTTCAATAATTATCGAAAATATGTCCATGAGTTCGGAAAACCCGAACTATGGACTTTCAGGAAGTGCGATTTTGTCCAAACTATTAAAGTTATTCAAATGTGATTGGTAAATGAGTGATCATATGATTGCAAGCATTGAAATATTAACTAATCACAACTGGATTTGGTCATCAGAGTGATGGCAGAAGGAAGAAGGAAGACTTTGGATCAAGACGTTGGCAACCCCGGCAATGTTGATGTTGCCAGTGTTAGCAGTGTCACTGTCGGCCCCAGTGACATCGTCTGGCGTCAGCATCATTGGCAGAGTTGGTGTTGTTGGCTAGGAAGAAAGAAGATGCCACAAGGGCCAATTAGGGTCCTGGTTTCAAGCTGCAGGACCCCCAACATATGTACTTATAAGTGCCGGGGAGGGGGGTCCCGGTTTCGAGCTGCGGGACCCCTTAAGCCCTAAACGGCACTACAAAGGTGCTACAAAGACATTTCTTTGTACATACGTACTTGTAAGTGCTGGGGAGGGTGGTCCCAGTTTCGAGCCCTTAAATCCTAAAAGGCCCTTCCAAGGACCCGAGAGGGGGATTTTAAACCCTAAAAGGCCCTTTTGGGGGACCCGGCCATGGGATTTTTTGCTGTTTTGGGATTCTCAAATTTGAATGTTTGAGGATTACCGAAAACGGCCTGTGGAAAACTGAAAGTAGGGTGTGTGCTACTTTCATTTTTTGTTGATCTTCCGGCAGTGATGTGTTACCCAGACCATTTCCCAGGTACCACAACCATTTACGGTAAGTTACCATGGTTATTTTATTTGTAATTCATCTGTTATTTTCTGAACTTTTTCTCCCCATAGACTGTAATGGGTTTTCGAACTACTGAACTTCAAAAACAAATGGAAATTTAGTACGTTTTTAGCAACAATTTCTACTGCACTAAAGTTAGATAAAAGATTTTTTCTGCATTACAAATCTGATGTACTTTTTTCTATTATTGGAAAAATCAGGCATTGACATTTTTTCTGTACAACAACAAAAAAAGGATATTAATTTATAAACCACTCAAATCCATATTTTATCAAACTCTATTTAGTCTGTAGTTGAATAGTACTAATAAAATTAAATTTAGGCAAAATGGATCACAATCACAGTTTCATGCAAATTAAACATAAATGTTGTGGAGGGGAACCACTTAAACTATTGAAATATCTTTTATTGTGTATACCATTATTCTTATGTATTATTACTATTATAGATTTATATAGAGCCAACATCTTCCGTAGCGCTTTACAATGACATGTATACATTAACATCAGGCCCTGACCCAAAGAGCTTACAAACGTAGCACATTATTTTGGCACACACAACCTATCAGTATGTCTTTATGATTGTGGGGGAAACCTGAATGCCCGGAGGAAACCCACCCAAGCATGGGGAGAACATACAAACTCCTTGCAGATGTGTCCAGGGGTGAAATCGAACTCAAGGCATCCATGCTAATCACTGAGCCAACATGTTGCCCGTATAAGTCATATTAATTAAACTTATTAATTATTAATAAATAATAGCTTTATATTTATAATCAGATACTTTTTTGCAACATAATGTGCCACCCAATCGTTTTATTACACCATACCTGCTTGTACACAGATCATCTTGTGATAAATAAAAGAAATGCAGCCACAAGGTTTTTTTTTCCAACGGAAGCTATTAAAGTATATTACCATAAACTGCCCTGAAAAGTGCTCTGTTGTTTTAAATTATTTTTTAGTTTTGCACTGGAAACTTTACTTTACTTTATGTAACTCAGAGTCACTTACGGCAACAATTTTATGTAAACCTCCATTCACTCAAACTACTGTAATGTTTATAGTTGGAATCATGTAGAATGGCACAAAATGGGAAGAAAAACATTTGTATATAAATATGTGAGGAATTTGATCTAGTTTGTCTTCCAGTTACTATTACAGAATAAATAAATTAAAGGAAATCATCCACAAAAAAATAAAAGGCCAATAAAACTAATATAAAGCAATTTTCATAGTTTTCTAAGCATTTTAAAGTGCACTTTGAACTGCTAAGAAATGGTTTAGTTAAAATACAATTAATGCATGCAAAAAGAATGGATTTGTTCATTCTTTTCAAATAATACACCACACGAGAATTCATCTTCCTTATTGGCAATTTGTACATATTTGTCCTTGCATTTTCTTTTTAATAACCTTGCTTATTTCAAATTTAAATTGCTCATATATAGTTATAGTCTAGCTTAAAACAGAGGTATTACAGCCTGCTGGTTCAGAAGTCATGCACACTACAATGATTATTTTGTAGATAGAATAACCAGTAAAGTAGTCCTTCTTGACAGATCCTACCTACTCAAATATTATGTACTAGGAGCAGGTATCCCTAAAAATCAACTTGGAAAGTCTTCAAGCAACAAAAGAATGTAATCAAACCTTAAGACAGATTTTTATGACTGAAGCATGACTTTAACACCACCAAATACAAGTTCTTAATCACAATGAAGATGGGATTTGGAATATAATACGAGAATATTACCTTTATATGTACTATTGGAGGCTATAGTACCATGGCTATATTTATTAGAGAGCAGGTTTACCTATATAATAATCTTAAATGAATGGTCAAATACCCCAGAACTGCAAATGTGCCATGTTTTTTTTAAACCACTAAATATAGAATGATGACTCTTCTCATGGCTCTAAATATATGTTGGTATGTATGTATTTATAATTTTATTTATAAAGCACCACTTGGGTATGCAGAGCTGTACATTATAAAATACAGAGTATGCAAACAAGGGGATAAGTGCAAGCAATTATAAAGATAATTAAAAATGAGATTAAAAGTATGAGATTTCATACTTAGGTTAAGATTGCATATATAAAGATAAATTATGGATAAATTGCTATAAGTGCAGCATGCCTTGACACATTAGGAATTGAGATCCCTGCCCCAAAAAGCTTACAATCTAAATCAAATAAAACTTAATTCAATTGTATGCACACCCAGGAGGTTAACTGAAAACCTTCTGATGAAGTGTTGCTATACATGAAAGGCGTCAGGCATGGACATTGTTCTGCTATGTTTATATGTGCAATTTAATAAAGTGAAGTCTGTTTGGCATTTCCGGGTTGCACGTCTCCTATTGGTTTGTTAGGAGTGTATCCTGTATCCTGTATCGACCCTTCACTGTAACAATCGCTTTACATCGTTGTTACTTTTCACACTTTATGCATATGTGTCAATTTAGGATTGGCAGAGAGTTACTTTGTTGCTTGTTTTGCATGCCCACAACATGAAGTAATGATGCCCCTGATGATCTTTGTTGTAAGTTCACAGAAAATGTTAATAATAACCCTCGAATGTAGCGTTTGCTAAACCTCAAATTCAGAGATAGCTCTCGAATATACCGAACACCGCATTCTAGGGTTATGGAGAGCTAAAGTCAAGGGTTATTGATTAGAAAATTCGAGAATCCCCGAATTTTCATTAATTATTGAAAATATGTCCATGACTTCGGAAAATCCGAAAGTTCTAGAAAGAGTTCTAGAGAGTTCTAAAAAGTCAGAGTTTGTACAAACTCGTGAAATCTGTCTCTAAACCAGGTTCAAGTTTTGGTCCATCCCTATTATAATTCGATTGCCACACATACCATATCCTTGAAATAAAAGCACTGTTATTTTTACACAAGCACATTTATATGCTGTAGTATACAAAATAAAACACTTAAACCATCTAAAAGTAACATAAATCTATTATAGCTTTGAAGACCTTTTAATATTTTGATTTGTTTTAGTTTTTATTTTTAGGATTTCCACTCATCTATCCCAATAAAACATATGCCTTGTTGTATATTGCCAGTGCAGAAAATAGATGTGTATATAGTTGATACTGGGATCTGATGATTGTTTTGAGCAATGGCAAAAGTGTTTTTAGAGGAAGCTCTATCATAAAACAGTAGAAAACTGCCACATTTAATCAGTAAGGTAATGCTACAAGCCACCAGTCATAAATGAATTCATTTTGCAAAAGGCAATGTGCAACTATAAAAATGTAACTGTAGTACATTTCATATTTAATAACCTGAGATGATATTCCTTACTTCTCGTTACATTTTTTCATCAACATATATTGGCAAATATATATCAACCAATAATATGACTGCATAAAACAATTTCAACTGACGCTTAAGTAAAGTAGTATGCTCAGTCTACGAGTATTGATCTGGGTTATACTATGGCCATCTTAAGAACATTTATAAGTATAGATTTAAAAAAACTTAGATTTACAAGGATTTTCTATTAAATCGAGCATATCACAGATCCTTGTTTTACAAAGTATAGGCATCCTACATCTCCCTGAATTGCATGGAGTCTCCAGGATATTAATGGCAGCTCACTGACTCCCTGAAGTTACATACACTCTCCCTGAAATGTGTTTTGTGTGAGAGAGCAAAATGATGCCAGAGGTTTATTTACAGGTTAACAAGTGACAGAAACACTTAATGGTGATATGACTTGTTTGAGTGTGTCTGTTGAGATGCATGTGTTTGTATCTGTGTGTGTCTGACTGTATACATGTGTGGGTCTATATGCATGGATTATGCTTTAGGGGGTGGGTACCCTCCCTGAAAGAAGTTTTCACTGGGTGGGCAAGTAGAAAATGTGTAAACATTTCCATAATGACAGAAAGTGTTCAGGTAAAAGCAGGTAAGAACACAGAAAGATAAGCGTTAGTCAGAGAATAACAGAAAGGACAGAGACTTTCCATAAGGCAAGTTTACAGAGGCAAAAATATATAACAGAGGCAAAAATATATAAGACTTGCAATCACAAAGATATGTAAAGGGAAAAAAAAACAAAACTGAAAAATGTCAGTCTCTTTTACAGACCTATAATCTGCATTTTGATGCACATATTTATGATGAATTTCAGTTTTTTAATAACATTCCTTGATAAAATGTAGTAGATGATTCATTACAGGACAGTGAATAAGATAGAGGATCTAACAGCAACAGAGCACGATTATTTTGCACTACATTAATCAGCATTGCCAGAAGAACTGTAAGCAACAGGTCAATATAAACAGTAACCATGCAGAGAAAATAATATATTTGGCTAAATGACAGGCCATTCGTTAGACTAGGGAATGCTATCGCCTGCAATAAAGTCATGGCATAGGCTCAATGTAATATTTCCATGTAATATCAAGCTGGTGTACGTGTCTCATTGAGCTTATAATAGCATATCAGCTCTCAATGAAGTCTTCTTTAAAGATCTGAAATGTATCTTCTTTCTGTATTTGTGAGTAGGGATGGCATAGAACTTGAACTCGAACCCGAGTTCGAGCCGAACTGTTCGAGTTCGAACGGACCCGGACTTCTCGAACTATCTCGGACGCGGACTTTCGATATTTCCCGGACTTTCGATGATTTATCGAATGTTCGAACGTTCGAATCCGCGAGTAAAATGTACATGGTATCTAGGCGCGAACATCGAATCTGCGAGTAAAGTCTCCATTAAAGCCTATAGGCGAGCATCGAATCTGCGAGTAAAATGTCCCTGTTACCTCGAACGTTCGAACGCGAAAGCTCGAAAGTAGTGCGCGTGAGAGTAAAATCGATTTTACGAAAGTCCTGGATATTGGAACATGCTCCCCAGACCATTTCCCAGGTCCCACAGCCATTTACATTAAGTTACCATTAATATTTTAGTTGTATTTGACTCGAACTTTTCGAACTATTTGCCTCCAATAGACTTTAATGGGTCCGTTTTCGAACTTTCGAACTTTCGAACTTTTACAATAGTTCGAAAGTTCGAAAGCGGACTGAACTTTCAACAGTTCGACCATCTCTATTTGTGAGTAGAGATGGGATCCGGATTCGACACAAACACGGATCCGACACGGAACCCCTCGGTTCCGAAACACGAAAGATCCGTCCAGATTCGGATGAATTCCTCCGGATTTCGGGACTTCGGGAGGACATTTTCGATAATTTTCTAAAGTACCGGGCTATTTTCGATAATTTTTGAAAATAGCCTCGAACATTAGAAAATTATCGAAAATAAGATAGGAGACCATATAATTTTCGAAAATAGCCTTGAACATTCGAAAATACATTCGGAAACTCGAAAATGGTCTCCTATCTTATTTTCGATAATTTTCGAAAGTACGGGGCTATTTTTGCTAATTTTTGAATGTTCGAGGCTATTTTAGAAAATGATCAAAAATAGCCCCGTACTTTCGAAAATTATCGAAAATTCGTTCCGGTTTCAGATCTTCAGGATTTCCCCCGGGATCCGGGAATCCGAAAACGGAATGAAACTAGTGAGTTTCGGCCATCTCTATTTGTTAGAAAGTAATAATTTCACATTTGAGCTGTAAAGGTGAGGAGGTTAAACGTAGATGCTAACAAGTGCATAGTATTATTCATATCAGCAAAATATAGTTATAAAGAGAAAACACCTTTCCAGATACAGCATTCTAGTGTATTCTTCATTTCTAATCATTATAATCTAGAAAATGATAAGCAATCATGTCATTTCTGTAGAAACACCACATGGTCAGTCAGTATTTATGTTCACACAATGACAGGTAGTACAAATACAAAGAAATAAGTAAATAACCACATTTTGAATTACATATCTGTTTTAAAAAAACAACTTAATATCACAGAAATGACATAATGAGTGATGGCAGCTAAATCTAATCTTCAAGTCTATAATTAAATTTTATTGTAAACATGTTCACACATGTTTCTACAAGAGCAGCTGACCAGCAGTCTTCCATAAATAATTGTTGGAAGATGTTGCAAAGTCTCACAGCTTTCTTTTTTTTCTCTTTTAGTTTATCTTCCCAAATGCCACAAGTTTAATTTGCACTCTTTATAGTGATTTGTGAAGGAATTCGATGTAAGCCCAAGAACTGTTTGTATTGCCTGTTCCCATAGCTGTGCACATCCATGTTCACATTTGTTTTGTAAAATACAATTGTTTTTTAAATTGCGTGATATATTTAATTTAATTTAGCATCTTACCAAATACATATTAATGTTAACCAATTCAAAATGTCCAATCAATTAATCAATTTAAAATTCAAAATATTGGACATTGAATGGTCCTGATGAAGATAAAGTATTAAAAATTAATATATATAAAAAAGCCCTAGGGGCATATTTATAAAATCCTAGGTGTAGATTAAACTGCTCAAAAATATATCTGCAGTCCAGAAAAACCTGAAACAAGCAATTGCTCAATAATAGTAATTCTTACACTTTTTACAAAGTGTCTCTTGGAGTTAACCAAATTCTACAATTAAAAACAGCATTATAAAATTGTCATAATATATATTTATATATGAATGAAATAATAAAAAAAGGTATACAAACTTGTTTTGGCTCAAGCTCCACATACAAAATGATCACTCCCTATCAAACAGCAATCACTGCTACTTGTTTACTTAATATTGAATTCATAGACAAACTCACAAAGATAACTGTTAAATGTGTTGCCATGCATTTGTACTCTAGCTAGCTAAACATACCTATAAATAAAATATTTTACCTCTTCTTGAAGGCAGAGACTTAAACCTAGGTATAAAGTTATACTGTCAAATTAAAACAAGAAAAGAAGATCATTGCTCCACAAATTACAGTGATTGTGTTTATAGACTTAAATAAAATTATATATATACATATTGCCATGTAATGCTATTTTGATTCTAACAAGTTTTATCTCTGTCACTCTCCATCTACCGTATATACTCAAGTATAAGTCGAATTTTTCAGGCTTTAAAGTAAGCCTGAAAACCTAACCTCGACTTATACATGGGTCAAGTCCTAATTTAGATCCAAATTCTGCAATTGAGGGATAGTAACCAGTAGGTGGCGCTGTGTTAACCTGCATAGAAAGCTACAGGAGCTGATCTGCCTTTACACTTCCTGCTTCCTGTAGTCTGGCTGCTGGACTCACTCAGCACTGTCACTGCTCATCTGGATGCTGTAAATCTGATGGGTCTCCTCAGTTTGGGGCAAAAAACAGCTGCTAGTTCAGTGCAAATGACAGCTTGAAACTACAACTCTCAGGTGACATTTTTAACAACTGGGATCAGAGTCATTTACTATATGGGGGTCAGAGGGCCCTTTACTATATGGGGGTCAGGAGAATTGTAAATGATGGTAAGCTTAATTAAAAGATTAGTGAACCTTGCCACTCCACATGTTTAGAAACTGCAACTTCCAGCAACAAAGCATGCTGGGAGTTGTAGTTTCCAAACATCTGGAGTGCCAAGGAATTGGAGGTTACTGGTACTGGATTTGACTATTACTGTATGGGATTAATGTATGGGAATTCTGCTGTCCATTTAAAGGGCAACTTAAGCCACAAAACAATACTGAATCAGAAGGCAGTAGTGGTCATAATTTCTACCCTCGACTTATACTCGAGTATATACGTATATATTCGAGTATATACGGTAAATGTATTTTGTAGACATGGGATTTATTGGAAATTGTTCTTTAGTAAGCACATTTCAAATTTGTTTTCTGTGCAGGAATACTTTAATGTCCAATATTTTTTTTCTAAGAGAGACTAATTATGTCCCATGTATATGCTGCCTTTAAGCCTGAGAACAAAAGCCAGCATCCTGTTAGAATAAAGCTGTGAGCAATATTCACAAGAGCCAAAGAGATGCTACTGAGTTAATCCAAGATGCGAGGAGAGTAACACCATAAACTTGAAGATGTGGCCTTATTTGTCTGCCATAAAAACATCTAGTTTTTTTTTATTATTCAATCAATTTTGCTACACTGCTTACAATGCAAATATTTAAGTAAAATTAGCTATTCTCATGATAAAATAAACATATTGGAAAGACCTACAGAAATTCTCATAGGGGAAAAAACAAACGTACTCTGCTATGAATGTTTTTTTATTGCCAAACCCCCTACCTTGGATGATTAATTACTTTAATTAGCTTGTCAATGCATTCTATGTATCTTTAGTTAGGATCTCCTTCTGTTATTGCTAAGGTAAATTAAGCTCTATTCGTTACAATATTTTATAGTGTTAAACCCGAAGATTCTGTGTTCCAGGCTTTCATTTAAGCTTACACTTTCTGTAGTGTTAGCACATCAATAAAATGTATGGGATCTGTTACACTTACAGCAGTGACTAACAAAATGTCTACAATGCCATTTCTAGTCTTTATATAGAGAACAATCCATTATCTTGCAGTCTTCTGCTTAAGAGCAAGTTTGTAGTTGCACATGGACATTTAAAATATGGAATACTCCATTACAAAGTACACTGTGTTAAAATCTCAGTTTTATTTAGTTCTTTGTTTTTCTGTTTTGACCTCCCAGTCTCTTCCCAGTGGGGTTTCCACCTTATAGCAAGCGGTGTGTTTTGTATCACTGCTGCCACTGAATTACTGTATGAGACACTTAAATAGTGTCAAAGTGGTGACCCTATACTTTCAGATTTGAATATGGAGTACCCCTTTAATTATTCCCTATAAATTGAAAACCCCCACTTAAAGAAAATGCCATTTGGCCACTTACATTTTTGTGAAACCTCTTTTGTCTAAAACAACCTGTAGTCAGTGATGTAACCAGAACTTCTTTTCGTGTTTTTAATTCTTAAATTAAAGAATACTAAAAAAAAAACCATCAAAAAGATCCAATAAATAAAAGGCATGTCCAACCCCAAAATTAAAATTTGACCCACTGTTGGCCCCACCATATAGTGTTCAAAAATCCTTACCTTTCTCTTCTGCTCCTTATGGTTGTCCTTGAGTGCCCATTCAAAGTCTAGAAAAGTGAAGAGTAATAGCTGTCTTGTGTGTAATCTGGTTTCTCCCCCTTCCGTCATCCTAGAGAACTCTGGCATGCACAGGAGAACCCTCCCCCCTCACTTCCGCCCTTCAGATTCCTTTTAAAAAAATGTTTCTGTAGTGTATGGGGACCCCCCTCCAAACCTAAACGCCAGAGTTCTAACTGTAAAAAGTGTCCAGATATAGACTTACCCAACCTTGTTACCTCGGCTCTCAATAGCCAGCAGTAGTGTCTGTTATTGACTGACTATAAGACAGGGCTGCTGGTCTGGCCCCTATTACTACTCTGTTCCTGGAAGTAGCAATAGAGGCAGAGACAGAGGGAACAAAGGTGAGTAAGTCTATTTCTGGGCACTTTTTAAAGTTATAAATCTGACATTTAGGGTTGGAGGGGGTCCACTACACTATAGAAAAGTTTAGGTTTAGGGGTGGAGATACCCTTTAAGAAAAAACAAACATGTTTTGAAACAAACTCCTGCACATTCTGTGTTGAAGAAATAGTACAGGAATGAAAGTAGATGTATAAGCAGTATGAAAACTAAAAGTAAATATAAAAATAAAAGTTGCAATGTCAACTGTTTGCTTTCCAAATATATTTTATATTTGCAAAACTAAAAGTAATAAGAAAAAGGAGAAAAATGCTTAGAACCCATTTAGAACGCGCACGAAAGGAATAAATCCAAATATCAATACTGGTTTAGCTAGGTCACTAAGAAATACATTAAGTACATTGCTGAATTAAGCCAGACATGTTGCTGGTGAAACTGAGATAGCGTTTGTGTTGAACTAGCATTACAGATGTGATGAAAAGGTTTAGAAATGGAGGCAAAATTCTGCCAGGAAATGTGACAGCAGAGAGATAAAGAAAAACCATCCCTGGAAAAAGCAATACTATTTTTTATTCCTGCCCCATTAATTCTACACAGTTTTATCTGCCCCACATTTCATCATTTGGGGATGTTACTTTTTTAATAGACTAGTCTGAATGGGGACGTTATCATTCATTATATTTTATAGATATTTAATGTCTAGATATATATTTATATTTTTTTAGTATCTATAGCAAAGAAATGTTTGCTTATTGCTAATAGCAAACTATGTTGAAATAAAATTATTTTTCTTGCGTGTCTAGTGCTCAATAGATGATAGGGTAAATGGCTTTTATTTACACAAAGATATTAATTTTTTTTTCGTGGTTTAACATTAAAACCTAAAACTGAAAACACATCATCCAATAACTTGGACTGATCAGCAACTTAGTGTATCAGTTGATTAGGGCAAAATTTTGGATGGTTTCCTGCGCTGGCCGTGACCAATGTGCAAGTGTTCGTTCTCCCGAATCGGACAAATGGGCACATCTAAAACCACTTCTGAAAGTAAGAGTCCTGTATGGACTACATGCTCAGTCGCAGTGAACTGTCAGCTGCAACTACTTTTGCCATGACTGACAGTCCCTCACCGACAGTCCCTCATCCTGGCCAACCAGTTGAAAGTGCATAATGGTCAGTCGGGACAAAGCATCTACAGTTGTGTTCAAAATTATTCAACCCCCAATGCTGTAAAGGGTTTTAGGGTATTCAGTGTACATTTGTAATTGTGTTCAGAATGAAATCTTACAAGGACTTTTTAAAGAACCAAATGCAGCTAAAATTACATTAATTGTTTTTGCAATACAGTATTAAATGTTTTTTTTGTGATTTCTTCATTGACACAATTATTCAACCCCTTAAAGACTACCACTCTTAAGAACAGAGGTTCATTCAAGGGTTTTCGATCAGGTATTGTAAACACTTGTGGATGTCATCGAGCAGCAATCAAGCATAATAAGCACCAATTAGGCGGATTTAAAATGACTGTGATACTTAGCTCCTTCTAGACATTTACTGGTGTGTTTACAAACATGGTGAAGTCAAGAGAATGATCCAGGAAGACAAAAGAAGTGGGGATTTCTCTTCACAGGAAGGGCAATGGCTATAAGAAGATTGTAAAGATGGTAAACATACCAAGAGACACCATAGGAAGCATCATTCGCAAATTCAAGGCAAAGGGCACTGTTGAAACGCTACCTGGTCGTGGCAGAAAGAAGATGCTGACTTCGACTGCTGTGCACTACCTGAAGCGCAAAGTGGAGAAAAGTCCCCGTGTGACTGCTGAGGAACTGAAAAAAGATGCGGGTACTGAAGTTTCAACTCAGACAATAAGGTGCACACTGCGTAATGAAGGCCTCCGTGCCAGAACTCCCAGGTGCACCCCCTTGCTGTCTCCAAAGAATAAGAAGAGTCGACTGCAGTATGCCAAAAGTACTGTGGACAAACCACAAAGGTTTTGGGATTGTGTTCTGTGGACTGATGAAACAAAATTAGAACTGTTTGGGCCCATGGATCAATGCTATGTTTGGAGGAGGAAGAACAAGGCCTATGAAGAAAAGAACACCTTGCCTACTGTGAAGCATGGCGGGGGGGTCAATCATGCTTTGGGGCTGTTTTGCTTCTGCAGGTACAGGGAAGCTTCAGTGTGTGCAAGGTATCATGAATTCTCCTCAGTACCAGGAGATATGGGAAAAAAATGTGATGCAGTCCGTCACAAACCTAAGGCTTGGGAGACGTTGGACCTTTCAACAGGACAATGCATACCTCCAAGTCCACTAGAGCATGGTTGCAGATTAAAGGCTGGAACATTTTGGAGTAGCCATCGCAGTCACCTGGCTTAAATCCGATTGAAAAACTCTGGTTGCAGTTGCAGCGCGCAAGCCTAAGAATGTGACTGAACTGGAGGCTTTTACCCATGAAGAATAGGCTAAGATACCCATAGATTGCTGCAAGATACTTGTGTCAAGCTATGCTTCATGTTTAAAAGCTGTTATAACTGGAAAAGGATAGAATGTCACTTGGGGGTTGAATAAAACTGATAATGATGTGAGCACAGAAAAGACATTTGTGGTTATTTCATTGTAAATGTTATGTTATATTTGTCTGACTTACAAGTGTCTATTTGATTTAATTGTAAACAAGATGACTGAAATGATCAAAATCAATGTCAAACTGGCCAAAACACTCAATTTCAGTGGGGGTTGAATAATTTTGAACACAACTGTAAAGGTGTAAACCCAGCCTAAGACTATTGTAGGGGCCTAGCTGAAAAATTCCATGGTCTAGCAATATACTGGGATGCTTACAAAATGTTATGACACTGTCATAAAATGCCAAAATGATAGCATCACAATTTGTCTATACCACACCTTTATACATAGACCCTTTACAAAAAATAAAACAAAAACATTTCTTTAAAAAGTGGCATTATAGCAAAAATAATTTATTTTTTTTTAAATAGGATAGGGAGAGAATAAAGACTTTGAAACCCCCCTTTTAGCAATATGCAAATAAGGACAAAGACTTCTGGGAATTTACCATGTTTTCATGGAAACTTTTAGGAAGCTATATCTTTAAAAAGACTTTTACGGCATTCCACAAGCTAAATGCAAAACCAGAGCACCAACTGCAAAACAGTTTTGGCTTTATTGAGCCATAGTCCCTAGGCCTTAACCAATACACTTTTTGAGTGAACTATTCCTTTAAATGAAAGATTGTATACATGTAAATCATCCCCAAAACTGCAATAGTTAGACAGCTGAAAAATGTAACTTGAAATGCTGTCTGATGTTCTGTTTCCCCTCTTAGAGAGAGGGAAGGAAGAAAGCATAATTTTTGTTACAATACAGATTAGCCATACGTCTGTCTATATTTCTACTATTGCAGTTTTAGGTTTTGGTGGGTGATTTAAGGGACAATCTTTTCCTTTAGGTCTTTATTCAGCCCAAATAATTGTGTAAATTTAATGTAGATCACTACTACAGAATGTTACTTAACTGTGCAAGCATTGAGACACAGATATAGAGACTAGAGATGACTGAAACTGGTGAAATTCATTCCACCTGCAGTTTTGCAGAACTAAACTTTTTTTACTCCTAATGTGAAAACTTTTCTACCCAAAAACCTATAAATTATAAGATTCTTCTCTAGTAACTTGCATTCTGTAACTAAGAAGACTTCCATGTTGTTGCCACAACCCACAGCCCATGAAGTCATCAAAGAACCACGCCCCTAACCCCAGTATTCCCTGTATCTATGCAGAAAGTGTTTTCAGATGTCTCCACACCAATATGGAAGTCCCTGATAAGACTTTGAAAGCTGCTTGTTACCCTGCAGTCTATTAACCAGTCAGTGTGAACTGCATGTTCCTGGCCATGCCCTCCGTTCCTCACAAGAAAATATTCTCCACAAACCCCCAACTAACACTGCTTCTTCCAACCTTAAACAATTCTCTTTTGCTGCTCCCTACATTTCGAACTCTCTCCCCCCACTTGTATCTGTATATTGTCCCACCTAGTATGTTGTCCCAACTACTTAGATTGTAAGCTCTTCGGGGCAGGGATCTCATTCCTAATGTGTCATGGCATGCTGCGCTTATATCAATTTAGACATAATTTTTATATATATGCTTTCTTAACCGATGTACGAAATTGTATTTAATTTTTATTTATCTTTATAATATCCCCTTGTTTGAATACTCTCAGGGAGATTCAATAAATGTTCTTATGGTTTAAAATGGTGCTAATTTTGCCCCAACCAATCAGATCTTATTTAACATTTGATTGGTTGGGGCAAAATTAGCACCATTTTAAACGATAAGAACGTTTATTGAATAACCCCGTCTGTATCTTATACTTTATAGCGCTGTGTACCCAAGTGGCGCTTTATAAATAAAATTATACATACATACATACATATAGCCTTCCTGGGGAAATACTAAATATTCAGCTAATTTTACTGACATTATTCTATTCTGTTCCTAGCAAAAGGTAAAGCTTTTAAATATTCTGGAATTCTGTTGCATCTGCAGTGGTGGATCACCAGGCTAAATATGTGTTTTAAAAATACACAGTCCAATGACAATACACAGTCCAGTTTCTGTCACTGTCCATCTGTTTCTATTGCTACAATTTATTGTAGTTAATACAGTTTACAGTAAATTGTATGACATAGAAACTGAACACTGTAGTATATAGATATAGAATACTAATCAATATATTTCTGCCTGGGGTTACCTTACCTTTCTTTCAGCAGAAAATATAAACAACTGGCCTCAGGCATCAGACTGCAGCCTAGGCTCAAGTTGTGAACCCTGTGCTCATTCATAGCTGTATCAGTCACAGTATCAGAACCTGGATGCCATCAGAAAAAGGCTTCATTTGCATTCAGTATGCACGCAGGAAGTTACAAACTAGCAAAAAAATTGAGATATCAGAATGGAAAGTAAGAATAGCTACCTACCTCCAAAATAACTTGATATTTAATGGGGAGATAAAAAAAACTCCCATTTTGAAGTATAGATGTCCTTTAAATTATTATCATTATCACTGTTTGAGGTGTTGTATGCAGTTGACCCCCTGAAACATTGTGAACATGGTCTTTTCAGCACTTGAATAAAAGATTGTTTGAAGCTTTCCTGAGTGTGCCTCCCTGTAAATATATACAAAGATTTTCCCCTTTCAGATGAGTTTTTTTCCCTCTCCTCTGGATAAACTCCTCTGGTAGGGTTAATGAGTAGGCTATAATGGTTGGACTAGATGGACGTATACATATTTACTATGTAAATAACTGTAATGCTTGAGATAAAAAATCGTATATAAGGAAACAGATTTTATAAATAAAATTTTAATATATTTGTTGCAGAATTTTAGTTTATGCATATTTTAGAAAAGATTAAGGTGCTTAATATTTGGACAGAGATAAGATGTCTGCAAACTTCTATGTTCTTGAACCTTCCAAAAATTGTGCTTTTGCATTATATATTTTTGTCTATACAACAAGATATATTTTAACAATATTATTGCTATAAACAATTATAGAAGCAAGAATGCAGTAAAGTGAGAAATGTGATGTGTTAATGAGACACTATAAAAAGAGCAGAGCCCGTAGTGATACTTTAGAAGTCATGTTTGGCTGGAGATCAATATAACAGTTTCAGGATCACAGACTTTTCGGCTCATCTAAATAGGATTATGTCAGGAAGACTCCTAATCCCAATCAATAATTCTTCTGATTCAAAGAAACACATAGTCAACAGAAATCACAGTTGCTGAGTGTACATCCTGACAGCAAGCAATTATTTGAAAGCTACAGACTATAAGCTATGGATATTTTAAGTAAGTTACAGTAATCTACAGAATGTGCAAAATACTGGTACACACCAGCTAATTTTCCCTATCACAGAGACTACTCATCGGTAAATCCAGTTTGAACTTTGGGCTAAATTTATGTTCCCGCGGTATCTGAAACATCTAATACTGGGGGTTATCATAAAAGTACTGTGGCAGTCATATATTTATTAAGTAGTAAATGTATGATTGTGATTGTAATTGTACAGCCGTGATCTCAATTGTACAACCAAGATTGGAAGTTTACACCCGTGGTTATAACAATTGCTATTTTCAGTGGCGCAATATCGCAAAATAGCGATACAATGCCTTTTTAAATATGTCCATTTGTCTGGTGGGAATAAAGTGGCACTCTCAATTACTAATTACTTTTAATTAATGATCACGTGGCCCATTTAAAAAATTTTAAAAAATGGGAAAAAATTTCCACCATGTCCAATCCATATTCCATTGATTTTGGTAAAACAGATAAAAAAAAGTTGGTTAATGTTGCAAAACTATCAGGCCATGTGTGTATAGAATTGAAAGCAAAATATGCCATCTATCAGATTTCTATACATTTATTCTAGATGTTCAATGATGAATTTACGGTATTAACATACTGTTTCTATGAAACTATATAAAAATTCTGCTTGCTTTGAATCTGCAGTTCACATACTTTAAACTAAACATTAACATTCGTAGGAAATAAAAAAACAAACAAAAGCATGTTAATTCAAAAATCTGCTTGCTCAAAAAGATGACTGATATTCATTGGTAGGTCTGCCAAAAAAATATATATATTCAAGGCAAAGCGCATTACAATAAATGAATAACACACTTAACTATAAAAAGAATAAAAAGAATCAATATTTTGAGAAGAAAGCAATTCGTTTTGGCACGCTGCTGTATAATTTTTCCAGTCTTGTGGTAAATTGCTCCCAGGTTCTTGCAACACTTGCCAAAACTTCTTATGTAAAGCTGTCAGTATTCCTTTTGTCTTAGAGATCCCAACAAAAGCTTCATTGTCTAGTGTTCGTGTGTATTTTGTGTAAATTCTCTCAACAATTGTTTTCTTTTGAACAAAAATCTTACTATAAAGTTATAAAAATAACTGACCTAAAATATTTGTCCATTACTAACATTTCACAACTCATAGTTATGTGAGCAGTATAAAAGGCAATTTATACAGAAGCCCGACATATATGGCTTAAGTTGTTCCTTAGAATATTTCCATGCTTCGTGTTGCATTACTTGTTGCAGAAAAGTATATGATCACACTGTGCAGATCTACTTAAAGGGACACTAAATCATCATATTCATATACCTTGCAAATGTATCTTTTATTCAAAAGTAGAGATGGACTAGAACTCGAACCCGAGTTCGAGCGTAACTATTCGAGTTCGAATGGAGCCGGACTTCTCGAACTATCCCGGACCCAGATTTCTCGGACTTTCAATATTTTCCGGACTTTCGATAATTATCGAATGTTCGGGGTGCGTGAATATGCAAGTAAAATGTCTATTATACCAATACTTGAGTAAATATCGAGTTATCGAATATGCAAGTAAAATGTCTATTATACCTATACGTGAGTAAATATCGAGTTATCGAATATGCAAGTAAAATGTCTATTATACCTATACGTGAGTAAATATCGAATTATCGAATCCGTGAGTAAAATGTCTATTATACCAATACGCGAGTAAATATCGAATTATTGAATCCACGAGTATAATGTCTATTATACCAATATGCGAGTAAATATCGAATTATCGAATCTGCGAGTCGTCCATGGGTTATTATCGAATGTTCGAATGCAAAAGTGCGAAAGTAAAGCGAGTGAGAGTAAAATCTTTTTTCGAAAGTCCTGGATATTCGAACATGTTCCCCAGACCATTTCCCAGGTCCCACAGCTATTTACCTTAAGTTACCAGTGATATTTTAATTGTGTTTCATTCAAACTTTTTGAACTATTTGAATCCCATTGACTTTAATGGGTCCGTTTTTGAACTTTCAAACTTTCCATATAGTTCGAAAACAAACTTTCAGAAGGTGGCCATCTCTATTCAAAAGGAGGTGAGATTGCTTATTCCCACCTCACTACGAATAATAGAACGCCTGGGTTATGCAGATAAACTTCTGACGCTCCACTCATAGATTTTCTCCAGATGATGAGCACGCTGTCCTGATCACGCTTTCTCTTTGTTATTGCCAAGCATTCACAAAGAATAGGAGCAAGGTCGAGACAGCGTGCCATCTGCTGGAGAAAAGCCACAAGTGGAGAGCTGGTAAGTACGTTTATCTGTGTAACCCAGGCATTACATTATTCAGGAAGTTGGGAATAAGCATTTTCACCTCCGTGTGATTAGTAGATATATTTTTTTTTCTCTGTCAATGGTTAAAAGGCAGGTCTACATCTTTGCTAACGTTCTCCTTCAAATAAACAAATGGTGCATCACTCTACTAAACACTCTGCAGCTCCATCATTTGTATTTAATCAAGAAGTTGTTTGTTTGTTTTTTTAAAAAGTCCTGATATCACTTTCTGCGCAACTGGGTTCCCTATAGGTACATCACAAAAGTCAATAAAATTGCCACTTTCCTTTCCCCTGACTCAAGGTTGATCCCAATATGCAGCAACCCACTCATACAACAGGCATGAAAATACAATAGACACAGAGGGAAACTCAGATATTTAAGTTTCACAATTTCACTATTAACATTAATTAGCATACTTCCAGGCCTATGTAATAAAAGTTCTTATCGTTAAAATGGTGTTCATTTTTTTTTTTTAGCTTTTAAATGGTAAATAACATCTCATTGGTTGGGGCAAGATTACCACCATTTTAATCAATAAGAATTTTTATTACATAGGCCCACATAGGCCTGTTTCAATCCAAATACAAACTACTTCACACTGCTATGGGGGGGGGGGATTTCCCCCCTCCTTTACCAAACATATTATGGGCTGATGGGAGTCCCACATATTTGGAGCTATTAATCCAAAGTTACATTAGATATTTTGGTACAGCAGGTTTATAGATGACTGCCTTGTTATTTGGACGGGTAGTAAATAGTGCAGGTTGGATTTTGTGAGCTATTTGAACAGGAATCATTGTAACTTGGTCTTTACAGCAACATATAATAAGACATCTATTACATTTTGGATTTGATAATGGTAATGAAAGGTTGTTAGAGTATTTTAAAACTACAGATTGCCAGAAATACCTTGTGGCAAGTCTATAGCTGCAATCCCAGACATACATTAAAGGGGTTTTACATTTGGCAAGATTATTACTACTACTATGGAATATACAGTGGATTTTTGAGAAAAAAATAACATTGTTCAACAAGTTTGCTTGTTATTTGTATGTGTTCCCCAGGCCAATTCCCATGTCCCTGAGACATTTACACTAACTTACTATTGCTATATATACCTTAAATTTAATTGGAACTTTCAGATTTTTTAACTCCCATTGGATTTTACGTTTTCATTTTCATATTTTCAATTTTGTTTTTTGAAAATCTGAAAATACCATCTCGGACCAGAACTCAGGGATTCCGTTTATCTCTAATAGAGATAGACTAGAATTTGAATTCGAACCCGAGTTCGAATCAGATTTTACGAACAAACTTTTCGGACTTCAGACTCTTGAGCACTTTCAAAATGTATAGAATTTGGGGGAAATGATCCATTCACATGTCCCAAATTCACCAATGACAGCTAATTTTAGCAGTGCCAAACCCCTGGGTGTAAAAAGCAGTTCGACAGGCGCCTTGTGAAGTGTTACCCTTTTGCCCACTTTCCCTTGCACAATGCATACTCTGAGGGAGAAAAGCCAATGTAGTGTGGGCAATGTCCAGAAGGTCCAATGGTAGCAAACTGGGCCTACTCTAACTCAATGGTGACGATGCTATAAATTGGTACCCTCAGACCGCTTTACCCGATATGATGCAAATAACAGAAATAAAGATTAAAGTGAAAATTTGGTGCAAATACATCTACTTTTAAAGGATAACTTTCATGTGTGTATAACGTTTAAATAAAAAACAGTTAAAATGAAAAGTACTAGGGACAGGGATATAGGACTGGTAATTCCTACCTCCCAATATTATTTCTGTGAGGAGCACCAGACCAAAGAAAACAGATTCTGCCAGTCTTCCTCCTGGCTTCAGCACTATATTTAATACAGGACTAGTCCAGGACTAACCTGGCAAATGAAAACTGTACGTGCGGTAGCTCTTCAACGAAACAATATTGTGAGGTAAGAATAATCAATCCTACCTCCCTGCCCCAGGTACTTTCCATTTTTAAAAAGTTAATTTTTATAGTATAGTTATCCTTTAAGAAAAAAAGCAATAATAGTAGATAATTGTACCATGTTAGCCATTGATCAAAGTGAAGACATCTTGGATATAAAATAATATCTTTTATTGGCTAACTAAGATGATTGAAAATGCAAGCTTTCCAGGCACTTAGGCTTCTTCATCAGACATGATACAATACTGAATCTTGTGAAGCACTGACATTATACAGGTGTTATCTTTTGCCCCCATGCTTGGCAAGGGCATCGTAAATAAAACAGGCTGTATTGCATCTTAATAAGCCAGCAGTTCTGGACACATGCCATAGGGCATAAAGGAGAAATTTTGCATATCTTCGCCCCTTACTCTGGGGAACCTGGGAGAAATAAATAACTTCTTGTTTCTTAGATTTTGTGTGCAATGCTTTTCATATAGCATGAGACTGCAGGATACCTTATGTTATAAGAAGGCGCTGCTCCATTTTTATGCTCTGTGAAGGGGTTTTTGCTAATTTTGGCCCACCTCTCCTTAAGCTATATAGCTGCCTTGTCTTTTGTTCTCCCAGGTCCTACCCATAGAGCCCTGAATCTGTATCTTGCATGTCCTGTGCTACGGAAGCCTCCCTCAGTTTTGTTCCAGAGAGTAAGTGAAAAGAGTTGGTAAGTTACTGTAATAAAAAAAACCCACACATAAACAACAACAGGCAAGTAGCCAAACTGGGAGGGTCGTGTCTGGGTCCCCCAGATGGCTTTGGAGAAAGGTATTTTACGGTGAGTACAAAATTCCCTCTTCTCCTTCAGCTCAGGCGGACCCAGAACATGGAGAGGACATCCCAAAGTCCCACTCATCAATAAGCGAGGGCGGTAACTAACTCTGCACCTCCGCTGCTTGTAAAAAAAATCTCCCTAGAGCAGCCCCTAAAGAAGCCACAACATGGAGGCTGTAAAATTTTATGAACGTGTTGATAGAAGACCAGGTTGCCACCCGACAAATCTGGTCCACTGAAGATCCTTTGCGAGCCACCCATGAAGTAGCCAAAGCCCAAGTATAGTGAGCTACAACCTGCTCAGGAGGAGCAGCCCCTGTATTCTCATAAGACTGGAGAATTACAGAAGGTATCCATCTTGCCAGGGTCTGGGGGAGCTCTAGTCCCTCAGCAGAGCCCCGCTAGGAGAACAGACAGAGCCTGACAGGGACAGAAAACCTGAGTTCGAGCTAAATAGATCTTGAGAGCTTGGACTACATCCAGGCAATGATGTTTACATTCTTTAAAGGAATGTAAACATGTTTGAGGAAATAAAGCTAGAACCACGATGTCCTGATTAAGGTGAAAGGAAGAGACCACCTTGGGTAGGAAAGAAGGGTGTGGACAGAGAATACCCCTATCCTCCTGGAGAATTAAATAGTCTGGACTGACCCGGATAACCCGGATAACCGATCTGAGTGATTCCATTTTGAAGTGCCGCATTTTTACATTAACATTTAGAGACTTCAATTCCAATACTGGATGAAATGAGCTGTCCTTCTTGGGAACTACGAAAGATTGGTGTAAAAACCTGCAACACTGTGGGACTGGACATGCTGTCTCTTTATTGACAACTAACCTGGAGCAAGTTGCTTACATCCTATGTCTACTACAACCATATCCTCAATGCTGCCAGTTTTCTTACATCTTATCATATTAAAAAAGCCCAATGCACCTGGTATAGATCATATCAATATTTTGGATGTTAAAGACATAGCATGGCTTAACGCTGGAGTGCAAGTTAAAGAACAAAAATTTGAATATAGATACTACCATCTGTTTCAACAAACTATGGCATTGTGGGTTTTTTTTCATATTAGCACTAGTAAAAACAAAATGTATTTTTGAGTTTGTAGATGTGCATATAGAATTGGCCTACCGACTATGCCCTGTGTTCTGTAGCCACCTTCTGTATATCCTTCTTGCCTAAACAGGACCGAGCACATTTAAAATTAAACACTATTTACTGGTAAAGGGATGCTGCAGATCTAATGCTATAAACTATCCAAATCTCAAATAGTTGCTATAAATACTTCTATATTTTAGAGGTGAAAACCACAATTAAATGTTTAAGTGCATGTCCTCTCTTAAAACAAAAAAAATGGTGACTTGTCAGTTATCTGTCTGTAACCCCAACTGCTATTTTTACCAGTTATTGCATGCATTTATAATCAGATATTTAATGATATGCTATATTCCCTATTAGGAAAGGTATCTGCTTCCTCTCTCTGCTCAATGAGCTTTTTATAAGCTTGAGCAAGTGCAGAGAAGGCAGCATGCAAAGTAACAGTCAAACACTCGCTGTGATGGCATGTTTGTAACAACCTTGACTGATTGCATGGATTATCAATAATTATCATTAAATACAGTATCTGGTTAGATTTGCAGGAAACAACCCCAGCTGATAAAATATATCAGCTGGGGTTGGGTGCAGGTAACTGACAAATGACTACGTATTTTTTTGTTTGTTTTAAGAGTGGATATTCCTTTAATTATATAATCTATTAAGATTTATGTCTTATGATTTAGCACAAATTCTTCTTTAAAACTCTGAAGATATTGTACTGTAAGTGATGGCTATATTGCTGTCGTTTTAAACTTGGTAGGTATTAAACTAAATATAAACTATAAACTGTATGACATGTTATCATACTCTATCAGATTATTGCGTTGCACAGTATGACCTTCTTTTGAATTGTTACATATTAGGATTACATTATATATAGGATGGGGAAGACCAGATTCTTAGGGATTGATGTAATAAGAGGTGCAATAGTTTGCAGCATCCAATCATATGCTATCTAACTTCAGTAACCCTGTAAAAACATCTGATTGGTTGCACATTCAAACTTTTGTACCTCTTATTGTATTGGACCTTAAATGAATGTGCATAAGGCATTTAAGAGAGACAACATTACTTTACATCCAATATACTCAGGACCTGTTAGATGTGTGCAGAATTAGTGCACTACGTAGCATTCTATGTGGACATAGCATAATATAAGTATTCAAATTGATCAATAAAATGAGTAGCTGAGGAGCAAATAGAAGAAATTTACAGCTACTAAATCTGAGCATGTCATGATAAGATTTAGATATACTGATTTTGCATTTACATTTGATTATTTGGCCTCCTCATACATTTACCCTTTGTGTTTACACTATTGGCTACCAATCAATCACGTGACTACATATATTTCAGAATATATAGCCTGCATTTTCATTTTTTTTGTTTACTTTCAATGAATAGCTCTTTGAGTGCTAGTGTCAGATAATAAAAAAGATATCAGATTGAAAGGGCAAAAAAGGCAGAAAATAATACAGCGAGATCATCAGTATGACAGTTGGATCCACTATGAAGAATAACACGAGTGTCATTAGGAAAAAAAATATAAAAGCTAAGCTTCAAAGTCAGAAAGGAACATAGAATATGACTGTCACTCACAGTCACAGAGGGGTTAGATATGCTTTAGCACTGAATGACTAGATGAAAATGTTTGTATATTGTTATTGCCAAATATATTCTAGTTTGTTAATCTTTTAATTTACTAAAGGTAAACTAAAAAAGATCTATTTAAATAGGATTTTTTTTTCTTTTTTTGTTTTTATTTTAATTTTTCAGCACCACAGAAATACTATGCGTCATTCCTTGGCTTTATTATCTCTCTGATAGATTTCATATTATTTTAACGTCTGACAAATTATCCATTACATAAATTAGATTTCACAAATTTTCCTGCACAAAACTAGTCAAGAAATGAGAAATTGATGTGGTTACGTGTGAGCCATGAAGTCATTTCCAGAATTTCAAAGGTAAATTAAGTAAAGCAGAGGGAAACATTTATAGTATTAAGTGTAATGTGTGTTTATCCCCTTTAATTGGAAATCATGAACATATTAGCGTTAAGAGCTTGTTAGAAATTCTTTAGCAACTGAAATATGAGATTTTTGAGTTAGTGCTCCTACAAAAACTCAGTTGGAAAAATGATTAGTAATATGTAAGGCTTCAATGCACTGGTAATTGAGACAGTATTTCAAATGCAGACTAAACAGCAGTTCCCTGATAAATTCCACCCACAGGGAAACTATAATATTACATCAAATTTAATGTTATTTGTCACTGAAACTTGTTCATTTATCATAGAAATTCCACTCTTTTTAGACTTTCATGGGACAATTTAATGCCTTATATAGAATCATAAATATTTCCAATTACATATTCTACCTTACAAGCTCAACAAGCTAAAAGGCAATTTCATTAAGGGAAGAGTATAAATGATATTAGCATCTACTAAATTATTTTATGCAAAACACATAGCATGAGACCAAACTTGATGATCTTAAAAAAGGTTTTCCTTAGAATTGAATCTAGAACATGAAACAAATGAATAATATTATGTAGACAGTTCTAAAGCTAGAAATTATATTCATTGAATTAATATTAAACATCGGTGGCAAATAAGTAAAGAACTTTTATATGTTTCTATGCAAAGATGGCAAATAACACTCCAACTTACAGCCATTTTAAGATACACATTAAGGTTGTAATGCTATTTTGTCCCTGAAAACTCACTAAAATATAAATAATAGTTAGAGATGTGTTGCATAATAACAGCTATCGTGTGGTATATATATATATATATACATGGGTAATCGTGGATGAGTGTTTTCTCGCAGATCACAAAACGTATCCATTTTTAGCACCCGCTACAATTTACTTACAGCCGGAAGCAATCGCTACCTGTTAGAGGATCCATCGGTGGATCACGCTACTGGTAAGTTCTGTCTTCTTGCATTGTTTATGAAGGTTGTAATTGTGGTATTTTATATATCTTTCATTTTTTTATATTAGTTTCAGTTATATGTTGCAGAATGGAACACTTGTGTGAGCACTGTTTAACTGATCAGAGTTGTGATGTCTGCGCTGTGGAATAGTTAATGAATGATAGGCTAATTAGATTGTAAGCTCCTTGTGGAATGACCAAACTGATTGAGAAACACTTACAGGGAGATGTAATAAAAGTTCTTCAGGGAGATTCAATACATTTTTTATTGTTAAAAACGGTGCTAATTTTGCCCCAACCAATCAGATGTTAGCTTTCAAATGTTAAATAATATCTGATTAGCACCATTTTTAACGATAAGAACGTTTATTGAATAACCCTGATAATTGTTAAAAATGGTGCCCCAACCAATCAGATGTTAGCTTTCAAATGTTAAATAGCATATGGTTGGTTGGGGCAAAATTGGCACCAATAATAAGAATTTTCATTATATCTCCTGTTAATACCTTTAAGAAAGGGTTAGTGTTACTTCCGTTTAATATCCCATTTTCAACCATTTGGTGTACCTCAACACCAGCTACAGTAAAATACAAAATGGAGTTAATGTAGTACTGTTCATGTAGTACTTCAAGCACAATTAAATTACAATTACCCATTGAGTAAAAAAAAGCTTAATTAATAATTTTTTTTTTTACTTTATTCCACTCCCCACTAGTAGAACTTATAAGCCAGTACTTTTGAATGTGAAGAGAGTGTGTCTGTGGCCATGTGTTATTATATGGTCAGAGAGCTTCTCTGTAACATACAATTTCCATACACTAAATTGTAAGGGGCACAATATCCCTAATATATAACATTGTGAAGGGCCCATTATTTCTTATAATGCATGCGCTCCATTTTTAAAAGGGAACTGTAATCGCCAGACAACATTGTCCCAAGAGACAGAGCACATTTACAGAGATATAACAAGCTGTGTCTCGATTCTCCCTTTACTGTGTCTTTTTGTTGATTTATAAAATTAACCTGTGGGTACTAGGGGGTCAGCTTCCATAATCCAACTCTTGGATTGTTTTGGTGGAAGTCTAAGTTGTCACAGTAAACTTCACATGCTTTCTAGTGCACAGCAGATCAAAACAAGGAAGCTGCAGCCTTGCCCCCTAGCTGACAACCAATCATATTAGAGAACTGAGGCCTGTCATGTTACCGAACATCTTGCCTTCCAGATACACAACAGAGATTTAACAGTGTGCAATTATTATTTTTGAAAACAATATCTGTTCCCCCTCACATTCCTTTACTTTTCATACTCAAACAAACAAAAGTAATCTTTGCAGATTGTTTCCTATAAAGCAGTGAGGAAAAAAAGATTTATAGGATAGTGATGGCTGCTGAGCTGCCAGAGCTAATACAAAGGAAACATGTATAAAACATGTAACAAAAAAAGAAAAAGAAAAATGCATTATAATCAACTTTTTTATATTTCTTTTTGTATTGTGTAGGCTGCAATGCATTCTAGCTTAAAAATAGACTGCAGGGTAACACGGCCTTCTATGTTGGTGTGGAGACAGTAAAAAGTGGGATTAAAGGGCAAGACCAGCCCTAAAATGACAACTTACATACAGGTAAATCACCCCCCAAAATAGTTTGAAATCTGAAAATATAAGTCTAACCTGAAATCCTGCAGAAAGTCCTGTTTCTGCTTACTGGTTCTTCCAGTTAGCAACTGTCAGTTATGGATTTAACAGTTGACATCACTGCCAATGACTGAATGTTAATCCCCTGTCTGCCTCTTCTGAGCATGCCCAGGTTCAGTACAGGCTCAGTACAGGTTTCTAAATTGCTCAGTTTCCATGAGGCATCCAGAAGCATAGCAGGCATACAGTAATGAATTCATAGGACAAAGTAGAATATATCAACATATTTTAAAGAGGCCATTCTTTCTAAAAGATGTTCTTATAAGGATGTCCTTTAAAGAGCATGGCCACAAGGCGCTTTGAAGATAACATGGGTTGAGAGTTGTACTGGCTAAAACACGAGACATAATTAGTTAGAGAATCTTCTTCCATGTACAGAAATGCAACCTACTAGAGAAGTATCTTACAATGTATAAGTATTCTGAATAGAAAAACTTTTATATTTGGAATACAAAATTAAATTTAGTTCTCCTTTAAATGTGTTTGTTTTCAATGTATATTTTTTAAATGATTGTGAGTGTTTATATTGCGATACCTGCAGTATTATCCTATATCCGCTTGTGAAGGTTCTCATTCATCCAGGTCATGGTATATCTGTTGTATTCAATTTGATCAACTGGACTTGAAGTTTAGTTCTTGAAGACGTTTTGCTAGTCATCCGACTGGCTGTCTCAATTCAGAAGGACTTGTAAAAGAATCTGTGGCAATTATGTGGCAGACAGTTTGTATCGAACCCCCCACCTCTATTTAGGTGAAAATAAAGAAACCAAGCCAAAATAGAGGTGGGTGGGTTCGACACCAACTGTCTGCCATGTACAATTCTGTTTTGACACCTTACCCTGGGCGTTCCTATAACTCATCTTAGCCACTATGCAATCACGCCCTTAACACCTGGCTGTGATATGCTAATTGGGATTTTCCAGGGTACATAATTGCCATAGATTATTGTACAAGTCATTCTGAATTGAGAAAGCCAGTCAGATGACTAGTGAAACGTCTTCAAGAGCTAAACTTCAAGTCCAGTTGATCTAATTGAATACAACAGATATATCCTATATCCATTACTGAAAGTGTAACAGTAAGGTCTTTAACAACTGAGCACCCCTATTTCTTCTGTGTTTCTTGCTCATGTGCAATATTACAGACATGGCTTCTGTTGCTTCAGGATACATGGTTGGTGATGGCTATACAAATAATAGTACAGGGTAAGTGAAATCAGTTTTAAAATGTTATTAACAGAGGAACTCATTTCTATATTGTTATATCTGTTGTAATCAATTAGATCAACTGGACTTGAAGTTTAGTTCTTGAAGACGTTTCGCTAGTCATCCGACTGGCTTTCTCAATTCAGAATGACTTGTACAAGAATCTGTGGCAATTATGTACCCTGGAAAATCCCAATTAGCATATCACAGCCAAGTGTTAAGGGCGTGATTGGATAGTGGCTAAGAGGTGTTATAGGAACGAACAGAGTAATATGTCAAAACAGCATTGTACATGGCAGACAGATGGTGTCGGACCAGTCGGATGACTATTGTTCTATATTGTACTTTTCTTTAACTTTCAGCTGTTCTGAAATATAAGTGAGAAATATTTAGCTAAATAAATACTAGAAGGAAATTTTCCACTGTTGCTTCAATTATATTTTAGATTGCTTATGTGGCAGTATCCTATAGTACAATAGTAGGATACAGACTAATAGCATCATAATCTGCCTATTTTCAGGTTTGTTGTTTTGTTCTCAGGGGAAATAAAGACAGGATAATATTCTCAAGAATTGTTTATTGTTTCTGAGTTACCATATACATCAAGTGGATAAACAGAAGATACTATAAGAAATTATAACACTCCACTAGCGAATTACAGTACTGTCTTTTAGAGCATGTATAAACTTCAGAGCTTCCCAGTGCTATTAAGAGGTTCCAGACCATTCAATTCTGTATAATAAATTATACATAACTTAGAATAGGAAATTTATTTGCAGGATAAACATTTTTCCAGAAAGAATAGGGAAAGGAAATCTAGGCTAAACTTTTAAATCTCTACCAATCCGTAAATAAATATTGCTTTAAAACTGAGGGCATTAAATTTTAATAATTTATTGTGGACTATAACACTTGATTCTTAGTCATTTCTAATGAAAGGTAAAAAACCCATAAACGTCCTATTGGGTTGTATAGCAGATAATTTTATATTACATTTCAGCCAACTAGCATAACATGTATAGCATTATACTCTTGGCAACCTCTTAAATTCTCTGCCTATTGATTGCTTAATGATCCTTTTCTCGAGGTGCTTATATTTCCACTACAGTGATAGCAATAGCTGGAGTTAATATTTCAGTACGAAGTCTGGCTTAGAAATGCCACTTATTGTGGTTGCAGAATACAAGGCACCGGGACCTCTTTTTTCTCATTTGCTGACATTAAATGGCTATATTTACATGTTTACAGTATTTCTGTGTGAGCATATACAAAAGGCTAGAAAATGAGTGCTTGATAAAAGAGATAACATAATAATGTAAAGAGGGGTGTACTAAAAAGCTTTAAAACTTAAAAGGGTCACTGCAGACAATAAAGGAGCAAGGCAAAAATGTGTGTGCATCCTACGGAATAAAACAAAAGAATGTTGTCAGCCAGGTATCAAGACATCAAGACAATGTTGCATTTGTAATCATAAATTGGTCATATATGGTTCGATATGTTTGGCAGATTCATGCACTTGAATTGAGTTTGGAAAATGGGGTCAAAGGGCAGATTGAGCAGTCTAAATCTTCAGGTACAGTGGCTAGGTCAATTCATAATCAAGTTGGTACATCAATTGCCACAACGAGACCAATTTGCAAAAGTAATTGATCTTGCAACAACAGCCAGAGACTGACACAAAGTGTATCATCAACTGCCAGGGTCACTGACTAAAACAGAAAAAGCTGTCTCTTTTTTATTTGATCATACATGTTAATATATTATTATTATAATTATTATTTTTTTGCAATAAGACTAATGCAAAACATGTGCAGGGCATAAAGAGCAGATCAACGGAATTCCAGAAAACATGGATAGTAAATTCCACTACTGCAGTATTGCAAACATTAGGGTAGACCTGGTTGTTCTGTGAGAATACATAGACAAAGAACTTTAAAAAAGGTGTCAAGAGAACTTGAAAAATATGTCAAATTCTGTTGCAGTGTATGGCCACCTAAATAATAAACTATCCGAGTCCTTTAAATCAAAGGAGGGTAGCAAGGAACTTAAAACTGCAGAACATATAAACATCCCCTTTAAATAAACATACAGATTGTAATCTCTATAAAGGCCTTTGGGTACAATATTCCCAATGTATTTATCCACCAAACTTCACGTTTCTTTAAAAACTGCTGTCTATCCTCAACCCTCCTGGGATTAATCGTAACCCACTCGTAAGCTATAAACTTAAACTGTTCTAAAGTGTGTCCCATCTCCACAAAATGTCTGGGCATGGGTAGTGAAGTCTGCTTTCACTGGATAGTGGACTTGATTTGAGTAATCCTAGATTTTATTTGAGGCTTGATCTATGTCGGAGGAACAATTACAATGCTGAACAATGTATATTCTTGTATTTACTTCCTGTTGGAGTTGGTTAAATTGTTATTGGTTGCTTGTTATTTTTAATTATATTTATATGGGTTGAGATAGGCAGTGCATCCCAACACGTTGCATATCCAGGGATACTTTCCGATTGCCGTTTGGAGTCAGGAAGAAATTTTTTCCCCCTTTTTAGCTGGGGTTTTTTGCCTTCCTCTGGATCAACTGTTAGGTAGGGTTAAAAAAAAAAAAAAAGGGGGTGAATAGGTTGGACTTGATGGACGTATGTCTTTATTCAACCTTAATTACTATGTTACTATGTTACATATTAAAATGCTGGAAAAGAATTGGACTTTTTGATATCATGCAATGGATCAATATACTATTAACCTGTGTATTGTCCTGAATGTCATTTTACAAAGAATAAAAAAAGGCTAATGACAAATACAAAATGGTAAAGATCCATGTTGCTATATCAATCTAAGAATGCAATAAAAGTCTTTTTGGAGGCATAAATACAATTTATAAAAAAGACATTGGTAGATAAGCCACATCATGTACATTGCAAAACACCATAAATAAGCTGGACACAGCACAAGGTAATTTTTAGCTTGTCAAAAAGCTCACATATCTGTTTTCTCTGAGAGTTTACAGAAGTGAAAAGGAAAGAAACATAAAAGACCAATAATACATAGTCACTCTCATTCAAGAAATCAATACACCCCAGACTGCCATTAATTAACAGAATGCAAGAACATCATGGATAACAAACAAATATATAGAGTACCCAATAATTATTTTAAAAAAATATGTATCTCTCACCTCTGCAAACAACAGCATTTTAGAGAAATCCCCTTTTAAATAAAATTATGTCCTTTCCAGGGGGGATACTGGATCCAGGCTCAGAACCGTCAACTAGCTACAGTTACTGCCTGTGATCTTCCTGTAATAAAGACTAAGCAGACAAATATAACATATAGGTCTAGGCCACACTAGTCCGATCGTGCCTTTAAAAGCAGAAACTAGTGTGACCAATTGATGTGGCCACACTAGTGCATCGGCATGCGTTGCCGTGTGTTCTGCATTTTTTGTGAAATCCCATGCTCTCTGGTTGCGCAGTATTGCGCAATCTCAGCGGACGTGCAAGAGCTTCAGTGTGGCCTCTCCGTACTAGGAAGGAGGGCTACAGAAATACATTTAGGTTCCTATCTGATAGCTCTGTACACAGCATGTGCCATGCTTTCTCTGCCCAGAAAGCAGTAGAACAGGTTTAGGACAACCTTTGGTTCATCCTTCGGAGACACTCTAATAGTAACACACTACTGCCGCTTACAGGGCAGTACCATCAGCTATTCATTCTGGACTTATAACATGGCTTATTATCTAACATCTTCAGGATGTAACTATCCTTAAGTAGATGTGGAGTTTGGGTTATGAATGAGAGTGAATGAGTATATAAGAGTGCCCCAAAAAGGCATCTAAAGCAACTCCATACAGCCTCCATCAAGCAGCATTTAACATCTAGGAGGACTGCTAAGCCATATACTATAACAGAGTGCTGCCATTTTGTTACCTTTTATTTTGTTTGTTACTTTACTTAATAAATCTTTAAAAACCTTTGTACTTTAAGCTTTTTTTTAACAAGTTAGTTAGACACGTATGTCAACGGATCCAACATTTCTCAATGTTGGAAGCTGTTTTTGCTATAGCCCTTACAGCCCCCTGGCTAATCATCATCAAAAATCTGTGGATAGAAGGCAAAAGAGCAGTCCACCTTTTTCCTCAGAACATGCACACCTACGGACTCATGTCTAAATTGCAGAGAATTACACATTTCAGCTACAAGCAGTTATAAAAAATTACTTTGTGGGCCTGTAATCAACAATGCCCAAATTTTCACACCACAGTAATCATAGCTGGCTGTCTTAAAATGCAGTTCTGTGATCTACCAATCTACAATTGTTCTATTCATTCAGCCACAGAGCAGAGGAGGAATGGCAAGAGACTGGGTCAGGTAAGAGACTTCAGGGGCATCTTTGGAAAATATTAGTATGGGAAAGTTAGGTTTGGGGGGGTGTTAACATTTATAGCTAGACTTAAAATAGGCTTGCTCTGTAACAAAATACAATGTGATTACATCCATATCCAATTCGACTTATAAATGCTAGTTTTAAAGAGGTAAAATAAATATTTGTAGTACTGTAAGTTCAGCTTTCTACTAGACTCTTGTTAAATTTAAAAAATGCAATGTAAACTAAGAAAAAAGTTAATCTTTTAGTATAAGCAGCATTAATAAGAATTCATTTATGCAATGAAGAGCACAAGTAAACTGCCTTTTCTTTAGATTTATGCCTCCCACAGAATATATATCAAGACAAACGTTAGAAAACAGTTTGGTTTCCTGCACGGAGACCATTAATATAAACCATATATACTCGAATATAAGCCGTGGTTTTTAGCTTTTAACATCAGCCTAAAAAGCTAACCTTGGCTTATACTCGGGTCAAAGCAGCTTTACAGTAAAGAAGGAGACAACGGTCAGGAGAGCCAGTAGGAGCAGGAACACAGTTGCGTGCATGTAGGCGCACCTCATCTATAAAATATCTGGACGTAATGGAGGGGCAAGACCTCTGACTCTCCTGCTGGTAAGAGATACTGGTAGTTTTAAAAGTTTCATTATAGGTCTATGGGCTAAGAGATGGGGAGGAGCATTTTTGGCCTACAGTAATAAGTTTGTTTAATCTTGCCACTCCAGATGTGTAGAAACTACAACTCCCAGCAACCAAAGCATGCTGGGAGTTGTAGTTTCCATACATTTGGAGTGCCAAGGAATTGGGGGTTACTGGATTTGGCTATTATTATATTGGCACCAATACTGTCCTTTACTAATTACAGGTTTGTAGTAGTGGTCATAAATTCTACCCTCAGCTTATACTCAAGTCTATCAAGTTTTACTTGTTTTTCAGGTAAACATAAGTGCCTCGACTTATACTCAGATGGGCTTATATTCGAGTATATACAATAGTTAACTATTAACTCCCTCTGAAACCCCACTTTGTAAATAGCATTACACATGGCATATGCTTTCTATGAAATGCTTTGTTGATAACCTTACCTGTATAATGAGGATTATTAGGTATTAGTCATCTTTTTGACTTTAAATCAAAACATTGAATGTTAATCTGTATTGCTTCTTTTCCAAGATAGTCCCGGTTGAAACCACCACAAGCCAAGGCGTAGGTCGCTGGCCTTACATCATTACAGCCATTGCACTGCCCAGTTTACAGTTTACATGCACTTTTAGTCTCACACTGTTCATAACGATAATGACTCACCATATTTTATGTAAAGCTGCATAATTATAAACCTCCCAATCAATGCCTTTACACTATGCACTACCAATACTTTGCTTCCCCTATCAGTCTTCAACAAAAACAAGTCTTTTCTCTTTGCATTAATCTCTGTGGAGCAATTTGTTTAAATAGAATTTACCATAGAGTTATCATTCTTAACAATTAACAGGCAAATAGCAGTGCTGTAGTCACCAAAATGCCTGCTTTTTGGCTGGCCTTATGTATTATAAGAAATAATATGCTACCTACAATGTAATATACAGAGTTACTTCACCTCGGAGTTCCATGCCCTGTAAATTCACAGAAAAGAGCAAAATACAGAACAAGGTGACTCACAGAGAACTGCAACACACAATATATATATATATATAATACATTTTATACTGAAAGAAGAGGATATTACCACACCTCAGAGTTCCCTGTCCTGTATAAAAGCACTCAGCCTGGGGCCTCATACTTCTCTATGGTCATGGAACTCCTCAGTGGCGTTATATCCTTATATTACACTGTAGGTAGTGTATCACTCCTTATATATTACACCGTAAGGGGTGCATTATCACTTATAATTCCTGCTTTATACAAAACATATATTCCAATCCTGTATATGTAAAATGAAAGTGCAATAAAATGAATTAAAAGGAAAATATGTTCAAAAAACCCTTTCAAGGTAAAAAAAACAATATGAAATATATTGCAATATTGGTCTTTTCCAAATTAAACATGCGTATGGCTAAAAGCATATGGACTTCAACACCCTGTGAATAAATCCATGGTGATTTATGCTTTCAAACAAGCAATTGAACAAAATCCTCAACAGAGTCAATATATGGATAGTTATAACTTACACTATGAAAGCTGTTCTGAGAATAAAGAGAGAAAATCATTGATTTCCAGCAGACATGTCATAGCTAATCTAATTGTACTAGATACCTTGTTAAAGAAATGGATCAGAAATCTTGAAAGAAGACATTCATAAATGGAAACTAAAAATATGCTATTACTGCAACAGCTACAAGAAAAACAATTCAGCAGTTGGTTAAAATGTAACTAGTTCGTTTTTACATTGCTGATAGATAACATGCAGAGAATACCTACCCATTAATTTAATTATGGTTATAAATTGTGTCCTTGTGCTTACTAGTGTTTGTTAAAGGGCATGTCCACCCCAAAACTATAATTTAACCTACTACTGTGTAGTGTTCAAAAAACCTTACCATACATCTCTGCTCCAAATGGTACTCCTGCAGTGCCTGTGCAAAGTTAGGAAAACTGAAGTGTAGGAGCTGTCTGTGAGTCATCCAGGTACCTGCTATTTTCTTGTCCTTATTGAGGTTTTGGCATGTGTGGGAAGCCCCCCCTTCCCTCCATCCCTCTGGATCAATCTTGTGTGCCTGGTGCCCTACCTAAAAAAATATATTTCTGTGTAGTGTACGGCATCCTAGCCCACCCCCAATGCCATGTTTGTATAATTAAAAAAGCAGCAGAACATTACATCGCTTCATTCCCCAAGCTTTCTGCAATGGAGACAGCTGGGTCTGTGATTTGCTGCCTCTAAGCCAATCACAGACACGGCTGCCGGTCCGGTCCCCTCCTTGTAGTTCCATCAAGCATTGGGCCTAGATCAGAGTGCCGGGGGATTGAAGGACTGTAAGTAGAGTTCTGCTGCTTTTTTAAATAAACAAATATGGAGTTTGAGGATGGGCTAGGGTGCCCTGCATAACAGGGGAAAAAATGTGAGCATAGATCCCCTTTAATTTGTGATTTAGAGGAAGATATTTATGAAATGCTGTTCTGCCATTAAAACAAAGCTTTGTAGCTCACTGACAAACTTCTCTATCCTGTGTTAAGTGGGTAGACAGATTTACGTAACTGTCTTTTCCAGCGGAACATTAAAGGATAGTTTCACTCAAAAAGTGGACCTATCCGTTTACTCATTAATTGAAGAACAAGTGGTAAAGGAGCTATGTCTTACATCCCATTCTTCAATTATTTAATTAACCCCCGGAATGAAGGGGCAAAACTTACCCTAGAGTGTGATCTGTCACTGAGTAAAAGTAGGTAAAAGTAAAAGACTTGAATGTTAAACATTTGTTAGGATTGTCTACCCTAGCAGACAAAAGAAATGATGAGGAGTAAAGTTTATTTATAAACAATGAATATGTGTGAACAAATAACCCAGCTACAGTGAACAAACACACACAACACAAATACCTAAACTAAAGGACTATCTAATAAAGAAGATATGATTATACAGAGACACAGAAAATATGAACAACAGGCAGGGAATAAAAATCTGAGTAGCTAAACAACAAAGCCAGGGAGCAAAAGCAAGTCAAGTCAGGATCAGACCATGGTCAAGAAACAGGGAAATCAAGGTTTTAATACAGAAAGACAATTCCAAGGTGAGGTTCTGGCATTATAGGAAAGTGGAGTCCTTTAATACTGTAAGTCAGGGATGTCCAGCCTGCGGCCCTCCAGATGTTTGAAAAGTACAACTCCCAGCATTCCTCCATTGCAGAAGAAACCAAGGAAAGTTGGGAGTTTAAGAACATCTGGTGGGCTGCAGGTTGGACATCCCTGCTGTAGGTGCAACAGTTCACAGGTAATGATGATTAAGTAACAATAATCTGGTAAATCTGTTGTATTCAATTAGATCAACTGGACTTGAAGTTTAGTTCTTGAAGATGTTTCGCTAGTCATCCGACTGGCTTTCTCAATTCAGAATGACTTGTACAAGAATCTGTGGCAATTATGTACCCTGGAAAATCCCAATTAGCATATCACAGCCAGGTGTTAAGGGTGTGATTAGATAGTGGCTAAGAGGTGTTATAGGAACGCCCAGAGTAAGGTGTCAAAACAGCATTGTACATGGCAGACAGATGGTGTCGAACCCCCCCACCTCTATTTAGGCTTGGTTTCTTTATTTTCACATAAATGGCCTCCTTGACACCTCTCTTGAACCAGTCAAGTTCCTTTGCCAATATGTTAACATTACAATCTTCAAAGGTATGTCCTTTATCCTTAAGATGCAGGTACATGGCTGAGTCCTGACCCGAGGAATTGGCTCTTCTGTGCTGGGCCATACGTTGATGCAGTTGTTGTTTGGTCTCCCCCACATACAAATCAGAGCATTCTTCTGCGTATATGATGTCGCTTTTCTTGTGTTTCGGTATTGGGTCTTTCGGATGTACCAATTGCTGCCTCAGCGTGTTGCTCAGTTTAAAGCAGACAGGGATACGGTGTTTTTTGAAAACTCTTCTTAATTTCTCAGAGACCCCTGCTACATATGGGATGACCATGTTCTTTCTCCTGTCTTGCTTTTCCCCTTCACTGTTGGTATTCGTGTTCTTTTCTTTCCTTCTGCTTCTTTTGACAAAGGCCCAGTCTGGATATCCACAAGTTTTAAGGGCTCCTCTGAGATGTTTCATTTCTTTAGCATTCGCCTCTGTGCTAGTGGGGATGTTCTCGGCTCTGTGTTGCAGGGTTCTGATGACCCCCAGCTTGTGATCTAAAGGGTGGTGGGAGTCAAACATCAAATACTGATCTGTGTGTGTTGGTTTTCTGTAAACCTCTACTTCCAGTTTACCATTCTCCCTGACTTCTACCAAGCAGTCCAAGAAAGCCAGTTTGTTGTTTTGTACCTCTTCCCTTGTAAATTTGATGTTTTGGTCTACCGCATTAATGTGTTCTGTGAAAGCTTGTACTTCCTTCTGGTGGATTTTAACCCAGGTGTCATCCACATATCTGAACCAGTGGCTGGGTGCTATGCCCTTAAAGGTATTAAGCGCCAGTTTTTCTACCTCCTCCATGTAAAGGTTGGCTACAATGGGTGAAACTGGAGATCCCATAGCACATCCGTGTTTTTGCTTATAGAACTTATCCCTGTATTTGAAATAGGTGGTATTCAGGCACAAGTCCAGTAAGGCACACACCTATCCTGGGTTGAGAACAGTTCTGCTGGTGAGAGTGCTGTCTTGGCCTAGCCATCGGATGACTAGCGAAACGTCTTCAAGAACTAAACTTCAAGTCCAGTTGATCTAATTGAATACAACAGATATACCATGACCTGGATGAATGAGAACCTTCACAAGCAATAATCCGGTAAGTTGAAACAGCATACTGTTGGAGATAAATGGAAGGTCAGGTAAGCATAGAAATGGACAAGAAGAGCAAGTGCCACTGCCAAATATACCACTGTTGCCATAAATTTACAACTCCAGCTGTAAAAAAAGACACTATTTCACGATAATACGTCTTTATGATTACATCCCTAAATCAGAAGGCAGAAATTTGTGCTAACATGAAGTTTCTCTAGCCAAACCTGATAAAGTTTGGCTAGACAATAGGCAAGGGCAATTGTGACAGTTTTTCGAGGGGTTATATTTACTTAAATTACTGGAGTGGAGTGGAATAACACAGTTTATTTGTGTTCTATGGGAATGTTTTTAGATTATAGAGCATACAATTTTTAGTTCAAAATCAACCTGTTGGCAATAGGAGCATTAAGTTAATAGGGTCAGAAAAGAAATTAAAGGACAATTATATTATCATTTAAAATTAAACACTTGGCATATTGTGCCAGCATTCCAAGAATAAAGCCCTTTGTACTTACAATGATTAAGAGCACGGATTCTGCTCAAAAAGCATAAGGTGCTGAGCTGCAATGACATGTATTCATGTGCAAGGATGATGGCCTAATAAAAGTTTGTTTTTATACACCAGTTTGCAGAGTGTGTGAGGTCCCCTCACAAGTTTACTTTGTACTTACTATGTTGCACTTTACTGATGGGGACTTTCTCCTCTTTCACTTACAAGAACCTTTCTTTGTTCCAGTGCACATTGTTGGGGAAGGAGAGTGTCACATTTTAAAATGGGTTCACACAGTACAGATTTAAAGTCAAAGGCAAGCAGATTCCATTGGACATTGTTGGCAGCAGGATCATTCATTTTCTGCCCACAACACAGCAGACAAATGGCCGAACCTGTTGGACCCAGAATCAACTTTTTATTAGTACTATGTATACATAGCTTAAGCAAGTTTCTCTGCTCTCCCATTGGATACCTTGTGATTGAAGGCAGGAAGAATGGATCTGAAGGTGGACAATGGGGCTAGGAAGAAACCAGCACTGCAATTACAAAGGGCTATAAATTGAATGATTAATATTGCTCTTATATTATGTTGTGATGGTGTTTATAAAAAATTCAAAATGGAGTATATTTTTAAACCAAAACAATGTACAAACATCCAGCTTGTTTTTAGTCTATTTTTTGTTTTTTCATGTAAGTGTATTTTTTTTAAATTGGTATTTTTTTGCCAAGGAACAGTTTTCTTGTTATTGCAATGGGCACTCAAATCAGCAGGATTTTTATTTAAGCTTCTTTGCAATTTGTTTTGCTGAGATATTTAGATGTAACAATTTACCATCTGTACAATGAAGGAATGAACCTCTCCTTTAAAAAACAAAACTAATTATCTTATTGTCCAATTGGAACAATGTAACTCAGCCATTTTATATATATATATGTATGTATTTGCCAGTGTAACAAAAACAAGGTACCATTTCTTTTCTCAAAATGCTGTACAATAGTGCTTAGAAACAAGCCTTGTTGCCTCCTAAATCTGTATGAAAGGTGTCAAAAGATCTTACAAAAAAGAGGGAAAAAAACATGTTATGTATGTAAGTATAAAGTAAGTAAGTATGAACTGTTATACCAGGGGTTATGCACCAGGGGTTATAGACGGTATTACAAGGGGACGGTATTACATGTATTAAAGAAAGTAAGAATTCTAAGGTATCTGTTAGTACAAATGAATGCTGTCAAATGCTATTTAAATGAATTCATAATTTATGTAAAAGGGAATTGCAAACATACCAGTTGTTTTATGTAAATACATTGGGCAATATTTATAAAGGGTCAAAATCTATAATTTCTAATAAAGTTCCTCCATCGCAGTCAAAAAATACAACTTGTAGCAGCAGCAGATTCAAACCAACATTCACAAAACAGTAAACCTATAAGTATAAGGCATCATTATAATTGCTCCACTACTCAGGTTTGTTCAGTCAGTTTGCCCGTATGGCTTATCTTATCTTGGAAAAACATATCTAACATATATCAAGAATCTTTAAATAAGATACATAAATAAAGACATTTTCACAACTCAATTTATGTTACTAACTGGCATGTCTTTATTGGCTTACAATTGACGAAATGATAATTGTGATTGTATACATGTACGTGATGTAATGCATAGTATTTACCACTAAGGGTGTTTGTTGTCACCACAAAATGGTTGCTTTGTTTGGTTTGAACATAAAGATTATTGTTACTTAAAAGGAAAAAAATGTAATAGACTTAAGGATATAAATTCCCAGCCTGTGCACCTGCAGAAGCGGTGCTCATAATACATTTATGTAAAGAGTGCACCAGTGGCTTTGCTTGTATTTACAAATTTCAAAAGCAGCATACATTTGTTTTTATGTGGGGACTGAAGGGGAAATATGCATTTAAAGTACAACAACATTAAATTATCTCTCTTGAAATTTCTCCCTTTAGACATTTTAATATTTTTGCCAAGTAGATAAGTGTTTATAGAAAACCGAAGCCATCTAAATTACACTTATGTTAAAATCTTTATAATCAGGGTTTAATGAGCCAAACACATGTTCAGGATAGAGTTGCAGTTTACGTTGTTGCTAGTAAATGAATCCCTCTGTGAAGTTGCTAATTTTTTCTCGCTCTATAGAAATTCTATTAAATACTGATTAAGCTGCCATGTATATGATTTCAGTCTAAAGTCAGATAATGTAATAATCATTTAGGCACATGAAGAGGCAAATGATTTAAACAGCAAGGAAAATTCCCAATTCTTTAGCTGTTTCTTTCAGCATGTATAAAGAGGGGACTTCACTGTCCTCAACTTGAAACATTTTATTTTTCATTTAGCTGTTAATCAAGCTTCAGAGCAGGAGACATTCCAGGGGAACAAAGCAGGAGAGCAGGCAGCCTGAAGTGCACCAGCATAACACCAACAGCTGTGTGCCATAATTTAAAAAAACTTGGCAAACGTATTCTTGGCTTCATATCTTTAATAGCATTAAAAAAAGTAAATTCCTAAAAACTCAATTGGAGAATTTTGGGGGATGTTGAACAGAATCAATGAATAAATTAAGAATCAACTTAGGGACAGATGTGGGACAGGGGACCAGATGTGAAAAGTAATACTTTAAATTAGGTCAGAGCTGTAACTGGGTCATTTGTAGACAGCTGCTAATTACTGGTACTTTTCAATTTGGATTCTTCTGAATTTGCAATTCTATGCAGCTTTTCATCCATTTCAGTCTGCAGATCCTTAGAAGTAGTGATGGCTTGTATTAACACATTTTTTTGGCAGTTCTGCACCTGAAGATCTTCATAGACTCAGTAAAAAAAAACAGAAAACCCAGTAAAAGCTCCTTTACCTTTGTATGCACTATTTTACAACTTCTAGAATTTTCTTTCTTCTTATACACTTATTATATACACAAATTATTGGTCATGCTTGACCTAATAAATGCCCAGTCTTTCTTATTAAGTGTTACCAAACTGAATATTATAGTAAGAACCTAAGATAACTGAAGCCTAAAGTATGCAATACTACTTTATTTCATTACACTCTAGTTTGCAATGCCAGATGGCTTTGCATGATAAATTTGCATTTTTTTGTGTACAGGGACCTGGAAAACAAGAGGGGGAAAAAAAACACTAAAGGTATATTATTTTGACAAAATAATGAAAAATCGTAAATCATTGAAGCAGAAATGTTAAATTTTAAACATTTAATTATGCATCAAATCTGCTGTGGAGTTTTTCAAACCCGACAAGAGACCATAATTAGATTTGTGAACTCCTGGAAATTGCTTCTGTGGGTGCTCATAGTGATTATGTAAATGTCCATAGATTATATAGTAAGTTGGTAAAGCCTTTAACTTATTTATAAAGAATCCTTTAGCTCTAACAATGTCTTATAGGGTTTGCAGCATATTTTTTAAGTCTGTCAGCAAGTGGGCATACATTACATTTAGTTTATATTTCCATTACAATTTTGGGGGTATTTATTTTATTTGGCATAATGTTTTTTAAACTGAGAGTTTCATTTGAACCATACATCGCAAATTGCAGCCCAGGTGTCATTGTATACATAACTTATAAAGTAGTTTTTTTTTAATCCATAAGCATATTACTGAGATAGCAGAGTCTTCTCATTTTCATTATTTAAATGGGATTCCGAGAAAATAGCTCAACTTGTGCTTAATATTCCCCTTTCTTTAACTGAAGAGAATGATAAGATGAATGAGGAATAATGCTTAATCCAGTTCTAGTTTCTTTTTATTGTGACCAACCAACCATTTTAATTAATAACAATATCAAGACAGAGTAGTTTACTGAACCCTTTCAATATATTTACAGTTTGTAAAAAGAGCCATTAAAACGCAGGTGGAATTTGTATTTCAAAATAAATCTTTCCCCTAATTCTGGCTAGCTAGAGGTTAATCTCAAAGCATTTACTTCCACAATTCCCTAAAATTGAATTCTTGTATTTTATCTGAACCTTTAATTTCAGCAGGGAAGCAAATCTCTTTAACATTGTTTGCTTTATTTTAATTTAGACATAGAAAACACAGTCATTGATTTCAGTGTTCACCTTGCTGCTTTTCACATTAAGAAGCTAATAAATATATCCAATGGGATTTAAAAAACAGATACTTTGATCCAAAATGGAAAACTTTTCCTAATATTGTAAAGAAAGATAAGTTTATAAATAAAGCATGCTCATAATGTACATACATCTGGTAAAGCCTGTAGACTCTAAAGAGTTATCAAAAAAGACACCTGACCAGAAGAGCTTGGCTGAAATAAATACATTCATGTATTAGGTACATTTCATAGACATCTTTCATTTTTTCTTGGGAGAATCATGTAAATCGGGAATGTTATACTTTCAGCCCTCCCGAACTATTCAAACTATTCAGGATTTCGAACTATCCAAACTTTCAATAATTAACAAATTTTTTGATGATTCTCGAATTTTTAGCGTTCTTTAACCCTAGAATGCAGCATTCAGTAACCCTTGAATTCAGAGATAACCCTTGACTTTAGTGCTCCATATTCCCTTAAATGTGGCCTTTAGTAACCCTCGTAATCACCGATTTCGGCAACCCTTGAAATTTCAATGCAGAAGCTCGAAAATAGCTTGACCATGGGGGCAAGTAGTATTTAAACAAGTTCAGAATATTTGTAGGTGTTCCCCAGACCATTTCTCGTGTCCCAGAGCCATGTACAGTAAGTTACCATTGCTATTTTAACCGTATTTAATCCGAATTTTTCAAACTATTCTGTCCCCCATTGACTTTAATGGCTTCATTTTTGAACTTCTGTCTTTCACTGAAGTTCGGAAGTTCAAAAACAAACCGAACTTTAGGATGATCTGCATCTTTACTAGCAATTGACTTATAATTGGCAATATGTTTCAAAATACTGTATGTCTAACGAATGTATGTGTACATGTAAAACATGTAATATCTATCAACCCTTTGTCAGATTATTATACATAATATTAATATATTGATTAATAATATCGATTACAGCGATATAGAGGTGCCTGTATTCTTCATGTAATTATGGTAGAGATACAATGGGGGAGATACAATATGGCCCATTTTCGTCTAAAACCCACGTTAACCCGAAGAAATTTCGGGTTAACGTGGGTTTTAGATAGATTTTCGAGCACAGCACCATTTCCGAATGTTTTTGGAAATAGCGCTGTGCTAACGATCCAAAACCAATAGCGTTAAAGTTTTGCACTACTTTGTAGTGTGAAACTTAACGCTATGGCTTGTGGAGCGTTAAAGTGCCACTCCTTACCTTAGCCCGATCCCGCGATGCAATAACTGATGTAATCTCGTTTACGTCAGTTATTGTATCGCGGGATCAGGCTAAGGTAAGTAACGGGAGAAGTGATATTGAATCTCCCCAAATATGGCCCATTTTAGTCTAAAACCCACGTTAACCCGAAGAAATTTTGGGTTAATGTTGGTTTTAGATGGATTTTAGAGCACAGCGCCATTTCCGAATGTTTTTGGAAATAGCGCTGTGCTAACGATCCAAAACCAGTAGCTTTAAGTTTTGCGCTACTTCTTAGCGCGAAACTTTTTGCTACGGGTTGTGGATCATTAAAGTCCCGCTCCTCTTACCTTAGCCCGATCCCGCAATGCAATAACTGACGTAATCTTGTTTACATCTGTTATTGTATAGCGGGATCGGGCTAAGGTAAGTAACGCAAACTTCCCGTATTGAATCTTCCCTTTTGTTTTCACTAAATGTATAGAACATAAGTCTAGCATCTTAGTCCAACAAAAGTAGGCATTAAATGTATTAGCTAATATTGTCTGAATAAATGTACAAGCTTTCCAAATTGGCTTTATAGATTGTACATCTGTAGATCAAATGATTCCAACTGATGACAGTCTCTCAAAATGATGTGGCATGCTTTTAATTTGTAGTCCAATAACTGTTGTAGGACTGTTAGACTTCTCTTATGATATTCTATAAATATTCAACTGACAAACCAGCATTAGAAGTCAAACTTTAGTTCAAGCACCAGGTAAGGTAAGACTTACAAGGACGTTATATGATGAAACAAATAGGGAATGTGGCATGCACTTTATTCACAATTCCTAAGTGTAGAATTGCAGGTTGGGGTTCCTTGTTATAGATTGTAATTGGATACTAATAATTCTGGAAATGGCCAGCTTATGATGCGTTATTTATTGCCTTGTGCTTGTTTTGTTGTTACTGCAGCCCTAGGCTATTAAAACTAAAAACAGAAGTGGAGTATGAAATATGACTTGTAATGTAGAAAGGCACCTTAGTTTCTACCTTTGTAGTCAGCGACAATTCTATGTTCTATATCTATATTTCAGTTTAGGCTTTTATACTGCTGAACAATCAAAAAACAGAATGGCAGAAACTTAATTGAACAGAGAAATATATATTTCAACACATTTTAACAGTTTCATTGTTAATCAAAGTCAATTGTAAGTTAAACTGACATATAGAGAATTAGTCTGAGTGGTTGGAAAAATAACTAAATATGAAAACATTGAAAATAATTAAATGTTCTGAGTAATCAATGGTGGCATATTTGCATGGCACCATTAACAATATGCTATTTCTAATTTGATCTTGGTTGAGAAAAGAATGACTTTAATCAATCTAATTTTATAAAATGCAGCAAAGAAACCAGAAAGCGGCTTATCCAACACATTGTAGGGTGCCAACAAAAAAATCTTTAGCTATAAATATATTTCCTGCATCTTGAGAATGCCATTTCCCCCTTTTCACTGTGCCAAACACCATCTAGTTATCCCATTGAAAGTGCAGATATCCTTTAAACGCCCTCCCCATGGAGTGACACCCTAGGGCATGGACAAAAGCACGGAGGGTCTCAACCAGCGCAAGTAAAATATAACTTTTAATGCAACAAATTTATAAAATTACAGAAAGGGAAAACATTCAATAGTCCTAGGGCATGGACTTTCTATGGGGCTGTGTATTGGACTTTGTATGGGGCTGTGTATGGGACTTTCTATGGGGCTGTGTATTGGACTTTGTATGGGGCTGTGTATGGGACTTTCTATGGGACTTTCAATGGGGCTGTGTATGGGACTTTCTATGAGGCTGTGTATGGAACTTTCTATGGGGCTGTGTATGGGACTTTCTATGGGACTGTGTATTGGACTTTGTATGGGGCTGTGTATTGGACTTTGTATGGGGCTGTGTATTGGACTTTGAATGGGGCTGTGTATGGGACTTTCTATGAGGCTGTGTATGGGACTTTCTATGGGGCTGTGTATTGGACTTTCTATGGGGCTGTGTTAGGGACATTTTTAGGAGGGTGTGTATGGGGACTTTCTATGGCGCTGTGTATTGACTTTCTATGGGCTGTGTATTGGACTTTCTATGGGGCTGTATATGGGACTATGTATGGGACTTTCTATGGGACTGTGTATGGGACTTTCTATGGGACTGTGTATGTATGGGAAACTTTCTATGGGACTGTGTATGGGACTTTCTATGGGACTGTGTATGAGGCTTTCTATGGGACTGTCTGTGGAACAATCTATGGGGGTGGCTATGGGAGAAAGTTAACCCTCTATTTATACTCGAGTCAAACATTTTTCCTGATTAATCAGTTAAAAATAAGTACCTCAGTTTATTCGGGTCAGATTATACTCAAGCATATACATTATGCCTTTACATTTTTAAACAGATACTGTGTATTAGGCATAGGCAGACAATTCACCTGTATGTTTTTTCCAGATCAGTATTTGTCTGTCCTTACTCTTTGGATACTAACTTTAATAATCGTTTAGACCAGGGATTTTCAATCGGTGTGCCTCCAGATGTTTAAAAACTATACCTCCCAGGATTCCTCAACTACAGAGGGAAGTCAGGGAATGCTGGGAGTATTTTTACATCTGAATTTGAATGCTGGGAATGCTGAATTTGAGAATCCCTGGGTAAGACAGCACTATATACTGTGCAGCAATACTGTTCATGACAGGATATACATACATATATATACATTTTGCCTACTGTATCTGTGCATACATAGAGTATATTGGGGAGTTTGGATAGGAATAGATGTTTCCTTTCTGTTCTTGCACAATGAAAAGGGAAATAAACACTGTTTTTTTCAATTAGTCAATATCTCACATAATTTTACATCTAGCACTGCCATTGCACGCATTTTTTTTATAATACATAGCAAAACCTTTCAGTAAATAACTCTTCAATCTTTGGTTTCATCAATTTAAAAGAAGAAATTTTAAAAAAGTACAACAATGAGAAAAACTGCACGCATTTAGTTCATCCTTTTTAAAAAAAAAATCCCTGTTATGGGCCAGATTAATATACAGTAACATTCTTATTTCTAATGCATTTAGATCTCGGGTGGGCAATTACATTTCTCATGAGGAACTTACAGGGCTATTCAATAAAAGTTTTTATCGTATGAAATGGTGTTAATTTTGCCCCAACCAATCAGATGTAAGCTTACAAATGTTAAATAAGATCTGATTGGTTGGGGAAAAATTAGCACCATTTTAAATGATAAGAACTTTTATTGAATCTCCCTGTTAGTGTTGGGAAGGGCCAGACCAATAGGTTCCACTCTGTTCTTATTACAGAGATTGTAAAACTGGATTTTACAAACAGATGAAATTAATATCTCTGCTTCATAGGATGATTTTTTTTTTTATTTGGTACAATTTTTAATGCCCAGGTGTGATTAAGATACTTGCAGATTGCATTGGTTCCTACTAACCATTTTTATGCGGAAAAAATAACTAGGCCAATAACATGCTTGCTCAATAGGATTTCACATTGAAAGTACAGACATTTCCCTTTATATATGCTAATTCCACAGAAACCAGCTCAGTTTGCAATAAATGTCAGTTTTGATTCTAAAGACAGAAACATCAAAATTCTGCAAACAAGCAACTTTCAAATCCCAGAACTCAGTTAATCCTTATTATAAACTTTTGCAGGCCATACAGTAGTCGATGTACATACTGACTTTTCAACAACTGTCTGACAATTTCCTTGGAGGACAATGTATTAGTGGGTGACTGAGTTAAACATATGTTGAAAGTTTTAACTGCGTGTTCAGTTGCATGGAACTATACTGCAATAGCGCTGCTATGTTTCTCACTGGTACAGTAATGGCTATGGATAAGAATACATCATTTATAACCAATATTTGGATTACATTCTATATATATTATGTACATTATCTTTTTTTGTTATACTCCCCACATCAAAGCTAAATAACTGTTCCTTATTTCTTGACATCTTCTCCCAGTTTTCAGGCTGTAGACAAAACACACACTTAAAAAAAATAATATATAGAGATATATATATAGACCCTGATGACGGCCTAGACGGTGGCCGAAATGCATTGATCACAGTTCATACACGTGCATTACATTTGAGAAGTCCCGAGAGTGCCCTGTTTTCTCTACAGTTGTCTTGTGTCTATTTCGCAGGTTAAGCACCTGGGCTGAGTGGCGTGGATGAGTGTGAGCATATTTTGGAAGATTATATGTATTTATTTATATATTATATATATATATATTTACAGAATGAAGTTTAAAATGTACTTTTATCATCATAAATGCAAAAACATACACACACCCCTCCCCACACAGACACAGCGCATAAACCCTCATGTTCATAAATTCAAAGATCGTCTCCCAAACTTCACATAGATTCAAGCACACACATTCCAATTTCCAAATTAGGATTAAAGGGACTGTCCACTTCTCTTTTCAAATAGACATATAATGTAGATAAACCCTCAAAACCTAAAGTTCGTTTTAGTCAAAAACTAGAAATTATTATTAGTTATTAATACTCACAAGCTCCTCACTCCACCGCCGCTTCCAGGTTCTTCTCTCAGTCTCCACTGAGGCTGCTCTGTTCTTTTTGTGTTCATGAGCAGCCGCAGTGGAGACTGCTCTGGGAATGGCAGTCAGTGATTGGCCGTGACGGCCGATCACTGACTGCCTTACCCGGAAGTGCAGAGCCGCGGCAGTAGTGCAAGGAGGAGCATGTAAGTATAATAGCTCAGGCTGGGAGCCGATTTCTAGCTTTTGACTAAAACGAACTTTAAGTTTTGGGGGGTTATCTACAATATATACAATATATACAATAAGAGGGGTGGACATTCCCTTTAAGCCTGTATTCTAAATAAAATGAACATTATACATTGGATAAGGCATATCATTCACTACAAGATGATGAACACTAATGTTGCTATTAATTTATTATAAGTAGTTTCAATTTGATGGGATAAGGGATCCTTATATGTGTTTCTATTCCATATATGATGTCACTAAGAATTAAATGAATAGTTCACTTGAAAAGTGACAAATTCCTTTAATGTAGTGATTGAGGACAGGGATGTTAAGGAGCTATGCCAGTATGACAGGAGCCAGGGATGAAGATTGCTGAGCTGACAGGTAGCGATCGCTTCCTGGTTCTAATCAATTATAGCTCACATGCGTACTTTAATTAGTAGTTAATTAGAACCAGGATTTGGTCGGGACCTGTTAGTGCTGCTGCGGTGGATCTCACAAAAGGTAAGTTTCTTCTATCTTCATTCCTGGCTCCTGATTGAAGGGGAGGTATTGATAGAAAGGAAGGTAAGGCATAGCTCTTTAGCCTCCCATTTTTCAGTCAATACATTAAAAGAATATTTTCTTTAAGTGAACTACTCCTTTAGTAAATGTAGCATTTTCACTAAGCCACATTCTTATTAGGATATCCACTGTAAATGGAATTATTTGTGCTGTACATAGGGATAGGATACATATTCTGTATTTTTTTAGTCTGGTATAGTTCCCCCTCAGCACCACCCTTCTTCGCTGTTGAGAGGAATTCGCACTTTACCTGTATTGAGTAAGGCTGTGCTTAGTCATATAATTATTTGCTATACAGTACATATAGAAGACAAGTGCAGAACCACCCAACTGTCACTGATGTAATGCATTTATTTGATAAGGCATGGACCATGTGGAAATTCATACTCTGTGTAATTCTTTGATCAACTAAGAACATGCTTTTTTTATCATGTATTCTCTGTTGTAATTGTTTATTTCTGAAAACTGTTTGATAAGGGACACATTTATTACCACACCAAATAATGTAGGTATGTTTCTTTGAGTGGCTGTAAACCTGACTGAATAGTATGATTTTTATGTAATGTTAGTATCAAGTTTCTTTTTCCTTTGATTTTGAGTTTTAAAGGGTAACTGTGGTCTCAAATACTTCAAAACTAGTAAAAAATTATATAAAAAACTTTCCATCTTACCTTCAAAGTAAAATCTAAAGCACATCTCTAGATAAAAGAAATGATTGCTGGAAAAGTTCAGCAATGTAACTTCCTGGTTGAACACTTCCTGTTTTCAGACATGTGACCAGCCTTTGTCTGCATTAATAGGATTCCCTTGTCAACTATCAAATTTTTCCCCAGTTACTTCCTAATTACCCCAGTCTTTACTGGGCATGCTTCTCCCCCAGGGTGGATGGGTGGGGCAGAAGTCAGGTGATGTCACTTAACCTACTGGAAGCAGGAAGTTTAAACATTCACCCCAGTGTAATTTCTTACAGGCTCCAGCCAGAGAGAGATGTGATTGTCAGCTCATTTTAAAGGAAAAACTGCCGGCTTTCATTTAACCCTCACTTGTTTAGAGACCACGGTTGCCCTTTAAGTATGAAACGTATGTTAACAAGTTTAACACCTGTTAACTCTTTAATAAAAATGTATTGGATTCTTAAACTTGCAGTACACCGACACGCATATTAATAAGGCTCTGTGCAACCGTGCTATGCTTTGTAAAGTGACCTTTCTAATTTAATATAAATATTTAACTAGCTTGTCCTGTTTATCAAAATACTGTAATAGAAACAGATCTGGGTGAAAACTGATAAACAAGGTAACATTAGTGTTGGGATATCTCCTTTAATATGCACTTTAAAATTCAGATATTCTTTAATAGATTACTGAAGGACGAGAGATTTGATTCAGTAATTTAACAGTAAATACTTTGCAATAGATGCATACAGTACAGGTATGCCATTTGGGATTTCTATACAGTACAACAGACTAGAAAGAATACAGTTTCAAAATATTAATCTTATTTTCAATTTCATTCTCAAAAGTTCGACACGACTGAACTTACAGTAAAATGAGAATGAGCACAACTGCTAAGAATATCCGTAAATCATCACAATGAATTATATATACAATCTCATTTTGCTTCACTAACCTTTCTAGCAAGAACACTTTGTGTAATGAAAATGGGTATAGACACAATGGCACCAGTACATGCTACAATTCATTATGATTCATGAATTTTAGAACTGGAAGACTCCTTTATTGCCAGTCTTGGTCTGATTCTGTCTACAAAATAGAATATGATCCTTTTATCAAGAAAATTCTAAGCCCTTTTTTTTTAAAGCAGGGTTAAGGTTTAGTTTCTCTATGTATAATTTGTCTTCAAGCTTATTATATCTTTGAGTTTCTCTAACTAAATACAGTAAATTTATATGTGACAGAAATCGTCCTTAATTTTCACTATACTAAAAAAATGACTTTGCCTCATCTTAATCTATAATTGAATACATGTAAGTAGCACTTACCCTGATTTGCATGTGTTGCTGCATGCCTTTAATCCAGCACACATTTTGTTAAGGAGCGGTATCCCTACTCCCTCTTTTAACCACTCCCACTTCCATCCGACCTGACTTTTTTTACACAAACCAACTGTCACAGAAGAATAGTTTTTGAGAGCAAGGAATTTGATTGACAGCTGAAATATAAGAAGTTTACATTGGATATCTAAAGAAATAGGGGGCAGATGATACAGTGGTGGTTAGGAAGAATTATAGTTTCCAGTTATGGTCAATTTAAAAAACTATTTTTCGGTATAGATGCCTTTTAAGCATTTCCATCAAATTTACTCCATTGCACAGGGAGACAGTTGACTTTTTTTTTTTTTTAAGGGTAACATCTAATGCAATTTTCACATATAGATAGAGCTCTTGCTTCTTCAAATGGCTTTAATAAACATGCACTACTTTCTAAGTTTTGGGTAGTGAACAATTAAGTCCTTTCTGCTTGAACAAGAGACATTTTAACTTTAAAAAAGTAACTTAATTACATGATAAATTTAAGGGCTAGGCCACACTGGTGTATTTTTGCAGTGTTTGCAATCCGTTTGCCCTTTGCAATGACATTTTATTTATAATGTAAATCGTGAGAAGTAGACCCCACTGTGTGCACTGCAACTTAAAGGACAACTCCAACCTCATAATGACATCTTTTAGAAAGAACGGCCTTTTCGAAAACATGTTGATATACCCTACTTTGTGCTCTGTGATCATTGCTTTATGCCTGCTATACTTCTGGGTGCTTTGTGCAAACTGAGCAATTTAGTGACCTCGTTCTGAGCTTAAGCATGCTCAGATAAGCCAGCTAGCGGATTAGCATTCAGTCACTGGCTGTGACTATTTATATTATTGACAGTTAACTAGAAGAACTAGGAAGCAGAAACAGGGATAACAAGATACTGTGCAGCATTTCAGGTTAGACTTATATATTTCAGATTCCAAACTATTACAGGTATGATTTACCTGTATATAATTTTTCCTTTGTCTGCTTTAATACAAGCAATGTAAAAGTGGATACAAGCGGACAGAAAAGCGGACAGAAATGCACAGCACTTTTTTGTCCGCTGTAGTGTGTCCTCAGTATCCTGTTGCTTCAGAACTAAGAAAACCTTAGGCAGAATTTGCTGTTTTGCTTTATAAATATTTAAAAGGCAAGTATACCTCCAAAAGAAAATATATTTCAACCTAATCAGCACATAAACCAGAATAACACAATGCATACACATCTCCAAGATTTAGCAGAAGGCAGACCTTCAGGTCAATGTTCACCACCCCTTGTAAAGGTTCCTGTTTCCTTTTAAAGCTGTACAAGCTCTTTATGAGCTTGCACATGCTCATAGGAGGTGTTTCAGGGAACATTTATTGTGATAAAATAAGATAACATAACAAAAAAAATAAAACTTATCAGTCTAAACACTTGTATTTTATTCTCAGCATGTAGTTTCTATTTTTTATTTATAAAAAGAAGTACTGAAAACCCAATAAGGTGCAATAATATTAAAAATACCTCAGATGAGAAAAATCAAAAGGGACAAATCACAGCCTAACTGCACTAAGCACCTATATATAAGTGCAGGGATTTGCTTGAAACACAATAGGAGGAGCTACCATGTAGGAATAATGAAGCTAGGATTTGCCATGAGTGCTGACTATTATCTGGTATGCACTGCCATTTTTTGTTTTTTTGCTTGCAGCAATGGGGGGGAGACAGCACCAGGATCACCGACAAGCCTTGGTGTGTTCTGAGAACCAAGTACTGTTTGTGTTATGTTCGAATAAAGAAGGTCTGTGTAACAAGTACAGAAAGAAAGTGGTTTTCACACCCGGATCTTTCTCAGAGATAAGATTAGTTATATGCCCACAGGGCTGTAAAGAATACCAGGCTTCTTTATGTAACATGGCATTATTTACAGTTGAAGGATGCATGCTTTTGACTGACTACTGGACATCTGAAGGTAACCCATTATTAGAATGTAATTATAAACAATAAATCTGTGGCGATAGACAGATCTAAAACTAAGCACATTTTTTTATTAATTTCTGCATTCTTTTTAGACAATAACATTGCAATCACAGACAAAGATTTTTGGTAAAGAAAAACTGTATATGTGTCTATTTGCACTGTAATACATGTGCATTAGTTTCCATGTCAGGCTCTGTGGTTAAAGGGCAACTCCAACCTCATAAGAACATCTTTTAGAAAGAATGGCCTCTTTAAAATATGTTGATATATCCTACTTTGCCCTATGAATTTATTACTGTATGCCTGCTATGCTTCTGGATGCCTCATGGAAACTGAGCCATTTAGAAACCTGTACTGAGCCTTTACTGAGCCTCTGCATGCTCAGAAGAGGCAGACAGGAGATTAACATTCAGTCATTGGCTGTGATGTCAACTGTCAAATCCATAACTGACAGTTGCTAACTGGAAGAACCAGGAAGCAGAAACAGGGAAACAGGACATTGTGCAGGATTTCAGGTTTGACTTATATATTTCACATTTCAAACTATTACCCTTTAGGGTTTTGGAGGGCGATTTACCTGTATGTAAGTTTTCATTTTGGGTCTGGACTTGCCCTTTAAGCCTATTGCACATTCCCCAATTCCTTCTTACACTGTAGAATTTGAGCAAGTTACTTTATTTATTGTTGTTACTTTATTTATCCCTTTATCAATGTCTTAGTGTCTAAATGATGTAGACTCTTCAGTTTTCTGTTACAGCACTACAAATCCCAGGAGACCAGTATCCATTGGTCGTCAAATAACTTTTTACACTTTATAAGTTCCTGCTCTCTGGCTTAATTTTGTTTTGTTTTTTTAGTGTATTCGGTTTTGCCATTCTGAGAAGTCTACTTGGGACAGTCATTTAAAAATTAAGGAACAGAGACTTCTGGGTAATTTTCATGTTTCCATTGCAGCTTTCAGGAAAACTATTCCTTTAAAAGGGTTTTTACAGTATTCCACAAGCAGAATGCAAAACCAGAGCACCAACTACAGACTGGTATCTGTATCATTTATCAATTGTAAGTTATGTAGTCAGCATTTATCTTCAGGCTAAAAAAACTTTTAGAAATATTAATGCACTCTATTTTGGATCACACTTCCCCAGCCAAACATGACACCTTGCAAAATCACAAATGTATTCGATTCTGTACAGATTTTATTCACAAATCAATTTTTCAGTGTTGCATAGAACACCTTTATGGGGATATTTAGATACCGTTGAAGCTGTTATGTGTAACACTGAAATACTGATTTGTTACACCTCAATCAGAATATCATATCTTGATGAGGTTCTTCTGTATAACACAGAAATGTCCTTGTTAATGACCACTTGAACTTCTGCTTTTAGTTTTTTTTATGTATGTAAGGCTATGCTTTATCACCCTACAAAAGTTTTACTGAAGAAAATATTTAAGCAGAAGGCAGGGTATTACCGTTAACTCTTCTTGATTTATTTCTTAATTGAATTGATACAGTATTTAATGCTAGCATTCTTAGATGACACTAAATGAGAAATTTTAAATCATACTTTGGGCTGGGCTATAAATTGTAGGACCAATTGCTTCGGGTTAATATACAGAATTTCAATTATTCAGCAGTAATTATTTCCTTAGATTATTTTTCAATTTACTTAGCACACACTTGTGGGCATTAATAATCTGCAGCTTTGAGAACATTTACAATTCACATTTTATAGTGTAAGCAAAATTTTGTTCCCCTTTAGCTTTTTATGGGAGTTTTCCCTGATTACATAATCACTTTTTATTGCTAATAATTCAATTAAATCTGAAATAGCCTAGCCATGTTTATTTTCAAAGTTAGCGATTTAAGTACCTGCCAAAAAATGATGGAACCACATTATTTCTTTATAATATTAGAAGTATTATTCAAAATCTATAAGTGTTCCCCCAGGCTAAAAAGACTTTAACCCCTTCATTAGGGTAGCTACTTGGCTAACACGGAAGTTGACCACGCAACTGCCTTAATCAATGTTTTATGTAGATATCGGCTAAATATTGTGGCACCTAATGGTCCTGTTAGGTCCTCACCCCTGCCTTTCCTGTAGTTTCCAGCAACTATGCCTTCGATCATCAGCTTAAAGTGCCGTACTGGCTCCACCCTCGAATATGTTCAATGGACAGTGTAGAAGGAGACCAAAGCTTGGTGTTAACTGCTCATTGTCAAGTGTGCCACAAACGAAATGTAAGAACCACTACTGTTAGTCATTTTAAAATGGTGATAAACATGCAAGAACCTGACATTTCTGCTGCTAATAATAATTATAATAATGGTTCTATTGGTAATATATATTCTAAAATAAGCGTGTCTAAATATGTAAATAGAGAAATGTTTGAGCGATTTTGACCTTTGCTGTGTTTGCTGCATACTGTAGTTCTGTCTTTAACACCACACTGCAGATCACTTTGTCATGATAAGTTTGTTCTTACTTTGCAGCATTTAAAAGGCAAATGTTTCTGTTATCACAATGAAAAATGAGAGGATCATTTTTTCATAACAGCATAATCTTTTGTAGGACAAAAAGGACCAAGCTTATTATGTATTAAATTTTTCTTCTTCCTACAATATTATGTTTTATGAAACTGACTATAAAAGAATTTTAATATAAGTTGATAAATACTGTCTTTGTAGGTAGCTATTATATTTTATATTATATTTTCATGTCTAAAGAGCAAAGATAATATTTAAAGGGATAATGCATTCATAAATCTCCAGTACTACCTGTTTCAGGGTACAGTGAAATAATCACTTTAACATATTTAAGTTTAGACCATCTGCCCTGAGAAACCTATAGACCAGTGATGTTGAACCTTGGCAGTCCAGATGTTTAGAAACTACAACTCACAGCACACACAAGGGGATAAGTGCAAGCAATTTAAAAATAAATGAAATAAATTTCATACATCGTTAAGTACATATATATAAATTATGGATAAATTGATTTAAGTGCATCATGCCTTTTACACAATAGGAATGATATCCCTGCCCCGAAGAGCTTACAATCTAAGTGAGTGGGACAACATACAGATACAAGTGGGGGAGTGGGTACAAAGTGCTTGAGATGGCTAACAATCATTTGTTGTGCTGGTGTTTCTTACCTTTATCCAACGCTCCCACGCTCCCCGAGTTATTAGAACCTATTACCCCTAAAACCTTACTTTGTTTTCTTACTTACCTTCATCCAACACTCCCACACTGAGTTATTAGACAACCACTATCCTTTGCTGGTCTTCTCTTCCTCTCTTCCTGGTAATGACTGTCAGTCATGGCCATGATGGTGACGTCCCAGCCAATGGCTGGCCATTATCGAATAAGTGGTTATAAGCATTATTCCAGCGAGGAATAAAATGAAAGTGTTGTTTTGGGGGGTTATAACTTTAAATGTAAAGTTATTTTGATACTGGAGTTACCATTTAAAGTTACAATGTAAATCTCCCCTGATGAATGCAGATCAGATTAAAAGAAACCATTGTAATGATGACTGATGAAGATCAGAAAACTTGTAGCGCACAGTTTTCACTGCAGTTTTATTGCAAACAGTGTGCAGAATGTTCTAAACATACATTGCAGGTGATTAATAAAACAATATTGATTGCATTTCTCCAATCCCTAGTTTTATTTAGTAAAGTCACTTTATATGTTTAAATATTATGCGTAACAATTAACTGGTAACTTGATATCAGTTTGTAACAGACTTTAAATGTTTTCCTAAATGAACTCCACTTTAAGAGTTAAGAAATAAGTGTTAGTTATGGTACTATTCTTTAAATTTTATGCTCAAATGTATGCTCAAAAGTCTGAATATGCCTACTTTATTAACAAGTAAACGGTTATTTTATTTATCATTAACAATGATCTTATGGAGTTCTTACATCATATCCTGAACTCACCAAAATTAAATCCTATATAATAATTAGAGATAGCCGAACTTTCGAAAGTTCGGCCCGTTTTCAAATTTTATAGAAAGTTCGAAAAAGGACCCATTAAAGTCAATGTGAGTCAAATAGTTCGAAAAGTTCTAATGAAATACAATTAAAATATCAATGGCAACTTAATGTAAATGGCTGTGGGACCTGACAATGGTCTGGGGAACATGTTCGAATATCCAGAACATTTGAAAAATCAATTTTACTCTCACTCGCGCTATTTTCGAGTTTGTTCGCGCCTAGGTACCATGTACATTTTCTCGTGGATTTGATGCTCGCGTATAGGCTTTAATGGACACTTTACTCGTAGATTCGATGTTCGTGCCTAGATACCATGGACATTTTACTTGCGGATTCGTTGCTCGCGTATAGGTATTAATGGACCCTTTACTCGCGGATTCGATGCTCGCGTTCGCACCTAGATACCATGGACATTTTACACGCGGATTGGATGCTCATGTATAGGTTTTAATGGACCCTTTACTCGTGGATTCGATGCTCGTGTTTGCGCCTAGATACCATGGACATTTTACTTGCGGATTCGATGCTCGCGTATAGGTTTTAATGGACCCTTTACTCGCGGATTCGATGCTCGCGTATAGGTATAATAGGCATTTTATTCGCACATTCGAACGGTCGAACATTCAATATTTATCGAAAGTCCAAAAATATTGAAAATCCGGGTCCGGGATAGTTCGAGAAGTCCGAATTCATTCGAATAGTTCTGCTCAAACTCGGGTTCAAGTTCTAGTCCATCTCTAATAATAATCCCTAGTATCTGTATTATTCCCATGAATTCAGTATAAAAACTTCTACCTACATTCACCGGCAGCCACAGCGGCTATTGCAATGGGTTAAAGGGTATGTCCACCCCCAAAACTGAAATTTAACCCCATACTGGCCACACTCTGTAGCTTAAAAAAATCCTTATCTTACATCTCTGCTCCTTATGGTTCTCCTGCAGTGCCTTTTCTAAGTCAAGGAAACTGCAGAGTAGAAGCTGTGGCGCAGCTGACATCATCATTGACGCCGTGTGAGAGAAGGGTCCGTAAGTAACTATCGGAACATTTTTTTTAGAAATATTATGTCGGTTGGGGTTGGGCAGCTGTTACTTACTTTATGTAAAGAGGATTTCACGCTAGGTGCCGCGGCCTCAGTTTAGTTTATTTATAAAACGCCACTTGGGGACGCAACACCGTAGAATAACAAAATACAAAAAAGTCATACAAGGGGAATAAATACATAAATAGTTCAGAAAATATATATATATATATTGTACAACTGGATCCTTTGCACTCCGTACTCCGACTCACACTTGAGAGTTAGCTATAGAGGTAGCTTTAGCTGCCAACAATGTATGTCATGTAAGCACATGGTAATCGGTAATCAATTTCTCCACCCTCAAATGGGAAAACCCATACAAATAAAATATGCCATTAAATGTACCATGACCTATGTGGTATATTTAACATCGTGCCCATGCGGACTCTTTTATCTGATTTTAAACTGATCTAACATTACGTACAAGGATTGACAGTCACAGATCAGCCATTAAGACAGCTTTTAGAGACGGTAAAACTAACAAACCTGTTGCGAAACATTCTTTAGAGTATGGACATGACATTTCTACTTTCAAATTCAGAACAATAGACCGTGTACCATTACTGTGCCGAGGAGGGGACAGATCGAAATTATGACTACAAAGAGAGGCATATTGGACAAAGACTTTAAAAACAGTTAACCCTTGTGGATTAAACTAGCATATTTCATATAAATGTTTTCTTGACGAATGTTAAATGGTTAATGGGCATCTTCAATTGTTGTTTTAAGTATTTTTTAATGTAATTCTTAGATACTTTAGTTCAGTTATTTATTGTATCTTTAAAATGTTTTTAAAGGCTATGTCCACCCCTAAAATAGAACTTTAAATTCTGTCCCATGTACCCCAGCCCCAACCGCATGTTTTGTTTTTTTAAAAAGCCCCCCAAACTTTACTTACCTCCCTCGATCTCTTGCCGCACTGCCGGCCCTCTGCTTGCGAGAATGCAAGCAGAGGGCGGGGACCGGCAGTCGCGTCTGTGATTGGCTGAGCGGCAGCCAATCACGGAAGCGGCTGCCGGTCATTCAGTGCAGGGAGGAAAGCGGAGAGGTAAGTAAGAGTTTGGGGAGCTTTTTAAAAAAAACAAACATGCGGTTGGGCTGGGGGACATGGGGAGCAGAATATTAAGGGGTTTTAATGCTAGGGGAGGGATAGTAGAACGGGAGGGAGAGGGAGGGAGAGGGAGGGAGAGGAAGGGGGAGGGAGGGGGGAGAAGGGCTACAGCACGCATGGCAGGAATCTCCGGGAGGCCAGGTAGCAGGCAGTGTCCTATATGGACCTGCTAGCCTCCTGGTGGGCAGTTTTTGGAACTTTGGGGGGGGACTACAGGAGAACCAGATGGAGTTGGGATGTGAGGTAAGGATTAAACTACAATACATGGTGGGGCCAGTGTTGGGGGGATTATAGTTTTGGGGGTGGACATGCCCTTTAAATGAAGATATTCACTATCAGCACTTTACTAGGTACACTTTAGAAACAAATCTAATATTTGAGATTAGCACTTTGTTTAGTACTAGTCACTTTACCATTATTTAGCACTTTAATTCATTTTCATTATGTGGACAAGAAAGATAGCACTTACGGGTCAAAATAAAGTAATGTCTTTATTGGCAATCACATCTGACGGTCTGCATATTGGGTTGAAACGCGATGTGATTGCCAATAAAGACGTTAATTTATTTTGCCAAGACCCATGAATGCTATCTTTCTTGTCCACTTATAATTTAACCCACTACTGGCCCCACTCTGTAGTGTAGAAAAACCCTTACCTTACATCCCAGATCCAAATGGTTGCCCTGCAATGCCCCTCCAAAGTCCAGAAACTGGCCTCTCAGCCAATCACGGACGCGGCTGCCGGTCCCGCCCTGCTTGCAGTTCCATGCAAGCAGAGGGCCGGGCAGTGCGGCGGAGGATAGAGGGAAGGTAAGTTAAGTTTCTGCAAATAATATTAATGTGGTTGGGGCTGGGGGAGCTAGCACTATAACGGACCTTGTCTTCTATGCGCATAGATCGCGCATGCGCATAGAAGACAAGGTCCGTCGGGACCTGTCAGACTACGCGTCGGGGGAGCGAGCGAGCGAGCGGGTAAGTTTCTTATCTTGTCACCAGTATCCTGTGTGTTCTATTGAAGAACGGAAGGTAAGGCACAGCTCCTTTACCTCCCGTTCTTCAATAGAACTGGATTACCAAAACTTATAAAAACGAGTGGAGATACCCTTTAAATAAACTTTTAATGTTATAGTGCTAGCTCCCCCAGCCCCAACCACATTAATATTATTTGCAGAAACTTAACTTACCTTCCCTCTATCCTCCGCCGCATGCTCATAGACATGCTCATAGACATGCTATTTATAAATGTAATTAACTGATGTTACTGAAAGCATTCTATTTTAGTTGCAGCACTAAGCCATATACTGTAAGTATCAAAGGCCTGATACGTCTTGTTTAATTAAAAAATCAGGTATCCCTCTACTGGGATCATAAATAAGAGTATAAAGGGTCAAGGTTAATGATCTCCAATGATTATTTCAAACAACTCCATATGGCTTTTGGTAGACAACTAATTTCCTAGGGTTGGAAACTCTATGTCATGCTCAAATAATGTGATGTCACTATCCATTAAAACACGGAAAATAATTTTCTTTCTACATTTAAAAAAAAAAAAAATAAGATTTGAAATCACTAGATTTGATGTAATTTTTTTTTTAAAAAAATCTATGATTTAAAGAATCTAAAAAAAAAAAAAAAACAATTTGTGCAAATATTGTTTTCTATAAAAATAATACAACTTAACATATAAATCAGGGAAACCATCAGGTGTCCAGCTCCTCCCTGGCCACCTCACTGCCAGTATCTTTCAGCAATCAACATCAAATATGGGCTGTCCTGTCTTTTATAAAGCAATTTTTTTTGCAAAAAATAATAAGACGTTTTCCCAAATTATGTTTCAAATAAATACTACCAAACAACTGCACGTGCCTACAAAGCTCATAACACATTAACAGCTTGGCTTAACTACCTTTGTACTAATATTGTTTGTCAGAAAAAGACAATTGTCATAACAGCAATGACTCCACCAACAGGCTATGAGGCATATTTCTAAAAGTTTGCTAAGTTTTTGCTGACGATATTGCTGATGTTTTTGTCAAATTCATAAAGATGCTGTAACTGGTAACTAAAAGTAATTTCACTTTTCGTGGCATATTGCCATGCATAACCATTCGGTCATACAATACATGCTTTTATTTACAAAATCTTTTTGTAATGGCTTTGGGCAAAGAAATGCAAATGTTTAGACAGTCTGATATTAGATGAGGTTTATTATTACAACTCTTGCAGTACACATGCCTGATTTGGCACATGAGGCTGACACTGAGGCAATGCACACGTTTGAGACGTACGGCTATTGGTTGCGGTCTTTGACTTGCTTGGGCATCAGGCCTTGTCAGCCAAATCGGAAGTGTATACCAATCTTTTTTGGCCAATAGAGTGATTTCATTAGTCAAACCTTTGAAAGAGGCTAATAAGATTAATTATGTGAGTGCTTTGCGTAAACATTACCTCTTTACATTCCGCTTGACAGAGAATCAATTATAGCAACAGCATGATGCAGAGCTGTAATAACCCTGTATAGCCGCAGAGGTGTTTTTGCCCAATGCATATCTTTTATTTGCATCTCTCATTGAAGGAAAGTGCTGCAAGGTATGTTTAAAACACTTTCAGAAAAGTAGAAGCTGTGTTATTATTAGCTTACTACAAAATAATCAAGCTTGGTACTAACTGTTTAGAGCCTTTTTACATACATTTTTTCATTGGACAAACATAATTATATGGCATGTAGAAGACATAATTATTGGTAATGTCTAACTGAGAGGTTTTCGCTTTAAAAATATGAAAGCAAAACATATACCTTCAAAGCACGACACCTGTAAATTACTTATGGTGTTTGGCTGCACAAAAATCAAAGCCTATTAGATTAGATTAAAACAAAGTCTAAGAAAACCAGTAACTTCTTTACAATAAGGGGAACTGTGACAGGTGAAAGGCTCATAGGTTACATAGCAGAGTTGTCCAGGTGAAAAAATTGAATGCATTAAGTTTTAGAATTACCGAACCCTCTTGTTTGGGTTATCTAATAAATAAAGTCAATAGTATCAGGGGTCTCAGGAAATATGTGACATTCAATTTTATCAAGACTACTGAATGTAGCAGCTTCCGTGATATAAGCCAGCGTTTCCCAAACTGTGTTCATGGGCAAACTGGCGTGCATCATAAAATTTTTGTAGTAATAGGGTAACTTACACTGCATTGATCATAATTAAATACTATGGCAGTACATACACTGAAGGATGTACAATACACATGTGACAGAATTTGCAATACAAACCATGCAACTGTTTTAACAATGTTTGTGAACCACTGTTATAAACTGTAAGCTGTAAAGTCAATTTCCAAATGTTTCATGAATGCTAATATGTTAAACAAAACGTAAGACACCATAATAAGACACCTTTGTTCTTTGCAGGAAGTCACATCTACCCTTTTTAAATTGCTCAGTACATTTTTTTGCCCCCAATAAGAATACTCTTGTCTCGGATATGCTCTTCAGGAACATGTTGGGCAGTGCTGGGACAGATATGGATGGGACAATGGAGGGAACAGTTAGAGTCGGGGGGACTGGAAATGTTTGGTGAGAATGTTCCACATGACAATTACCTCAAGTAGTGAGGTATTTAATTGAGAAGATTGTGTAGGAAGTGAAATAATGTGAATTTAAATGTTTAAATACCTTGCTGCACTGCTTTCTGTAAAAAAAAAATAAACGTTGAGGACAAGACTGTGTCAAGGTACAGTAAATTGACATAGAAAGATGTGATCTACCCATAGTAAAATTCTACTTCCCAACTATGGTGCTGATACAATGAGGGGGTGCAACATTTGCCTGTACTAATAATGTGCAACAACCAATCTGGTGTTAGCTTTTTACTGGGTTACTGCAGTTAGATGACATGGTGATCTGGTTGCTGCAGGTTAATAGCACATAAACTATTGCTTGTGAAGGTTCTCATTCATCCAGGTCATGGTATATCTGTTGTATTCAATTAGATCAACTGGACTTGAAATGTAGTTCTTGAAGACGTTTCGCTAGTCATCCGACTGGCTTTCTCAATTCAGAATGACTTGTACAAGAATCTGTGGCAATTATGTACCCTGGAAAATCCCAATTAGCATATCACAGCCAGGTGTTAAGGGTGTGATTAGATAGTGGCTAAGAGGTGTTATAGGAACGCCCAGAGTAAGGTGTTAAAACAGCATTGTACATGGCAGACAGTTGGTGTCGAACCCCCCCACCTCTATTTAGGCTTGGTTTCTTTATTTTCACATAAATGGCCTCCTTAACACCTCTCTTGAACCAGTCACGTTCCTTCGCCACAGAATTGAGAAAGCCAGTCGGATGACTTCTGAATTGAGAAAGCCAGTCGGATGACTAGCGAAACGTCTTCAAGAACTACATTTCAAGTCCAGTTGATCTAATTGAATACAACAGATATACCATGACCTGGATGAATGAGAACTCTACAAGCAATAGTTTATGTGTATTAACGCAGCAACCAGATCACCATGTCATCTAACTGCAGTAACCCAGTAAAAAGCTAACACCAGATTGGTTGTTGCACATTATTAGTACAGGCAAATGTTGCACCCCCTCATTGTATCAGCACCATAGTTGGGAAGTAGAATTTTACTATGGGTAGATCACATCTTTCTATGTCAATTTAATGTACCTTGACACAGTCTTGTCCTCAACGTTTATTTTTTTTTACAGAAAGCAGTGCAGCAAGGTATTTAAACATTTAAATCACATTATTTCACTTCCTAACACAATCTTCTCAATTAAATACCTCACTACTTGAGGTAATTGTCATGTGGAAAATTCTCACCAAACATTTCCAGTCCCCCCGACTCTAACTGTTCCCTCCATTGTCCCATCCATATCTGTCCCAGCACTGCCCAACATGTTCCTGAAGAGCATATCCGAGACAAGAGTATTCTATTGGGGGCAAAAAATGTACTGAGCAATTTAAAAAGGGTAGATGTGACTTCCTGCAAAGAACAAAGGTGTCTTATTATGGTGTCTTACGTTTTGTTTAACATATTAGCATTCATGAAACATTTGGAAATTGACTTTACAGCTTACAGTTTATAACAGTGGTTCACAAACATTGTTAAACAGTTGCATGGTTTGTATTGCAAATTTCTGTCACAATACATGTGTATTGTACATCCTTCAGGTATGTACTGCCATAGTATTTAATTATGATCAATGCAGTGTAAGTTACCCTATTACTACAAAAATTTATGATGCACGCCAGTTTGCCCATGAACACAGTTTGGGAAACGCTGGCTTATATCACGGAAGCTGCTACATTCAGTAGTCTTGATAAAATTGAATGGCACAATTTCTGAGACCCCTGATACTATTGACTTTATTTATTAGATAACCCAAACAAGAGGGTTCGGTAATTCTAAAACTTAATGCATTCAATTTTTTCACCTGGACAACTCTGCTATGTAACCTATGAGCCTTTCACCTGTCACAGTTCCCCTTATTGTAAAGAAGTTACTGGTTTTCTTAGACTTTGTTTTAATTAATCTAATAGGCTTTGATTTTTGTGCAGCCAAACACCATAAGTAATTTACAGGTGTGTGCTTTGAAGGTATATGTTTTGCTTTCATATTTTTAAGCGAAAACCTCTCAGTTAGACATTACCAATAATTATGTCTTCTACATGCCATATAATTAGTTTTGTCCAATGAAAAAATGTATGTAAAAAGGCTCTAAACAGTTAGTACCAAGCTTGATTATTTTGTAGTAAGCTAATAATAACACCGCTTTCACTTTTCTGAAAGTGTTTTAAACATACCTTGCAGCACTTTCCTTCAATGAGAGAGCAAATAAAAGATATGCATTGGGCAAAAACACCTCTGGGGCTATACAGGTTATTACAGCTCTGCATCATGCTGTTGCTATAATTGATTCTCTGTCAAGCGGAATGTAAAGAGGTAATGTTTACGCAAAGCACTCACATAATTAATCTTATTAGCCTCTTTCAAAGGTTTGACTAATGAATCACTCTATTGGCCAAAAAAGATTGGTATACACTTCCGATTTGGCTGACAAGGCCTGATGCCAAGCAAGTCAAAGACCGCAACCAATAGCCGTACGTTCAAACGTGTGCATTGCCTCAGTGTCAGCTCATGTGCCAAATCAGGCATGTGTACTGCAAGAGTTGTAATAATAAACCTCATCTAATATCAGACTGTTAAACATTTGCATTCTTTGCCCAAAGCCATTACAAAAAGATTTTGTAAATAAAAGCATGTATTGTATGACCGAATGGTTATGCATGGCAATATGCCACGAAAAGTGAAATTACTTTTAGTTACCAGTTACAGCATCTTTGAGATTTGACAAAAACATCAGCAATATGTCGTCAGCAAAAACTTAGCAAACTTTTAGAAATAGCCTCATAGCCTGTGTGGTGGAGTCATTGCTTGTATGACAATTGTCTTTTTCTGACAAACAATATTAGTACAAGGTAGTTAAGCCAAGCTGTTAATGTGTTATGAGCTTTGTAGGCACGTGCAGTTGTTGGTAGTTATTTATTTGAAACATAATTTGGGGAAAACGTCTTATTATTTTTTGCAAAAAAAAGCTTTATAAAAGACAGGACAGCCCATATTTGATGTTGATTGCTGAAAGATGAAAGATACTGGCAGTGAGGTGGCAGGGAGGAGCGGACAACTGATGGTTTCCCTGATTTAATGGTAGTTGTATTATTTTATAGAAAACAATATTGGACAAATTGTTTTTTTTTTTTTTGATTCTTAAATCATAGATTTTTTTAAAAAAAAAATTACATCAAATCTAGTGATTTCAAATCTTATTTTTTTTTTTTTAAATGTAGAAAGAAAATTATTTTCCGTGTTTTAATGGATAGTGACATCCATTTTTGAGCATGACATAGAGTTTCCAACCCTAGGAATTAGTTGTCTACCAAAAGCCATATGGAGTTGTGTGAAAAAATCATTGGAGATCATTAACCTTGACCTATACTCTTATTATGATCCCAGTAGGGATACTGATTTTTTAATTAAACAAGACGTATCAGGCCTTTGATACTTACAGTATATGGCTTAGTGCTGCAACTAAAATAGAATGCTTCAGTAACATCAGTTAATTACATTTATAAATAGCAGTCTATGAGCATGTTATGAGCATGCGGCGGAGGATAGAGGGAAGGTAAGTTAAGTTTCTGCAAATAATATTAATGTGGTTGGGGTGGGGGAGCTAGCACTATAACATTAAAAGTTTATTTAAAGGGTATTCCACTCGTTTTTATAAGTTTTGGTAATCCAGTTCTATTGAAGAACGGGAGGTAAAGGAGCTGTGCCTTACCTTCCGTTCTTCAATAGAACACACAGGATACTGGTGACAAGTAAGAAACTTACCCGCTCGCTCGCTGCTCCCCCGACGCGGCGTCGACAGGTCCCGACGGACCTTGTCTTCTATGCGCATGGCGATCTATGCGCATAGAAGACAAGGTCCGTTATAGTGTAGCTCCCCCAGCCCCAACCACATTAATATTATTGCAGAAACTTAACTACCTTCCCTCTATCCTCCGCGCATGCCCGGCCCTCTGCTTGCATGGAACTGCAAGCAGGGCGGGACCGGCAGCCGGTCCGTGATTGGCTGAGAGGCCAGTTCTGGACTTTGGAGGGGCATTGCAGGGCAACCATTTGGATCTGGGATGTAAGGTAAGGGTTTTTCTACACTACAGAGTGGGGCCAGTATGGGGTTAAATTATAAGTGGACAAGAAAGATAGCATTCATGGGTCTTGGACAAATAAATTAACGTCTTTATTGGCAATCACATCGCGTTTCAACCCAATATGCAGACCGTCAGATGTGATTGCCAATAAAGACATTACTTTATTTTGACCCGTAAGTGCTATCTTTCTTGTCCACATAATGAAAATGAATAATTAAAGTGCTAAATAATGGTAAAGTGACTAGTATAAACAAAGTGCTAATCTCAATATTAGATTTGTTTCTAAAGTGTACCTAGTAAAGTGCTGATAGTGAATATCTTCATTTAAAGGGCATGTCCACCCCCAAAACTATAATCCCCCCAACATCTGGCCCCACCATGTAGTGTAGTTTAATCCTTACCTCACATCCCAACTCCATCTGGTTCTCCGTAGTCCCCCCCAAAGGTCCAAAAACTGCCCCACCAGGAGGCTAGCAGGTCCATATAGGACAACTGCCTGTACCTGGCCTCCCGGAGATTCCTGCCATGCGTGCTGTAGCCCTTCTCCCCCCTCCCTCCCCCTTCCTCTCCCTCCCTCTCCCTCCCCTCTCCTCCGTTCTACTATCCCCTCCCTAGCATTAAAACCCCTTAATATTCTGCTCCCCATGCCCCCAGCCCCCACCGCATGTTTGTTTTTTTAAAAAGCTCCCCAAACTCTTACTTACCTCTCCGCTTTCCTCCGCTGCACTGAATGACCGGCAGCCGCGTCGTGATTGGCTGCCGCTCAGCCAATCACAGACGCGACTGCCGGTCCCGCCCCTCTGCTTGCATTCTCGCAAGCAGAGGGCCGGCAGTGCGGCAGGCAGAGGATCGAGGGGAGGTAAGTAAGGTTTGGGGGGCTTTTAAAAAAACAAAAACATGCGGTTGGGTGGGGGACATGGGGGAGCAGATATTAAATTTCTATTTTAGGGGTGGACATAGCCTTTAAAAACATTTAAAGATACAATAAATAACTGAACTAAAGTATCTAAGAATTACATTAAAAAATACTTAAAACAACAATTGAAGATGCCCATTAACCATTTAACATTCGTCAAGAAAACATTTTATGAAATATGCTAGTTTAATCCACAAGGGTTAACTGTTTTTAAAGTCTTTGTCCAATATGCCTCTCTTTGTAGTCATAATTTCGATCTGTCCCCTCCTCGGCACAGTAATGGTACACGGTCTATTGTTTGAATTTGAAAGTAGAAATGTCATGTCCATACTCTAAAGATGTTTCGCAACAGGTTTGTTAGTTTTACCGTCTCTAAAAGCTGTCTTAATGGCTGATCTGTGAATGTCAATCCTGTACGTAATGTTAGATCAGTTTAAAATCAGATAAAGAGTCGCATGGGCACGATGTTAAATATACCACATAGGTCATGGTACATTTAATGGCATATTTATTTGTAGGGGTTTCCCATTTGAGGGTGGAGAATTGATTACCGATTACCATGTGCTTACATGACATACATTGTTGGCAGCTAAAGCTACCTCTATAGCTAACTCCAAGTGTGAGTCGGAGTACGGAGTGCAAAGGATCCAGTTGTACAATATAATATATATATTTCTGAACTATTTATGTATTTATTCCCCTTGTGTAGACTTTTTGTATTTTGTTATTCTACGGTGTTGCGTCCCCAAGTGGGTTTTATAAATAAACTAAACTGAGGCCGCGGCACCTAGCGTGAAATCCTCTTTACATAAGTAAGTAACAGCTGCCCAACCCAACCGACATAATATTTCTAAAAAAAATGTTCCGATAGTTACTTACGGACCCTTCTTCACACGGCGTCAATGATGATGTCAGCTGCGCGCACAGCTTCTACTCTGCAGTTTCCTTGACTTAGAAAAGGCACTGCAGGAGAACCATAAGGGCAGAGATGTAAGATAAGGATTTTTTTAAGCTACAGAGTGTGGCCAGTATGGGGTTAAATTTCAGTTTGGGGGTGGACATACCCTTTAACCCATTGCAATAGCCGCTGTGGCTGCCGGTGATGTAGGTAGAAGTTTTTATACTGAATCATGGGAATAATACAGATACTAGGGATTATTATTAGAGATGGACTAGAACTGAACCCGAGTTTGAGCAGAACTATTCGAATGAATTCGGACTTCGAAACATCCCGGACCCGGATTTTCAATATTTTTGGACTTTCGATAAATATTGAATGTTCGACCGTTCGAATGTGCGAATAAAATGCCTATTATACCTATAGCGAGCATCGAATCCGCGAGTAAAGGGTCCATTAAAACCTATACGCGAGCATCGAATCCGCAAGTAAAATGTCCATGGTATCTAGGCGCAAACACGAGCATCGAATCCACGAGTAAAGGGTCCATTAAAACCTATACATGAGCATCCAATCCGCGTGTAAAATGTCCATGGTATCAGGTGCGAACGCGAGCATCGAATCCGCGAGTAAAGGGTCCATTAATACCTATACGCGAGCAACGAATCCGCAAGTAAAATGTCCATGGTATCTAGGCACGAACAAGAATCTACGAGTAAAGTGTCCATTAAAGGCTATACGCGAGCATCAAATCACGAGAAAATGTACATGGTACCTAGGCGCGAACAAACTCGAAAATAGCGCGAGTGAGAGTAAAATTGATTTTTCAAATGTTCTGGATATTCGAACATGTTCCCCAGACCATTGTCAGGTCCCACAGCCATTTACTAAGTTGCCATTGATATTTTAATTGTATTTCATTAGAACTTTTCGAACTATTTGACTCACATTGACTTAATGGGTCCTTTTTCGAACTTTCTATAAATTTGAAAACGGGCCGAACTTTCGAAAGTTCGCGATCTCTAATTATTTATAGGTTAATTTTGGTGAGTTCAGGATATGATGTAAGAACTCCATAAGATCATTGTTAATGATAAATAAAATAACCGTTTACTTGTTAATAAAGTAGGCATATTCAGACTTTTGAGCATACATTTGAGCATAAAATTTAAAGAATAGTACCATAACTACACTTATTTCTTAACTCTTAAAGTGGAGTTCATTTAGGAAACATTTAAAGTCTGTTACAAACTGATATCAAGTTACCAGTTAATTGTTACGCATAAATTTAAACATATAAAGTGACTTTACTAAATAAAAATAGGGATTGGAGAAATGCAATCAATATGTTTTATTAATCACTGCAATGTATGTTAGAACATTCTGCACACTGTTTGCAATAAAACTGCAGTGAAAACTGTGCGCTACAAGTTTTCTGATCTTCATCAGTCATCATTACATGGTTTCTTTAATCTGATCTGCATTCATCAGGGGGAGTTACATTGTAACTTTAAATGGTAACTCCAGTATCAAAATAACTTTACATTTAAAGTATAAACCCCAAAACAACACTTTCATTTATTCTCGCTGGAATAATGCTTATAACCACTTATTCGATAATGGCCAGCCATTGGCTGGGACGTCACCATATGGCCATGAAGACAGTCATTACCAGGAAGAGAGGAAGAGAAGACCAGCAAAGGATAGTGGTTGTCTAATAACTCAGTGTGGGAGTGTTGGATGAAGGTAAGTAGAAAAACAAAGTAAGGTTTAGGGGTAATAGGTTCTAATAAATCGGGAGGTGGGAGCGTTGGATAAAGGTAGAAGAAACACCAGCACAACAAATGATTGTTAGCCATCTCAAGCACTTTGTACCCACTCCCCCACTGTATCTGTATGTTGTCCCACTCAATTAGATTGTAAGCTCTCGGGGCAGGGATATCATTCCATTGTGTAAAAGGCATGATGCACTTAATCAATTTATCCATAATTTATATATATGTACTTAACGATGTATGAAATTTATTTCATTTATTTTAAATTGCTTGCACTTATCCCTTGTTGTGTGCTGTGAGTTGTAGTTTCTAAACATCTGGACTGCCAAGGTTCAACATCACTGGTCTATAGGTTTCTCAGGGCAGATGGTCTAAACTTAAATATGTTAAAGTGATTATTTCACTGTACCCTGAAACAGGTAGTACTGGAGATTTATGAATGCATTCCTCTTAAATATTATCTTTGCTCTTTAGACATGAAAATATAATATAAATATAATAGCTACTACAAAGACAGTATTATCAACTATATTAAAATTCTTTTATAGTCAGTTTCATAAAACATAATATTGTAGGAAGAAGAAAAATTTAAACATAATAAGCTTGGTCCTTTTGTCCTACAAAAGATTATGCTGTTATGAAAAATGATCCTCTCATTTTTATTGTGATAACAGAAACATTTGCCTTTTAAATGCTGCAAAGTAAGAACAAACTTATCATGACAAAGTGATCTGCAGTGTGGTGTTAAGACAGAACTACAGTATGCAGCAAACACAGCAAAGGTCAAAATCGCTCAAACATTTCTCTATTTACATATTTAGACACGCTATTTTAGAATAATATTACCAATAGAACCATTTATTAATTATATTAGCAGCAGAAATGTCAGGTTTTGATGTTTATCACCATTTAAAATGACAACAGTAGTGGTTCTTACATTTCGTTTTGGGCACACTTGACAATGAGCAGTTAACACCAAGCTTTGGTCTCTTCTACACTGTCCATTGAACATATTCGAGGGTGGAGCCAGTACGGCACTTTAAGCTGATGATCGAAGGCATAGTTGCTGGAAACTACAGGAAGGCAGGGGTGAGGACCTAACAGGACCATTAGGTGCCACATATTTAGCCGATATCTCATAAAACATTGATTAGGCAGTTGCGTGGTCAACTTCCGTGTTAGCCAAGTAGCTACCCTAAGAAGGGGTTAAAGTCTTTTAGCCTGGGGGAACACTTATAGATTTTGAATAATACTTCTAATATTATAAAGAAATAATGTGGTTCCATCATTTTTTGGCAGGTACTTAAATCGCTAACTTTGAAAATAAACATGGCTAGGCTATTTCAGATTTAATTGATATTAGCAATAAAAAGTGATTATGTAATCAGGGAAAACTCCCATAAAAAGCTAAAGGGGAACAAAATTTTGCTTACACTATAAAAAGTGAATTGTAAATGTTCTCAAAGCTGCAGATTATTAATGCCCACAAGTGTGTGCTAAGTAAATTGAAAAATAATCTAAGGAAATAATTACTGCTGAATAATGAAATTCGTATATTACCCGAAGCAATTGGTCCTACAATTATTAGCCCAGCCCAAAGTATGATTTAAAATTTCTCATTAGTGTCATCTAAGAATGCTAGCATTAAATACTGTATCAATTCAATTAAGAATAAATCAAGAAGAGTTAACGGTAATACCCTGCCTTCTGCTTAAATATTTTCTTCAGTAAAACTTTGTAGGGTGATAAAGCATAGCCTTACATACATAAAAAAAACTAAACAAAGCAGAAGTTTAAGTGGTCATTAACAAGGACATTTCTGTGTTATACAGAAGAACCTCATCAAGATATGATATTCTGATTGAGGTGTAACAAATCAGTATTTCAGTGGTTACACATAACAGCTTCAACGGTATCTAAATATCCCCATAAAGGTGTTCTATGCAACACTGAAAAATTGATTTGTGAATAAAATCTGTACAGAATCGAATACATTTGTGATTTTGCAAGGTGTCATGTTTGGCTGGGGAAGTGTGATCCAAAATAGAGTGCATTAATATTTCTAAAAGTTTTTTTAGCCTGAAGATAAATGCTGACTACATAACTTACAATTGATAAATGATACAGATACCAGTCTGTAGTTGGTGCTCTGGTTTTGCATTCTGCTTGTGGAATATGTTAAAAACCCCAGGGAATTGAGAAAGCCAGTCGGATGACTAGCGAAACGTCTTCAAGAACTACATTTCAAGTCCAGTTGATCTAATTGAATACAACAGATACACATAAACTATTAAACTTCTTATTGCTTCAGCCCCTTAGTACTGTACAGTGGGGCTACTTTGTAAGGTGAACTGTGAATCTATTAATTGATCAAGGTTTTTTTTTAATGTAGTCAAAGTGACAAATGTGAAAATGCACAATAAATGAATTTGTAGATGGTTTTGAGGCAAATATATATTGGCTTTTTAAAAATAAAATGTACACATTTTTAGCCTCATTCCTCTCTGCATAAAAAAGACTTAATATGATAAATCAAATGTAGAAATATTTATCAATATCCATTGTCCCCCCAACATCTCCCATACCATCTGCAACAATATGTAGTGTCTATACGAATACCTTTTTATTTATCTAAATGGTGTAGTACCCTCTTTTTGACATATTTTTCTAACTAACAAACAAAAATGACAACCCCATCTTGAGTTGCCAATGATATTCTACTAAATAATTCTACAAAAATTACTTTAAAATTTCCCAGTTTTTATTAACAAACCAGACAAGAAAGATGGAAAATTGTGTAACCCATATCCTACCTACCGGTAGTTAAAAAAAATGTGAAAGATTGCTGATTTTTACTTTTTATGGTAATATACTATTTGTACAGACCTCACCTTATGTTCAAATTAGAACCGTTTTATTATTCCTTTGAATGAAAGTTAATTAAACACTTTCATGGAATTCTCTCTGCATTCAACATTGTATTCACTCCAAAATAATAGCTTTTACCATAAAACTAAGTAACATTTCTGAAGTTAATAAGTAGGTTAATCTCCACTATATACACCAAAATCTGACATACATATACACCATATATATATCTAAATCTGACATGCATATACACCATATATACATCTAAATCAGACATACATATACACCATATATATATCTAAATCTGACATACATATACACCATATATATATCTAAATCTGACATGCATATACACCATATATACATCTAAATCAGACATACATATACACCATATATATATCTAAATCTGACATACATATACACCATATATATATCTAAATCTGACATGCATATACACCATATATACATCTAAATCAGACATACATATACACCATATATATATCTAAATCTGACATGCATATACACCATATATACATCTAAATCAGACATACATATACACCATATATCATCTAATCAGACATACATATACCCATATATATATCTAAATCTGACATGCATATACACCATATATACATTTAAATCAGACATACATATACACCATATTTACAGCGTGTTTAAATAAGGCTTATTATGTAAGGGAAAACAATGCTTTTCCTTTTAATTTTATTAAAGGGCATCTGCTTGCCCGAAACAGGCTTGCAACAGCAGCAGGGGGCGGTACCCAGGTGGTGAGGGACTAGGTCAGGTAAGTACATTCAGGGGTATATTTGGACACAAATATAAAAAGGTTTTTTAAGGCTGGACATTACCTTAAACATTTATATTTTTAAAAAAAAAAGGTCCTGAAAAAAATCTAAGCAATGGCATCATATTAAATGAACAAACACACACTTATACCCTCCCTTACCTATACTACCTGCCAGCTAGAATATAGAGGGTCTATGTGGAATAAACCTGCAGGTCTGAGAACTGACCCAGGCAATCTAAACAGCACCTTTGGGCAATCAAAAGCAGCCCATACATATATCCGATTTTACTTTACCGAACGAGCACTCCCACGAGACCGATCCTGCCAGAACCGCCTGTCGTAGCATTAGAAGAATGAGAAAGGTGGTTCCGACAGGATCAATCTAATATTGCAGGAGCGCTTGGTTGGGCAAGTAAAATCAGATGTATGTATGGCCACCTTAAATCCTATACAGTATCCTGATTAACATGCAAGGTTCATACTTATTAGTAATTACCACAACAAGTTCCAGATTTATAGTCACTATGGGGTTAGGACTTGGTAGCACAAAATACTGATTAAATATACATGTTATGGAGAAGTGTGATAGAGGAGCTAAAAGCTCCCCACAGAGTAATGAACACAAGTAATGAACCGATAGTGCCATGGATCAGTGGGCTGGAAATATCTGATGGTGTGGGGCGGCCAGCCACGACCGAATTTGGATGCCCATATCAATCAAATGGGTCAGTTAGTAAATCACGGCCAATCATACAGTACCCTATGGGACTGCATGATCGGTCTGTCACATGCACTGCTGACCACAGCCCCTGTTGCTGTGACCAACAGTCATCTATCCTGGCAGAGCACTCACACAAAGCAGATGCTCAGTTGGGACACATGACAGTGCTACATGTATGCAGACTAAATGGTATTATCCTGCAGATCTGAACACAGATCCAGGCAATCCTGCCACAATGTGCAATTCAATCTGAACAGCACCATTAGACATCCTGAGACCCTATACAGGATCCAAAATAACATACTAGATTCATACTTATTGGTATTTACCACAGCAAGTTCCAGATTTACAGTCACCATGGGGTTAGGACTCACACAGGATAGTGATTAGCTTTACAAGTTATAGTGAGGTTTGGATAGAGGAGATAAAAGCTCCCCACAGAGTATAAAATGAAGTAGAGCCTTCTTATAACAGGAGGTACCCCACAGCCTTGTGTTTAATATATTAATATTGGGGGAAAATCTGTCCATTTCACTAAGAATGCTGGGTAGTTTCAGAGACATTCAAAGTAATTTAATCATTTACAGACATTACTTCCTGTCTAGCAAACAGAAACTGGAGTAAATGTGAGAGTCTGAAGAATGTTCTAATTAGCTAAGACTGTCACGTTTTACAAACAGCAAATAACTGGGTGAAATATAGGAACTTCCTTACACTTCCTGTCTTGTCATGTACAGTGTCTAAGAGAATTTTTGATTTGCTAACAGTGTAAGATCAGAACTTCTCAATGGATTTTAGTAAAATTCCACTTGTGTGTCCATATGGAGAACCTGTAGAAATCCTGGAGGTGTGGCTTAACCTATCATTTTGAGTTTTCCATTAAAACTTAGAGGTGTCCAGTAAAGTAAGTTTACTTTATTAATTGTATATCACTTGTTTTGTAAATCAGTAGTAGGTAGTAGTACTATACTTTGTATAGTGTTGTTTGTTATGGTGATTTTAATTAAATAGTGATAATTACACACATATATGGACCTTTCCTATGTGTAATAGTGTTATATACCCCCACCTAGTTAGTAGCTCCTAAAAACTCAATGCAATCTCCGTAAAAATATAAATTTATTTATATAATATAAGGGATATATATATATATTTATATGTTTTTATTCCAAACTACATTTCCCAGGTAGGTAAGAAAGCATATTCTTACCTCTCTGGGTGGTCTATATCAGGCCATTTGATATATAGGCAGAAATCAAAGAGTAATCCAGCCAATAAATAGCAAAAAAAAAAGCACACAAAAAAATTCTCCTTACAAGACTGTTTTTAAGTAATATTTTGAGACTAATTACAGCAGCTTCCAAGAGAATACACACTAAAATATAAAAGCTTGAATGGATTCTATTCCTAACAGTTAGCTCACCTGTGAGATCAGCAGGATTGTACAGTTATCAATAATGTAAGTTTATAGCTTTTCCTAAATTCTTTGAGAATAAAAATACAGTATCTTTAAGCTCTGTTCCAAAAAAAAGGTCTGACAAATGAGGAGAGGTGCTGGAGATTGTGGGAACATTTGTATCTTGTCAGCACTAAAAAAAATTTGGTGACAAGATCTTGAACTTCATAGATTTAATTAATGCTGTTGATTTTGTTTTTTAGATTGTGGTGCCATGTATAGATGAAACAGATCAGGGGCATAACTAGGAACCACTGGGCCCCCTAGCAAAACTATGATGGGGCCCCGTCTCTGCTCCATCTACAGTGGGGTTCTTAGGGTAGGCTGTATCTGTCTGAAAGAAAACGAGGATCCCTCTGGTCCCCTGAATCAGATTAAGTTTATTATTTCCCTATATATTCCTGGTTTTTGAGATTCTATCTGGAAGAAGGACAACTGTAAATAAATCTTTCCAGAGCATTACATTTTGTAGACAATCTGATTGTTATCCTAGAGATTCTAGGCTCCTCCTCACAAATAAATGCTGACAAAAATAGTTAACAAAAGTGAGATTAGATCTATATATTCATAAGGCACTGAGAATGAGCTACAGTCATGTGCTCTGCTAGAACATTATTTTGAATTCGACAGGCTGTATCTTGGGAACCAAATGAAAACTAAATGAAAGAAATACACGGTTTGATTCAGCTGAGCGTGGCAAATACTAGAAAAATTTGTAATTATGTTTATACATTTATTCATACTTTTAAAACTATGATTACGTTTAATGTGCATGTCAGAATACAATGTAAATATACACATACCTGTACACTAATATCAATGATTAACACTGTACATCTCTTATAGTACAATATAACCAGATGTTTTCTTAGCTGTTTAGGATTCTATACCGACTGAGAGCTTGCATAAGTGCAACAGTTTCCCAAATCACCTTGTGTTGCAGTGAAAACTACAGTAGTGATTAAATAAAAGCTGTCTTGAATCTAAATCCGCCATAAATGGTAGCCTAACAAAAGGAATTACATGCACTCGATTTTTAGGTTACTTTGGCACATCATGATATCTAATTTGGTATCTTAATCTTTTTACAGTATTTTACTACATATTTACCATTCCTATTTTCTACCTAGGAAACACGGTATAATACAAGTTGAAACCAGTCCAAGCCGAAAAATAAACCACTGCTAAAAGGACTGCTAAATTCTAACAAATAGTAAGGCTAGAAATAATATATATGATACATAAAGTACAATGCATTGTCTCAGTTATAAAAAGGAATGGGTTTCTTCCTACTTCTATGGAAAATAGTTTAGTAGGTTTTTTTTGAGGTTATGTTTGCATTTTGCTGTATCATCTCTTAGAAAGAATGGCGTCATTGTGCAGGTTAAAGTAACATGTCATCTAACCTTTATAAATATACTAGCAGAGTGCCTGCTTCTTCCAATCAAAACCATGCTTAGTTGTTTCCCAGCGGGGCAATAACTCTATTCACAAAGATCAGATTTGCACGGGTCAAATTTTTTAGGCCCGCACCTGACCACAAAAATGTAACCCAAACCTGCTTTGCTGGTGGGTTCCATAACTGCGCCCGACCTGCAAATACCTGACCTGATGCAGGAATCTAGGATCAGATCTCATGCCCAATTAATTCATGCCCTGACGTGCGGCCCCTGACCATCTTTGAGGGCCATCCAATAGATTTTTGGGCCTATATATAGGTTATAATTAAAATGTGCAGCAGGCTGAGAGTCCCAAATGTCACTAATTACAAACTAATTTTAATTCACTACATTTATTTTGACTCACAATTGTCAAATTAAAGATGAGAGCCACAGTGAGGAGGAAGCCACCTGCATTACTGTGGGATATCGGTTAGTCTGGGGAGTCCAGTCCTTTTGGCAAGTCTGGCATTTATTGGGGCCCTGTGTATAGGAAAAGCGTGAAACAGCAAGAAGCGAGGGTAGAACTCCAAATAAAACTTTGATTTATTTTAGACCACACAACATATCACAACATTTCGGGGGGGAAACTTGCCCCCTTTCTCAGGTGATGATTCATCAACAGTGCAACACATCTATATAGGTCAACCAATCCTAAGGACGGCCCCTCCGGGGCAGATGGTCCTATAGGAAAAGCATGTACTTTTTGTACTTTTGCTGTACTGGACACTTCATAACAAGTTGGAGTTTTGATCTTATATATTTTCATCATTAGTGGATACACTGGACTGCTCAATATTGCTGCAAACCGGTTACACTTGAATGTTTTGTTTTGAAAACTGCTGTTCACTATTTATGTTTTAATTAGTATATGTACGCTTTTTAATATTTTTAGGGAATATCCCTATATTAAATGAATTCCCTTTACACTCCTGTCTACCCCATTTTCTTATACAATGGCATTTAATTAACCTTTATAAATATATTTCTGTATACAGTCATGAGCAGCAGTGTTGGTATTGACACAAATGTTGTGTTTTGCAAACTTTCCTGCTTCTGACTTGTGTAAAATACAGACTTTTATTAGCAAATGTATCAAATTCATGCAGAATCAGGATTTACAGTGTTGACCTTTTTTCTTGATGAGTTCTGTAAGCCATTCTGCCATTCTGAATATCCGCTTCTGGGACAAACCTTGTCTGAGAGTGACCCATTCTTGTCTTGTTAATGCATGGGGTGATGTACAATTTTTAGGCTACTGCTTATTCGCCTGCTTTTTTTATTTAGATCTGGGTAGTTTCCTGGCTACAAATCCAAAATGTCAATGCTATGATCTCTGAACCACCTAATTAGCATTTTGGCTTGTGTCATGGTGCTTCATTAAGTGTCTTCTTTGCTGCCCTTCTTGGTGTCAAGACCATTGTCAGAAAGTCAATACTATGTATGTAGGTAACACAATCTCCCATTTCTTGTAATGATATATTATATGGCCTTTGCAAATAGCTACAAGAAAATAAATAAGTGGTAGAAATATTTTCATTTTAAGTTACACATATTATTTAGAAACTTGCTAAATTGTGCCTAAGATACTCTCAGCACTATCCTGGCCATATGATATCTTAATAGATACTGTGGTGTTGGAAACTTAGAGACAGAAATGATTCCATTTTAACTTCTGTACCATCCAATGCCTTTTGGTTAGAAACTTCTTTAGCAATGCTTACCTAATTCTAAAAGATTTTTTAGATGTATAAGATGTATATATATAGATGCTGTGTAAGTATGTTAGTGTAAGTGCAAACAGCCCAGGGGTGAGGACCTAGCAGCTTAGGTCCTCACCCTTGGTAGAAACCTTGAATATAAGAAGAGGAGTGGGCAAGAGGTAAGTATAATTGTCCTTTAAGTTATAAATAGCAATAGTATGTTAGTGAAACAGAGATTCTGTCTGTCATATTTTAAAGATCAGGCTACACACTCACAGTCCTAATCATTCTCACAATTTTCAAACTTTAAATTACTTTAATTTTTGAAAAAATTCCGAAAATCTGAAAATTTCTGAAAATCTGAGTTACGCAAGATTCAAAAATTCTGTTGGAACTGTCAGATACAGTTGTGTTCAAAATTATTCAACCCCCAATGCTGTAAAGGGTTTTAGGGAATTCAGTGTACATTTGTAATTGTGTTCAGAATGAAATCTTACAAGGACTTTTTAAAGAACCAAATGCAACTAAAATGACATTAATAATACAGTATTGTTTTTTTTTTGTGATTTCTTCATTGACACAATTATTTAACCCCTTAAAGACTACCACTCTTAAGAACAGAGGTTCATTCAAGTGTTTTCGATCAGGTATTGAAAACACTTGTGGATGTCATCGAGCAGCAATCAAGCATAATAAGCACCAATTAGGCAGATTTAAAATGACTGTGATACTTAGCTCCTTCTAGACATTTACTGGTGTGTTTACAAACATGGTGAAGTCAAGAGAATGGTCCAGGAAGACAAGAGAAGTGGTGATTTCTCTTCACAGGAAAGGCAATGGCTATGAGAAGATTGCAAAGATGTTAAACATACCAAGAGACACCATAGGAAGCATCATTCGCAAATTCAAGGCAAAGGGCACTGTTGAAACGCTAGTGTTGAAACGTTATTGTGGCAGAAAGAAGATGATGACTTCAATTGCTGTGCGCTACCTGAAGCGCAAAGTGGAGAAAAGTCCCCGTGTGACTGCTGAGGAACTGAAAAAAGATTTGTCAGATGCGGGTACTGAAGTTTCATCTCAGACAATAAGGCGCACACTGCGTAATGAAGGCCTACATGCCAGAACTCCCAGGCAAACCCCCTTGCTGTCTCCAAAGAATAAGAAGAGTCGACTGCAGTATACCAAAAGTCATGTGGACAAACCACAAAAGTGTTCTGTGGTCTGATGAAACAAAATTAGAACTTTTTGGGCCCATGGATCAACACTATGTTTGGAGGAGGAAGAACAAGGCCTATGAAGAAAAGAACACCTTGCCTACTGTGAAGCATGGCGGGGGCTCAATCATGCTTTGGGGCTGTTTTGCTTCTACAGGTACAGGGAAGCTTCAGTGTGTGCAAGGTATCATGAATTCTCTTCAGTACCAGGAGATATTTGAAAAAAATATGATGCAGTCCGTCACAAACCTGAGGCTTGGGAGACGTTGGACCTTTCAACAGGACAATGATCCCAAGCATAGCTCTAAGTCCACTAGAGCATGGTTGCAGATTAAAGGCTGGAACATTTTGGAGTGGCCATCGCATTCACCAGACTTAAATCCGATTGAGAACCTCTGGTGGGACTTAAAGAAAGCAGTTGCAGTGCGCAAGCCTAAGAATGTGACTGAACTGGAGGCTTTTGCCCATGAAGAATGGGCTAAGATACCCGTAGATCGCTGCAAGACACTTGTGTCAAGCTAGGTTTCGTGTTTAAAAGCTGTTATAACTGAAAAAGGATGTTGTACTAAGTACTAAGAATGAATGTCACTTGGGGGTTGAATAAAACTGATAATGATGTGAGCACAGAAAGACATTTGTAGTTATTTCATTATAAATGTTATGTTATATTTGTCTGACTTACAAGTGTCTCTTTGATTTAATTGTAAACAAGATGACTGAAATGATCAAAATCAATGTCAAACTGGCCAAAACACTCAATTTCAGTAGGGGTTGAATAATTTTGAACACAACTGTACGATTTGGAACTTGGCAAACATAGCCCCATACCCACCATCATCTTTTTTTACCTTAAATCAATATTATACCATGCTAAAACCCTCACCCCTGTGTTGTAGATCGGCTGTTATACTAACCTTAGCTTGTGTTAGTTGGTCCACCCCCTGCTTAAGAGTGGGATCTGTCCTATGGTAAGATGGGCTCTGCAAGAAGGGGCAAATCTGAAATGTGCTGACAAGCACAAATTTAGTTCAGTACTTACCCAAGGTAAACAGGGGATGATTAATATCCTCATACTGGGTACTAATAATGGGGGGGGGGTTGAGGAGCATAATTCCCCTTTAATACATATATTTTGGGACATATACTGATTGACTGTGAATGGTTCTTAGGGAATATATCACAGAAATCTTTAGGAATGATTCAAGCTGCTTCTTTGCTTTCACAAGACCAAAACTGGAAATGTGGGAAAGTGAAATGAATAAAAAGCAATAAGGTGCCAATTCAGTAAAGAAAAACGTGTTGCAGCAGTTTTAATTATAACATATGCATTTCACTCCAACAACAACTACGTATCCTGAATAACATATACAGTAGAGTGCTAATTTAAAGTGTGACATTTTCACTTATTTCTTATTTCACTGCATCTTATTTAATGCCATTTTCTATTGTTCTAACATCACAATCCGAATTTTATTTGAATAAAAACTTGGATAAAATGTTATTTTTGAATAGAGTGCACATTCTTTTACAGAATATGTTTGGTTTTAATAAGGAAATGTACAATGTTACAGCCAGCATGGTTCCAATATGTAATAAGCGCCATTAGTAGAGGAATAAAGCTCAAAATCTGCAGATATGTTTCTTGGTAATTGTGGATCTGTGACACTTTATTTTGTACTCTGGTTTAATAACCTTATGAAGATTGTTTTCTTTTCTTTCTGTAACATACTTTTCTTTTCTATTTCATTTCCATGATAATAGTATTACCTTAAAGAAAAATAGAGACTGAAGTTTATCCTGTGATGTATGCAGCATCTGCTGTGCTAAAGCTTATTTCTTTCACTGCATCTAACAAAGTACCTACTGATAAATTCCCTTTTCTCTTCAACTGTACTATCTACAGTCCCTCAGGAAGTAACATTATGGTCATAAAATGTGTAGGGTACCTACTGCTTCACAAATAGGGTGATTTATAAAACTTCAATTTCTCAGATGACAGTTAGACAATTTTATTATTTTACCCTTGCATTCTACAATAAGAGCTATTATTGGAAAATGCTAAATTATATTTCTGTGTGATCTTTTCTTTTTTACACAAATTAGTTTTTTGTCTTTGGGCCTAATGATTTTATGCAGGGCATAAAATTTCAAGGGGACTTTTAAAATTCTTCAGGGAGATTCAATAAAAGTTCTTATGGTGCTAATTTTCCCCCAACCAATCAGATGTTAGCTTTCAAATGTTAAATAAGATCTGATTGGAGACAAAATTAGCACCATTTTAAACGATAAGAACTTTTATTGAATCTTCCTGCTTGTATTTTAAAACAGGAGTTATTTCCTAAACTACACAAGTTTCAGTGGGTTATGTGATTACATAGAGAATAATGCACCCCCTACTGTAAATTCTAAGGATATTAGATACTTTGCCTACGGCCTTATGCTTTTATACTGTCATGGAACTCCTTTGTGACTTAATATCCCTTTAATTTACAGCAGGAGGTGCATTAAAATCCACCCCTCTCACCTTATTTAAAGAGGGAATGTAATGGCAAACACCACACTCCTTGCACTAAATTGGGATGTTAACTGTGACATGTTCCAACCCCCCCCGCACACACACCCAACATTCTCTCCCCACCCCCCAATCTCCCCCCAAACCCACATTCTCCCCCCTTACCCCACATGCACCCCTAACCCCACATTCTCCCCCCCACCCAACATTCTTTCCCCTCTCCAGCTGTCACACAACCTCAATCCCCCTGCAACTAAGTTCTGATGCAGACACAGGATGAGCAGTACTTGTAATAAACCTATGGAAACAAAGTCTCACACACCACATCAGGTTTTGCAGTTTCCCTCACTTTGTGTCTGTTTCATCTTCTTGCTGTTGATGTTTAAGGGAGCTGTGGTTGAAGAGGGGCTCTAAGCAAACATCCATAAGTGTATGCCATAGGCAGGACGGAGGGGTGGGGATGGGAGGGAGAGAAGCTGCCTTAGTTCCAGGTAATATTTGGCGCACTACACGCCAATTATAAGGATATTATTTACACCTGGATCCCATTGGGATCCACTACAGGTGTAAGTTAATAATCTATAGCTACCATATACATTCTGTCATAAACAGTTATACATTTAAAGTTTCTAAAACATAGATATTTACAACTCCTTCAGTAATGCAGCTAAAATACAGAATATCAGATTATTCAATGTTGTATTGTTAAGGGTTTCTTCAGTGATGGTTTGGCCAAAGGCCTATTTCAGTAGGTCTTAAGATAAAGCTAATGAATGTGTCAATATTTGATTTCTTAATAACATTTTTTGCAAAACAAGGCTATTTATATTTAAGTACATGTCATATTTTAACTACTATCAATTCCCTAAAACATCCTTTCAAACCCGAGCCAAGCACACCAGGAAATTATAGTAGTACCAGCTACAATCACATAGCAACCAGTAACAGGTTTCATTATTTTGAGGGAAACTGCTGGCTGTTACAGTATACCCCCATTGGTAACATATATTTATCTGGATAAAAGTAGCAGTTACTAGTGTCCTGGTGTAACCTATGTTATGTATTTTTTTACTTTTATTAGACACAGATTGATAAATTTGCTGTATTTGTGTCAAACCAACCTAATTTAAATTAAATATATTTATAATCTCAACTTGATACTCAATAACCATTCCTAAAAATCCCTACCCCAGATACTTGACAGCCTTATTTATCTTTTTGATGCATGTTAATTCAGAAAATATTATCTCTAATTTGACATCTTTAGAAAAACAATGATATAAAGTTAGATTCTGAAGCATTGTGAATTATTAGTATTTAAAAAGCAAAGAAGTTTACCAACAATGAGGACTTCAGCAAGGTAAAAGCAAAGAAGAATCAAGTGCTTTAGCGCATGTGACACTCATTCTAAATCTGTAGCAGTCTTTAGGTTTCTGCTTGACAAATGATCTATTCAGCATCCAGTAACTACTGGTACTTCAATTATAATTATTCACTGCAAGAAAGAAACCATGCATCCTTTGTACAATACATTCAAACTTCTTTTGTAGTCCTGTAAGTGTAGATTGTCTAGACTGAAGTGCCAGTCAATTCAATTAATCAGCTAATGCTTTTCTGACTTTATTCAATAGTAAACTACTGTATTTTACTTCTCAGTAGAAGTCATAATTTAAGGTCAAGTGATTCAATCAAAGCACACAAATTCTTTGCAATTTTTGTTTTTTAGTTGAGATACATTAAGACATTTCTACAAATGAATCTTTGATAAAAGAAAAAACTGCTTAGGAAAATGAATGTTCACTAACATATTCATAACATTTAAATGCATTGCATTTCTAATATGGGCAGCACTGATTTGGTAAATGGATTTGGAAAATCAAACAGGTGCATATTTTCCACGAGGGGACCTCATTTGCCTCCAACAGCATATTACCACCCCAAGTCAATTAGGTGGAAGCAGAAGCAACTGTAACATATCCAGGCATACTCTAAGAGAGTTGCCTAGAGTTTCACCAATAAATGCTTTCAAAAATATACCAGAAAACTAAAACTATGGCACCAGTACTCTAAACATACAACTATCCATTGCACTTATTTTTATAGCTCCATGTGTCTGGATTTCTAGGTTGGAGTCTTCTAAACTTCCACACTTTAGGCAGTGACACAAATAGTGAAGCACCAAGCCAGGGGAACAATGAAAGTTGCATTATCAGGAAGAGGAGAGAGCCCTAAGGGTTTTGGGGTTATTTAGTTCTATTTTATTTCTATATACATTCTCTTTATTTACAGTAGAAGCATATTTAGATCAAGTAACTACATTCTCTTTATTTACAGTAGAAGCATATTAAGATCAAGTAACTTGTTTTTGAAATATTGTCAGGAACTATATTTTAGTTATTTTTTTGCACAATACTGCACATTAGTGTTGTGTTCCTGCACGATTGCCCATATGCTAAAACTAGACTAGTTTAGAGTTGTTCTGGTTTATTTTATATAGGGGAGTTCCTGACTTAGTCTTACGAGGTATAAAGCCTGATGTTGGAACTTAACACACGAACTACCGTGCTTAGGGAACTACACTGCACTGCACTTACGTTTAGATATGTGGATGACATCTGGGTTAAAATACAAAAGAAAGAACTGCATGCCTTTACAGAACACATCAATGCTGTGGGCCAAATCATTAGATTTATATGGGAAATCTATTTTTTTAAGATAAAGATAAACTGGAGATAGAGATTTACAGAAAACCAACCCACACAGATCAGTAGGTTTGACTCCCACCACCCTTTAAATCACACCAAGCAGAGAACATCCCAAGTAGCAAAGAGGCTAATGCTAAAGAAAATAAACATCATTGTACAGCACTGTGTCCCCAAGTGGCGCTTTATAAATAAAATATACATACATAGAGAGGAATTAAAGGTCTGGGCCTTTGTCAAAACTGAGTGTGAAGGTGAGAAGCATGAGAGGAGAAAGAACATGGTCATTCAATGTGTAGCAGGGGTGTCAGAGAAATTAAGAAGAACTTTGAAAAAATTAAATATCCTTGTCTGCCTTAATGCCAGCAACAGATAGAGGTTGCAACTTGTGCATCCAAAAGACATAATACCGAAATACACGATAAGATTTGCTCTGATTTGTATGTACGGGAGACTAAAAAGCAGCTGCACCGCATGGCCCAGCACAGTAGAGCCAATTCCTTGAGTCAGAACTCATGTACCTGCATCTTAAGGAAAAAGGACACATGTCTTACTGTAATGTCAACATCTTGGCCGAAGAAGAAACCTCTTAGCTACAATGCAATCAACAGTTTTCATTCAGGAGATCCATGACACATTGCTGCTATATTCTGATTGAGACACATTCAAAGTAATTCTGCATTAATAAAGCTTGTAATATAACTAGCAAAACATCCAGTTGATCTAACTGAATACCACAAATATAAGGGCTGATAAATATGAAAAATTCTGTGGGATATTTAACATTAGGTTGTAACCTTTTTTTAGTTTTGATCTTTTCATCTCTCTCGTTTAATTATTTTAAAGAAAATGAGACACACAATAGCACGACTTACCTAAATGCTGTCTTAAATTTGGGTACACATAGTACACATTTATTGGAAACAAGCCTTTTATCAGTATGCAATTCAACATAAGGTACATATTCTCTGGTACTGCCCTCCTGTGTGTTCCACACATTGTTGCATACCAAGTGGATGTGGAGCAAATGTGCCTTACACTGCATTTAGATAAACCACACTATTGCATGTGCTATTTAACAATGAAATCCATTGGGAAGAAATGCCTCTGTGCAAATTCTTCTTAGAGTTTCTACAATAAAGCTAAGAAACAAAAACCTTAATTTCTTTTTTTTTTACATTTTTAAGTAAAGTGTTGCTTACAGGGACTTGACACTGTATTTTAATTACATTTTATAAGAAGCTCAGGAAATTCAAGTCAAGTTAAAGCTCAGAGAAAGGGTTAAAACTTAAATGCCAAATTGTAGCTAAAAAAAAACGAGAGATACACGATAGATTGACATATATGGTTAGCATAATTCTATGTTATAACAAGAGTTGATGTATAAAAAAACTGTTACCCTTGGAAGATTACAGTATTTTATAGCACTTTATCATAGCTTTTTATCACATACAGACATCATATCATGTGTACAGCCACCTAGTGGCAATCCTCTTTCTGCTAAGCCATACCCTCCCTTCTCCTCCCCAACAAACAGTACAAACTTGACTTCTGCAGACCAGAAGTCTGTCCATGTTTGGACATCAGAAGCAAATAGTCATTTGAAAAATCCTTTCAAACTATAACAATCTAATGAGAAGTGATACCTAACCTAAATTATATGTTAAAAATAGCAAAAATATACTTTGACATTCAGTATAATTTTTATTGGACAACTCTAGGCTGATTAAAAATAAATTCTTTGGAAACCCAAATGTTTTACCTTTAGACATGATAAAATACTGGTAAACTCATAGCACAATTAACCAATAAAATGTATAAAGAGTATTTATATATATTTGTAGTGCCCAAAACCACCATACACTAATAGAGATGGCCGAACTTCATTCAAAGTTTGGTCTGTTTTCGAACTTTCGAACTTCAGTAAAAGTATGAAAGTTTGAATTCAGACCCATTAAAGTCAACAGGGCAGTGATAGTTCAAAAAGTCCAGATGATTTACTGCTAAACTAACAATGGTAACTACCGGTAACTGTAAATAGCTGTGGTACCTGGGAAATGATCTGGGCAACATGTCACTATCCCCAAAACTTTTTAAAACACTTCTTAAATACGAGCGGGCAATTGTCATGCTTTGCACAAGCTACATTCGAGGGTTACGGACAATTCGAGGGTTACTGAACGATACTTTCGAGGGTTAGCGAGGATTACAGAAAACGAACGATACTTTCGAGGGTTAGCGAACGATACATTAAAAGGTTAGTGAAAACGATCCATACATTCGAGGGTTACCGAAAATGAATGATACTTTCGAGGGTTACTGAAAATCGAAGGCTACATTTGAGGGTTAGGGAAGGATACATTCTAGGGTTAGCGAAAACAATCCGTACATTCGAAGGTTACCAAAAACAAACAATATATTCGAGGGTTAGCGAATGATACATACGAGGGTTAGCGAACGGCCCGTAAATTCGATAATTATCGCGTTTTCAATAATTATCGAAAATTCAGGCACGAGTCCGGAAAGTCTGAGAAATCCGGGATGTTTCGAGAAGTCTGAGTTCGTTCGGACTTGTTAAGTTCGACTTAAACTCGGGTTTGAGTTCGAGTTCTAGTCCATCTCTATCCATTAATAGTACCCAGGGTGAGGGCCTAAATTTCTAGGTTGACACTACTGTGTTTTGCCTAAATTTGACATACCATAGCTCCATAATGCAGTGAAGGTTTAGCCCCACTCCTCTTAGATTCTGGGGCTCTTTCTATTGACTTAAGCTGGGTACACACAGTACAGATTTTCAGACAGGATCTGTCTGTCATTTTTCAAAAATCTGCATACACACAGTCCTGAGTGTTCTCCCTATAGGAGAATGCTCAGGACTATGTTTCCCTCACAGACTCCCTCTATAGAAGTTACTGCGGCTGAGGGAAATTTACTGACTTTTCCAAACAAACGCTAGACAGACTCGAACGTTCCCCATCCGCGCGCTCTTTCGGAAAAGTGGCCACACACAGTGACGATAAAGCCCCGATACTGTCGGATCTGATGGTATCGGGGCTTTATCGGTACAGTGTTTACTTTTGATTAGTAGCACATCAGCCCTGGTGAGGGATTGTTATCATAAAGTAAGCACATCTGAATGGAAGCCTGCTGCTTTTGAAAGCAAATTTTCTGCTGAGAAGCTTCCCACTGGATTCCTATGACGTTGAATGCTGGTGAGCAGCTGTTATGTCAGCTGCTTAACAGTTTATACCTCTCAACTTCTGAATTATTAGAACACAGGCATATCCCATCCTGACCTAACTAAGCCACTTCCACACTGGGACAAAGTACTGCAGTATGGAACAGTGGGGAACAGCTTTTTAAACCAGTGGTATACTGGCCAATACAATACTTGTATGTTTGGGAGGTATTCCTATTTACAATATTATAAGACATTTTTGTGGATAAGTTAAGGGAATTTAAGAGGCAGGAGTGGGCCAAGTTGGGGGTAGATTGGGGCACAAAATTGCAGCTATTATGGACGGCATGCTTCAATACAATGGAAACCCTTGGTCTAATACCTTAGATTTTCCAAAATGCTGCAGAATTTGAGGAAAATTAGACAACAGTGAAAATGATTCTTTCAGTGTCCTAGTAGAAAGAGAATTTTAGAAGAGATTAGACTAGACTAGAATAGAATAGACATTTTGCAGCTTTTAGTTCAACAATGTTGTCCCAGGACCTTGTGAACCACTGGTGGCAAGTTTACTTTAGGTATTAAGCATCTAGGTTTCCCTACAATCCTGAGTTTTATGGCCTCATCCTATTTTAATGGTGCTGAAGAACAGCAATTCCCCTTTTGATCTCTGGAATTTATTTCATTAAGACAGTAGCTTTTGGCAAATACCTTCTTTTATTGTTCAGCTTTAGGTTGAAGAGCAGCATATGGCATATTTCCTTACTTTTTTAGGTGGTGTAGTAGTTAATATTTTACAGGACTACTTTAATCTTTATTCATGTTATTAAGGATTTTGGTCTTCCAATTCTCATCCTGGTCTTCAAACTGATATAGATCTTAGACCCCATTCTAGGGGTTAGGTTTAAAAAGTTATTTACAGATGTCCAACCTGTAACTGCACTGTGAATTGTCAATCCGTCCATGTATGGGCATTTGGTCAGGTGCCTTTGGTTTTCCTCCCAGTCACACGTCTGTACTGAGCTTTAGGTCACTAGACTTCATCTCATCATATCAGCCCATGCACAAGTCAGCCTTATATGGAGGAAATATTTTAGTATAACATAAATAAAAAATATTACCGTACAAGTTTAATAATTCTTTTCTACTGTATGTCTCCTTTTTTTATGTACAGCTAGAGTCAATTGCTGTAAAAGTGACTAGAAAGTGACAGGCAAGTTTGAACTTTGGAAATGACAGATCATTTGTGTTTGCCTAGTAAGTGATTCTGTAAAGAACTTTTGTTCTTTTTCATTTATCTAGAGGCACTGCATCCAAGCTTACAAGACCATCTACTGGGAAGAATTGTTGAATAAAAATGAAATTAATTGATAGTCTTATATAAAAAAAGAAAGATCAGAAAAAAAGTTGCAGATTCAATTGCAGAATACATTTTTAATTACATACATTCAATACATTGAAATTGTACAATATATTTCATACACAAAGTACATGTTCTGCAATATGAATTTATAAGATAATTAGAAAATTCAAATGTAAAGCAGTTTTAAGCCAAAAGCTGCAAAAGAGCCTATGCCTAAACATTTATTTCATGAATTAATGTTAACTACATTAAAGGCAGTTTTAATTTAAACAGGTGGTGCTGGACTTACCCATGTCAAAACAAAATCAAATATGCTGAGGACATCACTGTATTCACCCTCCCACATACCCCTAACTCTCGCATTTTTAATAGGAGAGCTGGGGAATTTCTAGGCCTTTTGGCACATGAAATAAACTTTTAAAGCAGCCCTCTAAATCTTCTTGCGTCACACGTAGCATGGCTTGTAGAGGTGGGTGTGGTGGGCTTACTAACACTAGCTGGTGAACTGGAGAGCTAGCTTAACACTGGCTGGTAAAGGTAAGCCCTTCAGTTCAGCAGCCAGTGTAACGTCACCCCTTCAGTTCAGCAGCCACTGTTTCATCAGCCCAGCTTGCTTAACAAGACAGCATGAACTGTAGAACAGACAAAATATCTAGGGTTACAGTTAGTTACAGTATCCATAGGTATTAAGATGTGATTGGTTATGTCCTGGCACAGGAGAGTTGTTATTCATGTGGTTCTACTTAAGTGATTTTAGGTTTTGCATTTAAGTGTTGGATTGGGTGTGATTTTGCATTTTTCTCAACCCCCCCAAAAAAATGCAATGAAAAATTGTGCACCTGATTAGCTAAGTAAATAAAGTTTGAGGGAGCTCTTTAACGCAAGGTTTAGAACATTACAGATCACAAATGGTTCAATCTTTGTTGTTTTCCTCTGCATACACTATAGAAGATCTAAGTACAGATAGCATAGAGTATAGTAGCAATAATGGTATAAACGATGCAATTGTATTTTCGTTAACTGAGGATACAACAAACTAAGGTTAATATTAATAAAGCTCGTGGAGCGGATAAAATACAACCTCAGATCCTTAGGGAGCTAAGTTCAGTTTTAGCCAGGCCATTGTTTCTTATTTTTGCAGATTCCCTAATGTCCAAATGTGTGCCTCTGGATTGTAAAAAAGCTAATGTTATTCCAATATTCAAAAAGAGTAGTCTTTCACAGCCGGGTAATTACATGTCTGTAAGTTTAACTTCAGTGGTAGGCAAGATACTAAAAGCTTAAGGGAAAATATGTTTCATGGACTGGCCTTATAAGTAGAGATCAACATGGATTAAGGAGGAATAGATCTTGTCAAACTAACTTGCTTGGCTTTTATGAGAAAGTGAGTAGGAATTTAGACTCTGGCAAAGTAATGAATGTAGTATACTTGGATTTTGCTAAGTCTTTTGATACAGTCCCCCATTGGCGATTAATGTATAAGCTGAGGTTGGTTGGTCTAGAGTGGCACATTTGTACATGGATAGAAAAGTGGTTGATGGATAGGATGCAGAGAGTAGATATTAATGGGGCTTCATCAATATGGACTAAAGTTTTAAGTTTTGTGCCACTAAAGTTCTAAGTGTTGTGCCACGAGGTTCTGTGTTGGCGCCACCTTTATTTAATCTGTGTATTAATGATTTGTAAGTAGGTACTGTCAGAAAGGTTTCAGTGTTTGCTGACAACATAAAATCTTGTCCACCATTAAAAGCTTCAGAGGATGTGCAATTGTTGCAGGTGGATCTAGATAGATTGTCACATTGGCCTGCTAAGTGGCAGATGAGATTCAATGTTGATAAATGTAAGGTGATGCATTTTATTAATGCATTAAAAATCCTTGTGCTGCTTCTACTATAAATGGCTCTGTGTTAAGTAAATCCCTGTTGGAAAGGAATCTTGGAGTTTTGGTGGATAACAAACTTAAAGGTAGCAAGCAGTGCCAGACAACAGCAACAGCTAGAGATAGCAAGATATTGTCCTGTATAAAGAGAGGTATGTATTCAAGGGAGGAAAATGTTATTCTCCCTATTTACAAAGCATTGGTAAGGCCTCATTTAGAATATGCAGTGCAATTTTGGAATCCTATGTAAAAATAAAAAGGGACATCTTGGAAATGGAAAGGGTTCAGACAGGGCAACTAAAATAATAAACGGAATGGGGGAGCTTGACTAAGAAGACAAATAGCATATGATACAATAATGTACACTAGAGAAAAGGTACTCACTTGGGGATATGATTACTGTGTGGAAATACATTAGCAGGCCATACAATAAACTATTATTGTTCACCAATAGAACATGTCAGAGAACACACGGACATCCCTTAAGACTTAAAGAAAAGAAGTTTAGTCCTCAAGTTTGGAAATTGGAAATTGCTAAAATTATGGAACTGTCTTAAATTAGACGTGGTCATAGCAGGTTCATTGGATAGTTTCAAAAAAAGCTGGATGAGTTTCTAAAAACAAGGAATATTGCATGTTACTGGTATTGATACATAAGTACAGTTGATCCAGGGAGACTTCTGATTTACCACTGGAGTCAGGAAGGAATTTTTGGTGGTGGTGGGGGGTAGGGTTTCCTTCCCCTATTTATGAGTAGGTTGGACTGGTTGGACATATGTCTTTATTCAACCTCAAATACTATACTATACTATACTAATTGTTGAACAATGTCAGAAAGAATTCTAACATAAATCAGTATTATAAAGTAAAGTTTCTTTTTTACTAATGTTTTGTATTTGTTTTTTTTGTGGTATTCAGAATGACTTGTACAATAATCTGTTGGTAATAAATACCATGGAATGTGTCTCAATCAGCATATAGCAGCAAGGTGTCAGTAACCTCCTGAATGCAAGGTGTCATCAAAACTGCCCAGGATAAGGCATCAAAACAGCATTGTACATAGTAGACCATTGGTGTTGAACTCCCCACCTTTATTTAGGTTTTAGGTTTGGTTTCTTTATTTTGACATAAATGACACTACTTTTGAGCCAATCCCAAAATGTTGACATTACAATCTTCAAACATATGTCATTATTCCTTAAGATGCAGGTACATGGCTGAGTCCTGACCCGAGGAATTGGCACTTCTGTGTATTGGCTCTTTTGGATACACTAGTTGCTACCTCAGGGTGTTGCTGGGTTTAAAGCAGATGGGGAAATATACAATGGTGTTTTGATGCCTTATCCTGGGCAGTTTTGATAAAACCTCTTAGCTACAATGTAATCAACACACCGACAAGGGTATTTAATGCCAACAAATTCTTGTACAAGTCATTCTGAATTGAGAAATTCATTCTGAATGACTATTGAAACGTCTTCTAGAACTAAACTTTAAGTCAAGTTGATCTAACTGAATACAACAGATATACCATGACCTAGATGAATGAGAACCTTCACAAGCATTCTCAAGTGTTGAACAAAATACATTTGATATGATACTGCTAATGTAAAAAAACAAAATCTATTATAGTTTTCTTTGAATTACAACCATCAACATCTTGGAGTTATTATATTAGAAGATGTATGCAGATAAGAACATGAGAATTAAGTAAATGAAGATTTGTAAAAAAAAATAAAATACCATCTGTCTTTAGAAATGCTAAACAAATGAGAAAGCTGCTAACAAGTCTCAGCCCCCCCCCCCCCCCCGTCCCAGCATGCAGACCCCTTGTCCAACGGGTGCAACCTTTCCTGCAAGATGCAAGCACAAAACACACCCACTCACAGTGGCCAATAGAAAGCAAGCTGTCCTGGAGACACGGAAGAAGGAGATCAGTACAGTTTACGATCTCTCACTCACCCATCATCAATCAGTGAAAGCTATTAAGAAGGGGGGTCAAGTGCAGCCTTATATCTAACATCAAAGCTACCTCTCTCCCCCTGCTAATGCTGTTATCTCTATGTTTATTACAGAGCAGGGAGGGGGATCACGTCACAGGGATTTGATTGACAGTCCAAGTAGGAGTAGAGGAATGCAATCTCATATTCTTCTAACTGGTGTATCTCAGGACAGAGAATGTATCTGAAAAAAGTGAAGACACTCTAGGGGTTGTGGGGAATTATAGAATACATGAAAAGAAAGAAAAAAAAGTTCATTTTCCCACTATAGATGCCCTTTAATATATAAATATATGTGGGAAACATTTACTAGAACAAAGCTACTATTAAAAAAAAAAATTGGTCCATGTATACTTTAAGGAGAACTAAAAGCCAACAACGGCTAACAAAGTCTTAGGCTTACCCATGATTTACAGGATTACTAATGGCTTGTCTCCAAGATGACCAACTGCACCTGTTGGTATGACATATCCCCTGCTCTGGTTTTTGTAGGTAGTTACTGACTTATTTTAATTTTAAAGGGCAACAATGCCCTCCCATTACACTTTTCATGCAGAGTGTCATCATTTAGACATAAGGCTAAAGCAGGAATACCCCTGGCAGATTTAAAAATGGAAAATTGTAAGTGTCATGCTGCTGCTCTGCAAATATACAAATTGAAGGTACAAATACCCACTCTTAACTCTTCAATATGGGATGGAGGAAATTGGCAGTATCGTTCACATTTAAGGTCCAAATTTACTTTTACATTTTGAAACACTGTATTTAAAACGTACAAGCTGACAATTAACCTATATAACTAACTAGGCAAGTATTCAACTTTCTCCTCCCTTCACTGCTGAGGCAAATATTTTTATATTTTTTTGTGAAAAAGCTTTAAAAATGGATCATGGTTATAAACTAAAACCAGTAGCGATTTATCAAGCATTTGACTGCAAACAATATAAAAGTAATAGTAGCTTAGAACAGCCGGCGGGGGTGTGTGACCAACCTTCGGCGGGGTGTTCGCACCCTGCCCTCGCCCTTGCCCCCGCGGCCAATGCGACCATCCGCCGCAACCCCTTCCCAGCAGCCCCTCCCAGACCCTGCCCCGTACTCTCATGGGGAGGAGAAGGGAAGGACCTGCTGGGAGGGGTGGAGGGACCCTCCAGGGGGGGCACTGACAAGTGCCTTTTGGGGCTTGGGGGGTCCCACAACTCGAACAAGGACCCCCCTCCCTGGCCCTATCAGGGCCTTTGTGGCACTGAGAAGGGCCTTTTGGGGCTTAAGAGGTCCCGCAGCTCGAGCTAGGACCCCCCTACCCAGCCCTTGTTGGGGGTCCCGCAACTCGAACCAGGACCTCCATCGGCTCTTAAAAGAGCCCTTGGGTGATGTCTTCTTTCTTCCATCCAGTGACACCAACTCCGCTTCTCAGTGCCGCGAAGGCCCTGATAGGGCCAGGAAGGGGGGGGCCGGTTCGAGCTGTGGGACCCCCTAAGCCCCAAAAGGCACTTGTTAGTGCCCCCGCTGAAGGGCCCCTCCACCCCTCCCAGCGGGTCCTTCCCTTCCCCGCGAGAGTACGGGGTGGAATTTTTTGGAGGGGCTGCTGGGAAGGGGTCATGGCAGATGCGACCATTTGCCGTGACCCCTGCCCAGCAGCCCCTCCCAGACCAGCAGCCCCTCCCAGACCCCTGCTCCATATCACCGTGAAGGGATTTGAACTCCCTTTGCGGCGATATTGTACTTAGTGCATTGCGCTAAGTGTAGTATCGCCGCGAAGATAGCTTAAATCACCGCCACACTTCACCACTTTACCGCTTGCCATTGTAAATATGGTGAAAGCGTTATTTTTTCGCAGCGATGTGCACCGGTAATTTCAGGGCGTTATTTTCGGCCTTATATAAATATGGCCCTTAGTCTCAAAAGGAACTTACTAACATTCTCATGACATTGAGGGGCATATTTTCAAAAGAGACAAATTACAGCAAGAGAATACCATGCAAGTTGTTAATATCAGCAAGTAATTTTATCAAAGTTAAAGTAAAAATCACTTGAACGGATTTACTGCTTTTAACACCTCTCCAACTGGATACTGATAAAACAGTGCATTATTTCTCCAAATTAAATGTTATCCATCAGAATGAGCTGTATTTCAACATTGATTGAATACTGCACAAAATATCTATCGTAAACATATTGCATAGTATACATTACAGAGGACATGCCATTCTTTCAAAATAACCATGGATTAGCACAATGTATATACTCTTTTTACCTCCTTCCTCATGACAGTCTTTAACTCCAGTACAGGGATTGGGGGGCAGAGGTTAACTGCTATATAAAACTTTAATCAGTTTCTGAGACATTTTCAATATGTTTTAAAGAATGCTGCACCTTTACCCAGTACATATCATTGTTGCATTTATGTTAGAAACTAATAAAAGTTTCTTATAGCTGTCAATCTTATACTTACTCCATACTTTCCAGCATTTGGTAGTTAACAGACAGATGCATTTACATCCCCACTAGCCTCTTTTCAGTGGCGTAGCTACAGACTTATGGGCCCGATGCAAAATTTGGGCACGGGCCCCCCAACACAAATCGGCACCGCAAACCAAGTAATCATTTCCATAAAAAACATCCAAATTCATCATTAACATTTTTTAAGGCACTCATTTTAAAACAGACAAACATACTTTACCCATACACCTAGTAAAACTATTTAATCAGATTCAAACAGTATTTCTAAACTTAGATCCTCAAACCTTCTAAAATAACTAACCAACTGATGCTAGTAAAATCCTTGGCACACAGAAAGTGGTAAAATACTTTGTATATAACCACTTGTATAATAGTTGGCACAAAGACTGATTAAATGTTTGGCATGCAGACACTGATAAACTGGTTGGGAAACTGGCACAGCACTGCTTGGCACACAGACAATGGTTAAAATGGCCCTGGTGGCACACAGACTGGTAGTTTTGGAACCTTAGCACAAAATGGGGCCCCTCCTTGGCCAAGGGCCCTGGTGGGGTCGCATCCCCTGCACCCCTGGTAGCTACGCCCCAGCCTCTTTTCAAGTTTTAAAGGACAACTATACTGTAAAATTTAATTTTTAGAAATGAAAAGTACCTGGGACATGAAAGTAGGGTTGATTATTTCTATTTCCCAATATTGTTTCATTGAGGACCTATAGCACATACAGTTTTCATTTTTCAGGTTAATGCCCTGGGCCTTCCAGTATTAAAGACAGTAATAAAGCACCCTGGCAGAAGCAGTTTTCTTTGTGCTGTCACTCCTCATAGAAATTATATTGGGGGTAGAAAGGTATCCTACCTCCCAGCCCCAGGTACTTTTCATTTTAACTATTTTTAATTTTTGTGTTTCCAGGTGTTTCCAGTGATATTGGTTTAGACAGTTTCATAAAGGTTTCAGGCAATGGTTAAAATTGCCACACTTTTAAAGATACAAATATTATCAAATATGTAACAAATAAAAATAAATGTTTTTTTCAAATGTTGGACTAGTTTAAAATGCCTGAGATTAGAATGTCACTTTATATAATATAAAGATACTTCTTGTGGAGTAAGTTCAGGTGAAGATGTCCTGCTGTTAAACAATAGCTGTAGAATATGCAATCAATGCTAAACAAAGAGATATGTGTGTATATGATAGCATTACATTAAAATCCAGAATAAGATAGTCAGTATTCAACATAATGTTGTAACCTTTATTTATACATTTTCCTTTTCATCAGGATTCAGCAAGCAAATAATATATGACCATTATGTTAGAAATTATAGAAAAAAGTAGAACAAGCTTGGGCTTAAATCTAAGTAATGATGATGTCTGAGCATTAAAGGTTAATAAGTACTCAGAAAAGTGCTGCCCATATTCAGCCGGTAATGGATAGATAAACCAAAGTAAGCAACACATCTGAGAACAGCTCCCAACAAGTTTTTCTATAAAGCATATTTTAGGCAAGTTAAGATATGAGCTTTAATGGAAATCTCATGTTCACCACTAAGTGAAATACAGTATTTATTTTAATATTTGATACAGCTTTTTCTGGGAAGATTTAATATTCCAAAAAGGTGGACAATGCATAAATTAATAAAAAGAAAACAGCAAATGATGATACATATATAGAAATACAATAAAAACAAAGTTTCAAATTAAAGGCAAAAAAATATTCACTGACCCCAATTACTCTCAAGGCATTAAAGGGACAGTTCCGTGGAAATTATCAATATTTATTAAATTGTTAGTTTGTGTAATGCCTTTTTAGTCATTCTACATATTCTCTCCCTTTTTTGGAAAATCTGTTGATTTTATACAGTTTGCTGTTCCCTGCTGTTGACATTAGTTGAGCTGACATTTCAGGTTCTAACGGTCTTTCTTGGAATGTTCCTAACAGTAATTTCTACTTATTGGCTGTTGGATGGGTCAAAGATGCTCAGATCTCTACTGAGCAACTGAATCAACCCAGGCGCTGGGTCAAGGGCAAGACCATAATGGTCTCTACTAGGGGTCTGCAAACAGGAAGTGAGTATTTCGGTTATACACAGACAAAATGCTGAATGGCAGATTAAGGTCATTGGGATGAAAAAATACTGTACTCTGAAAAGCATATGTATTTGCACTGAATATCCCCTTTAGAAAACATAATATCCATACTCCATTCATAATAGTTATTTGGATTAACCATTTTTTTTTAAAACCCTGATTGCATGAGGTTGGAGTGTCAGGGATGTCCAGATTTACGACCTGTCTTCATGTATAGAGGTTGAATAAAGACATACAGTATGGCCATCTAGTCCAACTTTTGTACCCTTCCTTTTTAACAATTGTTCCAGAGTAGGCAAGAAAAAAAACAGCTAAAAAGGGGTAAAAAAACAATCCTTCCTGACTCCAAATGGCAACCGGAAAGGGAAAGTATCCGTGGATCAACCAGAACTGCAGTATATGTATTAATAACAGAATTCTCAATATTTTTTAGTTTTAGAAATGATCCAGCCCACTTTTAAATCTATTCAATGACATGCCATTACCAGATCAACGGAAGACAGTTCCACATGATTCGGCAAGGGTAATTTTACCTGCCATTACAATCAATTGAGTTGGGTTTAATGTTGAGATTGTGTATGGCCAGTTTAAGAACAGTAATGGATAGGATACAATTTCAGTAAATACTGTAGCATTCAACTGCAGTACATAGCAATGTCCTATAGACTTACTTGGATTAATTAAACCTAAAAAGTACAACTCTACACACATAAGACATATTTTAGAAAGAACATCCCCTTTAAAACATGTTGATATATATACATAGCCTATGTATTACATCAAGGACAAATTATATTAAAGGGCATGTCCAGTAAAAAAAGCATAGTTGCGTCTAAACTTTACCTTAACCCGATGCTCCCACGCTGAGATATGCTTACTTTTAGTTCATCCAATACCTCGTCAGAAGTCCTCCTGCATTCTGTTTCAAGCTGGTTACGAGCGGCAGGAGCAGAGCACACTTATAACCAGCTCTTCCGTGCATGGACTGTCAACCATTGGCCATGACGCACTGTCACAACCATGACTAAAAGTTAGTAAACTCAGCTTGGGAGTGTCGGATTAGGTAAAGTAAGGTAATCCATACAAGAGAAGGATTTTCCCAAGTACTACTGTATTATATTTTTCCAGGAAACGAATACTCTAGTTTGGTATAAGGGTAAACTCTGGGTTTACCCAGATAGTCTGGAAGACAAGGACAGGTTTCTTGCTTCACTAACTTTTACATAAACACTTGGGCACTGTTTTAGGGTGAAAGGACCTTTTTAATGGATCCCTGGAAAACAAATCAATACTAACTTATTCAGTAAACAGTCAAATAGTGAAGGCACATTGTTATTTTTCCGATTAGCAATCGTAACCATGGTGACACCTTGGTTGTAAAGTGATTAAGATGTAAAATAACGATCGCCGTGTAAATGAAATTACATTGTTATTGCGGTGATATTTTTATTTTACATTAACAAATGTTATAAATACTGTCCCATGTTACAGACAGATAAATATTTTTACTATTAACTTTAATCGTGTATATTGAATGTTTTCGTAACAGAAGCGCCTTGGATATTTGCTCAAGGCTGTTTTAGATTTTTCATAAGTAATCAATCTCTAGTCACTGCCATGCAGGGTTGGCAGATGTCAGCATACTAATGAGTTCAAATCATTTTACTAATTCAGATGTTTTGCCAGTCATTCACCAACAGTGAAACAGATGACAGAAATGTACATTGTGCAAATACATTCATTCCCATTGAAAATAATTTAGAAACAAAGAAAATAATTTACTAAAAAGAAAATTGTCAGACAATCCACAAATTGTAGAGCTGCTAAACTAGACAATTATTAATATAAATTATATTTGGCCAAATCTCCATGCAATACATGTATATCTATCTTTAAAATAACATACACATAATATGAGCCATGATAACGTAAATTCTGCCTTTCCTTTTGCTTCCCAGGGATTTTTGTGGCTGTTTATACTAGCTATTTAATTCTACAGGACTAATACTAAATGAAGATTTGCTAAAGCTGTTACAAGCAGTGGAGCTTGGGAAAAATAGTAACAAAAGGATTATGCCTTCTTGTTGGCTTGTGACATCAACACTATTCAAGCCAATTGCGGGGGGGGGGAGGACTGATAATAAATGTTTAGTTGAATCTACATGTACTGTAATAAGGCACAGAACAATTAGGAAGCAGGATGGGATCCGGGTCCCATTCCGTCCAGGAACGTTCCTTCGGAAGCAGATTGTTCGGCTTTCAATGTTTTTTGGAACTTCGAAAATAACCTTGTACGTTCGATAGCAAAATACGAGAAAAACTACTTTCAAGTTTAGGATTGTATTTTCGGAGTTACGAATGTATGAGGTTATTTTTAAGGGTTACCCTCCGTTTTCGGATTTTAGGATCTTCGGGTTTTTCTCAAGTCCTGAAATCCGAAAACGGAATGAAACTTCGGATATCTATTAGAAGCCAATGGAGTTTGCAAAGCAAATGATAAGCAGCACCTTTAAAAAAGAAAATTTTAGGATTCTATATATTAACATTCTATAATATTAGAAACTGCCTGACTTTCATTTCATCAAATTTTTTTAAAGTTTGATCTGCCTTTGAGCTCTTCATGTCTAAATTCATGATAATCCAGACATGTAGCCAAGGCAAGCATGGAATCAAAGTACAACCCAGAAAAATAAAGTGCTGCATTATAAAGGCGCGTTATTGCAATTTTCACAATATCGCAGCTTTCACATTGTATTTTTTATGGCAGTGTTCATACTTTTACGATAACCTGTTGTATCTAAAGGTTAATAAATTCAGTCCCAAGTAGCCAATTAGAAGGCACCTAAGAACATATGAAGCTAACCTAGCTGATGAGATAAGAAAAGGCTGCTAGAAAAGGCTGCTTGGTGAAAATTTTGAGATGATATTGAAGTGAATCATTAATACAGTGTCTACATTCAGGGCATTCTTACACAACCAGAGTTTCTTGTGTTCAAGAAGAAAGAACTACATAAAAAAAAGCTGTCAGCACCTTAGCTTTTTTATCTTTGTAATAAGATTTCTATCAAGGCTGTGAAAAGATAAGAATCTATATAATTACGAATATTCATAAAATTCAACAATATGCTTGTCTTTCATCTGAGGTGCTGATATTGTCACTTTTAATTTCCTGTATTCCCTGCAAATATTCACTGGAGAATCAAACAATTACAGGAACAGTACATTTGCAGAATGCTAAGATGGGCATAATACAGAAAATTATTGTAGTTGGCATACATTTTTTCATTTCCAATTTCCCTAACTTGTCTTCTTCATCTTCACTTTTTTTTAACTATAAAAATGTAGCACTCCTATACACCAGTTACACTAACAAAAAGACAGATATATTGATATTGTATTTCATAACTTTATAGTAAACTGGGATGTATCGTAAATATATTTTTTTATTCTATCATATTCACTACCATTATTTTACTATTTTATTAATGATTATGTTGCAAAAATGTTTCACCTAACTAATTTAGGCATCTTGTCTAGAAAATGATAGAGCAGGTCAGTGTTGCTCTACAGGGATCAGGGAAAGCTCAACCATAAAATATATACATTCTTGGGCAAAAATATGTGTCAAAAGTAGTGATTACCAGTATGCTTTCTGTCTATTTAAAAAAATAAATCAGGTTATAAAATGCCACCATTCCAAATTTCCTATTAATATTTTAGGATCATGGTTAGTTTATGAAACTGTAAAATGAACCAAATGCAGTGGCAATTTGGAATACTGAAACATTTAAAAAAAAATTAAAAATTAAAAAAAAAATACCCATGTTTTTGTGAAGCAATTTTATTACCATATTTATTTTCTGTTTTGCATGACAATTTTCAAGCTACCAGGCACACCCACTACAGTGACTGTAGCAGGGTGTACAGTGACTGTAGCAGGGTGTACAGTGACTGTAGCAGGGTGTACAGTGACTGTGCAGAGTTTCTCACAGAAGTACTTCTAAGCTACTGCATGAGCAGGATCCTGTTACAGCAGGTAAGAATCCACTAGAATAATATAATCATAATTTAAAGGTGGTACCTAGTAGCCTGGTTTGAATGTTCATGTTTTTGGAGGTTTTGTGAAGCTATGGAGATAGCTACATCAGTCCTGCACGAAAGTTCCTGTACAGTGTGTGCAGTTTTCCAATTTTTATTATACTATAGTGTGCAAGAAATTCACAGTACATCGAATATTCAATTTTTAAGGGATGACGGTGAACTCTAAAGCAGACAAAATGGTGGCAAATAAGCTTGGAAAGTAAAGACGAAAAAAAGAAAGCACAATCTTTCTGGTTTATATTTTAGGATAAACTCCCCCACAAAGTGTCTATATTGTGATATTTGTATTTTCTGTGGAGCTGCATACAAATGCAACCATGAAGAATTTAGTTGATTTATTTACCTTTCTGTGCTTATTTTTTTCTCTTTAATTTACTTTCCTTATATTTGTAAGTTTTGTTTGAATTACAAAATAAAGCCTGAATAAAATGTGTCTTTAAAAAAAGGGATGATTTTATTTAAAACAAATAATAAATTATTTTGAGATGTTGCTGTGTGCTTGACAATATAAGGCATACAGCAACAGTCTAGTGTAATACTGCTAGAATATGAATAGTGGTTAACTACAGTATATTCTTAGTATCTATTTATTCTTATTTTTCTGCCACAAGTAGGTCCCCCTTTAATGAGAAATGTGTGATTTTAGGAGTTGATAACAAAAGGAGGTGGTCAACATTTTAACATTTTATGCTTGGGCAATATTTCTCATTAAACTGCAACTTCAAAGTAATTAATTTGATAAAACATATTGTGTTACACTAAGATGATTTTCAATATTTTATTGTAATTGCTGGCTATACATTTCTAAAAGTAACAATTCTACAGAAAGGTTATCATTCGCTTTTCACTGTTTAAACAATGTTAACATTCTTTTGTGTGCATGTATCACTTCACAATACTGAAGTCAGCATCTAGAGGCTACAAACAGTGCTTCCCATTCTGTAGAATAAGAAGTGTCTTCTTAGCAAAACAGACACAGTGCCATTTCCCAATACTGTTAATTTAAAAATAAAATAAAAATCACTTAAAATCATAATCTCTATATAATTTTAATGTTTATTTTGTTAATGAAATGTCATTCCTACTAGCTTTGGAGATGGATAAATCATTGATGTATTTTTTATATAATCTAATTAAGCTATTTTATATTAATGTTGAAGATTTAGTACCAATTTAGAATAGAGTTGACAAAGGCTTTAGAATGCATTGAACATACCTTTTGTTCAGTCAGAATAATCATCTACCCAATAAACATTGATCTACTGTAGCTAGAACCCCCTTCCACATGTTAAAATATTTATGTGTTGGGTGATCTTAACACAACTGAAAATAAAAAATGATTCATTCATTTTGTATGAGGCTTTTTAAGTGTTATTTAAAATAATGGCATGCAGTACTTTGACATAATCAGCCCCAACTAGGAATGCATTGAGATCTAATTATGAGTATTTTCATACCTGCACCTTTAGTGAATGAATGGGCCAATAGGGGGAGTGGAGAAACATTTAAGGTTTTGTTATAACTGTTGTAATTTTTAAAGGGCACACTCCTACCTTTAAATTGACTACCACATTTGAGCTGCAGTCTATCCAAAGTTACAGCAGTATAAGGGTGTTTTTTCTTGCTAGTACTGTGGGCTGTTAAAATACCAGCACCACTTCTCTACCCCCAAGCTTCAGGATGGAGAATGCCCACTGCTGGGACAGAGCATCATCGGCTGCATGCTAAGCCAGCACCCAAACTTCAAATCATTTTTAAATTTAGCCACAATCCTCTCTACTTCCAGCTTTAGTTAACTATAGCGCGCATACATGGATGTAATGTACGTCATAGTTAAACTGAAGTGTCTGGGGTCTGGCGGTGGAGTGTGCACAAGGTTAATTTCTTACTTCCAATTACGGGCTCTTCTAATGAATTAAATAACGGGAGGTAAGGCATAGCTCCTTTACCTCCTGTTCTTCAATTAATGCATAAAGGAAGTTTACTTTCTGAGATCCAGAGAAACTAAAGACATCATCCTAGGCAAATTTGAAAGGTATGAAATAGCTCTTTTAAATAGCGGCCACTTGTATGTCATACCCGGGACGATATTTCTTTACTATTGATCATTAAATCCAATTTTTTAAAGCTTTTAAAGGGCATGTCCACTCCAAAACTAAAATTTAACCCACTACTGGCCCCACCAACTCTTTAAAAAATCCTTACCTTACATCTCGGCTCCTTATGGTTCTCCTGCGAGCCAATAGAAAGAATCTTATTAAAAAAAGATTTAGAACGCTTACAGACCTTTGTTCCCTTGGCGCTCCCCATGACTTTAGGCACATCTCTGATAGGCTGCCTCTCAAATCACTTTAATTTTTGTTTGTTACCTTTTAGAAATTTCACTTAACCTTGGTGATCTTTCAAACTACTAGTTCCTCACAAGTAAATCTCCTATTCTACTTGTCGTCTCTAAGCAAAATATTCACAATCTGATGGACACTTATGGGGAGATTCAATAAGAATTAATCGCATTACTTACCTTAGCCCAATCCCGCGATACAATACCAGACATAAACGAGATTATGTCTGATATTGCATAGCGGAATAACATAAAGAAGTGCAAATTTAAAGCCACGCACACAGCCCCTGTTAATTTTCACGCTACTAGGTAGTGCAAATCCTGGATTTTGGCCATATTGAATCTCCCCCTATGCATTGTACCTGAAACTTTGTTACTATGTAACAAATCCCTCTACACTATTTCCTTGGGAGATGCCTTGGCGGTTAGCTCATTTGTCTTCAAGTATCTGCATCACAGATGCAGATAATACACCAATCTACTTGTTTACCCCTGCACTAAATTCTGACATCCAGCTGTCCATTGCTCCTGCATGTCACAACGCTGCCTGAAATTGAATCTAAAACTGTACTAATCATTTCCCCACCTAAACCTGGTCCTTTTCTCATCTTCTCTATTTCGTTAACAACATCCCCATTTACCCTATTCAATCGGCATTCTGCCTAGGTTATTTATTGACTCTCTCTCCTTTTCTATCCATATTAACTATGTTATTATTATTATAGATTTATATAGCACCAACATTTTCCGTAAGCACTTTACAGTTGCAATAATATACATGAGAAAACATATATGTTACAATCAAGGGTAGTGCAAGTAATACAAGTGTAAATATTTCAAGTGCTGGTCAAGCAGCATTCATGTGTGGTAAGAACAGCATTACCATGTTACAATAGGAAGGAGAGCCCTTCCGAAATAGATAACAGTCTAGAGGAATGGGGATGAAACATAAGGTAAAGCAGATCAGTAGGCAGTAACTAGATTGTAAGTTTAGTATAACTATTGTGTCTGTGATGAGTCAGTAAGAGGGTAGAAATGTCTGAGTCTAGGTTGTAGCCTTGCCTGAAGAGGTGAAGTGGGAGTTCCAGAGCAGGGGCAGCATGGGAAGGGGTTGTTAGAGTGGATCAGAGGAAAATATAATTAGCAGATTGGAGGTTACACTTGTGTAGTATCTGTTTATCGAATAGAGATGTATGTATGTAGATTGCCTTGTTGGATAAGGTTAGCAGCTTAAATTGGATCCTTTGGGTAATGGGAAGCCAGTGGAGAGATTTACAGAAGGGGCAGCGTGTGAGAAGCAGGAAGAGAGGCCTGGCAGCAGAGTTAAGGATTGATTGAAGGGGGGCCAGTTGGTTGCTTAGTAGACCACACAGGAGGGTGTTACAGTAGTACAGCTGAGAGATGATAAGGGCATAAACTAGAATTTTAGTAGCGTTCTGTGAAAGCAAGGGACGAATGCGTGAGAAGTTTTTGACCTGTAACCGACAGGAGTTAGACAGTGTATTATGTGGTGTTTAAATGAAAATTCTGAGTCAAAGGTTACTCCCAGGCATCACACGCAAGGTGTTGGAGAGATTGGTATGTCATTGAATTTGATAATAGTGTTAGGTAGGGGGGTAGATTGAGAGCGTGGGAAAATGACAAGTTCGGTCTTAGCCATGTTGAGTTTGAGAAAGTAGGAGGACATAAAAGCCCTGTGTGTGAGTTTTAGGTGCAGGGTGAGAGTGATTGGTGTGTGGTCACAATTGCGACCCCCCTTGATTCCCAATCAGAGGGCATGCTCTACTTCTCTACTTCGGCACTCCCTAGCGCACTAGTGTGGCCACATCAACTGGGCAAGCTAATGTGTGCTTTTAAAAGCGCTTCAGTGTGGTCTAGCCCTAAGATCTATTTGGTAAATATCTTAGCTCACTTGATCTGAATAAAGAGTTCTAAAATCAGAGGTAGGGAGTAACAATTCTTTATAGTGATGTTATTTAACCCCCTGTAATCAATACAGGGCCATAATCCACCATCTTTCTTTTTCCCAAAAAAGAAGCTGGTTCCAGCTGGGGAAGAAATGGCCTGAAATCCCTCACAATAAATGCTCATTGATAAACTCCTTCATGGTGACTGCTTTACTTCACCAGGGAGGCATAGCTTCTAGGAGAAGCTCAATGGGACAATGATTGGGACTATGCAGAGAAAGTTTCCCTGCAGGTTATTAACAAAAACAGGCTTTGTGATATTGTTCAGGAAAAGAATTCAAATGTTTATTTCACAATTAACAGGAGAGTAAGAGAAAAAGGGATACATTACATAACAAGCAGAACTCTAGGACACAGATCATTGTTTAACCAGTCTTTGCCATAGAAGTCCAAGGATTGAAGGGGTAGATTGAGTGTGGATCACCAGGAATGAAAGTCTTCTTGATGCAGGATGCCAACTTGATGCCTGACTTCAACAGTAGACTGGAAGTAAATTCTGAGGCAAGTGGCTTCTTGTCAAACGAAAAGGGGAATGCTCAGGTGAGTGGCAAAAGTGGAATCAATGCAATTGAAAAGGCTCCAGACTCCAAAAAAGCCTGAGAAGATCTAAAATAAAGGTCACGGCACTGGTAAAAAAAAAAAAAAGGTTCTTAAAGGGCATGTCCACCCCCTTTTGCAACTTTTGATATCTTGTTGGTATTCCTTCCCCAGCCCCAACGCCATAATGAAAGTCCCCCAATCGTTTCTTACCTTCCCTCTCTCCACCGACGCACTGCCCGGCCTTCTGCTTGCATGGAAATGCAAGCAGGGGGCTGGACCGGCAGCCACGTCCCTGATTGGCTGAGAGGCAACCAATCACGGACACAGATGTCAGCTGCTCAGAACGCCGGGGAGAGAGGTAAGGTAAGTAACGATGGGGACTTTCTCCCCCGATCGTTACTTGTGATTTAGTGTTTATGTGATTTAGTGTTTAATTCAATTCACTCAACAGATGATTTTTATCTAACAATTCAATTAAAAAATAAAATGATCAAGCGATCAATAAAAATAAAACGATCAATAAATTGGCCCATTTATGGCTAGCTTAACACAAATTGCGTGGCTAACTTTAGTGGTGTAGAATCCTTTTAAACACAAAACTTGCGAATCACAACTTACAGTATCATAAATTGTGCAATCACAAACTACAATAGTACAGCCTAACAAGAAGCAAAGCCTCACAAACAAAATATTTAACAATGCAACCAAATACATGGGTAGAGTCATTGCATAAAAAAACAAAGCAACTGTGTATACATAAAATAACATAAAAGTCTTTAAAAAAGAAAATGAATTTTTGAACAATACATTTCATACATTTTTCAAATCAATTAAAATATAATTACTAGACCAATGCACACTGATTTAATAACAAAAATTAGCATGCCGCAAATGTGTTAGTGTTTCCAGGGTGTGCATCACCTGGAAGTTTGAAAGCAGTTTATCTGCTAAAATATAATGAGCCTGAATATGTCCTAGAAATTCTATACCTACCATATATCTCTAAAATCAACACACCTGTGTAGGTTCCCTAATTTCACTGCATCTGAGGGTATCACCCTCCTATTTGCTGGTCATAGGTACAATCCGCACTTATTCAGTTTGTCTTCTTAAACATACCTTCTCTGCTGACTAAATTGTTTTTGACTTGAATGAACAGACAAATTAGTATCACTGAGAATAAACGAGACAACAGAATTCAGAAAAAGTCAGAAATCTGCAGAATTACAGATAATTGCTTCACAATTTTGCAATTTCAAGGTGAGAGACAGTTAACTGCTAATTGGGAATGATAAAACCTATTCAGGTTCATTTGCATTTTAGGGGCTTTTCATCTTCATTTCAAATAGAAAGAGTATCTTATGTTTGCAATAAAATGGCCCACCCTCTGCTTAGGGCACCACATATTTTGTATATTATCTGCAATACAAGTCCATCTTGGTCAAAATCTTGTAGTTTCACCTGGCATCAAATTTGCTGCTTCACCATGAGACAGCATCTTGTAAGAACATCTGTAAGGAGTGTTTGCTATCAATAAACAGAACATAATGCAATATGCAAAAAAGCATGTACCCATGGAGAGATATATATTACTATGATAAGCTGCTACCTGTTAAGTATACAGCAGAAAGGGTAAACCACTATGCCTCATGGGTAATTTATCCCCACAGCCTCCAACATAGCTTTTTTTCATCATCCCCTTCAAGGGTCATTTCTATGCATGCATGTATAACCATTCCAACTAATATTGCACTGAGGGGAGAAAGGGCACCACAACACCAATGAACACACATGTTTTGGACCTCGATTTACCTTCTGTGCAATGGAGTAACTTCAGTTTCTTTTAAAGCTCACCTGCCTACACAAGCTTCAATGCACCTATGCAGCCCCATCCATTAACACAGGTCATTGTCCATGAATCCTTCCAGATATGTCCTGTTAGGGGGCATGTTCCTATTCTCTGCCTGCACATACTGAACTGTGGCATCAAAGAGAAAAATATATGAACTGTTCTGGTAAAACATTAATTACCATTAAAATCCCAGGCGCCAGTAAGGAAGCCAATAAGAAGGTTAGAAATGTTAAAACGGCTCCTAGTATGAGAAATCTTCCCTCCCCAACCCATACAGTTCTCACCAGTATGTCTTTCTAACTGTGGGAAAGGTACAGTAGGATATTTTGCAGTTTATCATTCATCACAAGAATTTACTTTTGCACAGCTGATTGGCTAGGGATCGACAGACAGACAGACAAATATATAGATGTTATTTTTATTTTAATTGGAACATTCTACATTGCACTCATGAATCACTGATTGCATTATTGTTTCCAGTGCCTAATATAGCAGCAATACGATTTTCACTTGAATGTACAATTATGAATCTAGGCTAGATTCAAATATCACAAATAGGGGTTCTTTTGTGTTTCTTGGAGGCTAGAATTCTGACAAAACTACAATCGTTTTACAATTTTCTTTAAATTCACAATAAAAGTTACAAATATGCAAATATTTTGTTACATTAAACTAATGATTTACACATAATCAAAAATTGTTAAAATTCTGTAAAGGCTAATTCAGAAATAAGCACACACAACCTCTGATGTACCCAGGGTGCGTCCTAAACAGCTTTATACAGTATATTGAAATTTACATACTATGAAACATATAAGAAATTAAACACAATTTAAGTCTATTCCTTAACCTTTGGCTCACAGTACCTTTATTCATCTCTAAAATGTATTTCTTTAAAACTGGCATTTTGGTAATTGAAACCAAGATAAATGATCTGCATAAAACTAAATTAATTCCACTTTTATCACCTGTTCTATACTTAGAACTGGTTTAGGAGAGCTCTGTATAGAAGGTGTCATCCAACAAATCAAGGTAGTGTATACACCATTTTTCATCATCAGTTTTTAAAGTTTTTAAGTTGAGAAAGGTGTTCTTTCTTCGCCACGAAGTTGTTACAGTATGTGGTGAAATGTACATGTTATCTGTTCTCTCAACTCAGTCAACATCTGCATTGTTTGCCCATGGCAATCATTTGTCCATTTGTTTGTATAGGTGGGGTGGTGGAGGGTGTCACTATCAATATTTAAAATTGATTAGATAATATTATTCAATTTGCCAGTACCTTCCTTAGCTCTCTGAACTGTAAAAAGGAATTCTAGTAATGCTGGGTCTGCCCTGAAGCCATGTAAGCCAACTGATAGTGGGTAAACGGCATGTTAACCACCCCAAAATTACTTATTTTCTAAAAACCATACCTTTCCAAACCCTGTTGCCATACTCACCTTTCTTCCTGGTGTTTCTGATGTAAGATACTTACAAGCAAGATGCAAGATCACAGATGGCGCTTTTCATCTGCGATCCTCCCTGTGTGTTAGCAGTTAGTCACAGATAACAGGACAATGATCCCAAGCATAGCTCAGTCCACTAGAGCATGGTTGCAGATTAAAGGCTGGAACATTTGGAGTGGCCATCGCAGTCACCAGACACTTAAATCCGATTGAAGCCTCTGGTGGGACTTAAAAAAAGCAGTTGAGAGCACAAGCCTAAGAATGTGACTGAACTGGAGGCTTTTGCCCATGAAGAATGGGCTAAGATACCCGTAGATCACTGCAAGACACTTCTGTCAGCTATGCTTCACGTTTAAAAGGTGTATAACTGGAAAGGATGTTGTACTAAGTACTAAGAATGAATGTCACTTGGGGTGAATAAAACTGATAATGATGTGAGCACAGAAAGAAAAATTTGTGGTTATTTCATTATAATGTTATTTACATTTGTCTGACTTACAAGTATCTCTTTGATTTCATTATAAACAAGATGACTGAAATGATCAAAATCAATGTCAAACTGACCAGAACACTCAATTCAGTGGGGTTGAATAATTTGAACACAACTGTATATACGTATATACAATATAGGGATATGCTGCTTAAACCTTTATTTAACCATTATTTTTTTAAAACCCTGATTGCATGAGGTTGGAGTGTCCAGGGATGTCCAGATTTACGACCTGTCTTCATGTAATAGAGGTTGAATAAAGACATACAGTATGGCCATCTAGTCTAACTTTTGTACCCTTCCTTTTTAACAATTGTAATAGTTAATTGGAATAACCATTATTTTTTTAAAACCCTGATTGCATGAGGTTGGAGTGTCCAGGGATGTCCAGATTTACGACCTGTCTTCATGTAATAGAGGTTGAATAAAGACATACAGTATGGCCATCTAGTCTAACTTTTGTACCCTTCCTTTTTAACAATTGTTCCAGAGTAAGGCAAGAAAAAAAACAGCTAAAAAGGGGTAAAAAAACAATCCTTCCTGACTCCAAATGGCAACCGGAAAGGGAAAGTATCCGTGGATCAACCAGAACTGCAGTATATGTATTAATACCAGTAATTCTCAATATTTTTTAGTTTTAGAAATGTATCCAGCCCACTTTTAAATCTATTCAATGCACATGCCATTACCAGATCAACTGGAAGACAGTTCCACATGATTCGGCAAGGGTAATTTTACCTGCCATTACAATCAATTCGAGTTGGGTTTAATGTTGAGATTGTGTATGGCCAGTTTAAGAACAGTAATGGATAGGATACAATTTCAGTAAATACTGTAGCATTCAACTGCAGTACATAGCAATGTCCTATAGACTTACTTGGATTAATTAAACCTTAAAAAGTACAACTCTACACACATAATGACATATTTTAGAAAGAACATCCCCTTTAAAACATGTTGATATATATACATAGCCTATGTATTACATCAAGGACAAATTATATTAAAGGGCATGTCCAGTAAAAAAAGCATAGTTGCGTCTAAACTTTACCTTAACCCGATGCTCCCACGCTGAGATATGCTTACTTTTAGTTCATCCAATACCTCGTCAGAAGTCCTCCTGCATTCTGTTTCAAGCTGGTTACGAGCGTGCAGGAGCAGAGCACACTTATAACCAGCTCTTCCGTGCATGGACTGTCAACCATTGGCCATGACGTCACTGTCACAACCATGACTAAAAGTTAGTATAACTCAGCTTGGGAGTGTCGGATTAAGGTAAAGTAAGGTAATCCATACAAGAGAAGGATTTTCCCAAGTACTACTGTATTATTATTTTTCCCAGGAAACGTAATACTCCTAGTTTGGTATAAGGGTAAACTCTGGGTTTACCCAGATAGTCTGGAAGACAAGGACAGGTTTCTTGCTTCACTAACTTTTACATAAACACTTGGGCACTGTTTTAGGGTGAAAGGACCTTTTTAATGGATCCCTGGAAAAACAAATCAATACTAACTTATTCAGTAAACAGTCAAATAGTGAAGGCACATTGTTATTTTTCCGATTTAGCAATCGTTAACCATGGTGACACCTTGGTTGTAAAGTGATTAAGATGTAAAATAACGATCGCCGTGTAAATGAAATTACATTGTTATTGCGGTGATATTTTTATTTTACATTAACAAATGTTATAAATACTGTCCCATGTTACAGACAGATAAATATTTTTACTATTAACTTTAATCGTGTATATTGAATGTTTTCGTAACAGAAGCGCCTTGGATATTTGCTCAAGGCTGTTTTAGATTTTTCATAAGTAATCAATCTCTAGTCACTGCCATGCAGGGTTGGCAGATGTCAGCATACTAATGAGTTCAAATCATTTTACTAATTCAGATGTTTTGCCAGTCATTCACCAACAGTGAAACAGATGACAGAAATGTACATTGTGCAAATACATTCATTCCCATTGAAAATAATTTAGAAACAAAGAAAATAATTTACTAAAAAGAAAATTGTCAGACAATCCACAAATTGTAGAGCTGCTAAACTAGACAATTATTAATAATAAATTATATTTGGCCAAATCTCCATGCAATACATGTTATATCTATCTTTTAAAATAACATTACACATAATATGAGCCATGATAACGTAAATTCTGCCTTTCCTTTTGCTTCCCAGGGATTTTTGTGGCTGTTTATACTAGCCCTATTTAATTCTACAGGACTAATACTAAATGAAGATTTGCTAAAGCTGTTACAAGCAGTGGAGCTTGGGAAAAATAGTAACAACAGGATTATGCCTTCTTGTTGGCTTGTGACATCAACACTATTCAAGCCAATTGCGGGGGGGGGGAGGACTGATAATAAATGTTTAGTTGAATCTACATGTACTGTAATAAGGCACAGAACAATTAGGAAGCAGAGATGGGATCCGGGTCCCATTCCGTCCAGGAACGTTCCTTCGGAAGCAGATTGTTCGGCTTTCAATGTTTTTTGGTAACCTTCGAAAATAACCTTGTACGTTCGATAGCAAAATACGAGCAAAAACTACTTTCAAGTTTAGGATTGTATTTTCGAGAGTTATCGAATGTATGAGGTTATTTTTAAGGGTTACCCTCCGTTTTCGGATTTTAGGATCTTCGGGTTTTTCTCAAGTCCTGTAAATCCGAAAACGGAATGAAACTTCGGATATCTCTATTAGAAGCCAATGGAGTTTGCAAAGCAAATGATAAGCAGCACCTTTAAAAAAAGAAAATTTTAGGATTCTATATATTTTAACATTCTATAATATTAGAAACTGCCTGACTTTCATTTCATCAAATTTTTTTAAAGTTTGATCTGCCTTTGAGCTTCTATGTCTAACTTCATGATAATCCAGACATGTAGCCAAGGCAAGCATGGAATCAAAGTACAACCCAGAAAAATAAAGTGCTGCATTTATAAAGGCGCGTTATTGCAATTTTCACAATATCGCAGCTTTCACAATTGTAATTTTTTATGGCAGTGTTCATACTTTTACGATAACCTGTTGTATCTAAAGGTTAATAAATTCAGTCCCAAGTAGCCAATTAGAAGGCACCTAAGAACATATGAAGCTAACCTAGCTGATGAGATAAGAAAAGGCTGCTAGAAAAGGCTGCTTGGTGAAAATTTTGAGATGATATTGAAGTGAATCATTAATACAGTTGTCTACATTCAGGGCATTCTTAGCATCAACCAGAGTTTCTTGGTTCAAGAAGAAAGAACTACATAAAAAAAAGTCTGTCAGCACCTTAGCTTTTTTATCTTTGTAATAAGATTTTCTATCAAGGCTGTGAAAAGATAAGAATCTATATAATTCACGAATATTCATAAAATTCAACAATATGCTTGTCTTTCATCTGAGGTGCTGATATTGTCACTTTTTAATTTCCTGTATTCCCTGCAAATATTCACTGGAGAATCAAACAATTACAGGCAACAGTACATTTGCAGAATGCTAAGATGGGCATAATACAGAAAATTATTGTAGTTGGCATACATTTTTTCATTTCCAATTTCCCTAACTTGTCTTCTTCATCTTCACTTTTTTTTAACAATATAAAAATGTAGCACTCCTATACACCAGTTACACTAACAAAAAGACAGATATATTGATATTGTATTTCATAACTTTATAGTAAACTGGGATATATCAGAAATATATATTTTTTATTCTATCATATTCACTACCATTATTTTACTAATTTTATTAATGATTATGTTGCAAAAATGTTTCACCTAACTAATTTAGGCATCTTGTCTAGAAAATGATAGAGCAGGTCAGTGTTGCTCTACAGGGATCAGGGAAAGCTCAACCATAAAATATATAACATTCTTGGGCAAAAATATGTGTCAAAAAGTAGTGATTACCAGTATGCTTTCTGTCTATTTAAAAAAATAAATCAGGTTATAAAATGCCACCATTCCAAATTTCCTATTAATATTTTAGGATCATGGTTTAGTTTATGAAACTGTAAAATGAACCAAATGCAGTGGCAATTTGGAATACTGAAACATTTAAAAAAAAATTAAAAATTAAAAAAAAAAATACCCATGTTAATTTGTGAAGCAATTTTATTACCATATTTATTTTCTGTTTTGCATGACAATTTTCAAGCTACCAGGCACACCCACTACAGTGACTGTAGCAGGGTGTACAGTGACTGTAGCAGGGTGTACAGTGACTGTAGCAGGGTGTACAGTGACTGTAGCAGAGTTTCTCACAGAAGTACTTCTAAGCTACTGCATGAGCAGGATCCTGTTACAGCAGGTAAGAATCCACTAGAATAATATAATCATAATTTAAAGGTGGTACCTAGTAGCCTGGTTTGAATGTTCATGTTTTTTGGAGGTTTTGTGAAAGCTATGGAGATAGCTACATCAGTCCTGCACGAAAGTTTCCTGTACAGTGTGTGCAGTTTTCCAATTTTTATTATACTATAGTGTGCAAGAAATTCACAGTACATCGAATATTCAATTTTTAAGGGATGACGGTGAACTCTAAAGCAGACAAAATGGTGGCAAATAAGCTTGGAAAGTAAAGACGAAAAAAAGAAAGCACAATCTTTCTGGTTTATATTTTAGGATAAACTCCCCCACAAAGTGTCTATATTGTGATATCTTGTATTTTCTGTGGAGCTGCATACAAATGCAACCATGAAGAATTTAGTTGATTTATTTACCTTTCTGTAGCTTATTTTTTTCTCTTTAATTTACTTTCCTTATATTTGTAAGTTTTGTTTGAATTACAAAATAAAGCCTGAATAAAATGTGTCTTTAAAAAAAAGGGATGATTTTATTTAAAACAAATAATAAATTATTTTGAGATGTTGCTGTGTGCTTGACAATATAAAGGCATACAGCAACAGTCTAGTGTAATACTGCTAGAATATGAATAGTGGTTAACTACAGTATATTCTTAGTATCTATTTATTCTTATTTTTCTGCCACAAGTAAGGTCCCCCTTTAATGAGAAATGTGTGATTTTAGGAGTTGATAACAAAAGGAGGTGGTCAACATTTTAACATTTTATGCTTGGGCAATATTTCTCATTAAACTGCCAACTTCAAAGTAATTAATTTGATAAAACATATTGTGTTACACTAAGATGATTTTCAATATTTTATTGTAATTGCTGGCTATACATTTCTAAAAGTTAACAATTCTTACAGAAAGGTTATCATTCGCTTTTCACTGTTTAAACAATGTTAACATTCTTTTGTGTGCATGTATCACTTCACAATACTGAAGTCAGCATCTAGAGGCTACAAACAGTGCTTCCCATTCTGTAGAATAAGAAGTGTCTTCTTAGCAAAACAGACACAGTGCCATTTCCCCAATACTGTTAATTTAAAAATAAAATAAAAATCACTTAAAATCATAATCTCTATATAATTTTAATGTTTATTTTGTTAATGAAATGTCATTCCTACTAGCTTTGGAGATGGATAAATCATTGATGTATTTTCTTATATATAATCTAATTAAGCTATTTTTCATATATTAAATGTTGAAGATTTAGTACCAATTTAGAATAGAGTTGACAAAGGCTTTAGAATGCATTGAACATACCTTTTGTTCAGTCAGAATAATCATCTACCCAATAAACATTGATCTACTGTAGCTAGAACCCCCTTCCACAATGTTAAAATATTTATGTGTTGGGTGATCTTAACACAACTGATAAATAAATAATTCTGATTCATTCATTTTGTATGAGGCTTTTTAAGTGTTATTTAAAATAATGGCATGCAGTACTTTGACATAATCAGCCCCAACTAGGAATGCATTGAGATCTAATTATGAGTATTTTCATACCTGCACCTTTAGTGAATGAAATGGGCCAATAGGGGGAGTGGAGAAACAATTTAAGGTTTTGTTATAACTGTTGTAATTTTTAAAGGGCACACTCCTACCTTTAAATTGACTACCACATTTGAGCTGCAGTCTATCCAAAGTTACAGCAGTATAAAGGGTGTTTTTTCTTGCTAGTACTGTGGGCTGTTAAAATTACCAGCACCACTTCTCTACCCCCAAGCTTCAGGATGGAGAATGCCCACTGCTGGGACAGAGCATCATCGGCTGCATGCTAAGCCCAGCACCCAAACTTCTAAATCATTTTTAAATTTAGCCACAATCCTCTCTACTTCCAGCTTTAGTTTAACTATAGCGCGCATACATGTACATGTAATGTACGTCATAGTTAAACTGAAGTGTCTGGGGTCTGGCGGTGGAGTGTGCACAAGGTTAATTTCTTACTTCCAATTACGGGCTCCTTCTAAATGAATTAAATAACGGGAGGTAAGGCATAGCTCCTTTACCTCCTGTTCTTCAATTAATGCAATAAAGGAATAGTTTACTTTCTGAGATCCAGAGAAACTAAAGACATCATCCTAGGCAAATTTGAAAGGTATGAAATAGCTCTTTTAAATAGCGGCCACTTGTATGTCATACCCGGGACGATATTTCTTTACTATTGATCATTAAATCCAATTTTTTAAAGCTTTTAAAGGGCATGTCCACTCCCAAAACTAAAATTTAACCCACTACTGGCCCCACCAACTCTTTAAAAAAATCCTTACCTTACATCTCGGCTCCTTATGGTTCTCCTGCAGTCGCAATAGAAAGAATCTTATTAAAAAAAGATTTAGAACGCTTACAGACCTTTGTTCCCTTGGCGCTCCCCATTGACTTTAGGCACATCTCTGATAGGCTGCCTCTCAAAATCACTTTAATTTTTGTTTGTTACCTTTTAGAAATTTCACTTAACCTTGGTGATCTTTCAAACTACTAGTTCCTCACAAGTAAATCTCCTATTCTACTTTGCGTCTCTAAGCAAAATATTTCACAATCTGATGGACACTTATGGGGAGATTCAATAAGAATTAATCGCATTACTTACCTTAGCCCAATCCCGCGATACAATACCAGACATAAACGAGATTATGTCTGATATTGCATAGCGGAATAACATAAAGAAGTGCAAATTTAAAGCCACGCACACAGCCCTGTTAATTTTCACGCTACTAGGTAGTGCAAATCCTGGATTTTGGCCATATTGAATCTCCCCCTATGCATTGTACCTGAAACTTTGTTACTATGTAACAAATCCCTCTACACTATTTCCTTGGGAGATGCCTTGGCGGTAGCTCATTTGTCTTCAAGTATCTGCATCACAGATGCAGATAATACACCAATCTACTTGTTTACCCCTGCACTAAATTCTGACATCCAGCTGTCCATCTGCTCCTGCATGTCACAACGCTGCCTGAAATTGAATCTAAAACTGTACTAATCATTTCCCCACCTAAACCTGGTCCTTTTCTCATCATTCTCTATTTCTGTTAACAACATCCCCATTTACCCTATTCAATCGGCATTCTGCCTAGGGTTATTTATTGACTCTCTCTCCTTTTCTATCCATATTAACTATGTTATTATTATTATAGATTTATATAGCACCAACATTTTCCGTAGCACTTTACAGTTGCAATAATATACATGAGGAAAACATATATGTTACAATCAAGGGTAGTGCAAGTAATACAAAGTGTAAATATTTCAAGTGCTGGTCAAGCAGCATTCAGTGTGGTAAGTAACAGCATTACCATGTTACAATAGGAAGGAGAGCCCTTCCGAAAATAGATAACAGTCTAGAGGAAATGGGGATGAAACATAAGGTAAAGCAGATCAGTAGGCAGTAACTAGATTGTAAGTTTAGTATAACTATTGTGTCTGTGATGAGTCAGTAAGAGGGTAGAAATGTCTGAGTCTAGGTTGTAGCCTTGCCTGAAGAGGTGAAGTGGGAGTTCCAGAGCAGAGGGGCAGCATGGGAAGGGGTTGTTAGAGTGGATCAGAGGAAAATATAATTAGCAGATTGGAGGTTACACCTTGTGTAGTATCTGTTTATCAGAATAGAGATGTATGTATGTAGATTGCCTTGTTGGATAAGGTTAGCAGCTTAAATTGGATCCTTTGGGTAATGGGAAGCCAGTGGAGAGATTTACAGAAAGGGGCAGCGTGTGAGAAGCAGGAAGAGAGGCCTGGCAGCAGAGTTAAGGATTGATTGAAGGGGTGCCAGTTGGTTGCTTAGTAGACCACACAGGAGGGTGTTACAGTAGTACAGCTGAGAGATGATAAGGGCATAAACTAGAATTTTAGTAGCGTTCTGTGAAAGCAAGGGACGAATGCGTGAGAAGTTTTTGACCTGTAACCGACAGGAGTTAGACAGTGTATTAATGTGGTGTTTAAATGAAAATTCTGAGTCAAAGGTTACTCCCAGGCATCACACGCAAGGTGTTGGAGAGATTGGTATGTCATTGAATTTGATAATAGTGTTAGGTAGGGGGGTAGATTGAGAGCGTGGGAAAATGACAAGTTCGGTCTTAGCCATGTTGAGTTTGAGAAAGTAGGAGGACATAAAAGCCCTGTGTGTGAGTTTTAGGTGCAGGGTGAGAGTGCATTGGTGTGTGGTCACAATTGCGACCCCCCTTGATTCCCAATCAGAGGGCATGCTCTACTTCTCTACTTCGGCACTCCCTAGCGCACTAGTGTGGCCACATCAACTGGGCAAGCTAATGTGTGCTTTTAAAAGCGCTTCAGTGTGGTCTAGCCCTAAGATCTAATTTGGTAAATATCTTAGCTCACTTGATCTGAATAAAGAGTTCTAAAATCAGAGGTAGGGAGTAACAATTCTTTATAGTGATGTTATTTAACCCCCTGTAATCAATACAGGGCCATAATCCACCATCTTTCTTTTTCCCAAAAAAGAAGCTGGTTCCAGCTGGGGAAGTAAATGGCCTGATAATCCCTCACAATAAATGCTCATTGATAAACTCCTTCATGGTGACTGCTTTACTTCACCAGGGAGGCATAGCTTCTAGGAGAAGCTCAATGGGACAATGATTGGGACTATGCAGAGAAAGTTTCCCTGCAGGTTATTAACAAAAAACAGGCTTTGTGATATTGTTCAGGAAAAGAATTCCAAATGTTTATTTTCACAATTAACAGGAGAGTAAGAGAAAAAGGGATACATTACATAACAAGCAGAACTCTAGGACACAAGATCATTGTTTAACCAGTCTTTGCCATAGAAGTCCAAGGATTGAAGGGGTAGATTGAGTGTGGATCACCAGGAATGAAAGTCTTCTTGATGCAGGATGCCAACTTGATGCCTGACTTCAACAGTAGACTTGGAAGTAAATTCTGAGGCAAGTGGCTTCTTGTCAAACGAAAAGGGGAATGCTCAGGTGAGTGGCAAAAGTGGAATCAATGCAATTGAAAAGGCTCCAGACTCCAAAAAAGCCTGAGAAGATCTAAAATTAAAGGTCACAGGCACTGGTAAAAAAAAAAAAAAGGTTCTTAAAGGGCATGTCCACCCCTTTTTGCAACTTTTGATATCTTGTTGGTATTCCTTCCCCAGCCCCAACCGCCATAATAGAAAGTCCCCCAATCGTTTCTTACCTTCCCTCTCTCCACCGACGCACTGCCCGGCCTTCTGCTTGCATGGAAATGCAAGCAGGGGGCTGGACCGGCAGCCACGTCCCTGATTGGCTGAGAGGCAACCAATCACGGACACAGATGTCAGCTGCTCAGAACGCCGGGGGAGAGAGGTAAGGTAAGTAACGATCGGGGGACTTTCTCCCCCGATCGTTACTTGTGATTTAGTGTTTATGTGATTTAGTGTTTAATTCAATTTCACTCAACAGATGATTATTTATCTAACAATTCAATTAAAAAATAAAATGATCAAGCGATCAATAAAAATAAAACGATCAATAAATTTGGCCCATTTATGGCTAGCTTAACACAAATTGCGTGGCTAACTTTAGTGGTGTAGAATCCCTTTTAAACACAAAACTTGCGAATCACAACTTACAGTATCATAAATTGTGCAATCACAAACTACAATAGTACAGCCTAACAAGAAAGCAAAGCCTCAACAAACAAAATATTTAACAATGCAACCAAATACATGGGTAGAGTCATTGCATAAAAAAACAAAGCAACTGTGTATACATAAAATAACATAAAAGTCTTTAAAAAAGAAAAATAGAATTTTTGAACAATACATTTCATACATTTTTCAAATCAATTAAAATATAATTACTAGACCAATGCAACTGATTTAATAACAAATAATTAGCATGCCGCAAATGTGTTAGTTGCTTCCAGGGTGTGCATCACCCTGGAAGTTTGAAAGCAGTTTATCTGCTAAAATATTAATGAGCCTGAATATGTCCTAGAATTCTATACCTACCATATATCTCTAAAATCAACACACCTGTGTAGGTTCCCTAATTTCACTGCATTCTGAGGGTATCACCCTCCTATTTGCTGGTCATAGGTACAAATCCGCACTTATTCAGTTTGTCTTCTTAACATACCTTTCTCTGCTGACTAAATTGTTTTTGACTTGACTGAACAGACAAATTAGTATTCACTGAGAATAAACGAGACAACAGAATTCAGAAAAAGTCAGAAATCTGCAGAATTACAGATAATTGCTTCACAATTTTGCAATTTCAAAGGTGAGAGACAGTTAACTGCTAATTGGGAATGATAAAACCTATTCAGGTTCATTTGCATTTTAGGGCTTTTCATTCTTCATTTCAAATAGAAAGAGTATCTTATGTTTGCAATAAAATGGCCCACCCTCTGCTTAGGGCACCACATATATTTTGTATATTATCTGCAATACAGTCCATCTTGGTCAAAATCTTGTAGTTTCACCTGGCATCAAATTTGCTGCTTCACCATGAGACAGCATCTTGTAAGAAACATCCTGTTAAGGAGTGTTGCTATCAATAAACAGAACATAATGCAATATGCAAAAAATGCATGTACCATGGAGATATGATATTACTATGATAAGCTGCTACCTGTTAATGTATACAGCAGAAAGGGTAAACCACTATGCCTCATGGGTAATTTATCCCCACAGCCTCCAACATAGCTTTTTTTCCATCATCCCCTTCAAGGGTCATTTCTATGCATGCATGTATACCATTCCAACTAATATTGCACTGAGGGGAGAAAGGGCACCACAACACCAATGAACACACATGTTTTGGACCTCGATTTACCTTTCTGTGCAATGGAGTAAGCTTCAGTTTCTTTTAAAGCTCACCTGCCTACACAAGCTTCAATGCACCTATGCAGCCCCATCCATTAACACAGGTCATTGTCCATGAATCCTTCCAGATATGTCCTGTTAGGTGGCATGTTCCTATTCTCTGCCTGCACATACTGAACTGTGGCATCAAAGAGAAATTATATGACTGTTCTGGTAAAACATTTAATTACCATTAAAAATCCCAGGCGCCAGTAAGGAAGCCAATAAAGAAGGTTAGAAATGTTAAAACGGCTCCTAGTATGAGAAATCTTCCCTCCCCAACCCATACAGTTCTCACCAGTATGTCTTTCTAACTGTGGGGAAAGGTACAGTAGGATATTTTGCAGTTTTATCATTCATCACAAGAATTTACTTTTGCACAGCTGATTGGCTAAGGGATCGACAGACAGACAGACAAATATATAGATGTTATTTTTATTTTAATTGGAACATTCTACATTGCACTCATGAATCTACTGATTGCATTATTGTTTCCAGTGCCTAATATAGCCAGCAATACGATTTTCACTTGAATGTACAATTATGAATCTAAGGCTAGATTCAAATATCACAAATAGGGGTTCTTCTTTTGTTTCTTGGAGGCTAGAATTCTGACAAAACTACAATCGTTTTACAATTTTCTTTAAACTTCACAATAAAAAGTTACAAATATGCAAATATTTTGTTACATTAAACTAATGATTTACCATATAATCAAAAATTGTTAAAATTCTGTAAAGGCTCAATTCAGAAATAAGCACACACACAACCTCTGATGTACCCAGGGTGCGTTCCTAAACAGCTTTATACAGTATATTGAAATTTACATACTATGAATACATATAAGAAATTAAACACAATTTAAGTCTATTCCTTAACCTTTGGCTCACAGTACCTTTATTCATCTCTAAAATGTATTCTTTAAAACTGGCATTTTGGCTAATTGAAACCAAGATAAATGATCTGCCATAAACTACATTAATTCCACTTTTATCACCTGTTCTATACTTAGAACTGGTTTAGGAGAGCTCTGTATAGAAGGTGTCCATCCAACAAATCAAGGTAGTGTATACACCATTTTTCATCATCAGTTTTTAAAGTTTTTTAAGTTGAGAAAGGTGTTCTTTCTTCGCCACGAAGTTGTTACAGTATGTGGTGAAATGTACATGTTATCTGTTCTCTCAACTCAGTCAACATCTGCATTGTTTGCCCATGGCAATCATTTGTCCATTTGTTGTATAGGTGGGGGTTGGTGGAGGGTGTCACTATCAATATTTAAAATTGATTAGATAATATTTATTCAATTTGCCAGTACCTTCCTTAGCCTCTCTGAACTGTAAAAAGGAATTCTAGTAATGCTGGGTCTGCCCTGAAGCCATGTAAGCCAACTGATTAGTGGGTAAACGGCATGTTAACCACCAAAATTACTTTATTTTCTAAAAAACCATTACCTTTCCAAAACCCTGTTGCCATACTCACCTTTCTTCCTGGTGTTTCTGATGTAAGATACTTACAAGCAAGATGCAAGATCACAGATGGCGCTTTTTCATCTGCGATCCTCCCTGGTGTTAGCAGTTAGTCACAGATAACAGGACAATGATCCCAAGCATAGCTCCAAGTCCACTAGAGCATGGTTGCAGATTAAAGGCTGGAACATTTTGGAGTGGCCATCGCAGTCACCAGACTTAAATCCGATTGAGAACCTCTGGTGGGACTTAAAAAAAGCAGTTGAAGAGCACAAGCCTAAGAATGTGACTGAACTGGAGGCTTTTGCCCATGAAGAATGGGCTAAGATACCCGTAGATCACTGCAAGACACTTCTGTCAAGCTATGCTTCACGTTTAAAAGGTGTTATAACTGGAAAAGGATGTTGTACTAAGTACTAAGAATGAATGTCACTTGGGGGTTGAATAAAACTGATAATGATGTGAGCACAGAAAAGAAAAATTTGTGGTTATTTCATTATAAATGTTATGTTACATTTGTCTGACTTACAAGTATCTCTTTGATTTAATTATAAACAAGATGACTGAAATGATCAAAATCAATGTCAAACTGACCAGAACACTCAATTTCAGTGGGGGTTGAATAATTTTGAACACAACTGTATATACGTATATACAAATATAGGGATATGCTGCTTAAACCTTTATTCTCAGGTGTGGTGCAATGGAGGACTGGAGTCTTTTGTGTAATATATATACGCTGATATATATATGCTGATTGATCATATATATCCTGAGGACGGCTAGCACCATAGCCGAAACACGTTGATGCACTAATAAAAGTTTGTAAGGATAAGTCCCACGAGAGCTCTATCCATTGATTTTGGTAATTATTTTCCTGAGAAGCACCGGGGCACTGGACCAAGACAGCCTGAGTGCGGGACAAATGGAACATATATACAAATATATATATTTACAGTATATTAGCAGCAATGCTCTATATTATTAAACACATATTTAATATTTTATGCTAATTTGCTGTAAAGATTTCTTACAAAAGAAGAAGAGAAGAAGGATTGTATTAATGACACTTATATATAAGAAGGAATCTTTTAACTTGAAGTTGCTATTTATACTCAAAATCCAATATCAGTCTGTTTCAGTGTAATGAGTATTTGTGGCTCAGGAGAAGCCATCAATTGCAATCCGCCAAGTCTGTTGACACTAAAGTCTATGCCAAAAACTGCTGCAAAGATATACTGACTCTAGTTATGGATGGCACAAAAATATGCCTTGGCAGTGACAATTTATCTTTGTCAATTATAAGCACTGTAATTTATATAAAACCACTGTTTTATATACCATTGTATATGTTCAAGTGACTGAGCCATTCAGCAAAAAAAAAAAAAATGGTGTTTCTTTTATTCAGCTGCAAATATTATTACCTAATGAATCCACCACATAAATATAACATTTTTCTTAAAGATTTCTTAAAGATTTTTTAAATGAATTCAGATTTTAGTAGATTTTCAGCAGAGGAGTTTTGAAAATAATAAAATAATAAAGAAATCCATAAGGAAATAATCAGTACTTTACTGTACATAAGCTTTTGGGACAGCTCAAGAGTAGCCAAAACTCACTAGTTTCGTTCCATTTTCAGATTCCCGGATCTCGGGAAAATCCAGAAGGTCCGAAAATCCAATACCAGAATGAATTTTCGATAATTTTCCATAATATTCGAAAATGGCCTCAAACATTCGAAAATTCTCGAAAATACGATTGGAGACCATTTTCAAGTTTCCGATCGTATTTTCGAAAAGATTTTCGCACGTTTGATGCTGTTTTCGAAGATTATGGAAAATAGCTTTGTACATCCGAAAATTATCGAAAATTTGTTCCGAAGTCCCGAAATCCGGATGATCCGTGGAAACTGAGGAGTTTTGTGTCGGATCCAGGTTTGTGTCGGACTCGGATCCCATCTTTACTCAAGGGCACAACAAACACATCATGCAAAGTCCACAATAATAATAGCCAGATTATTGAAAGGCAAAGGTTTATATTGTATAATGTATGTATGTATGTATGTATTTTATTTCTTATATAGCGCTACATAGTACGCAGCGATTTACAATTATTTACTTAATTCACTTCAGGCCCTGCCCAGAAGAGCTTACAATCTAATCACTTTGTGAGGAAACCCACGCAAGCATGGGGAGAACATACAAACTCCTTGCAGATGTGTCAAAGGGTGGAATCGAACTCAGGACCTCAGTTCTGCAAGGTATCAGTGCTAACCACTGAGCCACCGTGCAGGGCTTTTACCATATGATGGAGATTATACATCAATGAGTCTAGCACTAATTTTGTGCTTGATTTGTTTATGACACTGAAACCTGGTAGTTTTATAAGGGCATAAACCCATGTGTCCATCATGTCTGCAAAAATATACTATACTTTTATAGATATCATGTTTCTATTTTATTCTTCCATTAAGAAATTTAGTGATTTAAATTTCTAGAAAATAATTTGATTCAAATTGCCCAACTAGGAGACCAGTAAAATTTCAGCTGGGACCAGCTATTTGTGTGCCCAGCAGTCACCCACAAAAGCAGAATGGAAGCACAGAAACATGTGGGATAAATGAAAGGAATATGAAAATAAATAAAAAGCAACAGGCGTTAACAAGAGTAGATAAGAGGACCAAATATTTTAGTGTGCTGGTAGCCACTAAGCCCTGGTCTATAATTCCCCAGTGGGCCAATATCTGTTTTACAACAAGCATTTCCTTTTACGATTAAAGTAAACAATATTTCAGGCTCATATTTAATTTTTATTTACACATATTTTTCTGCAAAATTGTATTTGTTATTTGTCATTTACAGTAAGCTTACAGAAAAAGTCCTTGAGCTTTGCAGGGAAAAGGAATTCAATATCTCATGCAAAAAATGAATTAAAAAACAAATAACACCAGGCATTACGTTAACACTTAAATCAAACAATGTTGATTACTGAATGCTTATATTGCTACAACTTCGATGCTTGCATTCTACACTCATATTTCTTATTGATTCTGTTTGTCAGTAAATTAATTTGTCAAATTTTAAATTATATTCTTTAAGTACTGTGCTTAAAGGATCTCTATACTGTATAAAAAAATTACTTTTGCGTAAAACCAGTTTCATGTGTTAGATTGCTTGGCTTAATAGCAATTAAAGTACTACAGCATACACTGTTAATTTGGAAACTAGTAAACACGTCCTTCTTCTTACTATACTTCTTCTATACAGAATACTAGAGTAGTGCCATTCGGGAAATGCCTGATGTTTAAATGTGCCATATAATAAAATCTACTAACATTTCTAAATATAAGAATCACATATTACACACAAAAAAAAGTAAGCTGTGTGGATACAAGACAGAATGTGTTGTCATTTAACTATGCAGTGCTAAGGTTATTAACTATATGTCTTACTGTAATTTTAGACTCCTTGGCCTATTGGCTGGGTAACAAATTTAATAGAAATAGGCATATAAGAAAATGCCTGTATCTGAAAAGATGACACATATATAGACATAAGCAACATTAGCTAAAAATAACTGTTGTTTTGTAATATTGTGTAATACCGTATATACTCGAGTATAAGCCGAGGTTTTTAGGTTTAAAAATCAACCTAAAAACCTTGCCTCGGCTTATACTCGAGTCATTAGTAAACTTACCTTCAATCCAGAAGCAGCCGCAGTCAGGCCGGCAGTTCCCAGTAGTTCTTCACGGGTGCGCGATGATGTCATTGCGCACGCTGGCGGGATGACGTCATCGCGCAGCCGCGAAGCAGTACTGGGAACTGCCGGCTCTGCACAGAGCGAGCGGCAGCCGGCAGAGAGATGAAGACTGAAGACCAGGTACGGTAAGTGAGCTGGGGGGAGGGCTGGGGGGACAGTATGCCATACAGTAACGCCAATACCTTTCTACTATAGGTGGTTGGAAACTACAACTCCCAGCAACTAAAGCATGCTGGGAGTTGTAGTTTCCAAACATCTATATGGAAGGTATTAGGGTATTAGGGCGGGGGACAGTATGCCATACAGTAACCCCCAATACCTTTCTACTATAGGTGGTTGGAAACTACAACTCCCAGCAACTAAAGCATGCTGGGAGTTGTAGTTTCCAAACATCTACAGTGGAAAGGTATTAGGGTTACTGTATACCCTCGGCTTATACTCGAGTCAATCATGTTTTTCTAACTTTGGAGGCAAAAATGGGTACCTCGGCTTATACTCGAGTATATACGGTATATGGAAATATTTATCAAGCATATTCAGTTAAATGAAGACATTTCGTTAATCATTCTGAATTGAGAAAGCCAGTCAGATGACTAGCAAAACTTCTTTAAGAACTATACTTTAAGTCCAATTGATCTAACTTAATACAGCCAATATACCATGACCTGGATGAATAAGAATCTTCACAAGCTTTTAAGAAGCATTTATTTGTCAATTACAGCCCAGTACCTTCTTTCAGTGATCTGTCAAGAAGATATACGTTTCCCTTCCTCTTGCTAATCTTGAAATATCCACTGAGCTTCACTCAATTGTCAATTTGATTATTATTTCATACTACCAGAACATCTTTGATACAAAGAATGAATTAAAAGAACTTTGTTAAATACCAGGTAAAAAACATTTCAGAAATAATTCTTTGTAACTGTCAAAACTTAAATTACAGTAACTATCACTAATACTAACTACTACTACTAATTTCTTAGCATGACAAATTATAAAATGACTTAAAATTAAATTACTGCAAGAAAATTGCAACCACCACCATTTAAAATAGCTTTTTCAATTTTTTCCCTAAGACAATTCAGCTCAGAACAATACCGAAATGAACCCACCACACTTATCCAGTGCTTAACACAGTGCATAGCATAAAAATTAATGGTACGTTTCATTTTCCAAAGAGCAAAATCATTTTCTAGGATAAGAGAATTAAGAAGTTATATGCTTTATTGCCTTGTGATATATTTATTGTGCCATACATTTTAGTGTAGAGGAAATTAAACATTAAAACGTCTAACACCAATAATTATAACGGCTTAAATGGTATTGTAAAGAACAAGATGAATGAAAGGAAATGTAATCAAATTAAAGTATTTGCATTTTTACTTTAAACATTTTTTATGTTGAATAAAACAGATAAGTTTTAAAAACTATTAGCTTTGATTATATAGCATATATATATATATATATATATATATATATATATATATATAAAAGAAGAAAAATCCTATGGCACTCTATATCAATATATATAAAAACCCTTTATTGCCTGCTCTTTATGGCAGCAAAAATATAGATAAAACACATCTAAAACATATACAAAATCCCAACAAACCATAGTTTTGCATCCCAATATCTCAAGTGATATAGTATCATATAATGGGAGTACAAGTACCAGCGCCAGGATGTATATAGATATATGATTCAGAAAATAAATAATGTAAATTATTGCACTATAGAATATATAAGTGCGGATGTCAAACAAATGATGTATATCAATTCCCAGTGGAATAGAATCCATATCTATCAGAACATTTTGTACTAATACCCAGGTAAGTAAGTATAGTCCACACGATCCACAAAAGGTGTAACATGAACATATGTACCAGAAGGGCAGAGTAAATGTAGAAATGGCATATAAATATGAGTACCAGTTAATGAGCCAAGTGCTCTTATACCCAGATATGAGCAGTTAGATATCTGTGTCCAGCAATATCCAATACATATCTAGTACTCGTCACTAAGAATATATACTTAACTATCTGGTATATGTATCAACACAAAGTCAGCACAAAGCCATCAACATTAGCCATCCTGCAGACCCTAAGAAGTGGTCAAAAACCTATAACTGGACATGATGTCAATAAATATGTGGATCTATGGAGGAATCAAACACCGGAATAACATCCAGACGCGTTTCGCTCACTGAGTGAGCTTTCTCAATGTCGTGTAAACGCCAGATAGCCGCGCGGTTTAAAACAATGCATAATCTTGCGAGAACACGGGACGCCACGTGATCGCGCTACGTGATGACGTCATCCAGAATTCAACGCGTGAGATCACGAAAGCCATATTGGAAATGGGCAAATGGACAATATAATGAACTAATCAGCCCATAATTGAGCTACAAAATAGGGTAACAGTGTATATCAGCCTGCTAAATGCAGGCAATCTATAGGTAGTGGTCTAAATACATAATATTCAATACAAAAAGTCTACGAGACAAACAGAGATAGAGATATCAAAACTTATATGTGCAACTCTATATATGCATTATTGTGCAAATATGTAGATCATAATAATTGATTGACAAACCCAACTCATTATATAGCTTATTAACATTGCCTGTTACGTATAACCAAAAAAGGCATGAGGGATCATATTTGTGTTAAATGTAACCCAGAGTAGGAATTGCATAGTCTATATAACACCAATGTCCATAGTAACAATATAATTCACACAGTATATGGAGTTATGAACAAAGTCAAAGATATATATGTATCAATATGTAAGCTATTTTGAAAAAGCCTTACAAAGTTCCATCCTCCAATGTAATGGCGTCCAGAATAAATAGATTCATATGCCCCTCGAGTGGATGAATATAAATGTATCAATATATGAAATATTTTGAAAAAGCATTGAGAAATCCCATCCTCCAATGTAGTGAGGTCCAGAATAAATGGATTCATATGCCCCTCGAGTGGATGAGTAGTATCAAACATAATAGTGTAAATGAACCAGAATATGAAAAGTGTAATCCAATCGCAGGTAAGTACGTTGGTTATAGTGGTTAGGAATCCAATCCATAAGTAGAAGCATATATATATCTTTCCACAAGGGGTCAGCATATATATATCTTTCCACAAGGGGTCAAAAAATCTGTCCAAAAAAAATGATGATTGCCCAGGTCCGGGGTATATAGTAAACAATATAGGATTGCAAAACCCATATGTATGCAGGACCCAATGGATATGTCCTTTCAAGGTATGTATCAGGCCAGTATAGAGTTGCTTGGAACCAGCCCTTCTGTGAAAGGTAAAATAATAAATAGTACCATGAGTTCTTATCTAAAAAATTTTTTATAATAATTATCTAATAATTATCAGATAAACAAAGTCATATCCAATTCCTCGTTTATGCCTTTAGGAGACAAGGTGCCTAATTGATAGATCCACCTAGTCTCTTTTTGAAGTAGAAGGTGTTGTATATCTCCTCCTCTAATATTAGTTTTAATAGATTCCAAACCAAAACAGGTAGGCCCTGTTTTTGTCACTATGGGTCTGCAAGAAATGCATAGCAATGCTAGAGATGGCTTTGTTATGTGTAACACCGATCTGTGCTCTCCTAATGTTACCAATTGTTGGCATAATCTATATTTAAGTTTCTGGGATGTTTAACAACATATAATTATTACAAGGCAGCGTAGGCAATAAATGATATTAGAGGATTTACAATTGATAAGAAAATACCTAATACTGTTGTTACATGAGGAATCCCAAATCATCGTGCTGCACATTATAGGGACAATAAACACATTCGCCACATGGATGGGTTCCTCGAAGTCTTACACCCCTGCCAAGTCTTAACGTGGCAGGGGTAAGATGTCCAATTTGTATTTAAAGCCTTCCTACTCAGGGAATTCCTCATTATACTTCGTTTGTACCTGATGGATGTGTCATGTCTCCTATTTTTTGAGGTTAATAGTTCAGTCGTTTGAAAATCATCAGTCATCTTTATGTGTCTATCAAGCAATTCTCTTGGATATCCTCTATTGAAGAATCTTTGTGTGAGATCCTCCGCTTCCTTATTATATGTCACATCATTGCTGCAATTGCGGCGTACTCTCATGTATTGTCCTTTCGGTTTGTTTTTCTTTAAATTGGACAAGTGTGCACTGTCAAAGTGTAGCAATGCATTGGTGGAAGTGGGTTTCCTATATAACAAGGTGACAAGACCTGATCCCTCTTTTTTGACCGTTAGATCCAGGAAATCCACTGTCGTATCTGAGATATGAGATGTGAGAAAAATGTTAAGTGAGTTATTGTTGAGAGTATTAATGAACATTGCTGCCAAAGTCTTGTGGCCCCGCCACAAGATGAAAATATCATCTATGTGGCGGAGCCACAAGTCCACATGAGAGGTAAACTCTTGCATTTGTTCAGTAAAGACTACCTCCCTCTCCCACCAGCCTAAGAAAAGATTGGCATACGATGGTGCACATTTGGCACCCATCGCAGTGCCCTTAAGCTGTAAATAAAACTAAGAATCAAAAACAAAATAATTATGTGTAAATATTAACTGCAATAGGAGAGAGATGGTATGAAAGATCTTTGGCGTAAATTGCCCATATTCATGAAGTACTCACACGCATGTACTCCGCTGACATGGTCAATATTACTGTATAGGGATTCCACGTCACAGGTGATCAGGAGAAAATCTCCATCAGTCGGAACATGAATAACCTTAGAGATAAAGTCTGAAGAATCTTGTATGTAGGAGTCAAGTCCTAAAACAAAAGGTTGTAAAGCATAATCAACAAAAGAACAGAGATTCTCACACAGATTTCCATTCCCTGAGATTATGGGTCTACCTGGTGGTGCGGATGAATTCTTGTGAATTTTTGGAAGTAAATAGAAGGTAGATACTCTGGGATATTCAACATAAAGAAAAGACGCTTCCGTAGGGGTAATAGCCATATTCTCAGTAGCGTCGTCCAACAGATGTTTCAAGATTCTTTGATAGCTCTGTGTGGGGTCTGAGGGAAGACATTTATAATTGGTTTTATTATTAAGTTGTCTCAGCCCCTCGGAAACATACATATCACTAGGCCAAAGTACTATGTTCCCCTCTTTATCTGAGGGTTTAATTATGATATCATGTAAGTTACTTAACTCCTTGAGAGCTCTTTGTTCAGACTTCTTAAGGTTATGATTGTGTCGCTTAGTATCAATTTTTTCTAGTTCTTTCCAAGTACATTTGTAGAATACATCTATGTTAGGATGTTCTGAAAAAGATGGACAATAAGTAGATTTGGGTTTGAAAGTAGTAATATTGTTCAGAGGTAATTGAGAATGTTGATGGTTAGAGGTAGTTACCTCATTGGTAAGATCTGAAAGAGCCTGATTACAAGTAGGTTGCTGATCTAATAGATCAAGTAAAGTGTGAAGTGTAGGATCAGTATTAAGATCCTCTTTATTTGTAATCTCTTGCATCTTGGCAAAATGTGCTTTAAGATATAGTTTTCTGCAAAAGAGGAATAAATCTTTCAAAATTTCAAATTTGTCAAAGTGTGTCAGTGGACAAAATGTAAGACCTTTTGACAGTACAGCCAATTGGGGTGGAGTCAGTGTATATTTAGGCAAATTTATTACCTGACAGTAATCTGTGTTAGTAATTATTTGTTCTGTTGTCTCATTTGTCTCTTGTATGGGGGTAAGGTGTTTCTGTTGCTTTTTGGTCTGGTCCCTCCCTCTTCGAATAACTCTCTTTGGGGAAAGGAATCCCCTAAAAAAGAACTAGCATCACTGTCAGATAGTCCCGATTGCCTTGATTCCCTCCTTTGTCTAAAAAGTGTCTTCTTGGGTCTGCTTTTCTGATTGGCCCTATGTTGCCATTTGTACGGTATACCAGATAGAAAATCTTGTTTATCTCTATTTAGCTTAGATCTTTTATTCTTAATAATATCTTCCTCAGTTTTAGTGAGGATATCCTTAATAGTCTGTTCCAAATTGGAAAAAGTAGATTTATCCAATTCAGTTTTAAGTTCGAGAGTCAGAGTGTCAATTTTAGTGGTAAGATGTAAGGATCTCACACAAAGATTCCTCAATAGAGGATATCCAAGAGAATTGCTTGATAGACACAGAAAGATGACTGATGATTTCAAACAGACTGAACTATTAACCTCAAAAAATAGGAGACATGACACATCCATCAGGTACATAACGAAGTATAATGAGGAATTCCCTGAGATTAGGAAGGCTTTAAATACAAATTGGCACATCTTACCCCTGCCACGTTAAGACTTGGCAGGGGTGTAAGACTTCGAGGAACCCATCCATGTGGCGAATGTGTTTATTGTCCCTATATATGTGCAGACACGATGATTTGGGATTCCTCATGTAATCCCAAATCAGGTATTTTCTTATTTCAATTGTAAATCCTCTAATATCATTTATTGCCTACGCTGCCCTTGTAATAAATTATATATTGGTAAAACATCCCAGAAACTTAAATATAGATTATGCCAACACTTGTCTAACATTAGGAGAGCACAGATCGTTGTTACTCATAACAAAGCCATCTCTAGCATTACTATGCATTTCTTGCAGACCCATAGTGGCAAAACCCAGGGCCTTACCTGTTTTGGTTTGGAATCTGTTAAAACTAATATTAGAGGCGGAGATATACAACACCTTCTACTTCAAAAAGAGACTAGATGGATCTATCAATTAGGCACCTTGTCTCCTAAAGGCATAAACGAGGAATTGGATCTGACTTTGTTTATCTTATGACTGATTGATAATTATTATAAAAAAAAAATTCAGATAAGAACTCATGGTACTATTTATTATTTTACCTTTCACAGAAGGGCTGGTTCCAAGCAACTCTATACTGGCCTGATACATACCTTAAAAGGATATATCCATTGGGTCCTGCATACATATGGGTTTTGCAATCCTATATTGAGTACTATATACCCCGGACCTGGGTAATCATATCATTTTTTTGACAGATTTTTTGACCCCTTGTGGAAAGATATATATATGCTTCTACTTATGGATTGGATTCCTAACCACTATTTTTTGTATTGAATATTATGTATTTAGACCACTATCCTATAGATTGCCTGCATTTAGCAGGCTGATATACACTGTTACCCTATTTTGTAGCTCGATTATGGGCTGATTAGTTCATTATACTGTCCATTTGCTCATTTCCAACATGGCTTTCGGGATCTCGCGTGTTGAATTCTGGATGACGTCATCACGTATGATGCATTGTTTTTTTTTATTATGCATTGTTTTAAACCGCGCGGCTACCTGGCGTCTACACGCCATTGAGAAAGCTCACTCAGTGAGCGAAACGCGTCTGGCTGTTATTCCGGTGTTTGATTCCCCCATGGATCCACATATTTATTGACATCATGTCCAGTAATAGGTTTTTGACCGCTTCTTAGGGTCTGCAGGATGGCTAATGTTGATGGCTTTGTGCTGACTTTGTGTTGATACATATACTAGATAGATAAGTATATATTCTTATTGACAAGTACTATATATGTATTGGATATTGCTGGACACAGATATCTAACTGCTCATATCTGGGTATATAGAGCACTTGCTGCTCATTAACTGGTACTCATATTTATATGCCATTTCTACATTTACTCTACCCTTCTGTGTGCATATGTTCATGTTACACCTATTTCTGGATCGTGTGGACTATACTTACTTACCTGGGTATCCAGTACAAAATGTTCAGATAGATATGGATTCTATTCCACTGTGAATTGATATTACATCATTTGTTTGACATCCTGCACTTTATATATTCTATAGCGCAACATATTTATACATATTTATTTTCTGAATCATATATCTATAAACACCCAACGAATGTGTACTTGTACTCCCATTATATGATACTATATCCCTTGAGATTTTGGGGATGCAAAGCTATGGTTTGTTTGGGATTTTGTATATGTTTTTAGATGTGTTTTATCTATATTTTTCTGCCCATAAGAGCTATCAATAAAGGGTTTTTATATATATATTGATATAGAGTGCCATAGGATTTTTCTTATATATATATATATGTATGTATATGCTATGTTGTCTCCTCTTTTTCCTATAGAGCACCTAGCCTACATAATTGATACCTATATCTAGTGCCCTAATTAATCCTTTTATTCATATTAGCTTTTATTACTAAGTTCTATATGCTATTTTCTGCAACTTTTTTTGCATATTAATTTGTGCACCTCTAAGAACGTTGAACGAAGTTTGTGCCAGTCAAATAAAAAGTATACCTTAAGTAATGTATTCTCATTCAATATATTTCATGCAAACGCCTGACATTTATTTCAACAATTCTGGTGATATAAAAAAATATACAGCCAGATGTAATACTAACCCTCCGTGCTCCTCTTCCTTCCGGGATCCTGTGATGCAATAGTTATGCAGTGTGAGTTACTGCACTGCTGGAACCAGGCAGATAAGGAGCACGGAGGGTAACACCTCTTTTTTTAAAGGCATTATTTGCAAAGTAGCGCAAAGCAAAGTTTTTTATTTTATATTGGGTGCCTGTGTTGTTAATAGAAATTGGCCCAGGCCCTGGAAAAATGGAGTATATCCCAAGATAACCAGATATAACATACGGAAGCATGGGTTTAATTTCATTTTACCCCACATTGTGGGGTAATACCTCACCCTGTATATGCAATTATTACATCTTTTACATTTTAAATGCAAAAAAATTAGTCATGGAGATTCAATGTCAATAAAATAAGGGTAAACCCCACATTAACCCAATGTCAAATATTGTAGGGTAGTAGTTGGAATGTGTACTTGTGTCTGTGTTGTGTTGGTGTTTTTGTGACCATAAAAAAGTGATGTCTTTCCTGTAACCCTGCAGATGTTTTAAAACTACAACTCTCAACATTCACCCACAGCAGATGTCAGCAGAGGATACTGGGAGTTGTAGTTTTTAAACATCTGTAGGGCCACAGGATTTACATCCCTGCTATAAAACTAAATTTCATACTACCTTCTAAATACCTAAAACTTACATTGTGGCTAACATATGTTTAATTTGGCTTTAGGGCTAGGCCACACTAGTGTGCTTTTAAACAATCTGATCGCGCTTCTAAAAGTTAGGCCCAATTATTGTGGCCACTTTTGCGTTGTGATCACCATTTTTGGTGCGTTTCGACTGTGCTCCGATCCCCATAAATGACAGGGATCGCGGCACACCAACGTGCATGAATCACATGCACAACATACACCCTTAGTGTGGCCTCGGCAGTAAAGAGCCAGTTTCCTGTTTTTTCTATTTCTTCTTTTTCTTCTTCTCTTTCTTTCTTCTGCATTTGGACTGTATCTCCTCACAGTTTTCAAGCTAGAGACACAAAATTCCGTACAGATATGTCGGACACCGAGGAGATAATATTCTATCACCCAGCTAAGGAATCGAAAGTGTTTGAGTTATCAGTGATTTTACGGATGCACATAATTGTAATTATGTGTACAGTTTGTTGTAAGCACAATCAACTCCTGCCTCTTCTTTGCATGAGCTGTGAGCAGACCTAATCAGTGTTGATTAGCTGCCTCATAGTTGCCTTCAGGTGCGTGCAGACCTAATCAGTGCTGATGAGCTGTCTTGATTGCCTGTGTCACATGTACAGGTTTTAAAGCTCACAGCACACACAGACACTCACATCAAGTTTTGTACAGCCTTTCAAGCCAAATTTAATTTAATAAAAGTTTATATTTTCTCCTTCTGTTATTATTGTGCTTATATTTGATACATTTTACAAATGCTCTAATTTTAAAATTGTGTGTTTTGTGTAGCTGTTTGTGTTAGAATGACATAATGTGTAGTTAGTGTAGCCTCGAACCCAGGTGCATTTTATACAGAAAGTGATAGCTGGCATTTGATTTAATCACAAAATAATTTAATAAATGGTACTAGACCTGACTCTATTTAGGCTCTCAAATGCTCCTGATGGACTGACTCCACATCCTTAAGTCTTAAAGCATAACTACCTTTCACGCGATTCTCCACTGTGACACTAAAATTCCCAACCACTTCCTGGTTCTGTTTAACTATAGCATGCATTATCGTGTATGCGTGCTATAGTTAATTAGAACCAGAATCAGTCGGGACCTGTCAGTGTCACAGTGGAGGATCGTGTGAAAGGTAAGTTTCTGCTATCTTTGTTCCTGGCTCCACAGACATTAGTTGCAGAACAAGGCATAGCTCCTTAATCTCCTGGTCTTCAATCATTGCATTAAAGCAATAGTTTACTTTTTCAGTGAACAATTCCTTTAACTGTTTTTTTTTTTTTTTACAAATTTTGTACACACTATAGTTCTCCTTTAATAGCAAAATAGAAAAAAAGCAAAAGAATAAAGCAGATTAAACTGCAAAGAAATTTATTCCAAAAAATATTTTGTACGTATAGGATCTTTTTCAGTCACGCTCCATTATAATAAAACATTTGAATAAACATGGATCATTTTTGGGGTGTAGTGTCACTTTAAATATGGGATACATAATATTGAATTAGCCCAATTTTTGTATATCAGGGGGTATACTTTAATATATGGTTAACAGAGAACATTTTAACATAATTTTGAATATTAGGTCTTCATACTGGGTACTAGAAAGTTGTTGAGTATCAGTTTAAACAATAAAATCTCTGTCTTGTCTAAATTCCTTGAAAAGGCTCTGATAACATGGTCATATAAAGGGCAATATGATCTGTCTGGCATTTAGTATTGATCTATACAGTAGATGTCAGTTTTATAAAAGCCATTAGGAATATTCACAGTCTAACATGCAGTCTAATGTATTTTACTCTACCACATTGACATTAAAATGTATGTCACACTAAACTTTTCTTAGTCAACTCATCTATAGGATTGTGACTAAATAACAAAATGAGATTATGTTTCTCTAGAATATTGCCATGAGTTTGGCAAAATGCATTTGGTTTTTGTGCACCACAGATTAAGAAAAAAATGATTCTGCTGGCAGACTATGTCAATACCAGAGGGTATTATTACTGTTTATTATGTTAATCACTTATATTCTTTTACCCAGGGTTATCAATGTCCCTTTTAAGGAGGATTAAACATAAAAGTAATTATATTCAGTCAATGTGCCAAGCTCACAGGTGTTTTTTCTATGGAAAAGAAGTACAATGGGAGGGAAACGTTTAACATTTTTATTGTTATTATTTTTATGATTGTTGTTCTGAACAGTAGCGATATGTACCTGAACTAAGCATGTTGATAGAGCTCTTGTTTTTCTATGTTACTGGTCCGGTATGCGCCATAGTAATGCACACAGTATTTTGTGTTAAAATGAAAAGTAGCAGAACCAATAACTTGATAACACCAAGCCAAAAAAAGATATGGAGCAATTCAGAACAATCCACGGAATTCTTTAAAGGCAGCCAATGAGACATTGACAGAGGCTCCCAAATATCCGTCTCTTTGGCAAATAAATTAGAACTTTCATTTGCGACCTTCAGCTTGTTAAATTAAATACTCTTGGTTGACTACCTACTGCAGTTGCACTGTGCACAGTTAATGCATTTGAAAGTCTGTGAAGCATTTTTTCTTTAATCATTGGAACCCTTTAAACATCAGCTGTTCTGGTAACATAAGATGAATATTATTTTATATGGGCAAAGCTGAAATCAAACAAATCTACTCTTTTTCCCAACAATTCTTAAAAACATTTTAGCGATTCCCTATTTAAGGAGTACTTAAAATGGCATATATTTTATTGTGATGTACCTCATGAGACTTTGCCAGCCTGCCAGCCATAGAGGACCTTGGAAAACAGAAAGTCACTATGGATATAAACTGTATATACTGTATGTTCAGGTCCCCATTTCATGTAAACTTGCTAGAAGTAATTCTTTTCATTTATTTCTTAGTTAAGTTGTAGAATGTATAAATTAAACTATAGCATAGTACATTGTGATGAGGCCTAGACACATATATTTAAGAAGATACAAAGTGCAATGCATGCAGTCACAAATTTGTGATTCCTGGCTTCTTTATCATTATACAATGTATTACTCATATTAATCATATTTGAGAAGATACATACTCATTAAAAATAATTCAGCAATGAAAGGAGAACAAGTAGAAAAGGTAGTTCTGTAACTGACAAGTTTGTTCTTGCTAGTTATGACAGACAAATTCCCTTGAGTTACTTGCATCTCATCCAAGTTGACTTGTATTGTTAGTGTTAGTCTTACTTAGATAGAAATATCAGGAGATATACTGTATATACTCAAATATAAGCCGAGGTTTTCAGGCTTTAAAAATGTATTTTAGCCTGAAAACTCACCTTCGATCCCGGGGCCGCTCCTCAAGTACTGATCTGATGGCTGCCGTCAATATCAGTGCCTGTCTCTTACTGCACGGTGCCGATTAGTGATGTCAGCCGGCCGCCGGGCAGATCAGTACGGCAGATCAGTGCGGCAGAATGATTGCAGAGCGAGAGGCAGCTAAATACTGTATTAAGTCTCCACTGAACTGGGGGGCCTGGCCTAAGGGTGCTGCTTGTCACTGTAGATGTTTGGAAACTAAAAATCCCAAAAAATAAAGCATGCTGGGAGTCGTAGTTTCCAAACATCGAGAGTGCCAAGAAATTGTGGGTCACTGTATGGGATTACCACTGTCCATTTTAAGGGCAACTAATGCCTCAAAATAATACAGAATCAGAAGGATGGTATCTATTGTTGCCTTCTAATTCTGTGTTGTTTTGAGGCTTTAGTTGCCCTTTAAATGGACAGCAGAATTCCCAAACAGTAATAGCCATACTGTATAGGAATTCTGCTGTCCATTTAAAGGGCAACTAAAGACTCAAAACAATACAGAATCAGAAGACAACAGTGTCATAATTTCCACCCTCGACTTATACTCGAATCAACTCATTTTTAGGTAAAAATAGGTACCCAGACTTCGATCAACTTTTATTCGAGTATACGCAGTAACAAATACTTTTTCTTATTGTGGACATAGGTTTGCTAGGTGTAAAGTTTACCAGTTTAAGAGAATGACAAACAAGTACAGTCTGCAACGAACCCACCTTGGCACCAAACCTCATTCTATCCCTTTTACTGAGCACGCAGGTATCAATCAAGTTCAGGATTGGAAAAAGTGAATAGAAAGCATAGATTTCTACTTTTCACTTCTGAATCTCTGTGCAGGAACCACTTACAAAGGCAAATGTTTCTAGGTTTAAAGTCAGGAAGAAATATGTTGAAGCTTAAAACATTCTAAGTTCATTATTTTTTAGGTTGGCCAGAACTAATAAATGTTAATACACTTTTCCATTTTTGGGAAGACTGTAATCTTCTTCTTTATTTTTAAAATCTAAACATGGTATGAAAGCAAGTAAATCATATATTATAGTCACTACTGTAACAAATTTATTATTTTATTATATTATGAGGAGATTTCACTCTTAAATATTCTAATTAATATAAAAATGTCTTGTATAAACATATCTACATTATTTCTAGTTTTCAATTTTAATTATTAAAGTTACTGTAAGTCTTTAAAATAAATTTATTTTATATGAACACTGTCATAGATTTACATGGTGCCACTATTGACACTGAACCAGATATCCATGTGCTATTCTACACTAGAGCTGGCCGAAACTCGGAAGTTTTTCCCGTTTTCGGATTTACGGAACTTGGGAAAAACTGAAGATCCAAAAACGGAACTTACTTTCAAGGGTTCGGAACGTATTTTCGAGGGTTTACCGAATGTAAGGTTATTTTCGGTAACCCTTGAAAATAACCTCGAATGTACGAAAAATATGACCTATCTTACCCTATCTTACCCCTAACGTTCAGATTTCGGAAACCGAGGGGTTGCGTGATGGATCTTGGTTTCCAAGTGCGATCCGGATCCCATCTCTATTCTACACATCTTCTTCCAGGGTTCCTTTTGAATGTGCAGCCTTTAAACTAAACGTATTTAGACTATACTATGATCATTAAACTATGTATTATACATTTTTTTAATATGGGATGATATTCACCAAATGTAAAGCACCTGTTACACAAAATAAAGTAGAGATACGAAACTATAACTATTAATTTATATGGCGGCCAAAGATAAAAATTATTTGATATTGGGATTTTTTTTATAATGTGTGCTGGAAAACAATCATTTGATATTAGTTTTATATTTGCTTGAATGGCCACTGTTAAGGAACTTCTTGGCATACAATGTTTGTTGAGCTTGGTATTGTTTCAAATTTAATCGAGTCCTTCATGCAAGAACTAAATTTGTATCATCCAAATATTAGATACTCTGCAAATAATAATTGATAAATATTCAATCTCATTTATTGATGTGGTGGGGTAAAATAAAGGCGGTTTTCCCATGTAGTTGTTCACCAAACCAACTGACTGATTGGATTGTAACTGAGCCTTTGAGGAAAGTGGTTTATAGTGATTTTGTATACTGAATTTAAGAAATGAGGCTACCCAGATTATATATTGGTTTCTGCCTTGGACAAAGTAGCAGTGAACCAGACTAGAGAGAGACCTGTAAAAGCAAGGTCAAATCTATGTGTATTCCATGTTATCAGCCAATATGGGGTAGGCATAGATCAGGTGAATGCTATACTTAAGAGACATTGAAAATTAATATCTGGAACATATCCAACCATTTAAAAGTGTGCCCCATATATCTTAGCATGGGGATGCACCTTGAGAAATTGAGAATTTGTTTTAAGCTGAACAAAAAAGGAATGTCCAGAGTAAATCCACCTATTTTGGGGTGAAATTTATCCTGACGTGTAAAAAAAGTGTAATAAGAAAAATTATGAACACACTTAGATTTTAATGCAAGATATGTTATATGTGCTCTCATTTGCCCATGTGGGTTGATCTATGTTGGGGAAACAACACAAGCAAATAATTCACGTATTTCCAACACAGATCATCCATGAGGACAATGGATTTGTAAAGTTACCGGTTCCTTCACATTTAAATGAGTTTGGACACTGGACAATTATCTGAAATTTCAGGTTTTAGAACAGGTGTTTGTGGGTAGGAGGGGTAGGAATAGTGAATTCAAACGGAAAGTATGGTGGGTACATCAGTTGGGTTTATTAGCCCGGGGGGGGGGTTTAAATTGAGACTATGATCTCTATGTATTTTTCTAAATCCTTGGGTACCCATGAATATAAATTGTTTGCAACAATGTCTAGTATAATTGTGGATTTCTATAGCACCAACATATTTTGTAGCACTTTACAATTACATGTATACATTCACATCGGGCCATGCCCTGAAGAGCTTCCAATCTAAACACATTTATTTGACACATAAAATCTATTAGTAAGTCTTTATGATTGTGGGGTGCCCAGAGGAAACCCATATGATGTTTTTATCAATATATCTTGTAATAATTGTGTGTTAATGTCTTTGTATGAGTGATCACTTTAAAGATGGAGTTTATAACATGTAACAGGAAATCATATCAAATGCTCTGCTAGGATTGGTACATTCAATTTTGAAATATGTCACATGTGATGGGTGTGTTTTTTTCAAACTACTTTAACTTGCCAAAGAGTGGGAACCACACTCGAAACGTTGCTGGATGATTAGCAGGATTTGATTGTCTGAATAAACAGTTTTTACTTGCAGTGCTGTGTTCCCACCTTATTTTTTATACTATTGGAGTTGATGGTAGTTACTCCATAGGAACACATGCAATTTGATTACCTAAGTCCAGGAGTGCACCATACATTCAATTTAATACAAATCTGCTCAAAATCTCTGGTAAGAAAGTGCTAATAAAATTATTTGAGCTACCCTGAAGATTTTATGATTTTGTTATCTGGCAATTGCTATTCTTTACTGAGAGTTTCTAAAGTGCTAGGTTTATTTATTTTAATGAGAACATTCACTGGGTAAAAAACTGCCCTGTCACTATTAAATATTAGAAATAGTGTTGGTGTTAAGTAAGCTAGAATGAAAACAGAAAGTTTATGGGGATATTTAAACCTGAGAAAATCACTACCCTGTTTCATATTTACCCACTAAGATGGGATTGGGGAAAGTGCCAGTTAGTTAATTGGGTTAGTTGTACCACCTTGATGTATGCTTCTGTAGGATATCTGAGGCCACCAAACCTCCCTTGACCATATGTCTTGCTAGGAGTTTACATTGGCGTTGTTAGCATTTATTTTAACTTGTAAACTTATTGCAAAAACACTAATTGAATTCGGTGTAAAAGGTATGTGCTGTGCCCGAGGCCCTCCAGCTGCTCTTGAACTCTCAAGCATCCCTGATGTTCAGCTGCATATGTTTAGAGTTATTATTCTGCAACAGCATTCATTTAAAACCATGCTAAAATGCATTTTCCTAATATTTATATATTTTTAGGATTTACTTTATAAAGAAAACCTGCAGAGATTACATTTCTATGCATCTTCCAAAAATCCAACCTTTTGCAACATTGTAAACAAAATGAAATATTTATCTACAATACAAGGTAAGTAGGGAGTCAAATATAATGTCAGTACCATGCTAAACCATCCATTTAGTTGATGGAATACTATGGGTCATTCTTTTAAGATTCATTTTATTGATTTGGTAAGGCTTCCCCGAAACTGCCTTGCAGCACTTGATGCTTGAGATTAGCAATTGTCAGAATCTTAAATATATTATACAGTGCTCTGGCAATATAGAAACTATCTATGTAAGTTCAGGATGTAAATCAGAGAGAAGACATGTTCAATCCATTGTCCCTAGGGATCTATATCTTCTATAGTAACAAAAGTGTTCTATAGTTAAAAATTGTACATGTACAAGTTCTAAATCATTATCTGAATGCAGCAAAGCAACATAGTAGTCAATGTATAAAAAATATACATTACCATCTAATTTAACATTTTGCTTTTATATTGGCTTTATACATAGCGAACATTTGAGCCAAAGGAAGGTAAAAAGAATGTGTAACAAGCAATAACTGAATGGCACGTTATAATACCAGTTACAATAAAACGATCAATCAATAAATACAATATGCTGTTTTATGAAGGGATAAACATATTGTATCTAGGGATATATTGAAAGATTCAATCATTGCATATTACACTTTAGACTTGGCAACATAGAAATGAACAGTAAATGGATATTTCCATTATTAACATGATAGCAAGTAAAAAGTAGACAGAGAAATATACACAGGTAACAGAATATTACTAATTTATTACTAACATAAATTAGTAAAAAAAAATCCCACTATGAAAAATGACATTTGTGGCACAGTTGCAATAGTCTACACAGGGTGTTTTTCTTAAATTCACAAGTTACAGGTATAATAATTCACAACACTGATTATATTTACCAATGATACCTATACATGTGTCATCCCGCCAGAAAGACATCCCATTCACAGTAACATGAAATCTACTTTTACTACATTATCTGTGCTGTCTTTAAGGATGTGTACAGTTTTTTTCCACCTTTTTATTCTCCTAACTTCAAATATTAAATTCAAAATTTAATTTGCCTTGTTTGTTTTTTTCCTGTCAATGTTAAATAATAGATTGTAGCATTTTTTCCATAGTGTGGCAGTGCTTAATTGGGGTATTAACAAAAATGTGAAGCTGAATTTGACTTACTTTCATATAAGAACACTGTTAGGAAATGCATTGCACAGAGTTGTGCTAAGATCAGGTTCACTTCATTATCCTCCCTCTGCAGCTTTGTTCTATGTTGTTTCTTTAGGTGTATCTATTAAAGGAATGACATTAAAAGGTATGCCGGTATGCAGGTGGAATGCAATCTGTGAGACACTGTGACAATTGTTAGGAGATTTGGGAAAATTGAAAGCAATATCTAGGATACAGTGGCATTAAAAAGTAATCTTGTGGATCTTGTGAAATATTGAGCCTGAACACTTATAAAATCTACATATAACAAGGCTGTGTAGCAGTTAATTATAGACATGTTGGAACACCTATTAAAATCCATGCAGCATGGATGAATTAATGTTTCATTCCAATCACTTTGCAATCAGTGCATCCCTACTAATTACATTTATTAAGTGTGTTCCTAGTAGACCAAATTATCTGGCAACCCAGACAACAAACACATAAAATCTACATGCAGAAAGGCTGGTTGTTATTTAAATGAGAAACAGGATATAGGCCTTTATATTTTTATGTAGCCATACAACATGTCATAATGAACTGCTACATAACCTCGTAATGTGTAGATTTCATGTGCCTTTAGGTTCAAGATCCACAGGATGTTAATCTCCCATAGTCATCTAGATATTGTGTTTAATCTATCCATATGTAATCATTTCTGCATGTAGAGGATAATAAAGTGAGTCTCTGTGGAAGCGGAAGTTTCCATGAAACATGTCAGGCCACACACCCCTCTCCCCCTCTGATCCATGTCCAGCTGTATTTGTGTCGCTATGGGATTTTTATATGGAAGGAATAAATGCTAAGTTTTATACTTACCTCTATGCTTGATCCGTGTTGATGGCTGCAGCTCCACCTATTGTATCATATTATATATTGCACTGAAGGTTGGACCGGGGTTTCGGGTAATTAAGCACGCCGGGATCACTAGGACTTTGAAAGACGCCACGTGGTTGCAACTCCCCACAGTGAATTTAATATTATTTGTTCATATTGTCAGGATAATAAAGTGAACCTGATTTAGCACAGCTCTGTGCAATGCATTTCTCAATAGTCTACCTATCTAAAGGTAAATGAAACCTTTTCATTTTTGTTAAAATCCCAATCAAGAACCTCAGGCACTGACTCCGCTAGAAAGAAAGCTAATGTAGAATGAGATCTGACTGAAATCCAGTTCTATATTATGAAGTAAGACTGGAAAAAGTAATAAAATCTACACATTACAAATGACAGTAATAAAATCTACACTTTACAAATGACAGGAGACAAACGAATAAGGGAAATAAAACACTTTGAAGTTAGAAGGAAGACACGAGGTAAGTGAAAAAGGGAGTACAAGTTCTTTAAATGTAGATAATACAACATTGACTCTGTGTTTTCTAAAGTCTTAAAGCAGTTTGGAAGATTAGTGACTAGAGAGAGCTGCTTGAAATTATATAGATTGAACATAAATTGTCTAACCTGTACAGTATATACTTATACATACAAAAAGAATATGAAGAAAGGGACAGACCTAGGAAAGCAGATCCAGACATCTTGTGGAGCGAAGGGGTGGCGCAGTAATATTATTAGCAGATTATCACTGGCCCAATTTTGTTATTGGGTTGGGCGGAAATTTCAGAGATTTGGAGATCAGCAATAAGAGGAAATAGCAAGTATATGGCTATGGTAAAGAGACTAGTAATATAATACTATAGAATTAAGGCTTGTTGTATAACTTTCAAGTTTAAGATAAGCTGGGGAGCACTATTATTTAGACAGCATTTTGAAGGGAATCTCTACCACACAGCCTCTGAAAATGTAATCTAAAGCTTCGTACAGATGTATGATTCTGTCAACAACCTGCGACCATGGCAGATACCCAGCGTCGACCGGCCGTTTCGGGCGATAACCGCGTGTGTGTATATACGTTGGACAGAATCGCACATCTGTACGAAGCTTTAGAGAAGCTGTTAGCCCTTCTACTGCCAAACCAGTCATGTAAGTACAATATTGCATGTTGTATCCCTGCTTAAAACAAATTGCATATCTAGTGCTTTATTGCTATTAGTATTATTTGATATTTATATTACATTGTGATTTATCATTTTGCCATAAAGAACAGATACAATTATGTCAGAGTTAACTAGTGCCACAAGGCAAACAAGGCTCAATGTAGATCTAAGAACAAAAGCTGCCCTAGGCATTAGCAAATATTGATTTACAATCAAACAAAAACAAAACATTTTTCAGTGATGGATGTATCAGAAACCTGGGCAAAATAACTGAGGTTTAGGTGAAACAGGAATTGCTTACTGTACAGTAAATTGTGATGTAATACTTTGCAAGAACACTGGCTTCTATCAGATGCCCTGTCCTTTCACATAACCCTATGGTCAGACATAATCCCATCTGCCTGTGGTAGGGCATTTATTTAGAGACTGCAAAATATATTTTAACTGTATTTAATATAGTCAATGATTAATCAAAACGATTTCAATATAAAGAAAATATGTTTGAATCAGTATTGTGCCTTGTGATGAATAAAGTTTCAAGTAAATAAAAGGAACAAGAAGATATTGAAGTTTGATTTGAAAATGTTTTGCTATACTGCATTGTGTTCAGTTTTTGTTTGGTAATACAAAAAACAGCATGAATCTAATAAAGAGAGCCAAATTAAGAATCTTGACAGAAAACACATATTTAAAGGCATTCAACTGAGAGGCTTGTACGCTAAACAGAAAAACAGCAGGAAAAAACCAGTAAACTTCTCAAAATAATATTAGGTTCAAAGAATGAGTGGGACTTGGTGTAGCAAAGGCACAGCAAAAAGTTCAACAACAAAAGGTTAAGAGATGGAAAGAATAGAGATTATTGAAAGGAAATGAGGTAATCACCTGACAATAAAAAGGGTCAAACTGGGAATGAAGAAGGAAGAAATTCAGAAGGAGTAAAGTCCATCCTTGGGAGCTAGACTAGATTAAACTGAGAAAGCAATAGATCCAGCTTAGGTCACTTTTAAAGAGCAGTACTATAAAGAGAAAAAGAAAAGGCTATCTAAATCATCTAAGGGTTTTACTCAAAAAGAAAAAAAAAATGTTACAAATAAATAAGGGAAGAAAGCATAAAGTTACTTTATGACATTTTATATTGGTGTGTATGTGATATATATGTGTGTGTGTATGTACTGCAGTTTTGCAACTCATTTCATCATTATACTCCCTTTTGCCTTTCTCCCACTCCTTTATACATTCTAGGGGATACAAAGGAGAAATTAATGTTTCACTTTCAATTGATTGAAGCAGTGAGCACAGGTAACATACAGTAAAAGCATTGGGTAATGACTCCTGGTATATTGCTAGTTCTCACTGCACTATTAAAATTGCCATTGCTTCTGCAGGATGTTGTATGAATGAAACACAGTTAGATGCAACATTTTGCATGTGCAGAGCAATAGCAACACAAATATATATGTATATATTTGAGATATGTGTGATCTCCAAAAGCTACTGTATTAGTTTAGAAAAGCAAACGTGGCAAATATATGCATTACAATGTCCTAGGAGATGGACCCCAAAAATGTTAGTGAATATTAGCAAATTTAAAAATTGCCTAGTAGTGTACAAATTATACACATATAAATATTCTACCTATAAAGAATATCACTTCATTGATAAATGCCAGATTAGACTATCCACGATATTAAAATTGACTCATTATAATCACTCATTAGGCAAAATTCCACAAATTAATAGAATTTTAATCAAAAGCATAGCAGCCAAGAAAGCAGGGATCATTTTGAGATGTGTTAAAAGCATCATGCCAAAATTACCGTATCTTAGTATTTGGTAACAATGAAAATATTAAATTGTATGCAGCAAGCTATACATATTTGAAAACAGCACTTGATTATTACAGTTATTATGGCAACATCATTTATACAGTGTGGTATTTTAGCAACAGATAGATGTCACAATTCATATAACTAGTGCCACTTCATTCAAGAGTTCTTATAGCAGTAGAATGATTTCACAGTTCATGTAATAAGTAAAATTAAAGTGCAATTCTGTCTGGATTATGCATTCAGAAATATGCCTGTACTTTAAAATTGTACATTGTACAAAATGTACAACCTATAGGAAACACATCATTCAAGGGATCAATGTAAAATACTTAAAGGCAATGTTCACCCAAAAAAACCTTCTAAAATACCATTGATAGATCTCAAACAGTAAGTAAAAACTAGAATGGGAAATTCTAAGTATAAACTTTGTATTATGCTTAAAAGGCTGCACAAAGCTTTAATAATGTGTGTGCCTGTGTGTGCTGTGAGTTTAAAAACCTGCACTTGTGAGACAGGCAATAAAGGCAGCTCACCAACATACATTACTGGTTAAAGAGGCAGCTAATCAGCGCTGATTAGGTTTACAGATTCCTTAGCAAAGTATTAAATTTTAATCTTCTCTCACAGCTTGAAAACTGTGAGAGAAGATACAGTCCAAAAAAAGAAAAAAATAGAAGAAGACAGTGGCATAGCCGGGTCCCTGTAGTTACGCATCTGAATGAAGAAGAACTAGAAAGAGTATAATCTTTGAATGTGGCTTGAAAGTCTGCACAAAGCTATATCAATGTGAGTGTCTGTGTGTGCTGGGACTAGTTTCAGTCAGCACTGATTAGGTCTGTACACAGCTAAATGCAATCAGGAGGCAGGGGTTGATTGCACCTGTGATACATTTAAATTTGCAGATAACTACAAAAAACTCTTCCTTAGCTAGGCAATAGTACACTCCTTATATGTGTTCCACACATCTGTGCAGAATTTCATGTTTATAATGTAGCTCGAAAACTGTGGGAGGAGATATACAGGCCAAAAAGAAGAAGAATTAAAGAGAAGAAGAAGAAACTAGAAAGGGAAAGTTAAGTATAATGAATTTGGTTTGAAAGGCTGAAGAAAATGTAACAGAAGAAGAAGATGTAATTGGAATTTGGCTCTTCCAAGCCAAATTAATGAGTTTTGCTCCCACCTATGTGTGGGCTCTTGTTATTATTATTATTATTGTGGATTTATATAGCGCTAACATCTTCCGTAGCGCTTTACAATTACATAGATACATTCACATCAGGCTTTGCCCCGAAGAGCTTACAATCTTAGCACATTTCTTTGACACATACAACCTATCAGTATGTCTTTATGATTGTGAGGGAAACCGGAGTGCCCGGAGGAAACCCACGCAAGCACGGGGAGAACATACAAACTCCTTGCAGATGCGTCCAAGGGTGGAATTGTAAATAGAAAAATTCGCCCGGCACAGATCACTATAATGTCAAAGAAAATAATGTAAGCGGTGCTCCCACCACTAATATAGTATAGTTACTAAAAGAAAACAGAAGTGGTATAAACAGGGCACACCCAAACTATAGTAATACATAAAATATCCTTTATTGAATGTATAAACTTGGGATATGGCCAAACGTTGTAACAAAATGCATTAAAAACACATCTCCAACCCTCAGTATCACAAAAGTGCGTCACACAGATAATATACCGGTATATTCATCCATTCAGTCATACAACAATGTTAATTTACATCAGATAAATGTGCAAATTAGTGCATCAAACACATGTAAACCAATGCATCTATATCATATAAGTATGCGTTAAGCGACGGTATGGACAAAATATCACATATACATATATGCATAAAGCAGTAATATAGTCAAAAAATAATAATATTTCGAAAATACGGGAAAACACGTATTTTCGAAAATTTTCGAAAATACAAAGATTTCTCTTAATTCCATACATACGTATTTTCGAAAATTTTCGAAATTACGAGGATTACTTGTATTTTCAAAAATACATATTTAAGAATACGTGAAAACTCGTAATTTCGAAAATTTTCGAAAATACGAAAAATCTCGTTATTCCAAGGGTATTTTTAATTTTAACGGGTCCGCTCGCGGATTTTCGAATTTTTTCGAAAATTCGAGGATCCTCGAGCGGACCGGATTTTGCGAAGTTCGGACATCTCTATTAGCCACTATCCAATCACGCCCTTAACACCTGGCTGTGATATGCTAATTGGGATTTTCCAGGGTACATAATTGCCATAGATTCTTGTACAAGTCATTCTGAATTGAGAAAGCCAGTCGGATGACTAGCGAAACATCTTCAAGAACTAAATTTTAAGTCCAGTTGATCTAATTGAATACAACAGATATATGCATATGTACTTTTTATCAAAATATATTTGATAAAGGTATGAGCCTTTGTAGTATTTTATTTTAACAGTAAACTCTCTAATCTTGTAACCTGCAGATTGATTCTGGTCAGCATGGTGGCCCCGTGGTTAGAACAGTCATGAGTTTAAATCATTGTTTTCCTTTATCCAAAATGATAGGATGCTTAAACTGTAAGCTCTTTAAGCAAAGGTCCAGTGCTGGATTCAGGTGTCAGGAGTCTAAATTAGCATTTGCTGCCTAATTACTAGTAACTATTTATAATTTATCCAACGACCCAAGCAGGCAACTACAAGGGAAAACTCAGAGTCAGAGTCAGACTTTTCCCTTGTAGTTGCCTGCCATCTTAATTACATTATGGTACCTTTGTGGTTCTGTGCCAGTTTATAGATCTGTTTTTACCTGATATGGGTTAAAAATACCTCTGGCATTCTGACACTTTACCATGGCTGTATATAAATAGGGAGCCCATCTGGGCATGCTGGCTTCTGCAAAAGCCTTTTATTTTCCATAAAACCCCACAAAACAGAACATATTCCATATCTGATTGCAGCATTTGTTGAACAAATGACACAGATTCAACATTGCACAGGTTATGAGTAAAGTAAGGATTGTTTGCATGGTATTTGCAGTGATTGCTCTTTTTCGCATTCCTTTGACACCCATTATAACAGACCACTCCTCTATTATTTCAAGTCCCCTAAAGCAGTAATTACTGATAGTCTAAAGGGGTGCATAATAAGACTTCTGACAGGGTAAGAAACAAATATCAGCTAAGCAAAATCTCACATTTAGTTTAAAATAACCATTAAGAGAAATGTAAACAACGTGAATCAGGAATATGAGTTTATATTATTTTAATATTTGTATTAGAGAAATAGAAATATACCATTGAAAAAAGGGGTTTTACACAAGGGGGAGGGAGAGGAAAATGGGAGGGAGAGGGAGGGGGGGAGTGCTGCACTGGGCATGTGCAAATTCTGTATGGATAATCCAATATATGAAAAGGTAGGGAGACAAATTCTTTGGAGATATAAACTGCTTTATTATGACAAACTGTGCACAGTGCACAGTTTGTCACAATAAAGCAGTTTATATCTCCTAAGAGTGTGTCTCCCTACCTTTTCATATATTGGATTATCCCTACACTATTTGTGGTTAGCAGTTTGGAGAGTACAGCACCTTAGCAGATTTACAACACAAGGAGTGCGAAGAGAAAAACACTTTGGATCAAATTCTATATGGATTCTGCTAGGCTCCTGGTGGCCAGTTTTTGGGACTTTGGAGGGGCATAGCAGGGCAGCCATTTGGAGCTGGTATGTAAGGTAAGGATTTTATTATTTTATTTTTGTTCCATGGTGTTTTTTACCTCCAGAGACGTGGGACCGCGATGGGTGCTTCCTTCGCTCCCGCATATGCAAATATTTTTATGAGATGGTGGGAGGAGTCCCACGTCTCTGGGGGTAACATTACTTTTTGAGACAACATAGTCTTTTACGGTCATTACATTGATGATCTGTTGTTTATTTGGAGAGGGAGTGATGAAAGTCTCCTATCCTATGTAGACTATTTGAATAATAATGCTTGTAATATTCACCTTGTAGGGAAATCAAGCCCCTTGGAAATTGAATTTTTAGATCTGAAACTATATACTGACCCGTTAACATGTCAAATCAATTCAACATTGTACCGTAAGGAAACAGCAGGGAACTCGATCCTGAAGGCTAGTAGTTGTCATCCCAGACATACGATTAAAAGCATTCCGTACAGTCAATTTGTTAGAGTTCGCAGAAATTGCTCTAGCGAATCAGATTTTCTGATACAATCAAAATTGTTAAAAGAAAGGTTATGCGACAGGGGCTACCCAGATAGACTCATTGAGGACGCCCTGGAAAAAGCCAGTGCTTTTGAAAAGTCGCAAGGAATATAGCATTGGAAATAGACAAAAGTACAAAGGTCTATACTTTTCAACAGAATTTAGTTGTGAGTTCTATCAGATCTGTGATATAGTCAGAAAAAATGTACACATCTTATATGGGGATTACTATACTGGGAATATTCTTGATTAATATTCGTTAAAATTTGTTTAGAAAAAACACATAGGGATCAATTTTAGCCCCTAGTGTTGTTTCTAAACATAGCTCCGAGAATGGGACAATTGGCTAAGTCACCATGGTACCTTCAAATGTGGAAGTTCGAGGTGTATAACATGTGAAGTAATCACCACAAGTTCTACTTTTGAATCCACGGTTACGGGTAAAAGCTATAAAAATAAATGTTATGCTAATTGTAACACCAGATCAGTAATTTATTTGCTTGAATGCCAAAAATGTAAAGTACAATATATAGGATATACTACACGTAGCCTAAAATGTAGGATCAGGGAACATATTTTGTCTATTAAAAACGATAATCCAATAACCCCCATTGGGAAACATTTTGCGACTTGCATAGCCTCAAACTGGAGGCGTCTGAGCGTTAAGCTTATAGAAAAGGTTTCCTCCCCTTTAAGAGGAGGCGACTTTCTTAGGCTCATAGGGAAAAGAGAGGTATTCCAATGACAGACAAGACAACCACTGGGATTAATTTCCCGTTGGGATGTCACCCATTTCATCTTCATCTGATTTAATTAGACTATTATGGTGTTTTTAATTAATACATACATACCTTTATTGTAAACGTATGCTTTTTATCCATGTTGATATTTACTTGGAAGGGTTAATGCTACCCTGGACACACACCCTCTAGTATATGAGGGAGTGTGAACGTAAAGCATCATCCATGATTAAGGGGGCATTCCCCGAAACGCATTGGATGCTGGGTCATCGTGTGTTTTTATGATGAATATGTCTGAATAAAGTTTCTTTCCGTCAAGATCCGGAAGTGCAGCCTATCCTTTGTTCTTTAAGGATTTTATTACACTACACAGTGGGGCCAGTAGCGGGTTAAATTATAGTTTTGGGGGGTGGACATGCCCTTTAAATGGACTAAGATCTAGTAATACATTATGGATTCTTTCTAAAATAAGAACTGAATCACACCTGCTTTTTCGAGAGCGCCTCTTCTCATTGGCCCCTGGGGATGGGAAGAACCAGGATGGCAATCAGAACTTCACTCACTTATTACCTAAGTTCTAAAATAAACCCAGGGTTAAAGGATATACATGGTGATGTAATACTTACCTTCACGCTTCTCTTACATGCTCCCGTGATGCATTCCTGGAACCCGAAAGGTAAGGAGCGTGGAGGTGACGCCTTAATTTAAAACTCGTTAGAGTTTGTGCAAAATCTAATGCTAGGGGAGTTGCACTACCCACACTATACCCACACTAACCCCATATAAAATCAGGATGCGTGGGTTTAACGCCACTTACCCAATAGCGTGGGATATTACATTTTCCCTGTTGGATCCTTCCACAGGTACTTTTACTAGGAGGGGGTGATGGGAAATGGTATAAATGTCCTTTAATAGGACATTCTTGTTTTGCTATACAATAGTCTTTTACTATAGTATACAATAAATAAATTCACTAAACCTACTAACATGGGGATCTGCCATGCCTACTATTTTTTCAAATGTGATAAAGAAGGGGACACCACACAGTATATTTACTGCAAGACAAGTGCTGTTTATTGCCAATAAACAGCACTTGTGTTGCAGTAAATATACCGTGTGGCATCCCCTTCTTTGTCACATTTGGATGAACTGTCTCAGTCACTGCTGGGTACGGAGCAGTCAAAAGGTGAGGACCCCCACAATATACCTAGTACATCAGGTGGCACTATTGTGTGCACATTAATGCCTACCATTTTGTCTCTCTTGTTGTTTAATACAAGATATTTCAATATTATTTTCTTCAACAACTCCTTGAATATAACAGCTTCAAAAATGAGAAGATAAAAATGAACAAAGCCATAATATCCATACACCATAACTTTGCACGCTTATTATGGTTTAAGTCTAAATAATATTAGGCCTTTAAATGTGTTACCAAAGTTGGAACTGTGCAATCTAAGCTTTGAAAAAAACTCAATAGGAACTTAATGCAGATATTTTTTGTAAGCAGACATTTTTTAATATGTACATTATTTTTAATAACAGTGTTAAATAAATAAAGGAAAACACAAATAACAACAGTAACAAGTTGCATTCTCAACGCATTCTTATTGTTTAAAAAAATCAGCTAGATTACTACACCCAACACTGGGGGAGATGCAATATATTTTGCAATCACCACCTATGTGCACTTGTTTCTGCAATGTATTAATCACTTTACGACCGTTAATACATTGTGAAAACGCTAGCGGTAAGTTGCAACCTTTTGCACGTATTTTAAAGACACCATTGAAGATGCGTTAATTGTCGCGCAAAAAACGTGGCAAAATTTATTGCATTGCTTTGCGCTGCGCAAAGAAAAAAAATTGCAACATGGTGCAGGCAGTGCAAAACCTTTGCTAACACATTAGTACATGGGTTAGCATGGTTTTAGCACTTATTTTCTCATTAGTGCGGGATATTGCATCTCCCTGACTGTTTAATGTGAGCAGACTATGATTAGCTCAGCAATCGCCTTGCATGTTTAGTAGGTCAAGAATAGCTAAGCTATTGTCTTTGTGGCATTGGGCGTAACACATTAAGGGGAGAGATCTGACTACAGTAGCTCATATACTCTGCATATACTCTGCATTAAAAAACATTACAAATCTATAATGCTTAAGTTGTTGATCACCTGCCTCATGGTCTCTCCTTTAAGAGTCGACCAAAATATGACAAAGCAGGTGCCTTACCTTTATTGAAAATTCAGTCATCTGTCTTGCATGCACATACTGAAGCTCAGTATTGGACACTGGGTGTGTCAGCATGTCAGCAAGTTACCTCAGCACCAATAGGACATTTCTTTTGCATTGATATTTATAGGAGACGAGCTGCATAAACACCTATGTGGATGTTTATAAAAAATTAAATGAGATCATCTTAACCTATTTAGAAGGTTCTGTCCTATGCCAAGCACATGGCATTTGAGTAAATATCTTTACACCTAGAAATCCAGTCATCGCATAGAATAAAACATAACACTGATTAAGTGCAAATTCATATGCACATTGTTGCTCACATTACATGACTCATCAGTTTCTATTTCCATTTATCTTCTCTACAGGCAGAATGATAGAGAACAATAATAATTACAGTATGTAAATCACATTCATACCAGTTCTATACACCTTGTTGCTCTGTAGAACATTTACACAATTTTGGAAGTACCGAGGCTATAATGTTCTGATGTCCCAACTACAGAAATGTGGCTATATAGAGATATGCAAGACTGTATAGTGCAGATTGCTAGGCAAGCCTGTAGAACAACCCTCCTGTTGTAAAGGTGTATAACCCAAAGCAGAAACTTGACAGCAACACAGATAAGAAGAAAATCCCTTTTGTTCAATAATTCTAAATGGCTGCACTTTTCCTGCTGACTATTGTTTTTCCTATGATCTTTGCAAAGGCAGATTAATGTTATACCCAAAACAGACACTTGCACTGTGATGCTTTTTATCCAGTGGTTTGCACATCAAGCAAACACAAAGTGGCAGTTCTGTAACTCCCCATTAGTGGGTCAGAGCTCAACTTTTATGTGGCACATAATATAGAGTAGAGGGATATATATATACATATATATATATACACAAAAACACACACACACACACAAGGCACAAGGTTAGGGGTCTATGTATTATACACTAATCTTGTAAATAAAAGGCCTGTCCAATCCTTAGTATGCTAAATGGGGTGTTCCCACTTTTACTGTTTCTGCACAATATTATTATATGTATTATTGGCAGTAAGGTGGCAAAAGGGACTGGACAGCTGGAGGTACCCTGTGCATATATATGTGGTTTTGGTCTATAAATTAGATACATAGGTAAACTCCCAGAGGTGTGTACATTGCATTACATATCGGCACATGTCCATGCATATATCTGTCATACAGATTTAATCTCTCTCTCTCTCTGTTAGAATTTTTGTAAGATCTTTCTTGAACACTGATTCCTCAAGGATGCATTAGTGGCATATCTCAAATCTTTTAAGCCTGACCTCATTAATTTTAATATGCAGGCATATTGTTTTGCAACGCCCTGCACAAAACCTATTGGTGTCTCTGCCAAATCCCCAATCAAAACAATATAATGTGCATTCTTCCCACTGTGTACAATGTGCTATAAAGGCAGAATATTTCCCAATGGAATAGATAAACTGGTGCACTGCTGTACTATACCTACATTCTGCCAAGGAATTACAGGAAGGCAGACAGCAGTGAATATTGTGGGGGAATGCCCATTGATGCAATAATCCAAATTATTCTTTTAAATACTCTTTATTTAAAAACAAACCCTATATGGGGAGAGGGTGGTTATGTATGTGAATATCTAGGCAGGTATCAGTGCAGCCCCCACCCTGGGAACAATTGGTTATCATGTCCTAGCATCTTCACCCAGCACATGCAGGTGTCACTGGACATGAGTGGGTGACCCTATCAGGGCTCCATAACACAATCACTGTAAGGGGTCACACACATAAAGGAGCACAGGATACATGAAAGTGCTGAAAAGACAAACTCACCTTGACAGGGGGTGTTGGACAGGGTCAGAGAGGAGGAAAGGTTGGTGCTGGTTATTAACACAGGAGACACAGAGAGTACAGGAGAGATAGAGGAGCAGGATAAGAATGAAGAATAATCCTCAAGTGAAGACAGAGAGATATGGTGAGTGTGATCCGATATCCCAGGTGCTAGATGGCTCCTCCGAACAGATTCACAAGCGCTGCCTATAGATCCCAGGTATCCAGCACTAAATGTACAGATGTCCTCACACTGACTGTGATCCGGAGACCGCAGCTGTGTTCATTCCAAGCGCTGGGATCCCTACACTGCCACTGGTTGTGTGTCTATGTCTCTGCCTGTGGCTACAGAGCTCTCCGTCTCCCCCTTGTGTTTAAACAGTAGCAGCTCACTACACACTGGCACGTAGCACGGATTACAGGAAAATGCTCTACACATTTTGGGAAGACAGAAAAAGATAAGGGGGTGTGACTTCCCCGCCCTCTTGTTACTGAGCAGCTTACATTTACTATTGCCAATTACAGGAATCTGAGCTAGATAGATAGACAGACAGGCAGACATACAGATAGATAAGAGACAAACAGACAGATAGAAGATAGATAGATAGATAGATAGATAGATAGATAGATAGATAGATAGATAGATAGATAGATAGATAGATAGATAGATAGAATAGATAGACAGACAGATAATAGACAGATAGATAGACAGATGGATAATAGACATATAGATAATAGATAGACAGATAAATGGATAATAGATAGACAGGCAGATAGATAATAGATTGATAGATAGATAGATAGATAGATAGACAGACAGACAGACAGACAGACAGACAGACAGACAGATAGATAGATTGATAGATAGATGGATGGATAGACGTATAGATATATAGATCAGACGGACAGACAGATCAAACAGACAGGCAGAGACAGACAGACAGACAGACAGACAGACATATAGATAGATAGATAGATAGATAGGACAGACAGACAGACAGAAAGAGATAGATAGATCAGACAGACAGGCAGACAGGCAGAGATAGATAAGTAGATAGATAGATGATAGATAGATCAGACATATATATAAATAGATAAATCAGACAGACAAATAGATAAACAGCTTAGACAGACAGATAGATCTAATCAATGATTGGCAGGGGTATACTGTGAATTTAGGGTTTGGTCTATACAGTTGTGTTATTCTGTGTTATCACATGACATGAGCAATACAAAAAAAAAAGAATATCTAATATTAATTAATTAAATAATTCCTTGAACAAATCCAGTGATCAAAATCAGTTTGTATCTCAAATATTTATGTTTTAATATGATGTGGTGTGTGCTGTGAATTATGCAGTGCACTGTCTGTCAGTTTCCATGCTGCATTTATTTATACCACTGACTGAATCTGAAAAAAAAAGCAAGAAAAACTCTACAAAGGGTGTAAAAAAGTGTTGAAACAACATTTCAAATAGAGCTGCTTCAAGGGCTAGGACATATTTGCGGAATCCTTATGCACTTTGAATTGTGCAAATTCCCAATTGTGTGAATTGCATGCCAGTGCTTTATAATTTGGGTGGCCATACTATCCACTTTGATCCGTTTTGATGCACATGTGATCACTATTTTTTGTGCAAATCACATGCGCTCCAGAAACAGATTATTAGAAAAATTGTAGCGCAAGCACATGGTACCATTGCGATTGCGCTTCTTATGTGCATTACCATGCGTAAATAAAGTGGCCTCAGCCTTAATCACTGATATGACAGATATAATAGAGACTTACACAACCAACACAATATTTATGATAGAGCAAAGGACACAGCTTTATTAAGCTGACATCAACTTTAAACGTTAAACCTTTTGTCAAATATTATTGGTCCACACACATTATTGGTCATTATTGGTCTTATACTACGAAGTGTATTATTATAGGATAAAGTAACCCTTATAATGTGATCCCAACATTACACACACACATATATAGCCTAAACCATCTCCCTGGTGAGTACATAAAGTAATTGGGATACCTACATCTTGGCTGCAAGTTCTGATCTGTTCTAGCCCAGCTCCTTTCATTAGGTGGGCAGTGGACCCACCATTTGGGAGATGTGCTCTGCAAGAAGGGCATCCTCCCTGAGGTGGAGCATCCCCTGATCCCCGCGATGCACAATGTGTATGAATAAATAAAAAGAATATCATAGGGCACTTACAGTCTTAAAGGGCAAGTCCAGCCCTGAAATGGAAACTTACATACAGGTAAATCACCCCCCAAAACCCTAAACTGTAATAGTTTGAAATCTGAAATATATAAGTCTAACCTGAAACCCTGTACAATGTCCTGTTCCCTTTTTCTACTTCCTGGTTCTTCCAGTTAGCAACTGTCAGTTATGGATTTGACAGTTGACATCACGGCCAATGACTGAATGTTAATCCCCTGTCTGCCTCTTCTGAGCATGCCCAGGCTCATTACATGTTCAGTACAGGTCACTAAATTGCTCAGTTTCCATGAGGCATCCAGAAGCATCGCAGGCATACAGTAATGAATTTATAGGACAAACTATGATATATCAACATATTTTAAAGAGGCCATTCTTTCTAAAAGATGTTCTTACGAGGGTGGAGTTGCCCTTTAAAGGGAAAAAAAAACAAAACTGGTGACTTGTCAGTTATCTGCCCCCAACCCCAACTGCTATTAGCGCTATTTTCACGGCCGCGATGTGCGGCGGTAATTTTTTTGCGCTAACATCGTTTCTTTATAAATATGCCCCTATGTGTATACACGGCTGTTTCGGGCGACAATCGTGTTGTGTATGGGCGCTTTGTCAGCCGAAACGGCCATTTGGCCAGGGCTTGTTGCCCGATCAGAGGGGCAGATCATCTACATCCTGTATCCTAGAAAAATTCCCTATCAATTCCTGCACTTGTCTGCTGTTTTAGCCTTCATGACAATAGCTTTGGTGCTTGAGAAGGGCGTGTCTAGGCTGCAGCTACTTCAGCACTTGGATAGCTCCATTCTTATATGATTCCCCACTATATAGGTTAAGCATTGCTTCCATCCTTGAAAGACTGTGGAGTATTTCCCATAACAAGGCCCAAGCAGCTCAGGGCCAATCTGTCACAATATATATATATATATATATATATATATATATATACACATACACATTGATGATTCAGCATGATTCATTTTTATCTAAAACAGGCTGCTGAGCTTGGATGAGCAAGTAAAATCTTTCTCTGTTTATGGGGGAAAAGGTGTAAAGGATTTTGAAAATGCAGCCAGGAGCCATGTAGTACTTAAATAACAATGCCATTCACTTGCTTAAACGCTGTGGAATACAAATTTCGAATTTCAGTAGCAACAGTTTGTTTAAGAGTCTGTTGAAAAATATTGTAATTTGGCTAGAAAGGACCAAATTACTGTTCTTTTGGTTTCTTCTTTTTTATTCTTCCTGCATCTCCTCTCACAGTTTTTGAGCTAGAGACACAAAAAATGGTATAGACATGCAGGACACATATAAGAAGTAGAGCTGGCTGAACTTGCTGAAGTTAGGTTCCTTTAATCCTTTCCTAACTTCAGTAAAAGTTCGGAAGTTTGGAAAGAGCAATAACTAGCTATTGTAATTTACTGTTAATGGCTGGGGCACCTGGAAAATGGTCTGGGGAACATATCACTATCACCAAAACCTGTTTAAACACTTCTTTTCCCACAATCGGGCAATTGTAGGGTTTGCGCAAGCTACATTCAAGGGTTACTGCCAATTCGACTGTTACCGAACGCTACATTCGAGGGTTACCGAAAACAGGACTAAACATTTGAGGGTTATCGATACCGAATTATACATTTGAGGTTTACAGAAAATGAACATAACATTCGAGGGTTAGCGAATAATAGATTTGAGGGTTACGGAAATGAACATTAAGTTTGAGGGTTAGTGAAAACGAACATTACATTCGAGGTTTACTGAAAGTCAAAGGCTACATTCGAGACTTGCCAAAAATGAATGATACATTCAAGGGTTAGTGAACGACACATTTGAGTGTTATCAAAACTAACATTACATTTGAGGGTTACAGAAAGTCGAAGGCTGCATTCGAGGGTTAGCAAAAATTAACATTGCATTCGAGAAAATAGTAGTTCAAACCCAAACTAGTTTGAATAGTTTGAGTTCCTCTGAACAAATAGTTTGAGTTCAAGTTCGGGTCCATTTCTAATAAGAAGTGTGCTGCTACCAGGCTAAGGAATCCATGGAAGCATTCCAACATAATACATGAATTTTAAAGGCATTCTCCCCCCCATTGACTATAACAGGTGCAATCCTCAAATATAAACTGAGGTTTCAGTGTCATGTGATCAAATCCCAACTGTCTCTTTCTTAATGGGGAACTGTGGTTAGGGGGTGGGAGGTTCTGAATCTACGGTCAGAAATACTACTTCCTCCTCATCTCCAGTTGGCACTTGCTCATTGCATTACTGAAGTGTAGGAGGGGAGGTGGGAAGAACAGCACAGCCCACAGCACTGCTTTTTTTTTTAAATACCTCCGACTTGCTGGCCCTTCCCACTCGTGGGACCTTTGGCCCCTCCCACTCGCAGGTTCTGTGGCCACTCCCACTCATGGCCTCTGTGACCCTGCCAACTCATGCGTCCCATGGCCCTGCCCACTCGTGGGGCCTGTAGCCCCTCCCGAACTTGAACCTCAGACCAATACCCCCATACCACCTACAGAAGACTGTAAAAATAGCCTTTTCAGCAGAGAAAGAATCAGACAAAATTTTAAATTGCTGATTCTTTCTCTGCTGAAAAGGCTGTTTTTACACAGCTTTTTGTAGAGGGGATAATTGGTCTGAGGTGGGGGAGGGGCAATGGGGAACCCATGAGGGGCCATGGGGCCTGTGAGTGGGAGGGGCCACAGGAAGCTGCAAGGAAAGGCCCAAGTGGTCTGCAAGGGAAGGAGCCAGGATGAGTCTTCAAGGGGAGAGTCAAAGGGGCCTGCACAATTGGGAGGGGACATAGAACCCATGAGTGGGCTGGGCTACAGAGCCAGTGAGTGGGAGGGGCCTTAGGAGGGAATTAACCAAGGGGGCCTGCAAGTGGAGGGGCAATGGGGGTCCATGAGGAGGAGGATTATTGGGGCATTCCCCATTTGTTTGATCCTCACTCTGTTTTCATTTAATTTGTCTGTTTCCCCTTAGCCCCTCCCACATCCCAGCTGAATAGTATAACTAATTGTAGTTGGTATCAGGCCAGTTATATCTGTAAGGGTCCTAGTCAGATTCTGCAGCCTTCTTTCCAAGTGCAGCATTTTTTAGTGTAGGGCTGAATTAACACCAGAATTAAAACAGAAATAACCTGAAGTTTCCTGACACTGAACTCTGCTCATTTGGATCAGACCATTGAACCCTTCCCATTGTAATATTACCCCATCATCATGTTCCATATAACCTTGCTCCTTATCTGCCTGGTTACCTACATACTAAGCTCTGCCACCTCACTACACCTCCCCACTGTTGGTAAGTCTATTTACATTGTATCTCGTACTCTCTCCTGCTTCTACTTGCAGCTGGTGATATCTCCCCTAACCCCGGCCCCACTCCATTAGTACCCTAAACACACACACAATATTACTAATATACCTCTTTTTTCCCTCCCCCTTCTCCTATATCTGGGGCCCTGTGGAACGCATGGTCTGTTTGAAATAAACTTGCACACTACACAACCTATTTATTTCTAACTGCTTTACTTTTCTTGGTCTTACCGAAACATGGCTGTCAACCCCTAATTTTGTCTCACCTGACGTGCTCTTGTATGGTGTCCTACACTTCATCCACACCACTAGGCCTGATAATAAATGTGGTGGAGTTGGTATTCTTCTCTCTGAGCGCTGTACTTTCAAACCCATCAAGTCCTTACCAGCCCTTTCACACCTTTCCACTAAATTTCTCTCTCTCACCTCCTCCCTGGGCCTTACTCAATGGTCCTCTGCTCAGACCCATTGTAATGGGCACACACTGTATCTGGTCTTTACCAGCCTCTGCTCCTTATCTTACGTCTCCAACTCTCCCTTTCCTCTATCCAATCATAATCTTCTCAAATTTAATCTTGTGTCATCTGTCCCGGCCGTAACCCTTAACAAACAAATGTAACCCCCATTCGCTCTCTATCCCCCTCCAACACCTTGCTGCTGTCGACTACCAGAACACTGTTTCCAATGCCCTTGACTCCCGTATAGACAAACGACGCTGGCGAAAGAGTAACAAAAATATAGACTCTCAAATTTCAAAGTGCCCTTTATCGGATCAGAGATGCTTTGTCCTTAGCCAAACAAAAATACTTCTCTTCACTTATATCCACACAATCCCATAACCCCAAACAGCTCAAACAGTATTCAACTCCCTGCTCTGTTCACCACCTCCTCCGCCTACCCCCTGTTTATCGGCTGATGAAACAGCCTCATATTTCACAGAAAAAAATCAAAAACATCTGAAATGGTTTTCCTGTACACCCTAGCTCCTCCCTATAGCTTCCAACCACCCCACTGCACTGCCTAACCTCCTTTCATTGCTCACCCCCTCCATCTCTACCCCTACCACTGCACTGTTCAGCCTCTCTTCATTGGTTAATCCCTTTTCTTGCCCCCTAACGAGCTTTACCACTACAACAAAACAGGGACTTTTATCTCTCCCATCCAGGACACCTCTCACCAGCTGCCCCCTTGACCCCATTCCCTCTCACCTTATTCTCTCTCTCTCTCTCTCTCTCTCTCTCTCTCTCCTCTTCCTTCATACCAGCCCTAACCTCTCTACTATCTAACTCTACTATCTAACTTCTAACTATCCACTGGTATTTTTCCCTCTTCATTTAAACATACGATGGTATCCCCTATAATTAAAAAAAAAAAAACTTGACCCGTCTGCTCTTTCCAGCTACCTGCCTGTCTTCCTTCTCCACTTTGCTTCCAAACTACTGGAAAGTCATGATGTCTATACTGACCTGGTCCGTCACCTGTCTGCTAACTCTCTGAACTTGTCCTTTTCCCACCCTCACAATCTGTTCCCCTCCCTAGTCTTATTTTTAATGTTAACAACACACCTATATCCCCATCTCCTCATGTCCACTGCCTGGGAATACGCTAGATTACGATCTTTCCTTTATGTCAATTCGCTTACCAACTCCCATCGGCTCCAACTTAAAAACATCTCCCGCATTCAACCCTTCCTCTCGAATGAAGCAACAAAAATCCTTGTCCATGTCCTAATCATATCCTGACTAGACTATGGCATCACACTCCTGTGTACCTGGCACCGCTTCACTCCATCCTCATATCTTCTGCCCGGCTCATTCATTTTCTTCTCGCCTCTCTAATGCCTCTCTTTTCTGTCAGTTCCCACAGGTTGTCTATCACGCACAGGATCCAGTTCAAGCTGCTTACCTTATCCTATAAAGCCCTATCCAACACAGTTCCTCCATATATCTCAGATATGATCCACCAATACTGTCTCAGGCGAAACCTACATTTCACAAATGATACCCTCCTCTCATCCACCCATGTCACCTCTTCCCATGCCTGTATTCAAGACTTTGCCCGCATTCAGGAACTCCCTCCCTCTGTTTGTACGTCACTTAACCACCCACCTCTTCAGGTAAGCATACAACCTGGCATAGACACTACCCAATATGGTCCAACCCACCTTTCACACTGCACTGCACTGCCTAATCAATTTACAGCCTATCTATTCCCGTCACCTTATGTCTCACCCCCATTTCCTCTAGACTATAAGCTCTTTTGGCAGGGTCCTCTTTCCTATTGTATCATGGTATTGCTGTAAGAAACTTATCACTCTGTTTACTTATATTATGTATTACCTTTGTATGTTATATGTATGACTTTCTATATTAATGTATTACCCTGTATGTAATGAATGACTATGTAATTGTTAAGCGCTATATAAATCCATAATAATAATAATAATAATATTGTGATGAATGATGGCATGTAAATTTCCAACTTTGCTGAGTAAAAATTTGTATTTATTATTGTGCTTTTATTTGGTAGTTGTAGGGCTTTTTTTTGTATTTTAGAGAAACACAGTGACTCTGACCAGCTGTGTCCAATTAACATTTAATAACCCTACAGCACAAGTGAATGTAATCAAGAGTCAGTTGATTAATTAATGTTGATTCTGCGACACATGTCATAATATTACTGTAACAATTAATACTTTCCTGGCTTCTTTAAGATGGTGGTGCCTGAACACAATGAAGAGAGAGTTAAAAGGCATGTCCACCCCCAAAACTAAAATCTTACCCACTACTGGCCCCACTGTATAGTGTTAAAAATACTGACTCCTCTGATCCTTATGGTTTTCCTGCAGTGCCTGTTCAAAGTCCCAGAAAGTGAACAGTAGGAACTGTCTTTGTGTCATCCAGTCCCTGCTTCTTCCTTGTCCTCCCTGAGGACTCTGGCATGTGCAGGGGAGCCCTCCCTTCCTCCCACCCTCTGGATTCCTTCATGGCTTCCTCATCCCCTACATTTAAACCTCTTTGCTGTAGTGTAGGGTACACCAGCCCACACCCAACCACCATGTTATTTTTTATAAACAAGCCCCAGAAACAGATTTACCCAACCTTATTCTCTCGGTTCCCTGCATAGCAGGGAGGAACATCTGTGATTGGCTGACTCTCAGATGGGGATGCCGATCTGGCCTGTTTGCAACTTCCGGCAAGCCGAGAGCAGAGGGAACGGACGCCGGTAAGGCTGTTCCTCGGGCTTATTTAAAAAAACTAACATGGCATTTGGGTGTGGGCTGGGTTTACCCTACACTACAGAAAATGTTACTTTTGTGGTGGAGATACCCTTTAATCAGCACTGATTCTGCCTGCAAGATATCCTCCCAGATAATTTACGTGGAGATTGTAACCCCTATAATTTTCCATATGAAATTTTTTGGTACAAAATCTTATACCATTTTAATATTTACGGCAATACAAATTCACACATTTCCCAACCAAATCACCCTGTATACTAAAAACAGTCCCTACTGACTGACTACAAAGCAGCAGGGGTGGGAGCTCCAAATAAAGAACATATGCATAAATTGCATAGTTCCCAGGTACCATCAATGGTTTCAAATCTGCTCAAAACTTTCCAATGCCAGCGCTACTTAATGTCACTTTGTGCAATGCACAGGGCTGTTTGTCTCTCCTCCAAAAGACTGAGGGAGGGGGAATGGGACTTACAGGGACGAATTATGGTGTAACAGTCCCAGCCCCTTCACATACAAGACCCCTTTGCTATGCACGGCAAGTATAAAATCTTCACCTGTCCCACATCTCTAAACACACTGAGACAGGTGTCAGGTCTTGGGGCCTCATTGTTGATTATGCCTGTGACACATATTGAAATATTACTGTAACAATCAATACTTATACAGTATCTTCCTCCATCATGGTGTGCCGGCAGCTGAAATCATTACATTTTCATTTCTGTGGGTTGCCTTACCTAGTCTTGTTTACCTGGGTGTGCTCTTTGTTACTTTTGGATTTCTTGTCTCTGACCCCTTGGCTTTCATTCTGAACTTTGACTTCTGGCTTCTGATCCCTTTGTTTACTGGACTCTTAATTCTTGCAGCCTGCCCTTCAACTTTGGATTACTGGACTTTAATACCTGCTGTCTTTAATACCTGACTGATTCTGCATATTTCAGAACAAATTATCCTGACATATCAGTAATGTGGCTTTATTTCTACCAACAGTCTACCAAGCAATATATTGCTGGTACATCTGTCACTTAAAAAAATAAATCAGAATTATAGAAATTTATTGTGAGAATCTTATATAAAATGTTTTGGGGAGCTACCTACCCCCTTCACTCTTCAGAAAATCAGAAATTGTAAAACTGAATCAGCAAACTACAGTAGGTACCAAAGGATTAGGCAGAAGTGGAGTAATTTTTACGATCATAAATTTATGATTACGCTATTTTGCAGTACTGTGTCTTTATAAATATTTAATATATAATTTAATGTATATAATAAATACGCCCCAATGTAATATACCCAAGTATTATCCATTAATGTACTGCTTTGTACTGAGGGTATTATAATTAATCAATAGCATTGTAGTTACTATAAATAAGTTTATAAATATGACGTCTATAATTTCCCATTACCCCTACCTCCCTTTTTCATACATTGTTGCAGGTCTCTGTAGTAGAGTTCGCCACACCTTCTCTAAACTGAGTGCATGGTTTCCACATAAGAGATGAGTGGATGTCAGCATGTTGGGAAAAGGGTGGAATAGAGAGCTGTCAGCCACAATAGGGCATTTTTGGCTACAGAGATCTGTAAAAGCAAGTGAAAATGAGAGGTAGGGAGAATGTCTCATACCTCCATGTAAATTATAAGTAATATTTATAACCTTTTTTGGGCTCTTTAAGGATGCTTTGTCCTTTAACATGTGCAAGATAGTGTGCCCCTGTGGACCCCGGGAGCCCAGTCTGATACTGAATTTAGACACTTTTCGTAGGACAGAATCATTCCTTATTTCCACTGCACCGTGTATCATGTTGGTCAGGTTTCTGACACTATACATTTTAGATGAGAAATATGAATAAATGATTTAATTTCAACAATTTCAGCAAGCAAGTTTGGCACATTATTTAAAGGGCAAGTCCAGACCTCAAATTAAAACTTATATACAGGTAAATCACCCCCAAAACCCTAAACTGTAATAGTTTAATATCTGAAATATATAAGTCTAGCCTGAAATCCTGCACAATGTCCTGTTACCCCTGTTTCTGCTTCCTGGTTCTTCCAGCAACTTTCAGTTATGGATTTGTCAGTTGACATCACAGCCAATGACTGAATGCTAATCCCCTACTGTAGCTGCCACGTCTGAGCATGTTCAGGCTCAGTACCAGATCACTTAACTGCTCAGTTCCATGAGGCACCCAGAAGCATAGCAAGCATACAATAATACATTCAGAAGACAAAGTAGGATATATCAACATATTTTAAAGAGGCCATTCTTTCTAAAAGATGTTATTATGAGGGTGGGGATGATTAATTTCATTTATTTATGATCCTTGCTTGGCTAGATGAAATGTACATTAGTTGCATTTAAAAAAAAAAATCTTACTTTACAGTGGTGGTTAAATGTTTTTGAATTATTTGGAATGATCTTTAATTATGTATAAATACCTTAAAGGAGAAAATATTAGAAAACAAGAATTATCTAGTTACCTCCCTCAAGTATCCTCTGTATCTTTGTTTTATTTACATTAAAGGAGAACTGTCTATACTAACTAAACTAAAGTTTTTTTTTAAAAAAAATAATGAAAATGAAAAGTAGTTGGGACGAGGATGTAGAATCAGTTATTCTAACCTCCCAATATTGTCTCTGTGAGGAGCACCAGCGCAAAGAAAACTGATCCTGCCAGTGTTCCTCCTGGCTTCAGCATTAGTCCAGCACTAACCTGGCAAATTAAAACTGTACATGCTGTGGCTCCCCAATGAAACAAAATAGTGAGGTAGGAATAATCAATTCTACCTTCCTGCTCCAGGTACTTTCCTTTTTAAAAAATCATTTTTAGAGTATAGTTATCCTTTAACAGTTAATAACTAGAGGACAATTAAACAAACGTGCCAAATAATTTTTACTTATCAAGAAGTTCTTTTTTTTTTGTTTATCCATGAAATATTTATTAAAATGCTGGTGGCCAGTAACTTTATTTTTGAGAGTAAGCTTTTCCCTTTGCAACCTTATCATATACATTGTTATTGTTCAGTTTTCTTTTGCCTCACACAAATATGACACGTAGCATTCAATAACAATTTTAATTTAAGGGCATGTCCACCCCCAATACTATATTTTAACCCACTACTGACCCCACTGTGTAGTGTAGAAAAATCTCTCATGTGAGTACCAACATTTTATTTCTCTTAAATTGTAGTTTCAGATAATGTAAAGTTGTTTGAGTGAATATAGTGACCCTTTAAGATATTGCACAAAAACAGCACATACCAATCTTTCTCCTTTGATCATTCCAGTGGTGGCCACCACTAAATACTACTAGCAATATAATAATCTCTGAGCACACATTAATAAATAAGTCCCCACCATACAGTGCTGTAACAATGAGGTACTTGGCAGGTTTTACTGCTTTGCTTCTATCTACATTAGGAGGTGACAGTGTAACCAGTTGGAGTATTAGTTACATTTGTTTCTATTTTTATCCCATGGCAGGTTCAACCTTAACCAGTTTTTACGTTTTACCCCTCTGCTTTTTATTAGCTGGCTGCCCAGATTTAATAGATTTAAGAGATACATTTGCTCTGTACTGTTACTGCAGTAAGCAATCCATGTTTTAGCAAAATAGGGGGACTCCAGACAATTTTATGTTGTTTCATTTGTGGTGCAAGCAGCACATTTTATATATAATGATGTCAATAATCTGTATAAACAGAAATTAGTTATGCAATTCCCCACTATAAACTGTATTTAAACTAACTGTCTTGGCTAATTTTGTTATCATCAAAATAATGTTGTCCTGTCATATCCAGTATGGCATTAATTCTGTTTTTATAAAATCTTTTATTTATTTCTAGAAATATATCGGTAACATCAGCATAATTAAAGCTGTCATTAGGTAATTGTAATTACATATAAATGAAGAATGTTGCCCTGGATAATGAGCTAATATGTTTAAATAAATATAATTAAGTCAAACAGTTATTTTTTATCTTTACACTCTAATGATTTCTGTGATTGGTTACTTATATAATATGTGATTGGTATACTTATGCAATAACAGCACTGTAGCACGAAAAATTTCATATGTAATGCCAATCATTTTCTAAATATACTGCACTGTTTTCTATACGTTCAATCCAAACCAAACTCTTGTAAGAAACTTTACTTACTATTACTTTTTTATTACTAGTTTCAGAATATGTTCTTACAGGTCACCAACATAAGGTTTCCACAAAAGGAAATATGGGGCACTGACTAATTAATAAATAAATCCTCTACTGAATTAGAGGTACAAAATACAGCAAAGTCACATATTAAACAGAAAAGAGCTGACTGCAACACTCAACATATAGAGGATTAAAAAATCCTCTAATATGATAGGGATATATATATATATATATATATATATATATATATGTGTGTGTGTGTATATATATAAAACCAATTAAAAAAACAGAACAATGCTGTCATCCATTAGTGCAATAATTGACATATAAAGGGAAAGTGCTAAATGCAAAGTTGCAAAAGTGCCTAATTATATAATTCCCCCCCCCTTATATCTACTGGTCCGTAGTCATAGTCGGTCAAGTACAGTGTACCTTGTGCAGTGGCTGCATTGTGGAGAGATAGCAGTGCGACGTGTACCTCTCCTACAAACAAGTATGGGGAGCTTTCTCAATCAAGATTTCCACACACACGCATATTTATATATAATCTGACAACAGCCCGTGAGACGGGCGGAAACATGTAAACCACAGTAAATTGTTTGTTCCTGTTGCAAAGACCCGTGAGTGCGTCCCTTTATTTCGGATTACATATATAGCCAAGGACGGTACCAGGGCATTCATATAAGTAAGGAGTGCCTGCCGCATACCCCAAAGTAACTATATAGATATAAAATAAAAGAAGAGGCAGTACACCTTATTCTTTTCTTGATCTTGTATTTTGTCATCACTATTTGGTCATTTCACAGTTACAACGTTTTGGGCATTGCAGCGCCCTTTTTTCAAGTGCACATGACCATGGATTAGCTTCCTAAATTACATTTATCACAACACCATTTATATACCCTAACAGGTTATGACATTATCAAAGTTAGCCACTATATTTAACCCTTAATGAGGATTCCAGAGCCCAAATGAACTCCCAAATGACATACCACCACTAGAGATGGTCGAACTATATAAAGTTTGGTCCGTTTTTCGAACTTTCGAACTTCAGAGAAAGTTCGAATTTAGACCCATTCAAGTCTATGGGGGGAGTGATAGTTCGAAAAGTCCGAGTGATTTACAGCTAAACTAACAGTGGTAACTTACTGTAAATGGTTGTGGCACCTGGGAAATGGTCTGGGGAACACGTCACTGTCACCAAAACTTGTTAAAACGCTTCCTGAAGTCAGGCAGGCAATTGACGATACATTTGAGGATTATCGAACAAACGAACAATCCTTCCTAGGCTTAGCAAATGGTACATTCGAGGGTTGGATGGTGTACTGGTTAAAGGCACCGCCTTTGACATGGGAAACCAGAGTTCGAATCCTGGCTAGGGGCTGTTATACAAATGTTTGGATTATTATAATACCCTAGTAATATATTTTTTACATTACCATTACAGACATTTTAATGAATGCTGTAATGGTACTGTAGATTTGGTCCAGTGTCAGGGTATACAGTGCATCCCACCACCTTATAGACAGTCTCAATACAGTATTTGATATAATGGGGTTTGTGGATTTATAATATGGGGAATTTATATTCCTTTTCATTACTAGCTTTAACCATTATATAACCATTATGACAATTTTAGATTTGTGGTTAGGTACCACCATCGAGGTATCCATTGAAAAAGTTCTTTATGTATCAAAATGTTGGAATTTACCTCCATAAGTATGTAGGACTTCCCCCTACTTAAGTCCTGTACTAGGAACTATATTCTTTATACTCTTTTTCTATCAAGATTTTAGACCTATCGGTTATAGGTTTCATATGAATTATATTTATATGTAATTCATTTATTGCATTGCATTCTTTATTATCTGCATCATCTACATATAATGTGTATATATTTGTTACCATTGTTTTCTATGGTGTTTTGCACTTTGAGTGTTAATAGGTTACATGGGATAGGGGTATGGAGTTGTATCTCTTTAAGAAGGTGGAACTTTAGTGTGCAACACACCTATTTAAAGTTGAACAATCTTTAGGGCCGGCCTTAGGATAAATAGCACCCTGTGCAAGATTTGTTACTGACAACTAGTACCCAACCCCCCCCCCCAAAAAAAAAACCCTGGGCACACACAATACTCTGTTGAATGCTGCTTGCCTTCAAATCAAGTACCCCAGCTGAGCTTACTGTCTTCAGTACGTGCTTGTATATATGGTGCGTACATCATTATGTAAAAAGTAACGCACATACAGGGTTATTCAATAAAAGTTCTTATCGTTTAAAAGGGTGCTAATTTTGCCACAACCAATCAGAAGTTAGCTTTCAAATGTTTAATAAGATCTGATTTGTTGGAGCAAAAATAACACCATTTTAAACGTAAAGAACTTTTATTAAATCCGTAAATGCACAGACAAAACACCACAGCATACAGACATCTTAAGTAAAGCTTTGGGGCTTAGTATGTGGTGAGGCGCTGATACATATATTTGATCTGGAGGACCATAACTAGAGGGGCTGTGTCACTGATGCACAACTTTGAGCTACAGGTCCGTGACCTAAGACTCCCAGCTGTCACCCCCCTGGTAATGCAACCCATGCGGTCGCACAGTTCACCCATATCAAAGGCCGGCCCTGACAATCTTGTATGGTCACGCCTCTGATGAAGTGCTTTTGCAGCATGAAACGCGTCAGGTGGGACCTGTGTGGAGATTTTTAAAGTTTGTAATGTAAAATAAATCTATTTTTACCTACTATGGACATTTTGGCCGGTTGATGTGCTGCTCATGGTGGAGGGACCAGAAGTGTATATCTATTACAAAAGTTAGGTTTGGATAAAAGTTAAATGTTTTGCTAGCCATTTGATATGCTTTTCAAGAAACTAAACTTGTCCAGTTGATAGATGTTTAGTAATTCGAAAAGCTAATTTGCAGGGCTATGTACCAAGAGATGTTATCGGCTATTTGTGTCTTAAAGTCACGTTAATCAATGTACCAAGCCTTAACGTGACTTTAAGACACAAATAATGGTAGTTGAGACGCAACTAATGTACTAAGTCGTTATTAAGACATATTTTAAGACATAATCTCTAACGCCAGCAGATAGCTGCCGTTAAAGATTCGCATAAGGAAAACTCCATTTGCAATGCACTGAGAGCCACTATCAGCTCAGTGCATTGCCTAAAGGGGGCAATAGAGAGCGACTCTCGGTACATAGCCCCTTAAATGTCTAGCTAAACATCTTTAAGAAACATAAGAAGCTACAAGTCTAGTTGTACTACAGACATTTTGAGAGGTATTGTTCTTGTTAGAGACAAATCATTTTCTTTTAAACACACTTTAATTTCAGCATCCATTTTGCACACTGCTTTACTAAGTAAAGTATATTTTTACTAAGTAAATAGTATATTTCAACAATGTAAATGACTTAATCTACATAGAAAATTGCTGTGGAAGGAGAGGAGAATATATCTGTATTCCTTACTTAAAATATAAGTCACACAAAAGTCATTGTAGACATTCATCTTAAAATAGCCCTAATAACAGCTGTGCACCAGTGCAAATGACATTGGCCCGATTTTTTTGCCTTTGCTGGGGATCTATTCTTATTTATTCTTGTCAAACCCCTATTCAATATCAGCTGCAAAGACTTTGTTGTATACATTTTTTAAGGGCTAAAAGATCTTATCAATAGTAATAAGAACTCAATGTGAACGATTGCGATAGTTATTTGTATTTTGTTTGTTCTATTATGATTGTTTGGGGCATATTTATAAATAAGTGTTAGAAACTTCATTTTTTACAACCAGACTTTGTGCTAGAATTTTTTAAAAAGCATTTACTCTTAGTAAAATGTTCTGCTTATACAGCGATATTTTGGTTTGGTGAAAACCATAGCAAAAAAGGAAAGCCAAAAGAAAACATATCCTAAAACCGGGTTACGAAACGTTAACGGTATAAAAGCTGTTTGAAACCGGCAAGTTCCATTCCAAAAAACGGATTTTCAGAATTTAGAAAATATTAGAAAATTTGAAAATCTGGAAATGGATCTATAGAAGTCAATGGGAATTTAAAAAAATGTGAAAGCTTTGATTAAATTTAAGGTATAAATAGAAATAGTATGTTAGATTAAAAGAGACCTAGGAAATGGTCTGGGGAAAAAATACATACAGTATAATAAAAACTTATTTTAGAAAAAAGTACTTTCTTTTCATGTGAGCTATTCGAGTTTCCGCATCACATTTTCGATAATTTTTACACCTAACAAGTGGGACAATTGTTGAGTAATCGATTGTCCCATCTACCTGTATCCAAACATTGTATAGAAGCATCCCATAGCCATGATCAACTCAAGTTTATGGTACTTGAGACTGTACCCGCACCTGTCAGGGGAGGCAATAGAGAGCTAGAGCTAAAACGCAGACAAGTCCAGTGGATTAAACGCTTACAGTCCCTGTCACCATTAGGATTGAACAGGGATTATGATTTGTATTTATTTTTGTAATGTTTACATTTGTTTTTGATTTTTAGCTGGTAATTATCTGTGACTCCTGGCACTCTTTCTTCACCCCCATTTAACAAGGAGGTAATAGTGTATTAACCCCTTTGTAATGCTACACTATATGCAGTGACTATAGCTTTAAGAGGTGGAGCTAAGTGCTAACAAGCTTCCTTCCAATAGGTATTAATAAGAGTGACATCATGAGTGTGATTATCTGTTATTCACTTACTTGTTGTGCTTGAGAAAGGGAACGCAGCTTCCCGAAACGTTGCAGTATTCAGCAAGTTGGATGTGAAAATTTGAACCAAATAAAAGCTTATGAAGATTGGTGTGCCGCTTGATCGATTGTTTTCTATACATTTGGGATTGTTGATCCTATTCGAGCTGGCAACCACGACCACCATTTACCACTATTACCACTAATTCGGTTAGTGCTGCTACTTCCATTTTTATATATATATATATATATATATATATATATATATATATATATATACAAACACACAAAATACCTGTCTGGACATTGGCAGACATTTGCATTCGAATTGACCACTGGATCATGGTCTGACATGTACACACCTAAAATATTACTGACATTACCACTAAAAGAGCTAGAAACCCTTGTCATCATGCCACAAGTTGACTGCTAGCATAATGCTTTTAGGGATTCTAGCTGACGGAACTAGGGAATGTCACTACCATCAACAATATTGAAGGACTAATTCACTGCTCAGAATGCTCTTTATCTTCTGAAATATTATTAGATGCAGAATTATTTTGTTATAATTTGCACTGTTTTTACCTTTGTTTAAACCCTGTATATCAAATGTACATTAGTAAAAATAAGTTACATTATATCACATTTGTAGCTTTTCTATAAAAAATAAATATTTGCAAAGTAAATTCGGGTTTGGTGATGCCGCTCAAATTTAAAAAAAACAAAACACCAAAGCACAAATTTTATTCATTGGTGATCATTGGAGATAGCTGAGTGGTAAAATACTATTTCTGAATTTCTGTAGATGGTAATCTGTAAATAAAATCACATCTGTGTCTTAAGGCCTGCTTTGTGATGTCCCATTTTCCAAAAGAATTTGAATTTACATTCCCTGGAGAACAATTATTTAAAGGCTTTTTGAAAGCCATATCAGTTGAGACATAACATGGATTTGGATGGCATGAAGTATTTCAAGAACAACCATGTCAGAATTCCCTTGATAAAAGGAATACCAGTAATGAGATGTAAATAATTGTAAGGTCTTCACTTGAGTTGTATTCCAATATATATTATTATTTATAACAATATTTGATGTTGAAAACCTGTAAATTACCTTTTTAGGAAGGGCATCAATTAAATATCTAGGGTGATGCCACAAAAGTACAAATATACCTCGCAACAAGGACACCAGGAATCTCCTGTATAATGTTTATAGGAACATAGGAAATTATAATTTAATATTCATACTTGCAACAAAGGGTACATTTTATTTTGGGTTTTACCCTAGTGTCACTTTAGTGTCACAGATAGCACAACTGGATTTCTGAATGAAGTGGGGTGGTCAGGCAAAGTAATATACTGGGTGCTCCAAGACTATAGACAATAGGAATATCCAGAATAGCAGTAAAACCTTAAACATCGACTATTTTAGTCATGAGGCAAACAAAAGTGTCAGTTCCCCACCTTCTTAGATTGTAAGCTCTTCGGGACAGGGATATCATTCCAAATGTGTCAAGGCATGCTGCATTTATATTTAATTTATACATATATGCGTTCTTTACTGATGTATGAAATTGTATTTCATTTTTATTTATCCATATAATTGCCTGCACTTATCCCCTTGTTTTTATAATGTACAGCGCTGCGTACCCAAGTGGCGCTTTATAAATACAATTATACATACATACATATAAATACAAAGCCAAAGTCTGAAGAAGGTGTGCTCCCACACTAAAACATCACCATTGTTACTGGATTAACTAATTAATGTAACACACAAGTTAGATAGTCAGGGTTGTACTGTAATCCACGTGCAACTTTGTTACAAATTTACATCAGATTCCACTGGAACAAAAACAAAGTACAGGGAGCAATCGCAATGTTATCACATCACCTATTTTGGCAAGGCAGTAGAAAACGACACACTGGAAATGTTAATTCTGAAACATAAGAGCTCAGTGCCAAGAGCGTTAGTTCAGCATCAGGGATCAGTCATTTTTGCCATTCTCTTCCAGATTAATACAACTTAGTTTTAGCAAAATTTATCCAGATCAAGTCAGATACAGTGGTAGTGATCTGACATTACTAACAAGGGGTTAGAAAGAGGATGGCTAGAAAACACACTGACCATTTGCAGATTGTGTTGTCTTCCCACAAAGGCTATAGAAACATCAGCAAAAGTGAATAGTACAGAATACTAGAGATGCAAAAGCTTGCCATGGTTTTTCTGCTGGGGGGTGAATGGAATAGGGTGAATATTTGACTCAGAATTTTGAAAAACAGGCAAAACTACAATGCATGTTTACTAATTAAAGAAGTGAGAGGCACAGCTAACTGGTAGATATTATAGAATCAATTCACACTCATACAGGGAGATTCAATAACAGTTCTTAATGTTAAAAACGGTGCTAATCAGATCCTATTTAACATTTGAAAGCCAACATCTGATTGGTTGGGGCAAAATTAGCACAATTTTTAACAATAAGAGCTGTTATTGAATCTCCCTGAATATGTGGCTTTCATTCATCTTTATTATAATTGCATCCTTGTTTTTTAAAGTGATGTATACTTCAACTAGCTAGAAAACAGGGATATGTGATTATTTAACTACCATTAAGAATGCTACAAGCAGGAAATGTAATCAAAAACAAGATATATTTGTATTAGGTGTTTCCTAAAAGACATACAAAAGTTCTTATCATCAAAAATGGTGCTAATTTTCCCTGACCAATCAGATGTTAGCTTTCAAATGTTAAATAAAATCTAATTGGTTGGGGAAAAATTAGCACCATTTTAAACAATAAGAACTTTTATTGAAACTCCCTGATAGTGAAGCAATTTCCATCTTATTGCAATGCACAGTAGTATGTTATATATATACGTATGTAGATTCTGCTCTTTTGTTTTTTCTTTTGAAAAGCAAATGGTTGCAAAAACAATTTGCTGGGAATAAAAATACAGGAGTCATAAGTTATTTTTCAATATTTCAATTTTGTGATACCTGCTAGCAAAAAGGCAGCTCTAGTAAGGTAAATGGCCACACTGACTGAGTCAGGCTGTACAGAGCTAGAGTATATGAAAAAGGAGTTTTGTAGTTTTTATTTTTGCAGTATATGCACAAAATTTCTAACACTACCTGTACTTGGAGACTAATATTTTCCATTGTGATTAACTACTGAAAAAAAACTTTATTTTGGCATTAAACTAAAATAGGGTTGGCATCATTAGACGCATAACACAATGCAATTGCTAATGCAGTTACGTACTGTATGTGTTATCATTTTTAAACACATCATTCAGCTCTTGATTAAATAGTTAATCACCTGAATATCTTATTATTCCACTATTTTTACTAAATAACTGGCTTACATTGTATAGTGCAGTCAATGAATAGAAGCATTATTTATATTTATAAATGTATATGAATCTAGCAGGGGACATACCCAGATACCACAGAAATCACATTTAGGGTAAGGCCACACTGCCGCACCAGAATCGCACACAATTGCGCTTCAATTCTGCAATTCGGGGATGTTGCGCTATGGTAACACTTGCATGGTAACATAAACGGACGCGTGAATCACAGTGCATTGGAAATCGCTAATTGTTTTTAGTTCCCAAGGTATCCATTACAAACAAAATTGCATGCTCAGTTGCCAAAAATGCTCTAATGTGGCCCAGCCCTTAGCTCTAACTTTGTAACTTTAAATATCCTGAGTTAGGGACAATTTAAGATTTGACTGGCCAGAAGACGCTAAAAGCAGTAAAGTGGCTTAAAAAGACAAGAAAAAGTAGTTAAAATGTAGCAGTTCGATTTCCCAAGAAATAAGTTGTCATCTAAAATTCATTTATTATCAGACATTATTGTCATTAGTTTTTCCTTTAAAATTAACGACTGCTTAATTATCTCAGTGTACATATTTAAACTGTTTCTAATAAACCTCATGCTTATATTTAGGTTAAAATGAATCCAAAGAAAATTAAGAGAATTCTTAGCTAAGTTAAACATCATGTTCCTTTAAAAGGTTTCATTACAATATTTAAACCACATTAATTCAATGAGTCTAATTAGTCTTAACTTTTTAGTGTTAAACGCTTGGTAGAGTCAAATATTCCCACTGCCATTTCCTTTCATTAATATTAAATTGAGCGGAATAAGTTCTCTTCAGGATTGATTTGCTGGTAACAATTTGATCCTGTATAAAATTCAAATGCAAGATTGCAGAGGACAATAATCTGTTAACTACATTACTCTCCTAGTTCAAACTCCCTGTGCATATTTCTGTGCATTTAAATGGTTTTAACTTTTTTTTTTAAATAAATGGGTTGATAATTTCAAATATCTCTAGTGTGAGCTGCAACTAATTAACCCTGTTATGTTTTCACTAGCTGTAATGCACAAGATAAATAAAAGCATAAATAAAAAGTTATTACCCTAGGAAGCATTAGCACGGACACTGTAGATTTGTTGTATTATTTGAAAAAAATTATGTTAAGTGACGCACATTTTTATGGTATATATATCTGCAGATTATAGTAGAATAAAGGGAGTAGCAGTATTATATAAACGATTACCAAAGACAAACTGGAATTGTCTCTAGCTGAGCTTTGAACATGTCAACTGTTTTACAATCATATTTCAGTGGTGTAGCCTGGGGATGTAGAGTCAAGGACAAACCAGCTAAACAACTCCCCTCCCCCCCCCTCTCTCTCTCACATATACACACATGGGGGCCAAGACAAACTTCCTCGCCCTGTGAGCCAAAATACCAAAAAGAGTCTCTTTAATAGCACTCACAGCATACATCAATTGGAGCCAAAAAATAAGCCAGGGACATAACTAGACTAAATAAAGTTGTATAAAAATACCAACTTACAGATACCACAAACTGAAAATAGCATTTTATATGATGCTATAATGATTAAAGGGCGCATCCACCCCCAAAACTCCCCAAATTTCCTCCATTACTGTCCCCGCTGTGTAGTGTTTAAAAATCCTTACATTACCTCTCTGCTGCAAATGGTTCTCCTGCAATGTCTGTCCAAAATCCTAGAAAATGAGGAGTAGTAGCCTGTCTGTGAGTGAAAAAGTTTCTGCCTCTTACCTTTGAGAGGTTTCTGGCTTGCCCTGCCTGGTGCCCTAGATTGGAATCCTTTTTTAGTAGTGTAGGGGACCCTATCCCACCCCCAAATTACATATTTGTTTGCAAAAAAATGCTAAATAAATAATGTGTTTGCAGAGCTTCATTCCCCCACCATTCTGCACTGCTGGCAGCCGCGTCTGTGATTGGCTGCCTCTCAGCCAATCATGGACGTGGCTGCCGGTCTGGTCCCCTGCTTGCAGGAAATTGCAGGGCCAGATCATAGGACCGGAAAGAAGCTCTGTAAGTACCTTTCTGGTTTATGTTTTTGCAAACAAATATGGAGGTTGGGGATGGGATAGGGTCCCCTACACTACAGAAAAAGGTGGAGAGACCCTTTAAAGGTTGTACTATTGTATAGTAATCTTATACTGATGCATGTGTCATTGTAAGCCTACAATTTCCTAATTGTTTTGCCCATGCTCAGTATCCCACTATAAACCAATGCCCCCTTTATTACAATAAACTATCTGTGAGGGCAACTTTGCTCAGTTATTAATATGAGGCACCACTGGAAGAGTACATTTCCTGTTATGCAATTTACACATGCCAACTGTCACCATTCCAGCTACAGCAAAACACTTACACAGCAAAAGAATATATGAGGGATAATGCGCCCCTTACAGTGTAATTTAAGGATATTACGCCATCGACAAGTTCCCTGACCATATAGAAGCACAAGGCCATAGGCTGAATGTTTTTATACAGGGCAGGGAACTCCAATGTGGAATAATGTACATATATTATAATGTCATGGGGCGCATTATTTCTTATAATACGCAAGTTTTTGATTCCTTTACCCCATTCGCATTTTAAAAATTCTACCCTTGTCCCTATTCCCACCTTAAGTTAAACCCCCAAGCTACCTTCTGTAACTCAGTAGAAAGGAACATCCCAGTCCAGCATCTATGCGGTTAAACAAATCTTTGTGGAGGAGAAGTGAGACATTGGTTATGAAGTGAAAGGAAGCTGCTCCAGCAGGTCCAGTTAGTGAAGTTAAACCCAGCAAAAAGCGCTGAGTCATTGTTCAGGCATGAACACTGGAATGGGATGAGCAGTGGGATATAATAAGAAATATAAGAAATGAGTCACTTAGTGACATAGCTGAATAATTTTTATAAGGATATACTGTATACCACTGCAGCTCCCATTATACAATATCAAACTTATGTATTATATGATAATAAGACATGAAATGAGAGATGAAATATAATATATCTGAGGAAATATGGAACAGACCAACAAATAAAAAACATTTCCATTTGTTTTATATAATAATTTATCTCAAACTCTAAAGCTAGCCATAGACAGACTGGCAGATTCTGTGGAATCAATCTTTCTATACCATTGATTTGAATATTTGCACCTAATTTCTGATTTGGGAGACAAATACTGCCAGTCTATGGCTAGTATTATTCACTAATACTCAGGCATTAATGTCTGATTACCTGCTCTTAAAGTCTGTATGGAGGGCCTCCTCCTGGTTGACTGTGATTTCATGGCCCTAAGTTCCTCCCAGTTGACCCCCCCAGTTGGCACAGTAACTTGCCCCTCCCTCCTTCCTTCACCACATAAGTTGATTATTACATTATTTTCTTGAGATTGCTGCAAGCTTTGGATTAAATTTTATGATTGGCTAATAATGTGTTTAATTACTTATTTTTCGTTGGTCTTTTTTAAGTCTTACACTGTCCGTTCATAATTGCCCATTATAGCATTAGCTTGGCTGCTTTGCTTGTGGAGTGATTCATGGTCTTGTTTCCTGTTACTAACTTGGCTTTTATTTCTGACCATCATTTGTCATGCTTTGCTCCAGACTCTGCTTCGTCTTTACTCTTTTGTTGCTGACTGTCTAACTATTGTTGAGTTTCCCATCTGCTCCTGTGTTCTTTAGTAACTCTTGAGTATCATAGACCTTTACCTTGTATAAATATTTTGCCCTTTGAATCCTGGGGACAACCATTTTTTAGCTAATTATCTGCAAATGGGGGTTTGTTTATTACACACAGGTGATGCATTTGGTAAAGATTAACGTATTTGCACTGAAAACATACTATTTTCTAACTAATGATATGACAGTAATGTAACAGAAAACACCTCATTAAATTGGCAACAAATTGTGTTGTTTTTCTTATAGAATTAAGACTGCAGTGATTACATATTCTGGATGCCATCATCTAATAACTTTATCTGGGATTTTATTTTTTTTATATTTTGATACAACTACAAAATATTAAATAAATATTTTGTTTTTATAAATAGAAAATGGAGATTTTGTTATATATAAACTGAATGACTTATTTTACATACACTTGACCAGCTCATACGTTCATTTTGTTTTCAAGCTATCCATAAACCATGTAGTTGGTGCTAAATTAGAACATAAAATGAATAAAGCACAAACCCGTAAACCACTCTGGAATTTTGGGGGGGGGGGGCTTTCTTATTATTTTAAAGTGATGTAAATATTCAAACATTTCTTATACAAATGTCATAAGCTGAACATAAAGCCATCTTAGCTGGTATCTTTTTCATTTTATTAACAATGTAATGTCCTACTTGAAGTGAGAAAATGGGGTTATGGAAAAAAATGGAGCGGAAATGATCATCGAAATAAAACACCAAATTAACAGCCATGTTGCAATTTGCAGCACGGTTTAAATATATTATTAAAAAAGAACAACATTGCAGAAGCATAGATAGGAAAAGCATAAGCAGAGCATTCTAGCTCTTCATAACATTCAGATGTGATAAAAATCTACACCTAGATGTAATATTGTCTGCAATAGCATGGGTTTAATTAATTATTTCTGGGGGCCTGTCCCATTTTCTTTACGAAAGCCATTTAAATGCTTGTTTTACCCTCCATGCTCCTTACCTGCCTGGTTCATGGAAGCAGGCAGACAGGCTGGTGCAAACAGTAAAAACATAGGGGCTTCTGCAGGAAGATAGACCAAGCTTCTATCCATTAGTAGCACTCCCAACGTGTCCCCTTAATTGGAGGTCCTATGCCTTGAATACTAAGCATTGAATGGAAGGCATCTACCATCCTTATTAAAAGCAAGTAGGTGGGGGAACTGATAGCCTTTAATACTAGCCCAATGCAAGGTCACAGAGACAATCTTCCCAAGAAATGCAACCTGGCTAGGACCTTCCATACTGGGGTAACCATGATGTGGTTGGAAAGCTTTTCTCTTTACTGTACATAAAATTGTAGCTAAAACCCCTTTGTTTTTAATGTTTGCACTAGCACAGATATTAAAATATCATATGAGGCCCAGGAATGTGTATTAATCATCTTTTTATTTGTCTGTTGTTGTCATTAATGAGCTGACATTTTAGGTTCTGTAATGGTCCTTCTTCTTCCTAGACCATTTATTTCTACTGATTGGCTGTTGGATGGGTCAAACATGCTCAGATCCCTACCGAGCAACTGAATAAACTTAGGGACTAAGATCATGCCGGAAACTACTGAAAAAATACTGAAAAGGCAGGTTAAGTTCATTAGGATGAAAAAAATACAGATTTTTTACCTTGAAATAATATCTGTTTGCACTGAATTACCCTTTTAAGGATACTTACTAAGTTTCCTTAAAGGAAATCTCCATCCCCCAACCTAAAATATTCAGTAGTGTAGGGTACCCCAGCCCACCTCAACAGCCATGTTTGTTTTTTTTAAAAAAAAAATAAGCTCAAGTAACAGACTTAACAGCGATCATCCACTTGGCTCTCTGCTCCCGGCTCTCTGTTTGCCGGAAGTTGCAAACAAGGGCTGGACCAGCAGCTGTGTCTGTGATTGACTTAGAGTCAGCCAATCACAGACGTGGCTGCCAGCTATGCAGAGAGCCAAGGGAACGTGGCCAGGTAAGTCTGTTTCTAGAGCTGACACAGCGGTTGAGGGTTGGCTGGTACACCCTACACTACGAGAAAAAGTTTTAATGGTAGGGGATGAGGCAGCCATGAAGGGATCTGGAGGGTGAGAGGGGGGAGGGAGTCCTCCACAAGGAAAAGGAAGTATCAGGGACTGATGACAGCTCCTACTCTTCACTTTCTGGGACTTTAAACAGGCACTGCAGGAGAACCGTTTGGAGCAAAGCAGTATGGTAAGGAATTTTTAACACTATACAGTGAGGCCAGGAGTGAATTCAATTTTAAGTTTTGGGGGTAGACATGCCCTTTAAGAAAGTTGGAAGGAAAGGTGAGTATAACGAAACCTAGGTTTGAGGGGGTGGGATCCTTGTTGCCTTTGAAATAAAATATTTGTTTGTTATCTAAACTGTTAGAAGAAAAGACTGAGACTTCAAGATATTTTTATATATGTTTTTATATCCTATTAGAAATTTGATAATTATAATCAAGGGGGGGCAATAAACAGTGGTGGGTAGCCAACCGCCACTACTGCAGACCCCATGCTGTACAGTGTTTGCCCCTATGCCCCTCCATTTGCTCCATTTTTAAATAGGAGCTGTATGTATGTTGGATGTTTGTAACCCATGGACTGCCTGTAATTGCGGCACTTTTTTTTAAGTCTGATGCTTAAGTCTGTCTTCTTCTGTGGTTTCAAGAGTACCTAGATACAGAAGGGGATATGGTAGGCATATGCACTTCTTTTTCCATAAAATATCTCTAATTATAAACACGTTGGCCATAGAAGCAACCTCCCCACACAATCTATTTTAGCCAAATCAAGAGAATTTTGCTAAACAAAATTTTGCTAAGCAAAATGGGGTTAAAATGTCTTATTTCCTAAACATTGCAGTATCCTAATATATTAAAAAAATTACAATTTGGGAGATATGGGGTACTGGGTAAAATCGAGTTAAAGCCACGTGTAATATCATGGGGGTTAATGCCTGTTGCATTTTAACGACAGATGCCTGATGCAATACAGATGATGTTCTTTTTTGCACTACTTAGTAGCGGGATACCAATGTTACTTCAAAGCCGTGTTACCTTCCATGCTCCATAAGCCACTTATATTATTTAAAAAATAAAGTGAATAAGGTAAAAAAATTAGATTTGTGTTTATGACTGGTTTATTGGATTTACAATTACAATACTTATCAATTGTACTCTTCAATACATTCTATATTGAAAAATGTAAATGGCAACATCTTAATTATTTAACGAAATATTTTCCTTTATCAAATTTTTTTTATTTTACAAAAACATGATCTACTAAAATGATTTAACCCCAGGTATTTTTACATGTAATTTATGACATGCAAAGACTGATAATTCTTGAATTATGGCAATCCACAGTAACATTATGTCATAGCCATATCTTAACACTCCAAAACCCAAGATATTGGCATAAAGAATATGAAATACAGTATATACTCGAATATAAGTTGAGGTACATATTTTACCTAAAAAATGAGTAAAAAGCGATTGACTCGAGTATAAGCCGAGGGTAGAAAATATGACCACTACTGCCTTCCGATTCTGTATTGCTCTGTGGCTTTAGTTGCCCTTTAAATGGACAGCAGACTTCCCATAAAGTAGTCCCATACAGTAATAACAAATCCAGTATGGCTATTACTGGATGGGACTACTGTATGGGAATTCTGCTGTCCATTTAAAGGGCAACTAAAGCCACAGAACAATATATACCATTCTCCTTCTGATTCTGCATTATTTTGAGGCATTAGTTGTCCTTTAAATGGACAGTGGTAATCTCATATGGTGACCCACAATTTCTAGGCACTTCAGATGTTTGGAAACTACAACTCCCAGCATGCTTTATTTGCTGGGGTTGTAGTTTCCAAACATCTGGAGTGGCAAGCAGCACCCTCAGGCCAGGCCCCCCAGTTCAGTGGAGACTTACTGTTAATACAGTATTCAGCTGCCTCCTGCTCTGCCTCTCAATTAATCTGATGCACGCTCTTCTCTGCTCTCTGCAAGTTCCGGTACTGATCTGCCCGGCGGCCGGCTGTAGATAGTGTAGATAGTGTAGATAGTGACGTCAGCCATCAGATGAGTACTTGCGGAGTGGCCGCCGAATCGTGGGAGTTTTACCTGCTTGACTCGAGTATAAGCTGAGTTAAAAGGCATCTATAATGAGAAAATTAACTTTTTTTTTCTTTCCTTCAATGTGTTCTATAATTCTCCCCAACCCCCAAAGTGTCTTCACTTTTTTCAGATTCCCTCTCTGTACTGAGATACAATATGTGATTGCATTCCTCTACTACTACTCCTTGACTGTCAATCAAATCTTTGACAAGATCCTCATCCTTGATCAAGTCCCTCCCTCCTTAGAGATAAGAATATTAGGTGGGTGAGAGAGGTAGCTTTGATGTCAGAGAGAAGGCTGCACTTGACCCCCCCCCTTCTTCATAGCTTTCCATAATGTTATTAAGGCTGAGCCCACACCTTAGAAAACCATTATATTAGATTTGAGAACAAAAACATTATTAGTAAGGAATATTGACCTTTTGTTAAATAAGCTAAAGGGAGATCAGAGCTTTACAATAGCAAGGAATTTCAACATAGCTTAAATCCTGTCTTCATTTTGTAACACAACCTACCTAAAATGTTACTCTCCAAGAAGTTAAAAACTAAAGTTTGACAAACTTAAGTGATTTTTTACTTTTAGTTTTCTATAGTTATATAAAATAAGAGGGTTGTTTTTAAGTTGTTGGGGGCAAATATGTAATTTCCATAATTTAAGAAAAGATGCATTGACCCATTTGGTGGGGCTTCCCTAAGGCTGGGTACACACAATCTAATTTGTCTGGCTGGCTGGATTGTATTGTGCATTTGTGGGCAACAGTGACAACTCACAGTCACGGGCGATCGTACTATCAGTCATGACCAACTTTCAGTCATGGCTACTTTTGCCTGCGTCTGACAATGATTTGTCCTGGCCACCTGCTCACCAGTGGCGAAAAATTTTATGGCGTATACCGAGCCTAAGTGTTGACACGGTACAAGGTTAACGGTACACTGGCAGCAACTTGGCAAGTAGATAGACCATTCTCTTGGCATTTCAACATTTTTAAACATTGCAGTACAATGTTTTTGCAGTACAGTACTAAGGTTGCTTATATGTGTCCATGCAGTCAAACCTTTTTAGCCTACTCATTAACCCCTACCTAACAGAGGAAGACTTAAAAAAAAATTTTTTTAAAAGGGGGAAAGGAGGAAAAAATCTACAGGCTCCAAATGGTAATTGAAAATGATTCTTGGATCAACTAGAACAATCAGGGAGATTACATTTTTCAAAATGAAGTGTAAAATCCATGCCATCCAATGTAATATCAGGTTAACATGGATTTTACACGTATGTTACAAAAATTGCAAAGAACTCCTGCTTCAATACCTGTTTAGTTAAGCATTGCACAAACGGTATTGTAAGGGGCTAGTAAGCAGTGCATCTTTCCATGCAAGCTAAGATAAGACATAGCACTTTGCGGTATTGAATCTCCCTGTATATGAATACCTATAATTTTCATTAATTTTAAATTTTAGAAACTTAGCAAACTTATTCTTGAAGCTATTGAATAAACGTAACATTACCACACCTGCTGGAAGACAGTTCCACAGTTTTACAATTCTTACATAAAGTTACAATGAAAATTGCATCATTCTTGACAGGCCTGTGATGGCTGTTAGAGTACATTTTGATCTCTATTTGTACGGTAGCTTAACAAAACCCTCTATTAGCTATATTAGCCCTATTTTAAAAAATACATCAATTTAGCACATAGGTATAGAAATAACATTGTTTAATTTCAAAAGTGTACATTTATTGTAGAGAACAAAGATATGTGGTTACTGTTGTCACTTTTAGTAAATAAGGGGTTACAGGTGGAATTTACAAAGCTCTGTTAAAATATTTAAAGGGTATGTCCACCCTTGAAATAATTTTTTATATGCCATTCCCCCTGTCCCCCCAGCCCCAACCACTCTATTTATTTTATTAGAAAATGCCCCAAACTTTACTTACCTTCCCTCTTTCCTCCGCCGCGCTGCCAGGCCCCCTGCTTGCGTGAAAATGCAAGCAGAGGGGCGGGACCGGCAGTCGCGTCTGTGATTGGCTGAGCAGCAGCCAATCACGGACGCGGCTGCCGGGAGTTCATTGTGGTGGAGGAAAGAGGGGAGGTAAGTAAAGTTTGGGGCACTTTCTGATAAAATAAATAGAGCGGTTGGGGCTGGGGGGACAGGGGGAATGACATATAAAGGGATTTACACTAGGGGGAGGGAATCCTAATTGGGAGGGAGGGAGAGGGAGGGGGAGGGAGGGGAGAAGGGCTGCAGTACGCACTCTGCCCACTCTGCTATCTCTGGGGGGCAGTTTTTTGGACTTTGGGGGGGGACTACAGGAGAACCATATGGAGCTGGGATGTGAGGTAAGGATTAAACTACACTACACAATGGGGCCAGTAGTGGGGGGGATTATAGTTTTGGGGGTGGAATGCTGCACGGAACATGGGAGGAGAAGTCTGTGGAAAAAAAGCAACGGATGTTGTCCATAAACAGTAAGAAAGGGTGACCTTCCAGTAGAGAAATGGGCAGTATTATTATGGGCAAACTCTGCCCAAGGTAACTAATCCAATTAATCTTGGCAAAGGGAAACATGGCATCGGAGGAATTGTTCTAGGGCCTGATTGAGCACTAGATTTTATTTTTGCAAATACATTTAAGCAGGTTTATAGATTGGTCATCCTAAAATTAAATCAGCTTGGATTAAAAGATTTTAATATTTAGATTCACCTTCTCGAAAACATGCAGAAAATGAGGAGACAATGGAGGGAGTAATAAAAGTGGTTGAATCTTTCTGTCAAGAGTTATGCACAAAAATTCAAAGGACACAGCTACTTGATGATGTAACAACTAATAGGAAATGTTCTAAAAGGAAATTGATTTGCTTCTATTGTAATGAGGCTGGCCACATGAAGAGAGATTGCAAAGAAAGGATGATGATGATGAGTAAAAAAGTGTGTGTAAAGTCACTGTACACAGTGCACATTGGGGTTGGTTATTACATAATGGCAAATTATATGGTCTTTTACATGAAGTGTTAAAAGCTCTAGGGGTGGTCACTTAAATGTATCCCTGTGCTAAGACCATGATTACAATATAAACGTTTCAGAAAGGTAGGATAAATTATAATATGTCATAGGATTCATGTCTGTTTTCTGTGAAAACATTGATGTTCATTTTACTGTGCTTATATTAAAGGATAAGTAAACAAAAGAAGTTTAAATGGAAGCTGTATACCTAACTAACCTTGTCCCCTTTTTTTCAGAGCCTACCTGTGCCCCAGTAAAGTGCTGGCCATCTTGTTTCACCTCTTATTTTGATATGGTTGTTGGGAAATTTACCTTTCTACCATGAGGTTTGTGTTTTATTTCCCAGTGTTCCAGTATTGCACAGTGTGGCCACTGACCATTGTGTTCTTTACACATGCTTAGCCCTGAAGGGACTTGTTACAGTTAGTCACACCCACTAGTAGCCTCTAGCCAATTCTTTTACAAGACAGGTTAGGCAAGGGAGCATGTGACTGATGTCAGGGGTGTGGCCAGTCACTGTACATACACACAGTTATTTAATCCAGTTCTTCAAGGGGTTACATTTACTTTAATGTCATTTACTGTAGTGGAATTTTACACTATATTGATGTTTTTGGAGGGGATATTTTCAGTGTAAAAATTGGAGTTTAAGGCAATAATTTGTTAGAAACCTATGTATAATAAGCACATAAACTGGATGACTTGAATTTTATTTTAAAAAAAAGGACTGCTTTTGTTTTTCATGTGCTCCATTTTTTCTGGATTCTGAAATCAATCTATAAAAGGGCCAAGAAGAATTACTATGCCAACTTTACATGTCTACTCCTACCAAATTTGGTAATATGTTAAGAATGAATGGAAACTATGGAGCAAGAGAAACAATTATTATAGGGTTATATGATGATAACATCTTCTATAGTGATTTATGGTTACAATGGTGCATTAACATCAGGCCCTCCCCCAGAGAGCTTACAATATAGGGGGATGCTGGAGACAGGTGTACTCAGAGGAGACCCATACAGAGCACAGATGGAATATACAAACTCTTTGCAAATGTGTCTAATCTGGGACTTTGGTGCTGCAAGGCATCAGTGCTAAACTCTGAGCCATCAGTCACATGCATCAGTCACAGTCACCCCTGACATCAGTCACATGCACTCAGAACAAAAGGTTCAAATCAGACTTATTTTTTGCTTGCATTATGTTCCTAGCAAAAGTTCCTACATGTACTAGTGTTTTAGATAGTATCTATGTTTAGGGTAGGGGTAAAAGCTCTGCATTCAGCAAAACAGAGTACATGTGGATGCAGGTTCAGTTCTCCAGACTTACACTTGGGAGCTGACTACAAGTACCCACGGGTTAATTTCAGAAATCATCAAGCAGCCACTGCAAAGATGGAGGGGAGACACAGCTTACTTTATATTTGTGAATGTGCTTTGTCTACTGGGACAATGTTGTCTGGAGACTTTCGTTTTCCCTTAAGCGGTGTGCAATAGAGAGTCTGCTTTTCTTTACTCTTGTTGATATACCTAGAATCTATAGATATCATAAAACAACACACCATCAATGCACAGCTTAACCATATGCCCTACAATATGAAAAAGAAGCTTATAGTATTATAATGGTCACTAATCAGTTATCTGGGATCCACACAATTAGATTCTGCACTGCACTGCACTGCAGTGAACAACCTGTGATTCTGGCAACAAAGTCCTTTTGATATTTTTCCAAGATTTAGTTCTTTGAAGAAGAAATAAAAATTATTTTGTCATTTTCTAAAGATTCAATTTGTTGTGGAAGATATAAAATTCTTGAAATATATTGAAATTTTTCATTGAATGTTTTGAATATTTTTACATGACATTCATTATAGGTACTGGAAATGTATTCACTTATTTACATAAAAAGGAAATATAGGACACTTAAAATCCTAAAGCCACAACACATTTTAAAATTCCAATTCATTTATTAAAAAATAAAGTAGTTATGCAACCTGACAAAATGAGTTGATGGGTAAGTCTACAGTTCCTGCTCTGCATTTATTTGGGATCCTTGTTAATTCAAAAAATGTTTGTCTTTCAAGGAGCCTTGCAGTTTATATCTTTCGCTCATCTTGCAAATGACTTTCACTTTCATTGGTCTAAACAGTGCTTTATACTTTATTGGATCCATTTTCTAAGCTATTAATCAATGGAACTGTCAATCAAATAAAATCTTCATAATACCTTATTTTCATTTCAAAGGCTCTTTTGCAGTCTTAATTCTTGAAGTGATGGGTTCTGGGACTTTTTTCTGCATTGCTCTGGATTAAACAAAAAAAAAGATTTATTTTCAATGGATTTTAAGAGCCAAAACGCTTTGCATAATAGATAAAAAATGAGGTTTTATTGAATCCGATACAGCAGGTTTCTACTTGCGAATTACTGTTTAGCCAATTTAAAAATATGCATTAAATCTAACAAAACATTTCCTTAGTTTCAGATGAAAGCAGCATAATTTGTCCCCTGTGGTTAATGTTTCTTGGGTAATTTATGCTTATCTGGTTCAGCACAGTATAATATTACTGTATACTTTGTAGATTCTCATGGCAAACATTAATTCTGATGGACTCACCTATTTTAGAGCCTTCCTGTTGAGACATTCTCTCCACAGTAATGAAAGGGATATGATGCAATATCATTGTGTGGCCATAAGACACCTAAAAGATAAAAAAAATAATCATGGTAAAAACACGTGAGTTAGGGTAAAAGGGATTCAATATTTTTTTTATAATAATCATAGATACTTATTTATTTATAGTTCAAAAGTTAACACCTGAAATCTATAAAATCATTCTGATTATTGCAAAGCGGTCTGGATTTTCCATTGCTGGGATATATATTCTTTGCCTCAGGCATCAGGCTTTAAATAGGTTGTTGCCACCACAGATTAGAATTTGTTCAAAGCTACAGGTAATCCTAGACCAATGTGAATTGTTTTACAGGTAAAATAGTAAAACACTGTAGTTGTTGAGGTTGATACATATACAGTATCGTATTTTAAACTTAGTATTTTGTTAATAGTATCAAAAATAGTAATACTTAATTTTTTACACCCATTCCTCTGTTAAGCCTAGGCAGTAAACTCCATCACATTCTGGTAGGTGGAGCCTCATTGTGAAGGTGGTTATAATTACTTTTTCCGAGGTCGGGAACACACTGAGAGGGGCAACAGGTGCCCCAGAACTTGCCAATGCTAAGAGTGCCGTAAGAGTGGCACTCATTGAAAAGTCACCAGTATATGAAGGCTGGCTGTAGCAGAATGCTGGGAAATGTAGAGACTGGCTGTAGTGGAATGCTTGCAGATTTGGATACCGGCTGTAGAAGGATGCTGGATAATGTGGAGACTGACTGTAGGGGAATACTTGGCAGATGGGGAGACAGGCTGTAGGAGGATGCTGGGAAATGTGGAGATATTAAATAGACAGACTTTAGCAAATATATAGAATTACACTTATATTACGCTAAATAGTAGTCACTGGTAAAATCATTGGCACAGACTCTGATAAATGGTTGGAACCCAGACACTGATAAAATTAATGGCACAGACTCTGATAACTGTTTGGAACCCACACACTGATAACATCATAGGCACAGACTCTGATAAATGATTGGCACACAGACACTAGTAAAATCATTGGCAGAGACTGTGATAAATGGTTGGCCCACAGACACTGGTAAAATCATTGGCACAGACACTGATAAATGGTTGTCACCCAGACTTTGATAAATGGTTAGCAGCCAGACACTGATAAAATCATTAACACAGACTCTGAGAAATGGTTGGCACAGCCCTGCATGAAATGGTCCCCCTTAACAAACACTCCCCTGGATGATTCCTCCTTCCATGGATGATCACCCCCTGTATAAGCAGTCATCAGCATACACACACCCCACCCCAACCCCCATACAATGTAGGCAGAGCAGATTATTAAATAAAATTCATACATTCAATTATTTGTGCAGAGCACACTGGCTGGCTGGCCGCTGGATGGATGATAGAAAGAAGGGGACCTTTCTGGTCCTGGCTACTGCCTCCCCCCATGCTGCACAAATTAATTATTGCTTGGGCTGTCCCTTTGACACGCACGTCGCACCTGGTGCACTGACCACATTGGTAGGCTAAGGGTTGCAGAATGACGCGCACCACAACAGACAACCTTAGGGAGTGACATTGCAATGCGGCAACCTCATGTAATTAACTTGGGGCCTGATCTACTTCTGCATTTGGAAGTCCATAAAAGTTAAATTACATTGCAGGACCCATTTTCTTTAGTAGCCTGAGCTCTCTGGGACACAGAAAGCTCTCTGGCCCGGTACAGGAGTACCTCCTTTCCCCCCTGATGTACATACTGATGAGCTATGATCAGATTTCAGTTGAGGTTCATGTACATCTCCAAACATTAAAGGAGAACTAAACCCAAGTTTTTATACTCCTGAAAACAACCACCCTAAATACACCAATAAGCTATAAAATCCCACTTCAGTAAATTGTATTAAAGTAAATGTAAGCCTGTTAAGTACTGGATGTAATATCTGTGTGTATGTGCAGTGTAAGACCACACCTGCTGACCTCAGTCACATGCTTCCTTGCTTTATCTGTCCTGTAAAAGGATTGGCTACAGATTATTAATGGGTGTGACCAACACAAGTTTCTGCCATTGCTAAGGGCAGAGCATGTGCAGAACATAATAATCGTTGACCAAACTGTGTGATACTAGAATGCTGTGAAGTAAAGCACAAACCATGTTACTTAGGTAAATTTCCCAGCATCCGCATCAAAATGAGATGTAAGACACAGATTACTGGTTTTATATCAAGGTGTTCTGCCTTCTGGTTCAGTGTTGTTCTGTGGCTTTAGTTGTCCTTTAAGTGGGGTTAGAGCAGTGTTTCTCAACCTTTTTATCTGAGGGGAACTCTTGAAACAATTTTAGTGTTTGGGGGAACCCCTACATAAAATAATAATTATATATTATTACTTGTATTTCTGTCATCAAATCATCAAAATACAAATGATAGATCTATAAATATATCTCTATTTAAAAAAAAAAATTCACTGCAGGGGATAGGGATTTATCTCTTAGACATCAATACACCAAACACATCATTCATACAAATATAGAACATTGATAAATATATAGAAAAATATATCTGTATTCATCACAATGGCGGATCCATAGTTTGTCACAATCTCTTGAGGACCCCAATCAATCTCTCAGGGACCCCTGGTAGAGAAACAATGGGTTGGAGGCTAATATTTCAAAAAATTACTTTTGGGTCTCCACGGTTAATTATCAAGTGTTTCCTGGGAAATGTTACATTTATATTTTTGGCTGCACTAGTTTCTAGTGGCATTTAAATGACACAATTTGCCCACCTCGGTGATAGCTCCAGTATATGCATACAGATCTAATAGCAGAAAGCCACTGAATTTTCATGGAACTTCTCTTGTGTTTTCTTCCCCATTTCTTCCTCTATATCACATTTATTTCTTGCTACTGCAAGCATTTCTGTTTGTTTGTACCTTACTACTTCAATGAAATACTGCTCAAAGGGCCACAAAATTAGCTCCCGCGGTAACAGTTTCTAAATTTTGTCATTTCTTTCTACTCAGATTTTGAAAGAATGGCTTGTTAATATGAGGCTATAGATGTTTCATCACTAAAACAAAAAAATATGGGAACATGAAATTATAGCTAAAAGGCCTTAGATATAAAAGAGCTGGAAAATGTTTTATTCTTATTTTATATACTCCTACACCCATATATTCAGTTTTCATTCTTCATTTTATAAAAAATCTTTTTTGTGGCTTATGAATGTAGTGTAGATCTTTATTTCTTTGGTTATGATGTTTGAAGCCAGAAAAGCATCAGTGCATTTTGCTTCAACTAATGCTGAGTTTGCAGCCTGGAAATTTTTTTGCAACTCTACAATGTTCCATTAAAAAATATTGTATTCGTACAAGCTTTCATCCACAGTTCATTACAGACAGATCTACTTTATTTTTTCATTCCTTTTTATTAACCTTTTTCATTTGTTTTTAAGTAATGGCAGACAATTAAAGGCTACTAAAGTGAAAAAACTAATTGGGCTGGAATTACAGAACATATTGCATTGTACTACTCAGAGTGACACCAGCCTAAAGACAATGAAGATACATGGCTTTAAAGCTATCCCATGGGGGCTGCCATCTTGACTCCTCCTCCTGTACCTACTTGGTATGGCACATGCCCAATAGCCATACCTTATGGACTAAGAATAAAAGGCAAACTCATCTCCATAGTGCATGTATACTTACCTTATTAATACTGCACCTACATAAGATTAGAAACAGGGGCACTTCTAGGGTTTTTGCTGCCTGAGCCAAACTTTTGAATGCCGCCCTTGACTAATTCTGGGCGGCGCGTGAAGTGTGTCTCCGCCAAGCTAAGTTGGGTGTGGATTTATTGGTGGGTGTGGTTTTGTCGATGGGCAAAGTTCCTCAGATAGTCAATAAGCAATAATGTAAATAATTAAAAACAGATATTACATCCATTTTTTAAACAGCTTGTGTTGCCAGTACCATATTGCTCCATTCTGTTTTTGTTGCTCAAATCAAAATAACTTATTTAATAGCCTGTGCACCCACAAGGGCCCAGGCCACCCAGCAAGGCCCATCCCAAAGGCTCCCAAAAACTCACTGACACACAGAAAACTCACAGTGTGACTGTCACAGTAGTAGGCAAATGCAACAAATACTGAAAAGATTGACTACTTTGCTGAAGCTGCTCAGCCTTTTTTCTCTGTAATATCCGCACTGCCACTGTGCCACACCAGCCCCTCCCTCCCTCTCTCTATTGGCTGCTGCTGCCGGACTGTTAATCACCTGCTGACACAAGAGAGGAGCCTGAGAGGACCAATAGGCAGCAAGGAATAAATATTGCTGTGCACTATGGGAGCATTTTGATTGACTCCAACTTCCACTGACCTTCCTTGACTGGAAGCCGTATGTTATGCTGAGCACTGAGCAGCAGTTAAAGCAACTCGGCAGGTAGCAGGTAGCACTCAAACTTCTTGTAGCCGCTCGTGAACGTTCATGCATCAAGGGGAACATTTCTTTCCACCACTGCCCGTCTGCTGCCTTTCTTCTTCAGTTACAGGGTGCCGCCTGAGACAAATGTTTCCCTCTGCCTCATGGTAGATGTGGCCCTGATTAGAACTTTTTATGTGCATTAAAACTACATTTGGATTTTAAACTAAATCCTGTTTAAATTTAATATTTATAAAATATAGGTATGGTTGTCTAGTTTTTTCTACTAGGTAAGCTGCACCTAGAATCTTCAAGGCGGTTGTATTGTGTCTCCAGGTACAGCTACAGATATATGGTCCACCCCCACTAACCCCACTACTACCACAACGCTATTCACCTTTATGAAAATGATTTAGACCTAGTCTAGGCCCAGGAAGTTGCCTGTGCTGCCTCACCCAAAAAGCTGGAAGTCCTGGAACATTTTGCAGGTCGTTTTTTTAACATGAAATAACTATTGTCTTTTTTGTCACAATCTATCCAGCTTAAAACTGCAAGGCAAATACATCACCAATCACATTCTCCTCTCTCTGATCTACCACCGTTGTATTCTCTGCTCAAGGTGCTGCTTAGCATGTTACAATTTTGCTATTACCAATGTTTCTATTACCAACAAACAAGGGAAAGGAGAAAGTGAGTGCTTTTGAGCAGATTTAGCCTCTGCAATTTTAAAGGGCATGTCCATCCCCCAAACTAAAATTTAACCCACTACTGGCCCTTACCTTACACCGTTGCTCCGTATGGTTCCCCGAAGTCCAGGAAACTGAGAAATAGTAGCTGTCTTGCTGTCTAAAGGTTTCTGCCTCCTCCTTGATCTTCACTCCTGCGGTGTACTCTATTGCTGGCAGCCGCGGTTGCGATTGGCTGCTTCTCAGCCGCTTGTCTGTTGAGAAGTTGAGAAGACCCGTGAGTGCCTTTTCTCCTCAACGGTTTCTTTTCTTTGCGCGCACACACACACACATTCCCCTAAATGCTACCATCTGTGCAGCTCCCTTCCAGCTGTATTTAATTAGTCAATTAAAACTTATCACTTGTTTCACATTTTGGTATATTAAAGAACAACACAGTGCACCAGAAAAGTTGCAAATCTGAGGGCTAGGCCACACTGCTGCATTTTTTATGCATTTGCGCTTGTGTTTTTTATGCGTTTTCAGATCATTGAAAAAGCGGCAATGCACTGAAAATGCGCGTTTTCAAGTGCGTTGCAATTTGCATTTCGCGTCTTTAACCGCAATCGCATGCGTTTTCCTATACCAAATGAAGAAAATGAATGCGCAAACGCGACAAAATCGCACATGAAATTGCATGCGATTCCATGTGCGATTGCATTTGCGGCACAGTGTGGCCATGCCCTAATGGATTAAAGATGTTTCACGGTCCCTAAGGAACTAAGCACCATGGGAAATTCAAAGCTAATGAGCAATGCTGTATATATATTGCTGAGAAATGGAGGTCCACATTTGTTTAACTCCAAAAACTTTAGATGGATATATTGTCACCATGAAACTACGGCACATTACCATCAGTAGGTGTCCACTTGTGCGTGCAATTTTGTCGCATGCGCCATGCCGTCATACGCTACCCAGTCTCCTTCTCATGAAGACGGCTGTATCCCTTGTAACTAGAGCATATTAATACTTTCTGCTCTATTACACTTAATACTTTTCTTGCTACAGGCACATCATGCTTGTGTCTATGATGGCACTTGGTACAGCCTATGTACTGTTTCCGGCGACCAAGGCAGGTTAAGAGAGAAACCACAAACTTGGTATTACCATCAATATATATTTCTTTATAGAATATTTCAGTGGCAGAGCCGTTAAAGGAGTTACCTGTCTTTAACTAGCTACAAACAGTACATCTCACTTGAAATTGCCAATATAATGTAATCAAGTGGCTACCTGGGAGTTACTTTTAAATTCACTTGGAGACAAACTATTGCCTAAAGTTGGGGAATTTTATGGGAGAAATTTGTAGCCTTTTTTCAATACTTCAAACAGAACTGGGTCACCATATAGAATTGGAAGATTTTTCTTTATTATATCTGTTTCTCTATAGTATTGGGAGTTAAACCTTCTTGAGAAAACAATAGGAGAACTTTCTGTGTTCAACTGTGACTTAATTTTATCCCTACTCTGTTGCAGTATATGGGAGATCTTGACAAGACCTTTTTTAGCCTGATAGAAGGCTTCCTGAATATCTTTAGGTGAATAGCCTCTTTCTTGAAGTCTAACCCTAAGTTCAATGAATTTAGTGAGGAATTCTTCTTTCGTACTGCCCATACAGTATACATCTAAAAAATGTCACCCCTTTCGCAGCCCCCCATATCTGGCGATAGAATTTGCCATCAAAAGTAAAGAAATTATGGATAAGAATATATTCTATAGCCTCCAGGATAAACCATTTGAGATCCTCGGAATAAGTAGTGTAGGAATCAAGAAGATATCTAATTGCAACAAAGACTTGAACACTGTGGGATACAAGAATAAAGGAACGTAATGTCCATGCTAATCAAGAAAAAGTAGATTTCCACAAAAAGATTCCAATACTCGTATAATATGTTTTGTGTCTTGGATGTAGGATGTTAATGTGAGAACCAAGGGTTGAAGGGGGACATCAATAAAACCCCCATAGCAACCAAATCCAAAAATAATGTGGTCTCTCTTTTTTGTGAATCTTGGGGAGAAAATAGAACACTAGAATGATTGGGTGTTCCAAGCTCAAGCCTTCTCCTATATTTTCCTAATATTTCTGTAAGTTTCTTTAAAAAATAATCTGAAGTGAAAAGGCATTGTCATTGATATATTCACGTGAGTTTTGGTGATTTTTATCTCTGTCAATTGATCCATTTCTTAAGCTTCCAAATATACAGTAGTCATAATGTCCTTTCTTCCACTTCACTTTCTTTGAAGATGCCTTAACAGCAGGGTTGCAAACGGTTTCTATTAAGCTCCAGGCCATATATATTCATTGTAGTGTCTTAGTGGGTTTGTCACTCACAGAGAAGGGTGAAACTAGAAATGATTCAGATCAAGCAAGCTGCAAATTTGTAATAACACTTCTTGTAAAATTAATTGTTTTGTCTTTTTAATGGGAATTCTATATTGTTGGAAAAAATATTACATTACAGTGAAAAAGACTAGTTTTAAAACATCAGGGAGATGCAATATCCTGTGCTAAGGGGAAAAATAAGTGCAAAACCCATGCTAACTGATGTAATATAGGGTTAGCAAGGGTTTTTACTCATTTTGCATCCTTGCACCCTTTCCAAAGACTTGGAAATAGCTCAGTGCAAGCGATGCAATACATTTAGTGATGATAATCGCATATTACACATTTTTTGCACCAAAATTAAAGCCTTTTCAATTGTGGCTTTTAAGCCGTGCAAAAGGTTGCAACTTACCTCTCACATTCACATGATGCAACACAAAGTGGTTACTACATCGCAGGAACAAGTGCAGGTCAGTTGCGATACTGAAATTTATTGCATCTCCCCCTTTGTCTTGCTTTTTTATCACCTATAATTTACATGGTATACTTTTTCCATCTTCATAGTCTACTAGCTTTTTTATATTTACACGCATCAGGAAGCAGGGCTGCATATATCCAGAGTCATTGTATCCTCCCTGTTCTATTTGTCACAAAAAGCATTCTGAAGAGCAGCACTAGTATCCTATATAATAAAAGCCCTAATGTGCATTACCCTTGTATGTAACATGTATGTTTTCCTCATGTATATTAATGCATTAAATAATAATAATAATAATAATAATAGTATGGCATGCATTGAGCCTGTAGGGAAATGTAGTTCATATTTCACAAGGCAAAATAAGGCATTTTCATGGCTATTTATAACAAAGAAGTTATGACACATTATCATCACCCAAGATAAAAAATTAAAAATATCTACATTAAAAAAAGGCTCCTTCCTTGCTGAATTCTTGCACTATATTAGGTACAAACAAACAGCCAGTGAAACCTTGTAATTTGCAGCAACTTCCTCTCAATTGGAGTGAAAAATAACAGCAAATGGGCCAATTAGCTTTAAGGCCTCTTCACCTGCCTGCCATGTAGTAGCATTGAACAAAATTTACAAAGGCCCTATAGAACATTACATAGGCCAAAATAGTTTTTCTGACTTTAGATAGGAATAAAAACAGGATAACTAGCTTTGTTTTTCTATATATACAGGGAGATTCAATAAAAGTTCTTATCATTAAAAATGGTGCTAATTTTGCCCCAACCAATCAGATATTATTTAACATTTGAAAGCTAACATCTGATTGGTTGGGGCAAAATTAGCACCATTTTTAACAATAAGAACTTTTATTGAATAACCCGGATAGTGCCTTTGTAGAGTTTTGTTACTTGTTTCCAATCATGTTTTTTTACTCATCTCATTTATGCAGTGGCACAGTCATGCTAACCTATTTACCAAGGGTTAGTGTAATTTTAAGATCAGAAAAGCAATGTTATTTAAAAAGTAAATACGTAGAAGAAACAAACCATGATTTACTTTTTTTTACCCAACATCAGGTCAACCAGGTTAAATCCTCCATAGTTTCTACCCACGACGCAGCCTGCTTGCAGAGAGTGTGCCCCTATAATTCATAAGCAAGGCACCTGCCCTCTCTCCCTCTGCATCACACAGGTAAATGACAGTTTTACTTTTTCAAAAACATTATGGGGTTGGAACATTGGATGGCCAGAAGGGTATGGGAGCTGCAGTGGAATCCAGTTAGAAGCTACCTGAGGAAGGGGGCAGTAAGCAACCCGAAACGTTGTTTAGGTTGTTTTTGCACTAATAAATTTTGAAGTTCACCAAGAAGTAATGTGCTACTCTCTTATGTACTTTGAGCTGCAGTGAAACATTTTCTCATATCTATCACTCAGTGACCTAGCTGATTGAATATTATAAGAAAATATTCCATTGATTCTCCCATTATAATTTGAGCCTCTTATGTATTTTATATATATATATATAAGAAGGTATATGCAACGCCATTGTTCCTTCGCCATTGATCATACCGAATAGATCAAATACAATCCATTGATCACTCTGCTTTCTCCTAAGTTTTATTAAAAAAACAAAGAGAGCCAATGGTTAGCATGTTTCGGCCATCATCAGGATTACAGAACACTGCCAGGTTAGAAAGAAGAACTATGTGCCACTCCGTACAAGTACGTGTATCACTCGAGGAAATGCCGGCAAAAGCCAATCTTTATGTAATCTCACATCAGCAGCATATACACAGAACAAAAAACGAACAAAACCTTCCAACGTTTTGAACGCCTCGGCATTCTTAATTGTGGGTATATGGCATGCTAACACATGACTTCCTTTTATACACTAATAGGCTAAGAAGAGGCACTCTTCTCCATGCCAAATTAACCCATGGTGTGTAATAGCCAGGCACAGGACACACTTGCTGTTTAAAATGTCAAAAAGATTGCTGCTAAAAAGTGTCACTAGGCTTTCTACTTCGCTAGTTTGTGTGAGAGATAAAGCCATTCTCACTCCAAGTGAGCAGTTCTAGATCTGTGCAGGTGAGACAGTCTATCGAGCCTGAAGCACCCCAGTCAAGTCCCGTCATAGTGTCCCAGTGCCAATCTTATCCATACCTCCGTGCAGAGGAAATAAAGTGCCTTGTTGTTATATCCAAATTTAACATTTTGTAATAATTGCTCAGTGACGATCTCAATTAAGAAAGGTGCTTTTCTTGCTACAACTCTCGGTGAACACTAAACCCTTATTGTTCTCCCTCTACACTATTTCCTTGGGAGATGTAATTTGCTTTTTTTGGCTTTAAGTATCACTTATATGTAGATGATACACAAATCTACTTATCCACCCATGCCTATCCAATCGGCATGCTGCCTAGGGGTAATTATTGACTCCTCTCTCTCCTTTTCTAACCACATTAACTATTTTGCTTACCCCGTATATACTCGAGTATAAGTCGATCCGAGTATAAGTCGAGGTACCTATTTTTACCTGAAAAATTTGTAAAAACTGATTGACTCGAGTATAAGTCGAGGGTAGAAATTATCACCACTACTGCCCTCTGATTCTGTGTTGTTTTTAGGCTTTAGTTGCCCTTAAAATGGACAGCAGAATTCCCATACATGAATCCCATACAGTAATAGCCAAATCCAGTACCACTAACCTCCTATTCCTTGGCACTCCAGATGTTTGGAAACTACAACTCCCAGCATGCTTTGTTGCTGGGAGTTTGTTTCTAAACTAAACATGTGGAGTGGCAAGGTTCAGTAAACTTTTAATTAAGCTTATCCCCATTTACAATTCTCCTGACCCCCATATTGCAAAGGGCCCTCTGACCCCATATAGTAAAGGACTCTCTGACCCCATATAGTAAATGACTCTCTGACCCCAATAGTTAAAAATGTCACCTGAGAGTTGGTTTCAAGCTGTCATTTGCATTGAACTAGCAGCTGTTTTTTGCTGCAAACTGAGGAGACCCATTAGATTAACAGCATCCAGATCCAGAGCAGTGACAGTGCTGAGTGAGTCCAGCAGCCAGACTACAGGAAGCAGGAAGTGTAAAGGCAGATCAGCTCCTGTAACTTTCTATACAGGCTAACACAGCGCCACCTACTGGTTACTATCCGCAATTGCAGAATTTGGATCTAAATTAGGACTTGACCCGAGTATAAGTCGAGGTTAGGTTTTCAGGCTAATTTTAAAGCCTGAAAAATTCGACTTATACTCGAGTATATACGATAAACCTTCCAATTTTTCCTTCGCAATATAGCCAAAATCTGCAGGTCCCTTTCTCTCCTGACCACCGATATGCTTATGTACCCGTACTGCTTCCTCTCCCTTTAAACCTCGCTCTCTTGTGGCTCCCATCCTCTGGAATTCTATTCCCCTCTCTGCATTAAGAAACCTCAATTAGCAGGTTTAAATATATCCTTACATCCTACCTATCTGGTAACCAGCACATTATATGATTGTTTTATTTGCACTGCATAAGTCTCACTCCTGCACTTATACCAATTCCATTGTATCTGTATGTTACCCACCTAACTAGATTGTAAGCTCTACAGGGCAGGGACCTCCTTTCCTCTTGTGGCTCTAGCACTTATATACTTATATAGATACAGTATATTTACATAATTTATATATTTATGTACTGAACTATTTATGAATTTGCTCCCCCCTTGTATAACTTTTTTGTATTTAGTTATTGTACAGCGCTGCGTCCCCAAGTGGCACTTTATAAATAACTATACATACATACAACACATAAAACAGACCTATAAACATAAAGCGATGCATAAAAAGATAAAACACTGACAACATTGAATAACATAACATCAGTAGACCAATAACTATATACTGAAAATGGTGCTTAATTGTTCTTCTTACTACAGGCTAAAAGCTGTGGAGAAATTGCTATGGGCAGAACATTTAATTTAATTCGGAGACCCCTGCTACATATGGGATGACCATGTTCTTTCTCCTGTCTTGCTTTTCCCCTTCATTGTTGATATCCATGTTCTTTTCTTTCCTTCTACTTCTTTTGACAAAGGCCCAGTCTTACATCCGAAAGACCCAATACCGAAACATAAGAAAAGCGACATCATATATGCAGTGCAGTGCAGTGAAGAATGCTCTGATTTGTATGTGGGGGAGACCAAACAGCAACTGCATCAAAGTATGGCCCAGCACAGAAGAGCCAATTCCTCGAGTCAGGACTCAGCCGTGTACCTGCATCTTAAGGATAAAGGACATACCTTTGAAGATTGTAATGTTAGCATATTGGCAAAGGAACGTGACTGGTTCACAAGAAGTGTTAAGGAGGCCATATATGTGAAAATAAAGAAACCAAGCCTAAATAGAGGTGGGGGGGTTCGACACCAACTGTCTGCCATGTACAATGCTGTTTTGACACCTTACTCTGGGCGTTCCTATAACACCTCTTAGCCACTATGCAATCCCGCCCTTAACACTTGGCTGTGATATGCTAATTGGGATTTTCCAGGGTACATAATTGCCGCAGATTCTTGTGCAAGTCATTCTGAATTGAGAAAGCCAGTCGGATGACTAGCGAAACGTCTTCAAGAACTAAACTTCAAGTCCAGTTGATCTAATTGAATACAACAGATATGTGTTTTCATAATACTGTATTAGGTTTCCCGTATCAATCAGATATATATTTAATATCCCTTGACCATACTGTGTTTTCAATGAAAGGTCTGGAATCAGTAGTTCTAGGCTTGTAATAGCAATATACTTGTATAATGCCTTTATCCATTCCTGGGATTTGATTATGTGATTCCACATCTTAAATGATCTTTGTAATGTCATAAATGGTCTTATGGGGATTTTATATGACAATAATGCTGCTCCCAAGATCTGTGACATTGAATTACCATTTTTATGGGAATCTTCATTAAATCTTTTTCTATTTCCACCCATGTTTTTGTTTTGTCATTTATCCCTCACATTCTTATTTGTTATATGATTGTTACTTGATAATAATATTTTAATAATGGTAGGGCCATTCCTCCTTAATGTTTAGGTTTTAAACATTGCTGTAACAAAAGTCTTACCTGTCCGGATATACAGCGACGACTCTGTTTGGTCCTGGCTTTCGGTGCACAGCTCCGGTGACGTCACGCACGTCTGACGTCTCGCGCACCCGCCCAGCTTTCATCCAGTGCTGTGCGGACACGCACAGGCACTGGTTCCTACCTCCTCCGCTCCTCCAGATCAGCCATTGGATGGAGGAGGGATAATTGATTCAAATACTCCTATCCCCTGCATTAGACTCTCTCCTCACTCCCCATTGGTTCCTCTGTATGATATTAGCCCCTCAGTATAGTATTTCCTTGCCAGATATAGTGGTTAGTTTACCATCTTGCTCGTGGTGTGATTTATCTGATTACTCTCTGTTACCGACTCCTGCCCTGCTTTTGACTCCGACTCGTATCTGCCTGCCCTGACCTTTGCTTGTTCCTGACTACGCTTTCTACTTAACCCTCTGTACCGTGCCTGGCGGCCTGATTCCTTGTTTTGACCCTTTGCCCTGATTCTGACTCTGCTCTTGCCTGCTCCTCGTATTTTTGGTCTCTGACCTTTGTATCTATCCTGGTGCCTTGTCCGTTAGTTCCACTCCGGACTTCTCCTGTATTCCCAGCCTCAGTTTGAATACCTTGCACTCTAAGTCCAGGGGGCAACCATGTTCGGTGAGGCGCGTCCAGCCTCCCGGCAAACGGGGGCTTGTCTATTGGTGAAGATAGTGGTTGTAGATTGGGGTATTTGGACTGAAGGAATACGAGGGAATCCGGAGTGTTACAATTGCATTGAGTGATATTCTTGTTTTTTTATTATTCCAAATGAATCTTGATATGGTTCTTTGAATCTCCATGAAAAACTGATTTGGGACAGTAACTGTTAATGTTCTGACACATACAATAATTTGAATAGTATTATAATTTTGACTAGAGGTTTCCTTTGTTATTTGCATTTCTAGTTATTGTGTTGTTTAATCCTGATTTCCGTAATAACTTTAAGGTAATGGGGATATTAAGATCTAATATATTGGATTTTTTTCTCATTAATTTTATAATAGGTAACTTTACTAAATTGTTTTATTGTTTCTCTGGCTGATAATAATGAGGAGATTAGGTCTGTTAGTATTACATCTTTTTTAATTAGTATTCCATTAATATAGATTTTTTCTCTTATAGCTTGTGCCAATGGTTCTATTGCTAATGCAAAATTTAAGGGCGACAGTGGACACCCTTGTCTCGTATGGTTGTTAATATTAAATGTTTGAGATATCATGTTGGATGTGAACACTGCAGCTGCTGGATTTTTATATAGTGCTAACATGGCTGTTAGGAATTTTCAGTATATGCCCAATTTCTTAAAGGGACAGTTCAGTGGAAATTATCAATATTTGTTAAATTGTTAGTTTGTGCAATGCATACTTAGTTATTCTACATATTCTGTTCCATTTTGAAAAATCTGTTGATTTCATGACCTTTGCTGTTCCCTGCTGTTGACATTAGTGAGCTGACATTTCAGGTTCTAACGGTCCTTCTTCCCAGGATGCACCACATCCTTGGAATGTTCCTTACAGTTATTTCTACTGATTGGCTGTTGGATGGGTCAAAGATGCTCAGATCTCTACTGAGTAACTGAATCAACCCAGGCACTGGGTCAAGGGCAAGACCATAATGGTCTCTACTAGGGGTCCTGCAAACAGCAGGTCAGTATTTCGGTTGCATTCATGTATACACAGACAAATTGCTAAATTGGCAGATTAAGGTCATTAGGGTGGAAAAATACTGCTCTTTTTTCTGAAAAGCATATGTATTTGCACTGAACTTCCCCTTTAAGTGCTTCTATCATATAATCCCAATAAATTCAGTCAAACACCTTCGACATCTAAAGTTAAGAATATTGCTGGGTATTTTTGGTATTTTATCCAGTCTATTACCCTTCTTGTGGCATTATAAGGTTGTCTTTCTGGAATAAAGCCCATTTGATCTGGGTTGATTAAATGTTTGAGCAGAGATGATAACCTGTTTGTTAATATCTTAGTATATATTTTGATATCAGTATTTATTAAAGAAATGGGTCTATAATTGGTAAGATTAGAGAATTCTTTGTCGGATTTGAGTATTGGTACTATTAATGATTTGGTCATTTCTGTAGGAAAGGATCCTATTTCTGTTGCTTTATTGAATAGTTAATGTCGGTAGGTATTAAGGATGTGTGCATAAGTCTTGTAATATGCTTGTGAAGGTTCTCATTCATCCAGGTCATGGTATATCTGTTGTATTTAGTTAGATCAACTGGACTTAAAGGTAAAGTATTTGAAATGAAGAAACCAAGCCTAAATAGGGGTGGGGGTGGATCGACACTAACTGTCTGCCATGTACAATGCTGTTTTGACACCTTACCCTGTGCATTTTGGATAACACCCCTTAGCCTCAATGGATCCACACCTTGCATTCAATGGGTTCCTAACACCTGGCTGTCATATGCTAATTGGGACTTTCAAAGGTACTTATATTTCCAACAGATTCTTGTACAAGTCATTCTGAATTGAGAAAGCCAGTTGGGTGACTAGCGAAACGTCTTTAAGAACTAAACTTCAAGTCCAGTTGCTTTAACTGAATACAACAGATATCTTGTAATATTCCTTTAAGAATCCGTCATTACCTGGGCATTTATTGTTTTTGAATTTTTGTATTTGTAATATTTCTGTTGTATTTCTTTGTTTAGGTAGTCCAATTCTTCTGCTTTCAGTTCTGGTAAGTGCAGCTTGTCTAGAAATTTTGTAATATTTTTTGCTGGGTTATATGGTTGCTTGTCTTCTCTTAAAGGGGAACTGTGGTCCAAAAATGACTTAAGGTAAATTGAGGTAAATTGATAGGAAATACTCCAGAGAATTTTTGCAATTTATTTCCATTGTTTATTTTGCATAGTTTTGAAGATATTTACATTTTTGTGTGTGATATGGCAGCAGCATCACCAGGTCCCCTGCACTTCCTGCTTCCTGCTCTGAAATTGTCAGTCAATCTGTCCTGTGTCTCTTCCTCTGCTTTGCAGCCCCCCTGGTCCCTCCCACTCATGGACCCCATGGTTCCTCCAGTTGCAGGCCCCTAATGGCCCATTATCTTACAGCCCCATGTGACCCTGCCCACTCACGGGTGCCTAAGCCCCACCCAGTCGTGGGTGCCTAAACCTTGCCCACTCGCAGGTTCCTAAGCCCCGCCCACTCATGGGTGCCTAAGCCCCGTCTACTTGTGGGTGCCTAAGCCCCCCCGATTGAAAACTCTGTGGAATCAGCCTTTTCAGGCAGAGTGTGAAACAGTCTGAAAAGGCTGTTTTCACACAGTGAAAGAGAAGGGCTGTAGATTCCCTTACCTTCTCTGTCAGGACTCACACAGCAGAGAAGAGGAGGGACTTCCTGTCTCCGTCCCACACTGAGGGAGTCTGAAGCTGTACTGGCCGGCGGCACTGTGCAGGAGAAGCCTCAGAAATGCCACAAGTCAGCCTCCCACCCATTAACTTTCTGGTAAGTAATTTCTGTATATCTTGGGCTGTGGAGCAAGTAGAGAGGTGGTTGATGGCTCGTTTTAAAGGTAGGAAACTGGCCTTTCATTTAAACTCAACTTGTTTGGAGACCACAGTTCCCCTTTAAGTTACATAAATTTTCACAATATTTACAAAAAGCGTTTGTTATCTTTTTTGGAGTAACCATTTATCTGATATTAATAGGTCAATTCTTGAATATGTATTATGTGTTTTGGAATAAAATGTATGTATAGTGCTTTTCTAGTGGGTTTAAGCATCTCCAACAGTCATAGGTCTTCCATCATAAGGTTTTCTGCTAGTATTTTATTATTTCTTTTGTTTTTTGCGTTAGCTGTATCTTTCCATGGTTTGATTGAAGTCTCCACATATTAGTGTATTTGATTTTCATTTTTATTATTACTTTTTTTATAAATGAGATTTGTCTTTTGTTGGAGGCATATATATTGGTATTATATATATATATAGTTTATGGGTGAAGTTAATAGGATCTTTTTTTAAGAAGTGTGACTTGTATACAAAGCAAAGTATGTCTACTTTTTTCCCCTTCATTCCAGATTCTTTGTCTTCTTTAGGGGGAATTTAGTCCTCTAACATCTGACAGTATATTAAGTACCATTATTTATTTACTATAGTATTAGTTGTCATTTGAGTATTTTTGTAAAGCCTTTGAGTCTTAATTACATAAAACAAACTTTAAACATAGTAAATACAAGCAATACTGTATAAGTAAACCTATTGTGGAATTGGGTTTATTCCACAAATGAGGTGGAACTTGGATGCTGTTTCTCTTTTCTAAAGGGACTGTATGTTCCAAACCAAAAAGAATTCCCATCATGTTTCACCCATAACTTTAACATAAATACATGTGGCATATCCAAAGTCTATGTCGGATTTGTGAGAAAACAATATATTTGGTTCATTTTTCACTTGTACTTTGACTTTTGCTAGTTTTATCATAGATCTAGTTTAATTTGTCCTTTAATTATCGCCCCCGGCGAGAATGGAGGCCAGGATCTTGACCCCCTCCTCCCTCAGATATTTCAAGATGCCTTCAGTAATCAGCCATTTCAAACAGCTGATTGCATGTATCCGGTCTTTTGAACAGCTGATCACACGTATGTTTTATTCATACATGCGATCAGCTGTTTAAAAACAGCTGGTCGCAGAAGAGTTCTTGGGCATGTTGCAGACCCTACTACCGTCTGGCCCTCCAGCAGGGGTGGTAGTTATACCACTGTTGTCAAATATACTCTTTGAGTTGTTGACTTTAATTAAATATTGCTGTATATATTTGCTGTATATTTGTACATTTTAATACAGATTACAGGTGTTTATTTTCCAACTTCTCAGTTGGATTCATTACTGAATGTACTTTGCAGGCAAGCAAATACAGATTTTTAGCAGTTTAACTCTAAGAAGATGTACAACAGCAAAGATTTATGGGTAAAGCTTGGCACATTGATCAGGTAACAACTATTCCAAAGACAATTTCTCTTACAAACCCTGTACAGACAGGCAGCTCACTCCTCTCTCCCCTTTACTCTATTTATCTTGCTGGATCACTACTCATTTAGTTATCTAGTAAGATGGATAAACATGTTGGGGAGAGGTTTAACACTTGCTAGAAACAGTGCTTCTTTGTCCGCTTCTGCTGACATTTATATAGCAGGTGTATGAGGTTTTAATCATCTGTACATCCAGTTCCCCAGTGATGACTTTGGAATAAGCGATTATTGCCTGTTGAAAAAAACTGCAGCCTGCTGCAAATGTTTTAAACACAGCTGGAAAGAACTACTGATTTGAACAAATTTGGCCTCCATCTAAAGGAACAGTTGCAATCCAGTTCAGACTGAAAACCTTAGAAATTTCTATAGCCTAAATTGTCTCTCCTCCTCCTCCTGCTTGTGAAGGTTCTCATCTATACAGGTCATGGTACTTATTTTGTTTTCAGTTAGATCAACTGAACTTAATTTCTTGAAGACATTTTGCTAATCATCTAACTGGCTTTCAAGTGTACAATGTAATCAACACCTTGCATTCAAGAAGGTCCCTGACACCTTGCAGTTATATGCTGATTTGGACATTCCAGGGTATTTATTGCCAACAAATTCTTGTACAATTCATTTTAAATTGAGAAAGCCAGTCAGATCACTAGTGAAACATCTTCAAGAACTTACCTTCAAGTCCAGTTGATCTAACTGAATACAACAGATGTCTCTCTGTTTTTTAAGGGCTAGTTCACACTAATCTTATATATTAACAAATCAGATAATATGCACACCTAATAATCCCACCCCTCAAAGCAAGCATTAAGAATGCCAGTAACCCGTGGGTGGTCTAACCCATATCATAAAGGAATTATAAAGAAACGTAATAATTATAGTTATAATGATGGAAAAAAAAACACTCACACTGTATACAGATTGGTCTAGGTGCAGACGCCCTAGACCCTTCACTGGGAAAGTATACTCGGTCCACACCAAAGAACAATCCCCATTAGAGGTTACTGCATTCAAGGGGAACAGGGATCGAAACATGAAATACTAAGCGGCTGAAAAAGGCAAACGGGCGCGATAAAGAGCGAAAAGTATTGCAGCGAAAACTTAACGCATCTAAGAAGACTGCATTGCGAAAACCATTCGAAACCAGAAAAGCCCACTAGAAAATGATGTCAAGTTCAAAATGGCCACCTCACATTTACCAAGAAGTCAGCCATGTCTTATTTAGTCAATCTTCTTAGAATTTCTCAATTGGAATACAATTTTCTTTTGCACTGCACATTCGCCTTTCTAATGCGCGTTCGCTTTTCCAAGGCATATTCCATTATAATGCGCGGTCGCCTTTCTAATGCAGCGTTCGCTTTTCCAAGGCATATTACATTCTAATGCGCGATCGCCTTTCTAATGTCGCTTTTCCAAGGCATATTACATTCTAATGCGCGATCGCCCTTCTAATGGCGTGTTCGCTTTTTCAAGGCATATACCCATTAGAATGCCTTTTTGCTCAAACAATGACTTTTCACCACCTTCAGGGTCGCGCTAATCTTTCGCTCTTTTTAACGCAAAAACCACCTTTCGCTCTTTTATAAATCGCGTTATGCCTTTTCGCTCCCTTTTCGCTAAAATTACCATTGCAAAGTAAGGCGAAAAGGTATATCTGTTGTATTCAATTAGATCAACTGGACTTGAAATGTAGTTCTTGAAGACGTTTCGCTAGTCATCCGACTGGCTTTCTCAATTCAGAATGATGAATTGGAAAGCCAGTCGGATGACTAGCGAAACGTCTTCAAGAACTACATTCAAGTCCAGTTGATCTAATTGAATACAACAGATATTACCATGACCTGGATGAATGAGAACCTTCAGAAGCATAAGGCGAAAATGGTTTAGCGATAGCTCGCGGAAACGGTTTCGCCATTCGTTAACGCTACCTTTATAAATAGCGTTAACTGTCTTTTTGGCGAAAACCCATGCGAAAAGCGATTGCGAAAACATTTCGCTACTTTTCGCTCTTTTATAAATATGCCCCTAAGTGTTGTTAATTTATCTGATCATACCTTAACTGCAACAGAATTGAATGTTTTGACACGTGGTTTATCTTTCTGTCCAAGTGAGGATTTCAATTTGTTCAATACTAATATCAATGTAAACTAATTGGTAAGAGAATGAATGTTGAAAAAATAGTTTATTGATATTCAGACCTGTATTTGTCTTATTGAACAGATACCAAATGCTGTTAAGGGCAGTGGGTTTAGTGATACAGTTGATTTACAAAATTTACAGACCTTAGTATCTCTCCTGGATCAACAAGATGTTAGAGTTGATCAGGATAAGCTTAAAGCTGATCTGACTATATACTTACATACGTTTAGTAAAAAATCTTTTATCCGCATCAGTGTAGAACTAGTGCAGTCGATATGTTTCAGAATTTGGTAGAGACAGCTCTTATTGAACTTAAGAATAATGTAGCTAATTTTTGTTACAAAAAGGCCAACCTATCTAAAGTGAAAGGCTTACCCTTCATTCACTTAAAACAAATCCCAATATTTTAGTGAGAAATGCTGATAAGGGCTGATCCGTGGTAGTGTTGAATAAATCAGATTATAAGAAAGAGGCATTACGCCAACTCTACGATGGTTAAATTATGCCAACTTCTTGACGGTAACCCAACTAATTTGTTTAAGTGTGAGTTGATTAAAATCATTGATGATGGTATTGCAGTTGGGCTTATAGATCTCTCCATGAAGGATTATTTATGGCCCACTCACCCGATTATTCCTATTTTTCATTATCTACCAAAGATTCATTAGCCTGACAGACACCCCCCCTGGGTAGACCTATAGTCCTGGGTATTGGTTCCCTGGGGGAGGGTCTGTCAGAGCTTATAGATGTTTTACTAGTAACCTCTAGTCTTGAGATTGAATACTTATATACGTGATACCAAACATGTGCTGGAGCTGCTTCACTCTTTGGAAGTAGATAATGATTGTAAGCTAGCCTCCATTGACATTAGTGCCCTGTATTTGTGTATCCCTCACCAGAAGGGCATTTTAGCAGTACAGTACCATTTGGACAATTACAGCTCATACAATAACTCCCAAAAGGTCTTTATTTTGGAAGCCGTTTGGTTTCTTTTGACGCATAATTTTTTCATGTTTGATTCTGTGTTTTTTATTCAAATAAGGGGAGCTGCTATGGGGGGCAAAATTTGCCCCCACTTATGCAAATTTGTATATGGGGTGGTGGAAGGAGACTAACATTTTACCTTATTTATCCTCCATTGCCCCCTATAAATATTTGAGACTCCTAAAACGTTACATAGATGATTTATTTATAGTATGGACAGGTTCTGAACAAGATTTTATAGACCTTATGTCCATCATTAATTACAGTGATCTAAATTTAAAATTCACCTATTAATTAGGCAATATGTCCCTTAACTTTCTAGATATTACTATATATCGCCAAGGAAATACTCTTTAAACTACTATTTATTGGAAGCAGACTGCAGGAAATACAATCCTTCACGCTACTTCATGTCACCCTTCTCACAATTTCAAGGGCATCCCACATAGCCACTTCCTCAGATTGAGGAGGAATTGTTCCCAGTTTGACGATTTTGTTATCCAGTCATGTAAATTAAGGGATAGACTACTTGACAGAGGTTATCCTATGTCAACATTGACTAAAGCATTTCAAAAAACCCTCATCCGCGAAAGATATGAATTAATTTGTAGAACTGGGGATGAGACATACCATAAAAAAACAGCTACTTCTAAGAAAAATAAAGGTTTAGGTATTAGTCATGTTGGTTTTAATACTGCCTCTAAGAGTTAGGCCAAACTGCTGCATTTTTTTTGCATTTGCGCTTGTGTTTTTATCAGATCATTGAAAACGCGGCAACGCACCGAAAACGCACGTTTTCGGGTGCGTGGCAATTGCTATTTGCATTCCGCATTTTTAATCGCATGCTTTTTCCTATACCTAATGAAGAAAATGCATGTGCAAACACAACAATACTTACCTGTCCTCCATGAGGATAAATTTTTAAAAGACATTTTGGGTAAAGGGATAAAATCTGTCCGGCGACAAGCAGTGACTCTTGGTAATATACTGTCTCCAAGCTGGTTTTCAAGCACAATAGAATCTCAAAAGAATTGGTTAAAATTCAAGGGTATGAATAAATGTGGGAAGAATCGCTGTTTAAAGGACCTGTAAACTCCAATATTTTTTAAAAATGACTAAGTGCCATTCGTTTCTATTATTCACAGGGAGGTGAGAACGCTTATTCTCACCTCCCTGTGAATAATAGGACGAGCGGGGGACCAGGAACTTACCTTACTCGCCGCTCCACGCGCAGCCGCTCAGTCTCTGACAGCCGCTCTGTCCCGACCACGCGCCCTATCTTAGGCGCATGCGCGCCAATTCAAAAGTTAGGGCGCGCGATCGGGACAGAACAGCTGTTCAGAGACTGAGCGGCTGCGAGTGGAGCGGCGGGTAAGGTAAGTTCCTGGTCCCCCGATCGTCCTATTATTCACAGGGAGGTGAGAATAAGCGTTCTCACCTCCCTGTGAATAATAGAAACGAATGGCACTTAGTCATTTTATTGTGTTTAGTGTTCCTTTAACTTGTAATTATGTCCTTACCTCAACAATGTTTAACAGTACAGTTACGGGAAAACAATTTGCCATCAAATAATATATCAATTGTGACATCCCATGGGTGATATATCTCCTGATGTGTTCACACTGCTCTATTCAGTATGTGGGATGTACTTCTAGAACCCTCAAATCCAGAAGAGAACACGTCAGGGATATGCGTCTAAGGTAGACGTGGTGCGTGTTTGGACACAACATTAAGTAAAGCAGAGCCAAAATGGATTTTTAACCTTGGCACTAAGATTCCCAAGGGCCTTAATTGCACTTTTGACATTACAGGTTTTGTTGGATAATAGGGTATTGCAGCCTTAGACACTAACAGGGTTATTCAATAAATGTTCTTATCGCTTAAAATGGTGCTAATTTTGCCCCAACCAATCAGATATTAGCTTTCAAATGTTAAATAAGATCTGGATTGGTTGGGGCAAAATTAGCACCATTTTAAACGATAAGAACTTTTATTGAATCTCCCTGTAAGCCTGTGTATATTATGTATATTATTATCTATATTTATAGTTAGTATAGATATAAGGTTTTCAGATAAGCTGATAAGCTAACACTAGCATTTAGTTAGTGATTTTTACTTGCATTTTTATTATTTTCTCAGATCTTTTTTGTTTACTCTATTCTATATTTATTATTTTCATTATTTTCCAACCTTTTGGTTTTTGTTTGCATCAATAATGATTTCAATAAGTGTTTATTATATCAAGAAGTGTTCCTAATTTGTATATGATAGTTACCTTAAAGAGACGCTGTAATTATCTTTATGCTTCTATGTATCGTTTCAAGGGGAGGTGCTTTCAGCACCTGCAGGTACTTAAGGTCCCTCCCTTTCCTTCTATACTAGAGCCTTTTCTCTCTCTACCTATGACTAAGTACAATGCTGTATGAAACGTGTCAGGTGTTTAGGACGATTTTAATGGATTTATAATAAAAAGTTGTTATTTTAACTTTATGAGGCTTCTTATTCTGCTTCCATCGTTGTGCAGCTCCTTTATGGATTTTGGTCTAGTTCACACTACACAACATGCTGTTTACGATGCATGCCTTTTGCAAATGCAAAGGCAATTGTTCACCCATTACATGTGATCAGTAGTGTACTTACAGGTACCTTGGCAGGATTTTACACTTGGCCCCCAGTCCTCCCTTCCATCCATGGTCCTCCTCCCCCCAATTGGTACTTACACCAATACAGCTGGTTGTAGTAATGACTGGCACTGCTATCATCAAGGTGCCAGGCTGCCGACAACAAAGCTCCCTTTGGCCCTGACACCTCCTCTATGATCAACATGTTATACCAGTGTATGTGATGCAATGCTGCTTTTACAGTGCACTGCAGCACAAATGTATTTCTGTTAATGTAAATGTTTCCAAATAAATATAGCATTTCTGCTGTACTTTTGAGTTGCTTAGTGCAAATGAGTTGCCTACCAGATTTTAATTTGCTTTAAATGCAAAAACTAAGGCCTGTTGCACACAACCAGACTTTTGGCCTCTAATCCTCATAACTGACTTACCAGTGAATATAACCATTGGTAAGAAGAAAACAGACAATATTTTGGTCTGACCATTGCTTTGCACATAGCAATATGCAGGATTAACCATGATAGTTTAATGATTCTAGATGACAGATTTTGACAAACAAAATTAGGCAGGACCAGTCAGTCAGCTGGTGTAGTCTAGAATAGTATTATCAGATGTTAATACTATGAAGTCTACAGTATTAACTGTATTATATATTTTTTATCTATATTAAGTTCTTTACTTTATATCAGACTATATAATCTCTTCTGGTATTTCTTTGACAAAGATATGATTAAAGACATTTAAATAAGTCTCGCATGAGTCTTCATAATTCATTCTGTAGCGAATGACAGTATATTTTCAAATAGATGGATCATTAGGGTGTAATGATGCTCTCTGAAAAGTTTGTCCCTTGAGGCTTCGTAACAAAGCAAAATTATAGAAATGATTGTGACTAGTTGACTTTCATACATATTACTGTAGACAAGCTTCCTAGAAATTGTTTGTGGTCAGTTATACTTTAAATTAGAATAGTAATAATAAGCAGGCAGTAAGAGTAATGAATAATATATGTGCAGCTCTATAATAATTGATTTTACCTTGTTACATAATGAAAATATGACTAATAAGCAATTAAGTAGTAGCATTTAATGTATTCATTAATATACTATCAGGGAGATTCAATAAAAGTTCTTATCGTTAAAAATGGTGCTAATTTTGCCCAACCAATTTGTCTCTACTGACTTTTTTCCAGCTTAGATTCCTTCCCCGATCTTAGAAGTGTAAGTCACTCGGATGTTCCAGTATGTGGGCTTACTCTGCATGCGCTCACAGATGTGTGTGTGGGTTTTTTTTATTTAGTGCATTCTACATTAGTATTTCTCTCTCTTTCTTTCCACCCTCTATGATCTTATGAACTATGATCCTCTGCAGTTCTTAGGGCTAGGCCACACTAGCGCGTTTTGTTGCGTGTTCGCGTTTTGCGCTCGCAATTTTCGCTAACATTGAAATCGCGGTGAACTTTTTTTGCACAATCGCTTGCGTTTTCACTTTAAAGATAGCGAAAGCGCGAGCACAAACGCAGAAATAGCACGCGCTAACGCACAGAAATCAAATGTGTAAATAACGCACGCTAACGAGATAGCACACACAGAAAGCACACGCAGAAAGCACATACGCGATAACAAGCAAAACCTGGCGCGCTTGGTGCATTGTAGTGTGGTCTCACCCTTAATGTTTTAAAACAAAAAACCAACCATAGGACCAACTTGCCATACTTCCCAGGGTGAAGACCTAAACTGAGGTACCAACATAATCAAATCAATTCATATTGAAAACTTTTAAAATGAGCCATCAATCACCTCTCTATAAATGCAGGCATAATTTTATAGGTCTAAAGACCCTCCTTTACTATGTTCAAGGATAACAATACTGTCCTTTAGACCCCCCCACTCCATTTGAAAGTACCCAGTTTGAGGACCCAAACAGCATGTCTTCCAATTGGTCAACATGCAGCATGGAAGTAGGAGGTGAAAAAGATCATGCTGGCAATCGCAAATTTAATTGGTAAGTGCAGGAGTTAGACACTTAACCCAGGGATGAGGACCTAGCGGTTTAGATCCTCACCCTGAGTACTTTCAAATATATGAAAAAGAAGATAGGATATTGAGAACAGTTGTCCTTTAATTCCCCACCACAGCTAAATATTTAATGACATGCTACAGTGCCAGCTCGCTAAAGTAAGACTCTTTCCAGGGCATATTTATGAATCACTGGGCCCCCAGCAAAACTATGATGGGGCCCCTATCTGTGCTTTATCCATAGTGGTTTTCTGGGAGGAGGCTATATCTGTCATAGGAAAAATAAGAAGATGGGGCCCCTTGGCTCCCGGGCCCCCCTGCAGTTGCTCCCCCTGCTCCCGACACTTTCTATATTTGTGCATTACAATGCATTTTACAAGAATTCGTAAAATTAATCTAATACCCATACATGAAGCATATTGACTAGAACCAATGAGGCGAGATCGAGGAAGACAGAACCAATATACTCTGCATGCAAGGTTATATTACCAAAACAAACTAAATGAAAACAGAGAAACAATCAGTCACACAATTACACTAAATTTCCTTTAAACCAAATATTTGCTATGCTTTATAGAGGCGGGGAAGCTGTATGAATGAAACTTAACATCAGGACTAATGCTGAATTTTTAGTGCTGTTTTAAGTTATTATAGATGGTATAATATTGTAATATTATCATGTATTTTAGTGACACTAAACAACACTTTCTGGTCAGCGCAGTTCAAGCTCCGTACTTACAGTACTGGGTTAGCACACATTTACAGTTGTGAAAAACATGCAGATCATTCTATACACCTGCCCCTGGTTTAAAGGGTAACTGTGGTCTCCAATTCTTCCAAACTAATAAGGATTATATATAAAGCCTTCCATCATACCTTCAAAATAAAACCAAAATCCCATCTCTAGATAAAATTTGTGAGAAGTTATTGCTGGAAAGATTTAGCAACATTACTTCCTGCTTGAACACTTCCTGTTTTCAGCCATGTGACCAGCCTGTCTGCATTAATAGGCTCCCCTTCTAAACTTGTCTTTTTTTCCCACAGGTAATTCTTGTTTTCCCCAGCATTAAGTCTTTACTGAGCATGCTTCTCCCCCGGGGCGGAGGAGTGGGCAGAGGTAAGGTGATGTCACTCAACCTACTGGAAGCAGGAAGTTTGAACATTCACCTTAATATAATTTCTCACAGGGTGAAGCAAGAGATGTGATTGTCGGCTCATTATAAAATAAATACAGCTTTCATTTAACCTTAACTTGTTTGGAGACCACAGTCCATTAAGTGACAGGCTGTCACCACACAGAGCATCATAGTGGAAGCACATCATAGACATGGGGGTTGGTTTCTATGAGGTATGATGGCTGTTTGAACATAAAGTACTCACTTTCCTGAAAGTTCTAGTCAACCTATAAAAGCAACACAATTGATTTCCCATATCCCAAATCTATAAGCAAAAGGTTCACAGGAAAATAAATCTAATGCATTTCAGATGTAATTCTGCTTTCTATTTCAAGCAAGGAAAATGAAAAAGAGGAAGCAAGGACTTAATGGATTTAGAAAACAAGTCATGTAATGTACTATATAGTTTCAAAAACTTCTCGCCTCTTCTCAGCATTGCTCTTTTTGTTGCTGGCTGCAGGGAGAAGATCAGAAGAAGAATTCTGTAGAGAGAGAAAGAAAAGCAGATAATAAATCTTTTGTATAACATGGAATGGTTGCAATGGTAATGAATAGAATCCCAAAGGGAAAATAACCATGTTTAAAGTGAATGGAAAAAGACTTGCCTTGCCTGCCAAGACGATTTCAGATGGTTTATATTTGACTTTATTGCCCTCTTCTTCATCTAGCCAAGGGTATTTAAAGGGAACTGTGAGGTTAATGTTTAGTTCAAAGGATGTTAAACAATGACAAGAGCAGCAGGAAAGGAGTTTATTATTTGCGTTATTGTTAAAGCAGCAGGAAGGAGCAAAGCTTTTATCATATAAGTAGCAACCATATTTTTTTTCATAGAGGGCATTCCAGGAAGTCCACACCATCAAATACCTTCTATTATTAGTGCATCAGTTTTAATTCTCACACTGTAGATGGGAGGCTCTGCAGACATGTAGCAGGAGTTTTCTTTGCATTTTATATGGTTTTAGATTTTCCCTTTTAAACCTTACAAACATTTAAAAAAAGGCATGACAAACAAAACAAAATAATCATTGCAATCATTTGTATGTGTATTATTGTCAGTATTCCTTTGGTTCCACTTTTTGACTCTTCTTGTATAGTGCGCTAATTTGCTCAGAAAGTGCCAAATCTTGGTCCGTATATGGAATTCCTGCAGCTTCTAGCCACCAGTCCCATTTTTTTAGAAATAGTTTATATCCAATGCTTTTTCCAGCACCATATTTCTATTGTTTCTTGAACTGATAGTATCTCCTCTGAATTGTAAATTCTTAGCTAGTAACATTCTGGTTTCTAGGGACAGTATACCATAACAAACTTAACATGTTCAGGTATTATAGCATAAAAAATATTTAACAGCCCAGCAGCTGGGACTGGTTTTACATACATCTTTGAGATCTTTTGAAATTGTCATAAAAACTTACTTCCACAATGCACAAAGTTTCAGACACAATAGAGAAGGTGAAATTGGCCCCTTTTTATATTGTTTTTATTCGCGGAAGAAACTTGGTGCCATTGTAGACTCTCCTCCTTTGACTGAGGACAACGATCAGCTGTTTTTAACTGATCACACATATGAAGGAAACATTCGCACAATCAGTCATATCAGTTCCAGAAGTTCAGGTCCGTTCTTTTAAACAGTTGACACGCATATGTTTCCTTCATATGCGCAATCAGCTTATAAAAACAGCTGATCACAGAGGTTGTGACGGGCCCTCTTACCGTCCAGGCCTCCCCCTGGTCACGGGAGTGGTGGTGTGGTAGTTATGCCACTGTAGAAAATGGGTATTCCTCTCTGTATAGGTCTACCTGGAAGAAATACATTTTCTTTTTAATGTGCCTTTTACTTCAGATATAGTAAATTATTTACTATAAAAAAAAGTCTAATCTGAAGAACTTGACATAGCTGTGCCCCTAAAATAGCTGCCTCAAACATTTAATTCCTTTATACATTCTTTTTTTTTTTTTAGTAGATTACCACCAGATTATTCAATAAATGTTCTAATGGTGCTAATTTTGCCCCAACCAATCAGATGTTAGCTTTCAAATGTTAAATAAGTTCTGATTGGTTGGTGCAAAATTAGCACCATTTTAAATGATAAGAACTTTTATTGAATCTCCTAATCGTTCAAAAAAGGGGCACCGAACCAATCAGAACTTATTTAACATTTGAAAGCTAACATCTGATTGGTTGGGGCAAAATTAGCACCATTTTAAACGATAAAACCTTTTATTGAATCTCCCTGATAGTACATTAAAAATCTGGTCATATTGCGTAAAGACTGTGGGCCTCATTAGTTGAAACAACACAGTCCCAAATACTCCGCAAAAAAGTGAAACACAAATGTCTTCTTGCTGTGCTTTACCATTCAGCACACAACTAGCTGTATTTACCAGGAGGAGCTACACGGGTTTCTGGAGTTAAAGTCACGCTAACTAATTCAATAATGCTTAGCGCAACTTTAACTCCTACTTTTCTCCAGCTGCACGGGTGTCACAAAAGACACACACAGAGATTTACCCAAGCTGATAGTGGCTCTGGGTAAATCTCCCCCAACATGTTTTAGCTTCAAAAGCTCTTTCTCAAGTGGAATAAGTGAAAGATACCAACCACAATATAATGGCATCCAACAGGAAGTGAGGCCAAAGGGGAGGAGTAACAGTCCAGGTCTCCACCTACTACTGCACTGTATAGCTCTCTTATTATTACTCACAAATGCACTGATGTTCTTTTTTTCTGTAATAATAAAAAAAAATATTAATAGTACACATCTATATTGTTTTAAATACATACAGAAATTTGGGCATCATCATTTTTAAAGCACACCTGATTTAAATACCATAATAGAAGGATTACTGCAAAGTTCCACAAGGGCTATAATATATTGAAACATTCGTATTATTTAATTACTGTATTCTGTCCTTGGCAAATAGGCCCAGCCCAGTGAATTGATAAGGCAGCTTGTATTATTTGGGATCTGTCTTCCTTGTACAATTCTCATTTGATTATTTTGAACCAAATCTCTGCTGTATCATAATATCACTATCATAGTATAGTATTTGAGGCTGATTAAAGACCTATCTATTTAGCAATACCTCACTTACACCCTGCTAGCATTTAGTGGCTTGTAGCAGACACCAACAATAACTTTACCCACCCTTACTGTTGCCCAATTCCACCCATATTGCCTTCACTTAAACATCCATATTTAAATTTTGCTTCAACTCTTGCTTAACATAAATACATACCCCTCCCGTTTCCTATTTTCTCTACCATGCCTAAACAAGGAATATCCTTCTAAATTTACAGCCCAGTCATGAGAATTATTTAACCATGTATTTACCATACCCATAACATCATACTTTTTTAGTATTATAGCATACCGTCTATAGTCAAGTATAAACCGACCTATCAACCAAGGTACCTATTTTTACCTGACAAATGAGTAAAACTGGTTGACTCGAGTATAAATTGAGGGTAGAAATTATGACCTTATTACTGCAAACCTGTAATAAGTTAATATCCCTTTGTGATATTGGAATGTTAAAACACAAACTCAATGTTAAAAAGGTACATTCCTCAGTAACCACATTAAAATGATAAGTGAGGCACCGATTACTGCTTTTATATCAAGGTGTTCTGCCTTCTGATTTTTGAAGCTTCAGTTGCCCTTTAAATTGATACTTTTGAAATAAAAAACCGAATTCATAGTCCCATACAGTATTATTAGACTTATTAGTCCCAATATACCATAATAATATCAGAATACAGTAGCCCCCTATTCCTTGGCAGATGTTTGCAAGATACAATTCCCAGTATGCTTTGGTTGCTAGGAGTTGTAGTTTCTGGACATCTGGAGTGGCAAGGTTCAGCATTAATGCACCCTACAGTATAACCACAGTTAATTGGCCCCCATAATGAAATAATCCAGTAATACAGTATATGGTAGTTTTCCTCCACAATAACATGTATTTATCCACAGTGCCTCCCCCCCTCCACTATACGGACTTAAGATACTCCAGCCGACCCTTTAACCCCCCATAGACCCCAAACAAATATTTTTAAAATAAAATATATATGGTACATTTTAACATCTGGATTAAGCAATGATATTGTTCTAAAATTTCCCATTCCAATTGGCTCTTTACCTGGTTCGGGAATGATAACAATCATTGCCCACAACATCTATTTAGGAAAGCTCACAGCTACTATACTTTCTATAAACAGCCCTGGGAGGAGATAATTAAAGCCTTTATAATAATCATAACTGAACTCGTCTGGTCTAGGGGCTTTGCTGGCTCTAAGGGGCATATTTATAAAGGATTGTCTTTTTCGCCAAATAATTAGCGCAGCACATCGCAGCGAAAATAGCGCCGTTTGGGGCTTCGTTAAAAAAGCGAAAAAAACACTTCGCGGCTGAAAAAGGCGAACGGGCGCGATAAAGAGCAAAAAGTATTGCAGCGAAAACTTAACGCATCTAAGAAGACTGCATTGCGAAAACCATTCAAAACCAGAAAAGCCCACTAGAAAATGATGTCGAGTTCAAAATGGCCACCTCACATTTACCAAGAAGTCAGCCATGTCTTATTTAGTCAATCTTCTTAGAATTTCTCAATTGGAATACAATTTTCTTTTGCACTGCACATTCGCCTTTCTAAAATCGCTTTTCCAAGGCATATTCCAATATAATGCGCGGTCGCCTTTCTAATGTGCGTTCGCTTTTCCAAGGCATATTCCATTATAATGCGCGGTCGCCTTTCTAATATGCGTTCGCTTTTCCAAGGCATATTCCATTATAATGCGCAGTCGCCTTTCTAATGTGCGTTCGCCTTTCTAGTGCGCGTTCGCCTTTCTAATGTGCGTTCGCCTTTCTAATGTCACTTTTTCCCAAGGCATATTTCATTCTAATGCGCGATCGCCCTTCTAATGCGCGTTCGCTTTTTCAAGGCATATTACCCATTAGAATGCCTTTTCGCTCAAACAATGACTTTTCACCACCTTCAGGGTCGCGCTAATCTTTCGCTCTTTTTAACGCAAAAACCACCTTTCGCTCTTTTATAAATCGCGTTATGCCTTTTCGCTCCATTTTCGCTAAAATTACCATTGCGAAGTAAGGCGAAAAGGGTTTAGCGATAGCTTGCGGAAACCCATGCGGAAAGCGAATGCGAAAACATTTCGCTACTTTTCGCTCTTTTATAAATATGCCCCTAAGTTTTTTTTTATAGCATGCCCGATTTCAAAGTCTGTAATAGGTTGGTCTTTCTCAGATATGATGGAAGGGAGAATGTCTCAAGATAATCATAGATCACAGAAACAAGAGTTTGATTAGAAGACCCTTCCTCCTGTAAGTTATATAAAGTTTCCTTAGCGTCTCTGGGGTGATATCATTTCTCCCCATTTGCGGTAATAATATATAAAACTTGGGAATTTTTGGAACGTGACTACACATTATGATCCATCTACTTGCCTGCCTTATTGTTACTAGAATAAAAATATGCCACTGACTTTTGTATGCATCAAAAATGAAACAGTACTAATTTATGCAACTCTTTTCTTGCCACTTTCAGCACATTTTTTTACCTTGTGATAATTTATGAGCTAGTTCTAATTCAGCAATTTCTGAAATTAAACTCTGTGGACAATATTATTTCTCTTGTATGCCATGCTGCCTCTTGTATCAGTGCTCTCTGCATTTAAGCTTAATGCACTAACCTCAGAGTTGTACAGTATAAGAAGCAGTGTCTTGATGAAAGGCAAAATATTCATTTCACCTTTAAGTTTAGTTTTAATTTGGTAGTCTTTCAGCAAAAGTTTGCTTATAGTGCATGCTCCAGAAGAAATCTAGAAAGGTGCCTGCTGCAGCCAGCCTTTTTAGATTTCAGTAAACATGATACACGCTCCATACACTCCCCCCTACCTCCCCAATCTCCACTCCCCTATGTGTTCACATGGGAACAAGCATTTAATAATCAGTCTGTATGGCATGTTATAATTTACCAGTCTGTGAGGGCATCTTATATTTTACCCATCTGTGGGCATCCTATATTTTACCAGTCTATACGGGCATCTTATATTCAATGTGGGCATTTTTTTCCCCTGCACATGCCAGAGTCCTTACTGAGGACAAGGAAGTAGCAGGCTCCAAGACAGCTCCTACTCTTCACTTTCTTGGACTTTGAACAGGTACTGCAGGAGAACCACCAGGAGCAGAGGAGTAAGGTATGGATTTTTTTTCCCACTACACAGTGGGGAAAACTTTTGTGTGGGGGTGGACATGCCTTTTAATAGAAGTAATAACGTATTGTCTTGGAAATGAAAAGATTTAAGAGAAGGGAAACTAACGTAATAAGGGGAACGAAGGGGCTTGACTATGAAACAGATTAAATAGGTTAGGGCAGTATGGGATAGGATGTGTTACCTCTCTGCTCCAGCACTATTGCATCAACCGAGGCTAATAAAAGGCACTTAAACAACTTTAAACTAAACAATATATGTCCTTTTACCCCCCGATACCCAGATGACTAAGCCCAAAGGGAATAAATCAAGTGGATCGTTCAAGAAGCTTGAACAATTCGCCTGGAAGGGCCAGTCAGAGACCCAGTCAGAGACCCAGCTGCCATGCCTCCATTCCCACAAAAAGACAAGACGCACACCTCCCCCAGGCTCTAGCTCTAAACACCAAGAGCAGACATATGCCAACCAGTCTCCACCTACAGAACCCATGCTGTTATACAGGAGTCGCAGTGCTCCCTGGCCATGATGATCGAGGAAACTAGCTCCAACATTTCGCTCGTTAGACACGACCTCCAGAAAATAAGACACAGGGTTGGAGAAGCCGAGGAGCGGATATCCATGCTGGAGGACGCAACCCGGCCATTGCTGAACTCGATTGCTCACCTCCAACAAGCCACGAGGTCTAAAATCGACGACCTCGAAAACAGGTCATGCCGTCAGAACTTGTGCTTCCTGGGATTTGCTAAAGGAGTTGAGACACAATCCGCAGCTACATTTCTAGAAGACTGGATTCCCACCAAAATAGGCACCGACACAGTTCACGATCAAGCAGGCCCATTGTATCCCAGCCAAGGCCACTGTGCCTGGGGCCAAGGCCTCTTATTGCACGCCTCCTAAATTCACGGGAGAGAGACTGGATCCTCCGCCAAGCCCGATCAGCCCCTGACCTGACCCATGATAATGGCAGCATCCGCATATTCCCTGACTATTCTCTGGAGCTCCAGAGGTGCAGGGGCACATTTGGAGTGAAGTTAGAAGAGACTCCTAGCAGCCGGACTTACCTACTCCATGGCTCATCCAGCCCGTCTCCGAGTGGTGACAGACGGCAGGGTCAGGTTCTTCGATACCCCACAAGAAGCTTATACAGGCTGGACTCCAGATAAAGGGTAAGATAAGCAATAACCGTCTCCCTATGCATCCTCATGCGAGCCACACAATCAACAAACCTCCCCCTATACTAAAGACTATGGCCACCACAACGTGTATGAGACTCTCATCCAATGTCACAAGTACTCTGATCAGACCACCAGATATGTAATAAACTACAGAGCTCCCCATTCTCTCCTTGTCATCTATGGGAGTCCAATGTTGATAGAGTTTTCTGACTGTTAGATGTACACATGCTTGTCCCAGCTACCACCCTTAGCTCACCCAAGCTCAGGCCACAACAAATAACTTCCACAAACCCCATGGAACCCTCTAGATATAATTTCCTTTTTGCAAACTCACTCACTGACCAGTTTACTGTAATATATGCCCTCCACCTTTGGGATTTCCACGAGAACAATTATTATGGGAACTACAAGTACTCCAGAGAATTACCCTCAACCTGCCATAAGAGAACTGGCTAATCCCACCCCACATAGATCCAGAACTTGAACTATAAAACCTCAAAGTGGAAAGGATCACTGTTCTATTATTCTTGAACTAGCCAACAAACTTAAGCACACTCTGCAACCATAGAAGTATGTAAGAAAGAAATGAAATGTTAACGAAGAGAACTCCTTTTTAGCAGCAATAGAATATATTGTATACAGAACCAATGTTTATATGTAATAAGAAAAGTCAATATAACAAACTCTCTCTTTTCTGCCTATCCTTCTCCTTGTTTTCCCTTCTCCTCCCCCACCATCTGGAAGAGTGATTTGTATTTTAGAGATATATCATCTCCATCTGAATGGTCAGATATGTTTGTATCTACTGCTGACAGGCCTTAGACAAGTCTTAATATACTGCTTAAATAACCACAGGACCAAAACAATAAGAATACAAGGCAAATGCTATCCACAGGACTCTTGACCATCCACCTCTTCTCCCACCCCTCTCCCTTCCCCTTACCATTACCTACATGCTATCCCTTTAAGAGTTTAGTGGAACGGGAAACCTTGAGGGTATAGAATAATCTTATTGTGTTTATTTGTTTACTAATTCTAATATATACAAGATAATATTTGGCGAAATGCAAAATGTCTTACTATTATTATGGATAAATACTACTCTAAAGCAATAATTAACCTGTTTTCGGGATATGTATTTTGCTTGATACTCCAGGGGTGCCCATCTCCTGATTGTTCAAATATGCATTACAATTTATCCTTACAAGATCTGAACCCTACCTATATGGATGAGAGGGATACCACCCCCCCAGGGTGATTGTTAGGGTGATACCAAACTAACAATATCTACTGTTCTACCTTCCAAACTACCCCTAAATCTCCATCTGCTTTCCCTATAATAGACGGAGGTGGAGTGCTGGATCTTCGGGGAAGATGGGTCACATTGGATCCAGATTAAATATAATATAATATGGTGTTTTCTCTACTCTGTTAAATTCCTCTCTACTTTTTCTAACTCCATTGAGCTCACTAGTTCTTAATATACCAAACCCACTAGCTTAAACCTTATTTGTACATATGTTTGATTGAGAATACATAGGTGCCCCATCGGACCAGTACTTTATTTTTCTTCCTCAAGCTAAATATCCGGAGGCAGTAATACCCCACTAGGAAACTATCAATCCCTATCACAGGAACATATACTATAACGAACTTTGTTCCTTCCCTTTTAATATTCAAGATGGTGCCGACGGAGAATACAATATCCCCTCTTCAACTCTGCAGGAACTGCACTTAGTGCAACCCCACAAATTGCCAGGATTTCCTGGAGTTAAAGGTTATGCAGGGACCCGGACTGTGAACTTAGTTTAACATCAAACAAACAAAAACAAACATCTCCTTGTGAATAATATTACGCTCGGGGGACCTGGAACTTACCTTACCGCTGCTCCACTCACAGCCGCTCCTTCACTGACAGCCGTTCTGTCCCGACCGCGCGCCCTATCTTAGGCGCATGCGCGCCAATACAAAAGATAGGGCACGCGATCGGGAGAGAACAGCTGTTCAGTGAAGAAGCGGCTGCGAGTGGAGCAGAGCGAAGGTAAGTTCCAGGTCCCCCGAGCATAATATTATTCACAGGGAGGTGAGAATAAGCATTCTCACCTCCCTGTGAGAATATAGTTATTTTTTGGGGTTTAGGGGAGTTTACAGTCCCTTTAAGGCCTTCTTGAGGGGTCACCTTAACAGCACCATTAAATATATATAAAACAAAAACGTCCCAGTCTGAGAGGGAACTTTCCAGCCGCCTCATAGAAACTGAGAATAGATATATTAAAAAACCCACAGAACAAACAAGGACGAATTGGAACCTAGCACAAACGCTGTACAACACGGCTATTGCGGAAAAAACGCAAAGGAAAATGTTTTTTAACAAGGCTAGATACTTTGAACACAGGAACCAATTGGCCAAACTCCTAGACCAACTAGCACATGGCCTGGGAGGTACTAATAATATCCTAGCAGTCAAAGACCCTGACGGCAACATAACCACAAGTACACCCGATATATTACAAACATTTACGCGATTCTACCAAAAATGGTATCCGTCACAACTTGATATAACACCAACACAATTAAAAAGATATCTTAATAATATTGACTTCCCTAAGCTTAACCACAATGAAAGCGCCCAGATGGATGCAGATATTACAATAACAGTGATGGAGGCTATGGGTGAAATGTCAAATGGTAAGTCTCCCGGGCCAGATGGCATACCAATTGAAATATATAAAAAACACAGTGAACAGATTCTACCCCAATATTTTCACTTAATACAGCATATAACCGAACAAAAGACCCTCACACCCTCAATGTATGAGGCACATATTACGCTCATCCCCAAACCTGGGAAAGATACATTAGACTGCAGATCATACAGATCCATCTCATTACTCAACACAGACTATAAAATACTTACCAAAATGCTTGCAAACAGATCCACATCAATCAATATCCGGAAAACACTGATCCATTGCCAAGTTGATCACGATAACACCAAATAGGTATTATGCTCCCCCTAGATGCCCAAAAGGCATTTAACTCTGTTGAGTGGTCATATCTGTGGCACTGTATGTACAAATTTGGTTTCGGCCCAAAATATATTTAATGGACTCAACTTAAAGCTTCAATCCTCATCAATGGAACACACTCCACACCCTTTGCCCTCCACAGAGGCATGAGACAGGGATGCGCACTCTCCTCATATTTATTTGCCCTTGCAATAGAACCCCTTGCAATACAACTCAGAGCAAACCATCTTATAAAGTGTTTTACCCTAGGCATCCAAACCTCACTACTTAGTCTATACACAGATGACCTGATTCTATATCTGGCAGACCCAAACCAATCCTTAATCACAGCGCACAATATAATTTCCCACTTTGGCCCCCATATTAATTGGAATAAATCGGCCCTTTTTACATTAGACCCAAACATTAAACTACCACCAAGTATACGAAGCTTGGTTCCTGTTGTTCAAAGCTTTAAATACCTAGGTATTACTATCACCCAGACACCCGAACAATTTCTTGGACACAACATATACCCTCTGCTACACTGGGTGTGGAACAAAGTCAAGATATGGAAGCAGTTTTCCATTAACCTATTAGGTCGGGTCAATTTAATCAAAATTATAATTCTCCCCAAAATTCTATATACCCTACAACACTCCGCGACCAATATATCCCAAAGAATTTTTATGACTCTACAAAGTATGCTGCTCTCTCTGATATGGGTCTCGGGTCGTGCACGGACCAAATTCAGTACTCTTCAAATGTCTAAAACCTCAGCAAGTCTCGCACTACCAGACTTCTATCTGTACTATTTAGCTGGACAGTTCAAATATTTCACAGATTGGGTAGTTCTCCCCCCCTCCCAGATCCACAAGACACTCCCCCACCATCAGTATATGACACAGAGCGAATGCTCCACGCATACATCCCAACAATTCCCATCACATTTTTGGAAGCCCTCCACAAACAAATGGGTAAAATTTGGCAAGACACAGCAAAATATCTAGATATATGGGGTGTACTGGGGGAATCTGTATTGTGGCACAACAGCAAGAACCAGGTTTTAGCAAGATTTGGAGCTTCTGATTTTTGGGAAAACAAAGGAATCTTATACTTCCAACAAATTATACATAAAAATACATTAATAACATTCCCCAAAATGCAACAAAAATTTTCACTGACAAACTCAGCCCTATTCAGTTATCTTCAACTTCGATATTGCCTTATCTCTGCATTTCAAACCCTCAACATCCACATCACCCCACACCCCATAATTAAGATTCTGAAGGACCGGGCGGAGGGGCATCTGGTCTCACGAATATATCTATGTCTAATTGGCGCTTATATGCAAACCGCACAGATACAAAAATAGAACAAATATATACCTACACTTAGGGGGCGATGCAATATTGGGCGCAAAATGCCCAAGTCAGTGTAAAACTCACGCAATCCGATGTATCATCAGGTTACCGTGGGTTTTACACTGATTTTGCATTGCCTGCGCCATTTCCGAGAATGCTCGGAAATAGCGTGGCGCAGGCGATGCAAAACCGCCCTTAGTAAAGTTTTGCGCTTTAGCGCGAAACTTTACGCCACTGAATAGGAGGCGTTAGCCGGCGCACTTACCTGGCAGAGATCCCGCGATGTACAAAATCTCGCACAGGGATTTTTGCATCGCGGGAACTCGGGCAGGTAAGCTGCGTCGGAAAAAAATATTGCATCGCCCCCTTAGTGATTCCAACTGGGAAGAAATTGCCCAATCACATACACAAGTATCCCCATCAGCCAATCATAGAATCACACAATATTATATTCTGCACCAGGTTTACAGTATTTAACCCCACGTAGGTTAGCACATATATATCTTCGAAATGCCCCAAGTGCCATGGATTATCTGCTGATTTCTGGCATCTGATTTAGGTTTCGGCTTTCTGGAACAGAGTAATAAAAACCCTAACACAGATACTTCATATATCAGTACCACCAGAGCCTGGACTATGTATACTGGGGGTTGACGAAGCTAGGGGATGGACAAACACACATCACAAACTGCTACGCAGCTCCCTTTTCTATGCCAGACGTACACAAGCACCTAGGTGCGGAATGTGGAAAACTATAATTAAATCACTTAGCAAATTTAACAAAATATGGTCCCCCTGGTATGAATATATGGGGATATTAGAGGGTACTATTGTGATCGGAATATACACTAACCTGACTAGAAATGTTAACCAGACAACGAGAGACCTTTCCTCCCCTTCCCTATCCCTCCACCTCTTCCCCGTTGTGAACCATTCTATTTTATTCAATTTATATAAACGCTCAGGGATGTGAATGTATGTCATATTGCTCAATTTATTTGTAATTACTGTTATTAATATATGCTAATTGATGTACATTCTTAACCTGTTTTTCTAAATAAAACATGTTTAAAAAAGATAGGTTAGGGATGTTTAGATTGGTAAATTGGTGATTGTGTGCAGTGTCTAACTGGCCCACGGGGTTACAGGGGATAAACACAGAAAACAAAAATCTGAGGAAATGTCTTCATTTTAAATACAGAGCCAAAAGGACAGAATGCAATGCATTTTTAATAAACAATAGGAGTCACTATGAGTAAGATAGACATGTAAATGATTGATAATAGAGATATGAAATATGATGAGCCATATAATAAACTATCTGATGCATTGTTCACTAATAGGTCCCTTAAGACTAGTTTTATCTTCAGGTTAGAAAAGGTTTCTTTACAGTGAAAACTTTGGGACTGTCTTCCAGCAGATGTGATAATGGCAAAAATAGCTTTAAAAAGCAGTCTGGATACATTTGAAAAAATTCAAAAAAATGTTTTTAAATAACTGACATTACTGTCTTTCCGATTGCCATTTTTTTTAACCTCTCTCTTGGATCAATTGTTCCAGATAGGGCCCATGTGTACATGTACAGTTTTAAAGGGCATGTCCACCATCAAAACTACATTTTAACCCCATACTGGCCCCACTGTGTAGTGTTGAAAAAAATCATTACCTTACATCCCTGCTCCAAATGGCTGCCCTGCAATGTCCCTACAAAGTCCTAAAAAAGTAAGAAGCAGGAGCCTGGCCGTGTCCCAAATGGTCTCTGCCTCTTGTTTCTCCTCCGGGAGAATTATGACATGCGCAGAGAAGCCATCCCCCTCCCTCTCCCATCCCCAAATGCTATAATTAATTGTCAAAAAAAGACTGGAACACTACTTACTTTACTTCATTCCCTCTGCATCCTGTAATGACTGCAGCCACGTCTGTGATTGGCTGCCTCTCAGCCAATCACGGATGCCGCTGCAGGTCCAGCCCCCTGCTTGCAGTTCCAGCAAGCAGAGGGCCGGGTTTACAGCGCCGTGGGAATGAAGCAAATTAAGTATTGTTAGGAGCGATGTTTTTAGAAATAACTATAGTGTTTGGGGGTGGGAGAGGGAGCCCTACAAGATTTAAAAAAAATTGTGTGAGGGTGGACATGCCCTTTAAGGCACTTACCAGTACAATCTGGTAGCGGTTGTGTTTTGCACACATAGCAAACAGAGCCCACATAGTAGAGTCATCCTAAGCAAAACAATTTGCCTAAAAACAACTCTTAAATCATGCTTTGATTCACAAGCCAAATGAACACTTTAGCTGTACCATGGGTTGGTACCTAAAATGCTAGGTGATTCTCATCCCTGGGGGTACAGCTGTTACTTCAGGTACTTACCTTTTAGATGCCCTCACCACTTTTCTCTTGAATATTTGTAAATAAAGTTAGGCTTGGAGACAAATCTGCAAGCACCCATATCAAAACTTCTAAAGCCAATTATTTTGAAATCAAGTCCTCCAATGAAGACTACCAAGGTGGAGGGCCTAACCTGCTAGGTCCTCACTGGTTTATTTTGACAAGCTTGAAATCTTTATTTAAAGTCCTGAGCGCCCGCCCATATTTAGCTCCTCACCTTTTTGCCCTGGGGCCTAACCAATGGAAAGACACATACTGTTGTCCTTTAAATTAAAACAGGAGGTAGAATTACTTCTACTTCCTAATGAATTATGGATTAGGATGAGTTCAACAAAGGTATGCTATGTTTGACATGCAAAGAAAGTTAAATCAAAATCTACTGCAAAAATGTATATTGAAGCTCTGCCAGCAAAGTAATGGGTTAGAACTTAATATAATTATGCTCCAACTGTGACCCTTTGTTCTAAGTTTTGCTGAACCTGCCTACAGATACATAAAACCTGATAACTGCAGGTGTAGAATAAAGATGAACATTTGTGTAGTTTAACCTTTCTACCCTATCTAAAGTATGAGTGCCAAACTCCAAATGTTCATCATAAAATCATTGAATCAACAAAAACATGCACCATACATTGTTTCTAGCTACTGTAAAGTTCTTTTTTTCAATTTAGTTTACCTTTAAAGGCTCCTACACAGGTACGATGTTGAACCAGGCTAATGACCCCCAACCACAACACACAGCGGGCAGCGAACAGCCATTTCTGGCGATAATACCTCTATCTAGAATTACCATATTTTTTTTCTTGTATCTCTAGAACTTGATTTTGTGAAAAATTTGCATATTAGGATTTATCATTTAAAACGCTTTTCTCTTCCCATGCATTTCTATTTTTTTTTTCTATTTTTGGCCTATATCACAACATTTACTTCCTTATCCGCCATCCTTGACACTTAATTATCCCGAAATTCCAATCTTTTTGAGTTCATTTCATTTTTTTCCTCAGGTTTAATTCCTGTGTAGAGACATACTTACATTTTATTTATCTATTTCAAATTCCACCATTTTTATAAAATTTCAGTAATAGGACACATTAATTTGACAAACCAGAAAAACCCACATGGGAAGTCTCTATGTTATTAGATTCCCCACTCAATTCCACCAATACCTCCAAAATATTGAAGAACATCCTTATTCTTAGGATTACAAACTTTGTCTAAAACACATTTACATGCAAACAGATCTTTTATTATTTCAAATATATCCACTTTTGATACTGGGGCAAAATTGTTATTATAGGGAAATCTTACAGTTCTGCAAATTAATTACCCTTAAATTGCTTACATACTTCTTGCCTGTGTATACTTTCTTCTCCTCTTGTGGTACCCCCACTTCTGTCTTCTCCTCTTGTGGTACCCCCACTTCTGTGTCTCTCAGAATCACCAATGATCTTTAATTCTCTCTTCTTGATCCCAAGATTTCTCTTCTTTTTCAGACCTTAAACTTCCATACACTTTCCTTGTCTGTAATCCTCTCAATCAACATAATTTTAAGTGAATTTATTTCCTTTATTCCTTTAAACTCTCATTTAGTGTCTTAAATGTAATCATTTTTATTTTACTTGCATCTCCGCTGAATGTTAAAACAAGGAATTTTTTTCACTTGAATAAAGCCTTGAGAAAGTTTCCTTTCAGGAGTGGACCTCTGTATTTTTTAGATGTTACAGAAAGGAAACAGTGATTCTTCCCTTGCTCAGACTGGTTAGCTATCATCCAAAGAAGGGTCGATTTCATAGTCACAAATCTAATCTAATCTTTCCCTTTTAAGTCTAAGTACTATAGTGGATGGAATAAATTGTGACACATTTTAGAAAATCTTTGGTGTTTATTATTGAATGGCCCAAAACTAGCAGCTCGAATGGGCAGTCACCCACAAATGGTGGCATGTAGAGCCCAGAATTTAAACATAAATTGCATGCGAAAGTGATTGTGAGATCAATGGAATTAATTAGATCATGGTTGGGGTTATTCACAAGTGGTGGTTATGTACTGTAAAATGTAAGGTGTGCACACTGTGCAACTGGGTAGAAGAAAGGAAAGAGGTACGGCTAAAGGATGGAACTATTTGGAGATTAAAAGAGAGAATAACATTTATTTATATAAGAATGACATGAGGTTAAATATTTTTGGTGGTAAATAAAATAATTCTAGGACAAAGATGGCGCAATGTGATAAAAGTGATGCTCCAAAGGGAACTGAAATGGATCTATACGTTAGGGTCTCTAAGCCCGAAAGGGATTAACGAAGAAGTTCCTTGTTATTTGTAATTGTAAATGTAAGTATTAATGTTAAAATGTTTATAAGTATAAAAAAATTTTGGTCATGCTGCAGTATAAAAATGTTGTACAAAATGTTCCCATTTATTGTAAGTGTAAATAAAGTTTGTTGCTCGCTGTGTGTGAGTAAATTCAGCAGCCAGTCGGATGTTTAAGGCAGCGAAGAGAAGCCACAAGGACATTGAATTGATGTCCTACAGTCAGGGGGTGAAGATAAAGGACCTCATTCACCCAGACCTGCAGCGCTCTTTTCTTGAGTTAAAGTTCCACTAACCAATTTAATATCGATTAGCATGACTTTAACACCTTCAGTGTGCCGGCTGGGTGGCTCTTACACTAAACACTCGTGCAACCAATTTAATATTGGTTTTCCTCTAGTTTTAGTGGGATTATTTAACACCAGCTGATAGTTGCCATAAAAGTTAAGCTGTGGATAAACCCTTTTTTGGTATCTACTTACATCTGCAAACCCAGTATTGAGATTTATTCAGATTGTTTTCGACTCTGGGTAAATCGGTTCCGTAGGTCTGTGAGTACTTGAGTGAGGAATGTCTGAGACAAGTATACTTTGATTCTGCCTAAAGTTTGATTATATGCCTTTATATTGTATTACCATTTGACAACAGCCAGATTATTTGTATACAATGTTGTATTCAGTCTTACACATTGAAACTCCAACTTATGAGACTTTCAGGGAGATCCAATAAAAGTTCTTATAATTTTAAATGGTCCTAATTTTGCCACAACCAATAAGATGTTATTTAACATTAAATGGTCCTAATTTTGCCACAACCAATTAGATGTTATTTAACATTTGAAAGCTAACATCAGATTGGTTGAGGCAAAGTTAGCACCATTTTTAATAATAAGAACTTTTATTGTATCTACTGCCGACTATAATAGGAGACATTTTTTTTAGCATGATCTGGACTCTGATGTTATAATATCGAATTTGTTATAATAACTTTGGTTTTATGTTTTTTATACTAGAGTTGTTTATTTGGTACATAAATGTAACAACAAAATGTGAGTGTTTGTATGATATATATAAATTGAAAATTGAGGTATATTGTTGTCTTTTCATATTTATAGCAGGATGGGGAGTAGTGTGCATTGAGGGTGCACTTTTATCTTGACTACATTATAAGCCTTTTATATAGCCCATGGTGATGTGTTTCCTGGTAGATTGGTTGGCAAAGGAATTCAGGCATCTTTTTTGATTTAGGAAATAAACCTTAGAAATTCTGTAAGAAAAGTCTTGTCTCAGACATTCTTCACTTGAATACTCACAGTTCGACACAGACCTATGGAACCGATTTACCCAGGTCATTTACTAATGTTAGCTGGCGAAATTGCTGGACAGCTCAATATTTGAGTTAAGTCAAATGTCCTGTCAAAAAAATATCAGGCCAGTGCACCTCAGCATTAGTGTCTCTTCTCAAAAACCACTTGATATATCTGGAATGTGCTTACAGTAAAGGAGAAAAAAAGGGAAGGGAAAAAACAGGGTGAGCTAAAAATGAAGAGTGTGGTTCATGGTACATACTTCACTAGCTCAGCTACATGGTTTTAAAGGTGTCCCATGGAGCTGCCTCCTGAGGGCTGACGCACAATAGTAAACCCCAATGCAATTTATACTGCTATTTTAGAACTTAAAGTTCTTGCTTGAGGTATCGCAGCCACCGCAAGATATTCACCAGTTGGTGTGCGGCCCTTTGTAGGTGAAGGGTAAATGTTACATCAGGTTGATTCCCCATTTGTCTGGCAGAAAATGCTGTGAGGTGCAATTCAACATTTAACCAAGATAATATTATATATGTAACTATGTGTTGCTGTGGCATATTCATAGCTACCCTAAATGATGCAGTTTATATATCACTTAAGTGTCTTTGTTTTGAAAGGCAGCTGTAGTTCAACCAGGAAAATTAAGTCACTTACGAAATATGAAAACTGCATCCTACTGAGCAGCAACAAAATGTCACAACAACAGGTTTTGTACAACAACAGAGGTTTTGTGCAAACAAAGAGGATTTGTGCAAAGCTCTCATGCAGTCAAGTTAAGTTTTCCAGTGTAGTTCCACTTAAATATTCAGAAGGACAGCAGTATAACCGGTTTGACTTTTTTCAGTTACATAAACATTTATTGAAGCACTGAACAAACACCCAACCCAAACTAATTTGAAATTAAAATGGTTTCAAAAATATAAGGAAAGTAAAAAGCACATTACTGCATGTTGACAAAGACAATTACTTTCTTGGACACAAAATTAAATTTAATATAAAGTATTACTTAATGCAAACTGTATTATTTTTAACTAATAATAATAATAAAGAAATGAGATGGTAACCTTAAAGTGTATGTACACTGAAAATAAATCTTAATCTATAAATAAATATAAGTAAGTAGCATTTACTCTGAGGTGTGTGTGTTGCTACATGCCTTCAATAAAGTACTTTTTTTGCTCAGGCTCTGACCACTGACATGAAAATGTTCCCCCATACCAACTGTTAATACTGCATACAGTATATAGCACACCAACTGTCAAACCATTCCAGCTACAGCAAAACTGCTTATAGAAATGCTGAAATGTAAGATGTTTTAGATTGGATATCTAAAGAAATAGGGGCAGATCAACTAAAAAAAAAAAAGTGATCATTGGGCTGAATTATAGTTTCCACTAATGGGCAATTAAAAAAAACAAATTTGCCAGTGTATATACTGTACCCTCTAAAAACTAATCTTTTAGCACCTCGCTATTCGCCTGCTCCCCAGAATTGCTTCTTCCTGTAAAACACAGATATTTATCAACACTCAGCTCTAGTTTCAGGGTTGAATTCAACAAAACAAATTCCTTCTCAAACATGTGAAATCACAGGACTTTTTTTTTTTCTTCTTTAAGGAAACATTTTTTTCATGCATGAAATTCTAGAAGAATGTAAGCGGACACGTCACATAGATTTGTGCACAGTTAATTGCCGAGCATTGACAAGGCATGATTGTTAGTCCCAAAACTGCATGCACAGTTTCGTTTTGCATTAAGTTGTACCTATAATTTGTAACACCCTGTCTGCCGTTCTACAGTAACATTTCTTAGACACTTTTAGAAAAACAATGACCTCAATTTTCCAAATACATCTGCAAAAAAAAAAAATCCAAATAATTTACATTTATTTTGCAAAAGTTTTATATTAATTTTCATAGTCTATGATTGTAAATGGACACCCGCCTATCTATATAAACCATTATCCCAAAACATGTCAAATGTGAATACATTTGCTTTACCTGTACATAGACATCCTGTATACCATAACAATGTTGTTGTGCTGCAGTAGTTGACTAATTTAAATAGCAGCTAATTAAAAATGAACATTTATTTTTAATATTTTTATTTATTAGCCTGTGTTATTTTAAGACAGTTGGTAAATGGTCATCATTTTGTAGATGATATGGCTATTCTGTTTCACAGATCACCTGCAGACCTATAATTCAGACATAAAAGGTCCGTAAACACTTTGGACAAGGAACGACTCCCGAGCACAGGGCAGACATGCGACGAGCGGGCATTTCAGCCGATAATCACATGTGTATGCGTTCGGTCAGGCATCGTTCATGGATCTGGCATGGCTGATTGATGAACGGCACCCGACTGAACGCATCTAAATGTGTGATTATTGGGCGAAACAGCCGTTCGCTGTGGGTGTATGCACGCTTAGGGGTCGCTTAACGTACGAAGTATCGTATGTGTATGAGGCTTTAGAAGCTGCACAAGGGCTCAAACGTATGCATAAAAACTTCTGCAAGCACAGACTAGCCTTCTGACAAATACTGATGTAGTTTGGCATGATGGCACAGGGTGAATATTGCCCTGTGGTAGCCATAGAGAGCTGGACCACAACAGGCACCTGCAACTACAGTATAAAGATATGTGTGCAATAACAGGGCCATCTCTAGACTTTTTGGCACCTGAAACAAAATTCCAAATGCTGACACCCCCCCCTTCCTCGCCAATGTGCAGCAGGAAGGGGTATGGTTTTATAATTGAAAGTGGGTGATTTGCCCACAGTGACTGGTATCAAGTTTGCCCACAGTGACTGGTATCAAATTTGCTTTGCCCACAGTGACTGGTATCAAGTTTACCCACAGTGAATGGTTTCAATTTTGCCCACAGTGACAGATATCAAGCGACTCATTTATAGCAAGTTTTCATACCTGAGGCTGAAGTCTGGCACAGTGCAGCTATTTTCCCCTTTTAAGCCTGGCCCCTTCTCTCTTGGTGCACTCCTTTTATTACTGAACCTTGCACGATGGTGACTGTGCATTTGGTGAAGCACGCAGAGACAGAAGAACCGGATTTGAACTTAATAAAAAGGTGAGCACCAAAAGAAAAGGGGTTGGAATTAAAAGGGACAGCGCCTCCGTCCCCTGCCTATAGGCACGGGCCTCACAGGCCTAGTTGGAAATCTGGCCCTGACAAAAAGTGCAATGCATTTTTTTTTTCTGGTATCAAAACAGCCGCATCTATACAGGGTGCCTCTCTGTAATGTGCTTCACCCTTCCTCATTAGGGAGGCGGCCCTGTGTGCAAAGGATCATCCTGTGTTCCAGTAAATGGTCTCTGCATAATACATGTATGCACAGCATCACTACTTACATACCCCAATCCCTAGACATCTAGCTGACACCTCCATTGATGCTGTATGTGTCAAATCATGCGGCACAACGGTGAAAGATTATCCTCTGCAGCTCTGGGAAAGGAAGTCCACTATTGGTGTCATGCACACACCCAGGAGCTTCAGATTAGAAAGCAGAGCTGCACCAAAAATTGTGTTATGTAAGATAATAAAAGCATTTTTGATTAAGGGAAGTAATAGCGAAACTGGTGGGGAGGGGGGGCATGCTCTTTATCATTTAATAAATGGCAATTTAAAAATGTAAAAAGACAAAATTAAACTACAGTATTATTACTGTTTATTAAAATTTGCAATTGCCGTGTACAGCTTTACCTGCACATGTTCACCCCCAGCCAAAAAATTTTTATTCCAAGTAATCGCACCCCCTAAACCCCTGCAGAATTTTTTCCAAAGACTTACGACGGCTGTACAGCTGTGTAAGCTCACAAAGCCATAAAAGAGGCAGAAGAGAGCAGCGAGGAAAGGAGGAGTATAATGTACTCAACAGTGAGAAAAAGTTAAGTAATGCAAAAACTGGGTCTGGTGGGGGCTGGTTACAAATCATGAACAATCTTTAATATCATGATTACTTCTCTTGGTAAATAGTGAAACTTTAACAGGTCCATAGCTAGTGCTAAAGGAGAAACAAAGTGAAAGTGAACTATAATTTACTGGAAGATAGATCAGTTCTTTTCCCCAATATCTCTAGCTGTTTGAGCAGCTGTTAGGTCTACCTCCTCTGCCCTCACCATCTGGATCCAGCACTCATGTGTGTACGTAATATGGTTGTGTGTTGCTGAACAGGGGTGTGAGAGGGGAGGGGGTTGGAGAGGAAGAGTTGGGATGAGCTGACCGCATTGCATGAGTGATATCTACAAGTGGTGATATGGGGTGTCAAATAAGTAAAAATATGAAATAGGAGTGAGAACTCCTTTGCTAAGCTATGTGCTCCTCAATCAGACAACTCAATAGGCCTGCACGCCGGGTTAAAAAAAAATGAGTTCAAACAAACATCTGGGTAAACATAGTTATAACAGTTTACAGTATGCAGCAGATAACCTTTATTTTGTGTCTGCCCCGATGAAATGTATCTGCACACACAGCCAATAAGAAATTAGAGGAAACATTGCTTCTATCTTCCAGTGAATTTGTTTTAATGAAAGTAAAATGATGTTTTTGAGTTAAGTGTCCCGTTAAATTTTCTAGTGCCAATAATATTAAATAGATTTGCTGTGGCTGCACAATTCTCACTAACAATTATTAAATTGGTTAGTGCCACTTTAACAAGAGAATTTCGCACAACGTTTCTCAGTAAATGAAGGCTGCAACAATTCTTTTTTAGAGGTTTTAAGAGATCCTCATTGTTAACAAGAATTTTTTTCATTACCCTTAGCCAGGCTGCCAAAAGTGTACAAAGGTTTTTACTAAATACGTGAACACGCTGACAAGACTCATTTTTTTACCGACAGGTTAAAATAAAAATCACAGAAAAAAGTGTTGGTATGTGGTACATTTATCAGCATTATAGATTAGCTACAGAAAGAATGCAATCACTGAGCTTTACATATTGAATTTCTTACAACCTCTGAGTCTACTTTTTTTCCTCTCTGAATTCCTTAAACCTTTTCCAACAATTATTTCTCATCCTTTCATATAAAATCTTTTTTTCCCTCTTATTAGTTTTCTCCCCTTTCAATCTGCCACACTCTCCCAGGCCCCTTCTTTTAATTTTCCAAGTACCAAAAGTCAAATACAGCTTAATTGCCCTAATGGATCAGATACACTAAAAGAAAAACACTGCTTGATGAAGTAACATTTAAAAGTGGTAGGGGCAAAATTAGCACTATTTTTAACAATAAATACTTTTTATTGAATAACCCTGACTGTTTCTTATATTATAGTGTTTCTTATTAAGGAAAACTAAAATTCCTTTCAATGGACACTTGGGTTAATCTCTGGAAAGGCTTTTGTGCTATGCAAGATGCACACATAGGTTGAAGTTCATTTCTGTTCTGGTTGCATGTCTTTTTCCTTAGTAAGGCCTGGTACACATGGACAAATTTTTTGTTCCAGATTGTCTCCCCGAGGCAATAAGGTAAGATTCTCCTCTGGATAGCCCTGTCAGCACTCAAAACAAAACAATGCCAACTCTGTCACCAAACAAGCCATAGACAGAGATTAGATTTTCCTATATGTTAATCTGAACACCAATGTAAGGGCTCATTCACACTAACTTACATTTCTGTCCATTTTTTCGAAGGAATACTGAAAAACAGACAGAATTTTCCCCCCAGAGCCAGAGGAAACGATATACTAAATTAATTCTAATTATTCATGCTTTATACAGTATGACGTGTGTTTAGGGAAGTCATTTTATGTAGAATGTATTTATCTAATGGATAAACCATTTTACACTGTGTCACTAATACCATTGTAGACAGATAAGCCTTTGCGCATGTGGATTACTAAATTATGTAAATATATCAGTAATATTGACGTTTCAAATGTCTGGAGGGACGCAAGTATACAATAAATATGGAAAGTTAGTTTTATATATATATATATATATATATATATTATATATATATATGTCTTTAAAAAAATTCTAGCATATTACTAAAATTGATGCAGTTTTAACTAATGCACCTATATCCTAAGCTACTTTTCTGCTAATGGCTCATTAGTAAACACCTAAATATTGGTCATTCTAACATTCTCAAGTATGGCTGTAGGGAAGCCACAAAAAAATTCTAAAAAGAAAAAATATACCACAACTTCCCAAACAGGACAGCACTAATATTTTTTCAGCTGATTCTGTTTAGAACAAAGAATAAAATATCTGTTATAGGCTAAATTCTCCCTTCCCTTATTTAGGTTAAAAAGATGAGAAATATATTGGAGAGCCAAAACTAGCCAAATAAATATGTTTGCCAAAATTATGCAAAAAGTGGATCAAATATTAACTATTTAGTAACATGACTTCCTACCCAAAGATGTAATAGCCGATTTAGAAATAGGCCGTGATAAAGTACTCGCTAGGAAAAGTTAAATTTAGGTCCTCACCCAGAGTACTTTTCATGGGAGGGGTGGGACTAAAGGTCAATTATAATCAATTCAGGCCTGCTGGGGTTCTTTGAGTGCTATGCATGAACCAAGTACTCCATGTTGAGTAAGGCTGGCTCCTCTTGTGTAACCAAACACAATTGCCAGTGAAATAAAATAATGTCTCCTGAGAGGGGAAGATTTGGGTTGGAGAAGGCTTTGACACTTCCCCAATATTGTTGCACAGTACTTGCAATGTATTAAACAATTCTGAGTACCTGTAAACCAAAAATGTTTTGGAGCATATAAAGTTATTGGGGTTCTAGATACAGCTTAAAGGGCAACTAAAGTGGAAAACAACTTGGGTTAGAAACAAAGTACATATTTCATTGTAAATAATGCACCTACTCAGAGTGACATTGACCCAATGATAGTCAAGATACATGGTTTAAAAGTTGTCCCGTGGGGGATGCCATCTTGGCTTCTCCTCCTGTACCCACTGGGTATTGCATATGCCCAATAGTCAGGCTTAAGGGACGGAGGATAAATAGCATACTGCACCTATGCTTGATTAGAAATAGTAATGCACTTTTTATGTGCATTAAAACTGTGCAAACTGATTTTATTTCAAGCCCTATACAGTCAATTGTTTGGTTTTTTAGGTTTGTGTGTATGTTAAAGGATAAATTATGCCAGATTAATATAACATTCAATATTGTGCAGAAACCTACACTCCAACATTCCCAATTCAAAAGGTACATTTATAGAAGCAACATATTACACAGCTGCAGGGGGATGGTGCTAGAGTGAATCTGATCTTACCACAGAATCATGAGAATCACAGCACTCAATATCAATGTGGATGGCCACATTGCATGCGCTGCAATCCATTTTCAGAGTGCATGTGGTCACCATTGTTTTGCTGATCGCAGTGCAAATTGACAATAACTGTTGCTGTCCTCAGCATTAAGGAATAAAAAGGTTTTACGATCCCTAAGGAACTGAGAATCATGGGAAATTCAAAGCTACCAAGCATGTCTATCACTGAAAAATGGAGGTCCTCAACTGTTTAACAGATAAATATATATTCACTATGAAACTACTGATTAGTACAGTATGTGTTATGTGCAGCATTTGTAGCCTAAAAGCCTAAATGTGATTCTTCCACTGTAGTTCCCCTTTAATGAGAGTCTTCGGTAAAGTGCAAAACACAATTCATCCAATATAAATGGGTCAGTCAGTAGGGAGGTACAGAGTGTGCAAGATATTTCATTCTTGCAGGAAAAAAAAGGTCACGGTTAAAAATGACATTTTGGTAATCAAATATCTTAAATGGAAAGGACTCTAAATGCTTACTGGTAGTGAGGTAATACTGTCCAAAATTCAATACTAAATCCATAAATGTCATATAAAAAAGGGTAACTGTGGTCTCAAATTCTTCCAAACTAGTAATAATTTTATAAAAAGCCTTCCATCACACCTTCAAAATAAAACCTAAATCACATCTCTAGATAAAATTTGTGAGAAGTTATTGCTGGAAAGGTTCAGCAATGTAACTTCCTGGTTGAACTCTTCCTGTTTTTAGCCATGTGACAAGCTTCTAGTCATGTGACCAGCCTGTCTGCATTAATAGGCTCCCCTTCTCAACTGTCAATTTTTTCCTCAGGTACTTCCTGATTTCCCCAGCAATAAGTCTGAGCATGCCTCTCCCCCAGGGGAAAAGGGCCAGCAGAGGTCAGGTGATGTCACTCAACCTACTGGAAGCAGGAAGTTTGAACATTTACCCCAATGTAATTTCTCACAGGCTCCAGCTAGAGATGCGAGTGTTGGCTCAGTGTAAAGGATATACTTCAGGCTCTCATTTAACCCTAACTTGTTTTGAGACCACAGTTACCCTTTAAGTACCCTGGGGAATTGGATCTTAGGACATACAGTTTTGATTGACTACAAGATTGCACATGCACTATAACTATGCAAGAGGCTTGCAAGGGGGAAGCATAAAAAAAAGTGGCGATGGAAAAAAATAGTATATAATAAAAGTATATGATATCAATTACACATATCTCATAACTAATTGTTGATAGATAGAGATGGCCGAAACTCACCAGTTTCATTCCGTTTCCGTTTCAGGAAAATCCCAAAGATTTGAATATCCGAAAACTGAACGAATTTTCGATTATTATTGAATGTTCGAGGCGATTTGTGATCATTTTCGAAAATAGCCTTGAATGTTCACTAACCCTGGAAAATACAATCGGAGACTACTTTCGAGTTTCCGCTCATATTTGAGGATTATCAAACATTCAAGTCTATTTTCGATAATCTTTGAAGGTTCCATAATTATAGAAAATAGGCTCCGAAGTTCCTAAATGATTAGTGTCGGATCCCATCTCTGTTAATAGAAACTGGACCAGCAATGACTGTAAATGACTCAATGTGTATTGAAGAATGCTTGCGGAGGTTCTCATTCATACAGGTCATGGTATAGCTGTTGTATTTTGTTACATCAACTGGACATAAAGTTTAGTTCTTGAAGACGTTTCGCTAGTCATCCGACTGGCTTTCTCAATTCAGAATGACTTGTACATGAATCTGTTGGCAATTAAGTACCCTGGAAAGTCCCAATTAGCATATGACAGCCAGGTGTTAGGGACCTTCTGAATGCAAAGTGTGGATGCAATGAGGCTAAGGGATATTATCGAAACTGCCCAGGCTAAGGTGTCAAAACCACATTGTACCAGTCACACAGTTGGTGTCGAACCCCCTCACCTCTCACCCACTCAGGCTTGGTTTCTTTATTTTCACTTAAATGGCCTCCTTGATACCTCTCTTGAACCAGTACTGTTCCTTTGCCAAGATGTTGACATTACCATCTTCAAAGGTATGTCATTTTTCCTTAAGATACTCGGCTGAGTCCTGACCCGAGGAATTGTCTCTTCTGTGCTGGGCCATACGTTGGTGCAGTTGCCATTTGGTCTCCCCCACATACAAATCAGAGCACTCCTCCACTGCATATATGATGTCACTCTTATGTTTTTGTATTGGGTCTTTTGCATGTACCAATTGCTGCCTCAGTATGTAGAGATGTCCGAAATTCGCAAAATCCGGTCCGCTCGAGAATCCACGAATTTTCCAAAAAATTCGAAAATCCGCGAGCAGACCCATTAAAATGAAAAATATCCTCGAAATTACAAGATTTCTCGTATTTTCGAAAATTTTCGAAAATAAGAGAAATCCTCGTATTTTCAAAATCCGCAGTTTGCGAACGGGATAAATCCGCGGTGGATCCGGGTTCGGAACCAGCCATCCCTATCAGTGTGTTGTTTGGTTTAAAGCAGACAGGGATATGGTGTTTTTTGAAAATCCTTTTTCATTTCTCGGAGACCCCTGCTACATATGGGATGACCATGTTCTTTCTCCTGTCTTGCTTTCCTCATTCATGTTCTTTTCTTTTACCCCTTTTGCCAAAGGCCCAGTCCAGATATCCACAAGTTTTAAGGGCTCCTCCAAGATGGTTAATTTCTTTGGCCTTCACCTCTGTGCTAGGGAAGATGTTCTCTGCTCTGTGTTGCAGGGTTCTGATGACACCCAGCTTGTGATCTAAAGCTTGTGGTTGTTATATGCTGATTGGGACTTTCCAGGGTACTTAATTGCTAACAAGATTCTTGTACAAGTCATTTTGAATTGAGAAAGCCAGTTGGATGACTAGCAAAACATCCTCAAGAACTAAACTTTAAGTCCAGTTGATCTAGCTGAATACAACAGCTATACTGTAGAACAATTCATTAGAATCAAGCGTACTGTAGGAACCATTAAATGTAGGACATTAATTGTTAAATGTTCTGTATTTTTTAATAGGTTAAAGGGCATGTCCACCCCCAAAACTATAATCCCCCCCACTAATGGCCCCACCATGTAGTGTAATAAAATCCTTACCTCACATCCCAGCTCCATAAGGTTCTCCTGTAGTCCCCCCCCCAAAGTCCCAAAAACAGCCCACCAGGAGGATAGCAGAGTCCATATAGGACTCTGCCTCCTGTCTCGCCTCTGGGAGAAGTTTGGCATGTGTACTGCAGCCCTTCTCCCCCTCCCTCACGTTTTGCGATCCCTCCCCCTACCATAAAACCCCTTGCCCATACATTAGTATATCTTCCCCCAGCCCCAACCGCTAAAATAATTTTAAGAAAGACCCCCGAACTCTACTTACCTTCCCTCTCTCCCCCGGCATTCTGAGCCAATCACGGACAAGGCTGCCGGTCCCACCCCTGCTTGCAGTGTCTTGCAAGCAGAAGGCCGGGCCAGGCATCGGAGAAGAGAGGGAAGGTAAGTAAAGATCTGGTCACTTTATTAAATTTATTTTATAGCGGTTGGGGCTGGGGGAAGGTATTCTATTATAGGCTAAAAGTTTATTATAAGGGTGGACATGCCCTTTAATAATAAGATTAATATGATCACAACCTTAAAGTTACTTTTCTCTTTATGATAGTAGCTAAACTTTTGCCATTATACATGTTGAAAGAGTACATCCAACATTGTATGTTGGATATATTGTTTTACGTTTACAGCACAATTAATGATCATGACAAATTATTGCCTGTCATATTTGCAACCTTTTCATGGAAGATGAATGTGTTTTAGCTCTTTTCTAATTACAGTTGCATTTATAAGGTTAAGGTTTGAGTGCATATAAAATGTCTATTGACTTACACTAAATTGGGGTCATACAGTATGTTCCACCTGGCACTATAGTATATTTGTATTTAACATTATTGCTTACAGATAGCTAGATTGACAATACATGATCACAGACATGAACAAAACTATTTTGCTGCATCCTTTTGACTGTCCCATAGATATACTGTAGGTAGAGTGCATCTACTATTCCTTTATTGTGACTTGCACAATAAAGTGCACTGCAAGTCACAATAAAGAAATACCGTATATACTCGAGTATAAACCGAGGTTTTAAGGTTTTAAAAGTACCTTAAAAACCTGGCCTCGGTTTATACTCGGGTCAGAAAAAATTTGCCAAGCCTACCTGTTGCAGATCGGAAGCACCATTCAGCGAGGAGAGCGAAGGGGAGACCGGAGCAGTCAGAGACGCTGTCAGTACGCGCAGGCACGTCGGGCACGTAAGTTACGCACGTCCCGCATAACCTGCACGTCCTGCTTTAGTTAGCGCCTTCCCACTGGAGCTGGTCATGGAGGAGCCTGCACGTCCTGCTTTTGTCAGCACCTTCTCACTGGAGCTGGTCATGGAGGAGCCGTCAAGTAACAAGATCCGCTCAGCCCTCTGCTCAGTCCTCGTCTCAGTCCTCAGCCAGTAAGGATCCAATTGTGTATGGGGGGTTTAGGGGTGGACTACCGTAATAAGTCCAGTGTACAGTGGATGGAGGGAGGAGGGGGTGGGTGAGGGATAGTTTATGAATTGTATTTTCTGTGTTTACTGTTTTTTTATAGAATATTACTCATGGCAGAAGAAAGAAATGTATTTTATTACAGTAACATATGTTGAACTTGCCACTCCTTGTGTTTAGAAACTACAACTCCCAGTAACCAAAGCATGCTGGGAGTTGTAGTTTGCAAACATCTGGGGTGCCAAGGAATTAGGCTTTATTTGCCTTTTCAATGGACAGCAGAATTCTCATACAATAATAACCAAATCCAGTATGGGATTAATGTATGGGAATTCTGCTGTCCATTTAAAGGGCAACTAAAGCCTCAAAACAATACAGAATCAGAAGGCAGTAGTGGTCATAATTTCTACCCTCGGTTTATACTCGAGTCAATCACTTTTTTCTCCTTTTTTAGGTAAAACTAGGTACCTCGGTTTATACTCGGGACGGTTTATACTCGAGTATATACGGTAGTTCACAATTGAGTGCATATCCCCTGCTAATTTGTTCCTGATGTATGGAGTCCACTGCTAGTGGTTAAGCAGATTGGGGAAGCAGCAACGTTGGTGATTAACAGTGAAGGTGTACAGGGAGAAACATACGTTTGTATAAAGAGTGCATCTACTAACTATAACACCTTAGCTTAGTGCCAGTGTTTATAGCAGTAAGTGTTGGGGGAGAGAGCACATTGCACCTAACGCTGAAACAGTCAGATTGGTCTAAGCTTATTTCATCTCCTACTGCTGTATGCTGCGTTTAATCTATTTTATTCATCATATGAACCCTTATTCTATTATTTTCCATAATAATAATAATAATAAAAAAAAAAAAAAAAAAAAAGGCTAGCGTCATGGTAGGTTAATTTTATTTATCTTTCTCTTCATTCAATGCAAATAAAGTGGTTTGGAGTATTTAAGACTGGGTACACAAGAGTGGAAATTTCATGCAGACTGACCGCCACTAGCGGGTGGTCAGCTGGGATGAATCACTGTTGGTCATGGTTTGCTGTGACCAATCTTGTGCTCCATAGGAGATTTTCCAACATGTCCGTTTGCCGTTCGTCCAATCAGTAATGTTTCAGATTCCAAACGTTTGTTTTTTGCATACACGCATTACCAAAAAATCCCAAGAAATTGTATCAACTTAACAGTAATTTCTGTTTTTTGTCACTTTCCATGGCAGCATTCACCAGACTGGGAGGTTCCACCGGACTGAAAAGGAAGCGCATGATATAATAAACCCTCCCATCATCTGCCCCCTTGGTCTTTTGTTCTAAAGCTGTACAAGGAAAAATAATAAAACAACTGATAGAACAAGGTAGGGAGAATTCTGGTTAATGCTGCCATGGAAAGTGACAAGAGACAGAAAACAAGAAATTGTATCAACTTACCAGTAATTTCTGTGTCACTCCATTGGCAGCCATTCACCAGACTGGGAATTCCCAGAGCAGAAAAAAAAGGGAGGGACCATAATAAAGTGAACTCAGAAATAATTTATTTACAACAATTTACAGTCACTTTTGTGACTTGCGGCTTCTAGGACTCTACGTCCAAACTGTGCTTTTTGGCCTGATATTACATCTAAATGACAATGCTTAATGAAGGTTCTCCACGATGTCCAATTTGCTGCTTTACAAATTTTCTTTAATGGAGTTTTGGCTTCTCACGCCCAGGAAGTTGAGACTGACCTTGTCGAGTGAGCTTTTAAACCTTGTGGAATTGCCTCACCTCTGGTCTGGTATGCTTTTGCAATGGCTAAAACGACCCACTTGCCGAGTGTTCTTTTTGTAGGAGCCTCGCCCTTCCTTCTCCCCCTTGGGATGACAAATAATTTATCTGTTTTTCTCCATGGATTAGTAATCTTCAAATAATGTGATATTAATCTCACCAAATCCAAGGTACAGTATGAATTTTTTCTTCCTTAGGATTTTTTGGCTGTGTACAAAATGATGTTGGGCAGTGAGCCAACTGGCACTGCCGGTCCCAGTGGAGCCGATGTTGCTAGCCGCTTCTTCATCCATCTACTGCGATGGCATCTGAGCTCCGTGGAGGATTGCACCTCTTTATATAGGTTTGCAGAAAGTCCTAATCCATTTATGATTGGTCAATATTTCAGTGCTTGGTTTACATTAACCAATCAGATTTTCTAAAGGCCACCGGCGCCGGAGGTACCCCTGGCGGCCACAGGGGTACTTCTCGGGGGTGGTGGCCTCATCGGAGCTGGTGTCACCGGATGGAAGAAAGAAGATGTCTTTTAAGAGCTGCTCACTGGGGGTCCCGGTTCGAGGTGCGAGACCCCCAACAAAGGCACTTATCAGTGCTGCAAGGGCCCTTACAAGGGCCAAGGAGGAGGGTCCCGCTTCGAGCCCTTAAGCCCCAAAGGGCCCTTGTCAGGGTCACAAAAGATCCTTGTAAAGACACGGGAGGGGGTCCCGATTTCGAGCTGCGGGACCCACGGCCGTTCAGCAATCCGCGAATGCCCAATTTCGGGAATCTCCGGCCGTTCGAGGCTTGCCGAACGTTCGAATATCCTCGAACATTCGAGGATTATCGAAAATAGTCCCGCGAGTCCGGAAAAATCGGACTAGTTCGAACCCGAACTAGTTTGAATAGTTCAAGTTCGTCCAAACTCATAAAGTTCGGCTCAAACTCGGGTTCGAGTTTGAGTTCTAGTCCATCCCTAGTGTCTGGTTCTCTAGCTGACAGAGCTGCTAATTCTGCCACTCTACACGCCAAGGTGACTGCCACTATAAGAATGAGAGTTAAGTGCCACATGGAAGATTCTAAAGGTTCAAAGGGTTTTAAGGCTAACGCTTGCAACATTGTGGGTAAATTCCATACAGGACAGGACTTGAGGCTTGGTTCTTATTAATGCATTAAAAAATCTTATAACAAGATTATCCAAAGCCCATACTTTATCTGTTAATGCAGAAATGGCCGATACTTGTCCCACAATTTTATCCTCTTAGTCTCCATGCCATCAAATTTAGATTGTTTACCAGTTGTTTTTCTACTGGACCCTGATGTAGCCATCCTTGAAATGTTTGGATGTTCATTGGCTCTTCCACACTTACAGCAGGGGAAACCATGGTCTTCTGGGCCAGAAGGGAAGAATTGCTATGACATTTGCCTTGTCCTGTTTTATTTTCTTTAATACCTTCCAAATCATCGGTATAGGAGGAAACACATAAAGGAGGGGACCCGACTAATTCTGGGCTAATGCGTCTCTTCCTAGGGCTCATGGATCTGGGTTTCTGGAGAAGTTTTTGCACTTTGCATTTTCTGCTGCGGCCTGGAGGTCGACTTGCGGAAATCCCCACCTTTGATAAATCATCTCGAATAGGTTTGTGAGCAAACACCATTCTCCTGGATCTATCTGTCTTCGACTTAAGAAGTCTGCCACAAAGTTTAAGGAACCCGGCATGTGAACTGCAGTGATGTTTAAAAGATTTTCTTCGGCCCAGGAAAGAATAGGAGAAATTTCTCTTTGAAATGTTTGGCTTTTTGTTCCTCCCTGCCTTCTTATATAGGCTACCGCTCTGGCATTGTCTGAGATTATTCTTACATGCTTCTTTATTATGTACGGAGAGAAAGCTTACAAGGCTTTCCAGATTGCTCTTATCTCGAGAATGTTTGACCTTGTTTCTTTTTTATTTTCCCAATATCCTTGAGCATATTGGTCTGTCAAATGTGCCCCCCAACCTGAACATGAGGGTTCTGTAGTTATGGACAACTACCACAGTGTCTTCCAACAATGTTCCTCCTGAAAGATTTTTTCTGTTTGCCCACCACCTTAACAATCTTTTTATTTGCGGAATTCTTATCCTTTTTCTTAGATTTGAACGGTTAAGTATTAAAGTTTTAAATTAATACTTTACTGTTCTTAAGAGGAAATTCTGTAATGGTCTCATTTCCTATCTCACCCATTCTACCATCAAAAATGCTGAGGACATGAAACCTAACACTTCTCCACTTCAAGGCATTCTTTCACCAATATTGTCGGTGCTTTTCTTACTTCCCGTACACTCTTTATTAAAGTCTGGCATTTCTGCTGAGGTAGAAAGAGCATGCTCTGTTTCGTCATAAAAAGAGCCCCTAAAAAGGATCATTTCTTGAGACGGACTCAATTGGCTTTTTTCTGCATTTATGATCCATCCATAATCTCCCAGAACTTTCACTACTTCCTCGCCATGTTGTTGTGCTATTCTTTTTGACTCTGCTAAGACTAAAATGTTGTTGAGATAATGGAATATCTGGATTCCTGACTTCCTTATCTCTGCCACCAAGGTTACTAAGACTTTTGTAAAGACATGAGGGGATTGATTGAGACCGAAGAGAAGGCTTACAAACTGGGAATGACGACCCAGAACCATAAACCTCAGGTACTTCCTATGATCCTCTAGAATAGGGATATAAAAATTAAGCATACTTCAGGTCTATCTTTGCCATCCTGCAGTCTTTTTGTACTCCTGAAGTACTGAAGATAAAGATTCCATTTTGAACTTTCTGACTTAAGAACTTGTTCAGTACCCTCAGTTCTAAGACTGGCCTCAAATCCCCTGTAGCTTTTGGTACTAAAAGGATTCTTGAATAGAATCCTGTCTTTTGTTGTTGAAAAGGAACTTCTTTTATTGCTCTTAAGTTTAGCAGTTCCTGAACATATAGAGAAATAACTTCTCTCTTTTGGTTTTGTCAGTTTTGGTTTTACAAAATAATCTTTCCCCGGTTTTTCCAATAACTCCATCGAATAGCCTCTTCGTATGGTGTCTTGTACCCACAAATGCGGAACTGTATTGTTCCAGACCTGATAGCTGTCCCCCGACAACCCGAGTCTGGACCTGTACCCTGTCATTGTTGACCGAACTGTTTCTGAGGACCAGATCAGCCCCTTTTGTCGAGCTTTGTTGTCTACCGACCTTCCAGGCGGGTTGTCTGAACACTACTTGTTGTATACCGGGGACGATACTGTCTAGGAGGTAAAAAAAAAGATTTTTTCTTCCTCTGGGATTAAAAGATTCTATCTTCTGTCTTTTAAATCTTCTGTCTTGGGAAATAAAGGCACTTTTGCCCCCCCTCCCCCGAAACTCTTAATAATATCATCCAGTTTATCCCCAAACAACATAGATCCTTCAAAGGTTAATTGACAGAGCAGCCTAGAAGGTGTATCTGCCACCCAATTCCTAAGTCACAACGCTCTTCCAGCAGCTACCGATAGGGCCATGGACCTAGATGAAGTGAAGTCTCACCAAATCAGTGGAAGCTTAGGACACGAATTCTGCTGCCATTTTACATTCCTCAATCATCCTCTTCAATTTCGACTGACTTTTATCAACTGCCTCTTGTAAATCAGAGCCAGATTCTCATAGCTCTAGAAGCTGAAGTCAGTGCTATGGCAGGCTTACAAGCCGCCTCTGCCACAATATACATCTTTTTAAGATTGCATTCTATGCGTCTATCCATAAGATCTTTAAAGATGGTAGCATCATCAATTGGTAGCATAGTGCGTCTAGATAAGAGAACTACAGCTGCATCAACATCACATTTTTCACCATCCTGCTCATCAAAGGGGTATTTTTTCTTAGCAACCTAGTTCCAAAATCAGCCCTTTTCTCCACTTTGTTCCACTCATTTGTCATGATTTGTCTCATGGAAGAATGCACTGGGAATGTAACCAACTTCTTCCTGACCGACCGAAAATTATCGGCCTCAGCAGCGACTATGGGCTGATTAGACAGACAAGGTGTTTCAAATAGCTTTAATAAGGGGTTCAAAGATATTAACATCAAAAACATTCCCAGGATCCTCTAACTCTTCCTCTTCTGATTCCTCATTGGTAGAATTACCAGACTGCTCTGACTTTTTCTCCTCAGATTTTTCAGAATCTAATGTCCAAATGTTTTGACTTTGCCTTTCTCTTTTTACTTTTAGACTCATGCATTGTTTAAGACACTTTTTTTAATCAGCTCTAATAAAGAGTCCATAGAAATCTTTTCAGGCAAAGCCACTTGAGCATTAGGGATCTCTTCTGATTTATCTTCTAATTCGCCTTCAGAAAGTTTGGGAGACTTTTCAGAGGTAGGGGTGCTGGAAACAAAATAGAAAAGAATAGTACTAAGTACTAAAAATAAGTTAACAGCCATCCTCTCTCTTTTATACAAACCTGAGGCTTACCTTGATTTTTTTATGTCTGTGACTTTTGCTCACAGGGTCAGAATCCATGCTAGATATAGACTAGAAATAAAGAGAAAACACTCTTATAATCTGAATCACAAGGCAGATTGTGTCCGAGGAAGCATGCATATACTTACAGGCCAAAAATCCTGAAGCTGAAATAGCAGGACAGTGGTCCTAGGGGTTTCTGCAACAAAATAGCAGGCAAATAAGTACCTACAAGGCATATAGTACTCACCCCCTGCAAACCAGCATACCTAGCCGGCATGCGATGTCACTTCCAGCTCCTCAAAATGACGTCACCGCCGTGTCAGAACATACCAAAAATCTGGAAGTAAACAGTAAATATGGCCGCAACCGGAAGTTCGGACGCACGATATGCAGCATGCTAACATGGGCCAAAACATCAGTTTTATTTTCCCCAGCCTAGTCAAAAAGGCTCTCCTCTAGGCAACACTCATGGTGCAACTAATTAGAGGAGCTTCAGAAGGAGAGAGAGAGATCAAAGAACTTCTAGACATGTAAAGGTGCCCATACATCTATAAGATTTTACTTACCCGACCGAGCGCTCACGCGATGTTCCTTCGATCCTGCCGGAACCGCTTCTCCAGATCTTACATTCGACCGACATGCGATCGCAAAATGAATGGGATTTTGCGATCGCATGTCAGTTGAATGCAAGATCGGGAGAAGCGGTTCCGGCAGCATCGATCAACATCGCGTGAGCGCTCGGTTGGGTAAGTAAAATCTTATAGATGTATGGGCACCTTTAGCCTATCTTGATCCATAATTGTAATGATGTGATTCCTAGTCCAGCAGGACAAAGGGGATGATGGGAGGGTTTTTTTATATTGTGCGCTTCCTGTTTAGTCCGGTGGAACCTCCCAGTCTGGTGAATGGCTGCCAATGGAGTAACAGAGAAAAAGACTGTTCCCGTCTGTACCAACTGGATGGGCTCTTTATCGGTAATGCATGTACCCAGCTTAACTGAAAGATAATGTAGATAGAAAGATACTGAGATAGATAAATTATTTCATGTACATAAATATTATTTAACCTGCGCAAATCACTATATCAAATTTTCTAGCGAAACATTACACGTGGGATCATCATTTGAAAGCTATGTAGGGGAAAAAACGGTTTCTGCTGAAGAGCCAGGAATATGGGTCAGTTTAAAAATAATGTTGTCTCTATTCTCTTTCCAATCTCTTTGCCCCCTTATGAATAAAGATTAAGTAGTTGAAACAGGCAGCACATATATTTTCAGAGCCATTATTTAAGAAAAAGCTATTTCTTCATTTTATAAAACAAAGATTTGGTCTAATTTAAATATATACTGGTATGCATTTTAAAGAATATCAGCATAGTTTTTTTTTCTGTATCTATCACTAACAGAGGTCTTAAATACAGTAAATGTTCCCCATGTTGTAATTTAGTCCTATACCAACATGTACTGTGCATGGCTGCCCACCCAGTACTGTGCATGGCTGCCCAACATGTACGGTGCATGGCTACCCACCGAGTACTGTGCATTGCTGCCCAACATGTACTGTGCATGGCTACCCACCCAGTACTGTGCATTGCTGCTCAACATGTGCTGTGCATGGCTACCCACCCAGTACTGTGGATTGAGAAGCAGCATATTTTTGTTTCAAAAATGTATCCAGTCTGCCCTGTTATTGGCAGCAGCATAGAGATCTGTATCAATATTAACCCTGCTGCTGCCCAAAATAATTGCTGAGACAGTTTACAGCAACCCATTATTTTTTAAGGGAAATATATCTGTTTCACATTTTGTAAAGAATGTTTATTATTTTCATAGTAAAGTTAAGTTATCCAATTCGTATTTTAATGGGTAAAGTAGGATTGAGCATTCCTACATTCATTTTTATTTCCTTACTGAAAAAATCCTCTTTAAGGGCTAGGCCACACTGCAACGCAATAGCATGCGATTTCATGTGCGATTTTCGTTGCGTTTGCGATTGCGATTTCTTTAATCCTAAGTATAGGAAAACGCATGCGATTGCGATTAAAAATGCAGAACGCAAAACACAATCGCAATCGCACCGAAAAACGCGTTTTTTTTGCGTTGCCACGTTTTCAATGATTTTGGAAAATCGCAAGCGCAAACGCAAAAAAAACGCAGCAGTGTGGCCTAGCCCTAAAGGGAATATGCCCTGCTAACCTTCGGAGTTCTGGCAATGCAGTAAATCACACTAACAAGTGTGACAGTGAATACTGGGGTCAGGGGGCATAGCCCTTTGACAGCATGGGCTGTGGTTGTACTGCCAACAACATGGAAGCCTTCTTTGTTACAGAATCTATTACTTACATGTACTAAATGCAACTTACTAGAAAATAATCTTCCAATATATAAATAGATTCTGTTTTAACAGCAGCTCCAGCTGCACGTTAAAAAGGCCACGCTTGTATGTGCTGCGCTTTTCAGGACGCGTGCGATTACGATTTTTTTTCGGATGGCATGCTCGCTGATTGCACAATATTGTGCAGATCGCAGCACAAGTGGACAATAACGTGTGGGGAAATGCATTTGCGCTTTTCTGTGTGCCAAAGTAAGGCTTCAGTCTTAACTGACATTTTCCACTTATTCATTTCAGTCTACATTGTTTTTTTGAACCTACATAATGGTACATAATCCTGGTTTTAGAGGGCATTTAGTTTAATGTTAAATTTTAGTTGGGAGGTGGACATGCCCTTTAATACTTGAAAGGACTTAATTTCAAAAACCTCTGCACAATGAAGGTAAATTCATTTCTTTCAAATGCCATGCTAAACTTTTAGCAACCCACTCAGTCAGTTCTCATTCTAGCTGGGTCAGTGTCAGTGCTTGATTGAAATATTAAAGGGTGTCTCTGCGCGATGTGCATGCACATAGAATACAGAGTACATCAGCCCTATCAGACTACTCGGCGGGGGAGCAAGCGATCGGGTAAGTAGCTTACTGTCTCTCCTGGCTCCTGCAGGTTTTATTGAAAATCAGTAGGTAAGAAACAGCTCTTTTACATCCTGTTCTTCAATAAAACTAAACGGGCAAAAGTTATTTTTTCAGTGGAAATACCATGTTGTTTTCTTAAGTGTAACTATTAAAGGGGTTTTATTTAAGGGTTTGCAGGTGGAATACAATTTGTGGGAGATTTTGGCACATTGAAAGCATTTTTAGAAGATTTGGACAGATTGAAAGCAATATCTAGGAGACTAACAGATTTAAGAAGGGACACTAAACAGATTTTAGGTACATGAAATCTGTTTCTATTATTCACAGGGAGGTAAGAACACTTATTCCCACCTTCCTGTAAATAATAGAATGCTTGGGGAACAGTGCAATATTTACCTTACCGGAACCTCCACTTGCTGCTCCTTCTACGCTGACAGGCCCGCTGTCCTGGCCGATCGCCTATCTTCAGTGCCACTACAAAATATGGGCGCACGATAAGGATGGCGTGCTTGTAAGGATGAAAAGAAGCCACAAGTGGAGCAATCTTGTGAAGCTTGTGACAGATTGAGCCTGAACATGAAGGAACACCTATTAAAAACACATGCAGCGTGGCTGAATTTATGGTGTTTGTAATTAGTGTAACCCTGTCTACTACTAGACCAATTGCTCTTGTAACCCAGTTGTCATGTTTTCCTTTAAGACACAAAGTCTACATGATGAAATGCTGGTTGTGATTTACATTAGAAGCATGATGCAGTCTGCAGATCTGTCCGGGTCCGACACGGAACCCCTAGGTTCCAAAATCAGAAAGATCCATCCGAATCGGATGGATCGTCTGGATTTTGGGTCTTCAGAGCCTATTTTCTATAATTATCGAACGTTCGAGAATTATCAAAAATAGTCAGACGTATGATAATCCTCGAAAATATGATCGTAAACTCGAAAGTAGTCTCCAATCGAATTTTTGAGTATTGGGTCATTTTCAGGTCTTTAGTTCTGGGCTCTTTTATAATTACCATACTTTTCAGTGCATATTGTTATAGAATTTAAATATATAATATAGTGGATATGTACCCCCTATTGTATATTATTAGTGAATAATGCACCCCCAACTGTAAATTATAAGGATATTAGAAGTCACCAAGGAGTTCCGTTACCTTATAAAAGCACAATGCCACAGGCAGAGTAGCTTTTATACAGGGCACAGAACTCCAAGGTGACTTCTAATATGCCTTTAATTTACAGTTGGGGGTGCATTATTTATTATAACCTACCCCTTTGTGGCTTCTGGTTTCCTTCTCCTAATCTTACAGTTACTCCCATGGAAATCCACTACAGGGGTAGATTATAAGGATATTAGAGGTCCCCTATGAGTTCCATATAATCATTAAAAAGGACAAGGCTGGTGGCTCAATCCCTTGGTTGTGGTAACACCAGCACAATACCTTGCAAGGTTCATTTATACGTCAAAACAGAAGTTCTCTCCGCTCGCTCCCTCTGTCACTTTTTTACTCCTTAATGTACGGCAGCAAGAAAGAAACAGTAGGGTTCGAGGGGAGACAGTTTAATTAATTGAGATCCATACAAGGGGTGGATTATAATAAGTATTATCTAGTTTAATAATCCAAAGATAGATCTATATTTTTTATACATTTTGTGGTAAAATATATGCTGACACTCGGTTTGAGAAACTGTGGAATGGATAGATTAGCAGACAGAAAGATAATAGATGGATAGATATACATAGTTAGATATAGATAGATGGACAGACTGATGATAGGTAGCATAGGACTTAACTAAATAATTTCATTAGGCTAAAAATATTAAACTAGGACTTGTGAAATCTATGCTTTTGCATATATTCCAGTTATGTTTTCAGTACAGAAGGATGTATGTAATCTAATTGCAACTCATTCATCCAAGCCCAGCGGTTCTTAACTAAGCTGCAGAAACTCTTTATCAACCGTCCCTTAAAGTAAATAGATAACTCATTATAACCTTAGCCTGAAACTGCCATTGTATAAGTTAATGCAAAGTGCCTGTCAACCAAAAGCCCCACCCACCCAGTTGTACTGCTCTCCCTTCCTGTGTGTGCTGTCAGCTCCCACACTGAAACTATCTGGTTGTGCGTTGCTGTATGTGTGTTTGGGACATGGAAGGGAATAACGATATAGCACTAGATGATCTTCTGACCCCAAACTACTTCCAATCTTTCTGCTCAAACCCCTGTGATTATGGCTATGGAGGGACTATAGAAGAAATAAGAAGGAAGGAATTCAGCAGGATTGGAGGTAAAGTTACAAACTAGCCAGGGTTTACTGACAGTCATAGCACAGACAGAATATTAAACTAAATGCTGCCTCGGCTATATGGAATGTCAGAATGAGCTGTAGGTAATAATTGTTACCCTGCCATTGATCATACATCCTGACCAGTTGTTATCTGAATGTGTACATTGGTATAGAGATCATGTGGTGCCAGGTCAGAGACAAACATTAAAAGGATATCTAGACAGAGAGGGTGAAAGCAATCAGTTCCCAAACAGTGCCAGCCCTGTCAGTAACATTCATCTAAACCTGTAAACCATTACTTACATAACATTAGTAGGAGACATGCTTTATAATGCGGTCACATGGCATATGGCTAGACTGCATAGGAAGCTGCTAAGTGAAGTAGCATAGTGACGGGCATGTAGGAGTTTAGCCATTACTAATACAGGGACACACATTGAACCCCCATAGGTGCAAGTCTGTTGGTCTGATGTTTGTTTTAGACTAGGGAGAAAACAATTAAAGTTATCCAAACAAGATCGCTGGATCAGTGAAAACATTAACAGACACTGATTAAAACACATGCAGCCAGGCTGAGTTAGCATTAACGCAGATCAAATACAATCATGGAGCATGACCTCCATTCAGCAGATCATCTAGTAACCCTTTATGCAATCCTTTAAAAAAAAAAAAACATGTTTAATACCGGTATTAAATGTAAAATGCAAGTAGCAACAGGTCATGTGGAATAGTATGGAAATGTTGCGGGAAATTGCTTAAGGTGGCCATACACATGGAAACTGCATGAATTGGATTTGCATATCTGCAAGGTGTGGGCCTGAAACAGACAACGATGCTGAAGAGGTACAGAAACGTGGATTTGTGGTTGGTCTATATTTCTGTCCATCTGTATTGGCTTTCTTTAAATTAAGTAGAGGGTGCATGGACAACGAAGGCTGTGTATGTGGTTACCACTGCATGTTGCCAACAGATTCCAATGGACGAAATGTTCACATTTTATAAAATTATCCCTTTTGTGCACAATTAGGACCACCTTTCACACTACAGTTAACAAATGTTTTTATGTGACATGAATGTGCTCAATCGGAGCAAATGCGATTTCCCCTCCAAAAAATGCTGGTCGCATGAACTCCAAAATGCAGATTGCAGCGCACCATGTGTGGCAAGGTCCATTGGCCAACACTATTCTGTGCTTTTTAACGCACAATTTGATTGCAATCAAACATTTTTCAAATTTTGTTTACCTTTATAAGCATTCTCATGTATCTGTAGATTGTTTAGTTTCTGTATCTTGCTTCATTTGTATCATTTATCGCAGTACCTTATGGTAAGAATTCATACCAGGACCACAGGCAGTGAACAAGCCACTTCGGTTGCTCTGCTCCCAGACTGCAGACTTTCCTACGGGCCACACATTTACGCGAATGGCCACAGTCACCTATGTTTAGTCAGGGCCGCTCCTACTATGAATCAATATGAAAAAATTGTTCATAGTGTGCGTCTCTGGAAGAGTTAGAAAGGCAGGGGCCTTTCAAGATTTTTTTTCTTTAATGGTACAGGCTGCGCAGCCCTTTACCTGGTAGCTACTGTGGTATATGATATAGCGGCAGGGGCCAGCAGTGATTGGATTCCCCCAATGGTGTGGGCTCTGGTAGGGTAAGTCACATAACTTACAAACTCAGCGTGGGAGGCATTACCAGAGGCAGAGTCTAGTGTGCAGCTCTTGTCCAGATGGCTGCAAGAGGTAGGGTGAAGAGGTGTGTGTCCTACCTGTAACAATCCACTCAGTCAGTTATTGAGAGCACCTGTGGGGGGAGGAGGAGCACTGCTCAGGCGAATTAAAGAAAACTTAACATAGGCCAAAGGTGGAGAATTAAATTTCACAGGGGGCCGCATGAGAAATTTGGATTGTCGTGAAGGGCGGGACCAATAGGTTCAAATCAAATCTCTTTATAGAGATTCCATCAAATTCAACTTATCAATTGATCAGCTTTTTTGGGTACAGGTCTAGTATTGACAGGTCAGTCAGGGGCAGCTAACAGGCCACATGTGGCCCCCGGGCCTTACTTTGCCCAGGTCTGACTTAGGCACTTGTCTATGGCACCTACTGCAACGCACAGGAATCGCGCGCACAATCACGGTCGTTAACGCCTGCGATTGTGTGCTCGATTCTTGTGCGTTTTGCGCATGTGATTTTGCCATTTTCTATTATGGCAAAGCATGCGTTAACGCACCAAAAATAGTGAACGCATGCGTTGCCAAAACACGAAAGGACATGCAATCGCATGCGCAAACACGCTAGTGTGGCCTAGCCCTAAGGGGACTTCTAATTCTGTGTGTCTGTCTGATGTAACTGACTTGATCTTTGCTATTGCACCCTGAGCTGCCAGATTGCTTTTCTTAAAGCCCAGCTGGACGTTACTCTGCTGCCTCTCTCCTACATTTGCAATGGTAAGCAAGGACTTTTTTCCCCCTTCAATTTATCATTTTTCATAGATGCAGGGCCATCCTTGTGTACAGGGCCCATTTGCACGCAGGGCCCTTGTGTGCAGGGATCTTCTTGTGTGCAGGGATCTTCTTGTGTGCAGACCCTCCTTGTGATAGTTTGCTAGGTTAGGCTAGGTTAGACTAGTTAGGTTTGCTAGGGCCCTGCTGAAAGAGTTTACCTTGATGTGGTGGCAGGCTTACAAATCTTTTGACCAACATCTTTTATCCTAAAGAAAGTATGGTAGTGATTTCTAAAGTAATGCACCAGTTGCACCAACATGTGTTTTTATGTGTTATAACAATGGGGAACTGTATAAATAAATGTTTTCAAATACAAAATTATCAAAAGTTTTGCCACGGTCAGAAAAGCAATGCTCACAGTGCTCCGACGACCTGAAAAATTTTCAGGTGCCAAAAATCCTAGGGACATCCCTGTATTTTTCCTCTAAAATATTAGCAGCATAATTTTAGCCATAACACAATGTCTAAGAAAACTTAATGAGGCAAACACCGGCAGATCTGCTATGCAAGGAGAGATAAATAACAAAAAGGTCGATTGTGACATTGTATCCAGCTACATTAAGGGCTAGGCCACACTAGCGCGTTTTGTGCCCCAGTGATTTCCGATGCGCATGTGATTGCACGTCCGTTCGCGTTTTGTTGTGAGCATTTTTTCACGCAATCGCTTGCGTTTTTGCTTTAAAGATAGTGAAAACCGCAAACACAAACGCAAAGATAACACCCGCTAACGCACAGAAAGCATGCACACTTGGTGCGTTGTAGTGTGGCCTCAGCCTAACTATCATGTATATAGAGTAGGAGAGGTGCAAAGCTCATTTGTAACACCTGTGATAACGCTATATTAAAGCAGTGCACATGGGGGGAGCCAACTACCATAATTGGTAAAAAACAAAGCAGCTTCTCAAACGTTATTGCATTATCACATAGGTAAAGCAAAACACCCTGCCCCTCATAAAAAACTACCCCTAGCAAAAAACTAAGGGAATAGTTCAAACAAGCGGGGGACCAACTGAAGCCACATAGGCAACAAAGTGTCCATCCAGTAAGAACAGTTCCTCCAGGCACAGTGCTGTAGCTCTCCCAAAATTAAGGACTCTTCGCTCGGAAATGTACCGACAACACCTACATGTCACGTGGGAATTGCATGAGAAGCCAAGTCTGAGCAAACCACATAGCACTTAACCACCAGAAGGCAACAGTCTTACCCACTCCTGCGAAGTCTCTCAATTTGCGGCCACAGACCGGAATACATGTCCCGATTCGGTGTCCTTCTGGAAATCTACAGGCTAGGCATCCTTCCGTTTCTTTCATTCATTTTCTTTGTTTTTTTACTTTAACTCTATAGGTCTGTGCATTTGAGAACAAACTATCTACCACATGCTTCCATTGATGTCTAGTGCAACCCCCTACCCTTACAACCCCCCACAGACACATTCAAATCGTTGTTGTCCAGTACAACCCCATTCCCCCTACCAACTACCCTCTGCCTCACGGTTCCCCACCCAGTGTCAGTATGTACAGTGCAAATTCCCCCTCCCCAAAAATTAGGTCAAATAAATATGCCAATCAGGCATCTTATAATTCAGTTATGCTACATGGCCAGAAATGCTGGCTGCTCTGGGTTCGCTTTTAATTAACTTTTAACAGTTTCATACTATCAAGAGTTAACTTAAGAAAGAAACCCAGAGCAGCTAGCAGCTGCATTCCTTGCTGTTTGACCCCCACAGCAACATACCAGCTAGTCTCTCTGTAAGTGGGTCTCAGGCTGTAATTAAATAAATCACTCTCTGAGTGCTGCTGCAGGCAGGCAATATCCTCTCACTTCTCCCTGTGTATGTATGTATGTATGTATAGTTTATTTATAAAGCGGCACTTGGGGACGCAGCGCTGTACAGTAACAAAATAAAATAAAGTCATACAAGGGGATTTCGGCTATATTGCAAAGGAAAAAGTGGCAGGTTTTCGTAACATAGTTACGGTAATATGGTTAGAGAGGAGTCAATAATGACCCCTAGGCAGCGTGCCGATTGAATAGGGAAAATGGGGGTATTCTCAAAAGAAATGGAGAAAGATGGGACAGGACCAGGTTTAGGTGGGAAAATTATCAGTTCAGTTTTAGAAAGATTTAATTTGAGGTAGCATTGAGATAACCAGGAGGAGATGGCAAGGAGGCAGTCGGAGACACGTGATTGGATGTCAGGAGTTAGTGTAGGTGTGGACAGGTAGATTTGTGTATCATCTGCATATAAATGATACTTGAAGCCAAAAGAGCTAATAACATCTCCCAAGAAAATAGTGTAGAGGGAGAACAATAAGGGTCCAAGAACAGACCCCTGTGGTACCCCCACACCAAGAGGAAACGGAGAAGAGGTATTGCTAGCATAAGATACAGAGTAAGTTTGGTCAGAGAGATAAGATAGAAATCAGGATCCACTTCATTCCGAATGCCCAAAGAGTGAAGTATCTGCATTAGGAGGGAAGGATCGACTGTCGAAAGCAGAGGAGAGGTCAAGGAGGATAAGAATAGAAAAGTGACCATTGGCCTTTGCAACCCGCATATCATTCACAACCTTACACAGTACCATCTTGGTGGAATAGGTTATGAGAATGAAGGTAGTTAGCGATACGGGAGAAGACTAATCGTTCTAGCAGTTTATTGGCTATCGGTAAGAGAGAGACTTCTGAATGGGTTCTGAATGGGAGCAAAAGACCCAAGAATAATTGAGGGAGGAGAGGGCAACATAACCTGAGAGTCAAACCGAGGACCAGAGATCTGCAAGCGGATGGACTCCACTTTATGTTGAAAGTAATGTCCTGGGGAGAGTGCAGAGAAAGGAGAGGGTCAGGGGGCGAGGGGCACAGAAGGGAGTTGAAGATGTAGAACAGGCTATGTGGGCTAGATTTTTTGTTATTGTACTTTTCTGGTAATAGTTCTGCCAGCAGGAGACTAGTGCTAAGACATTGCAGCATGAACTTGTAATGGAGAAAGTCAGCCTTTGTACAGGACTTTTTCTACGCACATTCAGCAGCCCGCATGCACCTGTGTATAAAAGGGATGTGGGGTTAAGCCACAGACCAGGATTAGAGATTCCTTGTCTGAGGGTATGTAAGGGGGCAAAAGAGTCTATTGTGGAAATATTGTGTGCTGCTCGCAACTCAAGTCGCACGAAGCAGCCAATCAGGGTCTGTGCCATGGCTGTGGACCCTAATTGACTGATTCTTTCACTGCAGAGCAGCCAGTTGGATCATGCTGCCAAAAATAATCTTTAGATCCAGTGTTGACAGTGGGATTTTTGGGTGCATACACGGGACTGCAGGAAATGTGTTCAATCGCGGGAGAATCCTGTGAGATCCAGGACGGTTGTGAGCTATGCATTATTAGCAAATGCTTGTGAAGGTTCTCATTCATCCAGGTCATGGTATATCTGTTGTATTCAATTAGATCAACTGGACTTGAAGTTTAGTTCTTGAAGACATTTCACTAGTTATCCGACTGGCTTTCTCAATTCAGAATGAATTCTGAATTGAGAAAGCCAGTCGGATGACTAGCGAAATGTCTTCAAGAACTAAAATTCAAGTCCAGTTGATCTAATTGAATGCAACAGATATTATAAACAAATATTTTTCTTTTTGAGAGGGGGATTGGTATACTAGATTCTTTTAATATTGTATATCTAGCAAGACAATTTTAGCAAACTACCGGTATATTATATGTGATTTTCTCTCTCTAATTTGCTTCATAGTTTCTTAAAGATTGATCAAGCCTAAAACAAGGTACTATACTAGTTGATAGACATAGTCAAAGGGTATTTGTGTGAAAATAAAGAAACCAAGCCTAAATAGAGGTGGGGGGGTTCGACACCATCTGTCTGCCATGTAAAATGCTGTTTTGACACCTTACTCTGGGCGTTCCTATAACACCTCTTAGCCACTATCTAATCACGCCCTTAACACCTGGCTGTGATATGCTAATTGGGATTTTCCAGGGTACATAATTGCCACAGATTCGTGTACAAGTCATTCTGAATTGAGAAAGCCAGTCAGATGACTAGCGAAATGTCTTCAAGAACTAAACTTCAAGTCCAGTTGATCTAATTGAATACAATAGATATAACTACATCTGTAATTACCCTAGTGAGGACAAGGGATTTATAGTGTAAAGAAAAATTGCCCAAACCGTCCTTAGGTTTATTAGTTAAGCAATATGTTAAAGGGGAACTGTGGTCTCCAAACAAGTTAAGTTTAAATGAAAGGGCAGTTTCCTACCTTTAAAAAGAGCCATCAACCACCTCTCTACGTGCTCCACAGCCCAAGATATAAAGAAATGACTGACCAGAAAGTTAATGGGTGAGAGGCTGACGTGACATTCTTAAGGCTTCTCCTGCACAGTGCACAGTGCACAGCCAGGAAGTCCCTCCTCCTCTCTGCTGTGTGAAGTCTTGACATAGAAGGTAAGGGGGGGTCTGAGTAACCCACGGCACCCACGAGTGGGCGGGGCTTAGACACCTGTGAGTGGGCATGGCCACATGGGGCTGTAAGATAATAGGCCATGGGGGGCCTGCAACTGGAGGGACCATGGGGTCAATGAGTGGGAGGGACCAGGTGGGCTGCAAAGGGGTGGAGGAGACACAGGACAGATTGACTGACAGTTTCAGAGCAGGAAGCAGGAAGTGCAGGGGACCTGGTGATGCTGCTGCCATATCACACCCAAAAATGTAAATATCTTCAAAACTATGCAAAATAAACAATGGAAATATATTGCAAAAATTCCCAGGGGAGCAATTCCTATCAATTTACCTAAAGTCATTTTTGGACCACAGTTCCCCTTTAACTATATTTCTTTTTTTGTTCTATCTTCAGTCTCTGGTGATATCTTTTTGTAGTGGCAAACATTGAATTCCTGAATACTCCTGGGAATTTATAATCCACATAGTACTGGGCTTTCTGTTCTGAAATTAAGAAAACGGCACCACTAGCTACCCAGATTACTTACACATAACCCTAGCCTGGGAGTCTTTCAAGGCATATGTAAAGGGTAGACTACATTCCATATATTATTATTCCATATCTCATATATTTAATGTACTACTAGGGAAAATGAAGAGGAACTGATTAAGCAATTACCACAGACTGGAAAGGAACATATAGAACATTGTACATCTGCCACTCAATCAGTATGGTTGATAACCCAGGGAATGTACAATAACATGATAACAGAGAAAGACTCCCTCAAGCAGTTCTTAACACGTCAAAATTACTTTGAGAATTGAGGACATTCTAATTAAAGACAACTGCCAATCTAACACAATTCTTTCAATACAATCCAGGCAACATGTACTGGTGCATTCCACCCCACAGATTCTGGTGGAATTCACCGTCTTCTATACCGAACTATACACATCATGCCTGGATCACTCTGGGCCTGAAATTTGGGAATATTTGACAGGACTACACGTCTCCACTTTGACCCCCCTGCAAAGACAGATATTAGATAGACCACTGACACTAGAAGAAATACAAATGGCAATACAGGAAACAGCCTCTGGCAAGGCCCCTGGTTCAGATGGACTACCTATAGAGATACACAAAAGATATCAAGAACAGCTTATACAACCACTGTTAGATATGTACTCACACTCCTACAAAATGAGCACATTTCCCCCCTTGCAATATACAGCTATAATTGTGGTTATACCCAAGACTCTCAAGGACCCAACCGACTGCGGATCCTATAGACCTATGTATTTATTAACATCTGATTATAAAATACCGGCCAAAGCACTAGCAATATGGTTAAAATCTATCATACTTTTGAACATATACCCGGAGCAGACAGGAATTATGCCCAGTAAATCCTCCTCCATCAGCCTACGCTGCACACTGATACAGTCGTAGGTTGCCCATGATAATGCTGGAAACCGTAATATGTTGTCACTCAAAGCTGCTAAAGCGTTTGACTCGGTGGAGTGGCCGTACTTTATGGAGGTGCTTAGGACTTTTGGATTTGGCCCAGGCTTTATTAAATGGGTCCTATTACTTTACATGACCTCTGAGGCCCAGGTTTTAATTAATGGCAACCATTCTATACCATTTTCGCTACACAGAGGCACCCGTCAAGGATGTTTGCTCTCGCTATATCTGTTTGCGGTAGCCATCGAAACTCTGGCGGCCCTACTGCGTGCTGATAATAGGATCTGGAGATTCAGACTGGGGGAACATGAGGAGAGACTGGGCCTATATACAGACAACGTAATCATGTATCTGGACAATTCACATAACTCGCTGACAGCTGCATTTGATTTGATAACGGATTTTGGCACTTAATCTGGACTAACCCAAACTGGGAGTGATCTGCCTTTTACCAGGTGGATAATCTTCCTATATATAACTTTTCATGCCCCACACTGATCCCGATAGTCACGCAATTTAAATATTTGGGAATAATAATCACAAAGTCACCCCAATTTTTTTACTCCCTTAATATTGCAACATTAATAGACTATACACGTGCAAAGACCCAGGCGTGGAGATATGCACCCCTGAATCTGTGGGGCAGAATTCTTAGTCAAATAGAATACTTAACACAACTTAACATTCTCTCAGCTACATTCCTCTATTTTTCTTCAAAAAACTAAATAGCTACATACTCTTTCATATGGATAAATAATAAGGCTAAAGTCATTTCACTAAGCAGCAAGCACCAAAAAAACTTGGGGGTCTTGCACTTCCCAACATACAACGATACTATTGGGCCTCTCAGATTAGATATCTACAATGCTAGGTAAATGCATCATCACCACCTACAGAATCGGACTATATGTTTGCTGAATATGTCTCGGAACCATACATGGCATACCTAGAGGCACTCAAAATGCACATGATTGGCCAAGGCACTACACTACATAGACAATACCAAAAGATCTCGCGACAGACTGTCTACTCGGATTGGCGGGTTCTTTACACACACTTCTATGGAAAAATAAACTGTTGCCAGAGCTGCAGGGAATCTCTGGGATGTCACTGTGGGTGGCAGCTGGGATCAATGATTTGGGAGATCTGCTTCCCAAATGGGTAAGAAGAAGGCGGGCAACCGAACTTGAGTTAAAACATTCTTATAAATTTATTCGGAAATCTTTTAAAAGCACATGGTAGCAGCCGCTATAAATAGATACAAACGAACACTCATGGGAACTCCACAGGCTCCACCCAATGCATTTCGTGGCCAATAGCCACTTCCTCAGGGGCATGGAGGAGTGTCCCGGTATCAGCCTTTCAAAACTGAAACAATTTTAATGAGTCAGCAATTACAAGTGACACCCATAATACCAAAAGTGCAAACACATATGCATATAAATATTAATATTTAATCAAGCAATGCTGGATATATATAGGTATGAATGGAGGCATGTATATGTATAATAATAAACAATAAGATTAAAAAATTATCCACCAAGCATATTATAACCCCAAAGCAATTAAAATACTTTAGAACCCCGGGGAGTATTTGAATGCCCTAAATGCCATGGTACTAATGCTGATTTTCTTCATATGATATGGAACTGCCCAAAAGTGTCCAGTTTTTGGGCAGATGTAACTCAACTGCTAGCCCAGCTCTCTCCTCGTCCCGTACTGAACGTTCCACTGCCATGTTTATTTGGAATTTTACAGGAAGACATATGGTCCAGGTATGAGTTGCTATTCCTGCAGGCAGCACTGTTCTAATATTATAAATAGGTAACCAGATGCGCTCTAAGCCTAAGAGTAAGCCAAAAGCACCCCCTAAAAACATCAATACAACAAAAGAAAAGGCAAAGTAGGGGATAATGTGCTATAACAAATATTTATTGTACATATAGATGTTATAGCCAGAACAAATTGCACCTTAATACAGATAAGATCAAAATATGGTAAACATTATGCTTATCAGTCAGGTCACTATTCAGTCCAAAAATAGAACGTCCGTGCACAGAAAACATGTTTGTCAGCAGAGGGAGACCATGATCCGGTGTAATAGGTATAAAATGCTAGTAAGGGGGAAAGCGACCAAGCTCCAAACGCTTTTGCTCTGCTTCTGAGCTTCCTCAATGGCGCTAAATCACTCTTCCTGATCAGAAGTTTATAATGGCTACGGGACCCAATCAGGATCACAAGGCACAGTTACGTCATATACACTTGTCTCGCGAGAGGGACAAACCATTCAAATAACATGTACTGTCCGTTCTCACGTGAATTGCCACACTCCACCATTTTCTTCCCTGGCCGTGCAGAATGTTGCCCTTATTCGCCAACTCATTACCATATTACAAATAGATAGCTATTGAAACCTGAATGCACTTACAGGGTTATTCAATAAAAGTTCTTATTGTTAAAAATGGTGCTAATTTTGCCCCAACCAATCGGATTTTATCTTTCAAATGTTAAATAAGATCTGATTGGTAGGGGCAAAATTAGCAACATTTTAACCGATAAGAACTTTTATTAAAATCTCCCTGTTAATACCCAATGGTATCATAACACACAATTTGGAAATGGTAACACATAAGTGGACCATGTCACACAAGGAGAGGGGAAATATATATAATGACTGATGAATCAGACAGTGAATAAATCATCCAGTAGAACGACCATCCATCCAGATTTTTAATCCTTTAGCAAAGAGGAAATCAAGGTAAGTATTCCGAACGTGGATCCATCTGTGCATCGGACCTCCATCTAGATGACTAGTTACAAAGGGATTTTTGAACGGCCCGACCTTTGGGCAAACAGTCCATCGGGTGAGAAATAGTCTTGAGTCTTCTGGACACCGATAATGCTGAATACAATTAAGTCCTATTAGTGAAAATTAATTAAGAGACGTAAATTCCAACTCTTCGTTGAGTCCATATGGGCTCCTTGTATGAAGATTAAAAATGAGTCTGGTCTCTGCTCTTAATAGTTTAAGGGTGATGTCTCACCCTCTAAAACAGAGTGTGACTTTAAGTAATCCCAGATATCTCAGTCCCCTAGTGTCACAGTTATGTTTGTCTAGAAAATGTTGGGCAACACTTGTCAGTGGGGTAGTGTGGTTTGACCTACATATAGTAAATCACATGGCCAAACTAGAGCATATACCACATTAGTGATTTTACAATTGAAATACTGTCTGATTCTATGTTTTTCCTGTTATCCAAGCTGTTTACCTGTTATCTAGAATCCATATGTTGGCAGTAGACACACTCCCCACAGTGCCTGTGAGGCGATTACCTCTTTGCAACGAAATAGGATCTCTGCTAAAATGACTCTGCATGAGTCTATCACCTAGGTTTACTCCTCTCCTGGCCATAATAGATGGGTAATCTGTGACAAAGGACGAAAGAGATATGTCATTTTTTAGAATGTGCCAATTTTTCAATAGTGTCTTTTTCACTATTAGCCAGTCGCTATTGTACTGTGTAATAAACCTCAGCAAATTCTCAGAGCTAGCACTGGCCCTTTTTTGTGTAAATTGTGATACAGAGTGTCTTGTCCTACGCAATAGAGATTTAGGATATCCTCTCTGCAGGAACCTGGTTTCTAAGGAAGCAGCCTCCTTATTGTAATCCCTAGTTAGGGTGCAATTTCGTACCCAAAGGAATTGTCCTTTGGGTATCCCCTTCTTAAGTGATGGTAAGTGGGAGCTGGAAAAATGCAACAATGAATTGGTGGCTGTGGATTTCCTGTATAGAGTAGTAATGAGGGTTCCCTGATATTTCTTGAACGATAGGTCAAGAAATTCTATTGAATCTCTAGAGATATGGTGGGTGAGAGAGATGTTGAGATCGTTAGCGTTAAGGAGATTAAGGATCCCTGTAATGATCCTATCCAGAGGATGAAAATATCATCTATATACCTGTGCCAGACCTCCACATGTGAGGTGTGGTCCAGGTAGCGATTGAAAATACCACCACTCTCTCCCACCATCCTAAGAACAAATTAGCGTATGAAGGGGCGCATTTTGCCCCCATCACTAATCCTCTGACTTGGATGTAATACTTATTGTCATAGGTAAAGTAGTCATTATACAGTTTGAAATCCAAAAGGGATAGGATAAAGGCATGTCTATCTCCCTGACCAATAGGTTCCATATCCAGGAAGTATTTTACTGCTGCCTTACCTATCTCATGCCCAATGCTCGTATAGAGGGATTCCACGTCTAGCGTAATGAGCAAGTAATCATCTATCTGTATATTTTGTAGTTTAGTAATAAAATCACCTGAATCCCACACATATGAATCTAAAGATAAAACAAGGGGTTGTAAAAACGTATCAACAAAATCATATACAGGTTCATTCAACCCCCCTATGCCAGAAACAATAGCTCTACCTGGTGGAGTGTCCATATTTTTGTGGACCTTAGGCAGCATACTGTATGAAAAGTGGGTGTGATGGACTGCTCAACTAACAGAAATTCACACAGCTTCTTTGTGATAACCCCTCAGGAATGGGTGTCTCTTACTACATTCGTAAGCTGTTTCTATATGGATTCAGTAGGGTTAGAACACAGAGGTCGATAGTTAGACAAATTACTTAGTTGTCCAATACACTTCCTCTGACCACAGGGCTATATTACCCCCCTTATCCGAGGGTTTGATCACTGTATTAGGCAGATCAGAGAGTTCAGTAATAGCCCTGAGTTCAGAGGATGTGAGGTTACTGTTACCTGTATTGAGACATTGAAGACTTTGAATGTCCAGTAATGTATTCTTGTAATAGATGTCAATGCTTGGGAATTCAGATAACGGTGGTGTGTACCGAGATTTGGGTTTGAAGGGTGTAGCCATGCTTAGGGGATACCGGTAATGCAGTGGTATGCACTTGTGAGGGATCAATTTTATTAAATTTGTCTTTCAATGTTAACCTCCTACAAAACAAAAATAAATCCTTAGCCAATTTATTAGGTTAGGTATAAATATGTTGTTCAGGGCAATAAGAGAGTCCCTTAGCTAATACAGACCTCTGAACTGGAGTGAGGGTATGTGTGGTAAGGTTGATGATGCAGAAGTTGTCCTCTTGTGTTTCCCCTTCTTGTAGCATGTCTGAATTAGGTGATGAGGGTATTATTTCCTCTTGGGCCGGGGGGTTAGTTTGGTCTGAGTCCTCTGTTGGCTCCTTAAGACACGACTTGGACCTCCCCCTCCTGATTCTACATCTCTGTCTCCCCCTAAAAAAGCACTTTTCTATGCTCAGAAAACAATCGTAGTGAGGTGGATGTCACATAAAAATCTAAAGGTGAGGACCTGGATCAAACTAAGAAATAATGACCTACCCCTAATCCAAGTCCTATATAAACATAAGAAATGTGCAGATAAATTTAGGAAAATTTGGGGGATATGGATGGACTCTTCACCTTACTATCAACTGATCCCATTACATACTCCAACAATAAAGACTGGGAAGTGTGTAGTGCGGCTGGTGGGAGAAGCGCACAGATGGATTGGCAAGTAGCGACCATTTTCTTTTCGTTTATTACATTTACATCACAATGAAAAAAAAAATGTCAATAAATGTACCTGAAGGTAATATGAGATACATTACATCAATATATGCTTAATGTAACTATGCAATAACTATTTGATGTGTTAAAAAGTTAAAAGGCACTATAGCTAAAAAGGTTCTATTCTATGAAAAAGTTAAATGACTAGGGGGAGGAGATAAAGCTGATTGGATTAGTGTCTAATAATTGATAGTAACATAGTAACATAGCAACATAGTAATTAAGGTTGAATAAAGACATTCGTCCATCAAGTCCAACCTATTCCCTTTTTTTTTTTTCTTTTTTTTTTTAACCCTACCTAACAGTTGATCTAGAGGAAGGCAAAAAACCCCAGCTAAAAAGGGGGGGAAAAAATTCCTTCCTGACTCCAAACGGCAATCGGAAAGTATCCCTGGATCAACCAGATCTATATGCATTAATACCAGTAATTCTCAATATTTTTTAGTTTTAGAAACTTATCCAGGCCTTTTTTAAAGTTATTCAATGAACTTGCCATTACCACCTCTGCTGGAAGACAGTTCCACAGTTTCACCGTTCTCACTGTAAAGAAACCTCTCCTAACTTGAAGATGAAACTTCTTTTCTTCCAACCTTAAAGGATGTCCACGAGTCCTCTGATATGACCTATTAGTGAACAATGCACCAGAGAGTTCACTGTATGGGCCATTAATATATTTGTATAAGGTTATCATGTCCCCACGCAACCGCCGCTTCTCCAATGTAAACAGCCCTAACTTGTCTAATCTGCCTGCATATTCAAGCCCCTCCATTCCCCTTATTAATTTAGTTGCCCTTCTCTGAACTGCCTCAATTTCCAAGATGTCCCTTTTGTATATGGGATTCCAAAACTGCACCGCATATTCCAAATGTGGCCTTACCAGTGCCTTGTAAAGAGGGAGAATAATATTTTTCTCTCTTGATTCCATTCCCCTCTTTATACAAGACAATATCTTGCTAGCTCTAGCTGTTGCTACCTGGCATTGTTTGCTACAGCTAAGTCTGTTATCTACCAGAACCCCCAAATCTTTTTCCATTTCAGATGCACTTAACACAGAGTTATTTATGGTGTAGGTGGCACAGGGATTATTAAATCCCAAATGCATCACCTTACATTTATCAACATTGAATCTCATCTGCCATTCTGCTGCCCATTTTGATAATCTATCTAGGTCTGCTTGCAGCACTTGCACATCATTGGAAGTTTCCAAAGCTCTGCATAATTTAGTGTCATCAGCAAACACAGAGACCTTGCTCTCAATGCCCCCTTCTAAGTCATTTATAAACAGATTAAACAGAAGCGGCCTCAGTACAGAACCCTGAGGAACTCCGCTTAGAACTTTAGCCCACATAGATGTAGCTCCATTAACCAACACTCTCTGTTTGCGGTCCAATAACCAGTTCTCTATCCATGAACAAATGTTTTCTTCAAGGCCAACAGTCCTCAGTTTATACATTAGTCGCCTATGTGGCACAGTATCAAAGGCTTTTGCAAAATCCAAATATACCACATCCACAGCTGTGCCTGAATCTAACTTCTTACTCACTTCTTCATAAAAACCAATTAAATTTGTCTGGCATGATCTATTTCTCATAAATCCATGCTGACTACTACTAATAAGATGATCTCTGGAGACAAAGTCAAGGATATGATCCCTTAACAAAGTTTCCATCACCTTCCCTACCACTGATGTTAGGCTTACAGGTCTATAGTTACCAGGCTGTGAACGACTACCTTTTTTGAATATTGGTATTACATTGGCTTTTTTCCAACCCAGCGGCACATCCCCAGACAAAAGCGAATCTGAAAAGATGAGAAACAGTGGTCTTGCTAGAACTGAACTAAGCTCTTTTAAAATCCTAGGATGCAATCCATCTGGTCCTGGCGCTTTATTGATATTAACTTTGTCTAATTGATTCCGTACCATATCCTCCGTTATCCAATGTGAAAACTCTTCATTTCCTCCCTGCACATTGTTACAATCCCTACTGTAAGGATTCTCAACAGTAAAAACCGATGTAAAAAAACGGTTTAGCAGATTAGCCTTTTCGGCATCCTCTACAACCACCTCAGCTCCATTATTTAATGGTCCCACATTCTCAGTCCTCATTTTTTTACCATTTATATACTTAAAAAACATCTTGGGGTTGGACTTGCTTTGTTCGGCAATCCGTATTTCATTTTCTATTTTAGCTAGTTTAATTGCTTTCTTGCACTCTTTATTACAGCTTTTGTACTCCCTGTGAGCCTGTTCTGTGCCTTCTGCTTTCAAAATTTTAAAAGCCCTTTTCTTTTTTTCCATTTCCCTTTTTACCTGAGCATTAAAGGGCAAGTCCACCCCCAAAACTAACTTTTTATATTTATTTGGCCCAAATAAGTGCTCCAAAACAAACTTTACAGCATTTAAATCGGTCCAGTGGTTCAAAAGTTACAGACCTTTGTAGCTGGCTTAATCCTGCAGCATGGACCAATACAGCGATGAACAGAGACAGGCTACATTACCTTGCCTCTGTTCTTTTCATGTTCTTGAGCATGTCTGTTAGCATCCAGCAGTGAGAACAGAGGAAGTTGCATAAGTAAAGTAAAGTAAAGTTATGTGTACTGAAGAAATCCAGGATCAACAGCTGCAGCCAGCCAGCCCAGAGAGAGAGATAGAGAGAGAGACACACACAAACACAGGCAAGATTTTTTTTTTTTTTCTAAGCTGCAGCTCGGGGTCATCTAAAGTGGAAGTGGAGAGGAAGTGCAGCCTGATATATATCTCATTAAATATCAGGCAAAGCAAATGATTTTGAGAAAAATGAACATGGCGTTTGAGGTTGGTGCTATTATATAAAGAACATATAAAAAGTTTATTTTTGGGTGGACATACCCTTTAAGCCATGCAGGAGTGGACCTAATTTTTTTACACTTGTTTCCTAAAGGTACCGATTTGGATATGTTATAGTTTAATATCCCTTTAAAAGTGGTCCACATCTGCTCAGTATCTTTACCTAGAAACAGTTCCCCCCAGTCTATGAGCAGGAGCGATTCCTTTAAAAGCATAAAATTAGCTTTCCTAAAGTTAAAAGTTTTTGTTAAGCCAGTGCACTTTAGTTTTCTGCAACCTATATTAAATGACACTATATCATGGTCACTATTCCCTAAGCTTCCCATTACCTTCATCTCCAAAATGAGCTCTGGGTTATTAGATATCACCAGATCCAACAACGCATTCTTTCTAGTAGGAACTTCTACCATCTGTGAAAGAAAATGCTCATATAGGAAATTTAAGAACTTTATACCTTTTGAGGTGCTGGCAGTTCCATTACTCCAATCTATTTCAGGGTAGTTAAAATCCCCCATAACCAGAACATGCCCCATACCAGCAGCCTTCGCCAACTGCATATGGAGATTCATTTCCACCTCTTCCCCGGCATTTGGCGGCTTATAACACACTCCAACAATTAATTTACCTACCTTCTTGCTTCCTGTACACAGTTCCACCCATAATGTTTCTGCCGCATCGTTTGCTCCCCCATCTATTCCATCTTTTAAATTTGGCTTCAATTCCTGTTTAACATACATACATACTCCTCCTCCTTTCTTATTAACTCGGTCATGTCTAAATAAGGAGTACCCTTCAATATTTACTGTCCAGTCGTGTGAATCATTAAGCCATGATTCTGCTATACCGATTACATCATACCTTTCCTTTAACGCTATTATTTCAAGTTCGCCGGTTTTTCCAGCCAGACTCCTTGCATTTGTAAACATACATTTTAGATTATCAATTGATTTACTTCCATACATGGTCGTACATGCCTCCTTATCCTCTATGCTCCCCCCTCCTCCTTCTCCTCCCTCCGTTGTGTTACTAGCCCCCTGATCCCTAACTTCTCTATCTACCCCTGTGTAGTTAAACGTTCCCTCCCCCCCATACCTAGTTTAAAATCTCCTCTAACCCCCTAGCCATCTTCTCCCCCAAAACAGTTGCACCATCACCATTGAGGTGCAATCCGTCACTACTAAAGAGCCTGTAGCCAACAGAAAAGTCAGCCCAGTTCTCTAAAAACCCAAACCCCATCTCCTTACACAACTCTCTTAGCCACGCATTTATACTCCTGAGCTCCCGTTGCAGTGCTGTATGAGTTTCTTTATTTTAGGGGGGATTACGTCTGTGTCATCTGCTCCTAAATAAGGTTTTTCACTAATGTCAACAGCATGGAACAGCGAAGGGTATGAAATCAACTGATTTTTCAAAATGGGAGAAAATATACAGAATAACTAAAAAGGCATTACACAAACTAAAAATGTAACAAATATTGACAATTTTCACTGATCTGACCCTTTAAGCAGACACCACAGTACAGTAATTTGAGTTAGAGGGCCACCATGTTGTTAAATAAAATGTGTACATCAGTTGTTTGCTTATTAAACTTTTTTTATATAAAAAAAAGGATCAGCATTAGATCTCCATGGCTAAAACATGATTAATTCCCATTTCCAAGAGGCTCCTTGTGGGCTGGCCTAAAGGCTTACATTTAAACCCCATAGTTCAACTCTGTGCTTTGTGCTTTACTTGATTTCCTGTATTAGCCTCTGGGTGCTTTCTTAGTTACTTTACCATTTTTCCATGCAGGTGTTTAGCTAGGGTACTGTACATTTCCCATTGGCATTTTCTATCTTTCCATGACACTTTTTAATGCTAATATAGCAGTTAGCCTTCAAATGAGATTCAATGAAAGAAAGCTAAATAATTATCTTTCTGCACATTTTACAAACCTACTGACAAACTAAACTTTTCAAAGTTTGTCCTTCACTTGTCTTAAAAAAAACCCACAATCAATACTTTACATATACCAGCTAAATCTTTTTTAGAAGCAATCTGCACCATGGTGCATATAATTAAAGACATATGGGCCAATGCTGTAAAAAAAGATTAAAGTAGCACCAACATTATGGGCTCTACACTGTTTATACAACAAATAACTCAATTGTTATTACTTATAGTATAGGGTGACTCGGGTCACAGGTGTTGAAGGGGGTGTTACCCTTGAAACGTTGTGTTACCTGTTGATGTTTGGCTCACAATAAACCGTTTACATTGGAGTACAAGTCTACTTTGTTTCTTTTCAGTACGTCATTCAAAGTAGGAGATTTGGACTTTTTGCACCCATTTAGGGTTAGTGTGCATATGGATCTTCGTTACCTATCCAGAAACAAAGCTCCTTAAACTGCCAGTCTACAATCAATGCATTAAAGGGATAGTTCACTTTTACAGTGAACTATTCCTTTAAATAGAATGTCCTCTTCCTACTTTTCTACTCTAAAACACATTGGGAACTGCATGAATGAGAAAGTAGAGCAGGTGAACAAAATAAAGTTTGCATGTTAAATGAGGGCCAGTATAATGAATATTGCCTTGTTCATTTGTATCTAAAAATATTTGTGTAAATAACATATCAGTTAATGCAAATTCACTTTGTCATATTTTAAAGCAACCACAGTAGCTTGTTACGTTGCTCATTGGATCCTAGAATAATGAAATGAGTTTTAATGTTTTAGCTCCATGATATATAACCAGAGAATTTGTAATTTTAGCCATAAAATAGCTCAGAGTAGCGCAACTTTTCTTAAAAGAAAAAAAGTGTTGTGTTAGCGGTGGAATACATTGTGCAGCATATCATTAATCTATAGTGTGACCACAGGGTGACTTATACTTGAATTGCATTAAGGAAGTCTAATTAGGAAGAAAGCTTTGTTTAGTTCTTTGCTGAAGGCAATCACATCAGTAAACAGCAGAGTCTCAAAAATGTATGCTAAATCATGCTCCATGTTTTTCTTTTCTTGTTTCATTTATAAATGCCTTCTTATGCAAACAGGGCTACAAATCCTGGAGATGTTACAGTCATTTTAGTTTTAAACCCATGTTTAGCAATCAGTACGGTGGATTAGGATTTTTAACTGAGTGTTTCGAATCGCAAGACACGAGTAAATATAAAACCAAAAAACATACATTTTTCCCTAGTATTTACGGGAGCAGTAAGCCTGTAGATTACTTTTAACATTAAAATACCCCGGTATATACAAACTGTATTAGATATATGAAACCAACGAATTCACCACTGATAGATGCTATTGATGGATTGCTCCTCTAAACTCCGGCGACACCCAGAAGTTTAATTTAGTTTTGGGGGGCCTTTATTGGGTTACCTACATATGTCTGATAATGTTGTACTCGGGAAGAATACCAGAGAATTTAGAAAAAATAAGTTTTATGTGTAAACCTAAGTTTTCTACACTTAAAGGACAACTCCACCCTCATAATAACATTGTTTAGAAAAAATGGCCTCTTTAAAATATGTTGATATATCCTACTTTGTCCTCTGAATTCATTACTGTATGCCTGCTATGCTTCTGGATGCCTCGTGGAAACTGAGCAATTTAGAAACCTGTACTGAGCCTGGGCATGCTCAGAAGAGGCAGCTAGGGGATTAGAATTCAATCATTGGCTGTGATGTCAACTGTCAAATCCATAACTGACCGTTACTAACTGGAAGAACCAGGAAGCAGAAACAGGGGCAACAAGACATTGTGCAGGATTTCAGGTTACACATATATTTCAGGTTTCAAACTATTATCCTTTAGGGTTTTGGGGGGTGATTTACTTGTATGTAAGTTTTCATTTTAGGGCTGGACTTGCCCTTTAAAAATCTTTACCTACTTTACCCAAAAATCCTTTGAAATTTCCAGATAGTTACAAAATTCTGTTATTTTGTCGAAGTACAGTTTGCGCTGAAAAAAACCCAAAGTATAATATTTCCTATTTTCTGTGGGTGTTTCCTACTGTACTATTTGTCTAAACTGAATGAGGGCAAAATCCTGAAAATCCTTCAGTCAATTAATGCAACAAAAGTGGTAAACTCTGCTGGCATTGAAAGGGTTAAATACAAAAAAAATGCATACTATGTTTTACAAATAAACCCTTTCAATAAATAGTATAAAACAGTAATAAAAGTTTGAAATCAGAATTCCTGATGAAAACACTCCTTTTATTGGTTTCTTCTAAAGGAACTAGGTACACTGAAAAGTATTTAGATTCTGTATTTGGATGCCACTTAGCTGGACATTTTTTATGGGTCCATATTCCACCTGGTATGGAATCGACTCTGCATTTGCAGAAATAGCCAGTTGCAAGATGACAATGGTTGCTGTAAAAATCTTTTTTTACAATTTATTTGTAATTTGAAGAACATGTCCCTAAAACAAAAAACTGGTGACTTGTCGATTATCTGCCCGCAACTCCAAATTATTTTCCGCAGATTATTACATGCATTTGTAACTAGAGATGTCCGAACTTCGCAAAATCCGGTCCGGTTCGAAAATTTGAAAATCCGCGAGCGGACCCATTAAAATGAGAAAAATACAAGATTTTTCATATTTTCGAAAATACGAGAAAACTAGTATTTTCGAAAATTTTTGAAAATATGTATTTTCGAAACTACGAGTAACCCTCGTAATTTCGAAAATACGTATTTATGGAAATAAGAGAAATCCTTGTATTTTCGAAAATTTTCGAAATTACGTGTTTTCTCGTATTTTCGAAAATTTTCGAAAATATGTGAAAACTCGTAATTTCGAAAATTTTCGAAAATACTAAAAATCCGCGAATCGGAAGTTCGGAAGGCGGAAAATCCGGAAAAATCCACCGTTCGCGAACGGGATAAATCCGCGGCGGATCCGGATTCGGATCCGCGAACCGGCCATGCCTATTTGTAACCAGATATTTAATGATAAGTTCTGTTCCTTTCTGGAAGAGCTTTTTATATGCTTGAGCATGTGCTGAGGAGGCAGCAGGAAAAACAGAAGTCATTTATTGGTTGTGATGTCAGTTGTCACTAGAGATGGACTAGAACCCAAGTTCGAGCCAAACTATTCGAATTCGAACGAATTCGGACTTCTCGAACTATGGTATCTAGGCGCGAACGTGAGCATCGAATGCGCGAGTAAAGTGTCCATTAAAACCTATACGCGAGCATCGAATCCACAAGTAAAATGTCCATGGTATCTAGGCGCGAACATCGAATCTATGAGTAAAGTGTCCATTAAAGCCTATACGCGAGCATCAGCTAGTAAAATGTAAATGGTACCTAGGCGCAAACAAGCTCGAAAATAGCGCGAGTGGGAGTAAAATTGATTTTTCGAATGTCCTGGATATTCGAACATGTTCCCCAGACCATTTCCCAGGTCCCACAGCCATTTATATTAAGTTACCATTAATATTTTAATTGTATTTCATTAGAACTTTTCGAACTATTTGACTCCCATTGACTTTAATGGGTCCGTTTTCGAACTTTCAAACTTTTCAAAAGTTCGGCCATCTCTAGTTGTCACAGCCTTGATTGACTGTATGGAGAGAGGGGCCAGATCACTCTGCCAGAATGGGGACAACAATAATCCTTAAATAACTGGTTCATAATTCAGGTAATAAAGTTCAAGATATATTATTTGGGCTTGGGGGCATGTAGCTGACAATTGACCAGTTTTTTTTTTAAAGTTGAACATTCTATTTAATGTAAAATAGAAGTGCATCATATGCTAAATATCCACTGTATCATAAAATAAACTACAACCAACTTAAAAATTCATAGTTAAAACTCTACTCGACCATTTAACCAGGTCATAAAAATTAAATTTTTAACTCGTTTGTTTTTTGCCATTTGTTTTTTTGTTTTTCTTTTAGACAATGTGTTTATGTTGGCAACTAATGGAGAACTTTGTAATATTTCAGATATGACTTACCTGGATCATGCTGGAACCGCTCTTTTTCCTCAAAGCCTCTTAGATGGATATGTGAAGGACTTGTCTGAAAATGTCTATGGTTTGTATTTTCTTTTATTTTTATACAACTATGCTAATATGATTTGTGTAAAGGGCACCATTTTCAATGGTAATGCTACCGTTAACACTATTTTCAATGCTGCATTTTCTTTAATGAGCAAAGATAAATGTAAATGTAACTTGCTACTGAGCAGTAATGACTTTTTGGAATGAAGTATGGGGATTTATGTGGAAACATTTTAGAACATCTGCTTTTTAATTGAAAGGCACTATGAATACCAATCTGCACTTTTTTTACAACCTCCAAAAAGCCGTAAGAGATGTCCTTTCAAATAAATGAATCCTACTTTTTAAAGGAGAAATATTATCTTCAGGGTGTTTTAAACTTAGTTGAAGGTTTCTTTTTAAGAAGTATTGATTTATATACCGAAAGTATTCATGCCGTTGTTCATTTTTCAATTTGCTATTCTGTTAGGTAGATATATACAAGTATCCATACAGAGAGTAATAATTTGACAAATAAGGCAGAATGTGTTCTTTACTTTGTAATGTAAGTACACCAGAAGTTACAGTAGAGTTGAAAGGCCATATGGTTATAAAGGTCGTGTTCACTGGTAAAATCTTGGGGACATCTTTTATTTTTTTTGCAAAGTAAGGGGTATGTTACCTTGTTAATTTTTAAGCTAGTTGGTGACTGATTCCCGTTGATGTTTAAGTTTCTTATACTTTGGGATTGGAAGTGGTTATGCAGTGCTTGTATGATTCTGCTGTATTCTGTTTTTTTGTTTTTCTTTAGTTTGTTTCTTGATCTGTGACATAGTATAGTCACTATTATAAGGATATAATTCACTATTGCTCTTCATTATAAACCTAAATTTTTTTTATTCCAGCAAGATTTAATTCACTTTTGTTTTCATTAGAACAGTTAGAAAACTATTAAATATCAAAGATCATGTCTTAATAATGTTGTAGAAAATGAAACAAATGTTAAGAAATAAATACATGGTATATATGTATCTGAGAGAATTTATGGTAGAATTGTCAGTGCTTAGAAAGTATTAGAGATGATAGCTGTTATTTAATACAAATGTGGGCGTTGGCAGTAAACGTAGAAGTGCAAGTATGTGTAATACCTAATAAAGAAGTTTTTATGTGAGTTACTGGTGTGTTATCCGGGTTGCACGGCTCCAATCGATCTGTTGGGATCTACTGGGAAGATTACGTATCTTTGGCCGAGCAAAGGGCTTGAGGCTTGGATGCACCCAGACCAATTTTGGAAGCATATAAGCAGTGCTAATTTTATTACGACATGTGTCTGTCTGCTGCAATTTTACGAGTTATACCTAATGCAACGAGGGCTGAGTGATTTCCACCCAGCCCTACCACTACAGGAAGTAGGTTTCCTACTCGTATTGAGACTGCAATTTATACAGTCTGTAGTGTTGAAGTGGTGTCCAGATTATTTGTATGCTTAGCTATTGCGACAAAATAAGACAGAATTAAAGGGTGATTCAAATTTTGTCATTCCTGTAATCTGGCCTCATCCACTCATTTAATTTGGGATCTCTAATAAAGTTATTTTTAATAATACATACAGAGTTTAATCACATCCAGTTTTTCCAATTTAAATGTATCACAATTTGCTTAGTTTAGATGGACATAAAAAACAGCACATGTTTACTACTGTCTACTTGTATTTCAGGAAATCCACATAGTCAGAGTGTGGTCAGCAGATTAACCCATGAAACCGTGGAACATATAAGATACAGGTATTGTGGCCATATTTGTTTTTCTAATTTCTTCATGCAGTGTTAATTACATGTATAATCCCTACAGAATTAATTGGTCCCCATTAAATAAGAAATTCCATAAGAAATGGCCCCATTGAAAATTGCAGATTTCAGTGGCCCCATAGAAGCAGCAGAACTCAGTGGCCCACTAAAGGGTAAAGGCACTTTTTACCTGTCCAGCATAAGGGTTTCAGGGGGGAGTCATGCGCAGGACAGTGATAGGAGTGCCAGCAGACAAAAGTGCATCAAGGGCAATGGACCATGCCCACTCCTACTCTCCTTGCCTCTGAGACCTCATGGCTACATCAAAGCCTAATAAAATACTGTCACTTTCATGCTGGAAAGTATAAACTTAGGTTTATACTGGTTTATATTCTTTGATTTTCTCTTCTGGTATGCTTACCTAAGAAACAACTCAACGTAATGAAATATTTACAGACAGAAATCTGAGAATTGTGAATATATATGTGTAACTTTTTAATGCTGACATTTATAGTAGTTATTGATTCCTTTGGGTTGATGCTAGTTTATTGTGCAATAATAAAAACTCTTGGGGACAGCATTCAGTTACTGATACACTTATGGCAATCAAACATTTTTTATTTGTAGAGAATTTTTCTACATTTTGCCTAAGGCATATTTAGAGTTCATAGAGTTTCTTTGACATAATACATGAAGCATGTAAGGGCACATTATAATGCTGGGGCTATTTTTTTTTTCCAAAAATATATTCAAAATAAAGTTTTTAGTCAATATTAAAGGGCATGTCCACCCCCTATAATCCCCCCAACTACTGGCCCCACCATGTAGTGTAGTTTAATCCTTACCTCACATCCCAACTCCATCTGGTTCTCCTGTAGTCCCCCCCCAAAGTTCCAAAAACTGCCCACCAGGAGGCTAGCAGGTCCATATAGGACACTGCCTGCTACCTGGCCTCCCGGAGATTCCTGCCATGCGTGCTGCAGCCCTTCTCCCCCCTCCCTCCCCCTCCCTCCCTCTCCCTCCCGTTCTACTATCCCCCCTCCCCCTAGCATTAAACCCCCTTAATATTCTGCTCCCCCATGTCCCCCAGCCCCAACCGCATGTTTTGTTTTTTAAAAAGCTCCCCAACTCTTACTTACCTCTCCGCTTTCCTCCGCTGCACTGAATGACCGGCAGCCGCGTCTGTGATTGGCTGCCGCTCAGCCAATCACAGACGCGACTGCCGGCCCGCCCCTCTGCTTGCATTCCCCTCGCAAGCAGAGGGCCGGCAGTGCGGCGGAGGATCGAGGGGAGGTAAGTAAGAGTTTGGGGGGCTTTTTAAAAAAACAAAACATGCAGTTGGGGCTGGGGGACATGGGGGAGCATGATATTAAATTTTTATTTTAGGGGTGGACATAGCCTTTAATTTTGGGTAGAGTAAGTATTATCCTTTGATTATTAAGCATAGAGGTTTAAAAATGTGTGCATGATTTCAGATACCTTTTTTTGCCTTTGGCTCTTAACAATGACCTAAATTCAGCCAATCAGATTAATAATTGATGCACATTTTCCACTCTGCTAAAAAGTTCAGATTTTTCCTTAACAACAAAGCTTAAAAATAGTAAATCTGCTTTGGATGCCATTAACAGTTTTCCAATAGGTATTTTTTCTGGATGTGACAAAATATAATGTTTCTAGATTTTTGTTGAGGAATTCAGTAACGTCTCAAAAGAGACATCCAGATTGCTACAGTATAAACCTGAACTTAACATAAATTAGTAACAGTAAATCAAACAAGAAATATAAAGTACAAGATAAACTATTTACAAAAAAACAAACAAAAAACCTTTGTTTAAAGTGACATTTCTTGGCCAAATAAACATTAGAACCCACAAAACAGGGAGATTCAATAATAGTTCTTATCGTTAAAAATGCTGCTATTTTTGCCCCAACCAATCAGATGTTAGCTTTCAAATGTTAAATAATATCTGATTGGTTTGGGCAAAATTAGCACTATTTTTAATGATAATAAATAAAATAAATAATGAAACATGTGTCAATGGTCAGGGAGATTCAATAAAAATTTTTAAGTATAAAGCACCATGCAGAGCAATTAGCACATCTGTCCTCATGTAGTTTAGAGAGCTGCCATATCTGATAGCTATGTCCACAACCAAATATTTCTATTGTTATTGTTTCCATTGTTCACACACTTCACTCTATATATAGATAAGCCTGTCTGTATCATGATAAATTGTGGAATTAATGCATAGGACAGTCGGCAAAACAGACTTTTAATCATCTGGGGTCTGTATGTAGCCTAAGAAGTTGACAGTTTCTGCAGCTTCTTAATTTGGCTAAATTATCAGTGGTGAAAGCTACAAACTAAATAAACAGTTAATTAATGTTGCCAAATTACTGTTGTTTTTAGCAGTTGTAATTTCCATGTCTTGTGCCGTATGTCCTCCCAAAGTTTTTAAGCTAGAAGCACAAACATGTGGGGCACATAAGAGAAGTGTGCATTCATCAGGAAGTTTGGCCTCTCTGGTTTAAAACCTTTAGGTGGGAGAATTCTAAGGTTTTAATTGCATGTCATACCCAGTGCACCTGGCTTCATTTTTCAGTATTGTTGCCCTGTTATCTTATATCTTAATTGGTTGCACGTCTGCATGATTATCTTTAAAAGAGTTTTATGTTGCTATTTGCATTACTTGACTGAAAGCAGATTATTCAATAATTGAAATGCAAGAGATCTCTACTTTTTCAGATAACCATTTAAAGGGCATGTCAATCCCCAAAACTAAAATTTGCCCCACTATTGGCCCCACTGTGTAGTTTTAAAAATCCTTATCTTACATATCTGCTCCAAATGCTTGTCCTGCAGTGTCTAAGTCCCAAAGAAGTGAAGAGCAGGAGCCTGGCACTGTAAAAAGGTTTCTGCCCCCTACCTTTCCTCTGAGAGGTTTCTGGCATGCATAGTGGAGCCCTCCCTCCCCCCTCCCTCTAAATCTCTCTTTGCTGCCTGGTGCACTACCTTAAAACCCTTTTTTCTGTAGTGTAGGGGAACCTAGCCCACCCTCAACCTCCATGTTCCTTTGCAAAAAACTCATCAGGAATGTACTTACATCGATTCGTTCCCCTGGCAGCTGCATCTGTGACTGGCTGCCTCTCAGCCAATCATAGATGCGGCTGCTAGTCCAGCCCTTTGCTTGCAATTTCCAGCAAGCAGAGGGCTGTATCAGAACGCCAGGGGAACGAGGCTTTGTAAGTACATTCCTGATGAGTTTATTTAGCAAACAAACATGGCGATTGGGGTGGGCTAGGGTCCTGTACACTACAGAAAAAGTTTATACTAAAGGTGGAGATACTCTTTAAAAAATAGAGCATTCTCATCCAGCAAAACTCCAAACCAAAAAACAAACACTCATGCACCTGCAAACGTCGGGAGCGTCAGCCCGTACATAGACTCCAGTGCTGCAATCACCTCCTTATAAATTCCGTCTCCCAACGGCTCCAAACACATCCACGGGTTTCACCCCAAGTATAGAGGTAGGCAACTGGACTCCGTAAGTTTAGGTTAAAACTTCCAACTCTTTATTGAAACAGTTTTAAAAGCATGTAGCAGCTAACACAGACATCGGACCATATCAGGTATACACACAGAGCTCCAAACCACTCCATTTAATGGAAAAAAGTGCTTGCAAATTTTATTTTTTTCAGCACAAAGTCTTGTCCTTGCAAAAAAAATTTTCTAAATTAAGCAAACAATAGTGCAATTACACAATAATTAGAAATTTATAGTTTAGATTTGACTTAAAGGGCCTAATATCTTAACAATTTATCATGGTTGCATACAGTTAATAATATGTACTGAAGTTTTAAAACTTAATATCAATTCTTTGGAAATGAAAGCAGTTGTGTTAAAGGACAACTATACTCTCCTGCCCCCGTACAACACCTAAAAAGTACCCAGGGTGGGAAGCTAAACCTCTTGGTTTGGTTTAGATATGCAGAATGCTCTGGTCCACTCTGCCTCTCATAGTCCATTGCTTTGCATGGAGTGTGTGTTCCTTTTGGCCACATCACAAAACCAGAAGAGGAACAGGAGCAGCAATGGAAAGTTTAGTCAAGTGGTTTTGCAGATGTAAACTGAAACCAGGGACGAGTAACTAGTGGTTTAGCGAATGCACGACATTTTACATTAGGTGTCTGTGCTGTTACTAGAAAATGGAGCTGGCCCAAGAAAATATAAGTTAAACCCATGCTAACCTAATATTACATTGAGAAGCATGGGTTTAACCCCATTTTACCCAATATTACATCTCTGTGTATGTTTTTTTAAAAAGATTTACCTCATTTTTCAGAATCTTTTTCGTTTTTTAGCAGAAACATTTCTGTATTTAGTTAACCTAAATTTCACTTAATATATTCATATAAAGTTATCATTTAAAATTAAGAAAACTCAAATAATTTATGCTATGTGATACCAAGTTTTAATTTATTGATACATTTGTGAGGCGGTTTATAATATTAATACTATATGTGGATTTCAAAATGTGTACGCTTTTCTGACTAATAATATAATAAAGGTTTTTGCAGGTTTCAGAAAATGTCATTTATGACACTGCAGTTTGAATTTTGAGTTTAAATAAATGTAGATATAAGATGGATCAGAATAATCCCTGATTCTTTAAAAAAAATGTAAGGTAAAAGAAAAATGAACAATGGCAATACTATTTTGAACCAAATAATAAATGCCATAATAACAGTTAACTGGATCTTCTGACTGTAATTGCTGTCCTCTCTATGTTTATAAGATGCTAAAATCACAGCATTTTATCAACACCGTTGCACTGTACAAGTTCAAAAAATATTCCAAATAACAATACATTTACCCTAGAAAAAATGTAAATTGATTAGAGATGTGGATATGTGTGCTTTGGATTTCTACTAATTATCTCTTAGATTAAATTCTTGCTAATTCCAACATGGTCATTATTTTATTAGATTGTATTTTGTAATCCACTATTCCACACTTTGTCACCAAATAATTTTTGCTGGACTGATGCTCAGCACATGCATTCACAATAGGCTTAGCGAACTGCCTTTAGCACTTCCATGGTAGAAAGCACAGTCTTTTTACTAACATTTTAAAGCCTTTTGGGGCTGTACTGGGAAAAACTGAACCATTTTGGTTGATTATAAATATTGAAAGTATTTAATATGGCAGACCCTGTTCCAAATATATATGTTAATGTTTAAAAAAGTATTTAATTTCACTGTTGCATACACTAAATACTCGCTGTTGAAAACTTTTATTCCTTCCTTTTTATTTTCTCTATAATATTTAATTGTGCAATTTATATAGGTCACAAGTTCAGTTAATACAATATGCCTGGTAGTGTTTTAGTTATATTTACTCTTTATGAAGATTTTAAAAGTATATATTAAATTGCATGTATTTTTTAATTACAGCTTGCCACTTATCCGATTAAAGTCCAGGTTTAAAAGAAGCCTAAAATTTAAAAAGTTTAAAGGGCATGTCCACCCCCAAAACTATAATTTAACCCACTACTGGCCCGAGTATTTATTGTTAAAAAATCCTTACCTCACAGCTCTGCTCCACACGGTTCCTCTGCACTGTCTGTTCAATGTAAAGGTATCTGCCTCTCCTGTAGCCTCCGGGAGAAAAAAAGACATTCGCTGTGGAGAAGATTCCCCCCCCCTCCCTTTCACCATCTGTGTGTGTATCGGTAAACCCTTTTTCTGTAATGTAGCTTTCCCCCTCCCGACCTGTCCTTTTATAATAAAAACCTCCTCAGAACATTACTTACCAGCCCGGGATCCTGCGGCTAACTCAGTAGCCAAGGATGCGGCTGCCGGCCAAGCCCCCAATGCAACTCCGTTCCCGGAAGTTGCATTGGTAAGTAATGTTTTAAGTAAGTAATTAGCAAACAACAGAGGTAATCCTGCACACACCTATGTGGATATAGGTAAGAGTTCGTGCTGAGTGCAATGGCAGACCCTGGTTGCAGGTCGTGAATCAGCAAAGGAATAAACACCATGCACATCAGTCTTAAATGTCTGTGTATTATTTATTGTTGCATACACAGAGTACACCAAAGTGTAACGTTTCAGTACGTGAGCTGTACCTTCTTCAGACAATCAATTTAAGACTGATGTGCATGGTGTTTATTCCTTTGTTAAGTAAGTAATTGGTAAGTAATGTTCTTGTGAGTTTTTTTTACAAAAGGACTGTGTGGTTTGTGTTTTTCGCTACAGAAAAAACTTATTTTCATAGTGGAGATGCTCTTTAATTTAAAAAAAATAAAATTAAAAGCAATAAAAAATTTTTTAAAAAATAATAGTGACCCAGCACCCTGGATTGTTGCCTTGTTCTTTTTCAGTTGTTAAAAACAGGAATCTATGCCCATGTGATTATAGATTATATTATTATATTCCAATTTCTGTGGAGCCAGGAATCAAGAAAGAAAAAACTTGCTTTTCACACTATCTTCCGCTGTCACAATGACATTTATCCGACCATGATAATGCGCGTTATAGTTGAACAGAACCAGAAAGCGGTCGGGACCTGTCAGTGTGACAGCGGAGGATCGTCTGAAAGGTAAGTTTCTTCTCTCTTCATTCTGGCTCCTAGTAAATTGATTTAAGAATGGGAGGTAAGGCATAGATCCTTAACCTCCAGGTCTTCAATCAATGCATTATTGAATATTTAACTATTCCTTTAATGCAGCAATTAGTGTACTAGGTATATTCTCTAAACAAAAGCAAATCTGTTAAAAGAACTGGAATAATAAAAAAAATGTTTCCCTAAACTAAAGAAAAAAAACTGATTTAACTTTCATTTGTTTTCTAATAAAAAATGAAAGTATGTAAATATTGCTTACAGAAAATGCCTTCACTGTGTATTTATATACAGTGATTAAGTAGGTTGTAGTGATGTTGCAGAAAGTATTATCGTGATATCCCAATCTTCACCGCTATGTTTGTCTCTAAACTAGGCTCCATTTGCTGGTTTGCAAAAACCAACGTAAAAAAAACAAAACAGCATACATGAGCTAAATGCTAAACTAGAGAGTCTGTGAGAGACCTGTTTTGGTTTTATTGAGCCATCATCAGTGTAATGTAGGTAGAAGGGAACCCATACCATAAGGAAAACTGAAACATTTGCTTGCGGCGCCCCCTGTGATCACATAGAAAGGCGGCAGTTAATAAAAAATCCTCCCTCCTGCAATACTGCATTTCAGCTACCAGGCACACAACACAAGAGTTCCACTTCTAGAAGAAGATGAGAAAAGGGGGCATTGCCTGCACCTGGGAATGGAGCAGAATGGACAGTAAGTTATTGTAACTAGTAATAGTAGGAATATTGTACAGATATCTACGCTGGCAATGGGTGGGACTGAACACACTTCATCATGGTTGGGGCTGAACACATGGCGCTGACAAACACTGTCTGGGTGCTGCCTAGGCCTTAGCCACACCCACTTTCTCACCAAAGCCATTTCATGTGCTTCTCTTATCTGCCTATTGGCGCCATTCCAAAGTTGTTACAGATGCCAAAACCCCTAGGAACACTCCTGATTGTAGACCTCTTGTTTCCATTGTGAATAACAAGACATCAATAAGAAATCAAATAAGATAAGTAGAGTTAGGGATAAAGCTTCAATTTTTGTATGCAAGTAAGGGAAGGAGAGACTTCTGTATAGGCATGGGTAGGGGTTCCATAAGCTTGTGCCCAAGTCTAATAATGAACTTCTTACCTGGTTTTCCACAACACCTTGCAATTAAGTAAAAGCAAAAATGGTGGAAGTATACAGATGCACTGAACTACTACTGTGATTAATCCAGGTTTATTCTCATGACGTTTCAGACATGTGTACATTTAATAGGATTTACCTATATACAATTTTTTCATTTGTTTTATTGTGATATTGTTTTATATACAATTCGTATTTTCAAATTGTTAATAAAGCCTAAGTCACAGTTGGGTACCCCAAAGTACACCAGCAGTTAAAAAGTGTGACAAATTTATTGTCTCTACTAAACTGCCTGATGACAACTGACAAAAGATAGTAGGGAAGTTCTTTTTTCTATGCAGTGTCAAGAGTTATTTTTGCAAATAAAAATACTAAAAACTGTTCCCAAATGGAAAGATCTCCCTTAAAAAATAGTCAGACTTCAAATATATTGTCAAAATTATATTGTAAAATGACCTAATGTAACTCTTAAGTTGTAGATCTAGTTTAAATTCTGACCTTTTGTGCACAGTAGAAGTAAAACTTCATAGGTGGAAGAGAAGTGTTTGTTTTGCCCTGTACATTGATCTGTTTTTTCAACCAAAGGTCACCACACTTTTTCACTATAAAACAGAACATTTTTTTTAATCTAATCCTCTCCAAGACTTTTATGCTTTGTCTATAGATATCTATTTACTCATATAATGAACAAACTTGTCTAATAATTAAAATCCCACACTGGGATTAGAGAACAAAATATAAAATATTAACATGTCTTATTGGATTCTATGATTCTTACTTAAATTCCATTATATATTACTTAAATTCATTATATTATTTAGTTCAAACATATTTTCATATAGGTCTAAGAGACGAGGCATTAGTGTCCTTGCATAGGGATGGTAGAATTCTACTACAATCCATCTGTGCCTGGATCCTTATTGTGGTTAATAAGTGATATAGCTGCATGTAATTCTCCAATTGCTAGGTATGCATTTTTTTCAACTAGTAGTAGAGAATTATACTGTGCCATTGATAGAATTAGAGACATCTTGGATATAAAATAATACCTTTTATTGGCTAACTAAAATGATTGAAAATGCAAGTTTTCAAAGAACGTAGGCTTCTTCCTCAGGCATGATACAATCTATAATATATAGTCTGAGAGTCTAATACCCTCTTTTTTGTTGAGTGTGACCACTAGAGGTGCTTAATGTTCATGATTTGCCATATAAGCTACATTTTACAACTTACCACAATTTATAGTATCTAAAGGAATGGTAGAATGAATTCCGTTTGGCCTTTTCTTAGCAGAAATTATTTGTATTTATATGCTTTATTTTTTTTAGTTAAAAATGTAAATTTTGTAAATAGACTCTATTGCTTTGGTGATATGGAGTAAGTATGGGTTTTGTATATTATTGACTACCTTTTAGTTTGGCATACTGTTTCTAAATAAAGTTTAGCATAAATATTGAAATATGGCATTATTAGCACATGTTCATGATTAAATCATCCATACCATAGAGATTAGATTGCCTGATGTGTACTAGTGGTCTACCTTTAGATAAATGTGGTTCAATTTGATGAGTCAAAGGATATGTTCACCCATCCCTCACTGCTCTCTGCCACCTCCTATAGGGCTTTGTAAGCCCTATTTGAGCTTGCACAGCTGTCTTAAGTCATTGGTCGTGAAGTCACCATCACAGCCTCAATGATAGCTTGAACTCAGAAGAGTGACGAGGGACTGGAGGATTTAGAGGTAAGAGATCTTCACTTAAGAGCACCGGGGAGAAAGGTAAGTATTGGAAAAATGGCATTTCAAGGGTTCTTAGTGTACGTTAAAAAGTTTATTAACAGGTACGGAATACTACCTGACATGTTATCCCTTTAGGACATTTTAGTACAGAGACATTTACTACTATATCCTATTTTATGTTCTCTTAAAGGAACACTAAACAGATTTTGTGTACTTTGTTAAGTACATCTGTTCTATTCACAGGGAGGTGAGATCGCTTATTTCCACCTCCCTGTGAATAATAGAATGCTCAGGGGACACTTACCTTACCGGCACCCCACTTGCATCTGCTTGTGAGTTGACAGCTGCGCTGTCCCAACCAATCGCCTATCTTTGGCGCATGCACGCCAATACAAAAGAATCGCATGATCGGGACAGCGCGGCTGTCAGCTCACAAGCAGATGTGAGTGGAGCGCTGGTAAGGTAAGTTCCAGTGTCCCCTGGGCGTTCTGTTATTCACAGGGAGGTGGGAATAAGCGTTATCACATCCTTGTGAATAATAGAAACAGATGCAATGTACTTAAAAACCCTGGTTTAGTGTCCCCTTAACATATTTTCTAATTTTTCTTTAATCTTACTTGTTCAGTTTTCAGACCAGATGTAATTGAATAACACATGATGAATTTAACCTCATGAAACAGTGGTTTTGAATACCTTACATAAATGCCTTACATTTCTGATTTCCCTACTACATTCACAGATAATTTATGCTAAGCATGATATATACTTAAAGATAGCTCAGATGGTAATATTAATTCATTAATCTTACAGGTGTGTTGGATATTATCTCAATTGTAATTAAACTTAAGATGAGTTTCTGGAAGGTCACAGAGACTGCTGTACTAAAAAACTCTGGATTAAAAATGTAACTATCTGTAATGGCTTTGGACTTTTATTGATGGTACATGTTTGAACTAAGTATTCTGCACTTTGTGTGTGTGTGGGGGGGGGGGGGAAATCAAGTAGACTGCAATCGGGCATAAAAATTGTCTAAATGCACATAAAAATATTTCTAATTATGTTTTTGGTGCAAAGACCTGGCAGAGATAAAATGATTTAGAACATTGGACTGTGACCTTATATATCTATGAGATGATAAATCCCCCTTTACTTAAGAAGCTTCATCAATGTTTACTTATTCCCAATTTCTGTTTGATGATCCTTAAAGTAAAATCATAACATAGTTTAAGCAGAAAGTAACTTCCATGCCATTTCTTTTTAAAAATAAAATACTGGATAAGGATGCTGCTGTTAAATAGGCAAGTAGATCACAGCATCATTTCAAATTGTATAAATATTCCAATATGTCTGTTTATATGCATATACTGTAAGATGTGCAGCATTCTACATACAGTATGCTGTATCAGTCTATATGAGTCTATAAATGGACTGGTTAGGAGAGCAAGCAAAAGGATGCAGTATATCATCAGAAATCACATTCTTCATACAGCATGCTGTATCAGAGTCTATAAATGGACTGGTTAGGAGAGCAAGCAAAAGGATGCAGTATATCATCAGAAATCACATCCTAGACACCCATACTCTGCCCCTAATGTAAATGCAGGTGATATAAGGAACCTTAAAGGGGAACTGTGGTCCAAAAGTGACTTTAGGTAAATTGATAGGAATTGCTCTCTTGAGAATTTTTGCAATTTTTTTTCATTGTTTATTTTGCATAGTTTTGACGATATTCACATTTTTGTGTGTAATAACGCAGCAGCATCACCAGGTCCCCTGCACTTCCTGCTTCCTGCTCTGAAACCATGTCAGTGAATGACAGTTAATTTGCCCTGTGTCTCCTCCTCCCCTTTGCAGCGCCCCTGGTCCCTCCCACTCATGGACTCCATGGTCCCTCTAGTGGCAGGCCCCTCTTGGCCCATTCTCTTACAGCCCTGTGTGGCTCCGCCAACTCGTGGGTGCCTAAGCCCCACCCACCCGCAGGCACCTTAGTCCTGCACACCCGCGGGTGCCTAAGCCCAGCCCACTCACAGGTGCATAAGCCCAGCCCACTTGAGGGTGCATAAGCCCCGCCCACTTGTGGGTGCCGTGGACAACTCAGACACCCCCCCTACAGAAAACTCTGTGGAAACAGCCTTTTCAGGCAGCGTGAGAACGCTGCCTGAAAAGGCTGTTTTCACATAGTGGGAAAGAAGGGCTGTAGATTCCCTTATCTACTCTGTCTGGACTTCACACAACAGAGAGGAGGAGGGACTTTCTGTCTCCCTCACACACTGAGGGAGTCTGAGGCTGTGCTCACCGGTGGCACTGTGCAGGAGAAGCCTTAGGAATGTCACATGTCAGCCTCCCACAGATTAACTTTCTAGTCAGTCATTTCTTTATATCTTGGGCTGTGGAGCACGTAGAGAGGTGGTTGATGGCTCGTTTAAAAGGTAGGAAACTGACTTTTCATATAAACTCAACTTGTTTGGAGACCACAGTTCCCCTTTAAAGGTTGATACTTCTGTTTTTTTGGAGGCCAGCCCAGGAGAACCAATAGGCGGGGAAGCCGCAGGCAGTGGCGGTCGTGGAAGAGGTGGCAACAAACAAATAATTTGTTATCTCCCAGACTATGAATTGTCTATTTCTGAAAGAGTATATTGACGAAAGGTTTACATTTTTGTCCCTCAAGTAAATGGGGTTTTTTTGGTCTTGATATTGACTTTTTTGGGTCTATCAGATTAAAAGTACACTTTTCTAATCAAAAAGTAAATAAAATGGAAAGGATGTATTCAGATACCCAGGATACTTACGATAATCAATGTTTAAAATTACATGATTATGGTCTTAGGAATAAGAGCAATATTATTCCTCCCACTACAGGTGGAGGAAACCTTTATTAACAGTGTCCAAAAGGAAATTGTGGAGATGGATAACTGCAGAGATGTATGGGATAACAAAAATTATAATGTAACAAGAAAAGATAAAAGAATGGCTTTGGAAAAATTACTTGAGAATAAAGATATCACAATAAAGCCCTCAGACAAGGGGGGTGCTATTGTGATACTTAATACTAAATATTCTCAGGGTGAAATTTACCGATAATTGTCTGATAATGAAGTATATCAAAAATTGAGCCAGAATCCGACTAAAAGGTAACAGGCCCAATTGGCAGAATTTTTTTTTTCAAATTATATAATGGTATAATATCCAAGAATCCCACTTCTGTATACTCCCTAAAATTCCTAAAAATTTTAAATCCCTGCCACAACACCCTATTGTGTCGGCGTAAATTCAATCATTACCCTGCTAGCCACATTTCTTGATATAATCTTATCTTCTTTTGTAGATCATATATAGGTGATACAGAAGAGTTCCTACAGAAATTGAGAAGCCTCCATGTGGTGGATTGGAATAGTGTGTAACTGGTCACTAGGGATGTGGCCAGTCTATACACATCTATCCCTCACAGGGATGTTTAAGGGCAGTGTATAAGCTCCTGGAGCGCCCCTACTACAACTCAGTTTGTGTTGGAAGGACTTGAAATAATTCTGACAAAAAAGTATTTTGCCTTTAATGGAGACTTTTTTCTACAGCTTCATGGAACCGTGATGGGGTTGAATGTCACCCATCATATGCCAATGCCTTTATGGCAGGCTTTGAGGATGAGCATGTCTATCATGATTATTATCCTATGGGGGGGGGGGGGATATATCCACCCTGCCGTGATTCCACAAGTGACTTAATGGGCACCGAGGATCTATCTCTTTCGACCTTGCTGTTTATAACAACCAGATGAATTTTTTGGATGTTCTGCTTATCAATGATACTGGCAAATCAACTGAATTGTATATTAAACTGACAGATACAAATGCAAAGGATTTTGGCTAGTATAGTGTAGGAGTCTACACTATACTAGCCAAAATCCTTTGCATACAAAAAGTCCACCCCATACAGCCAGTTGTGTATGGTAGAAAGACTGGTATCAGAGCCTAACTAAAAGGATGAGCAATTGGCTATTATGGCTGAGAAGTATGGAAAGAGGGGTTTTCCTTTAGAGATATTGGATAAGGCCAGACAGAAAATTGATAAAGATAAGAGACAGGTTGGAAGGAGAGAGAAAAAAATAAAAACAAAAGCAAGAAAAGGTTGCTGTTTGTTTCACAATTTAATTCCAAAAGTGGAAGTATAGCTCATTGTATAAAAAACATTGGGGTATCTTAAAGAGTTCACTAATCCTCCCATTATGTCATACAAATGTGGTAAAACAATCAAATCACAGATTATTTCTTGCAGGGGGGAATTCCTGAGGACACAAAAGGAATATGTGGCTGAAAAGTCAAAAAAGGGCATGTTCCCATGCCATAATTGTGTACAATTGTGATTTAAGGATCCAGGTGTGTAAATCCTATAAACTTGAAGGAAGTAGAAGTGAGAGGCCTTTATGTGTGTGACTCCATCTTTGCCATTTATGTTCTAACATGTCTCTGCGGACTCCTATATATAGGGGAAACTAGGCAAAAAGTTAAAAGTAGGATCTCTCAGCATAGGTCATCCATAAATTAGGCACAGATAAAGGGATGCTTTGGAAAGTCTGTACTTTATTGCTTTTATTGCTTTAATATACCTGATAGTCATGATAGTGTGTAGTGACTTGGCATGAATGGGTTAACTATTGGTTTAAGTTCTTTCAAAGGACCTATAAAAATGCCATTCCATTCTGGAAACAGTCCCCCATGTTTATGTTAGGATTAGTGGAGCATGGAGCCAGATCTTCTCTTTTAGAAAATGTGGGGCCGAACCGTGTATCTGGAATTCTCTACAGCCAGAGGTCTGGTGGTTACAAAGAGGTCACTTTAGGGCCAGCCATACATATAAAATAAATATATTATTACATTGGAATATGTGATTTGGGAACCAATATTATATTTGTGAATGGAAAGATAGGCCCATTAAAAAGATACCCAACATGGAGGCCTTATTCCATTGTCAGGGGGAGTTATTAATATCCTGGGAAATATGTTTTATACATGTTTGGTATTGTAGGGGTCGATAATTTCTAAAGGAGAGGAATATGTGGTCTATATCCCAGTAAAATGTACATATCTATATTTAAATGGAATCTGCTTAACTGGGGGAAATGAATGCTTTTGGCTAATTGTAAATCTTGACATTCCTGGACACTCCCAACTCATGTATAGCTAAAGAGGGGCATGGTACAACAAGGGGCTTAAAAATCATTGTAACTCCTATAACTTCATACTGAGGGGACAGGCTAAATGGGTTTGGATCATATGTTTCCTCCTCACCCCGAGACACAGGACATCTAGTGAGTAGTTAGGGTCTGTGAATCTTTTTATCTTTTTTCTATCTCAGTTGTACCTATATTGTATGTCATTTTATTATAACATTATTTTCATTGTTTTTGTATTATATGCACTGTCCACCTTTTCAAATATTAAATCTAAAATGTAATACTGTAAGTTTCGGCTTTGATGCTCTAAAAGAACTGTTAGCCTGTTATAAGTTTATAAGTGTTTGGGTGGTCTTTAAGTGAATGGGATGTTTTGCTAGTGTAAATGCTAATTAACTCTGTGACTGCTGTGAATGACTGATGCTGATTAACCCGTTTGTTGCTGGAGTGGTGGAGTGTTAACCATTTAGCTGCCAGGACAGGGGTGTGCATAGCCAGTGAGAGTCAAGATTGATTGTGTGGTGTCTTCAAGGCCGTAAACTTGAGTGGTGGTGGTGGATTACCGATTGATTGGTCAGATCACGTGCCGAGTGAACTGGCATTCGTGACAATCCCGAACTACTGTATGTATAGTTTGTGACATGTCCCTTTAATTTATGAAGGAAACCCCTTAAGTTGTATGTGTACTAATTGATGTAACGTTCTGTTTTTCTTTATAAAAAGGCAAAACACGAGTGTTTGTGGATGCTCACAGCTTGATAAAGAGATGATTGATCTTGAAACGTTGCAAGTATTTAATGATAAAAATAAAAGGCTGATTTTAAAGCCTTTATTCTTTATAAAAACCTATATATGAGGACAGCTTATACTGAGCTGAAACGCATGTTCAAATAAAAGTTATTTTTTTATCTTAGACATGTGAGTGCCTTCGTATACTCGGATAATATTTACTGTTTGTATGGCACCTTGATCCTTTGGAATGGAGTGCTGATTGTTTTGTTCCTTGTATCTTATATTTGATCGAGCACCCACCAGTATTCACTGCTTGTACTGCCTGCTCCGATGTGCCGCTTTGACGTGAAAATGGACGCTTTTCCCGCAGCTGAGGTTGAACTCTCCTACTCCCAGGCAGATGCCGCACAAATACTCTTTTCGGACTCTACAGCCAGATTGGAGATCCCGACAGGTGATCTATATACGCAGCTCCTGAGACTAAAACGATGGTGTGTGCCTCTCCGATTATCACAGCTCCAAATGCATTCCTAGAGGCTTCCGGATACGTAATACTCCTACTATTGGCAGGCACGACCGGTAGTTTTGCAGTCAATGGTGTAGCATACTCAACAAGTGCTCCTTCGATCTTATACTGTTGGTGATTGAGCAGACGTTTAAGGAGCTAGCTTAATGTTAAAGGTGAAATCTCTGATTTTGAAAATGCTCATTTTAACACTATTAGCAGTGACAAATCCCAGGACTGCATAAAGAGGCTGGATAAACAGCTGGCCAAACACAAGGCAGACCTCATAGCCTTTAAACAGAACAAACTTGTCAATGTGGAACGTGACTAGAAGAATAGAAGGGTGTATGGATGGCTTGTGGGCAGTGGAGACAGACCACCCAGACGTTATGGTCGAGTTTGTGAAGAAGCCAAGGAATACCTCTATGGCACTCTGCTCTGCATTTTTTGCCTCTACCTCCTCTTCTTTTTTTTCAGGGGGTTACCATGTGATCCGGTACCAACGTGGCAAGAAACCGTACACTAGAAGGGGGGTTGCCTTAAAGAAGGGGTTATCTTTTGTGCCAACTCCAACATTGGACTTCTGATGTGGACCTATTTAAATTGCAAAGGAGACTTAAATTAACAGACTTTTTCAAAGACAAAAGTGACTTTACATCTGGGACTGTTGAAATGTTCAAAGCACATAGTTCATTCGATCCCCCTAACGTTCCACTAGCTATAAAGGTTTTTTCTTACATGCATGGTATTGAGTTTCAGGAGATCCATGAGGGATTAAAAGCTGACACCAATCTTATTGTCCATGCTGCGGATAAGGGTGGATCGATTGTGCTCCTCAACAGAGATTATTATGAAAGCAAACTGATGTGACAAACTTGTATATCACAGGTGCGACGGGGATCCGACTTTGGCCTTAAAAAAAGAGCTGGACTCCAAGCTGTCTGCTGCTCTTAATGCTGGTTGGATCACCCAAAAAAAATTTGATTTTCTGTGCACCAAGTATCCCCGCACCCCTGTCATATACACACTTCCAAAAGTCCATAAGAATCTCAAGGCTCTGCTAGGTCAGCCTATTTTGTCATCATATGGTTCTCTATTCAAGCCGGTAGCCCAATTCATGGACCACTTTTTACAACCAGTTTGTTAAGGCTATGCCCTCTTTCCTTAGGGACAGCCAGCACCTCAAACCTCCTCTATACGTTCTGCCCTTGCTGAAAAAAACACCTCTGTACCCTCTACTAAGTTTGGCGACCTTTCGGTTGCCAGACTCTTTCGATCTGGAGGACATTCTCTCTCTAGCCTCAAATATATGGTTTTTGAAGTCAGAGCTTGCAGCCAATATTGATCATGATAAATTGCTCCTTCAAAAGGAGTGTAAATGGATTCATAAACTTGGTACCTTATCCCCAAAGGGACTTAACAAACAACTATGATATCATTGTTTTTTATAAGTTCTTTTGTATTCCTGCTGTCATGGTTAGCTCTCAAAAGTTACATCTTGCTTATTGCACTATAATACAGTATGTATACGTGTATTTGCTACATTTTGATGTCTTATGCTATGGTGCTTCCTTTGCTGTGAGTCCATTTGATATTATGTATATATTTTTAATTCTAATTTCTTTTTGTTTGATTCAATGTAGTAACATTGTGTTTTTATCACTGTCTGTGCTGGAACGCTCATTGGAGAGGCTATATAATCTTACCTCCCAGTTAGCACGTCATAGCCTGAGGATGGCTTGTACTGAGCTGAAACGCTTAGATAGCGTTTTAACTGTATCAAATAAAAGTTTTTTATCTTAGACCTGTGAGTGCGTTTGTATACTCAGATACTATATATATATATATATATATATATATATATATATATATATATCAGACTGGGGTTACCTTGACATGGTTGGAAGGATTTTCATTCATGTGATCACAGTAATGTATACTAAAAAACCCTTGTTTATAAAGTATGCCAGTATGCAGATAATATAAGAGCTCTAAGGAAATACTAATAAAAGTTTTATTTGCATGATGATCTGAGTGCTGCCTTTTACACGTACCTCTACGGGAAGAGACAAAGAGACACAGTCTAGCTTTATTCTGGGATATACTTTATCATTTATCATAAGCAATTATACACGCAAGGATTTATGCCATACACAAAGATTTCTTGGTTTTATTTTCTTTGCATGTATTGCCAAATTTAGTTTTTGCACAAATATCCTCTAACATTATTGATAAAGTCAGGGCAGCAAAAGTTGACAGTATTTTTTGGTAAAAAGACTAAGAAAGAATGGGGTGATTTAATATTGATTAATATTTTAATCATACTTCCCCCCTATCACCACTCACTACTGTTAGCTCCCATAAATAGTTCAGTAGGAGCTTGAGCCCATTTTTTTTTTTTTTTTTTTTAAAGAAAGAGACTTAGTTTATACAAGATTTAGCTTTTCTGTGGAGAAACAATGCTACAGAATTCTCAGCTGGGGATCAATCATGACATTTTTCTGCTAGGATTATTCACAGTGCCTTCATTGATGCATCTATTTCTGAAAATGTGATTTGAGACTTTTATCATTAGCCTAGAGACAATCGCTAAAATGTCAGCGTGCAGTCGCCAGTTAATTGATTTGCTTAAGTTTGCCAGCTGCTCCTCTCATTTCTTTTATTTCATTATATTGTAGCAGTCAAAATAATTCCTATATTATTAGGATTGCAGCCAGATGCCAAGGTGTTTAAATTATGTAGCCATAGATTAATTATTTATATGTTTAAATTCATATCTATCTTGCATTATCGCACACAAAAAACAAATATTGTTTTTATATAGATTAACTTTTTTGTTCAAAGCTATTACTATACAATCTAACGTAAAATGCTATGAATGACATCTGATGCTGATTATAAAATAAAGGAAAATAAAAGCACGAGACAGCATTGCATTCCCATCTTATAAATACAATTTTAAAGGGACTGTAAACTCCCATAATCCATAAAAATAACTATTTGCCATTCGTTTCTATTATTCACAGGGAGGTGAGAATAAGCGATCTCACCTCCCTGTGAATAATAGAAATGAATGGCAAATAGTTATTTTTATGGATTTAGTGTTCCTTTAAGGCAAAATACCTTAAAAATCCTAATTCACAAAAAAAAAAATAAAAACATAAGCCTTTCAAACCATGATGTGAATAGGAATTGTTAAATGGAATTTTTTAAATATAAATTTACACTATACATCATTTTAATAGTTAATTGTGTGTGATTTGACTAATATATGTTAAACTGCAGTTGTCATGGCTTTCGGTAAAAAATGTTAATGGAACAATTATCAGATGATAGACGAAATAATGACTCGGCCTGATTCAGAGAGGTGCAAAATTGTGCCCATGTTCTTAATCTGCAGCAACCAATCAGATATTTTTAAATCTTCTACCTGTAGTAGACCAGTAAAAATGGAACATTTGATTGGTTGAGGTAAATTAACAGCTCAGGCAAAAATGTGCACCTCTTATTGTATAAGGCCCTCAGGAATATCTGCTTTTCTTTTATCTTAGTTAAAATGGGCATTAATTGGCAGTGGTTCTTCTCATAATGAATGCCTTTTTGTTTTGTGTTTGCAGGATTCTACAGCATTTCAATGCAACTGCAGAAGAATACACTGTTATTTTTACTGCTGGAAGTACAGCAGGCCTTAAGTTAGTAGCAGAAATATTCCCATGGACACAAACTAGTGCTCAAAGCACAGGAAGTAGATTTTGTTACTTAACTGACAATCACACCTCTGCAATTGGAATTCGAGGAATAACTAAAACCATCAATGTATCTTCAGTTCCAGTTAAACCAGAAGACATGATTCTTTCAGACAACCATCAGCAATGTAACCATCACCATCCAATGCACCTTTTCTGTTATCCAGCTCAAAGCAATTTCTCAGGCACAAAGTATCCGCTGTCCTGGATAGAGGAAATTAAAAAGGGAAAGCTATTGCCAACAGACACACCAGGATGTTGGTTAGTGCTACTAGATGCTGCTTCCTATGTGTGTACATCACCACTAGATCTGTCAGTTTATCAACCAGATTTTGTTACCATCTCTTTTTATAAAATATTTGGATTCCCAACTGGATTGGGTGCATTAATTGTGGCAAACCAAGTTGCCCCTTTGCTAAAGAAAAATTACTTTGGAGGCGGTACAGCAGCAGCTTATTTAGCTGGAGAGGATTTCTATATGCCAAGAGAATCTCTGTCTGACAGGTAACATTGTGTAACATAGTAGGTACATTGTCAGTGAGAGTCTAGTCTAGTCTTTGGGTGTTTATCTTAGGCTCCTAACTCTTTAATATTAATTCCCTTTTCAACATCTGCACTAAAGGTTATTAAGACACAAAATAATCATGCACAATAATAGAGAATTCAAAGTTATTTTCCTTTGCTCTTTATTTTGCATAGAGTAGATTGCATTGTCAGCTTTTACTTATATATAGGAATTCAATCTATATTATGTCATTAGAATAATATATGGCAGTTTTTGCTATTTTAATGAAATGGGATGGTACCTTTAACAAACCCTGATATAGCGGAGATATTAGGGGAATTAGATAATTTTATAAAACTATTTAATGTTGTGGACAGCCCAAAGTTTCCAGTTCATGTTAAACATTAGACATTACGAATTCTAAGTTGGGTTCTACAGTATCTGCTTTTATTTTATTAAACTTATTTTGAGCTAAGAACTTGGTTCTAAAAAAACCTACAGAATAAAGGTGTATAGTTCTATGTTTTTTATATACTCTTTTAAAGAAACAACCAACAAAGAAAAAAAACCTTTGGGGCATCAAAATGTCCAAGTACAAGTCGTGACCCAGCTAATTGCTTACTGCTTGATTTACTGCACCTGTGTGACTAGTCTGATGGATGCCATATGAACTTTGCATCTATGCAAACTGGCAAAGCTAAACTTTTTCTTACTAGATTCTTGTCTAGTAAGTTGCATTTAGTATATATAAGTAATAGATTCTGTAACTAAGAAGGCTTCCATGTTGTTGCCAGTACAACCCACAGCCCATGTAGCCATCAAAGAGCCAGGCCCCCTGACCCCAGTGTTCACTGTCCCTATGCACAGAGTATATCTGTACAGATGTCTCTAAACCGATATGGAAGTTTCTGATAAGACTTTGCTTGGTACCCAGTCAGTATGAATTACATACAGCCTTTCTGGGGTAAAATTAAAGTAACTAATTCTCTTTCTAGCACAACAAAAAGCTTTTAAATGTATCGATGTTAGTTGCATCTGCAGTGGTGGCTCAACTGGTAATGCATACGTTTTAGAAACACACAGTCCAAAAAGTAACAGGTTTAAATCCCCAGACTTAAGCCTCGTACACACGACTGAGAATTGTAACAACCATTTAGCGCAAAAATTGCACGTGTGTATGTGTTCGGTTGGGTGTCGTTCTTCAATCCACCATGGCAGATCAACAAACAATGCCTGACCGTACACATACCGGAAGGGAAGCATTCTGCGAATGTGTCCCTTGCGCTCAGGGTTCGTCTGGCAAATCATATTTGTGTCCGAGGCTTTAATGTGCTCACTACTTTAGACATTTGTCTATAAACAAACGTTCTTTTTTGCAATCATCTTGAGATCACAAAATGAATGGGCCAAATTGAATTATCTCAAGATAAGAAATGGGGTATTTGGACATTATTCTACTCTTATACCGTTCTTATTATTACATTCTCTGCTATAAGGTCCCACATTCTCTTTCCTCATTTTTTTGCTATTTATATGCTTGAAATGTATTTTGGGGTTGGTCCTGCTTTGCTCAGTTTTCTGGGTTTGTTTTTAGCTAGCTTAAATGCTTTCTTGCAATCATTATTACATCTTTTACAATTCATAAAGGATTGCTCTATTCCTTTTGATTTAAACAGTCGAAATGCCCCTTTCTTTCTTTACATTTCCCTTATTACCTTTTTAATGCAATCCACTTTTGTTCAGAATCTTTGCTTAAAAACATCACATCACAGTGTATAAGCTAAATTGATTCTTTTAATTGCATAAAATCTTCTTCCTTAAAATTAAATGTATTTGTTAACTATGGCCTAAGCTCAGTGCCTATGTTCGACAATCTAGGAAAATTGTACACTCCATATTAATGCTTAAAGTTTCAAATTAAAAGATGATTTTCAGTCTAAAATGAACTGTTCTGGCTTAAAACCCAAAAATTTAAATGACGTCTCACCAATCCTTACAAAAGGCACATCTAAAATAATTAAAACCTTTTACTACTGTACGTCAAATTCTGAAATTTCTTTAGCTTTAACTTCCCTTAGCACAGAGAGATAAAAATACGGGTGTGTAGTTCATTTGGTAATTTCTCTATTTAAAGGAGAACTAAACCCAAAAAATCAAAATTTAAGTTTGAAAGTACTTGCCTCAACACCCTTCTCAGCATGGAAGATTTTACTCAGGGGCCTTTTCTTTACCTCTATGAGCTCATTTTAAGTTCTGTTTGTTCCCCAATCTGAAGCTGACATTTTCCCTTGCCTGCTAGTACTTTTACCTTGATTATATTTTCAGCACCTGTGTGATTTCCACTCCCATCTCTTAACCCCTATGATGTAGGAATATATTAAATCATCAATATTCAAATTGGTGATGAAGCTGATTAACCCTTTCCTAGTAGCAGTGTTGTAGTGTGATGTATATAGGTCTGGGTATCTAGTGTGTCCGGATCTGAAATAATGACCTACGGCTTTCACTCCACCAAATCCGATATATAAACAATAAATTGCAGGTGAAACATACAAAGACACAGGTCTGTAGCTGTGAATATTGCAAGTTTATTCCAAAATATGCGTGCTACTCAGACCCACTCAAGCACTTGAGGAAGGACAAGTGGGTCAGAAACATATAGCATGCATGTTTTGCAATAAACCTGCACAATTCACAGTTACAGACTGCAATACGACACCTTTATAAATATGGCCCGTAGTGTAAAGGTCTCTAGCTGTCAGCTGCAGCAATATTAGTGGGAAATGTAGCTGGTTGGAGGGAAGGAAGAGTGTGTTTTTATAGAAACCACACGGAGCAGAACTGTAGGGGTAGGATAGTGAAGTGAACCTGATCTTACCACACCTCTGTGCAATGCATTTCTCATCAGTGTACCTTATTAAAGGGAATGTTGGAGGGTAGGAAGAGTGTTTTTATAGAAAGCACATGGTGCAGAACTGTAGGGGGAGGATAGTGAAGTGAACCTGATCTTAGCACAGCTCTGTGCAGTGCATTTCTCATCAGTGCACCTTATTAAAGGGAATGTTGGAGGGTAGGAAGAGTGTTTCTATAGAAAGCACGTGGTGCAGAACTGTAGGGGGAGGATAGTGAAGTGAACCTGATTTTAGCACAGCTCTGTGCAATGCATTTCACATCAGTGTACCTTATTAAAGGGAATGTTGGAGGGTAAGAAGAGTGTGTTTTTAATTCGGCTGTCTGTATAAAAACAACTGTAGTACAGAGCTGTCCTAAGAGCAGGGTCATTATATTATCCTCCACCTGCAGCACTACACCATGTACCTACCAAGTGTATTTATTAAAGGGGAATGTTGGAGGGTATGCCACTTGCAGCTCTGCACCATGTTGTTTCTATAAATGTACATATTAATAAGAATTATTGGAGGGAATGCCAATTAAAGGGGTACTGTAAGAGGGATGCAAACATGTTATATAAAATTAATGCAGCAGGTGGGCTGCCTCTGGGACGTTTTGCATAAACAAAAACCCTCTTCCAACTAGGGTTCCCACCTTTGCCTTTAAGACACATATATAGTATAGGCCTATGTATTAAAAGTTCTTATTGTTAAAATTGGTGCAAATTTTGCCCCAACCAATCAGATTTTAAGAACTTTTATTACATAGGCCTGATAATATCTACACAACAAAAGGTTGTTAGTATTTTCTTTAGAAGCATGATGCAGGCTAATACAGTTTTATTTAATACAATTGTACTTAGCATTGCAGCATGTAGATTTAATACGTGTTTGGGTCTTAAAGGCAAAGGTGGCCTGTAAAATGCATTGCACAGAGCTGTGCCAAGACCATGTTAAAGCCAATATGTTGCACCTGCAGCTCTGAGCTGTTTTGTTTTTATAAGTGTACCTTGTAAAGTGGTCAGTTCAATTCTACTGGGCGTGCCACCTTTCCCTTTAAGACTCAAACTCTTAGTGCTACTCCCACTAGCGCATTTTGGATTGCAGTTTGCGATCCGATTGTGCAGGCATGTAATATCCTATGGGACTGGCCTCACTACATGCGATGCTTTTCAGTCTGCTATTGGAGTGCATGCGATCACCATTTTTGTCTGTATTGCATGTGCTTTGCTAGGGTCCAATTGTGGAAATGCAACACCCATGCACGAAAGTGAGCACGATCGCGCATTATTGTGAACGTGCGTCCTCCCTTGCACTTAAGTAGGGCCACAGCCTCAGGAAATTGACCTGCTGCAAAGGTAAGTTCCATTGCATTAAATACATGCTGTATGGCTAAACTGAAATCAATGCAGCTTGCATTACATCGTGTTTTTCAGGCGATTGTGATTATTCAATTGTATTGAAATCACAGCAACGCACCATAAACTTGCAATCTTGCAATAGCATGCATTTTCAGAATAAAAAAGGACCAATCGCAAGCACAAACGCATGTAAATAGAATGAGATTGTTTGTGCTATTCAGGTGCGTTGCAGTGTTGCTGTGCCCTAAATATACATTGCAGCAATACACACACTAATATAAATGGTAAAGTGCAGAAATAAACACATACAAAGACACACAGGCTCATTTACCCCGAGCCGATATCGCTGTGGGTAAATGTCCTGTTCAATATCACGTTTGCAAATGTACCCACTGCGGGATTTTAATGCCAGCTATTTGCTGGGCTAAAACTTACGCAAATGCGATATTGAATCGTGAGTGACGGATGCACGCGTGATTTTTGCATAACCCCCACATCCAATGCTTATATAGAGTTAAAGTCGCACTAACTGATAGCGAACCGGCTAGCACGACTTTAACTCCATATATCTTCCCAGCGAGCCTGGGTAAATGAGCCTGATTTGAAGAAATGCTTACAAATAAAAAAGGTTAACAAGTTGCTTCCTAAATACATGAAAAGGGTTAACACCTTCCCCCACTCTGAGCAGGAAAATCTGCTAATAATATTCACTGCTATCTCTGATAATTGGCTGGGAGTCACTGGCAGGTGGGGACTCTGAATTTAACTGTTACATGCAGCTTAGCATAAGGGGAGTGGGAAACAAACACAAGATAGCTAGTTAGCATGTGCAGAAGGAGTTTTGTCACCAGGAAGAGGTAACACTAGAAGCCAGCCGTGACATCATAGATTGCCAGTACTCAGAAATGTTCTATAAATGATTTCTACACTAAGAGGCTGAATTCAGAGGCGAAAAACAAATGGTTTTAATAAGTGACAGTTATAGAGTCTGTGGAGCTGCCTTTGTATTTTGAGTTTAGTTCTCCTTTAAGTAAAGGATACTGAGCATGCCTGTGTCACATGGGAAGAAAAATTAGGATATAAATTAATGGAGGACTTTTTAATTACTATGGGACATATCTGATAAATTCTGTAACGTTATCGCTTTTCAACAGTTTATTTGATAGCTTCTTGGTCAGCGAACATGATCCTTATTGAGCAAGTTGATTTTTAATTACTGTGCCTTTTGAAATTGGTCTTTTCTCCTTATAGCCTGATAAACAGTGATGTGACACAGCTCAGTTTGTGTTCTCAATTTGTTTCATTTAGAAGGGAAATCTGCTTTATCTCCTTTGTAATAGACAGCTCCAGTACTTCGGAAAGCAGCTTGGAAGCTTAGGAGTTGATCCATTTCACTACTTGACATAGAAAAGACAGATAAGTCTCTATGGAGGATAATCTTATCTCTTATCTTTCTGATAGCGTTTGCTGTAACCCTTCAATGAGAATAGCGTGGCAAAAAGAAAAAAAAAACAACAGAATGTTTTCTTAATTTCCACTGTTTTACTGACATTATATTTTAGCATTAAAGGGCTAAAAAATACCAGGATTGAATGTTTGGTTTTGTTGGTATTATGTACTGTTTTGTGTATGTATTTGTGCCTGATGTTCAAGGCATTAGTCTTAAAAAGGTGACTGCGTTTGCCAAAATGGCACTATAATAACTGTCTGATTAATGTCTTTTTAACAGCATAAGACTAAGTGCTGTGAAGAACATTTAAAATATAAGGAGCCCTAGAGCTATACATCAACAGGTAGCTTTGTGTATTGACATTATCAATTGACTAGTCAGTTAAGCCCGTTAAGTCGTTAAGTAAATGGGCGCTAGATCTCTCTTTCGTTCCGGACGTGCTCTTCTTCAATGTTCGTTTACATCCGGACATAACAGCTCTGGGGGGAGGACATCATCTATTTAGAAACTCTTAAAAATAAGCAAATTTTGGATATATAATTTAGTAAGACAAATGTAAAATAAAGTATATATATAAAAGATAACATGACCCCATCAAATGTGCAGATGTATTCTAGGCACCTTGAGACCATAAATCAAACAATGTTTATAGCAATAAGAAAAAAAATGTAACCTTAGTCCTGTAGACCCAAATTTTAGGCTTTTAAAAAATGGAAAAAATATATCCACAGGTTACATTGGATGTATTTTTATCTTGGTTATTTTTTTATTATCTTCTCAGATTCACTTTTCTCTGGATTTTAAAAAAAGCTGATGTAATACCAATATTCAAAAAAAGGGTAGTTGTTCACAGCCTTGTTATTATAGACCTATAAGTTTATCATCAGTGGTGGGGGAAATACTGTAAACTTTATTACAAAATCATATTATGCAGTATGGGGCATATTTATAAAAGTGCATTAACTTTCTTTCGCCGTTAATGTTGGCAAAATCTGACATAACGCTATTTATAAATCGCCAATATCCGGCCGTTCCTACTCGTGGGGGGGCAGCGCATATGATGGGGGTGGCACGTGCATTGGGGTGGCAAGGTGGGGTGGGCTGCTAGGAAGGGTGTGTGTGTCCCGCTAGTGGCACGCCTCCTCAGGCAGAGACCTTGCACCCCACCAGGGGCTCTTAAAAGAGATTATTGGGGCTTAGGGGGTCCCGCAGCTCAAAAACAGGACCCCCCTCCCCGACACTTATAAGTGCCTTTGCTGCACTTAGAAGTGCCCTGGTGGCACTGACATTTACCTTTTGAGGCTTAGGGGATCCCACAGCTCGAAAACAGATACCACCCCTTGGCACTTATAAGTGCCTTTGCATCACTGAGAAGTGCCCATGCAGCACTGACAAGTGCATTGGTTGGTGGTCCTAGTGTTTAAGGTAGGTACACACACTAACATCCCTTTATCGTTAGTGTGTACGGTATTTCTGTGTGCTCGCAAGGCTGCCAAAAGTTCACCATCGGTCTCGCAATCGTTTAGAAATGCCCCAAAAATTCTCTTGGCCACGGTCATCTCTCTGTACTTAAAGTAAAGGAATTAAACCACAGCTGAGGGAAATGTGCAGTCCCGAGCATTCTCTCTATGCTTTATTAAGAGAGAATACTAGGGACTGTGTAGCGTGATCTTTAAAAAACGAAAGCCAGAATATTGCAGATTCTGTAAGTCCTCTTTTAAAAATCTTTTTTTTAAAGCTTAGCACAGCTTTATCTCTGGTTCTTACTCTTTTACTCAGATTCTAATTGATTCAGGAAGAATTTTCAAAGAATAATAATTTACAAAACATCGTTATAGTTATTTTTTCTAGAACATTCCCCTGTTGCTCAGTTAGAAAGGTTTAGATTTGTCTAGCTCATGATTCTCCACAATTTTTATAAGATAAGCAACTCTGACAAAAGGTCTCAGAATAAATATCTTTTTTAGCTTTACCATCTTCAATTTTTATTTGGCTGTGCTTTACTGGGGTGGAAGGATTCTAGATGAATACCCCATTGATTCTCTGACCATCAACTTGCTTAAGTCAATCTTTCAAATATTGTTAAATATGACACTATATCATTAGTCTCTATCAAGTTAGTTAATTTTAAGCTTGGAACAGGAGAAATTTTTTGCTGAATTTCCTAAATGAATTGATCACCCCTCTTTAATCTTTCAGCATCATGCAACCGAATTTCCTTTTGCATTGCAGTTCTGCTCTTTTTTTAGCTCCTGTATTTTGTTCATGATAAAATGTTTCTTCCTGTTGACTGCACTGTTACCCTTATTCTTGATGCATAATCTATTTAGGAATTCCTCAATATTTTTTGCTGTCTCCAACTTCATCAGAAATGGGTCCTTTCTCTTGTATGTTCTTGCTGTTTTACACTGACAAAAAAAAACCATGTTTCTGTATATTTACCTTTACAAGAAATTCTGGGCAGAATCAGAAAGGGGATCAGGTTGTGTAATTAAGTTAGAAACATTTTTGGTAAAGGCAAGTGTAGAGAAAAATGTGTTTGGGGGCTGCTTAAGTGGTACGAAATATTAAGTTATGAGGGTGGACATGCCCTAGACATGCATACACTGGGACTTAAATGGCAGGCATCAGCTTTTCCACTGCAAGCACTGTCCAGCTATTTTATACATTCTATGCCCATAAATTTCCCGATGTTAAGTTGGATAGGGGAAAGGTATAGTTATAAAAGGGGTTTTGCTGGCCAGCAATAGAGATAGCCGAACTTTCGAAAGTTCGGTCGGTTTTCTAACTTTTGAACTATATGGAAGTCAATGGGAGTCAAATAGTTTGAAAAGTTCGAATGAAATACAATTAAAATATCAATGGTAACTTAATGTAAATGGCTCTGGGACCTGGGAAATGGCCTGGGGAACATGTTCAAATACCCAGGACTTTTTACTCTCAGACGTGCTACTTTCGAGCTCTCGCGTTCGAACATTCGATAATTATCCCATGAACAACTTGCAGATTCGATAATTCTATATTTACTCGCATATTGGTATAGTAGACATTTTACTCGCGTATTTGATAATTCGATATTTACTCGCGTATTCGTATAATAGACATTTTACTCACGGATTCGATAATTCGATATTTACTTGCGTATTGGTATAATAGACATTTTACTTGCATATTCGCACCCCTCGAACGTTCGAACATTCGATAATTATCAAAAGTCCGGAAAATATTGAAAGTCCGAGAAATCTGGGTCTGGGATAGTTTGAGAAATCCAAGTCCGTTCGAACTCGAATAGTTCGGCTTGAACTCAGGGTCGAGTTCGAGTTCTAGTCCATCTCTATCCAGCAATACTGGAAAGATGGAGGAAACAAAAATCAAGCACACATACTTCACTTGTATAATTCTGATGCATTATTTTGTCTGCAGGTTTTTAAAAAGCGCAAACTCTTATAGTAGTAGTAGTACTTTTTTCTTATTATATCTTACACATAATTTTCTATTTTTTTCCCATTGAGTTGGATTGATAAAGGGCTCCCTGCCTGGAATATTGTTGCTCCTATTATTGAGCATCATGTACCGTATATACTCGAGTATAAACCGAGTTTTTCAGGCTTGAAAATGTGCTCAGACTCGGTTTATACTCGAGTCACTCAACATTGAAGTCAGCGTCCTCTCCATTCCGGCAGCCGCACGATCAGTCCATGTACTGGCGCGTCGGCCGACGTCAATGCCGGCGCAAGCCCGGCGCCAATTAGTGACGTCAGCCGGGGCACCAGTACATGGACTGATCGTGTGCGGGTGCGGAATGGAGAGGACGCTGCTGCCGGAATGGAGAGGACGCTGCTGCCGGAATGGGAGGAACTTACCAGCACACAGTCCCAGGAAGCCCTTGGATGGAGGAGAGCCCACAGATCCTGGATGAAGAGAGCCCACAGGTACAAACTTAACTGGGTTTGAGGGTGAGGGTGGCATCAAGATGTTTTGGAAAACTACAACTCCAGCATGCTTTATTAGCTGGGAGTTGTAGTTTTCAAACATCTTGAATGCCAAGTGAGGGTGGCATTCAAGATGTTTGGAAACTACAACTCCCAGATAAAAAGCATGCTAGGAGTTGTAGTTTCCAAACATCCTGAATGCCACCCTCACTTGGCATTCAAGATGTTTGGAAAATACAACTCCAGCTAATAAAGCATGCTAGAGTGGTAGTTTCCAAACATCTTGAATGCACCCTCAATTGGCATTCAAGATGTTTGGAAACTACAACTCCCAGCTAATAAAGCATGCTGGGAGTTGTAGTTTCCAAAACATCTTGAATGCCAAGTGAGGGTGGCATTCAAGATATTTGGAAACTACAACTCCCAGCATGCTTTATAGCTGGGAGTTGTAGTTTCAAACATCTGAATGCAAGTTTTACCCTCGGTTTATACTCGAGTCAACAACTTTATTAGATTTTTAGGTGAAATTGGGTACCTCGGTTTATCTCGGGTCGGTTTTATACTCGAGTATATATGGAGTTTCAATAAATTTATATTTTAAGCGTGCTTTTAAAAACCATGTTACATAGTAATCCTCTTTTTTCACTGTTTAAACAGGGTTAAAATACATCATTTTTTTATTTTATAAAGTAAGGCAATTGAAAATTAATAAAAAAAGTACCGTATATAAATCATACATTTATATGTGATTTTAAAAAAGAAGCAACACTTTTGGAAATATTGGTATTAAGTCAGTTTAATGTAAAATATATTTAGAATATAATAGTGCTAATTTTAGAACATCTGTTACAGCTAATATTATTCACTAACCCTTGTTAATGTCAGGTTAATTTATTTAGTAAATATAATGCTGCAGTTAATGTTCTGTCAAATTAGTTTATCTTTAGGTTAAATTGACTGAAACCTCTTTTCCTTTACATATTTACAATCTTCTCTGAATTCATATTGGTATGATTTTGGTTTTGGTACAGCAAATATATACAGCAGTAATCTTTAATCCATCGATGGTTTAATTGCCAGATTTAGGTTTAGGGGCATATTTATTAATGATTGTATGACACTAAAGCAGTTAACTGTGAATCTCTTTACACTGGTGCAGGAAACTTGGAAAATTGGCAAACCCGGAGTTAACAAAATAGTGACACTCATGCTCCCCTTTGTATTTTTTTATATTATGGTAATAATATAGGAAATCTCTTTATATCTAAATGTAATTTACTGCTTGTATTCAAAGTACCGAGGTAGGCTGCTTACCCCTATATTTATTATTTTATCACAATTTTTTTACTGTACTTTTCTTAACTTATGGCTTTCATTATTTGCAGTTTCAAAGTATGAGCAGTGTAATTACTAACATTCTTTTTCTCTTTTATGATTTCATTCCTCATAGTTTCTGCATGCTACAGTACAGTAGATGTAGTTTTCTTTCTAGCTTGTTAAGTACATAAAAAATATTCTTGTGTATTCTTCTAGCTTCATGCTTTTTACTCATTTCTTTTGCTCATTAAAAGTCATTGAAGCTTCCACATCATTGGTATGGAGGTGCTGTTCAATGCAAGCTGCTGGCTAGTTACGTATGCACCCACAGTAGCTGTGGTCTAGAGATGCAGTTAAAAAAAGGCATTGCTCAGAAGCAACTAGGAGAAAGAAGAACATTTTCATCAAGCCACAGTCCATATTGGCACTGTAACCCTGTAGGGTTGTAAAATGGCAAAAGGTCATTTTAAACTGTGGGTGTCATATTCTAACAACCACTACATTTTTAGAATGTGCATGTGGTATAAGGGAGTGTGGATATAGTTGGGACAGAGGAAGCAGCGGAGGAGCGTGATTGCGGGTAAGTTTCATCTCCTGTTTGATTAATTGAAGAACGGGAGATACTGTAAGACTTAAGGTTGCTATACACACTAACAATAATGGGTAAATCCTATCTTTATTATTGTCAGTTGGTAGGGGCTGCTCCTAAACGACCACAGTGCCGACGAATAACCGTAGTAGGCATTACGGATGGTAATATCCGTTGGTTGTTTTTGTCTCCCTTCACTTTAGTAAAGGGACCCAATCCGATCATTCTTTGTACAACCGCACGGCCAACCAATACCCACCACATGTGTGCTGACAGATACCAATGTGATCTGTCGGCACACATGCTGTAGCAATCGCATGTATATGGCCTCCTTTAGCTCCTTTACCTCCCATTCTTCAATAATAAGGGTATATGCACTTTTTGAGTGTAGATGTATATGTATATATGTATAATTTTATTTATAAAATGCCAGTTGGGTACGCATCTCTGTATATTATAAAATACAGAGTACCGTATATACTCGAGTATAAACCGACCCGAGTATAAACCGAGGTACCCAATTTCACCTAAAAAATCTAATAAAAGTTGTTGACTCGAGTATAAACCGAGGGTAGAAACTTGGCATTCAAGATGTTTGGAAACTACAACTCCCAGCTAATAAAGCATGCTGGGTGTTGTAGTTTCCAAATATCTTGAATGCCACCCTCACTTGGCATTCAAGATGTTTGGAAACTACAACTCCCAGCATGTCTTTATTAGCTGGGAGTTGTAGTTTCCAAACATCTTGAATGCCAAGTGAGGGTGGCGTTCAAGATGTTTGGAAACTAAAACTCCCAGCATGCTTTATTAGCTGGGAGTTGTAGTTTCCAAACATCTTGAATGCCACCCTCACCGTCCCACCCAGTTCAGTTTGTACCTGTGGGCTCTTCTCCCTGTGGGCTCTCCTCCATCCAAGGGCTTCCTTCATCCAAGGGCTTCCTCCATCCAAGGGCTTCCTGGCAGGTACGTATCCTTAGCGGTATCCTGAGCATTCCGGCAGCCGTGTGCTCATTCCAGTACTGGCGCGCCGGCTGACATCACTGCCTGGCGCCGGGCTTGGCGCCGGGCAGTGACGTCAGGCCGGCGCCCAGTACACAGAAAGATGTGCGGCTTGCCGAATGCTCAGGTAAGCTACTGACTCGAGTATAAACCGAGTCCAAGTTTTCAGGCTGATTTTTCAGCCTGAAAAACTCGGTTTATACTCGAGTATATATGGTATACAAACAAGGGGGTAAGTGCAAGCAATTATGCAAATAAAAATGAAATACAATTTCATACATTGGTTAAGAAAGCATATATAAATTATGTATAAATTGATATAAGTGCAGAATGCCTTGACACATTAGGAATGAGATCCCTGCTCCGAGGAGCTTACAATCTAAGAAAGAGATAAGTTTATCTAAGAAATAAGATTTTAAGTATTTTTTTTCTTACAATATTATAATTTATAAGTGTAGTGCCTCCTCATTTAACTAGGTGTAAGTTTGTCGTTTTTGCTGACACATACAGTATACTGTTGATACAGTTAAATGCCCTTAAGGAAGGATAGATTAGTACCTTCCACACGCAAAAAATCTAAAGAAGTGTGTGCCATAAGGTGTAGAAAAGTCTCTACAAGTACGGATTCCTTTTGTTATTCAAGTTATTGCACCTATCTCTTGTTCAAATGTATTCACTTAACTGTTAAAAAGAGAGGTACAGGCCAAAACATTTTCCTGACATAAACTAATGTCAGGAAAATTAATTTGATCTACTCCAGCTTTTCAAAGTAATTCCTTTACCGAAATATACCTGCCCCATTTCAAGTTACTTTACTTTCTTTAGTTTAGAAAAGGGCAACTAAAATATGCAGGCAGATTAGACAAGATGGGGCTGTTAACATTGGAGAAGCGCCATTTGCGTGGGGATATGATGACTTTATGCAATATATTAATGGGCCATACAATAAACTCTCAGGTGCATTGTTTACTAATTGGTCATATCAGACGACTTGTGGACATCCTTTAAGATTAGAAGAAAAGGAGTTTTATCTTCAGGTTAGAACAGGTTTCTTTACAGTGAGAACGGTGAAACTGTGGAACTTTCTTCCAGCAGATGTGGTAATGACAAGTTTATTGAATAGCTTTAAAAGTGACCTAAATAGGTTTCTAAAACTAAAAAATATTGAGAATTACTGGTATTAATACATGTACTGCAGTCCTGATTGATCCAGGGGTAATTTCCGATTGGAGTCAGTTCTTTTGGGTATACATTGGTGTTTTCACCACTTAAGGAAGTGGTGAAGACAGAATAAGATATCAGTAGTAGAAACTAACCCTGACCTACACTATCAATAGAATTACTATTTATATTACACAGAATACATCTGGGTATTCTAAATATTCTGTTCATTTACAAAAAAACCTGTTGATTTCATATCTTTCCTTCTTTGGTAACTTGGTGCACACCGAGAAGCAGCCAACAAATATCCCCAAAGTAAGACATAAAAACTATTATTTTGGGAATATACAAATCTTAAACTACACAATCATAACATTCATTCATACATACAGATTTATGTGGGCAGTTTTACATGAAACTTGTGCTTTCAGTATATTTTCTGGAAAAATTTAAAAAAAAATATTGAAATTAGAAAAAAAAAACAACCTAAAAAATATTTACCTACTCTGAGCTACACTAATTTAAAGGAATTTGGTAATTTACTAGGGATGAATAGGAGGCGTTTCACTGTTACTTTTAGGGCTATGCCACTCTGCCGCGTTTTCTCACTCTTGCTTTCTTTAACTCCAATGTGGACATAAAAAAAGTGTTCATAAAAATTGTATTTTCTTGTTATATTTGTTTATCATGCAGGAACCAGTATTTAACATTCCTTATTAGCACTGTGTGTGTTTTACAAATAACATGCAGGGAGATTCAATAAAAGTTCTTATAATTTAAAGTAGTGCTAATTTTGCCACAACCAATCAGATCTTTTTTAACATTTGAAAGCTAATATCTGATTGGTTGGGGCAAAATTAGCACCATTTTTAACCATAAGGACTTTTATTGAATCTCCCTGATGGGATTAGAAAGGTAAACTTTTGACCCTCTTACAAATCTAGAGAGAAGTTTGTTGATGGCTTTTTGAGCCTTGGGTGGTTATACAGGAAACATTTGTAAGCTTTTCTGTACAGTTTTCAAATAATCGTCATCTACTACTTTTTGTACAATGGATTAGTTATCCATTCTTAATCTACTTGAATTTGAATGTTTCACCTCAAGAGTGGCTTCTGTTTTGTGTCAGAATCGCATGCCCGTTTTTTCTGTGCCATCTGCTCCAAATGAAATCTTTCTTGGGCAATCTTTCTTTACTTTCCTTTGAAAGATTCTGTCAATATTTCTTGTTGTATATCACGTCTTTCAAGATTCAGATATCGAAAATACATTTTTCCATATAGCATGGGTTGGCGTTTTTTCAGATAACAATTTTGTTTTCTCTTGGATAGTAGAACTTATTCCATCAAGACTGCATTTCTGTTAAATCTTTTATGCCTATAAGACACGTGTCACTTAAAAAATTGACATTTTGGATATGACTAATTGGCTTACATTACCTTTTTTTACTCGCTGTTAGTCTTTTTACTAAGGCTCTTGCCAGATGCCAATCATTATATTGATGTATGATTTTGGAGTATTTGTCTGGTATTATATATATATATGATATATAATATAATAGACCCATATCAGTTTGTTGTGACACATTGAACATTGTTCCTGTTCCTTAGATTAATTGATTTTGCGATTACAAAATTCTACATAGCTACAGAGGTTTTTACAGTACAATCTTGCTCCAAAATGTAATGATCTTACAGGAAAGGACAGTCATAAAATAATACATGCTGGGCTATACAAATCTATCCAGTACAATTCTCTTCTCAGTAAGATCATTGTTTATATTAGATCTCCCTTGTTAATAGGTGTTATAAGAAGTTTGCCTTATAGAGGTTTAGGCAAAAATATATATCATCTCTATAAACTAGAACTATTGTTTAAAGAGAACTATTGTTAAGAGATTTCCCTTCAGAAAGATCTCCTACCCAAAAATGCCAACTTTAAATGTTAAAAGACACTCCAAAAATTAGTTATATTCACTCTTATTAAAAAAGATTCTGACAAATTAAATAAAACATTTATCTGCACTCAATTTCAAGCCCAACAATCAACAAAAGACACATTCACTGTTTATTCTTAAAGGGTATGTCCACCCTTGAAACACATTTTTGCCATAACAATCCCCCTGTCCCCCCAGCCCCAACCGCTATATTTATTTTATTAGAAAGTTCCCCAAACTTTACTTCCCTCCCCTCTTTCCTCCACCACGCTGCCGGCACTCTGCTTGCGAGAAAATGCAAGCAGAGGGGCGGGACCAGCAGTCATGTCTGTGACTGGCTGAGCAGCAGCCAATCACGGACGCGGCTGCTGGTCATTCAGTGCAGCGGAGGAAAGTGGGGAGGTAAGTAATGCTTGGGGCACTTTCTAATAAAATAAACATAGCGCTTGGGGCTGGGGGGACAGGGGGATTTTTATGGCAAAAGGGATTTACACTAGGGGGAGGGAATGCTTATCGGGAGGGAGAGGGAGGGGGAGGGAGGGGGAAAAGGGCTGCAGTACGCATGCCAAACTTCTCCCGGAGGGCAGGTAGGAGGCAGAGTCCTATATGGACTCTGCTATCCTCCTGGTGGGCAGTTTTGGGACTTTACAGGAGAACCAGATGGAGCTGGGATGTGAGGTAAGGATTAAACTACACTACACAATGGGGCCAGTAGTGGGGGGGGTTTATAGTTTTGGGGGGGGATATGCCCTTTAATTAGAACATAGGGAATGTTTCCTGATACGTGTTGGTGTTCAAAACTGGTGAGTTTGCATTCCAAAATCTAAATATCTGTAAGTATAGAGTAAGCGGGTACACAAACAGTGTCACACGAGAGAGGAACGCCGAGGGAAGGGGGGCGTTCCTCTCTCGTGTGACACTGTTTGTGTTTTAACATGTAATAATAAACTTGGAAGTTTTATAGAAGATACTGTCTACAGGAGTCTTTGTCCTGGAGGTACCCGCTTACTCTATACTTACAGATATTTGCATTTCGGAAGAGGTCGGACCGACCTGGGAGTTCGTTTGGGATTACCACGAGGAGGAGACTTTCTTGCGGTGTAGCTCCCCACAGTGAGTAAACTCATTAGTGATATTCCAAAATCTAATTTTCTGAAAGTTTTGAAATTCGAAAATGAACACAATAGAAGTTAATAGGTGATGGATTTTCAATATTTTTATTATTATTATTGAATAATCAGAATTTGATATTGAATAATCGATTATCTATTTCGAATAATTGATAATTAGTATTTCAATATTGAATATTTGAAAATTCTTAAGTTTTGGTTTCAAAAGATTCTGAAACTTCTGCTGTTTGGAATCTGAACCAGTTTGAAATGAATCTGAAACCCACCCTTACTAATAATGTTGGTGGCTTCCTCCTCCTGTATGCTCTAGTTTTTAGCGCCATTCCCCATGAGTCTTTGTCGAATATTACTGTTCCTGGTTGCAAAGCGTGGCGTGATGACATCACCTGTGCACAAAAAGGGATTTGCTAAGACTCGTGGGGGAGGGGCTAAAAACGAGAGCATACAGGAGGAGGAAGCCAGCAACTTTCCTGCAGTCAAGGTAGGGTATGGGAGGATGCTGGGAAAAAACCTTAAAATTTAAAGTTACAGCTATCCAATAACATTACGTTATATTTACAGTGTACAGAATTACACTTACAAGCTCCATGATCTACCTCCCTTCTACTTCCTGATAAGGCCATCTGTCACGACAGTGATGTTACGACATATGGCTTATTACCATTAGTGATTGAGCCTTCACTGCTGCTGCTCACGAATGTAAAGGGCACGTTGCAGCCGCAGAGCAGGTGGAGCAAGTGACGTTGGATCGTGGAGTTTGTAAGGGCAACTCCTCATCTGGGAAGCATGATTAAAGGACAATTATACTCGCCTTCCCTCCACTATTCTTTGGCCAGTACCTTCTGACCTGAACCACAAGGTCCTCACCCCTGGGTTCGTGTACTTTCTGCATAGACTTACTGACACACTGCTCCAGTAGGCTCCGCATCCCCCTCTCCTTGCACAATGAGGGCAATAGGAAGGCACGCTCGTTGCAGAGCATATCTTACTATCTTACTAGGGGACTACCGGAGCAGCGGCTCAGTAAGTCTATGCGAACCCAGGGGGAGGACCTATCGGTTCAGGTCCTCACCCTGGGTAAAAGGTACTGACCAAAGAAGAGGAGCGAAGGGAAGGTGAGTATAATTGTGAGCTAAATGCAACAGTGGTTTTGGGGGGTGCTAATTACTATATGAATTTTTCTTTAGATGGTGTAGACATTCCCTTTAAGAGGATATTGCAAAATGTCCAAATTTTGGGGCAAATTATGTTTGGGCTTTTACCCTAAAAAATTATTAATGAAAGAAGATGTATTACCCCATTGTTAAGAGGACATTAATATGATACAACAGATGCATTTGATCTAAAATTCGGTAATCATCATTTTTCTACCTTATTAACCATGTGATAACATCTGCTTGTAGCAGTATGCAAGAAATAAGAAATTCACTAATCCATTTAAAATGTAAAATGTATTTATTAAAGGTTAAAAGTAATTGGTTTATTATTACATTCCCAGATATGAAGATGGAACAATCTCATTCTTAGACATCATTTCACTTAAACATGGTTTTGATACTTTGGATAGGCTTACTGGTAAGTCCAAATTATTCTTTGTCATTAGTTATTACTCAATAGATCACATTTGTCAAACTCGCGGCCCTTCAGATGTTTGAAAACTACAACTCCCAGCATTCCCTAGCTACATACTGCTACCAGGGAATTCTGTGAGTTGTAGTTTCCAAACATCTAGAGGGCCGCAAGTTTTACACCAGTGCAATAGATAATAATAGACCATCTCTAGATCTAGATATTTGATACAGTATGTATGTTATATATTGTTTAATCATTTTAATTGACTGGTCAGCATACTAGAATATATGTTTAATAAATGTTTTAATATTCTGTGTTCTCTGATGTATGGTCCTTCATTTATGGTTAAAAATTAATGAAATTGTAATTAGTGGCTAGTGAAGATCTAGTCAATTTTATTTTGGTCAGCTTTAGGAGAGTGTTAAAAAGCCAATGTTTTTTAAGAGAACTGTGAAGATTTCCCTCATAAAAAACAATACAAGATACCAAGGGCTTTTTAGGGAACTCTTAGTCTGCAATTAAATAAGGCTAAAATGAAAATGATCATAAGAGTGTGAGGTGCACAGGATACAGAATTTAGAATACAATCAGATGTACTTAAAGTCTTGGAGATGAGAAAAGAGGCTATTGGTTGATATAGTAGCAAAACACTCTAAAACATGTTATTAGTATAAATGCAACAGTAGTTATTTAGCAGCACCACCACACATGTTAATTAGGTATGAGGAAAGAGGTCCCTGTCCTGGAGAATTTGCAATCCAGGTGGGGTTAATAATAGCTCATCTTGCCCCTTTATATGTTCATCCTAAAAATTCTACCTTGAATAAACTTAATAGGGATGTGTCAAAATACAATCAAGGGAGGGTGTATGTTTTATTCTAAAATGTTTATTAAAATTTACTTAGAGGAACACTGTTAATTGGAATTGTTGATTTCTGCCTATAAAACTTCAGTTAGTTAGTGTGTTTTCATCACGTCCACTTGGCATCTAGTACCAATTGTTTGATAAAATATAGGATTTATTTTTAATCAGATGAAAATACAATTACTGTGCTGTGATTATAATACTATGGGACTCATCACTGGATTGCTTTAATTTCTGATTGACTAGTCTAGTTTTAGAAAAGTGTGATAATCACTTATTAATCAATACATTACCCCTTACATAAATAAGTCTTTCAGCATGAAACTCTAGGAATATAAACACCTAAGCACAACAGAAAATGTATCCTTTTATCAGTTTAGATTGTAAGCTCTTCAGGGCAGGGATCTCATTCCTAATGTGTCGAGGCATGTTGCACTTATATAAATTTATACATAATTTATATATATATATATATATATATATATATATATATATATATATGCTTTCTTAACCGATGTATGAAATTATATTTAATTAAATTTTTATCTGTATAATTGCTTGCACTTATCCCCTTGTTTGTATATGCTGTATTTTATAATGTACATTGCTGTGTACCCAAGTGGTGCTTTGTAAATAAAATTATACATACATACATACATACATACATACATACATTCATACATTATACATAGTTTGTATGAAAATGTTGGCTTTGAAAATGGATGTTATAGAAAGGTGTACAACTTGTATATAAGCATTGGATTTACAGAATTATTTCAACCCATCTGTTATCAGTTCCTTAAGGTAAATCATCAGGGCAAAATGTTCTTGGCAATCTTCTAAAGCATTTGTAACTGAACAGTCAGATGCTTAACAAGATGTAATCAACATTTTTCCCTTTGAAGTCTCAAGATTAAAATGATTGACAGAATGAAAAGGGAAGGAATTATGAAAATTCTTTTCCATTCATGGGGATATGAAGTCACAGACTCATCAACTTGAAAGGAATAAGAAATGTAACAAATAGAGAAGCTGAACTTCATTTTCACATGAATTTAAAACAGTTCTCTAAAAAAAGTAATTCATCGATTGTCGGTTGTCTAAGAGCTAAGTGGAATGATAATCATGATCACTTATTTAATAGGCATAAAACCTGAATATGCATGGCTAATGGATTTGTTTTTTTGATTCTTAAGAATTCGTAAACGAACAGTTGAAACCTCCTCATCTTGTGACACAGATGCAGATTTAATTTTATTGTTTGGTAACCATGTTTTTGTTTTATGAACGGGTAGATGTTTGCAACAATGTTTCTACTTCCTAGCTGCTAAATCTTGTCACTTTTTGTATCTGGATATTTCTATGAAAAATGTTATAGCTAAATAAACTGACGTGATTATGGTAAAGTGTAAAATATTTTTATGTATAAATAACTTTTATAAATGCATAAATAACTTTTTTATTTGAATTATAAATTCACTTTAAACTCTGCATTAGTTTAGTTTCTAAAACCTTTATAGGTACAGGGCAAATTTATCCCTCAAATGAAAAATAATATATAGGTATATATAGGTACATCACCCTCCAAACCCCAAATCTGCAATAGTTAGAAAGCTGAAAGATATAAGAAAAAAACTAAAATGCTGCACAATGTTTTGTTTCCCCTGTTTCTGCTTTCTGGTTCTTCCAGTTAATGGATATGACAGTTGACATCACAGTTTATGACTGAAAGATAATCCTGTAGCTGATTCCTCTTAGCATGCTCAAGCTCATAACTGATTCACTAAATTGCTGAAGTGAGAATGAACAAATATAGCCATTAACACATACTACCCCTTTGTTTGCATGATGGAGTTGTCCTTTAAAGACCACTTGAATGTGACATCATGCCCAAATCCCTTACAACCGTGACCAGGAAGCGGCTCGCTTCTCCTGTTCTTGCTCAAAACAAGCTTGCAACAGGAGCAGGGGGCGGCACCCAGGCAGCGAGGGACCGGGCTGTTGGGTAAGTCCCTTCAGCAACATCTTTGGCAATTATGCATACTGCGAAAAAATGAGGTTTAGGGGGATGTTCTACATGACTGTAAAAAGTTTTTTATTTTAGGCTGGACATGCCCTTTAAAGATTATTATTAGGGGACGTAAGTAATGTGAAATAGAATGTGTCTGTGGTATCCAGTTAAATTTCTGGGATTCTGTTAAATCAACTGGACTTAAAATTTAGTTCTTGAAGGCAATTCACTAGTCAGCCGACTGACTTTCTTAATTCTGAATTAAGCAAGCCCATATGGATGACAAGCGAAAACTCTTTATTCCAGTTGATCTAACTGAATACCACAGATATAGCTGAATGAAAGAGAACCTTCACAAATGGGTAACAGAATGCTAACATTTACATATATAAGTATGTTTAAAGGGTATCTCCACTCATAATATCCACTTCTGGGAATCCAGTTTTAGACCGCGAGGTAAAGGAGCTGTGCCTTACCTCCTATTCTTCACTAGAACAAACAGGAGCCAAGAGAGAAGGTATGAAACTTATCCACTTGCTCGCTTCCCCGGCACATAGATTGCGCATAGAAGACAGAGTCCGTCGGAATGGGAGGTAAGGCACAGCTCCTTTACCTGCCGTTCTTCAATAGAACTGGATTCCCGGAAGTGGCTATTATGAGTGGAGATACCCTTTAAAATAAAAAATTATTAATTTCAGCCAGGAACATGAATGGTTGCATTAAAATAAATTAACTTAAGGTAACATACAAATTCAAAGGTAGGGGTAAAGTATTTTTAAGTTTTTTTTTTTGTTGTTGCTTTGTGCAAAACTGATTTATAATAAGTAATTTTATGTACATCGTAGTCAATGGTTACAATTGTAAATGTTAGCCTCTTTAAAACTGAATTGAGCTATAAATTATACACATCAAACACTGTGATTTAACAAGATATATCATTTCAAGATAATGAAGGCGAGAGTTCTTTGCGTTTGAACACTGGCATAGCTGCTAGCATCATAGCCTTGTACTAATTACCTAATGCAAATAGAACTATGGATGATCATTAACTGCTGAATATGAAAGAGCAGTTGCTGTGCTTCTGATTTGAGAAATTGTTTCTTTAAAGTACCAGGAAAAGTAAATGAGGTTATCGAAAACTGAGTTTTTTTCCTTTTTAGAGAAACATTTGCTGATCTGTCTAATTCAAATCCCCTTTAATAGGGGAAAATGTTTCTTGTGGTGTCATTATTTGTCCTTAAATATATAAGATTGATGTATGTATAATTCTATGAAATCATTGAGGCCTGAAAAACCTATTTGTTTTATTTAATACCAAATTCTGATTAGAAACTTAACCTTTACAGCAAACTTTAAATCTGTGCAGATTGAAAACAGTTTACTGGGAGGGTGTGGAGGATAAGAGGAAATTATAACAAAATCTAAATGCATTAGTATGCCCACCACCTAAATAAATGCTTGGTTAAAGTACAGAATTAGAGTTTTAATACAGCACCCAGTATTATTGGATAATAGTCTATCACTGGCAAATCTGGATTTGGATAACATTTTTAAGGATCTATCAAATCCCAAGGGTCTCACCAGTTCTCAGCTCTCTTCAGGTCATGCCACAGATTTTAATTTAGATTACAATCTAGACTCCTACTAGGCCCATCTAGAGCATTGAATCCACAGTAGTAGCAAAAGGGTGATTATTATTAATGATAATCAGAATAATTTTTAACCGGAATATTCCTTTTTAATAAAAGTCAACATACGACAAACGTGGCCATACATATATATACATATATCATAAATCCCCTAAAGTATATCGCAATAACAGGAAAATAAATATAGTCCCATAGAATATACCCAAAGTCACGATGTCAGACCAAATAGTCCAATAGTCCATTAAAGTGTCCATTTGTGAATTCTATAAAAATAAAGTGTACTAAACCCCCCTCGTCCGATTCACCACCGTACTCCTTCGCAGCCTCTGGACCCAGAGTATAACCAAGCAGTACCAAAACCGGAGACCTCCCCCCAATCTCAGATGGAACATTAATCTTTCTTTGTGGCACACATTTCTTTATTGATTAAGGCTGGGTACACAGAAGGCTCCCCCCCCCCCCCCCCACAGCACTAGGTTTATGCTTTAGGTCATTGTCATGCTGAATGGGGATGTTTCCACTTCATCCTAGTTTCCTAAAGAGTCATGAATCCCCACAAAAATATTTCTTTTATGAAATCTCTAATTGCCCTACTTCCCTTTCCATGATCTCTCTCCCAGCTTGCCTTTGATGCACCCAAGAGAGCAGTGCTGCAGGTCTCCATATTTACCTGCAGCTGTGCTGTTTCTCCCTTCCTGATTCTTTGGCCATATTTGTTGTGGATGTATTTACATAAATGTTGCTTGTAGTAATGACTGATAATTTCTTGAGTTTATTATTTAGGCTCGTGTTTGTGTTAGTGAACTCCACATCCTGTTATTGTTGCACAACACCAAACATTTTTATTGCACTTAAGTCATGATCCACAGACATATCGTCTGATAAATGGTATTGACCAATTATCACTCATGTATGTTGCCTAGCAACTAAACCGGTAGGCATCGCAGAATTATCGGATGGGTGCAAATTTCCGGCTTTAGACATAAGTTAGGGGATGTATGTGTACATATATACCTGGAGCTTATTATTTTGGCTTGTATTAATGTTCCTAAACTGAAGCGTTGTTGTACAATATTTTTATTCTACTTGCATAGGACATCATATAACACCATTGATAAAAATATTTACATCAGAATTTGTGGTGTAGAGGGGGGGGGGGGTATGTGGACTGTGTTTTTTTTGTGCTGTTGAACAGTCCTTAAGACCAGTGCAAAAGATAAATTCTCTGCAGTAGGGCGAAAGGGGGCTCAAAACAATCATACCAGTTGGAAACAGCAGGATATATTTTATATCCTCACCCATGTAAAAATAGCAAAGCTAAATGGGGTTTCAAGATGTGCTGTTCTACCCAGAGCCTCAAATGCTCTAGGCAAATCTCTCCTCCGGAATTATTGGAATTGCATGTGTGGGTAAATCCTACATACTTTTTTTTCAACCCCTAAAATCTCTCTCGATAAACGAGCCTGATAATGCTTATTTCCTTTCGAATTTGGAAATGTTCAGCAGAGCCCTTAGTTCAGAACTGACAGAAAAGTGTGGGATTCAGGTAAGCCAATCTACTGTTTGCAGAAGTCTAGCCAAAGAGTGTATCTATGTAAGGATATTATGTCACCAAGAGGGCCTTGTGTTTTTATATGGTCAGGGAACTCCAAAATGAAGTAAAATCCTAAATTATATTGCAAGTAGAGAATTAGTATTATTTATAATACATATATGCAGTTTATGCTTTATGTATTTAAGTTTTTGATTTGTGTGTGGGGGCTCAGGTACAGTATAGTGGAGAGAGGAAGAAGAGGGACCTGGAAGGAGGATAATAGTATAGATTTTTGAAGTGTCTGGTATGTGTAACTTTCTGAAAGGAGTCTTTCTTGCCACTATGTGCTCCTTTATCCTGACACTCTTAACATCTGTCTCAGTTTATTTTATAAAGACTTTGCATGTCCAGCATCATGATACTTAACATGCTCAGTCTCTGTACAATTTACTGTAAAAGCTGTTATGAATGTCAGAACAAGGAAGCAGAACATAGGGACAGGGACTTGAACATCTGCAAGCAATCACAGTCTAATGGGAATTTGTTGTTTTAAAAAAGTTGGATTGTGAGTGTGATTTTCTTATAAGGATATATTTTACTGTTATAATTTCTTTACCTAAGGTGTCCAAAGGTAGTGGAACCTGTCAGAGAATAGTTACAGGTCTGTAACTCGCTTTATAATTTTTACACAAGTGCCTGTGATAGATTTAGAAAGACCAGGAAGTGTAACTTTAGAAAGCCTGTAACTTAAGATCCAGAGAAGCTAGAGACATTATCCTAGGCTTATTATGAGTACTTAACCTTTAAGAAGTATTTTAATAAATTTGGTTTTGTGCATAAAAAATTATTTAAAAAATCCCCAGTACGGTTTTGCACACATTTGTTCTACTTACAGCAGTACCTGAAGTTTCTGTCTCATAGCAGTTTTCTTTTCTAAATCCCTCACCATCTGTTTACACTTTGTGACTGTGCTTCTGAAATTTCTCATTTGAAAAGTATCCCAAATCCCTTTAATAATAGCTGCAACATAGTAATTGAGGTTGAATAAAGACATACATCATCAAGTCCAACCTTTTCACCCCTTTTTAACCCTACCTACCAGTTGATCCATAGGAAGGCAAAAAAAAAAAAAAAACAGCTAAAAAAAGGGGGTGGGGATGGTGGTGGAATTTTTTCCTGACTCCAAATGGCAATAGAAAGTATCCCTGGATCAGCCAGAACTACAGTAACATTATATAAAAGATTTACATTTTTCTTTAGCTTTTATTCCATTTTGGCTGTAAACAATTTGACCTATTGTCACTAGGGTAATATAATTTAACCTGTGTTAAAGAGCTGTCCATATAAGCAAATGCTCATTATTAAAAGTAAAAAATAAATGCACCTCCATTCTGTTTCCTAAGCTTTGTAAATTAGTTTAACCCAACCTGTTATTCTTTGTGTTGTAACAGCATCTGTCATGTTTCTAGTTGCTCCTTTTGCCTTTTGGCTACTAATATGTCACCATTAACTAGTAAATTGATTCAACAACACCATGATGTTAAATTTTCCAGTAGAAATACGGCTTTATACTGTAGTATAATTGGTTGTATCCAGTGCACACATAAGGTCTTCTCTTTCATGTTTTAAAAAACTTTTTATTCACACATATTTTAAGTGCATACAGCGACATTTCGGTCGTGGTTTCTGACCTTTTTCAAGCTGAGTGTTACCACACACATAGTGACTATTTAACTAAATTTGTGATCACTTAATTGCATTTACATAATTGCCTGTAGGAAACAAAAGGTTAACCCTTGGGCAGCCAAACTTTTTAGAACAGCATGTCTTAATTTAGATCACCATCTAGTGACAGTGCATAGGTGATCTTTGATTATAAAGTGCTCTCATGTTAAAGTGCTTAAGTGTTTTGCTTAAAACATTGTAAAAAGTACTTATTTTAAAAGTGCTTATTTTAAAAGTGCTTATTTTAAAAGTGCTTGTTTTAAGAGTGCTTATTTTAAAAGTGCTTATTTTGAAATGTTATTAATAGTGGCAAAGCATCTACTGTTACTTCTATATATAAGCAGGGAGATTCAATAAAAGTTCTTATCGTTTAAAATGGTGCTAATTTTGCCCCAACCAATCAGATCTTATTTAACATTTGTAAGCTAACATCTGATTGGTTGGGGCAAAATTAGCACCATTTTAAATGATATTATTATTGAATAACCCCCAAGATATCTAAATCTACTGTGGATATAAAATGTGACATATTAAATATTAAATACAGAATTTAAATATAACAGCCAAGTTTACACATGTCTAATCACCAACTACCATTTAGTATCAACTTTAGTATAGCCGTCCCTTTAAAATATTATATGAAATTATACGGTTTTATCTATCATTAAGATAGCTAGGGTAGGAGCAATTTTCGTTGAGTCCCCATGGACTGATGGTATTGAGTCTATTGATCCAGTATGTTTCTTTTTGTAGTAGAAGCTTAGATCTATCTCCCCCTCTCTTTAAATGAGGTATATGATCAATCCCAATATATTTAAAGTTATCCGGAGTATGGTTTTTTTGCAAGTAGTGTTTTGCCACTGGTTTATTGCTTTGGTTGTCTCGAATTGCTGTTTTAATAGCCGAGCGGTGGCCGTCAATACGTAATCTCAAGCTCAGGTCAGTTTTTCCAATGTATGTGGACATGTAATCATATAGATAACATGTGTGGTGGTACATGTAATAGGGTATCTGATTTCAATGATTTCATTGGTATGTGGGTGTTTGAATGTTCGTCCTTGTATCATTTGTTTACATGAAGTGCATTTTCCACATGATGTGCATCCGTGTTTCTTCTTAGGGAACCATGAGCTTTCGTTCATATACTGTATATTTATTTATACTGTAGTATATATAATTATCATTAAGGCATTCATTCTATAAAAGAAATCAGTGGCTAGATTTTTCTCAAGTTATATAGTAACATACATACAATAGGGGCATATTTATAAAGGTCTGCTAACTTTCCGCCACCATTATTGACAAAATCAGACTTAGCGCCATTTATAAAGGGGCAATATCTAGCGGCGGAAAGTCATGAAGGACTAAATCTAATTGTGAATGGATAAGATTTCAATCCTTTACACATTCATTTTTTCGCCGGGTCCTGATGCCTGTCCTCTCTCGACCGGGAAAAAAAATTACACCACACACGAGATGTAGCAGAACTCTAACTCGGTTTATTCGTTTGGTACATTAGAATATTACAAAGAAAGAAAAGGGGCATTGCCAGACTTGTGTCTACAGATGAGGTAGTAAAACATGCACTGGAATGCAAGGACAGAGTCAGGTTGACACACAATGTGGGAGGCAAAAGACCTTGAGTTAACTGGGAACCTCAAGTTGTTATCAATACCTAGATATGATAAAGAACATTTGGAAACAAAACATCTGCAAATACATGAATATACATAAAATAGATAAGGACAAAATGATTGATAGAAACATGATGGCTGCTATTAGGCTAAATGATTATGGTGATTATATAAAAAACCTAACATTAACCAATCATATTTTAATATTTTATTAAAATATGATTGCTTAATTTATTATCATGATTGCTTAATGTAATATATGATTGCTTAATGTATTATCATATGATTGCTAGGATTGAAATCTTAACCAACATATATTAATATATGAGCTGCGGGACCCCCTAAGATTCAGAGGAAGGCAAAACATAAAAACTGAAAGCATATTAAATCTATACTTTGAAGGGAAAAAATCTTTCCGCAAATCTTCACTTTCTGACCTACTTGTAGATGTGCTCTGCAAGAAGCATGTCTTCCAAATGGACAGATCTTATACCAGAGCTATAAATCTCAAACATCAACTGAAGATTTACAGTTATTTAAGGTAAATACAGAGATGAGGACCTACAGGTTTAGGTCCTTATCCAAAGTAGTTTTAATCGTAAGGCAAGTAAAAACCCATAGATACCTCAAGACCTTTTTCTTTTGCTTTTTTATGACAAACAGAACTATGCATCTGGAGTCCAATGAATCTGATTTTTGTGGCATTGTGTGTGACATAATTAACATATTTAGCATTGTTTGTGGACCAAAGGAAGAATATGTTTAAATAGAGAAAGAAGTGCAGGTAAGTTGCAAAAGGGGATTTTATTTAACAGATTTTTTTGTCGCAGAGGCAGATAAAAGAAACAGAATCTCCGGAATTTAAAATTTTTGTTACGTGTGTGGGAACCTTTAGTGGTTATAACAACACATTAGGGATAGGTCACACTTCCGTAAAAAGACATATCTCTGTATTGAAAGCACAGTATAAAACCAGGAAAACGGCATTCACACGTTAGCCATCTGACCCATTTTGGCCTCTGCCCTTAATCATAGATGGATACAGTGTCCAACTAGGATCACTCCTTTAAAAGCATACTGTACATATGAATATAAGAATAAAAAGCAAAACAAAGTGCACATTTACAAAAAATGTCAAAGTATAAAAGAGGGAAAGAGTAAGTATCGCTGGCCGTTACATAGGACAAGACATGCATACATTTTTACAGGAAATGTGAAACATTCCATTTAGTATGAATTCCTAATGGATAACACATCTGCAGGTGAGATATTCAGAACAGCTTCCTTTTATTAAAAAATAAATTGTGTGGCACCTCCTTTAACAGGAATCACTCTTTCTAAAGCATTTACCATCAGATCTTTAGAACCCTTACCTGTACATTCCATGTAATGTCTTCTTTATTGTTTAGAGCCAAAACATATAACTTTTTAACATGTGTGTGGTCCTTCGCACATAGTATTACTTACAATTGCAATATTCAAGAAAATAAGCAAAAAAGTTTTTGTGTTGCAGTTCACATAACTAATTTTTAAAAAAACTTTCACTGGAATATGTGAAATTAATGTATATAGTGGGTGTATATAAGGAATGTATGTCCATATTAACCCACAAATAATTACTTTGCCATTTTAAGTTATTTAATCTCTATTGTCTGGTAAACAGGAATCTAATCTTTTGACTAGTGGTTGTAAAGGTGTGTCTAACCCTTGTCTGAAAGAATTAATACTAGTCGCAATTGGCTAAAGGTTCGTACACACGTGCAATTGTGGGCCCTGGCCCGCGACGCACGATGTGTACGAACGGTCGTTTATCGGACAAAACAGCCATTCAGTCGGGGGTCCTTGTCCGACCGACCGGGCGGATGTTAATCAAATATTTCTCTATCTTTTTATCCAGGACACCTTAAGAGACACCAAAGAAAAACAGTTGTGATAGTGATTCTTGAAATGCAGAAAGGGTATCAGATTACAGTATAGAATAAACATTCTCGTGGCTTAATTGTTGCTTAATTTATGTTAAAACAACTGAACCCCCTTAATTTGCATTTCTAATCACAATATTTTCAGTAAATTTCAATTCCAATATAGCTTTCTGTTTTTATTTAAAAAGATTACTATGTCTAATATGTTTTTTAGACAGTTTCTCATCCCTAATATTTCCCATAATAGTCAACATTCTCTTTTAACTAGATTGTGAAAAATGTCCATAAATAGACTACCTAAGTGGACATGGTCAAAATCAGAAACATATTTACCCTAAATACATAAATAGTTACAAGTTGTTCACAGGGTTCAGTTTCTTTCAAAACATCAAAATATTTAGTTTAAGTTTGCTTCCTTGTGAGGCTATTGACATCTTGTATAGTATAAAAAAGATCAAACTGTTTTGTTGGGGAGAGGAAAAAGACCCTTATATAATATCTATTGCTTGATCTTGCGTCAGGGGGTATTGGTTAGATTTATTACATTAAAGTTCTGCCTTTTATTCTTGTTTGCTTGAATTGTAGACCATATCCATGTCCTTTTGTGTTGCTGTCCTCCCCTTGATTGTTTTTCGGCACTGTATCACTCGGGAAGTTGATCTCATTGGTTTCATATCCGTGTTTTTCCTGTCTCGTCTCTGTTCTCCTTTATCTAGAGAAATACTTCAATGGTGGAACATCACTGGCTTAAGTTACAATCTACTTGAATGTTGCAGTTGTAAGTAACACTATGTGGGGAGGAACACACGCATGTCCTATGAGGAACTTGGGGTGGAGAGACTTGGGGAGTAATATCAGCATGAAGGCTGGTAATTTCTTCAGACATCAGAGCTCCATATTGTCTTAGAATTTACAACTAGAAGCCTCATCGAATCATTTTAAATATAATAGGATCAACCGGAAAGCCTTTTGTGTGTATCACAGTTCACCTTAAAGGCTAGATGTATCTCACAAGTTAATAGTGAAACTTTGTAGTTTGTTGGAAAAAAATTCTTTCACAGGGGGCTTTTTTGAAATATTCACCAGGGATTATGACCAGTTCTTTTCATACTACAGAAACAGTGAGAGTATTAATTACCGTAATTATAACGTCTAACTCTCTGCCGTGTAACAGAAAAAAATAACGTATAGTATTGTAGTGCAGAAAAACTACTTTTAACCATTTGCTAAATACTGCATGAATCATATTAAATGCAAATTTGTCATGGATTAGAAATTCTAATTTGCTAAAAACGAATAATTAATGCTACGTGACATTAAATTACAACACTTGTTGAAAAAAAGTGCTGAATTAAATAACAGCTTAAAATGTGAAGCAAAAAAATAATATATTAATCATGATTATATAAATTAGCATTTCAATAATTTGGGTGGCTATCATATGATAATTGTTATACTCTAGTTTTTAAAATATGTTAGTTTTATAACCATTGTATTCTACGTCTGTCACTAGTGATTCTAAAAAACAAACCTTTGGGATCAAGCTCACAAGTATAAGCTAGGTAAGGAGGGTCCCTTATAATAAATCCTTTTTGCTTTGCTTACTTATGCTTTCCCCTTGTTTCTGAAATACCTCTTATGATTGTATCCTGCTCTCTCTATCCAATGTCGACTAACCATCTTCATGTTTTATTTTTTTATTATTTCCATTTGTCTTTACCCCATCTCCTTTCTTTTTTCTTACACCTATTCATTTAAGCCTTTTATTACCTTTTCCCCTAGTTCCCCAGATTCTACTTTTCCAGCAAATACATAGTTTGTTTATCTGTTGTATTGAATTAGATCAACTGGACTTGAAGTTTAGTTCTTGAAGACGTTTTGCTAGTCATCCGACTGGCTTTCTCAATTCAGAATGACTTGTACAAGAATCTGTGGCAATTATGTACCCTGGAAAATCCCAATTAGCATATCACAGCCAAGTGTTAAGGGCGTGATTGGATAGTGGCTAAGAGGTGTTATAGGAACGCCCAGAGTAAGGTGTCAAAACAGCATTGTACATGGCAGACAGTTGGTGTCGAAGCTCCCACCTGTATTTAGGCTTGGTTTCTTTATTTTCACATAAATGGCCTCCTTAACACCTCTCTTGAACCAACTGTCTGCCATGTACAATGCTGTTTTGACACCTTACTCTGGGCTGTGATATGCTAATTGGGATTTTCCAGGGTACATAATTGCCACAGATTTGTGTACAAGTCATTCTGAATTGAGAAAGCCAGTCGGATGACTAGCGAAACGTCTTCAAGAACTAAACTTCAAGTCCAGTTGATCTAATTGAATACAACAGATATACCATGACCTGGGTGAATGAGAACCTTTACAAGCACATAGTTTGTTTCTTTTCTGTTTTAGCCTGGTTTCCTTCCCCCCCTCACTTAAGCAATATTCTCCTTTATATCATCATTCTCACTTTCTGTACCTTCTCTCTTTTTTTTTTTTTACATGTTTTTATGTTTCCATCCATCTGTATGCTTTATTCCCAACCGTTTAATTTGAAAAATAATTCTAACAGACTTTGTCAATAATGCTAACAGAAGGGGAACTGCAGGGCATTTTGCTCTTTTTATTGTGCTTATAGGGTACTGTAAACCAGCTAATAAACAAACCTTGCAATTGATGCTCAGGAGGACTATGCAGGAATGGTGAAATGTTAGTAATTCTATTATTAAATATAATGTTTTTATTAAAATCATGCAGTAAAAATAATACCAAATTTTCTTTTTTTGTGCAAAATACGGCAATATGAGATAAATTAGAGCTTGTCATTCAGCAGGGAGTATTGTCTTACTGCTACGGATGACAGTTACTTTTCTTGCTTGTCATGCAGATAATTAAAGCTGACATCCAGTGTCATGAGAGGATTCTATTGCAAAAGAATTAGGAGAAATAGCTGAATAAATGTAGATGTGAAGTGTATTTTGCTGTGTGAGAAGCAGCTTTTAGAATATCTTTCTTCAATTTTGTTTTTTTTCCTGAATTTTATTGTTTCCCATTTCCCATTTTTACCAGCCATTTTACTGTTTGAAGATATCCTCTGCTGGCAAACAACTGTCTGAAAGAAGGCAGAATAGAAATACTACTGGATTATTTGCTTTAAGTTTTCTGTTCCTAATCATTTTGATTAAATGGCAACTGTGGCCTCAAGCCTGCAGTATTTTCTTTAAAATGAGCCAACAATCACATCTCTGGCTGGAGCTTGTGAGGAATTACATTGGGGTGAAATGTTCAAACTTCCTGCTTCCAGTAGGTTAAGTGACATCTCTGCCCCACCCGTCAGCCCCGGGGGAGAAGCATACTAAGTTAAGACATAATGCTGTGGAAATCAGGAAGTACCATCTGGAAAAAGTTGACAGTTAAGAAGAGGAGCCTATTAATGCAGGTGGAGGCTGGTCACATAAATACAAGCTAGTCACGTGGCTGAAAACAGCAATAACTTCTTACAAATTTTATCTAGAGATGTGATTTAGGTTTTATTTTGAAGGTATGATGGAAGGCTTTTTATATAATCCTTACTAGTGTGGAAGAATTTGAGACCACAGTTATCCTTTAATCTATAAAAATCAAAACCAAGTGAAAATGTTGGACATGCAAGGTAAAAACTGTGAAATCTTTACATACACTAGTACATATCGCCTTTGTAAATTGATCATTTTATATAAACTAGGTATTCTGTTTTTAAAAAGCAAATATTTTATTCCAAAGCAATTAATACAACCTCTTTCAAATGTGAACATTTCTTTAAAGCTGGCCATGCACTACCTTGACATGACACCAATTGGACATTCAATCCGAGTTAAATATCACATTGATTGTAATGAAGCAGTTGTTTTACCAGCTGACATTACCACAACTTTTCCCAAATGGATTTTAGTATTTAGTGTATGACCAGCTTAGTATAGTTTTGTGTTAAATACATGTACAGATTTGTTAATATAACTATTTTGTTTTTTTTTATTAAACATAATAATAATAAGTGTTTGATTTTAGTTCTCTTTTGTGGCCTGGCCATAATGAAGTTGCCTTTTAGCATGAATTTTATATTAATTCCACATGCCTTTCTTAAACCAAGAAAATTACATTGATTTTTCCCACAGAGTTGAGATATAGTATCAAGCAGCTCTGGCCATATCTATTCATATCTATTAATCTAGGGAGAGTGGGACATCCAATGTAGCTGGGTGATGTCAGCATGACAGCTCGATTGAACATTTCAATACATGAGACTATTAACGTTTTTATTTAAATTCTCTATATACATTGTGGAACCACTGAAGTGGTAGGAATGAGTTTTGGGTTTTTCTTTTAAGTATTTGAGGACTTCAGGTTCATTTTATAGAGCACCCTTTGTTATCTATTGGGAGAGGATGGAGCTGCCATTTTGGTTCTGTATCTAAATTTGGGTTTGTACAATATGCATTACACAACTTGTTTGAGGTTTTTCATATTAATTAATTTCTGCTCTGATATAACCACAACAATCTTCATCATGAATATTGATTTCATGCCAGTGCATAATAAAGACAAAGGAGTAGTAATCTGCCCCTCATCCCCACCGCAATATTACAAGAAAAGCAGAAGCCATAAGCAGAAGTTTATTTTTAATATTTTATTTCACAATCTTTAGACAAAAACATTAAGGAAACAAATTGTTCTTTTAATAATCTTTATTAGAGATGAGTAACAAAAATACAGAAATACTATAAACAAACAAATAGAATAACTAAAATAATGTGGTATTTTGTTAAAAAAAATAAACATGATCTCCATTATCAGGGTCTGATTCAGTAAAAAAAAAAATCCCCTTTTCTCGGAAACATATTTGAAATGATAATTTGTTCTTTGTGGCATCTGTTCTCAAGCCTGGAGATGACAATGAACTCAGGTGTCATGAATATCTAGTGTATGAAGATTAACAAATCAAAACACATTAAAGGAAGAATAATATTCTTTAGAAATGAAAACCGTGTGAAGCTAAATGTGCCGTCTGAATGAGGGTTATTGTGACAGAGGAAATGACATCCCTCTAGTTTTGTTGTACCTGAGGCAGTCAAAGCAACAGAAGCAAAAGATGAAGATCAGTTATGGCACACTGGAGCAACATGTTCCTGTGTGATTTATTTATGCTATCCACATAACTTTAAAAATAGAATGATGAACACATCCAGTGGGCAAACTAGACATACTGAGCAGGGAAAACATTAAAGAATTAAACTGGATCAAGTCTTTGGAAATGTACTAGTTTTTGTAAAGGAAATGAACAACAAAATAAAATAGCAAACAGGACAGGAGGAAAGCTTGATTAGTTTATTTGTTCATTTTTACATCGTCTAAATATATTGTAAAATACCAATATATAAAAATATATATGGGGCTATTCAAGGAGTGTTCCTATAGCTAAGATTAAGATTGCTTTTCCCTGAAAACCATATTCACAAAAAGGTCTTGCGATTTATATTGACTAGTGATGGCCCAGTTCGCAGATCCGAATCCGTGGCGGATTTACCTCGTTCACGAACGGCGGATTTTCCGGTTTTCCGCCTTCCGAACTTTTCCGAACCGCGTTTTCAAAAATTTTCAAAATTAAGAGGATTTCTCATATTTTTGAAAATGCATGAAAACCCGTATTTTTGAAAACTTTTCACGTTTTTTGTCGAAAATGCATGAAAATAAGTATATTCAAAAATTTTCGAAATTACGAGGATTTTACGTATTTTTGAAAATGCGTGAAAATACTTATTTTCGAAAATTTTCGGAATGACGAGGATTTCTCGTATTTTCGAGGATTTTTTCATTTTAATGGATTTTAATGGATCACCGGATTTTGCGAAGTTCGGACATCTGTAATATTGACTAGGGTTTGGACAATAAACAACATTGTAAAAATCAGAGCAATTTTTTAAAATAAAACTACCAAATGTCTGTGAAAAGTGGATGCAATTTAGCACAAAGCAGAATTGGCTAAATACAACAATATATGAGGATCAAATAAATTAAGTTCAAAATAAATAACCATCCACTGCGTTTTTGATCTTAATTGCCAGTAATTTTGTATTATAATTGAATGTACATAAAAGATAAACCATTGAGTTTTTAATCAGAGCTCTGAATAGATTTAGAAAGATACCAAAGAGACTAGCTGCTCAGTTTACATTTACTTATTCACAAATGTATCACAAAAAGGCATGGGCTAGTTTATAGGGTCATGCCAATGTTTAATACTCATATAATATTAATTTGATTTTTGGAGTTCATATATGATATTTTGTCTTTACATTTTTTTTGACAGAAAATAAAACAGCAACAAATAGTTGGGAAGTGGTTGTTTAAATAAAAGTGATGCTTACCAGTATTTTTTTTGTATTAATCAATTATTTCTAAACTAAAATGTGCAACAGAATCTTGCAAACATTTGCTTCATTTTTGTTTTGATCTATACTTGGTTCATCTGATGTTGACATTGACAAAACTAATTGTCCATATTGATGTCTGTGTCTTTTCTGTGATTGGGGGTTTATTTTCTGAGCAGTGGGGGTTGTGTTGCAAAGTGTTTGTACATATTCAAGTGAACAGTTGACATAGCAAAGGGAGCATGAGCTGCTGCTGTATATTTTTTAGCCAATGCACAATCTCCAAGACCCTCTAGGATTTGCATTGCCTTTCTGTATTGTTACATACATTGTATTCAACAAATGCTGTTTCTTCTCTTTTCCCCTATATACTATTCAATGTTAATAACATACCGTGGAACCTTGTAAAAGTTTAAAAATAAACTTTAAAAACTTGACTAGTCTTAACTAGTTCAAATTAGCTTATGAATAAAAAGTTGCATTTTTATTGAAGTACCTGAAAGCACCAATAAAGAAGAAGAGCATTTCATGCACAGTCATAATTTAAAAATATACACAAATAAACATTTGACCTGTAAATTGTAAGGGTATAAGAAGTCACAGAAGAGTTCCTTAAACACATACAAGCACAAATATGCAGGCCGAGTTCTTTTATAAAGGTCATAGAACTCCAATGTGACTTCTAATACCTTTAAAATATAAGGTTTTAAATCCCATGATAATAACTTTTTTCTGGTCAACTGCAGATTAACAGCTCAGGTACAAATTTTCACCTCCATTTAAATAAGCCCAAAATTGTTTTCCTACAGTCCCACAATTCCTACTTTTAAAGATTAAGAATTCTCTTAAATCTTTTAAAATTTGTAAATCAATTGAACCAGAAAAACAATCATGTAAAAGTAAAATAATTTATCATTATGTTGTTTGTAAAAGTGAGGGAAGAAAGTTTTACAAACAAGATACAAATAAATACAATTCTACCATAACCTTTAAAACATAATTGAGTGAGTGATGGGTTTAGTCTTAAGGCTCTCAAGGGTCCCTTTTAAACACAGGGTAGTTTTGAGGGCATATTATACAGCTTTCAAATATGAGATCAGTGATTAGGAATCCATTTCCAAACTAAATAAAAATCTTAACAGCTCCCATCCCAAATGTTAATGGCATGGATGGCTACTTATTTGCTTTCTTTTTTGGACATAAATTCAGTCCTATATTACAGCACTGCAGTAGACTTGATAGACTTTGTTGTTGTAAAGCTTGCTTTTTTCCATGATGATTGTAATCCTGGTCTAGATCTAGAAGCTACAGTAAGTTGTTGTTAAGATTGAAATAGAATAGCTCTATGCTATTCACAGGGAACTCCATGTATTTTAAAATATAGTGTGCCTCAGTTTGCCACATTATTTTAGGAAAATGTAAAACCTTTGTAAAATGGATACAATAGGCATTGTATTTTGAATGTTAATGTCATGCACTTTTTGCCTTCTGTCTCCTGGGCAGGTGATGGTAAGAAAACTATTTAATAATGAGTCTATAGAATTCACATAAAAGGCCATCTGTAAATCTCCAGACTAAAGTTTAGTATTGAACTGTTATCATTATGTGCAAAACATGTTTAAATGCCGAAAAGTGAGACTAGCTTAAGTTATAATTTAACATGTTGCAGTAAAATATATGATGTGTCTATTGATGTCTATTGATGAAACAACCATAAATTTGTTTTTTTTAGGAGGAATGGAGGTGATCAGAAAACATACCCATACTCTAGCTAGTTACACATATTCGGTGCTGTCTGCCTTGCATTATCCAAATGGAACTCCGGTAATACATATATACTGTGACACAGAGGTTAGAACTTTGGATGTGCAGGGTCCCATAATTAATTTTAATGTACTGGATGAAAATGGAGGCATAATTGGATACTCTCAGGTATAAATTTCTCTTCTTTAAGGTTCAGCTCACGCATTTGTCACCATTTATAAAAAAAAAAAAACTATTGATTGTATTACATTATTCATTTATGGTTCATTTTGTTTCCTTTCTAAGTTGAAATGAAAAAGTCAAATGCAAGCAGTAAAAGCATAGATGCATGCAAAACTCATGTGACCGCAATCTCTGAGAATATCTCTTTTAAGAATGTTATTAAAAGTGACAGTAATGTTTTAATGTTCAAACTTTTTTATATTTATTCTGACTGCTTTTGAAATAAACATTTGAGATGAAGAGAATTCTAACCACTATAGTTACTGCTTAAAGGGCAAGTCCACCCATAAAATCCATATGTAGCACTAGGGCCTTCCCAAGTTCAAAGTCCCAATCTCTTTGCAGGAATTCGATCTTAGGATTTGGGGTGTCCTATTGCTTTATATATGAATCTTTTTATTTTGGACTATACTATAGTAGTACTATATAAACATACTATATATATACACTGTCTCTGTGATGTGTGTAGGGTTTCCTCTGCTGATTGACAGAGACACCCTTAATCAAACAAGTCAACACCCTGACATAAGTTAAGAAACAATACATGCCCATTCTTTGAGTTTAAATATTAAACCAAGATTTAATTTTGTTAACTAAAAGTTTGTAATTAAACCAAGATTTAATTTTGTTAACTAAAAGTTTGTAATAAAACAAAATAATTAATTGAAACACTGTAACAGTGTACCCTGAAAAAATGTCACTGATGATCAACAGACAAAGGAGCACCAATGGTGTTATGGTTAGTTGTTCTGGGGGCTTAAATGGAAAGTATTGATTGGGAAAACCAGATCTATCTGTGTGTGGCGATCTATACATATGCAAAATGCAAGGCAAGGTTAAACATACATTTTAAAGAAAGTGATCTTAAGAAAGACATAATCATTGTTTTTTGCAAAAAATATAAGAAAACAAGAAGATATCTTCTTGTACCTCTTAAAATTATTAAAATATCTAATTATATTTATATCCAAACTGAGTCTATGTCAAATCTTGTTAAAAGTTTCTACCAAGTTTTCTGAATATATTGACCTATTGCATTCAAGTGTCTTAGTTTTAAGGATTTTAGACACAGACTAAAAAAGTCTGATATAATATTAATGACAATGAAAGTAAAATAAAGAATTAACAGTGTAACTGTCATAAGGCATTAGGATTAATAAGATATGAAATGCTAAGAGTCTGAGAAATTTCCATAATTTACATGGCAGCGAGACTAGACATGTAAGCTTTTGATTATCCAGCTTTAAGATTTCTGCTAATTTAGCTATGTTTCATAGTTTGATGCTTTGGCATAAGCTCCCTGTGTTAGTAATATAGGTCACAATTGTCTTTACTTAAAATGCTAGTTATAAATTCTGTTAGAATATACATTCAATATACATTCAATAATGCTGTATTAGCTCATATATTTCTGTACATATTGTAATTATCATGTGAAAAAAGACGGTGAAGGCGTCTCATTGCATCCCGTCACACTTGAAAAGGAACTAAAAATATTGTGCATAAAATCCATAATGACATTCAGCAACTCAAACATTATTAATGCCACTTTTTTGGTTAAGGAAGACAACGAGGAGTCAAATCTATAAAAATTTAAATCGGATTTATTTGATTTAAATAGGATTTTTAAAAAAAAATAAAATGCTTTTTGAGGAAAATATATTACCATACATACTCGAGTATAAACCGAGTTTTTAAGGTTAAAAAAATACCTTAAAAACCTGGGCTCGGTTTATACTCGAGTCATATGGAAAAACGCCATAAAAAACATAAAAAATGACTGAGATTGCAAAATGTACCATAATAAAAGTAGCTGGTACCTCACTGTGTCGAGAGACGATTACATACCAGTAGATGTGAAGAGGGCCGGGATCACCACCGGAGCACAGGCAGCACAGACAGAGCGCGCGGGACGTGTGTAAGTGACGTGCCCGATGTGCTCTGTTAACATCGTCAGCCCCAGCACTACTGTATATGGCCAAATGGAGGAGCCTTCACAAAGCCAGACCGGAGAACCGGTCCAACAACCTACCAGCACTCAGCCCTCCACCAGTAAGCCTACAGTGTGCATGGGGTGGTTTAGGGGGGAGGGCTAAAATGCTATTCAGTTAGAATATTAATGTGGGGGGTGGGGGTGGCTGCTGGGTGGCACAGAGGGGTTGGCTGATGGATAGCACTATATGAATGTAGATTTATAGCAATTTATTAGTTAAGGTTATTTAAAGAAGCATTCCAGCATTCTAAACACTCCAGATGTTTAGAAACTATAACTCCCAGCAACCAAAGCATCCTGGGAGTTGTAGTTTACAAACATCTGAAGTGCAATGGAGGGTAGTTGGTTAATAGATTATTATTACAGGTATTGTGGCCAATAGGCTCTTCAACTGCTGTATGAAACTTATAAAAGTCAGTTTAAAGGGCAACTAAAGCCTCAGAACAACACTGAATGAGAAGGCAGAATACCTTGATATAAAAGCAGTAATCAGTGCCTTGCTTCTAATTTTAATGTGGTTGCTGAGAAATTTTTCTTACTGGTTCTTCTGTGTTTTTTTAATCTGTTAGAAATGGTTGATTGTGTTAGAAAATTGTGCAGATCATAGGCCGCTGGCTTTAAACTAAGGGTTGTGTCAAGAGCAGAAGAAAGCAATAATTCTGTTGCAGGCTGGGAATTTGGCGTTGATGAAAGACAGGTGAGAGACTGGCGAAAAATGAAGACTGATTTGGAGAAGATGCCAAAGTCAAAAAAGGCTTGTTGTGGTTTAACAACCTCATATGGGGCTCTAGAGACTGACTTGCATAAATGGGTTGTGGAATGTCGTCAAAATGGATACTGTGTAACACGCATGGGAATTCGTTTACGTGCCCTTCAAATGGCTAAAGATGAGCAATATGAAACAGTGGGTATTGAGAAATTCGTTGCATCAGCTGGATGGTGTACCCGCTTCATGAATCGGTTTGGGCTTGTGCCAGAGAACTGCCACAGAATTTTGAAGAAAAGATTATGTCATTCCATCAATTCATTATAAAACAAAGAAAGCTTTATAATTATGACCTCAGAAGTATTTGGAATATGGATGAGACAGCAATGACTTTTGATCTTTCAAGCAAGAGGACCGTGGCATCCTTGGGGAAAAAACTATTTTCCTTAGAACAACAGGGAATAAAAACATTTATTCAAAGTGGTTCTGGCATGTTTGGCCAATGGAGGCAAGCTGCAGCCTGTTATTATATTTAAAAGGAAGACCTTGCCTAAAAATGCCAAATCCCCCCGAATCACTGTCCATCTACATATTAAAGGCTGGATGGATGAACAAGGAACAAAAAAATGGCTGGAGGAGATTTGGAATGGACGACCAGGAGTAGCTTTAAAAAAAAAAAAAAACTTCACTGCTAGTTTGGGATATGTTTAGAGCCCATATATGTGAAGATGTCAAAACAATGGCTAAGTCATTTCAAACCACTTTGGCTGTTATTCCAGGTGGGCTTACATCTGTTTTACAGCCTCTGGATGTGTCTATAAACAAACCTTTTAAAGACCGTGTGCGAAAAATGTGGCATGAATGGATGTCGTCAGGTCAAGCCAAATTGACAAAAGGTGGATATCTGATGAAGCCTGACATAGAGTTAGTAGCAAAGTGGGTACAAGATGCATGGGAGTACATTCCAGAAGACATCATCAAGCGTGCTTTTCAGAAATGCGATGGATGGTAGCGAAGACAATGTTTTGTTTCAACACAGCAGCAGTGATGAAGATGATGGATATATTGATGATGGTGATGATAATGTCTATGCAGATGACATTACACCAGTTAAAATATTTACGGTACCATTACAGTACTAGTTTACCATACCATAGTTATGGGTACTGGTTATGTAGATGTTCCTACATACGATAGCTTTGTGACTTTACATTATGCTGCTTAGTGCATATTGTTCTGAAGTGAAGTGACTACTGAACAAGTTGTTTTTGTTTAAAATAAATACTTTAATGGACCTCCTGTTTATTCATGTTCATTTTCTAATAATTTTTACTAATTACAGGTTTGCATTAGTGTTCATATTTTCTACCCTCGGTTTATACTCGAGTCAATCATTTTTACTATTTTTTTTTCAGGTAAATACCTTGGTTTATACCTGCAAATAATAATGTAGACCATGCACATCAGTCTTACAAGCCCATGTATTTTATTGTGTCATACATGGGTACACAAAGGTGTAACGTTTCGGTACGCTGCGTTACCTTCTTCAGACAAACATAAGAATCAAAAAACAGGTGAGGCCTTATATACATACAGGAAGGAGCTCAGTAGCATCCCCTAGTGGAAAAAAAAGGGGGGAGGAGAGAAAAGAAAGGGAAACACTGAAACAAAAATATACAAACAGTCAGAGTGCAGTATACACAGTAACAAAGTACCGAGAACTCATCTTTTGGGCAGGAAGCAAGAAAGTCCCAAATTACAATTGAGACCCTTGGGGTGGAGTGCGTCAAGGGTAAAAATCCAAAAGGATTCCCTGCGCAGAAGCAGATTGTGTCTGTCACCCCCTCTGGGCAGTGGGGGGATGTGGTCAATTACCATCCCTTTGAGGTCGGAAATGAGGTGTCTACATTTAAGGAAATGGGATGCCACAGGGGTCTCTTCAAATTTGGTAGGTGGTACAGTAGGAGGTCTCTGTAGGGCAAGTTTGATATCGCTCCTGTGGCGTTGAAAGCGTTTTTTAAAGGGGCCGATAGTCTTGCCAATGTAAATGAGTGAACAGGGACACTTCAACATGTAGATGCAAAAGTCAGTGGTACAGCTAAAGTAGCCTTTAAGGTTAAAGACTTTGCCGGTATAAGGGTGGTGGAATGATGGACCCACCATCAGTGAGTTGCAGATGTTGCAGTTGCAACACCGGAAACATCCCTTTTTATTGGAAAAAGAGAAGGCCGCCTTTTTATATTTGGAGATAGGATCTGCTTGTACCAGTTGGGAATAAAGAGACCTATTTTTTTGGTAGACACATCGTGGCATGACCTTAGTGTTGGGACCCATATTGGGATCCCCTTGAATAACAGGCCAAAATTTCTGCAGGTTATTCTTGATGGTTGTGGACTTAGTAGTAAAGGTTTGTATGAATGGGATACCCACTAGGCCGTCCTTTTTGGGGGTAGGGTGGAGAGCTTCCATTTTCGCTTGTTGAACAAGGTCGAGGGGATAATTGCGTGTAACAAACTTGTTAGTCATCACTTCAAGGAAATGAATTTTATCCCTGGGGTTGTTGCAAATCCGAGCAACCCGCATAAACTGGGATTTGGGTAGACCTTTAAAAACATGCCGAGGATGGAAGCTTTGGCCGGATAAAAGAGTATTGCGATCAGTAGGTTTAACGTACAGGGAGGTAAGTAGAACACCATCAGTAATGCATATCTGAACATCAAGAAAATGAATAGTAGTATAGGACATTGCTGCAGTGAATACAATTTTATCATCTAGACTATTCAGAAAATCAATAAATTCAGTAGCCTGTTCAGTAGTGCCAGACCATATAATGAAAATGTCATCTATATAACGAAAGAATTTGTTGCAGTACAATTGATAGGATTGATGTGTATAGATGTGATGTTCCTCGAGCTTGCCAATGTACAGGTTGGCAAATGACGGTGCTACCGGACTACCCATGGCGGTCCCAACAGTTTGAATGTAATACTCTGTTTCGAATTTGAAATAATTGTTATGGAGGATAAAGTCCACACAGTCCACCAGGAATTCCGTGGGGGGGGAGAGGCAAGGTCTTTTGGAGAGAAAATATCGTGTTGCTTCAAGTCCTTTGAGGTGGTCAATATTGGTGTAGAGCGATGTAATATCGGCAGTAATAAGCAACCAATCTTTGTCCCATGGGCCAGTCGATGCTAATTTGTCGATAAAGTCCCCAGTGTCTTTAATGAAAGATGGTAGGGTATTAACAATAGGCTTGAGATAGAAGTCACAGAAGGACGATAGTGGTTGTGTGACTGAGCCTATGGATGATACAATCGGGCGAAAGGGTGGGCGGATAGGATCTTTGTGAATCTTAGGAAGACCATACAACACAGGTTTGCGAGGGTAGTTTTCATATAGAAAGTCATAGGTATTTTGGTCGATCCACAATGCGTGTCCAGTAGGGATTTGAGTTTCGCCAGAATAGTGAAAGTGGGGTCTTTATCTAATTTCTTGTAGGAACCAGAAGTCGTAAGATGTTCATGTAAGGAGAAACTGTAATATGAATAATCAAGTAGCACTATACCCCCACCCTTGTCGGCTGGTTTTATGATCAAAGATGTATCCGTACTAAGAGAGTGTAGGGCTGCGCGTTCGGATTTGGAGAGATTGTCTCTGAACTTAGGAGTATCAGTAGTAGAGACATTATGTCTCATGAGATTAATAAATTGGTCAATGCCAGTATAAGTCCCCGGAGGGATAAACGAACTTCTAAGTTTAAAGGGGAAGGCACTAGATGGTTGGAGCGGCTCTCTATCTTTAAAAAATTCCTTAAGCTTAAGTGTCCTTTCAAGTCTAAACAGTTCAGTCTCAAAGTGAAAAGCATCAAAGTGGCAGGTATACTGGAAGGATAATCCTTTATTAAGCAAAGAGTACTCACCAGCCGTGAGGGAGTGTGAGGAGAGATTGAAGACTATTTGGTCCGCGGTTTGGCAGAGATCGGGATGTTTTTTCGTCTGACCGCGTCGGGTCCGGGTCCTGCGTCTAAAAAAGGCTGCAAACTTTCCTTCTGAGTGGCAGATCTGGTACAGATGCGCGAGGACTGGAAATGAGAGCCAGTGGTGGCAAAGTCAGAGTCAGAGCCGGGAGAGTCCTCAGTTAACACATCGGAGCTGGAATTCTTGTCAGGCTTGGGTTTATTACGTGGCACACGTGGGTGCTGCGGCCGGCGGCGTTGCCATGGGGATCGAGTAAACGGAACTCTGCTATTGCCAGTAAGCCAGCCGTAGACTGTACCTTCTGTATAGTCGTTACAGACTCGACGATATTTGTTTCGCTTATATTGTTTTAAGTCTTTAGCGAACTTATCAATGTGTTCTTGCAGGGACTTAAGTTGATCGTCCTTATCTGGATCTTCAAGTTTGGAAACCATCTCTTCCATTTTAGTGACTTCCAGAGTAATGCGTTCAAGTTGTTGTCGAACCTCATCTATCACCAGCAAGATGAGGTCCAAGGAACATTTGTTCAAGATAGCACACCAGTTATCACAAAAAGATTTGTTGCTGCGTCCAATGGTAGGTTGGTTGGAGATTCTAAATCCTCTAGGGATTCGTTTAACTTTGTGGTATTCTGAAAGAGTAAGGCCTAGTCTAGGACGGCCTAGTGGGTATCCCATTCATACAAACCTTTACTACTAAGTCCACAACCATCAAGAATAACCTGCAGAAATTTTGGCCTGTTATTCAAGGGGATCCCAATATGGGTCCCAACACTAAGGTTATGCCATGATGTGTCTACCAAAAAAATAGGTCTCTTTATTCCCAACTGGTACAGGCAGATCCTATCTCCAAATATAAAAAGGCGGCCTTTTCTTTTTCTAATAAAAAGGGATGTTTCCGGTGTTGCAACTGCAACATCTGCAACTCACTGATGGTGGGTCCCTCATTCCACCACCCTTATACTGGCAAAGTCTTTAACCTTAAAGGCTACTTTAGCTGTACCACTGACTTTTGCATCTATATGTTGAAGTGTCCCTGTTCACTCATTTACATTGGCAAGACTATCGGCCCCTTTAAAAAACGCTTTCAACGCCACAGGAGCGATATCAAACTTGCCCTACAGAGACCTCCTACTGTACCACCTACCAAATTTGAAGAGACCCCTGTGGCATCCCATTTCCTTAAATGTAGACACCTCATTTCTGACCTCAAAGGGATGGTAATTGACCACATCCCCCCACTGCCTAGAGGGGGTGACAGACACAATCTGCTTCTGCGCAGGGAATCCTTTTGGATTTTTACCCTTGACGCACTCCACCCCAAGGGTCTCAATTGTAATTTGGGACTTTCTTGCTTCCTGCCCAAAAGATGAGTTCTCGGTACTTTGTTACTGTGTATACTACACTCTGACTGTTTGTATATTTTTGTTTCATTGTTTCCCTTTCTTTTCTCTCCTCCCCCCTTTTTTTTCCACTAGGGGATGCTACTGAGCTCCTTCCTGTATGTATATAAGGCCTCACCTGTTTTTTGATTATTATGTTTGTCTGAAGAAGGTACCGCAGCGTACCGAAACGTTACACCTTTGTGTACCCATGTATGACACAATAAAATACATGGGCTTGTAAGACTGATGTGCATGGTCTACATTATTATTTGCTATTATCTACCACTTACCATGGTTTGCCATTGCACTCAGCAATTCCTTTTACTTACCTACTTCCACTAGGCGTGTGCAGGATCATCTCTTTGTTTGGTTTATACTTGGGTCAGTTTATACTCAAGTATATACGGTACCATCCAAAGGTTATTCCATCATGAAATAAAGATTTGTTTTTTTAATTATGTAGAATATGGCTGTATATGTTTAATTTTTTTGGTAAATAAATTCCATCAATCCATTCACAATGTCATGCTCTTCCAGAGGTTTTTCTAAGATTATTGGGCAGTTTCTCTGCCTACAAGATATTATCACAGATGCTTGGTTTACTTTTGCAGTTCTCAACCCTGCTCCTTGGACAAAGTTTCACAGCTATACAAAAGAAAAAATAACAAATAGCTGCACTAGGCCAGCACAGCAATATTGGAATACTGTTATTGGATGAAACTCAACTGCAATAAAATCTGCATTGAGTGAGCTATCAGAGCCACGCACTATGTTTTAATGAACGTTATCCACTGTGATCTTCCCTTTGTGCAGATAAGGGACATGTCTTTGCGTTGTTGCAATATATCTTCAATATATTAAAAAAATAAATTACTACAGTGGTCAAACGGACAAAACAAGCATTATGTAAATAGGCAATAAATGCACATATATGAAACATTGGTTTAAGTGCTATGCTTAGAAACATGAACAATAAGACCCTGAATATCTTAAAATCTAAGCAAATGCCTCTCCACCAGGGGTCCCTGATAATATGATAGGGGTCACTTAAAAGAGTAACAAAAACTGTGTAGATCCACCCTTTGGGATAAATTTGAGTGCATTTTTAATATTAATATATTTATAGATATTAATCTATTATATTATTGTGTATTTTAATGAATTGATGACTGGGAAAGAAATAGAGATTGTCATGTTGACTAAACATGGAAAGGCCCAAATTTCCATTAATGCAAAATCTTAACCCTTTTTCCAGAAATCTTTTTAAACAGATTTAATGGTTTCTAACCATGTTCCTTAAAATGCTGTAAGCCAACAGTGTCTATGATCATTTTATATATTATCATTACTGCATTTGTCTCCTAAAGACTTAGGGGCATATTGATAAAGGAGCGCTATTTTGTTTGCACTGGACATTGAAAAGGCAAATTGCATTATTATGGCCATATTGTCAAAGAAAGATGGCTGAACTTACTGAAGTTCATGTAATTTCCGAACTTCAGTAAAAGTTCGGAAATTCGAAATGAACCCATTAAAGTCAATGGCAGGTGATAGTTCAAAAAGATCTGATGCATAACAGTTTAAATAGTAATAGTAACTTACTGTATATGGCTGTGGAACCTGGGAAATGGTCTGGGGAACTTGCACTTCTTTCTTCATAATATTGCAATTGTTGGGGTTCCGCACGCTACATTTGAGGGTTACAGCCAATTGGAGGGTTACCAAAAGCTACTTTCGAGGGTTACAGAACAATACATTCAAGGGTTACCGAAATCGACCACTACATTTGAGGGTTGCCGAAATTGACCGCTATATTTGAGGGTTACTGAACGCTACATTCAAGGGTAACCAAAATCGACCAATACATTTGAGGGTTACCGAAAACAAACACTACATGCAAGGGTTACTGAAAATGAACATTAGATTTGAGGTTTACCGAAGTCGACCGCTACATTCGAGGGTTACCAAATGCTGCATTCGAGGGTTACCAAACGCTGCATTCAAGGGTTACCGAAAATTGAGCTACATATTTGAGGGTTACCTAATTAGAATGACACATTCTAGGGTTATGGGAAATCGAACATTACATTTGAGGATTACCAAAATGACCGCAACATTTAAGGGTTAGCGAACGGTCTGTAAATTCGTTAATTATCGAATTTTCGATCATTATCGAAAACACAGCCTCTAGTTTCAGATTGTTCGAGTTCGTCAAAACTCATAAAGTTTGTTCAGATCCATCACTATTGTCAAACTGAGTGTTACGAGATCTTCAGGAAAAGACCCCCGTGAGACCCCCTCTGGACGCGGAATCTAAGTACCAGCCGGTTTTCACCAGAGCCTCTAATGGTGAGGATGTTTTGCGGCGGACAGATACCAGGTCGCGGCTCCAGAGAAGAGAACCACAAAGGCCAATCCCACAATGTGGAGAGGCAGCAGAACAGATACAGGTGAAACAGGAAGTAGGACCTGGGGATGATATTCGGATCGGAAGTAGGAGCTGTGGAGGATATGCAGACCGGAGATAACTGGAGGGAGGAGCTGTGGTAGATATTCGGACGGAGGTAGGAGCTGTGGAGGATATGCAGACCGGAGATAACTGGAGGTAGGAGCTGTGGTAGATATTCGGACCGGAGGTAGGATGTGGAGGATATGCAGACCGGAGATAACTGGAGGTAGGAGCTGTGGTAGTATTCGGACGGAGAGTAGGAGCTGTGGAGGATATGCAGACCGGAGATAACTGGAGGTAGGAGCTGTGGTAGATATTCGGACCGGAGGTGGAGCTGTGGAGGATATGCAACCGGAGATAACTGGAGGTAGGAGCTGTGGTAGATTTCGGACCGGAGGTAGGAGCTGTGAGGATATGCAGACCGGAGAAACTGAGGTAGGAGCTGGGGTAGATATTCGGACCGGAGGTAGGAGTCAGGACCAACAGGAAACAAACGCTAGAGGCACACAGGGAGCTAGGAGTCCAGAGCAAGCAACTCTGAACTGGCAGCAAGAGGCCAGCTGCCAGGAGGAGCCTAAATAGGCCCCTGTGACCTCCTCCCTGCTGGCCGTGCCCCGGAAGGGAACGGCTGCAAGCAGGGAAAAAGCCTGCCCCGCCCACGTCCTCGCGTCACTGAGGACGCGCGGGCACGTGAGCGACCCCTCGCGACCGCCGGAGGAGGACCCCGGACCCGCGGCAAGGTAAGTACCTGACATTGCCCCCCCCCCCACGGGCAACCTCCGGGTGCCCTTGGGTTTAGGTTTGTCAGGGTGTTTGGAATGAAAATTCTTGACCAAACGAGGAGCGTGAATCTGTTCTGCCGGTTCCCAAGAATTTTCTTCGGGACCAAATCCCTTCCATTTAATCAGATATCTTAACTTCCCAGCAGAAATCTTGGCATCTAAAATATTCTCTACCTCGTATTCGTCAGTCCCATCAATCAAAACAGGCAGCGGAGGAGGCTCCAGCGCAGAGTCGGAAACATATCTTTTGAAACAGGATACATGAAAAACTGGATGTATCTTTAATGAATTGGGGAGCTCCAGTTCAAAGGCGACCGTGTTGATAGCTTTCCTAATACGAAATGGCCCGATGAACCGGGGACCCAACTTAGCAGAAGGAATCCTCAATTTCAAATTACGAGTAGACAACCAGACCAAGTCTCCAACCTTAAATACCGAAGAATCTTTTCTTAAAAGATTAGCTGACTTACGGGCTTGTTCTTGAGCTTCAGCGATGAAGGTCTTTAGCTCTACAGTCTTCTCCTTCATACGATGTATTCTGGTGATAAGGTCAGGAATAGTGATCTTGGAAGGAATACCGGTAAGGAAAGTTGGATTAAATCCATAGTTAGCATAAAAGGGGGAACACTTGATGGAGGAATGGACAGCGTTGTTATAGGCAAACTCCGCAAGCGGTAACAGAGAAGACCAATCTTCTTGTGTTGCAGAGGAGTAACACCGGAGATATTGTTCAAGTGTTTGGTTTGTTCTTTCTGTTTGTCCATTAGATTGTGGATGGTATCCGGAGGAAAAAGAATTGTGGATATGCAAACACTTGCACAACTCCTTCCAAAATTTCGAAGTGAATTGTACCCCTCTATCTGATACGATATCATCGGGAACCCCATGAAGATGCACAATCTCTCTAATGAACACATCTGCAGTAATGGAGGCTGAGGGAATTCCTTTTAACGGAATAAAGTGAGCCATCTTCGTTAACCGATCAACAACCACAAAGATTGTGTTGAAACCCTTGGAGCGAGGTAACTCAACAATGAAGTCCATGGTAATCATGCCCCAAGGGCGGTCAGGAACCGGCAGAGGAGACAGTAACCCGTATGGTCTCTGTCTAGTAGTCTTGAATCTAGCACAAGTAAGACAAGAAGCCACAAACTGTTTACAATCTTTAGACATACTTGGCCAAAAAAAATTTCTGTTAACCAAATCCAACGTCTTGTGAACACCAAAATGACCAGCCAAAGCATGAGAATGACAATACTGAAGTACTGCAGACCTGGCCCGGTCCGGAACAAATACTTTGTTATTTTGGTATATAAACCCATCTTGGGAACGAGAGGTAGACTGGAGAGATGCTTCTTTGATGGTTTTGGCTATATTAGTATGCAACAGCAGAAAATTTGATTTGGAAAGAACCATATTAGGTTTGTCAGACTTATTGACCTCACAAAATTGTCTAGAAAGGGCGTCGGCCTTGCCATTCTTTGAACCTGGACGAAAGGTTATATGGAAGTTAAATCGTGTAAAGAAAAGAGCCCATCTAGCTTGACGGGGTTTTAATCTTTTGGCAGTTTGCAAATATTCCAGGTTCTTATGATCAGTGAAAATGGTAATAGGATGATTGGCGCCCTCAAGTAAATATCGCCACTCTTCCAGGGCCGATTTTATGGCCAACAACTCACGGTCTCCTACATCATAATTCTTCTCAGAGTCAGAAAGTTTTCTTGAAAAAAAAGCAACTGGATGTAGTAAAGCCTTAGGTCCGTTACGTTGCGAGAGTATAGCTCCTAGAGCAACTTCGGAAGCATCCACCTCTAATGTAAAAGGAACAGTTGGATCTGGATGGATAAGGATGGGTGCTGAAGTAAAAGCAGATTTCAGACGCTCAAAAGCTGTTTGAGCGGGCTTCGTCCAACAGAATGGGACATGGGTTCTGGTCAGAGCGGTCAACGGCAGTATGATAGTAGAAAAATTCTTAATGAATCTACGGTAGAAGTTAGCAAAACCAATGAATTTTTGAACCTGCTTTCGGGTAGTTGGAGTAGGCCAATCCTGAATAGCGGAAACCTTTTGAGGATCCATAATTAACCCTTGGGATGAGATGATGAACCCCAGGAACGGTATTGAAGGTTTTTCGAACTCACATTTCCCCAGTTTGGCGTATAACCCATGAATTCTAAGACGAGAAAGAACTTTTTTAACCTGGGTACGATGATCCTCTAGGTTAGAAGAAAAAATCAATATATCATCTAGATACATGGCCAAGAAATCATCAACAAAGTCACGGAAAATGTCATTGACAAAATGTTGGAATGTGGCAGGTGCGTTGCACAGACCGAAAGGCATGACCAAATATTCGAAGTGACCATATCTGGAGCGGAACGCCGTTTTCCATTCATCCCCTTCCTTTATTCGAATTAAGTTATAGGCTCCCCGAAGATCCAACTTGGTAAAAATTTTGGCAGTCCTCAACCGTTGAAATAATTCAGGGAATAATGGAAGAGGGTATCTATTCTTAATTGTGACATTATTGAGAGCTCGGTAGTCAATACAGGGTCTAAGCGTACCGTCTTTTTTCTCCAAAACATATAACTTCTGAATGATGATTGATATTGATCAATACTGGGAAAGTCTCTCGTAGTACAGGACCCGATGAAATTTTAGACCCGTCTGCCAGATGAATGAAAAGAGGAGACGATTTGGGACGAGTGGGAATCTTCCATTCCTGGGTTAGGGATTCCAAAATAAAACAGCTACAGGCCCCGGAATCAATAACGGCTTGGACGGTGAACCTCGGACCGGTTCCCTGTAATGAGACGTCAACAGATAGGTAAGGTGCTGAAGCCGGAAGAGACGGGCTAGAATGCTAGTAGGAACCTTATAGTGGGCCTGATTGGGCATCCCTGAAGCAGATGACCAGATCTCCGCAGTAGAGACACAGGTTTAAGCGGCGTCTTCGGATCCTTTCTTCAGGAGAGAGAGAAGGGCGAGTTAACCCTAATTGCATAGGGACGGGTTCCATAAGGGCTACAGGTGATCTTGGAAGGATTTTCCCAATTCTTTGTTTCCCCTCTTCCAAAGCTAACAGTGAGTGAAACTTCTTTGGTAATAGAATTTTTTATTGGGGATTTCCATTCCTTAGATACCAGAACCTTAATTGCTTCATGAACTGGGATACTGCATAGCAGGATCAGGTAAAACCCCCTTTCTTACCGGCAGGGCAGGGGGACAAGATAGCAGAGCATCACGGCATGCAGTAATGGAGGAATAGGCTCAGAACGCTACTGGCCGCCTCCTTAAGGAATCTTGCGACATCTGCTAATGACGTCATCGTGACTGGCTTGCGTCGGCCATCTTGAAATCGGGAGCCTGCACAGCCCTGCCAGTGTATCGCGTCTGACACAAGATAACCGGTGGAGAGAGGAGATAAGCTGTGATATAGGTATGCCTGTAACCAGACCTCAGTACCAATATATGGGAACTGGACAACACCACCAGGCAAAATAGTTCCTTCCCCCAGGTACCCCGCAACTGGCACAAATACATGAACAACTGAAGCAGACTTCCAGCCCACTGGAATAGGGGAGATCCAAACAACGTAGGACTAAAAAAACAATGAGGGACTAGATGAGGGAGCTGAAATTTACTGGGGAGTAGTCGTACATTGGGGGCGGAACATCTCAAGTATTATGCTGCCTTGGTGTGAAAAGGAATGGGAGGTTAAACCACACCCTTGTCTCTGCTAAGGGGCTCCATGTGACTACTGAAAGGAAGTTGTAATGTCAGTATAACATCCAATAATGTGCTGTTGTAAAATTGGTAGTCATAGCAATCCAAAACATTTTTCTGTATGCTACACAAGATGTGATGTATATAATGGACATATACACCACCTCCAGCCAGCAGGTGGTATCAGTGAGTAATAAAATACAAGACATCCCTGCTCTCTATGGCTAGGAGGAGAGAAAGCGAAAGTAGATAGAAGTGTGCAGTGTTGTGCTCCTGATGGGACTGATCTGTTTGGAGTGATCCCTACATAGTGATGATTAACTGCAACACAAGATCCTGTGTAAAGATTCTGTTATCACTTGTTGGCAGAAAAGATTATTGGACAATTTACCTTATTGGTACAAACGTTGAGGCAACAGTAAGTGTACACCAACTTACAAGGCACACAATATACAGGCCTGGTCAATATTTAAAGTGGTGCACATAGGCAGGGATTACTCCATTACTGCAATGTTATGTGGGGAAACTGTGTATGTTTTGTTATTGAATCATTGCAAAACTATTGTAAATGTAATTAAAACTGGTGTATTTTGTTTTTAAGAAAGTAAGTGCTCTGCTTTGTGCCAATCGAACTCGGTGCTAACCATTAAGTCACCGTATTGCTTTACTAAGAGTATTGATTTAAATCTCTGTCCTTGCACCTGCAGATCAAATGCCCCAATTAGACTCTTTAGCTCTACCAGGCCCAATTGCCAAACTTATTTTAAACCTGATCCATTCATGGGGTAACTAGGAGTAGACTGATTGGCTAGAACAATTTGAATTGGCAGCCACTATTAATGGTTGGGATGAAGGTGCTCGCTTGCAAGTCCTTAGCCTTTGCTTAGTGGTAAAGCCAGGCAGGTATACAAAGGATTTAATACTGAAAAAAAAAAGCAGTTATCAGTTATTAAAAGTGCTGAAGCATGTTTTTCAACCGGATCGTTATGAAAGAGAATATAAAACGATGAAACTTTGCATGTCCCCGACCATTTCTCTAGGTAACCTGGGAGTGTTTATAGGGCAATGGTATTATAATAACATGAGGCTGTGAGGTACCTTCTGTTATTAGAAGGTTCTATTCATTTTATACTCTGTGTGGAGCTTTTAGCTCCTTTAACCCTACCTCACCTTAAGGCTATAAAGCTAATCAGTATCCTGTGCTCTGTCCTAACCACAGAGCAACTGTAAATCGGGAACTTGCTGTGGTAAATACGAAGTAGTATGATATAGCATGCTAATCAGGTGACCAAATGGTTCAGTTTAGTTTGAACTGCACATTGTGGCAAGATTGTCTGGGTCTATCTCCGACCTGCAGGTTTATTTCACTTGGACCTCCTGGATTCTAGCTGGCGAGGTAGATGCAATAGTAAAGGGAGGCAAGTTGCTCTTGGATAGGAATCGCTGAAGCACAAAAAATTGCTTATTCTAGGATGTATGAAAACAACATTTTACAGTCTGTGCAGTCAGAGGATGCTGGGATTTGTAGTACCGTATATACTCGAGTATAAACGGAGATTTCAGGCTGAAAAATAGCTGAAAATCCAACCTCGGTTTATACTCGGGAGCGAGCGGCGTCCAAGTTAGTACCGGTAGCTGAAAAATGTCTGACTCGAGTATAAACCGAGGTTGGATTTTCAGGCTGATTTTTCAGCCTGAAAATCTCCGTTTATACTCGAGTATATACGGTACTACAAATCCCAGCATCCTCTGACTGCACAGACTGTAAAATGTTGTTTTCATACATCCTAGAATAAAGCAATTTTTTGTGCTTCAGCGATTCCTATCCAAGAGCAACTTGCCCTCCCTTTACTATTGCATCTACCTGCCAGCTAGAATCCAGGAGGTCCAAGTGAAATAAACCTGCAGGTCGGAGAATAGACCCAGACAATCTTGCCACAATGTGCAGTTCAAACTAAACTGAACCATTTGGTCACCTGATTAGCATGCTATATTCATACTTCGTATTTACCACAGCAAGTTCCCGATTTACAGTTGCTCTGTGGTTAGGACAGAGCACAGGATACTGATTAGCTTTATAGCTTAAGGTGAGGTAGGGTTAAAGGAGCTAAAAGCTCCACACAGGTTTAAGCGGCGTCTTCGGATCCTTTCTTCAGGAGAGAGAGAAGGACGAGTTAACCCTAATTGCATAGGGACGGGTTCCAGAAATCCTGAAGCAGGTGCAGCAGTAAAGGTATCACAGGACAGACGGGAAGCTGAAAGATCTTATTGATCTAGCGGTCCAAATCGATCGCCGACTAAGAGAAAGGAGATTAGAAAGGTTGGGTGCTTCCCGTCTGTCCTGTGTAACTGGAGGTAGGAGCTGTGGTAGATATTCGGACCGGAGGTAGGAGTCAGGACCAACAGGAAACAAACGCTAGAGGCACACAGGGAGCTAGGAGTCCAGAGCAAGCAACTCTGAACTGGCAGCAAGAGGCCAGCTGCCAGGAGGAGCCTAAATAGGCCCCTGTGACCTCCTCCCTGCTGGCCGTGCCCCGGAAGGGAACGGCTGCAAGCAGGGAAAAAGCCTGCCCCGCCCACGTCCTCGCGTCACTGAGGACGCGCGGGCACGTGAGCGGGCGTGCGAGCGGGCGGCGCGCGTCATCGGCGCGCTCCCGCTCGCGACCGCCGGAGGAGGACCCCGGACCCGCGGCAAGGTAAGTACCTGACACTGAGCCAATTTGTTCAGTAACATAGCAGAGAAGTTTTTAGCAGTTAAAACACCTGGGGACAATTCCGTACATGTGGAAATAAGCTCCCCATTAGACTTTATTGTAAAATAGCAACAAAAAAATTAAATTGGAAATTCAAAAAAAGCTGATTGTATTTTACCACCCTGGACCCTTATTTGCACTGGGAAGCCTATTATAACCAATAGACCTATCTTCAGGCTAGAAATTCACCCTCTAATGCATGGTCAACACCTCAGACTTGATGATTTTTGCATGCTTAACTTAACACAAAAAACACTTTTCAACATTTTATAAACATGACTGAGCGATTATTGCCACACTATATGGCCATATGCATAGAAAGGTGAAATAGCGATATGCGATGGTAGCGGGTTTTGCTGCCAGTTACTGACTCTTATAAATTACACTAAATCTGACTTCAATAAGGGGGGAAAAACTTTTTTATAAGTATGACACTTAGTGTGGTGATCAAATATGTGATGCACAGACATGCCGAGAGAAAAGGTACTAAGGATCTAGCCTGCAAGTCTAACTACTAAAATTGTTAATTGTTGACTTTGACTTTTATGTAGTTTCATCTTTTTTGCTCTTAAATCTGTCACTATAGTCTTGTTCCAAAAATGTTGAGTAACAGTTAAACTTTAATCGCCCAGTGAGATTTAACAGACTTTCACTTAGTCCCAGCTGCAGTTCAAAGAACGCTGGGCTTTTTGAAATGTATGTTTTGAGTCTTTCAATCAGGAAAATTATGTGCAACCCGGGAAAGCTACTTCACAGTAGACTTAATATGAACCACAGGGAATTATCATCACTAAAATGTATTTAGACTGATGATTATATCCACAAGTCTGGTTGATTTCCCTTTTAAGTTTGAGTAATATAAAAGTTAATATGTAAAAAAAACAGCAACATAAGTTCAAATATGATTTTCTTTCTGTCATGTGTGGCACTTAATTTTGACTATTGATAGGATTCTGTATTTGATTTTTACTACTTGGATGCAAACATATTACTTTACAAAGGCATAATTAATCTAGTTTTGGACTTCTTAATAAAGATGACTTTTTAGCAACTTCGATCCCGAGGTGGCATCTTTTGTTTGGAGTACACTGCAGTTAGCTTTGCCTTTGTTCCAGTGCCCACAAACAACCACTATTAGAACATGCTTTTAAATATATCTGAATATGGACACGCTGGCAGATCTTAATATGCCACCAGTCTTCTGTCTCTTTCCTTAAAATATGGCCTATTGTAGGCAGCTGATTGGACAGGAGTTTATACTAAGTATACTAGGCAGTATACTAGGCAGTTTTAGGAGGCATTACTACAGTAGGTTAGTGGATCAGATAAATTTAAATTTTCCTATTAATTTGGGCCTTTCTTGTGCCCCTTCTGATGACTCCTGTTGGGTACCCCAGATTTAAGCCTTTACAGCAGCAATGCTTAACCTGGCCCATGCTGGGGGCCACTTTTGCAAATAAAACACTAATCTATATGTGGGAATAAAAGCCAATTTGACTTTATTTTTAAATAGAGTAAATAGGAAACAAAAAATGAACATTAGAAATTCGAAAAATGGCAAAACAGGAATATTGGAAATTTGATTATCGACGATCATATAACAGTAATTGCTTGAAAATAGTCTAACACCCCCTGGACCATTATTTGTTTTGGGAAACCCACCACCATGTATTGACCTATTTCCAGGCTATATATATAGCCACTTGTACATAATTAAACACTTTTTGCCATTTTATAAATACGATCAATCAATCACATGGGCGCTGTAGGGCAATATGCGTCGCTAAGCGAAATGGCAATATGTGGCAATATGACTTTTCTGCAAAGATTGTCGCCACATTATAAATTGTGCAAAGTTTAAAAAGATAAAGGCTTCAATGATGATGGGGAAATGTTACTGAATCTTTAGAAATATGCCCCTCATGCACACAACCTACTGTATGTCTTTATAATTGGGAGGAGAGACCAAATAACCCAAGCAAACTGGTGAAACTCATGCAAGAACATACAAAAACCTTACACTAACCATTCACTGCTGTGGTGTAGCCAATGTATTATATTATTTGGGAATTTCTAGCTAAAGTCATTCTTGTATAAAACAAATACATTTTTATACAATTTGTATAATATTCCCTAAATGGAAAAACTTTAGCAGGGTAATGTTCAAAGCTCTCCCTTAAAATGTGGTTATGTTGGCATTTGAGTACATTTAAACTATGCATAGTTGTCTTTGTGGAAAGGAGGAAAAGTGCATTTGTGATTGGTTGGATTCTTGTTCAGCTTCGTTTGCATGGGTGGTAGAAGAAGGTGTACATTTTGTTGTTTTTTTCCCCCATTATGTATATAACTATTTATATATATTTAGGTACAGAAAAATGAGTTATTTATAATGTCCTCTCTATATAAAATTAACAATTTTCCTCCATAGACAACATGATTGCTTCTTTGGTTTACATGGATGTAAAATTGTTAAAAGTGACATGAACCATATTAGGAGTGCATTAGGAGTGCTGAATGCAGTTTATTGCATTCATTTTATTGACTGGTAATTTTCTTCACAGGATAAAGAGCTACTGTGTACGATGCCAGAGAAGCAAAGGGTTAATTTTTCATGTCTTTAACATTGGTACAGAAAATAACCTGGTAGTCCATGTTAGCTTTTAATTTGTGTTGCTCCAGAATCAATATCTCTGAATGCCACATAATCACTACCACTGTCTAATATGACTGTTAGACTAATACAATGAAGAATAATTTTGTATCAGTTATTACACTATAGTATTCATTGTTATAAAATAATAGAAACATTATTTTAAATTCATTCTATCATTACAGGTCAGGTCAAGTAATTTTAAATAACCCCATTTATTAGCACGCACTTCATTAAACAGGAAGAGGGAGTAGGAGTGATGAATATTGAAACTGGATTTAGCAAATGAAATGTTCCTACATAAATGTGAGGCGTATTTAAACCATATATTAATGATTAATGTTCCTTCTTCATTTTGAATGATAGATTAGTGTAATCATTACAAGAATAGGTTCAGATCATTGCTGTAGTCAATCAGACCTATCATATATGCGTGTATAATAAACCTTTTTTCCTATTTCAAAATAGTCTTTTGTGAAACCAGATAGATTTTTCTTAAAGGGCATGTCCACACTTAAAACATAAAACACTCACAGGGGTGTGGCCAGGCAATGAAGCAAATAATCCCAAGCACCATTCAACAAACTACCCTGTCACAAGGTTAGCGAACCTACCAAATTAAATCACATACCATTAGCAGGGCAAGTTTCCCACCAAACAGACGCATCACTTCGAAAATAAGACAAAACACTGACAGAATATTACCCTTCAGCTAAATAGAAAATCCAAGATGGTGCCCAATCTCTACATGCAAACACTTTCAAGAAACTAAGCACAGTCTCACACTTGCACCCATGGCTGAGAATATGGAGAGATACTGCAGCCGAAACCGGCATGTAACACAATGGCATTTACCTTCACCATTATTTCCTCAAACACATCCACACAATGAGAGAAGCCCGCCGGAAAAACAGACTGGTATTGATCCTTTACCACTAGCTAACTGATTCCTTATTAAAAAAAATACAAAAATCAATAGATGATATAGGAGACAGGGTTGACCACCATGAAAAGAAAACTGGGAGGTAGTGGTAACAATAAATTAATTGATAGATTATCTAATTGTTTGAATCTATCAGACCTTTAACTTAAGATAGTAAACCAGGAAGATAGAAATAGACTACATAATCTAAAGATATGGGGAAACAAGTTAATCAGAATGACCTACTGCCATATCTAGAAGAATTATTCCAACTTCTATTCCCCAACATAGAGAGAGAAAACCTTTTAATTGATTGAGTACAGACTTAAAAGACCACCACAATTACCAAAAAAATTTCACAAGATGCACTTGTAAGTATCCACTACTGTCATAGAAAAACAACATGTTTGAACTCCAAAAAAATAGTACCAGAACCATACAAAAATTGCCACAACATTTCCCAATTAACTATGAAACTTAGACACAAACTCCAATTTAATAATATGGCCCTGAGAACTCAGATATAATTGGGGTTACCCAACTAAACTTATTGTAATTAAAAATGGTGTCTGTACAACAATCACCAGTCCAGAGGCAGGAGAACTACTCAAAAACTGGGACCTCCTAGGAACATCACTACACCCCTAACCCCCCCCCCCCTCGCCCCCCCCCCAGAAATGACAAAAAGAATAGAATATCTTGTAATGGAATACTCCACTACACCTCACCAAAACCATTACTTACCCTCCACTGACTATACTATCTCATTAAAACATACCCATTGAAGATTAGAATAAAAATTTGTAAAAAAAAAAAAAACTTTATCTAAAGCACTAACCCCAAATCTCATACCACCTTTAACACCTACTTCCCCCTCCTACCTACCCCATACCATACCCTATTATTACCCTTACATTCCAAGAATATATTAAGCAAGAATCAGACAAACTTTGAAACAAAAGACCACAACAGAGAAACACTCTTGAACTATTTATTTCCATTTCATTTTATTTCCATTTATTTTGCATCTATTTTGTTGTGTACATCTGTTCATATATGATAGGAGGGTGTAACTGGAAGACTTCCCACACACAGAGATGATGTTACCAGTTGTCTTAGATACCTCCCCCAAACTCGGGACAAAATTCAAGCTCCGCTATTTTTTTTTTTTTTTCTGCATGTCTACTGTTCATATTATTGTTATTATGTATTATTGTTATTTGACTTACCCTTTTTTCTTTCAAGGTCTCCCTAATGTATACCAAGAAAAAACTTTATATGTTTACATTCCTTTTCAGATAATACTTCAAAACGCCTCCTATTACGAGGCCTATATAAAATAAACAAACTAGTTTTAATATTAATACCCCATAACACCTTAAAAAACTCCCACCAAAAGATTTCTGATGTGGAAGAAAGCGCTCGGGCTGGAGCATTCATCCTCCTTGCACAAGGAACCCAATTCCACACCTATACAATGTCTAATTGCTCACATCATAAATACATACATATTTTTTTATTTAGCTTCTAGTCCAAAGAAAAAAATATCATTTAGAGACATGCTTATATACACATATAAATACAATATCAGATCCTCATGTCAGACATCTCATCCTACACTGTACTATAAACCACAAACCATACACAATAGTCAATGTCTATGCACCTAAAACCTGACAAAAACAAATCTTCTAGCAGACATACCAAAAACAAAATTACTCCTAATTGGAGACTTTAAGGCCACGGCCACACGGAATCGCATACGCAATCGCACATGATTCCGATGCGATTCTGGTGCAATTCCTGTGCGATTCTGGTGTGATTCCTGTCTGCATGCGATTTCTCATAGATATGAAATCGCATGTGATTGCGCATAACAATGGATGCACAATAGTATCGCACCCGAAAACTAGTAATTTTTGCATTGCCGCGTTTGTTATGTTATAAAAAAAAAAATCACAGCTCAAGCTGCGGGACCTCTTAAGCTCCAAAAGGCCCTTCTCAGTGCCGCAAAGGCCCTGATAGGGCCGGGGAGGGGGGTCCTTGTATCTACTGTATCTACTCTAGTAGATATGACCATGTAATGTTCCAGACTGGTAGTTGACACTGTTCATATTATATCTCAGCCAATCACTGAGCATCTGCTGGTCTGGTAACTTCTGCAATAGAACGAGGGCTGGTAAGCAAGTTTAGAATCCAAATTTGTACAAATTTGTACTCTTTACCTAGCGTGGGGCATTGCAATTTAAATACGCATTTTTGTGTGGGGGTGGAAATGCCCTTTAAGATTTCGTTCATCTCCCCATTTTTAAAAAAAATCAGATGCACAAACGCACAAAAAATCGCGATATTGTGGCCTAGCCCTAACACAATTGCAGATGCCACTAGAGACGCAGAAAAACAAGAAGTAGCTCTCCACATATCTGCCTTGGATACAACTCGTGGATGTATGTATGTAAGTCTACACCAACTTGAATGGGAATACTTTTTTTCTCTCCAACATGCTCAACTTACTAAAGAATTGAAATGTGCTAGACTGATAAATGGATCCTACAAACAAACAGCCTAATATCAGATAAATATATAAATACAAAGAACAATTAGAACAAAACATACAGACATACTTTGAATTAAATGACATATCAGAAACAAAAAACACAACACTATGGCTAGCGCATAAAGCAGTCTTGAGTGGTACATGTATAAAACTTGCTATCAATCACAAAAAACAGCATACAAAACTATCCTTATACAAATATGCTTGTGAAGGTTCTCATTCATCCAGGTCATGGTATATCTGTTGTATTCAATTAGATCAACTGGACTTGAAGTTTAGTCCTTGAAGACGTTTCGCTAGTCATCCGACTGGCTTTCTCAATTCAGAATGACATGTACAAGAATCTGTGGCAATTATGTACCCTGGAAAATCCCAATTAGCATATCACAGCCAGGTGTTAAGGGCGTGATTGCATAGTGGCTAAGAGGTGTTATAGGAATGCCCAGGGTAAGGTGTCAAAACAGCATTGTACATGGCAGACAGTTGGTGTCGAACCCCCCCCCCCCACCTCTATTTAGGCTTGGTTTCTTTATTTTCACATATACGCAGTGCAGTGCAGTGAAGAAAAAAATAAAATAGCGGAGCTTGAATTTTAACTTCAAGTCCTGTTGATCTAATTGAATACAACAGATATATCCTTATACAAACCATAATACAATTGGAAGAGGAATTTCAATAAACACCATCTGAGCATAAAAGAATCCAACTACAGGAAAAGAGAAAAAACTTACAAGCACTATACTGTACCTAAACTGTTAATCCCAGTGTGGAAGGGGCTGACTTTTTTTGGAAAATGTTCTCCCTAATCTTCCATCACATTATTATAACAATCTTTAACTTCTCTCTCCTAGTGGCTTTTTTTTTTTAAAAGAAAGAAAGCAGCCTCCTATCTACAGTATAAATCAGGAGTGTAAATACCAGGGGGGCAGACTGCAGACCCTGCAACCGCAGGGGGGTCCCATTTTCTTATGTTTCCTATGATAGATATAGCCTCCTCCTTTTAGAAAACCACTGTAAATGAATCACAGATAGGGGCCCCATCATCATTTTACTGGGGGGCCCAGTGATGCCTAGTTATGCCACTGCTATAAACTAGACATAATACCTCCAAGTTCTAGGTTAGAGGAGCTTCTTTCAGATAGAAGCATGGCCTATCTTGCTAAATTACATACAAAAAGCTGGTTGTGAAAAGCACTCCTCAGGCAAAATGATGAATGGCCTGCAGGTTTTCTGCTTCTGTAGCCATGGCCGGATTTACCACTAGGCACAGAAGGTAGGCGCCTAGGTGCGCCTGAGTTTGGAGGGGCGGCTGTCAATCTCCTCCCACCAATCCAACCTCTTTAGGGCACGGCCACACTACAACGCAAACGCGATTGCATGCAATTTCATTTGCGATTTCGTTGTGTTTGCACATCGGCTTTTTCATTAACTATTGAAAAACGCATGCGATTGGGATTTAAAATGCAGAACGCAAATCGCAATCGCAATGCACCCTGAAAACGCGCATTTTCGGTGCGTTGCCGCATTTTCAATGACGTGAAAAAAACGCAAGCGCAAAAAAAGCGCAGCAGTGTGGCCTAGCCATTATAGTGTATTTTATTCCCCAAAAAAGAAGAAATGGGTGTGGTTTATAGGTGTGGTCTGTGTTTAAGGGTGGGAATAAGGGCACCAGGCTCTTTGGGCCTACAGGATCCTGAGGTGTAAATTCGCCCCTGTCTGTAGCCCATCTGCTTCTATGTGTAATGTGTTATTCTTTCAGAGATGATATTCTGCATACTTTGGATGTTAGTTTTTTTTAAAGGATATGTAAACATACAAGCAAACGCTCGCTCCATTAGGAGCTTTTAATTGAAAAATTAATATTCAGGTGACACTCACCATTCCCTTTGGTTGGTCCGGGTGCGTGCTGCCCCGAACCGTCAATGGATCAGTAATAGCAGAGGCAGAACATCCTCCTGATGAAAACACTTCACTGCACCTGTGCAGCTTTCTTAAAAATCAATTCCTTTATTTCAATACATAAATATAGCACATAGAAACACAACTCCTGACTACCTTATGCGTTTCGGGCGGAGTCCCGCCCTTACTCATAGGTTGTACAATGTAAAAACAACTTTAGCTTACAGGGTAGCTGTGACTTTAAATAAAAGGTGTCTAATCTTTTTACTGTATATTCCTGCGTATAAGACTACTTTTTAGCCTCTTATAATGTTCTGAAAAGTCGGGGGTCGCCTTAAACGCCGGGTGTCACTGCCTTAAGCCACAATTACCTGCAGTGGAGGAAAGGAATGGTGCGGCGGGGCAGCTTCCTGGTTCGGTGGTCAGCTGACTGATGGCGCGCAGGGAGAGTAGTGACGTTTGCTGGAGGAAACTGTGGGACGGGCTGGAGGTGGATTGCTGGATTATGTCACCAGGAACCAGGGCTGGAGGTGGATTGCCGGATTATGTAATCAGGAGGCTGCGTTTGGCTGATACTCATGCGAGCGGCTGGATACAGGGGTGGGCCAGATGGATGGAGGAGGCATAATGTCTGTGTTTACCAATGTCAGAGAAGGAGGTGTTGGGATGCGTAGAAAGAGGGGTAGTCTTATACAGTGAGTATATCCCAAACTCTATATTTTAACTGGAACAGTTGGGGGGTCGAGTCGTCTTATACGCCGGCATATACGGTAGTTCTATTCCATTCCCATAGCCTACCTTTACTCCTTGAATGTTGCTGGCTTCCTCCTCCTCTGAAATGGCATTTTTAGCTCCACCCCCACGAGATTGTGCAAATCTCCAACATCTTGCTGTGTCAGAAAAGTTTGCGTCACTGCGCTCACATGCATGAGGTCACTGCGCATGTGACCATGCGCGTCACAGTGACGTTGCTGCGAACATGCGCACGCGACATCATTGTGCCACGACCAAGCATGGTGCACCGAGTAAATGTGCGCATGCTCGTGGCATTGTTACCACAACATGCACGCGCATTACTGTTGTGTCATGTGCGCACTGATGTCGTGTGTTTTGCGGCCAGGCCCAAGCAGTTTTGCTAGTGTCTGTAAACCCCAGGTTGTGTATGAAGATCACAGTTGATCAGAAACCAGCCCTTCTAGCACTAACAACCATGCTATGTGCAAAGTCACTTAAATCCCCTTTCATCTTTATTCTGATTTTTTCTTTGAACTTGCCTTCACAACATCTAAATGCCCAAATGCATTGAGTTGCTGCCATGTGATTGGCTGATTAGTTATTTGTAATTACTAGCAATTGAACAGGTCTACCTAATAAAGTGGCCAGTCAGTGTACATACGGTTAATTTAAATAGACCTTACACACAAAAAATGTCCTGGGTTCATATCCACCCTTGGACACATCTGCAAGGAGTTTGTATGTTCTCCCTGTGCATTCTGGTTTCCCCCACAATCATAAAGACAAATTGATAGGTTGTATGTGTAACAATTTTAAGTAGATTATCTTATCTATAATTTGTAATATTAATCTAAGGTCAGCAACGCAGATATCTTGATTATTGAAACTTTTCTGTCCAACTAAAGACCAAAAAGCTGGGTATGGTTTAACTATTGGGTGTGTTTTTGTCAGCAGCTCATGTAGTACGGGGCATTAATTAGAACCCTAGGTAATTGCCGTTTTTTCCTATGGTAAAACTGGCCCTGACAAGGTCTAGGAAAACATTTTTTGGGGGGGGGGGCAGTGCTGTAGTACTGTAGCTTATAGTAATTTTTAAAAAAATAAAAAGCTTTTAATGAGAAAATTGGAGAAATGGAGGTGGGAGAATGAACTACATAAAATATGTATTTAAAGAAGTATCTGTACGTTGAAATTCAAACTGACTTTGCAAAGAAACAATTTTTTAGGCATATAAATCACTAACCTTGTTAAGAAATTTGTGCCTTTAATGCATTAAATGTGATGATTCAATGAAGGAAAATGAATAATAGTACAGTTAATGGACACTCTGGCCAGATTCCCAATAGCTCTATAAAATGTCAGTGGCTGATTCTTGCAATTGATATTCTCTATTGATTTGGTAGTTAGAATTTAGAAAACTTGGGTAAGAGAAAGAACAAATGTGCTATATGGAATTCAAACATGGTATTAACTTTGTGGGGTGAAATAGCTAAATCACATTTATTATATGTAGTTAAAGAGAATTTGGCATTTTTCTATTATCCATTCTGCAAAATATTTGCTTTGGAGTTAGAAGCTGAAAGAACAATATTTATCTATATAATATAGTTACAGGATGCACAGAGAGCTGCTATCATCTCCCTGGTGTAATCGCTGATAGCAGCTCTGGTCGTGTTATATGGCATTAAAAAAATCGCACAATCTGCATATAGCATTGCTTGCAGCAGCTGCATGGTCAACTTCCACATTGCAAGGAACCAGTTAAACCACTAACCATTATTACATTGGAGTGCTGAATTTAGGATCATTACACCTCTCAGTGCATCACCCTGTAGTTTTCAAAAGGCACTATATTAACTTTACAATGCAAAGTAATATGCCTTTTGCATCAGTGGTTACAAATCTAGCCACTGGTACCCTTCATTACCTCATTGCCTTTCCTGATTATCCTCTTTCATTCATGTTGGACATGTTTTTTTTATAGGGTATCTATACTCTTTATATAAAATAATCGCATTTTTAAATAAAATAATACAATTTTCAAAAATTGTACCATTAGATACAGAAATATACCACTGTTCTAAAACCTATTTCGGGTTTTATATCTGAGATGTAGAAGTGCACTGTAAAATCAAGTTATGTTCATTTGGAAGCTGCAGCTTTAAAAATACCGTTGCCATATTTTTTTTTACCTATGCCCCTCCAGAGCCTACCTTGGTGCCTTGAAAGTTGCTGACATCTTGTTACTGGTTTGCTGAGTTAAGCCCGCCCCTCTGAGATTTCCTCTGCTTTCTCCTGCTTGAGCCTCAAACAGTAATGCCTGTGAGTTCTGTGCACTCTCCTGCTTCCGCACGTGCACCAGAGTTCACAGGCATTACTGTTTGAGGCTCAAGCAGGAGAAAGCAGGAAATGTCAGAGGGGTGGAGCTTAACATTCAGCAACCAGTAACAAGATGTCAGCAACTTTCAAGGCACAAAGCTAGGCTCTGGAGGGACATAGGTAAAAAATATATATGGCAACGGTATTTTTAAAGCTGCAGCTTCCAAATGAACATAACTTGATTTTACAGTGCACTTATCTTTTAACAGAAATCAATACTCTGCATGTGCTATTTTTGTCCCCGAAAATGTGTTGCCAGAAAACCCAACATGTAAGCAATCAGGTACCCTAAATACTTAACTGTACAACAAGAAGAAAACAAGGATTTCTTACTGTATATTACCAAAATAGTATGATTTAGTTTAGATTTTTCAATGAATTGGTTTCAGGGTATCGTTATTTACATGTTTTTGAGTTTCTGTGAACAGTGACAAGCATATTCTTTTAACTGTAAACATTCCAACTTTATTTAATATTCTAGTTTTAATTCTTTCAGAATAACCTAAAATGTAGAACATTCAGTATTTAAAATGCTATACAGGAGTACAAAGTAAAAGTGAAAACCTAAGCTGCAGAAGTATAAAATAAAATGTTTGAATGGTTGTCTTATTCCATAAACTAAAATAGGGATTGAAAACTTTGACTATTAAAGGTCAATTGCAGCCTGCCCTCTACCAAGCTCAGTGTGAACACTGAAAGAAGCTTCATTCATTTTTAAATAATGTAATGCAAGATGCTACCTACATTATTTATTCTAGAACAAAATAAAATAACAAGAACTGCTCTCAATTGCTGCTTCTTTTCAGTTGGTAAACATTAGATAAAAAGAAAAGCTTTGTTTGTCTTTGATATCTTAATCAGGATTTCTTTTGAGAACCAAAAACAGAATGAAAATATGACTGTTTCCCTACAACAAATTAGATAGATTTTCTAATGCAGATCAGCTATTGCTGACTCAGAAAAAATATTTGTCCATTTTATTTTCTACAAAAAAAATCCCAGTTCAGGTTGTTTTTCATAAGAATGATACAGAAAGCAAGAATAAATATCTACCTGTAACAATATTGGTTAATATACAGTATAGTATACATCTCGCACAGAACCTATTGGCCTGCATGATATTGTATCAGAAAACAGGCCTTCTTACCATATATTACTTAACATTTCTTACTCAGTGTTATTTCTGAATACATTTTTATAACAAGGTTGTTTATGAATACATGTCATATAAAAAATAGGTCCTTTATTAAAACATATATAAAATAAATAAGCCTTTGGATCTAGGACAGACATTTAAGAAAACCAATGAAAACAGTGTCCAACTGTAAAAGGTTCCATTTACAACCACTCATAATTAAATGCTTTTAAAAACACAAATACATTACATACACTAATTTAGAGGTTTTTATTTTGGCTAGCCCTCATAGAAGGTAATAAAAAACATGCCTTCTTATAATGTTATACTGTAAAATGAATTACAATATCTTGTTGCTTAATCATACGTATTTCCTATTAATTTTAAACTGACATGCCTATATTTATTTGTTTGGGAACAGGACTCCAATTTGAATAATGGTTCCACATCCGAAATCCATGAATCACTTTGAACAACACCAGATATTAAGAAACCCTGAACTATTAGATACAGAAACTAAAGAGATTATTAACTTAATATAAGTAGGGTAAACACCATCTGGTCCTGTTGGTTAGAAAGTTTAACCCCTTTTCACATTCCTGTATCAGAATTAGAATAAATTATTTATTAACGATATCCATGTTTACTGTAACATCATTAATGTACACCAGGGGTGCCCAACCCAGCCTATGCTGGGAGCCGCACTAGCTGCAGTAAACACTGTGAGCGGGCCGTGGGAAGTAGCTCCGCCCCAGCCGATTATCGCCTGAAACACTCGTTCGTACACATCGTGCACACATGTGTACGAACCTTAAGACTCTAGTTTTGTTCCATAGACCATACACTGCCTTTAATAAAAAATTTAGCACAGCAATGAAATTTTGCTCAGTGCAAAATATAGGATTGTTAAAAATATCATACTGTTGCATACTTGGTGAAAGGGTGAAACAAAAGAAAAACTTGACATGGGCTAGTGAAAGATTTTCTGCCTTGACACTGTCCAAGTGGGAATGCAAGAAATCCATAATTTTAAACAGCAGTTTCTGGTCTATAAGTCAGTAAGAAATTTGTGTAAGCCTGTAGATATATTTTCAAATTATAGTGCAGACAAAATAATCAGATCAAACTAGGGATATTTGTTTCTGCAAATAGAAAATTAGCATGTTCTAGCAGTTTTAGCAGTCATTTTTACCTGACAGGGCAAATAATTTTCATTTCTTTGCAATTGTAATTTTTAATTTATTTTATTAGCTTGTTAAATACAGTGTTATTGTGACCACCATCTTTAAAATACATTTCACATTCAACTGGTTTGAATCTGTCAAAAAAATGTGAATGTGGCACTTTGTTGTTTTGAAAACTTTTCTTACAGAATTTTTTTTATGTTGAATAGGGTTATACCTGGACATTTATATTTATTGCTAAAGGATAACATTGCAGTAGGTGTCACCTTTTGCTTAAAAATATTTTTTTCTCAAATAATCATGCCACAATAAAAAAGCATACCAATGCTCTTTATTATTATATCAGAAAGCAAATTTTCGAATGGGATTTTTTATTTTCCAAATTTTCTACAAAGAGTTTAGTTTAGAAATGTTCGAAAAATAATTTCGGATCTGCGGATTTTGAACACCAGAAGTTCCACATCGTGGATTTTAGTGGCATTTGATTGCAGTGATATCACACTAAATTCTTTTTTGGCCCTTTTTATATTCCTTTGTTGCATAATGATTACCCTAAAATCAAAACATAATTGATATACATTTTTTTTGGTTTGTTTATTGTGAACTGCCAAAACTGACCATTTGAATCCATTAAATATAACCATGATCCTAATTTTATTAAACCTAGATTTAAAATAAAATGTAGGAAAGCTGTTAATTTGTGTCCTGAATATTGCACTGCTGTATACATATATTAATCTAATTGCAATGTAACAAAAAAGTTCTAGCTGTAGCACCACAGTGTCAGTGTTCAAATAAAATGTCTTTATTTTATCCATTTTAAAAGCAATACAGCATGGATGGTTAAGCAAATATCAAAATAGATTAAATGGGGGGTTACCCCAAAGTGTTTCGGACAACATAAACATATAATCATAGAATTTTTCTAGGTACCACCACTTCCCCCAATTCAAAAGTTAGACAGCCAATAAAAATAGAATATCCAGTAACCTCCTTTCTTTAACCCTTTCATGATCTATTAAAAAATCCAGTTTAACAAAGGTCTTAATTCAATTAAAGGGAAAGAAATATAGGTTTTTTTTTCTCAAGTCAAAATTACCAACATATTGTAAAGGCTAGGCCACGCTAGCGCGTGCAGCGTTTTACAATCTGTTTGTCCTCTGCGATCCACAATGGCATTTTATTTAATATGTAAATCATGGAAAGTAGGTCCTACTGTGTGCGCTGCGATCCTTTGTTATTTGCTTGAGATTCATTTGCATTGATTAATTGGTCTGTTTTTGTCAAAATCGCACTTAATACAAGTTTATTGAAGCTCTTAGAAAAGAGAATCACACCCAAGCTGGAAAGACCAACTTAAAATACAAACTAAATCTAATTTACATTTGTGGTATTCATTAGGGTCAACTGGACTTAAAGTTTAGTTCTTTATGACATTTTGTTAGTCATCCAACTGGCTTTCTCAGTTCAGAATGTTTGTACAGGAATCTGTTGGCAATAAAAACCCTGGTATGCTGTTTTGACAGGGGCAGGTTTGATAACACCTCTTAGCACAATGCAACCAACACTTGCTGCTGTATGTTAAGTGAGTCACATTTGAGGGTATTTATTGCCAACACATTCTTTTACAAGTCATTCTTAATTGAAAAAAGCAGTCGGATGATTAGCAAAAGATCTTCATGAACTAAATGTCAAGACCAGTTTATCCAACTGAAAACAACAGATGTACAATTACCTGGATGAATGAGAACCTTCACAAGCACATCTGCATCTGTATTATTTTAAGTAAATGCTGAATACAATAGTAAATATAAGAGCTTGGATTATCATTGAGTTTAAATTTGTATAAAGGTTGAGCTCCAGTGACAGTAAATACACTACTGAGAAATCTAGAGTTTAGTCTACAGTTCAGTATTATTTACCTACTAAATAGGACATTACTTTGAACATTGTATTAAAGTATTTTCTTTGTGGGGAAAAAACACAAATAATTGCAAACATTAATCAAGATGTTTTCAATTTTGTAGGTTAGCAAGCTGGCTAGCCTTCATAATATTCATTTCCGTACTGGGTGTTTCTGCAATATTGGAGCATGTCAAAAACATCTTGGAATCAGCAATGTTGATGTTAAAAAGAACCTTGTGGTAAGAAATGTTACATTTAGCTTGTCCTTACAAAATGAGCCTATTAAAATAGTATTTTATAGTTTTGCACTTTCCAGATATGCTTTTTGTATTACTTTGCTCTATGCTGTAAAGGAAAGTTATTTACACATTAGAACCTCTTCAAATACCTAAATATTCATTATAACTTCTCAGATAAATATATTAATGGAACAATAAAGTGGTTATTTTGATCATTTTCCCCCTGCTATTCTGTATTGTATTGTGCGAGGTGAATGCTGAGGTGGTCCATGTATATTATCTTGTTGTTATAAAATTACAATCAAACTTCCCCTTTGTTCCCCTCTTTGTCACTTTCAGGCTCTAAGCTCTGGAAAAATAAAGCCCCATTAACAACTACTCTCTGCATCCTACCTATCAACCAATTTTCTATCCATGTACAAATGTGCCACAACAGACTTTAGCTTTTACATTAGTCGTCTATGGGAAACTTTGCCTTAGCAAAATCCAAGAATACTATATCTACTGCTATGCTAGGTATTATTATGTATATATTAACTTAAGGATTATCTTGGCTTAATATGCAAATTGGCTGAAGGAGGATATAGTACAGAAACAATTAGACAAAGTTAATATCAATAAAGCCCAAGGACCGGATGGAATACACCATCGGATTTTAAAAGAGCTTAGTTCAGTTCTATCTAGACCACTGTTTCTTATCTTTTCAGATTCACTTTGGTCTGGGGATGTGCCGCTGGATTGGAAAAAAGCCAATGTAATACAAATATTCAAAAAAGGTAGTCGTTCACAGCCTGGTAACTATAGACCTGTAATCCTAACAGTGGTAGGGAAGGTGATGGAAACTTTGTTACGGGATCATATCCTTGACTTTGTCTCCAGAACTGATCTTATTAGTAGTAGTCAACATGGATTTATGAGAAATAGATCATGCCAGACAAATTTAATTGGTTTTTATGAAGAAGTGAGTAAGAGTTTAGATTCAGGCACAGCAGTGGATGTGGTATACTTGGATTTTGCAAAAGCTTTTGATACTGTGCCACATAGGTGACTAATGTATAAACTGAGGACTGTTGGCCTTGAAGAAAACATTTGTACATGGATAGAGAATTGGTTATTGGATCGCAAGCAGAGAGTGGTGGTAAATGGAGATACATCTATGTGGGCTAAAGTTCTAAGTGGCGTACCTCAGGGTTCTGTACTGGGGCCGCTTCTATTTAATCTGTTTATAAATGACTTAGAAGGGGGCATTTAGAGCAAGGTCTCTGTGTTTGCTGATGACACTAAACTATGCAGAGCTTTGGAAACTTCAAATGATGTGCAAGTGTTTACAAGCAGACCTAGATAGATCATTAAAATGGGCAGCAGAATGGCAGATGAAATTTAATGTTGATTAATGTAAGGTGATGCATTTGGGATTTCATAATCCCTGTGCCACGTACACCATAAATAACTCTGTGTTAAGTGCATCTGTAATGGAAAAAGATTTGGGGGTTCTGGTAGATAACAGACTTAGCTGTAGCAAACAATGCCAGGTAGCAACGGCTAGAGCTAGCAAGATATTGTCTTGTATAAAGAAGGGAATAGATTCAAGAGAGAAAGATATTATTCTCCCTCTTTACAAGGCACTGGTAAGGCCTCATTTGGAATATGCGGTGCATTTTTGGAATCCCATATACAAAAGGGACATCTTGGAAATGGAAGCAGTTAAAAGAAAGGCAACTAAATTAAGTGGAATGGAGGGGCTTGAATATGCAGGCAAGTTAGACAAGTTAGGGCTGTTTACATGGGAGAAGCGACGTTTGCGTGGAGATATGATAACCTTATACAAACATATTAATGGGCCATACAATGAACTCTCTGGTGCATTGTTCACTTATAAGTCATATCAGAGGATTCGTGGACATCCTTTAAGGTTGGAAGAAAATAAGTTTCATCTTCAGGTTAGGAAAGGTTTCTTTACAGTCAGAACGGTGAAACTGTGGAACTCTCTTCCAGCAGATGTGGTAATGGCAACTTCATTGAATAGCTTTAAAAAAAGGCCTGGATAAGTTTAAAAAACTAAAAAATATTGAGAATTACTGGTATTAATACATTTAGATCTGGTTGATCCAGGGATACTTTCCGATTGCCGTTTGGAGTCAGGAAGGAAAAAAAAAATAGGGTGAATAGGTTGGACTTGATGGATCTGATGTCTTTATTCAACCTCAATTACTATGTTACTGTGTAAATTTTAATATATTATTTGAATTGAAAAATGAAGTAAAAGATAAAGGAGAAATTATTATTATTATTGTTGTGGATTTATATCTCGCCTACATCTTCCGTAGTGCTTTACAATTACATGTATACATTCTCATCAGGTTCTGCCCTGAAGTGCTTATAATCTAATCACACTTATTTGACACATACAACCTATCAGTATGTCTTTATGATTGTGGGGAAAATGGAGTGTCTGGAGGAAACCCACAGGGAAAGCAAAACTCCTTGCAGATGTGGCCAAAGGTAGATTTGAACTTGAACTTCAGCACTGCAAGGCATCAGTAATAATACAGTAATTGTACTATATAAAATACCAGCCTCTTATTATCTGAGGAATTAGTAAGTTATTTTATAAAACTTTTTTGTTGTTTTTATAGAAATGCTTTTATCTAAAGGAAGCAGTACTTTTTAATAGCAATCAAAAACCGTATCCGAACTCCATTCCATCAAGTTACGTTAGATACTGGTCTTCAAACACCATTTTGTTTTTTGAAAAGCAGCATTACCCTGTTTTGCGGTTTATAGTTTTTATGAAAATGTATCAGTTCTATTAATATGTTTTTTATCTTTATTTCTTAAGGCAGGACATGTGTGTGGAGATGATAGAGATGTAATTAATGGACAACCCACAGGGTCTATTAGAATCTCTTTTGGGTTTATGTCTAATTTTGGTGATGCAAGAATATTTTTAAAATTTTTAGTGGAATGTTTTTTAAAAAGACCCACTAAACAAGATTCTACCAAAGAAATGTTACTACAACCGAATCCAATCCCTGCCAAACATGACACCAAAGAGCAACAAGACCACCATACAAATGGGAAACTCCCAGAAGATTTCTGCATTCTCAATAATCATTATTTTAATAATATTTCAAATGTAAACAGTTGTACATGTGAATCAAGAAATATTGCAACTAAAGGAACAAACAATGGGACTATCACACTTACCTCTATTTACCTTTACCCAATCAAATCATGCGCCAAATTTCAGGTATGTTTTTATGCCATTTTATTCCTATAAAGACAGTTAATGTTTTTGACACTTATGCTATGGATCCTTTCACTCTTTGGAACAAACAATCTCATGTATATTTTTTTTTAAAAATTTATTACTTAAAAATTTTATTTTATCCCAGATGAAGACGCATGTAAGTCTAAATTAAGTAAGTCTAAGTAACAGAGACCTATACACAACCAAGTGGTCAATGTTAAAGTAATTTCTTATGTATAAAAATGAGTACCGTATATACTCGAGTATAAACCGAGTTTTTAAGGTAAAAAAAATACCTTAAAAACCTAGCCTCGGTTTATACTCGAGTCACTGGGTAAATCTGCCTGAAAAAAAAACTTGTGTGTACCTTAATTTGATGACCGGGAGCTGTGAGACCAGGAGCTGTGAGTCTGGGGGCTGTGAGACCAGGAGCTGTGAGTCCGGGAGCTGTTAGACCGGCAGCTGAAGAGGCAGGGCTGTAAGATGCAGACCGGGAGCTGTTACAGGCAGAGCGCGTGGGACGTGCGTAACTTACGTCCCCGCGCTCTGCTGACGTCATCAGCCTGGACTCTTTCAGTACCGGACCCTTCCGATGATGGAGGAGACTGCAGAAAGGCCTACCAGAGAACCGGTTCCTTCTACCAGTAAGGGTGTCAATTTATATCATGGGGTGGTTTAGGGGTGGGGGTGGGGGGGCTCACTTTACATAGGTATGGAGTAGAGCTTTACATAGGTATAGAGTACAATATCTATCTATCTATCTATCTAATCTCTGCCATTCTATCTATCTATCTATCTATCTAATCTCTGCCACTCTATCTATCTATCTATCTCTCTATCTATCTAATCTCTGCTTTTTTATCTATGTATCTATCTATCTATCTATCCTCTACCATTCTATCTATCTATCTATCTATCTAATCTCTGCTATTCTATCTATCTATCTATCTATCTATCTATCCTCTACCATTCTATCTATCTATCTATCTAATCTCTGCTATTCTATCTATCTATCTATCTATCTATCCTCTACCATTCTATCTATCTATCTATCTATCTAATCTCTGCTATTCTATCTATCTATCTATCCTCTACCATTCTATCTATCTATCTATCTATCTTGAATGCCACCCTCACTTGGCATTCAAGATGTTTGGAAACTACAACTCCCAGCTAATAAAGCATGCTGGGAGTTGTAGTTTCCAAACATCTTGAATGCCAAGTTTCTACCCTCGGTTTATACTCGAGTCAACAACTTTTATTAGGATTTTTAGCTGAAATTGGGTACCTCGGTTTATACTCGGGTCGGTTTATACTCGAGTATATACGGTATACAGTAGTAATAATACTCAATAAAGGGTTAAAGCATTATACATTAAGCATGGCCAGCTGAAGTTTGTGGGCCTGTGGGCCAAAGGAGTTTAACACCCACACAGCAGTTTAGAGCCCTCATAGGAGCAGGGGACCTGGGCAATTACCCTTTTGCCCCTATGGTAAAAGAGGCTCTGGTAACTATTGACTATAAATAAAATCACTATAGGGTCTGCTGTTACCTAAAATGATTAGTATTGAAACAAGCAAGAATGTATTACCGTAACAGTAAATCTGTAAGTAGTATTTAAATCAGATTTATCTGTAATATTTTCAGATATATTCTTAAATCGTCTGCAAGATTGTTCATGGCAAAATATTGGTGCTACTGCTCTAATTCCAGACCATCTGACTGCCAATCACTAGATATTTCAACAGAAATATTGAGCTGATGTGTACCAGGCCAAAGATTGGAGTACACTCTACATTCTAACAATTATCTCATTATATATATTCTGACTTTGTCAGCAGTGCCTTTCATTGTGAAATATCAATTTTAGCCTTTTCTTCTGTATTGTATTCTGGAAATGGAATGTTAAATGGCATCAGAAATGATAACATTAATGTTATAATTTATTTAACAATGAATAGCACAACAAAATTGCAGTGAATGACTGAACAATGATGTCAGCAATGGCTATTCAGTAACTGAGCATTAACTTGATTAATGTTATAATTGTCAAAGATCTGATTAACATTACAAAGAAATGTTATTGTTTAAAATAGATTTTCAGCCTAAACGTGACATTTATATACTGTTCGAGCATGTGAAATGCCCCTCTTTGAAAACTGTAATATGTGCACCTAAGCTGCGACATTCCTGAATAATGCAGAATGAAATATCTGTTAAGAGCTGTACACTGACGGGGCTCATGGTACCAAAAATACAGCTCTGTAGAATGAATAATTGAATTCTTCTAGCAATGGATTTTTCTTTATGAACATTACTAATCCAGGTCACTCTCTTCCAGGCAATTGAAAATGTAGGTCTGTACCAGTGCAATGAGAAATACCATGTGTAGAAGAGAATTGTTGAATAGCTGTTTTTTCCCCCACGTCATATAAATATGGTTATTTTGTTTGTATGGGAATACTAAGGGAAAATTAAGCAAATATTGACACAAATGTATGTTCCTTTTTAAAATAACTATGCTTAATGACACGTGTTGACAAGCAAACAAATCAGACTCTGACTGTACTATGTACATTGCAAACCATAGCCATGCACATTGCTCAACTACTGTAGTTCTTTTAGGGGGGGGGTTGGATTTTAAGAATTAAGAGCAGTGTTGTGCAATCATTTCTAAATTGAAAAACCTTTAGCTAAGCTCTGACAAAATGTCTGCATTTCTGTAAATGATGTTCTTTATAGAGAAAATGTATTTAACAGTAAATGTCAGAACACTGGAAAATGCAAGTGTATATGTTTGGGCAGCTGTAATTAACTCACTATCTACATACTATTATGTTTATGATCTTGTAAAACAGCAATTAAAAAAGCAACTACTATAATATAGTAATACAGTGTTCAGCAGCCACGGCTAAGGCAGCCCTCCAGTCACCAGCCAGTAAATTGGAGGGCTGACCTAATAGTTGCAGGTGAACTGGAGGGCAGCCTGACAATGATGACTGACATAACAGTGTCTGCTAAACTGGAGGGTTCAGCAGCCTCTGTTAGGTCATCCTTCCAGTTCACCAGCCTTTGTCAAGTCAGCCTTCCAGTTCACAAACCAGTGTTAGTTAACCCACCACACCCACCTCCAGAAGCCACACTCACTTTTTTTCTTTGCACACCGCAGAAAGATATAGAGGGGTGGCTTTTAAAGCTTTGGCTCAGGTGCCAAAAGGTCTAGAAGCACTTCTGATAAGGCCAGACACTTCTTTATTTACACAGTAATAACAGCATAACTCTGCAGTATCCACATTTTAGAAATATATCACAAGAGGAATGTCTATATACTGTATATAAAGTATAAAGCAAGATGTAGGTGATCATCAGCAAGTGAAAATGAAAGTCCCTCAACTTTGCTATGGTAAACAGTACAGTAAGGCATATTGGTACATGTTTTGCAATGAAGGGGACATAAAGGGCAACTATAGTGAAAACAAAAAACTTTGTCTATATACAATGTACAGATCACTTAGTATAAGCTGCCTTACTTTCATGTTGCTGTGTGGCTTCGTTTCTTCACACTGGCAGAAGTTTGTACCAAGCTGTGTAGTCCCCCTCCCCTCTCTGTCTAAGCCCCCTCAAGCAGTAAAGGGCTGTATGAAAAGTCTGGGCATGCTCAGTTGAAAGGACTTTAAACGAAGTGCTGACATTCTGTTGACCCCTCCCATCCAGAGCTAGACTGCAAGCAAGCAAAGTGTGGGAGAAATTAGCAATATGCTGAAGGGAGGGGCAGAGGGGGAGAGAGGAGGACAAGTGGTGCTGAGATTCTTTACAAGTAAGTTACTGAACTCTGCCTGTTCTCTAAGTTTGCTAATTTATTTTTGCACCAAAAGTTCATATCTCTTCCCCTGCTTAGCTGAGATTATAATCACTGAAGACAGTGTCAGTGTAGCAGCAGCTGTAGTGAGACCTTCACAAACACAGTGAAACTGCTTGTTATCCTGATACATTTCATTTGCTTTAGTCTATATATTTCATAGATTGCACTGTATGCCTTGTTTGGTATATAGTCTGTATTACTGTATTATATATACTGTATTAGTGTTCCATTTGAGTCACTGGTTTTGTATGTATATTTTTTGGGGAGGAGGGGCTGTTTTATAGTGTGTTATGCTCATATTGCTGGGTTAATGGTTTATGGATTGTGTTTAGCACTACAGTATTTGACTATGTGTTGCACATGGTACTTACAGTGTGGGTGAAGAAGTATGTGACAGTACTGCATGGGAGCTTTGGATTGTGTGGGTGTGTACCTTTGAGTGACAGATGAGGTGTAGCAGCTCCTACAAATCACAGCATATTCAAAGGCTTATATCTCTGGGACTATGAAGAATTTAAAAAAAACTAAAGGTACCCTGGTGGTTGGGATGACTTATAGGCTACATTAGAAGGAATGTAAAAAAAATTTTTTTTACTATAATTGCCCTTTAACAAGGCTAACTGGAAATCAGCATATGAATATAAACCCACCAATAAAAAGCTCTGAAGTTGTCACTGGAAACACAAAAGTTTGGAGCTTGATTTCCAGACACAGATAATCAACACTCAAGCATTAACCTGTGCAACAAATAAAATTCTCTCAACTATTGTTTTTATAAAACATGTTCTGAGCTTCAGTAATGGGAATTTAAAAAGTAAATATACAATAAATATTAATAGAAATGGCTTTTCCAGAAAAACTCTCTGAAGTCTAAAACAGCAGTTAAAATCTGAGGTAGCCCAAAATAACAGATTTAAATTTTAAACAACCATCAATTATTAAAGCAATACCTTCACAAAAAGTACCTTCTGCAATATTCTTTCTCTAGTGAAAGTATACAAATAACCATCACACTGTCAACCCCCTATCTCACATGGGTGACTTCAGTTTGGCCTGTTTATATCCTAAAAATGACAAATAGTCCAGTGTGCACTTTTGTTTTTGTTATTTTATTCTATATATAAGTACAATAATGGATCCATAAAGGTGAACTAATAGTCCATGTAGTCCCAGATACCATGTGAGAGAATAAATGGTAAGTATATTCCAATTATATATCTTTACCATACATTCAAAACATAGTAACAATACTAGGATTATACAGACACCCTACAGCCCAAGTCAAACAACCCTTCTCCAACTCTTCATTGTTTGATATACACAATGGTAAACGTCAGGGCTATCCCCTTTCCCCACTCCTTTATGCCCTATGTATCGAACCACTGGCCGCAAGAATTAGATTAAACTCCAATATCCAAGGCATACAATCAAAAAGCTCTGAATATGCAGATGGTGTGCAACTCACATTAACAAATCCATCCACTTCTCTTCCACACCTCCATGTAGAAATAGAAAAATACTGTGCACTTTCAGGATATAAACTAAACTCAGGCAAAACAGAAGTAATGCCGGTTCCCCTACACATGGGTAACCAAATTAATCTCCTATCTAGTTATCTCTATCACTACCACGTACACTGATTTATATTTAGCTAACTACCCTAAGCTCTTAAATCCAGGCAAAGAATACATGGCAAAATGGAAAACTATATTTTATTCATGGTTCGAATGCATTAACACCATAAAAATTACTTTACTCGTGAAATTTCTATATTTATTCTCCACCCTACCAGTCAACATACCCAAAATACTAGATAAGCCCCAAGCAGATATTATCCATTTTATTTGGGGAAACCAAGCTCATCGCATAGCCTGAAAGACTTTAACTACCAAACACACAGGCACCAGATTTTTAAAAATATTATTATATCACCCAACTGAGGACACTAGCACCTTGTGCCTCACCTATGGCTACCAATAGATGGAGGTCAACTGGGTTTCCCCTAAATACCTAATAGACTTAAGTCTATATAGTTTATAACCAAACAACAATATACTACCCAACTACTGCCCTCAATGAAATGCACAATACTAATTTGGAAAATCTCACAACCTAAACATCTGGTTCAAGAAGCGTCCCAGATTTATGCCCTTTATCTGTACTTCACATATACCAGGAAGCAACACAGATAGAGCATTTAGACCTGGTTGCTAGGGAATGCCTTCAGATACTATGATATTATAGACCCCATCACTCGCAGACTAAAAACCCTACAAAGACGATATAGTAATCCATCTACAGCCTCCTATACCTATATGCAAATTTATTAATAAAATAATGCTAAAAAAAAATCTAAAACTGGGGTATTTCCTCAAACCTTCACATATATACAATGGCTTGATAACCTTATCAACAGAACCATTCCTGACACATCTCTATATGCAAAACTGGGAAAGGGATCTAGGGGAACATTTCACTATGAAGGAATGGCAAGACATATGGACATCAGCTGCTACAATATCCCTTTGTACTATATACAGAGAATTGTATATAAAGTAATAATGAGATGGTAGTACACACTGGGCAAACTCCACAAAATTAATCCTAGAATCCCAAATGTATGCTGGATATGCCAAAGTGATAGAGGAACACTCCATCATGTGGTTTGGTCATGCTCAAAACTATCCCAGTTTTGGGGTCTAGTGGAAGTGTTTCTAATTGGACAGCTAGCCCTAAACAGGTCTTACTTGGCTTATCAATTCCAGAGCTATCCAGACAAGAAAACAATTAGCCAATTTGACAGCAGCTTAATACAATGATATTGGAAGAATGTGATAGTCCCATCTGAATTAGATCCTGGAAACAGACTTTATCATTTCTGCACCATGGAATTTCTGACAGCTAAAAGGGCTCAGTATGGAAATTTGAAAACATATGCACACTAAAGAGATGTCTTGAAATTTCTTTTAATCACACGTTACATGTTTCTGGTGCTAGGTCCTTTATCAAATGTGAAAAGTACAATACACCCACCACATTATAAACCCAAACAAATAGGAAGGAGAAATCACTCTTCCCCCTCTAACCCCCGCCCCCCTCTAACAACAAGTCCAATGGTGGTGCTGTGATCGAAATGTCCATCAAAGTAAATCAAAGCAATTGGAAATCCATGTATTATGGTAAAAGTCGACTCAAAGGTGTCAGGTGGAAAAAATGTATAACAATACAAACATACATTCAAGGGATATATATACACATGTCACATGGTATAGCAAATAACAGCCTGCCATATAAAAAAAGTTAAAAGCATTGCCTGAAGCCTACTTAAAACATGATCAGGGTTCCCAGTACATGCGAAACATTAAGTAAGACCGTTTTCCAAAGTAAATATTTTCCTGCCACAAATAGTCAATAACACTATCCGTAACGGTAACTGTACCTTATCGATGTAATATGGCTAAAACATCTATACAAGTCTAGGCAGGCCATTATCTGTGGGGAAAGGAAAAATGGAGACAAATTTAGAACCACAATTAAATGTAACATTTTAAAGTCCATGAACCATTGAGTCCTTTTGGTACCAGTGTTTCTAGGAATCTAATCCAATGGCATTCCCTTTGGAGCAACATTTTCATTATATTCCCCCCTTGTCTCGGGGTGATTATGTGTATGTATAAAGTCATGGAAATGTCTTGATGCAGTGGTATCATAGTTGGTGCCTGGTTTATAGTTCCTTATGTCCCTTTTGTGTTCCTTTATGCGATCCTTTACCGCCCTTCTCATTTGACCTACATAACATATACCACAGGGGCACTTTATGAGATATATTACCTGTTTGGTATTGCAAGTCGCATAGTTTGTAAGCTTAATAGGAGGTTACAGTATTTGTGGATCAGCTCTGAGATGAATGGAGGAGCTGTATTGTATAGTGCTTTACAGGGTAAGCAGCACGAAATTAATCCTTTGCACGACGGGCAGCCAGTGGAGAGACTGAGAGGAGAGGCATTAGAAAAGGGAGAAGAGAAATGAATGAGCCGGGCAGCTGCATTTAGGATGGATTGAAGTGGCCCGAGGTGTTTGTTTGGTAAAACACACAGGAGTGAATCGCAGTAGTCAAGCCAGGATATGAAAAGGGCATCGACTAGGATTTTGATAGTGTCATGTGAGAGGAAGGTATAAAGGTGATGCTTCGGAGTTGGAGCCAGCAGGAGTTTGCAAACTAGTTGACATGAGGTTTGAAGGAAAGTCGTATTCCCTGGCCATGGACATGAGGAGATAAGCATAGCAGTGTGTTGTTAATATTAATAGTGAGACTAGGGAGGTGAACAGATCAGTTTGAGTAAGTGGGTGGACATGAAGGCAGAAATAGTACTAAAGCAGTTAGGGATGTCAGTGTGGGCAGATCTGGGGCAGAGGAGTAAATTTGGGTATCATCACTGTACACGTGATACTGGAATCCAAATTTACAGGTCAGTGTGTTCTGAACATGGCATTTTATATATACAGGCCAGTTTGTGCTGGACATGGCATTTTATATATACACGTCAGTGTGTGATGGACATGGCATTTTATATATACAGAACAGTGTGTGCTGTTGGACATGGCATTTTCTATTTACAGGTCAGTGTGTGCTGCTTGACATGGGACATATATACCATAATAATGTGTCAATGGTTTTACCAGTGTCTGTGTGTCAACCATTTATCAGAGTTTGTTTCAATTATGTAGTAAAAAGTAGAGTACTGTGATACTTTTAATGGACTAACAGTTTATTTTAGTAGACAAGCTTTTGACGGATCTACCCCCTTCCTCAGGTCAGAGCAGTACTGATTGAAACAAAGGTTAACAGAAAGTAAAAAGCTAATTACATAAGATAACAAGATAATAACCCCCCCCCAGTGGGTAATAAAATAGAGAGATAACAGCATACTAGGGTGGGCAACCAAATGGAAAGGAGAGAGGTAGCAGGGGGGAAGATGAGAGAAAAGCAGACACTGAGAATATGCACATATTGTGTACCATCCACATATTGTTCTACATACAAATATATCAACAGTTATAGTGGGCTAGGAATCCCAAGTCTAGGTTTAACCCATTGTTTTTGGAGTCAAATAAAAGAATCATTTTGGCTTCAAATGTTTTTCTATCTTGGTTGCTGCTAAACTGTCCTTCAAAATCCGCACTTGGAGGTGGGCATACGCCCACCCCGCCCACAACCCCCCGCGGCGGCGCGGAGACCACCCTCCGCCGCTTCCCAGCAGCCCCTCCCAACCCCTTCCCCGCTTGCGGCAATCTTGGAACAGGAGGCTAGGAGGGGCTGCCAGGAAGGGGCCGCAAGCAGGTGGTCGCGACCACCCGCCGCGCACCCCCTACCAGCAACCCCTCCAAGCCCCCTGCCCAGGCCAGTCCCGGGGAGGGGAAGGGAGGGAGCCGCTGGGAGGGGTGGAGGCACCCTCCAGCGGGGCCCTGAGAAGGGCCTTTTGGGGCTTAAGGGGTCCCGCAGCGCGAACCCCTGCTGGGAAGCGGCGGCAGGTGGTCGCCGCTGCGGGGGGTTGTGGGCGGGGTGGGCGTGTCTCCCGGGGTCACACCCGCCACGGGTTGCCTGCCCATCCCTGCCGCGGGGAGGCTAGTATCGACTGTTTTCGCCACCTTCAAGGTGGCGAAGTAAAACAGCCGATACTAGCACTGCGAAACACATACCGCCGCTTTATAAATAGAAGCGGCGGTAACAGGTAAGTATCGCTGCAAAGGGTTAACGCTTCGTTAACTTTTCGCGGCCGTTTTCGGACATTTATAAATCGCGTTAAACGCGATTTATGCGTTAATGTCAGGGAAAACGTCCGCGAAAACTTAACGAAGCTTTATAAATATGCCCCATAGTGTCCATTTATATATACGGGGAGATTCAATACAGGCAGCGGCGTTACTTACCTTAGCCCGATCCAGCGATACAATATCTGACGTAAACGAGATTATGTCAGGTATTACATCGCGGGATCGGGCTAAGGTAAGAGCGTGGGTTTAACTGCTCCCACATACTAGTGTTAAGTTTGGCGCTACCAAGTAGCGCAAAACCTAACGCTTCGGTTTTTGGATCTATAGCACGGCGCTATTTCCAAAAACATTTGGAAATGGCGCTATGCTCTAAAATCCGTCTAAAACCCACGTTAACCCGAAATGTCTTTGGGTTAACGTGGGTTTTAGACGGAAAAGCCCTATATTGAATCTCCCCGATAGTGTTTCAATTATAGCATCAGTGTGTGGGTGTCAACCATTTATCAGAGTCTGTTTCAATGATAGTATGTGGGTGCCAGCCACACACTGAGCTCCTTATCTGCCTGGTTTTCACAATGTAGTAACTACCACCAAGTGAGTACTACATTGCGGGAACCCAGGAAGAAGAGGAGTGTGGAGTGTAACGGGGAGATTCAATAAAAGTTCTTATTGTTAAAAATTGTGCTTACTTTGCCCCAACCAATCAGATGTTAGCTTTCAAATGTTAAATAACATTAGCACCATTTTTAACATAAGAACTTTTATTGAATCTCTTTGTTACACTCCATACTCCTCTTCTTCCTGGGTCCCCACAATGTAGTACTAACTTGGTGGTAGTTACTATATTGTGAAAACCAGGCAGATAAGGAGCTCGGAGGTGCTACACTGTAGCACAAAAAGAAAACGTTTTTTATTTCACATTGGCTGCCTGTGCCGTTAATAAATAATAACAAAGGCCCTGGGAAAATAGAGTTAAACCCATGCTAACATTAAATTACATCAGGAAGTGTGGGTTTAACGCCATTGTACCTCACAACACGTATTTTATCAGGACAAACAATCTTGACAAACACAAATGTTTGACTTGATACAGTAGTCCTGACTGTAGAAGGACTGAAGGCCAAATTAGATCGAGTGAACAAGCAAATCATTATAGAAAGGAGCGAATTGGAAAAAGAGCAGATCACTGCAATGGAAATCAAATACTCCCTGAATTAGATCACAGCCAAGCTCACATTGCTGAAGAATGAAAAGGAGAAATCTGACAGCCGCATCTATAGTACTTCTTAACTAAAAGCAGAAAAGCACTATTCCCTTATGATTATAGATCTTCAGCCCACTAAGAATCACCTTTAATTATTCACATTTTAAAAAAATCTGTGTCACCAAACAAGAAAAAGACAGAAATTATACTTATCGCTGAATGAAAGAAATCGCTTCACATTAAAATAATTCACTTTTCTTTTACGGACAAGAAAAGTCGGAAATTATTGGAAAAGACGTACAATTACAGAGAAAGAAGCATGATTTAAAAAAAAAAAAATGCAGAATGAGTTGCAGGAAAATGTCTAAACACAAAAATGCAGAATTTATTTATAAATGTGATGTGCATAAAAAAATATGAATAGATTTTTCTAGCTCTCAATGCATAAAAATATATATATGGTGTATGTGTGCTACTGTGAAATATTTTTTTTTGTAGGCTCATTGGCTGTTAAAAATAGATAAAAAAACAAAAACTTCTACCTGGATTCCTACATCCAGTTTAACAGTAGTAAAGATCCAATGTCAGCTGCTTGCAAATGGTGCTTGCAAAGGTTCCACTGTCCCAACCATTTGTATATGTGCACCTATAGTAAAGATTGTAATGATAGTAAAATTGGGGCACTGTTGGGCAAGATGGCAGATTACAGAAGGCTACTTACCATTGTCCTTTTCAGACTGCAACCATTAAGTGATCACAATTAAACCACAGTCTATTCCATACTACATGCTTTTAGTGCCGTCCATTTTTCCAATGCATTTTTTCAATGTAAAAGAGGGAATGACAAGCACCCTTTGATAAAAATATGCATTAAGATGTATGTTTTTACAATAATCCCTTCTTTTCAAAGACAACTAAAAATAAACTTATTTATTACCTGTCAATTAAAATTTTTGTTCTAATTATTTTTTTATACTCTTTATCTTTTAACTAATATTGACTGAATGCTTATTTTGCTAGGTTTCTCAGTGGCCGGTGACCAAACAAGGTCTTTTATATGATCGAAACTGGATGATAGTGAATGACAATGGTGTTTGCATTAGCCAAAAACAGGAGCCAAACTTATGCTTTGTATGCCCAACTATTGATCTCAAAGAGAACATTATGGAGGTTGAGGCAAAAGGTAAGAAACACACTAACAGGATTTCGAGCATGGGTTGAATGTTGAATTTTAATCTTAGTTTTTTTCTATTGCAATTACAATGTTCTGTTATAAGTATCTCATTATAAAGGCAAGATAGCTTTTAAGATATACTGTAGCTATATGATAAAGGCAACAAATGAACAGAGACTTCCAAAAAGATGATCATAAATCAACATAGCCATAGACCAGAAAATATCATTTTCTTTAAAGGTTTCAAGGGCAACAAAGCTATAAAACTGTTCTATAGTAAGATCAATTCTAGAGAACTTCTAATTTGATTTACTCTAATGTGTTTAGTGGTGGTATACCTATATACTAAGCCTTTTTTACATGGATTGATCTGCATTGATAGAGAATATTTAAATCATAAAGGAGGCCATACACAACCTGTAGGATAAAACTGGATTTGCCAAATATAGGCAAGTTGTGGGGACCAAAATGACCTACAATGTTGCTGACAAACTAGCAATGTTGTCACCGTGGTTCACCTTTATTGACGGGAAATCTCAATTGATGGGGAATCAGTTGTTTTTTGATTGCTTTTCCCAAAGTAGAGGGATCAATGTGATTGGCCTCGTGTATAACAGATCTCCTTCCCGTCGGCCTTGGGATTGCTCGGATCTGCCTGAACATTTGCCTTGGCCAGCTCCCTTTCCTAAAGAATAGAAAGATTGCTGTGCTGAAGGAAATGTGCAGTCCCGAACGTTCTCCTTATACTTTATATAGGGAGAATGCTCGGGACTGTGTATAGGGGATCTTTAAAAAACAACAGACAGAATCTTAATATGTGTGTTAGCGAACAAGCAGAATATCTAAAATGCACAGCTTAAGTGTATGTATTAACACTTAAGGTAAACACATTGAACTTAGCTTATCTGTTGAGCAGAGTAGAGCTATGGGTTCAATCACCCAATTAAGTAGCTGTCAACCTTATCTGGGGGGACCCTATGTTCTTTTAATTATGAATACAATTACACCTTACAAATATTATTCTCTGTTGTTTACAAATACTTAAAGGGGAACTAAAATCTCCAGACAACATTGTCCCAATAGTCAGGGCACATTGACAACGATACAACAATCTGTGTCTCACTTTCTCCTTTTTGCTGTGGCTGCTGGGTGATTTATGAAATGAATTTATGTGTACTAGGGGTCATCTCCCATATTCCACCTTAGCCGGGTAACATCTTGTTAAGTGTACACTGTGCCTTGCTTCTAGAAGCCGACAGCAGATTATGTTACAGCTCAGAGATCCTCCCTGTCCCTAACACAGAACAAGGATTTCAGAGTAAGTGTTTTTGTAAACATATTTAAATGCTTCTGTCCCTAACAATGCTGTATTTATTTGTTTTTCATACAAAAAAGAAAAGTAGTCTTTGCAGTGTGCATGCATGTAAGAAACAGAATATTAACATTTCAGCAAGAATTAAAAGTATGTCTGGGGATTTCAACCAGGACCTGATTGGCTGTGTGTTTCTAAAAATGTAGTATTTGTATGCTGAGCTACCACAAAGAAAATGGGTACATTTGAAAACTTCATCCTCTGCTATAAACAGGAGCAAAAAACCCCCAACAAAGAACAGCCAATAAGCGATTTACTGGCAAGAACATAGAAGCCTTCTTAGTTATCACTCTGTGGTACCTTATTATTGTGGATAATTGTGGATTGAGGCTTCTGTGGCTGCTATAATATCCACCACAGGGATGGCTTTAGGAGTGATGGCAAATTTTAAGCCCTTAGCCAGGACTTCCATTTCTGGCTAACACCTTTTAGCCTCAATGCATCCACACCTTGCACTCAGAAGGTCCCTAACACCTGGCTGTCATAAGCTAATTGGGAATATCCATGGGTACTTATTTGCCAACAGATTCTTTTACAAGTCATTCTGAATTGAGAAAGCCAGTCGGACGACTATCATAGTTTGATATGTGCTTCCAAAAAACAGGGGCATATTAATAGAACATGGCTAACTCCCCCTGGTATGTACCGGTGTGGAGTTAGAAATTGTAGGACAGGCCATACTTTCTCATCTACCTCTACAGGTAAGACCTATAACAATAGTTTTTTTTTGCCAGTTGTGGCATTTAAAGATTTATATATTTATTGGAATGCAAGGTTTGTCACATTCAATACTGTATGTTGGACGAACAAGGCATAGTCTGAGGAGTTTCATTGGTGAACATATTAGAACTATTGAATGCTCCGATCCTTTTACCCCAGTGGGTAAACACTTCACTACTTGTCAAGTAAATAGTGTGCCTGACTTAAGTGTTAAAGTTATAGAAAAAGTTACATTACCTTCCAGAGTGAGTGACTGGATCAGAATATTAGATACCAGGGAGATACACTGGATAGATCATCTTGACACCAAGATGGGACACCAAGTGGCAGATGGGAAATTTCCCTTTTTATTTAAGTACATATGATATACTGTTGTTTTTAATGTCAAAGTAACATGCATACTTTCTTAAGCAATATTGTTATTTGAGTGCTCTGTTACTTTAAGAATTTTGGGGGGGTGACATTCCAACCGCCCATGTTGAAGGGTGCATGCCTGAAACACGTCAGGCAGCTGTAGCCTGGTATGTCCTGTGTTTTATATATGTCCGAATAAAGTACAGACTTTTAACTGGATTGGAAGGTGCAAAACTCTTTGCTTTTTCTTTTGCTTTTCTTTGTTGCGGAAGGAGCACGGAGCTCTGTTCCGGCACTTCCTTCCTCTTGCCCAGTGTGGATGTCTCTCGAGAGCTGAGACTGAGGCAGTAATCAAGTGTGGTTGATTTTGGGAGCCGAGAGGATTGACGTGACTCTGCATGCCACGTGTCTTCTGTTTGCCTGGAGCGGTCCCTTCTGTTGTTTTAATGAAATGCAACAACCCAACCACCACGCAACGCACTCCCCTTTTTAGTGGTATACAGGAAAAACTGATTGGTACTGAGAGATGCTTTTTGAAATGTTTGCACACTTTACTGATACTAAAAATTAAATTTGGCCTCTTTTTGGTACCTCTGCATAATTTTCCAATATATGCTTGGTTTCCCTTGAAATCAGTGGAATAATAATCTGCGTTTACTTTGCGGATACCACAGGGGACATTAGGCAGAAGACACATTCTTTTGCTAATCATAGCTTTATTGTAGGAAAACAAAAAAAGTGTGTATCACTTTAAGGGTGTGTATCACTCTTCAGATCATCTTGGGGAATGAATACGGGCATTAATGCCTGTTTTATAAGTTGAAATCCGATTGGAATAAACATTGATCTCTCCCCCCCGTTTTTTTCCCTAAGTCTTTGCTACGTAGAATGTGAATGGAACTCTGAGGAACATTCATAAATAGTATAGTAAACTGTCACACACTGACAGCTTACTATAGCATGTACTGCACTGCGAGCTGAATGGAGATCGCAATGCAGTACCCCAACCCCAACTACGCCACCAGGGGCAGCAGGGGGAAGCATAAGGAAAGACCCCGTGAAGGAAGAAATCTTGTGATGTCACTGGGGCCTCCCTTACCAGCAATATCCATTCATCTTCGTGGGACAAGTTCTGTGGCACTTTGGTACTTTTATATTCAGAACGTATATATAAGTTCTGTGGCATTTAAAGGTTTAAATGATAATATAGTTTACTTAACTTGCCCCAAGCCACTTGTGTTTAATGGTCCAGCCCAGGGTATGGGTCTATTAATTCTCTGTGGCTGGAGCTAATTAAAAGGCAGGTATAGCATATTTTGACAGTGGGAGAGTCTAAAAAGGCAAGGAGCAGGCAGACTGGGTACGACCTGTTAATTCACCAACGAGAGATAAAGAGCTTTGTATTAGTACAAGATTGTGATTTACTTGGTAGCGTTCCACTAGTGAGGGACACTTATTTTGTATTAGTAAGGCCAATGTGGCGAAGGATTTATTTTGTGAATAAACCTGACTGAGATCAGTTTGAAACTCTTTTTTTGTTTCTGTGTGTTAAACTGTACCCAAAAGCTGTCTTACCTTGGAGACCATGGTCCATGCTGCCTGAAAACGTTATTTATTGTTGATATGGGTGATAATTAGAAACTTTATTTTACCTCCTATACTGTATGATTGAAGGGCATCTATAGTGAAATTTATACAATGCTCTAATCCAGACAAAAAAAAGGTTAGTGTATGCTGCCTTATTCCCACCTTCCTCCGTGGCTCCGTGTTTGCACACACTCTCATTTACTGCAGAGCTCCCCACTCCCCCTCCCCTCTTTGGTTATTCCCCTGTTCATGTAATCCGTCAGTAAACCAAGCCTGCGCCTTTATCCTTCTACACTTCACTCAGTATGTAAACCTGTAGAGAGCAAATGTTCTGGAGATACTTTCTACATAAGGAGTGGGTGAGTTAGGAGAGTCCTGCCTTATCACTGCAGACCAATCTCCCTTTGACAGGCAATACATTGGTGAAAGCTTGCTTCATTCTCCCTTCTGTTTCTAACCCAGCGTTTGCCAAGCACTTAAGTGAGCAGGAAGGAGTCATTGGGAGACTTGCTGTAAAATTTGTGTGAGCCTACACACTCTACCGGCATGCTATAAGGTGGCGTATTGGCATATTAAAATCTTGACTTCTTTTAACAGAGGAGGAAACTGAAGACAATAAAGGTATTCTGGGGGTTGGGGGGAATTATAGAACACCCCTTTAAACATGCCCTTTAAATACTTAAGTTTAAGTAATTCCCTAACATTGTGCACAAGAACCCCACTATAAGTTTAAAAAGCTAGCCCTTATACTTTTAATAATTTGAATACTGATCATAATATTGATCTATATTACTGGTCCACTTCCTGTTTGTTCTTCTGCTACAGCTCCTTTAGCACTCAAGGTTATCAGAATGGCCAATATTATAAAAGGTAATATAACTTAAAAATTACATTTTTACATCTTGGTAACTAATGAAAGCTTATATTTAAAATCCCTTTTTACTCTATGGTATTTTGGGTCATTTACCAAAGCAAACAGGAATTTAATTAATGGAGGGGAGATAGCTGTGTTATTCAGCTCTTAATGTCTAAAACAACATTTTTATAATAAGGTCCAGCAAACCTACTTGCATGACTTACAAATGTTCAATATGTAAGTATATAAGTGAAAATGCTTCTGCTGAACATAAGAAGAAAGGAATGTTTGGATATCAACGGATGTTACATTGGTAAAATCTGGGTCAGTGTGTGTTACTTTGGAGAACTTTGGCCTCCACACAAGTGCCCACTATTAAAAAGAGCACTCACCATTTCCAGGAGCAGGCATCTAGCTAAGGGGTGGTATTTCCTGCTTGGTGACCAGCACTTTTGTCCCCTTACCGCTGACTTGATTATACCCACTTGTATCCTACTGCTGGGGCAGAGCATCATCAGCTGCATCATAAGCCCCTGAAATTATTTAGTTTTTATAGCTATCCATAAGCCTGAAAAGGAAATCTTTTTATCTCCCTTAGGCCTAATATTCACTAAAAGGAATAGGGTGTGGGCTCTATAATCCAGTTTAACATATCCAACAAAACATCTCAATCCCCCATCTGAGGAGCAGTCCACATGTCCATATACTGTATATCAGGGGTGTGCAATTAAATTTCACAGGGTCCAATTGAGAAACTTGTACCGTCTTGAAGGGCTAGATCAATGGGTTCAACTCAATTCTCATTATAGAGGCTGCAAAGCTGGATTATATAAAAAGATTGAATTAATATACTTGGTTCACTGGATGTTTGTTTTTTTTTATTACTAGTTGCAATTTTTAATAGAAGGTGTGTAATATTTTAGATCCATTCCGTCAAATTCGATTAATCTTTTGTATAAAATAAACTTAATAAAAATAAATCAATTATCCAGCCTAAGACAATCAATGAATATTAAGTTCTGTCTGGGTACAGATCTAGTATTAAGGGACCAGACATGGGCAGCCAAGGGGCACATGTGGCCCCTGGGCCTTACTTTGCCCAAGTCCTGCTGTATATACTTGAGTATATAAGGTTTTCTGGCTTTAAAAATAGCGTGAAAATGAACCTTGGCTTATACTCGGGTCACCCACCTCTCACTCTGCAATCCGGCTTCTGCTCGCTCCGCATCCACAGTTTTGCCGGCTGACATCACTACTCGGCTCCTGTGTCACTTCCCGGCATCGAATGGTGATGTCAGGCAGCAGATCACTGGATGCGGAACGAGCGGCAGACGGATTGCTGGATTAAAGATTCCAGATACTGTGTTAGGGCTAGGCCACACTAGCGCGTTTTCGCACATTAGGGTTTTGCGCTCGCGTTTGTGCCCACGATTTTAGCTTACATGAAAATCGTGGGAACACGAATGTTCCTGCAATTTCCGATGTGCATGCGATTGCGCGTCCGTTTGCGTTTTGCGGCAAGCATTTTTTTCGCACAATTTCTTGCGTTTTCTTTTTTCTTGTGTGTGTTCTATAGCCATGTCAGAAATGGAAACAATTATCTAGGAGGTAGGTAGCAAAGGAAATAACTTAATGTATAATTTTTCTTGTGCTTTATTTTTAATGTAATCAGAATAATTCCAATTCACAAAATTGGGAGGGCTGGCCTTAGGGTGCTTGTCACTGCAGATGTTTGGAAACTACAACTCACAGCAAATAAAGCATGCTTGGAGTGCCATTTGGAGGCCAAGGAATTGGAGGTTACTGTATGGGATTACTGTCCATTTAAAGGGAAACTAATGCCTCAAAACAATACAGAATCAGGAGGATGGTATCTTGTTGAAAAGATTGCCTTCTGATTCTGTATTGTTTTGAGGCTTTAGGTGCCCTTTAAATGGACAGCAGAATTCCCAGTAGTCCCATAAAGTAATAGCCATACTGGATTTGGCTATTTCTGTATGGGAATTCTGCTGTCCATTTAAAGGGCAACTAAAGCCTTAGAATCAGAAGGCAGTAGTAATTTCTACCCTCGACTTCTACTCGAGTCAATCAGTTTTTACTAATTTTTTATTTAAAAATCAGTACCTTGACTTATATTTGGATTGACTTATATTCGAGTATATACGGTTCATTAACAAACAAAGCTAGATAGGGACAATAACTACAGTCTCAGCTGTGACACGGTATATTTAATGTAACAAATTCACATAATCCTGCACAACATGTTTCAGGCAGCAAGTGCCCTTTCTCGAGTGCAAAAGATGCCTAATATTCCCTTATATTGACTGGCCAGCCAAAATAATCACCCGTTGTAAAGTGAGGTGTGTTGAAGGGACACCCAGAAATGACTCGGTGCAAGTACACTAAAAATGTTTGGTATTGTGCAATTACAGTATAACAGTTCAGTAATAGAAATACAAGTTTAAACAACTGTCTTGAGTGTTCCAACCAGTACAGTACAGGCAAAAGGAATATAATAATAAATATAGCCAAAGGCAAATACACTATAATATTATTAAACATTGTCTATGTATTTACATGCCCACACACTTACATGAATCCAAATTTCACTACCCATTTAAGTAGAATATAAACATCTGGTGTTGTTTAACTATAATAGAATGCTCAGTCCAATTCAGTAGTACATACACCGTCAAATAATGATCTCCAGTAATAATATTTATAAAGACTGTACATATACCCACATAAATAGTCATATAACCCTCCACACAAGTCCAAATGTGCCCATACGGAATTAGCAGTATATTAATTCAGTAATACAAACCCAAGCAAAATAAGTATCTCCAATAATAATATTTATAGAGACTGTACACATACCCACATAACACCCCCCCTTTTATATATATATTGTATCTGTCCATATGTAAGGGTCTTTTGGGTTTTTTGGTGCTGTGCAACTATAAGAGGATACCAATTCAGTAGTACTGTGCACACTAATGCAACCAGGATTTCTAGGATTTTTGTTTTAGACTTTTTTGTACAGATGTAAATTTAACAGAGGAGGGGGAGGATTTGCCTTTCTTTTTTATTATTCAACAAAACCCTGACATTTGGGTGTGTTGAGTTTTTATATCCCTTGAACCCACCTTGGCAATTTTAAATTTTGCCACAATCCCCCAAAACACCTCACCCACCCCCCCCGCTATAACTTAAGATTCACAGCAGCTTTTTACTTCAACTTTGGCTTGTTTGTAAAGTATGACAGAGTTTTTCTTCAATGATCCTTGTATTGAGTCACTTGAATGCAGACTACAGTTCCCCTTTAAGTGTTTGCTTCATTTTAAGTATTTCAATGGTTCAGAAGTAGGAATGGAAAACAAGAACAAAAAACTGCCCACATGTTTTAACATTTTTTTACAATAGCATATCATGCAGTCTAAAAGATGAGGCCTTAGTTTTAATTATTACTGGTCTCAATGGCATAGCTACCGTCCCTGCAACTCCCAGAAGGGGGGGGCAGTAGGAGGGTCCGGCACAAGCCTGTTACCTGTTTAAAAACAGCTGATCACGCGTATGAATAAAACATATGAACGATCACCTGTTTAAAAGAACATAAAGTTTGGGTCCATTTGATTGTGGATTGGGTTGGGTGACTGGTCTTACAGGTTTTTTTTACATTAAATCCATTATTATCAATCAATTAACTGGCTGCTAAGGATAATTACAGGTCTAAAAAAATAACAATTTTACACTTATGTAGAAAAACAACTTTTAGTGGGGTTGAAGCTTAAAAAAAAAAAAAAAAAAAGCTGCATGGGGCATTAAAATAAACTAGTAGAGAATCTTGGCATATTGATAAAGTGTCTGTGATTGGCAATAGCAACATCTATGTTTTATATAGTTTCTCAAGGGCATTTTTTAATAACCTTAATTTTAAAAATGTTCCGTGTGTAAAAAGTCCTTTAATTAAACTTACATGAACAGGTATACGTTTAAGGCAATAATAATTTTATTAATCATTAGTTTGCATTCAAGACATACAAATACTGCCAAGAATGAATCCTTTATTTTCTTTGGTGCTGTTTATATTCAGTCTAGCGATTCCACCATCATAAAACAAAAATGTTGTAATATAGAGAATAGCTGTCATTATTGCATTTATGGCCTTTAAGGCCATTCTCTATAGAATTTCTTTCTACAGAGGGAGAGACAAGGTCAAAATTAAATAGCAGGAGTTCTGCAAATCCAGCTAAATTCTTGTTCAAGTCTCTTTACCCCTTTGGTGATTTGTTAATGTTCCGCATTTCTATGAATATGTTCGCCCTTCAACTGCTGTAAAATCTATTTATATTAAAAGTTTGTCATTGACAAATGTCAAAAAATGCCTCTTGAAATAATTGAAGAAAATTTGCAGATTTCTGTGTTTAATATGAGCATATATATATGAAAAATCTGCAGGGTTATTCAATAAAATTTCTTATTGTTAAAAATGGTGCTAATTTTGCCCCAACCAATCCAATATTAGCTTTTAAATGTTAAATAAGATCTGATTGGTTGGGGCAAAATTAGCACCATTTTTTTAACAAGAACTTTTATTGAATCTCCCAGCTGGTCTTAAAGGGCATGTACACCCCTGTAGCAAACATTTGGGGTATAATAGTATTCCTTCCCCCAGCCCCAACCGCCATAAAATTATTTTAAGGAAGTCCCCCAATCATTACTTACCTAATCTCTTTCCCCCGCCGCAGTGTCCCGGCCCTCTGCTTGCATGGAACTGCAAGAAGGGGGCGGGACTGGCAGCCGCGTCCGTGATTGGCTGAGAGGCAGCCAATCACGGACACGGCTGCTTAGAACAGCGGGGGAGAGAGATAAGGTAAGTAGAGATCGGGGGACTTTCTTGAAATTCTTTTATAGCGGTTGGGGCTGGAGGAAGGAATACTATTATGTCGCAAAGGGGTTTTAAGGTAGGGGGAGGGCTTGCAAAACGGGAGGGAGAGGGAGGGGGAGAAGGGTTGAACTGCGCATGCACAACTTCTCTAGGAGGGGAGACAGGAGGTAGAGTCCTATATGGACTCTGCTATCCTCCTGCTGGGCAGTTTTTGGGACTCATGGGAGGACTACAGGAGAACCATTTGGAGCTGGGATGTAAGGTAAGGATTTTTATGCACTGCACAGTAAGGCCAGTAGTGGGGGGGGAATTATAGTTTTGGGGTGGACATGCCCTTTAAGTTATATATATAATCAATATGGGAATTAATAGTCCTTGATATTTTTGCAAATGTGTCAGAAAAAATAAAATAGTGAATTGTGTGCAATGGATGGTGGGGAAGCTGAGGTTTTGCTGGGGTGTATGTGGTGTATATATATTATAAAATAAATAATTATAAATAAAACATGCTCCTGGTGCTGGTCCATGGTCCAACAGAGAATGCCTGTGTAACTCAAGTATGAGACCACACACAGGATATCTGCTTCAAATATTTTGTAGTTTAATAGCACACACTGTAGGTAATGCACAATGTTTTGGAGGTGACAATTCCCCTTCCTCAGATACACATATGGCTATCACTAATTCTAATTGCATTATTAATTGCATATAGCTTATATATAATTAATATAGATCGAAACCCTATTAAATCCACTTGGGGATAAGCTTTTTAATTGGTGGATCCACCATACCTCCCTTCTCTTTAGCTGGTTACGACCTCTCCCTCTACTTGATGGTAATATCAACCCTAAATTTCAACTCATTCTTTGTATGCCCAGTCTCTACTGGGCACTGGGAATTGTATAAAGTATTTAGAGGTTGAATAAAGACATACGTCCATCCAGTCCAACCCATCTAGCAATATCCTCATTTCCTGCCTAACTGTTGATCCAGAGGAAGGCAAAAAAAAAACCCACCAAATTTATGAAGGGGAAAAAAATTCCTTCCTGACTCCAAATGGCAATTGGAAATTTCCCTGCATCAACTCTACTTTATGTATCAATACCAGTAACTTGCAACATTCCTTGTTTGCAGAAACTTATCCAGCTTTTTTTTTTAAACTGACCAATGAACCTGCCATAACAAAGTCCACTGGAAGACAATTCCATAGCTTTCATAGCATAGCTTCACAGTGAAAAACCCTTTCCGAACTTGAAGCCTAAACCTTTTTTCTTCAAGTCTTAAGGGATGGCCATGTGTCCTCTGACATGCTCTATTGGTGAACAATGCCCCAGATAGTTTATTGTATGGCCCGTTAATGTATTTATACACAGTAATCATATCCCCACGCAAGCGCCTTTTCTCCAGCTTACATTATTGTAACTTTTCCAGTCTCTCTTCATATTCAAGCTCCCCCAATCCACTTATTAATTTAGTTGCCCTTCTCTGAACCCTTTCCATTTCAAAGATGTCCTTTTTGTTTATCTTTTTTATGTATGCTTGAGTGATGTTGTTATATACACAATTTCACTACATAGTTTCATATCGTTTTCGGATTCCCAGATCTCGGGAAAATCCCGAAGATCCGAAAACGGAATGAATTTTCGAATGTACAGAGCTATTTTCGCTACTTTTCGAAAGTATCTTCGAACATTCGAAAATATGATTGGAGACCACTTTCGAGTTTCCGATCATATTTTCAAAGGTTTTTGAACGTTTGAGGCTATTTTCGATAATTTACGAAAATATCATCGAACGTTCGATTTTTCAAAAATACGATCGGAAACTCGAAAGCGGTCTCCGATTGTATTTTCGAGGATTTTCGAACGTTAGAAGATATTTTCAAAAATTATCGCAAATAGCTCCGGACATTTGAAAATTTTCGAAAATATGTTCCGAAGTTTATGTCGGACCCGGATCCCATCTCTACTTCTGTGTGATAGGGTGTTCAAAAGTTGACCCCTTGTGGACAAATTCACATTGGGTACATGCCCATCCTCTTCTTGCCTAGAAACATCCCTTTCTGGATGTTTTTCTATATATAAAGCGGTTACATATTGAAAACCCTTTTCTATATGATTTAAGTGGAGGAGTCCTAAATTCCTCAACATGTGCTAATTCTTATGTACAACATCACCACTTATATGCTGCCATTAGCATTATCCATAATTAAGGGTATTATTTTTATTATTATTGTGGATTTATATAGTGCCAACATCTTCCAAAGCGCTTTACAGTTACATGTATACTTTCACATCAGGCGCTGTCTCGAATAGCTTACAATCTTCAGCACATTTATTTGACACATACAAACTAAAAGCATGTCTTTATGATTATGGGAGAGACCGGAGTGCCCAGAGGAAACCCTCGAAAGCACGGGGAGAACATACAAACTCCTTGAAGATGTCTCCAAGGGTGGATTTGAACTCAGGACCTCAGTGCTACAAGGCATCAGTCCTAACCACTAAGCCACCGTGCTAAGCCACTTTCCCTCTGATCTTCTTTCTAACCCCTTTTGCCTTATTCAAGGCTACATCTAAGACTGTGTGGATACTCTCTCTGTTGGAACTTTAAAAACATTTGTTTACGTTGTAAATCTTTTGTATCCTTGTCACTTAGTATTTTATTGACTCTCTTTGACTGATCGGAAAGGACTTTTTAACATGCGATAGATGAAAAATCCTATATGATCAGTCGGTTTGGTGAACAGTTCCATGTTAACTCGATTCTCGACCCTCACCCGCACATCCAAAAAACAGATTTCCAATCTATTAAATTGCTTGGGAAAGCATATATTATAATGTAAGCTATTCAATTGTTCATGAAATGAACAAAGTGATCCAAAGTCACCTCGCCATAAAGGCATTGGCATATGGCAGGGCATTGTTGGAACCCATTGAAGTACCGCACTTTTGCATATAATAGCATATTCAAATTAAATATAACTTTTACTCAGAATTAACTCCAAGCATCCCGTGAAAAAATTGATATGTTGTTCACTGTAAAACCCACAAAAAAATTCTTATGCCTACTGTAAATCGCACAGCAACCTGTGGCAAGATGCCACTCTGCGGTATGGAGGTATACAGTGACCATGCATCCATTGTCACTAAAAATGGTGCCATTCTTCAACCTCAACTCCAAATAACTTCTCCAAAAATGGAAAGTGTCTCTGATGTATGATGCACCATAAAGTAGCAATATGACTACACCAAAGTAGCAAGAATCCCACCCAGCATGGTAGCCATAGGACTGAACACAGAACCTATGCCAGCCACCATGGGTCTACCTGGAGGCTGTATGAGAATTTGGTGGGCACTGTATATGATACTGGCATTATGGGATGGGTAACCTTCAAATGTTTTTTTCAAATCATAAGAGATAACCTTCATACTGACCATCTGACAGGTCCCGGTGGGCTCTGTACGTTACGCGCATAGCATACAGAGTCCGTCAGGGCCTGTTAGAGGACGCGGTGGAGGAGCGAGAGATCAAGTAAGTTCCAAATCTTCTCTCCTGGCTCCTGCAGTATTATTGAAGAACGGGAGGTAAGACACAACTCCTTTATCTCCTGTTCTTCAAAAAAAACTGAATAGAAAAAAAACATTTTACCAGATACCCTTTAAGAGAAAGACTTGGGGCTTATGTACCTGAATCTCTGCTTACAAACAGTAAGAGTTGGTTAACCTGTTTGAAGAGTTACAGATCAAAGCTAGGGTATATTATGTGAATGTCTTACTTTTGGTTGTTACAATACAAAACAGAAGTGTGTTAGGCACTAGGCGCTAGACTGCATAAATATAAATAAAGCCACACAATCGTGGTTCACCCCCACTAATTTAATAAAGACTAGTTACAAATTGAAGAAAAAGTAGTGGGCATAAATGGGCAACACAACAGATGTGTGAAAAACAGTCCAATACTTTATTCCAATAAATCTGTCAACAGTGCATTCCTTATAAATTGCTTAGTAAAGAAAATTTAAAAACACATCCACCTGTAAAAACCTCATCACCTCATTATATATACCGGTATATATATGAAAGAGGAGGGGCATAGTTATGCCTTCTCCAACACACTACAGTATGTTAACATTACATAATCATAATGCTGTATATGCAGGTAAAACATATACATATAACATATCTCATATAACATAGATTACCAATCACCAACACGTAGACCACTCCTTAAATAAGGGGCCAAATAAGTATGGGGGTAAGACTAAGGGGTATCATATTAAAATTGTCCACAAACTTTTGGTTGTTGAATCCTCTGTGATGTGTTCTAAGTTTAAAATCCATTACTTCAATTGAACACTTATTCAAGATACAGATGAACTTGTTCTTGCTTGGTTGCTTTAAACCACTAGGCTTGTTATCGCATGGCCTCTTTAAGTCACTTGGCTTGTTACCATGTCATCATGTCACGTGTTGCGAGCATCATGTGAAACCCTGTGAAGCGTCCTTTGCGCACTATATTAACAATCACTCTCTTATGTTCACCCTTTAAGAAAGCCTGAGATTGTGACGAAATGCGTTGCAGAACCTTCTGTTTTTTGGATCTATTCCTACAGATGCCTTACCTTCACTATGCTGTACTAATAGGTTTTCCTCCATTGGTTACATTTGCTTGATGCGGATCAGTACCTAGGGACAGATGAGTATAAACTATACATCTACTTTGTATTTTGTTTATATGTTACCTAGGATGCAATAGGTTTTCCTGTGGGTTTGTACTTAGCGTTAGGTTTGGCTATGCTGTATGTATCTGTACATTATGTATTTTAAATGTTTTTAATTGTCCACATCTCCATTATTTGCTATGTAATTAATAAAGGGATTTTTACTTATATGCAATAATAAGTAGAATACACTTAATTATGGTTTATGCTAATGGAAGCAATATAATTTGTGATATTGTACATATATTGATATTGAAATTGAGTCAATCTTAAGCAGGATGAACAATGGTGTAGGTGCACTCTTACCCAACTGTAGGTGCAGACGCCTCTGTAGGTTCTTCCCTTAGGAACCAGTGGCTTCGCAGGAAAAAGAAAGTAGCTGAGGGTCGCACTCCAAATCATCAAGAAATTTTATTTCAAACCACACATATTCACGTCACAACTTTCGGGGGGATACCCCTTCTTCAGGTGATCAACCTGAAGAAGGGGGTATCCCCCCGAAACGTTGTGACGTGAATATGTGTGGTTTGAAATAAAAATTTCTTGATGATTTGGAGTGCGACCCTCAGCTACTTTCTTTTTCTTGAGTCAATCTTACCCTGAAATTGCGGAATCCAGGGCACCTCCACTTATATCATATAGAAAAGGGTTTTCAATAGGTAACAGCTCAGTAAAATCGACATACTGAGGGGAAAAGACACGGAAAGAGGTGTTTCTAGGCAAAAAGAAGATGGATATGTACTCATGCCTGCATTGTACCCAATGTGTATACAGGGCTGGATTTATACCTCAGGAGCCTGTAGGCCCAAAGAGCCTGGAGCCCTTAGCCCCACCCCCGTTTTCTCTTTTTGGGGAAAGAAAATAGACTATAAAAGGGTTGGATTGGTGGGTGGAAATTGAAAGACGTGCTTCCAACCTCAGGCCTCCCTAGGAATGTGCCTACTGTGCCTAATGGTAAATCTGGCCCTGTGTGAATTTGTCCACAAGGCGGCAAGTTTTGAACACCCTATCAAAGAGTACCGGAGTAGAAAATGTTGCAGGTGTGACATCAAAAAAGTGGTACACTCTATCAGGGAGATTCAATAAAAGTTCTTATCGTTTAAACCGGAAGTGTGCCACGTGCGTTCCACTGTTGGAACACACCCGGGAGAGATCACTGTAATATTTTATGAGAAGCATCTCTTGGCTTATTAATAAAGCCATTTGTGTACATTGATAGACTCTTTATACTTCTAAGGACACAGGTGAATTAGTCCTTAGTTTTGGGGATGTGATACTAATAGAACCAGGATTGGATAGGATTTCTTTATTTACATTTTCTCATTTCTTTTTAAAGGGTATCTCCACTGGTTTTTGTAAGTTTTTTAAATCCATTTCTATTGAAGAACGGGAGGTAAAGGAGCTGTGCCTTACCTTCTGTTCTTCAATAGAACACACAAGAGCCAGGAGAGAAGGTAAGAACTTACCCGCTCGCTCGCTCCCCCGGCGCTTGGTCTGACAGGTCCCGACGACCTTTCTTCTATGCGCATAGATCGCGCATGCGCATAGAAGACAAGGTCCGTCGGGACCTGTCAGACTACGCGCCGGGGGAGCGAGCGAGCGGGTAAGTTTCTTACCTTGTTTCCTGGCTCCTGTGTGTTCTATTGAAGAACGGAAAGTAAGGCACAGCTCCTTTACCTCCCGTTCTTCAATAGAAATGGATTCAAAAAACTTACAAAAACCAGTGGAGATACCCTTTAACTTTTCTTTTTTTTTATTGTACAAAGCCCTTAAATGTTATAGGGTGTGTATATATCATTATTTAGAGTATTTAATGGAAAGATACTTAAAAACAAGTAACATCCATTTCCTATTGGCAAATATAACTTATTCACACCATTGTGCTGCTGGTTGATCTGTAAATGGACAGAAAAACATTGCTGTGACTAAATGACCAATGTGATTGGTTCAAAAATATCTTGTAAATCACAAGGTAGAAATTAAGCTGTAGTGATTTTGTTATACATAATTGGGGATATGTAATAAGAGCTGCAGCACTCTATCCCTGTTTTAAAGTTATGCTAACAAAAGGTAAATGTGACTTTAAAGGTACATTAAACCTGTTTTATTAAGTACATGAAATCTGTATCTATTATTCACAGGGAGGTGAGAACGCATATTCCCACCTCCCTGTAAATAATAGAACGTCCAGGGAACAGTGCAACACTTACCTTACCGCGCTCTATCCGCAGCTCCTTCCCAGTTGACAGGCGCGCTTGTCCTGATCTTTTGTATTTGATAAAAAAGGAAAAGGAAATATTTTTAGAAAGAAAGAAGATTGTTAAAATTAGTTTATCATTGTTTACTCATGTTACTGATGCTGTAGCATTATTTGTTTAATTATATAACCAAGTAACAAACATTTTTAGTGAATGGTACATTTTATGTGACTTTTCCTCTATTTTTTTTTCCCCCTCCAACACTTGTTTAGTTGGTATTTGGCTCCACCTGCTGTAAAGAATACAATTTTACATAAACTGCACAAGGCTAAAGTACTGTAGCGTGTCATATGAAAGCTATCATTTTGTGTTATTAGCCTATCACTGTTTATTGCTTAATATAAACATCAGAAAATACTGGAATACTACAATTTCTTTAAAGCAAAGTAATATATCTGGTTAAATATCTATAGCAGCATTAATAACTGGGCACACATCATTCTCTAATAGAACAATTACATATGTTTTCCATTGCTGTGTATTACTGTGTTACAAGTCTCATTAGAATGGCATACTAAAGTGCAAGGGTAATAGTGAAACAGAGAGAATTTTTTAAGCCTGCTAGATTAAAGGAACACTAAACTTAAAAAAAAACAAGTATTTGGCATCCGTTTCTATTATTCATAGGGAGGTGAGAACACTTGTTCCCACCTCCCTGTGAATAATAGGACGCTTGGGGGACCTGGAACATACCTTACCGCACTCCACTCACAAGCCGCTCCTTCACTGACAGTCGATCTGTCCCGATCGCGTGCCCTATCTTTTGTATTGGCGCGCATGTGCCTAAGGGCATGCGACAGCTGTCAGAGTCAGCCTCATTTTAAAAAGCCAAAGGGCTGGGGGTAGTGAGAGAGCCTATTATATGGATCCAGTGTGTTAGAATGAGAAATGCAAAGTTTGCTAATGGTAATTGAAGTAAAAAAGGTTAGAAGTTAGGACCTTCCAGATTGGGGTTACCTTGATGTGGTTGGAATGCTTTTCATTCATGTGATTACAGTAATGTATACTAAAAACCCCTTTGTTTATAAAGTATGCCAGTGTACAGATAATATGAAAATTGTATGGGGCCTAGGAATTGATTATCTTTTCTTTGTTTGTATTAACACTTGCAGGGATATTTAATAAAAGTTCTTATTGTTTAAAATGGTGCTAATTTTGCCCCAACCAATCAGATCTTATTTAACCTTTGAAAGCTAACATCTGATTGGTTGGGGCAAAATTAGCACCATTTTTAAGGATAAGAACTTTTATTGAATAACCCTGTATATATTTCAAATAGCCTTGTGTGCATGTGCAGTTTCTGGATACACCTTGACAGTTCCCTTGTCAAGATTTCAAATTTAATTTTCTGTATTAGAAAATTCCCCTGCTATAAATGTAGACTGTGTATGTGCGACAATTATTGAAAAGTCAGTGACTAAAACTATGTAGGAAATTAGGCTTAAAACTTATTACATTCTCACCAGCTACTACTAATTGGAGTGGGGTTGTAAAGTGAAAGTGTTCTGAAAATGTTGTTTGTAGGCTCAGATAACTATTAGCTGCTGTCAATAATAGCAGCTATAAAGGCAGGCAATACAAAAAAAGGCAATATAATTAACTGTTATACTTTGCAATAAAAATATTAACATCAAGAACATAAATCAAAAGTCAACACTAAATCCCTTGATGGCAGGGACATAAGTATAAATCAGTGTTCCCCCCCAACCACATTGGTTACCACCCATTTGGACAAGAGAGAGCGAGAGGCAGACAAAGATTAATGAGACTGGGAGAGGCAGGCAGATAAAGATTGATGAGAGAGAGATAACCTGATTACATATGATCGGATTTTTAGGGCCGACCAACTGATATTTCCGCATATCGATCAGTTGGTCTGAAGAATCGGAGGTGTTTTTGCAGGATCAAATATGCCAGTAAATCACAGCCACAGTCTCCTATGGACCACACATAGAAGAATTTTCTTGTGCGCACCAGCCTAAAGAGAGAGAAGCAGACTGAATGTGAAAAATGATCAGATCTTCATCTAAGTCACAACAAGACAATCACGGTCTGCTTTAAACTAATACCACACAAATAATTAAATGTTTGCATGTTTTTATTGAACACACCATGTAAGTTTAAGTAGAACTAAAATTACAGGGTTATTTAATAAAAGTTCTTATCGTTTAACATGGTGCAAATTTTGCCCCAACCAATCAGATCTTATTTAACATTTGAAAGCTAACATCTGATTGGTTGGGGCAAAATTAGCACCATTTTAAACAATAAGAACTTTTATTGAATCTCCCTGTTAATGTTTTAAAATCCTAATATGAAAGCTTTTCTCCCCAGAACACATATACATTGTAAGATTGTTCTCTAGTAAGTTGCTTTTATTACATGTAAGTAATATATTCTGTAACAAGAAGGCTTCTATTTTGCCAGTACAACTCATAGCCCATGTAGTCTTCAAAGAGCCACACCCCTGACCACAGTATTCATTGTCTCTATGCAGATGTCTCCATACCAATATGGAAGTCCCTTATAAGACTTTGAAAGCTGCTTGTTACCCTGCAGTTTACTTATCAGCTAGTGTGAATTACACACTCTTGCATTTGCTGTAGAAAATCTATAGTACTCCACACAGCAGGTAAGGGGGCAAGTCCATTCACCTCTACCTATGCCTCCAACCTGATACAGGCATAAGAAATCGTTACAAAAAAATTGATAGAGGTAACACTTCAGGCAACAAGCAGGATATGCAACTGGCAACTTTGTTTAAAATAAAGTTGCCAGTTGCAGTTTCCTGCTTGTTGCCTGAAGTGTTACCTCTATCAATTTTTTTGTAATGATTGCATTTGCTGTAGTGGCTTACCTGTTGAAGAGCTTGTTTTTGAACACACAGGTCACAGATTAAAATCTCCAGACTTTTAATTTTTTGTTTCCGTTATGTTCCTAGCAAAAGATTCTACATGCAGTAGTGCTCCACATTATTCCCCAGACTTACTTTTACTGAAATGTTAATATTCTGTTTCTTACATCCATGCTACCTTAGAAATAAACTGCAAAGATTACTTCTTTTTAATGTATGCAAAGGATTATATTATTGTTAGGGACAGGAGCATTGAATGTGTTTGAAAAAACAAACTGAAATCCCTGTTCTGTGTCAGGGAGAGGAAGGATCTCTGTGCTGCAACTACTTGTTTTGATCTATTGAACACTACAAAGCATGTGAAGTGTACTGAGTACTGGATTTCACCCAGATAAGGTGGATTATGGGATCTGACCCCTAGTACTCATAAATCACCCAGCAGTCACAGCAAATATAGAGATGAAACACAGCTTGTTGCATGTTTCTGAATGTGCTCTATCTATTATGACAATGTTTTCTGGAAAATTAAGTTCCCCTTTAAGCTATATACAAAGTTTCAATAATAGGGTGGAGATACCATTTAATGATCTTCTCAGTCTTTGCCTCCAAAAATATAAGGAAGGATCTACAGGACAACAAAAACATAAATAATAAGTGTCATGGCAATTGGCAGCCATTACAATTTCACTTACAATGTGTTTTCTTATATACATAATTGTATATTAAGGGATGGATCCAATTGCAATACCACTGGTTGATGACAGCAGTGTGAAAGGGCGTATTTGTCAAAACAAAGTCTGTGGAGACAGGTAAGTGAAACATGAGTTTCAAATAAGAAGGAAAAGCTAGAGAGCGAACCTAAAATTTGTCTTTAAAGGACACACGTGGAAGGGAACACACCATGGTTTCATAGAGCCCCATTATCAAGAAGGACGAAAATATCGATCTGTCTATAACCAACTTTAGTCTGTGAGTTTTGTGTCGCTACCTCAACTGCAGGAGGCATTGTCAAACATTTGCTTGAAGAGTCAAAATATCCCAAAAAACTTCCCCTTAAGTCTATAATTCTGTAAGAGGCAGTAGCAAGTGTTGCTACATCTGACTTAAAGCTAATTAATTAGCTTTATAGGTTAAGTAAAAAAAGTGCTTTCAGCTCTCAGTCCCCCTGTCTCAGTTCAAATATATGACTTTCACATGTATGTCCCACAAAGTTCATCATTCACCCAGCATATACAAAAAGGAAGAGTAGGCTAGGCCCAGTCAGTTTGAGGACCAATAAACCCTCATAATAATGGTCTTGATATTTTACAATTATGTTAAATAAAAATAATGCTGCTTATGTAAAGTAATTTACAAGTGTTAATGATTATTTGTTTTTCGTTTTTTACAGAGTGCATACATACGACTGTGGGGACAAGATTGCTGATTGGCTTTCTAATTTCCTTAATCGCAAATGTCGTTTAATCAGACAGTCTTCAAGCTATAGTCGACAGGCAAATACACACAGGAAAGGTATGAATCACCTATGTTGATTAATACAGATAAAGGGTGCGCAATTTTATAGTGGAGAACAGTGGATTATACTCTTATATTCTTATATGAGACCCAACTGTATAATAATATCATTATAACAATTATACGATTATAACATTCAGGAAGTATACTGACCGTTTTGCCACTTGTTTCTGTACCCTCCTGGCTCTGCACTGATTTCTGCTGAACTCTTGTGCAAAGTAAATGTAAGTACAGACATACTTACATTTACTTTGCAGGTTGCGTGATATCTTCCGGCTGCTGATTTCCTGCTGCAGTATCTGTGTGTGTGTGTATGGGGGGGTGCGGTGTGGGGGGGGGTGTGAAGGCATAGGCAGTTTCTGTGTGTTTGTGTGTGTGGGGGGGAGGGCATGGGCAGTCTCTGTGTCTGTGTATGTGGGGGGGAAAAAGAGGGTGAAGGCATGGGGGAAGTGACTTGACTATGCGTCCAGGATCAGGGGGGGGGGTTAAGAGCAGCATTGTGACATTTGGGACAAAGATATATTCAGGTACAAGGGGTACATTATAAAAGATACTATATAATCTGAATCTCATAGAAAATTCAATTTAATCAATGTGCTAGTACGTAGTAGTGCAACAATTAGAAAAAAAACAGGTATAACATACATGCAGCTGGATTGGGTCAAACATAGGTGCATTGTGGTAAGAATGTATAGAATGTAGAATAGCTCAGTACCCATAATAAGATTCACGTGTATCTTGCTGCTGCTACTTGCCAGCCCACACCTGCATTGTCTTCTACAGTATATTTTAAAGCATCCTCTATTTTAAATTATGATGGTATTAGGAGTCACTTCAAAAATTGGGGTAAACAAGAGCCTTGTTTTCCCTCAACTTAGTGGGAAAAGCATCTCCACTAATATTATCTCGCCCTTTGCTATAAAAGTGTAGCCCTTGGCACTCAGTGCCCTCCTTGTCCAAGCAAATAGAGAGTGTGTAGTCTAAAGCCCTATTGCTAAAAGGCCAGCTGTGGGGTTAGTTAAAAGCACACTGATAACCAGAAAGCATGCATAATCCTGCCACGCTGTGGATCAAGTAACTGGGTCAACCAAACTCCTCAAGAAGTTAAGTAGTTCATTGGAGTGGCGCCTTGTGGCATAACCTCATTGGGGGTCCTGATTTTTAATTACCGGTAATGCACTTTTAATGTTTCACATTATTTTTTTCAGGCTCAGTGGATTCTTCTCTATCCTCCCTCTCATTAGTCAATGAAGCTCAGTACCTTCTAGTGAACACAGCGAGCATATTTTACCTGGGTCAGCAAATGCAATTAAGGTAAGAAACTAAAACACACAGACACTCACAACATATAAGTGTAATGTTGTGTTGCTTTGCTTGGATATTGTGATCAATTTAGTAGTTTGTCAATAATATAACTCTGATTTCTCAATATACTTTTTCTGTCATAAAAATTAAACCAAGCAGGTGACCCATGTGCTTATAAGAACAGAGTAGCTGGAACTGAATCGTGGCTACAATACGGTGAATACTAACAAATATATACTACTAGCAAAGTAATGGAACTCTATTTGGGAAACTAAGCAAACATGCAGTGTATGGTGTGATGAAGAAGGGTTTGGAGAGTGTTTGGTAATAGTGAGGTGAGATAGGAAGGGATAGCACAATAGAATACAGAGGAGGATGGACAAGAAAAGGATTATCATTAGGGGAAGACAGGAAAAGGAAGCAAAAAAAACAAAACAAGTTTTGCAGATGTAGGTCAAAAGGAATCACAGGAATCACAGCTAGGATTCATTCTTATTTATAATGCACTTGCTCAACCAAAAATAGCTGCATAATTGTTGGGACGGTGTTTTTTATAGAAACAAATCTAACCAGTTCTGCATTGGATTGTCACCTTTTATTACAGATTATCCATTGAAAAATTTAAATGGCTTCTACAATGTTCTGCTCAAATACTTTTAACAGCAAATGTTCAATTGGATTTATGAAACAAATGATATCATGTTAGCAGGAGTAGTTTATATTAACATTGTTTATGGATGTTCTAATACACCAACAGGGTTATTCAATAATAGTTCTTATTGTTAAAAATGGTGCTAATTTTGCCCCAACCAATCAGATGTTAGCTTTCAAATGTTAAATAAGATCTGATTGGTTGAGGGAAAATCAGCACCATTTTTAATGATAAGAAATGTTATTGAATCTCCCTGCAAGTGTAATATTTGTCACAAGCATGTTGCTAATCCCATTTAAATTACATTTTATGTGCCTAAGAAGCTTTAGCTTTTTGCTTAGTGAGCAAAGAAATTTTAGCTTGTCAATGATCCACATTTTTTTGACGTGTTGTAAATACATTTGTGTAAGACAATTCTGTTCAAGAGGAAAAAAGTTAATATTCAACAACTGAGTGATTGTATATGATTAATAACAAAATGTTTGTCGCATCTCTCTATTATAATATGCTGTTTCCTTTTGCTTAATATAAGTGAACTTCAAAATGAGGAGCTGACTCAGCGTTTTCGAGCCAACATAGTCGTCAGTGGGCAACAATCATTTGAAGAAGAAAATTGGGCAGAGGTTTTTATTGGGGGGTTGCATTTCAAGGTAGCGTATCAACAAGCCTGTTACCATGTTAATGATAGAAACAATATAGATACTTATACTGGGATGATCTGTAACACATCTGTACAGCATACAGTTATCTCCAACTACACATATTCTTTTTTATTTATTATTCTTATATATAAAAATGTAATGTACCAATGCAAAAAAGTGAAGGTGATTTAGGGGTTCATAATGAATTACAATTCTGCCAAGTGCTGCTTCTACTAGAACATAACTGTCTAACAAGCATCCCACTTGGGGAAAAATGCATCCTATGAGAAACAACTGGTTGTGGAACTATAGGAAGGAGTGGGAGGGTTATTGGCTGGCCAAGGGAGTCCGGCTTGGTATCAGAATCACATGGAGAAGCCTAGTTAGAAATTAAAGTGACGCTAATGCAGCCCTCAAAACCATGGAGATTGAGCACCCTTATATTACAAGAACTCTAACAGGTTGTATTTTGAAAATCCATAATATACACTATTTAATTCAGCTAAAAGTGGGCATTAAAGCAGTTTTAGTCTTCCCTTATGTCTAAAAGCGTAACCTCTTGTCCTTTGTGGGGGGGAAAACAGTGTTAATTGTCTGAAATTACCTCTAATTGTGCAGCAATATCCCCCCATAAATTCAATATTCCTCCTAATTGTCTGGTTGTATATCTCTGTACCCTTTCCAAGTTAGTAATATCCCTCCAAACTGATAGGTGCCCAAAACTGGACAGAATGTAATGGTTTATAGCTGTTCTTCTAGCTGGCACAGCCAGACTCAGTCTCTTTCATGGAAGAGACGTTTAGAATCCTTCATTTAGTCATCCAAAAATGTAAAGTAAAGATAACCAGGTAAGTGAATTAATATTTCAAATTTGCAGTGATTTTTGTTACAGTTTTCTGTAATTTGCTTTTTTCTAAAGGTTTTGGGCAAATGTACAAGATGCCAAGTAATTTGTATTGACCAACACACTGCAGAAAAGACTAAAGATGTATTCCGAACATTATCATCAAGTAGAGATGGGAAGGTTTGTGTATAATATATTTACCATTGTATAGTAGCAGTGTGTTCTCTACTGTATATCAAAAATACTTACTACAGAATATTAAAGTACAATAAAGATATTTTTATGTGAGATAAGCATTGCAAAGACTGTTATTTAATATGGCTATATGGCAACTTTTCTTTTGCGAATTTTAATCCATAAAGTAGTTTTTTCTGTATCACATCTCTTGTGCTGGTAAGTTTAGTTTTGTGAAACCTCTGCAGTGCCACAAGTCATGCCAAACTTTGTTACATTGGTTAGTGTGACTTTAAGTTTGGTTTTGGCCTAACGACTATTGGTGCATTGCCCACAGAGTGTGTGTACATGGTATGGAAGAAAAAGTAACATCATTGAAATGTATGACCAGCCCAAGCAGAATAAAAATAATATGCTTGTGGAACTGCAGCAGACTTCTCATTTTACCATGTCAAGGGTCTTTTTACATACACAGTGTACTGCAGTAGTCAATTACACCGATTAGCAAAGACATTACACCAATAATATATATTGTGGTGTTAACAGTAATGTTTTATTAATATTTTAAAAATATTTTCACCAGTATAACTTTTTTTAATTTTGTGTTTTAAAAATGTATATTGTGATAAAATTAAATGCAGTAAAACTGTAAACTACAGTACATTGATTACAATAAACACTGTATCTTGCAAAAATTGATTATAGATGTCCGTTAACTAAATACAAAACTAAAACCTCTAATAATGTAACATGGTCTACTACAACTACCAGGCTCCTAACAATATAGAGTACAGCCTTAAAGCGTCACTACACTCACTCAAACAACTTTAAATTATCTGAAGCTACGATTTGAGAAAAGTATACGGTAATGGTGGTACTCAAGTATTTACTGTATTTTGCTTGCTTTGTCATTACATTCTTTTATTCAATAAAAGTTCTTATCGTTTAAATTGGTGCTAATTTTGCCCTAACCAATCAGATCTTATTTAACATTTGAAAGCTAACATCTGATTGGTTGGGGGAAAATTATCACCATTTTAAACTATAAAAACTTTTATTGAATAACCCTGTTAATGTTTAGTGAGTGCTTCTAATTCCCCCACCCTCCTTTACTCACTGCCTTCTTGTAGTGTCTGCGACACTTACTGTATAAACTCTTTTCTTTTCTCTGCTGATTCTCTTAATTGTTGCAGAAAGTGTGCTGGCAGGAAGCCAAATATCCTAGTAAGAGGTCAGGAGAGGGTAACATATTACAATTTCTGCTTCGTGAGTTACAGGTCCTTTCCTGTAAATGCTGTGATTACAAATTATGATTTCTCAGGATCTACAGCTAAGATTTAAAATCTGAAAAAAGTTTTGGGGTAGTGGCTTGTTGAATATAAAGATTCAGGTATTTAATTTTGATAGACCTTTGTCTCCTATTTTCTCTGTAGACAACATTTGGCATGTATCTTCTTAATGCATCATGTATGCTGTATCCAGCTGTACTGAAAGTGGGATCCCCTGTATTTTTCTACTACAATCAAAGCAACTCTACAATTGAAAACACACAGAAATAATAAAATACTCCAAGACAAACTCTAAGGAATATATCCAGAAGCCATCAAACTTCAATGAACAGTTTTAAACTTGAAATTAACTATATTGACTGTGATGTTATTTCATAAAATAATTAAATATTCCTAAAATCATTAGTCACAATTTTAAAAGAATTCTGCATTTACATTGCTTTGAGGTTATTAAAAATATCAGGTGAATTACTTTAGGGACTATTTGATACATGTATGTCTCATTATATTTATCCTTAGATTAAAAATTGGCTTTAAAAGACATCCTAATTACTGTAAAAAAAAAAAAAAAGTGGTGGAAATGCTCCACATATATTTAAAAAAAATGCAGCAAAATGGATTTCACATATGGAATGCATTATAGCATTCCTACTTAACACAGCTGTTCGTATGTGGAAATGCACATTTTTTTACTATGCGTATTTATTTTGCGTGAATTAAGTGTGTTCCTTCAGAAAGCCAAAGATGGCCCAAAATTTGGTAGTGGAAAAATGTTCACCATTATAACTTTTTTTAATGTTGTGTTTTAAAAATATATATGATAAACTTTCAATGCAGCAAAACTTTATAAACTATAGCACACTGATTACAATAAACACTGTTTATTACATGAATTGATTTTAGATGTCCTTTGACTCATGGGACTGTTCTGTTTCGGGAACACAATTAGGGTTATTCAATAAAAGTTCTTATTGTTTAAAATGGTGCTAATTTTGTCCCAACCAATAAGATGTTAGCTTTCAAATGTTAAATGATATTGGTAATACTGGTAATATGTGAATATCTGCAGGGAGATGTAATACGCTACACTGTGAGGTCAAACAACGTTAACTCCAGGTTTTCCCGATGTAATATCCAGTTAATGATTGTATAACTCAATTTTTTTAGGGCCTGTGCCTTTTTTTCTATTAATGGCACAGACACCCAATGTAAAACAAAAAAAGTTCATTTTTGCGCTACATTGCAGTTAAAAAATGAACGCCTTCTCAATAAAGGCTTTACCTCTGTGCTACTTACCAGACTTGTTCCCATAATGCAGTGGGAGGCAATAATAATCCCTGCACTTACAGGGAGAGGCAATAATAATCCTGAAGTGAGTGTACTATCAGGTAATTGTGGATTTTAAACTCACTTTAAAGGGCCTGCATGAGCTCCAAAAATGCAATACACATTTTGGTCAACTTGTAAGCTAACATCTAATGCATTGGGGAGTTAACCTGATGCACACCTCGTTGCTTACCTGACCGCAATCCTGCGATGTACTAAATCTCTCCACATGTTAAGTGCATTGTGGGATCTCATCCAGGTTATCAGCTAAAACGTACTGGATCCCCCTTTATGTTTTATAAATAATGTAACTGCAAAATACTGAGTCAATAAAAATAAATGAATAAAAACAAAGGGATATATAAACTTTCTAACAATTGCTATAGAAATATTCTGAGGACTGGCGATACTGACAGCAATGTTTTGGGGGTTTTAGTATTTTCCTGACAATTTGCTACTGAAAACCTGTTACTGAAGCTTGAGACAAGGAATGAATAATGTAGCAAAACCACAAAAGCTCTTTCTGAACTAGTGACATCTATTGGAATCTTTACATAGAAAATTAAGATCAAAACTTTTTTCTATTCATCTACAGTTTTATCCTTTTGAACTGTAGAGTTCACATATCCACTGAAATCTGACAGATTAAAGGGGATCCACAGCTAAAACACAATTATAGACCAGAATGTTAATTAAAACTAGGGAAGCACTGTCAGTCACAATTTGGTTTAAGTTTTTTTTATTAAAAACCAAGTCTCTGCGTCATGATTTTGACATGAATTTAGGTTTAGAGCATCGAAATTCGAAAACTTCTCTATGATCTGCTAACAGCCGGCATCCCTAATTAGCGCAACATATTGGTTTTTCTTAGTGCTCTCCACCTAATGGAAGAAAGGAGCAATCAAATACATTTTTTTGTTTCCTTAAAGGCCGTGAAATCAGTGTTTTTTTGTGTACACTCTTAAGGTGTCTTAACATCGGGGGACGTGGCAAGATGGCGCTGTAGTCGGACGTGCAGGGAAGGAGCTCCACACTTAAACAGCATTTACCACCCTAAATGAGAGGAGAACCTAATGAGAAACGGCATTTACCATCCCAGAAGCCACGCTTCACCATATATGGCGGAAAAGCTAGCCAAGTTCCAAAGGATCCCTACACAAGATGGCGCCAATCAACTACGCGGCGCGAGAGCGGCGCAGACCCCGCAGCGAGGAGCGGGCCAAGATGACCCACAAACTGAACCGGTAGACATAGAAACATTACCTGAGCCTGAGCAAACACCGCCGCACCAACATGCTGAGCTGTTACAGGCCATACTTGATACCAAAGTTACACTAACTAACCTCATTGAAGAAATGAAAGTAGATGTAGGCCTCATCCGACAGGACATGCAGACCTTGCGACACAGGGTAAGCAACACAGAAGACCGTATCTCCCAGGTGGAGGACCAATTACCCAGCATGTCATCAGACCTTGACTCACTTAAGGCACAACTGCAAACTCCAAACTAAGGCGGACGATCTTGAAAACCGTTCCCGACGCCAAAACCTTAGATTTATTGGTATACCAGAAGGACTAGAGGGCACACAACCTGAAGTATTTCTGGAGCACTGGCTCAAAGAACAATTCTGCGACAATATGTCACCCATATTTACAATCGAGCGCGCCCACAGAATGCCCGCAAGACCCCTGCCACCCGGATCAAGGCCTAGGCCGCTGATAGCCCGGCTGCTGAACTGCAGGGACAGAGACCAAATCCTCCGATTGGCTAGAAACAAAGGAGAATTGCACTTGGAAAATACCTCTGTGTCAATATTCCCGGATTTCTCCTTGGAATTACAAAAAAGAAGAACAGCATATATGGAAGCCAAAAGACGCCTTAAAGCTGCAGGTAATTCCTACTCTATGATGTACCCAGCCAAGCTCCGAGTGCCCCATAATGGACGTACACATTTCTTCGACTCCACCTACCCTGCCCTGGAGTGGCTGGAAACTCTACCCCGCTGACGAGTCTGGTAAGAATACACACTGCTAAAACACCGATATAACTACCTACCCAAGAGATACACCAACCGCCACCCTATGTACCACACCTTCACCATATCCAGAAATCGAGCCCCGTTACTATGAGACCCCAACTCCTCAATCTCAAAATGTGAAAACCCCGCAATAAACTATTAACAATCTTACAAAAACAATGCAACATGACTGCCGGGCTTAGAAAAAAACGCAATAAACAAAAACAATGCAACATGACTGCCGGGCTTAGAAATGGGCATTACCAGAACCGTTCATTTAAAACAGAAGCTCTTGAACTTAACCCTTAAGCTGGGATACCCCCTACTTACACCCTACCTTGTCTCTGGACAACTATAAAATCGACTTGCAAAACAGTGCAACGGAACAGTAAAAACCCACTGCAATGTACTGTCTCACAACCCCTAATCGGCTACTATTCACCTGAACCTGTAAAATAACAAAACAAGGCGAACCTGATGTACTCTGGAAATCGCAAAGGGTAAACTAACTTTATTCATCAATGGGTAAAGATTACTATTATTAAGTAAGCAATAAATGGTGTGGACCGCTAGCGTCCTGTGCACAAAATGCAGTCTTGTTTACAAATCGCACTACAAGTGCCACCTCTAAAGGTTTAAAATGTTTGAGTTTACAACTGTTTAGTTTAATATTTGTTAAAGGGAAAAGAGAGGCCTATAGTCGCCTCCAGGGAGGGAGGGGAGGGAAAGGGAATGTTTACTGTTATAAATGTATGGGTAAATGACTTTATAATGAATATGCAATGTATGATAACATGTTGTTCTGCGGGTGTCACAGATAGATAACACACAACATATGACATATGACAAGTAAACAACCATGGAAACACAACTACGCATAATCACATGGAATGTGCGGGGATTAAATGATCACCTAAAACGCATACTAGTACAAACATACCTAAAAAATAAGGACCCTGACATCGTCTGCCTACAGGAGACACACCTAACAGCAGGCACTACCAGGTATCTGCAGAAACATGGGTGGGCTGGGCGGCACACAGTCACTACTCAACCTATGAAGAGGGTGTATCACTCCCAATACAACAAAGGTTGAATACAAAATCCTAAAGGTGAAACTGACCCTCAGGGGAAATATATAATGCTAGCCCTCACACTGGATAACATACTCTATGTATTGGGAGGACTACAACACTCCTCCCCCAACAACGCAAATAATACAGCAAATAATGATTTTGCACTCAGATTCCAGGAGCCCGTGTCATAGTCCTGGGCGATACAACCTGATCATGAATTCACTACTGGACAGGCTATCACCACACAGCCCGGCACACCCAACGGACACACAAACACAGCTCTCAAAAACAACAGGAACCCTGGGACTACTAGACCCCTGGAGGTTAAGACACCCCTCACTACTGGAGTAAACATGCTATTCACCCACTCACACTCCAGAATTGATCTCTTTTTAACAAATCATTTGATTATGCCAGAAATAAAAAATATCCAACATCTCCCCCGAGGTATATCTGACCATTCCCCAATATGTCTTACACTGACCCACCCAGAACCGCAAAACATCACCAAACTTGGAAATTTAACCCATTCTGGATTAGTCTATTCCCTACCCTGACGCCATAATAGAACAACTGGAAATGTATATAGAATCAGACCAAGGCCCAGTATCACATGGCATTAAATGGGACACCTCAAAGCCTACCTGAGAGGTGCCTACATGCAACTGTGGCCCATATCAAAAATACACAGCAGAAGACGAATCCAACTTAGTGCTAAGAGTACAGCAACCGAAGCTAAATACAAGACAATCCAACGACATAAACAGACAGATATGGCACTCACAGACCAATCAGTACACTGCCTTGCTACGGGAAAAAGCACTTAGGAAACAATTCTTCATCAAACAATCCTACTATGAAACAGCGAATCTCTCGGCAAGACTACTGGCACATATGACAAAAAGACAACCCCCAACAAACACATAGCGTCAAAACCACAACAACTCAACAGTAACTACTACACCAGAAATACTGTCAGAATTTGTGCAATTCTACAAAAACCTGTACACCTCTCAGACTACCTGCTTGCACAAGAGATTAACAACTACCTATACGAATACAATTCCCACAACTCACAGCTCAACACAAACAACAACTAGACCAACCAATACACACCAGAAGAAATCCAGGCAGCTATCAGGGACCTAACAGCAGGTAAATCACCCGGTCCGATGGTATCCCTGTCGACATTATAAAAATACAACAACCACCTGACAACACCGTCCACGAGTGGTACGGGCGTCATATGAAGCGAAATGCCTACCCCACACCCTATATGAAGCCAATATTATCTATTTTTAAAGACCGATAAGGACCCGCTGGACTGTAACTCCTATAGGCCCATTTCGTTATTGAACACCGATTACAAAATAATTGCAAAAATATAACTAATAGACTCCAAACTGTCATCCAAACAATCATACACGAGGACCAGACGGGTTATGCCTAACAAATCTACCTCAATCAACCTTCGCAAAGTCCTTCGCAATTGAAAATAGACCATGATAATGTAGGTAGAAGGGTGATGGTCTCACTGGACGCCCATAAGGCATTTGACACCATAGAATGGACTTACCTTTGGTTGTGTCTCAAGAAGTTTGGTTTTGGTGATAGATTCATAACATGGGCCCAAATACTGTATAAATATCCAATGGCAACGGTCACAGTTAGCAACTAAATGTCTAAGCAGTTCAGGCTGTATAGGGACACGAGACAGGGGTGCCCTCTCTCTCCATACCTATTTGCAGTGGCAATTGAAGCACTGGCTATACAGATACGATCCCACCAACTAATCAGAGGATTTCAGCTGGGCCAGTTAGAAGAACGAGTGGGGTTGTACGCAGATGATATACTATATTTGGAGAGCGAGGGCACACCATTGAATACAGCCATGTGTCTTATAAACCGGTTTGGTAGATACTTTTGGTTAACAATGAACTGGCAAAAATCAATATTATGCCCCCTCGATGTCCCTCAGGCCGCTCTAATAACCTCGACATACCCACTCAAAATAGCCGATTCATTCAAATATTTGGGGATCACGATACCAGCCAAAGTGACAGATTTCTACCAACTCAATATAAAACCATTAATAAGCATGGTTAAAAACAAGTTCCAAGCCTGGAAAAGTCTACCTTTAAACCTGATTGGCAGAGTGAATTTGATCAAAATAATAATACTGCCAAAGCTCCTATATATTATGCAGCACTCACTGGTATACATACCAAAACACTTTTTTGCAACAATCAATAGTATGATAACGATCTTTCTGTGGCAGTCAGGACGAACCCGAATAAAGCTCACCACACTGCAGCAACGTAAGCAGAATGGAGGCTAGCACTCCCAGATCTGCGCCTATATTATTTGGCCTCCCAATTAAAATATATCCAGGGCTGGACTTCCAATCCACCCATTCTTAATATATCAGAAAAAATGCTGGCAAGTTATATAAAAGGTAATTTTTTATCCTTTCTACAATCCCCAAAGCAACATATGGTGGGCCCAGGAACAATGCTGCACACCCAATTTTGGAGGGTGTGGAGGGAAACCCTGAGGGTCTTAGATATACAGGGCCCGTTTAATAGTACCCCGCTCTGGGGGAACCATGTCTACCTCAAACTACTGGCTTTCCAGGGAGCCCAAGACTGGTCCAGGGTGGGAGTAACCAGCATGGAGCAGATATTGCAAAACAATAATTTCTGCACTTTTGAGCAGTTACAAAAAAACTATAGCCTGCCCCCACACTACCTTTTTAGATATTTCCAGCTCCGACATTGCTGCAAAGCCCAATTCGGCACACTGGAAGTGCAACTAACTAAGCACCAGATAATAGGCGTACTATGAACCCAGGGACTGCAGGGCTTGACATCCAAACTATATACAAGCCTAATAAAGGCTAAAACCCAGCCCTACATAGAGGCAACCATGTCTAAATGGACTAGATATATACCAGATCTGCAACCAGACGATTGGTGGGACATGACAGAGGCATGCAGACTGGTATCACCAGCAGCCAACAACAGGCTGATACAGCTGATACAGATATTGCATCAAGCCTATATGCATCCCCACCGAATACATAGATTCGATAACAATAGGACAAGTGAATGCCCAAAGTGCCATACACCAGACGCAGACTTTTGGCATTTACTATGGAGCTGCCCAAGTGTCATATGCTTCTGGCATGAAATAACCATGATTTTATCTACTATACTCAATACCCCTATACCCTTGGATAGTAAGCTATTGGTACTGGGTATCCTGGAAGAAGAACCCCCAGATAAATACCAGTCCACGTTATTAAGAGAAACTCTCTTCTATGCTAGGAAAACTATAACTACTAAATGGATGTCGCCCGATAAACCTGAGGTATCCCAGTGGTTAGCACTTATTAACAACACAATACCATATCAGAGAGTAATGTATGCACGTAGAGGGTGCCCAAAAAAGTACTATAAGGTCTGGAATATCTGGTTTGAATCCCCTAGCGCAACCCAAAGCACTATCTAAACAAGACTCAGGCCCTCTTTGGACACCGACTAAAGTACAATAATATGTAAATAGTGATTAAAACTACCAAAATAAAGACAAATAAAGAAAGTCGTTTTTGGTGTTATATATTAAAAGTTATATTTTATTACAATTGTTATGTGCTTTGTAAAAGGAAAATATTAGCAATGCAAGTCAAGGTGATAAAGAAAGAAACTGTACACAATTGCGATATACTAAGTGTATAAAATAATGTACAATCAATATGTAAAATGTGCAATAATATACAATGTTTATTACAATGTTATGAATACACCTTGGCATAAATAAAGTGAATTTAAAAAAAAAAAAGGTGCCTAAACATCAATACACTAGTTACTTACCTGCACACTTTCTCGATCGACTTTACAACAGACAATGCAGCTGTTTAGTAAAATGTTTTTAGGACACGGAGCGTCTCAGGGAAGATTCCATGGACAGGAAGATGTAAAAGTCGATTAGATGTTTGTCACAACATCTAACAGAAAACACAGTGTAAGGCCAGCAGTATACACCACAAAGAGTATGTTTAAAATACTGAACACATTTAATATCTGTAAATGAAAAAAAAAACTTCTCCCTCATAAGAAGCTCACCCCTTTCATTTATCAGGTACGCTATATTAAATCAGTACAACAGAGAGTTTGCAAGGGGAAAATTCCAATTTAATTGGTGCACTTTTATAAGTGGACTGCTGACACACATTGTATGGAGGACAAAAGAGATGCAGGCATCCCTCCTTTCAGGCAAAGAAGCCATATTCACTGTACTGTGATCCAGTCCACACATGGGTCTTCCTCCTGGAAACTTTTTAAGCATTCCTGAACTATTTGTATCTGTCAGCAGATCCTATCTACAAAGATTTTATATCTATAGGAAAACAAATTCAACATAATAATTAATGTTAAATAGAAAAATGCTTGTGAAGGTTCTCATTCATCCAGGTCATGGTATATCTGTTGCATTCAATTAGAACAACTGGACTTGAAGTTTAGTTCTTGAAGACGTTTCGCTAGTCATCCGACTGGCTTTCTCAATTCAGAATGACTTGTACAAGAATCTGTGGCAATTATGTACCCTGGAAAATCCCAATTAGCATATCACAGCCATGTGTTAAGGGCGTGATTGGATAGTGGCTAAGAGGTGTTATTGGAACGCCCACTGCACATTTAAGTCCCCAAAGTGCAGTAAAGTGAGGTAGAAGGCAAGTTTATTGTTCCTCCCCCTCTCTTCCTGTGTGCAGGAAGGAGATCCGATTTTCCTTGTGTTCTATTTATGGATTTTAAAGTTGTAAAATGAAATGAAAGTTTTGACTGTAACACTGTGGCGGTGAGTAGCCTGTTCATTTGTTGAAAGTACTTTGGATTGGATTTTGCTCTAACTGGAAGAGCATTCAAACTCTGAGAACCATCTTCCACAGGAGGTCAGGGTAAGCTGCTCCCGTGTTGTCCAACAGACTCATCCATGTTTTGCTTTCACATATATTTGGATTTTGTAACCTGATCTTGTTGTTATTTTACATTGTTCATATAGGGCGTATTTTTTAAGGATTGTTATGTGGAATGTACGATAGCGATCCTTTAAATAGCTCAAAAACAATACCGCTAGTATCGCCATTATTTTTATTGTAGTGTTGGTTTTGAACAAGCAGAAAATTAAAGCTGCAGTAAAACATGGGTACAGGATGGTAATTGGCTAACAATCAGTATTGTCCCAATAAGGCCAATAGATGTAAGACTGTATGTTTTTTTGCAAGGGTAGCGATTAAGTTCTGCCATTACAAAAGCAACACCACAGTGGAAAACAATAACTACCCTATCGGTTTTCCGCCATCAATAACACAAATAATGGTTGTTATTTCTCTGCTACCTGGTATGAACCATTGAGATAAATGGGCCCATACGTGATGGAATCAAAAGAACTTCCAGTATTGCTGCTTTTCAGCACACATTAACGTGTTAGAAACAATACTGGTACTAGCAAGTTTTGGAAATCACAGTAAAATTTGTCTATCAATAATAACCAATAGACATCCATTATAAAAGAGTCCCAAATTAAGCATTTTTAGGTAATTGTGTCAGATTTACCAGAGGCTGCAGGGCTGTGGGTGAATGTCACAAACAAACAAAAAAAGGGGGGGAGGAGAACCCTACTTATACACAAGGTAAATGCTTTGTGGCACTTAAATGAGAACATATCATGTGTATAAAGTTGTTTAAAAACAGTTTAAATTAAAAGTAATTTAAAAGTTAATCCTTACCTTCTAATATTTTTTCTGCGAGGAGCACCAGCCCAGAGATAACTTGATTCTGCCAGTCTTTCTCCTGGCATCAGCACTATCATCATATATAATAAAATAGGTGAAATAAACAGGTGGTAGAAGCGCGCCGAACACAAGAGAAACTGGGTCCCAAATCAACAACTGAAACAGTATAATAAAACGCTTCGTTACATAAAAAGTCCCAAACTATTGAGTTGTTTTTACCTGCACCATTAAAGTATGATAAAGGTAGGGACTTGTTTGCTAGTATTAAAAGGTTATAAAGACTTACACACAAAGGTGGGGTGGGCCGGGTGGACACTCCCCCGGACCCAAACGCTCCAGTATGTAGATACTCAGGAAGGCAATAAGGCTATTAGTATAATGTAATATTATATAGCAGGGATCTCACCAGTCACAGTCGTTGGTCCGGGTGCTGTCTTGCCCTGGACCCCTCGCTAGGTCCAAACAACAACAGTAGAGGCAAACAAGGACGGGCTGCAGCACTCCTGTGAAGCAATCTCGCACGGAGGTAGTAGATAAAAACTTCTTTATTTAACACATATAGCTACACAAACGGGTACACGTCTAACGCGTTTCGTGCCTAAGCCTGGCACTTCGTCAGAGACACTTGTACACTGGTTACAATACAGCTTAAATAGAAAAGTACAATTGAAACATTTAATTGGATGGGTCCCACCTCCTCAAAGGGGAAGGAAAACACGCAACAAAAAATACAAATATAAAGGAAAAAAATGAAAAAAGGATATGTATCTATATACATTTACACCCAACATACAGTGTTAAATTTTCACAGTAATTACACCCCCGACATACAGGTGTTCAGTGTATAAAGACCCTCATTGTCCCGGACTGTTATATAGTCACCAAATGGGCAAATGTGCACAAAGATAGATTCGTCCACCCCCCAAAAATACCCATTATCAATGCGTAGTAATAAGGCACAAGGGAAATGGATATTACGATCTCACCCACACAATGTCATCTGATCCGGGAGATCCGTATGAGCATTGCAGTACTTCAAAGAGTAATTACAATCCTCTTGGTTCATTGTTAAAGTGCACCCGCTGAAGTTTCCAAAGCCTTTGCAAGTCCGGATGCCGAATTAGGGGGTCCATTTGTGCCACGCTGAATGAGAATGTGGATGCATTCAAAAACCCAACATAAGAAGGATAAATGGGAACTGGTGGGGTACAGCGCCACACAACTCCACAGCCAGCGGAATTCCCAACTTGACCAAGACGCGTTCTGAGATTTGTCTCCCTTCTTCTTTATATAACATGAAATTAATTGGAAATTTGTAAGTCATCCTGCATTTTAAATAGAAATTATGTATCTACTGAAATCTAAAAAAACTTGGTAAGTATCCAATTTATATTTTACAAAATTGCCAGGAAACTTGACCTTTTGCAGACATGAAATATAGTACATGCATACAAAACACATACAGGGATATGGGATTAGCAACATGCTTGTGAAAAATATTACACTTGCAGAGAGATTCAATAAAAGTTCTTATCATTTAAAATGGTGCTAATTTTGCCCCAGCCAATTAAATGTTAGCTTTCAAATGTTAAATAAAATCTGATTGGTTGGGGCAAAATTAGCACCATTTTAAACGATAAGAACTTTTATAATCTCCCTGATAATGTTAAATTATAATACGTCTAATAATGATGAAAGCGACTCACAAACCATATCTTCTAAATTAGATGCCTCTTTTTGGGGTAAGAAATTATGTAAAACACACATAGCTTTAGCAGCAATTTATGAATTTTCTGGTTTCAATGCCATGGTTCTATGTAACTAGCGCCAAAGGATACCACATACTGTATATTCGAGCTCTAGTAATCCTATAATTGAACACCTTGTTTAGTATAAGGCTTCATAACATGTTTGTGGAGACCAAAAGCCTTATCTGCAACATGGGGTAAAGTGCCCCCCCTTGAAGAAATGGAGTTGGAGCAGATATTGACAGCTGGTCTTGAAAATATTTTTGACTCAAGGAAGAGTGAAGACATATACTATAATCAGCACTAATCCTATCCTTACACCCCTGACTAATCCTATATGCACCCACCTCAATAGATACAAATATATAATAGCTACAAAATTACAATTACTATCAGGAATAGCCATTAAAACTATTGAAAAATATTTTTTATAATAAAAATAAACAGAATCAGTATGATTGGGCATTTAGATTCGCACATGTTTACCATCCAATGCCTCAATGCATTTGGGAATCTATGCCACCATATTTGTGTTGTAGTGTTCAGGCATGACTAAAGGCTGCAGAAAACATGTATCTAAGATAATCCCTTAGATGTTGGATTTTCCCAATAAAAAAACTGTGAAGTGAAGGGGAGCAAATGACTCTCCAGTTGCAAGAAACTTGAATAAAACACATTTAAACATACTGTAATATTATCATTTGTCATTGACATATATACATTCAAAGGATAAATCAGACATTCTGGTGAAGTCATTAAAGGGTAACTGTAGTCCAAAAATGACTCTAGGTACATTGACAGAAATTGCTTTCCTGGGTAAATTTGCTCTAACTATTTTATTTACATAATTTTGAAGATATTTACATTTTTGTGTGTGATATGGTAGCAGCATCACCAGATTCCCTGCACTTCCTGCTCTGAAACCATGTGACAATCCCTCTTCCCTGTGTCTCCTCCTCCATTAAAAGAAGACAAAAATGTACACACTTTACACACTCCCGGCATGCTGTTATACTCCCTCCCCCTAAGTCTTCCTTCAGTCACTGTAACTCGATTTCTTCCTGGTTTCTTTTACTTTCTCCTGCACTGAGCATGTGTGAACCGCAGATTAGAAGAAGGAACATGTATCTGTGACCGTAGATGCAGAACATCCCACCCCCTAACTTTCTGATCAGTGATTTCTTTGTACCTTGGGCTGTGCAGCACGTAGAGGTGGTTAATGGCTCATTATAAAAGTAGGAACCTGGCCTTTCACTTAAAATCAACTTGTTTGGAGACCACAGTTTCCCTTTAAACTTTTTTTGATGATTTCTCAGGTTTCCATTTAAAGAAACAAAAGCCCCTTTCTCCATTCTCTGTCAGAGGATGTACCCAGTAACGGCGAAATGACACTCTGTTTCAAACGTCTGGTAAGAAGAATTCACAAAAATAATCCATTGAACTGCAGGCTTAACACTTTTCTGTCATCCATCTTTGATAAAAAACCACAAGCCTGAAATTGTGCTTCCAGTGCAAATGATACATGTATTATATATATGTCTGGTGTTTGTTTAGTATTTATGAAACATTCCATAGTCTCCAAAAATGCAACAAAATGCAGAAAAGCTGGAAATTATGCACATTACAAAAACGACTTACAGATGCTTACCCAGTTACCTGACATTTACAATAAGGAGCTTGACCGTCAAGCAAACATTTGTGTGAACCTAGCCTTACAAAACCTCCAACTCTCCCCTGCTGTAAACAATTTTCAATAAAAACTGTTTAGTATGAGTTAGGTTAGAATAAATGCTATAGATAAATTGTTTTTTTTGTGTAGGTTGGGTGTTGTTATATTGCATTAACAAATCTTATTTAATAAATATGTGAGAGGACTGGACAAGATATATATATACATCCTTCTACCCAAATTAATTCTGACTTCCACACACAAATAACAAAAAGAGCCATTTCTGTACCCTTGCAGCTTTAAACAGCATTTATGTAGTACATGTCAGGAATGTGCTAGTTTTTTCTGCTTGGAGAGACAAAAAAAGAACATTCCTATTTTTGTTTTTTCACACAGCAGGAGATATTAAAGGGAATACAGTTTGATCAATGCCTTTATATTTTGATTTAGTTTTTTAAGAGATTTGTAATTTACAGTGTTTATTTTCTGAGACAGAAGATTTGGGTATAATGAAAATAAAATTTGTTTAATTGTTCTATATACTCTTCCCTCATTTTAAAAAGCCAAAGGGCTGGGGGGAAGGGAGAGAGCCTGTTATATGGATCCAGTGTGTAAGAATGTGAAATGCAAAAGTTTGCTAATCGTAATTGAAGTAAAAGAAATTGAAAAGGGTAATAGTTAGGACCTTCCAGACTGGGGTTACCTTGACGTGGTTGGTAGGCTTTTCATTCATGTGATCACAGTAATGTATACTAAAACCCCTTTGTTTATAAAGTATGCCAGTGTGCAGAATATTGTATGGGGCCTAGGAATGTGCATTGATTATCTTTTCTATGTTTGTACAAATGTTTGACCAGATTGTAAATGCAGTTGTAAAATAGCCTAATTAGAGTGCTTCCACAATCCTTGTATTGTATGTATTTATTGGGAGGCTTGGTCAAGCCTCCATGTGGTAATAGCACCCCAACACGCCCCTTTTATGGGAGGTCCTATGCTTTTAATATAAAGCACTGGATGGCCTCTTCCCTCATTTTAAAAAGCCAAAGGGCTGGGGGGGAAGGGATAGAGCCTGTTATATGGATCCAGTGTGTAAGAATGAGAAATGCAAAAGTTTGCTAATCGTAATTGAAGTAAAAGAAATTGAAAAGGTTAGACGTTAGGACCTTCCAGACTGGGGTTACATTGACGTAGTTGGAAGGCTTTTCATTCATGTGATCACAGTAATGTATACTAAAACCACTTTGTTTATAAAGTATGCCAGTGTGCAGATAATATGATATTGTATGGGGCTTAAGAATGTGCATTGATTATCTTTTCTATGCTTGTATATATATATACTCAAGGGTCTTTTTAGAAGTAAGTAGCTTTATCACTGGTTTACATGTTTCCGCCCGTCAAGCGGGCCGTCTTCAGAACATCTGAGAAGGCTCACGTAACATCCTTAAAATCGAAACCTTGTCACACCCACAAAGGTAACATGACTGACTTAGCCTATAGAAAGTGAGGACTAACAGACGCTGGAGACACTCACCCCGTCTCCAACTTGAAAGTGCACTGAGTGAATGCCAGAAGAGAGCCGAAGGCTGATAGCACTAACATAAAATAAAGTGACTGGTGCACGACCCATAAAAACACTAAAAGGCAAATGGAGCCAAGATAAAAGAACCATGATACAAGAAATAGCCAATAAAAGGTGCTAGTGCTGGTGGAAAAAATAGAGATACAAAAAGATACAAAAGCAGGGAAAAAATACATGCACAATAAGAATAATACACTTAAAGATACTATCGTGGTTATTCAATAAAGGTTCTTATCGTTTAAAATGGTGCTAATTTTGCCCAAACCAATCAGATCTTAGCTTTCAAATGTTAAATAAGATCAGATTGGTTGGGGTAAAATTAGCACCATTTCAAACGATAAGAACTTTTATTGAATCTCCCTGTAGGTTGCAGAATAGAAAAATGCATCAATGAATACTACGTATAAGTCTAATACATATAACTGCACAGCTATAACTTATATAAGTAATTATATTACTTATATATGGCTGGAAAAAACTGTGAAACTACAGAGTCTATGGATAAGTAAAGTCTATTCTAAGAAAGGGCATAAATTACTTTAAGGCTGAGAAAAGGAAAAAAGTTAAAATAGCTGCACTTGATGAGCTCTGCTAGGCTGTCCAGAGTTCTATTTTACAAAAAGCATTGTAGTGCCCACTGTTCGTTTAGACCACCCGGAGCTAAAGTTCCCAATGTATATATCCATCTTGCTTCCATTTTTTTGTAATCTCGTTTCATGTTTGGGCGTAGTCGCCTGTTGATGATCTAGTCTATCAATAATGATAGATCTTAAACTGACCACTGTATGCCTGGCTTCTTTACAATGTTGTGCAACCGCCATGTCACCATACTTATTGGACAAATGTCGAGTTGATGTAGGTTCAAGAGCTTGTCGGATGGATGACCTGTGATTGGCCATTCGATCTCTGAAGCTAGTGGTGGTCATGCCCATATAGTGAAGACCACACAGTCAGGACAACAAATAAATACAATTTTTGCTGGTGCAGGTGTATCTGCCTCGAATTTTTATTCTTCTGCCAGTGTGGGGATGAGAAAATGTATTGCCAGTTAGCATACCATTGCATGTGGTACAGTTGGGGCATCTGTAGCACCCTTCCTTGATTATTTTAGGAATGGGAGTTTTCAGATGGACATCTGTGTGGACCAATAGAGACCTGAGAGATCTGCCCTTATAGACATGTTGGTATTTTGGAACGGCAACGTCTTGTCCTGTTGTACAATACGCCAGTTGGTACTCATAGCTTTCTGTAATAATTTGCTCTTGGGACTATATTGAGTATAAAAATTCAATGTTTGTTGACCACTCTGTATTTGTCGAGCTTTTTGTGAGACTTTTTCTAATGTTTTTGCTAGTTCCTGTGATCGATAGCCTCTCTGTAATAACTGATGATTAAGCTCGTTAATTTGTATGTTGGTATTATTTTAATCGTTGTTGTTGCGAATTACTCTTAAAGGGTATCTCCACTCGTTTTTATAAGTTTTGTGAATCCAGTTCTATTGAAGAACGGGAGGTAAAGGAGCTGTGCCTTACCTTCCGTTCTTCAATAGAACACACAGGAGCCAGGAGAGAAGGTAAGAAACTTACCCGCTCGCTCGCTCCCCCGGCGCTTGGTCTGACAGGTCCCGACGGAACCTTGTTCTTCTATGGCGCATGAAGACAAGGTCCGTCGGGACCTGTTAGACTACGCGCCGGGGGAGCGAGCGAGCGGGTAAGTTTTCTACCTTCTCTCCTGGCTCCTGTGTGTTCTATTGAAAACGGAAGGTAAGGCACAGCTCCTTTACCTCCCGTTCTTCAATAGAACTGCATTCACAAAACTTATAAAAACGAGTGGAGATACCCTTTAAAAAACTGTCCTTGTGGAATAAATCTTTTAAGAGGTTCTGGATGACAACTATCACGGTGGAGAATGGTAATTTTATCTGTAGCCTTACGAAATAAAGTAGTATGAAAGGCATTGTTGTGTTTATAGATCCTCAGATCCAAAAAATCCACATGTTGCAAACTGATATGTGCTGTTATTTTGATGGGTGTGTTCAAGGAGTTAATCTTCTCAACAAATTCTGTAGCGGACTCCTCATTACCACTCCACACAAATAGCATATTGTCAATATAGTGCTTGGATAGAACTATATTAGACGAGTACAGGATGACAATATGTTGATGTTCAAATTATTCCATATATAGGTTGGCTTCTGAGGGAGCTACATGGGGCCCCATCCTGCTGCCCAAAATTTGTTGATAAAAGTTCATATCAGATCGAAAATAGTTCGATCTAATGGGGTATAACAGTGTACATTAGAAGAAAACAACGTAGAGGGTCTTTGTTTTCTTCTGATTTATCTCATCCACCAAGGGTTGGATCATTGAGGAGTAAGCACCCACACTTGGAAAGAGTGCAGAGGACTGTACACTTTTTATATAACAGTGTACAGGCTGGCTACATCGCAAGTCATGAGTAACATATCAGAGGTTACATCAATATGCTCCAATGTTGTTTGCCATGAGAGCTGTCCCCCGAACATGAGTCCATACTCTTTACTATGGGTTGTAAAATGAAATCCAAAAATTGGGCAACTGTTTGGAATAATGACCCATAACCAGACATAATGGGTCATCCCGGTGGTGAGTGCAACTGTTTGTGGATTTTGGGTACCATGTATATGAGAGGACATCGAGGAGCCAGAGTGGTCAGATATTGTAAGTCCTTCTGGGAAATCCAATTGACCTGATGCATTAATATATTAGAAATATTTAATTGTTTTTTGAGACGAGATGTAGGGTCTCCAGTCAAAAGCCTGTATCCGATAGCTGGCTGTTGAGTTCATTCATATAATCAAGTTTTATTGAGCAGAACTATAGCGCCACCTTTGTCGGCGGGTCAAATAATTACTTTAGGATTGGCTCTCAATTTATTAATGGCTGCTTGTTCCTCCTTGTCAGATTATATGTTTGATGCTTATTGGGGGAGCGATCAAGTGTAGAAATGGCTTCAGAGTAGAGGTTAGTAAATACCTTAATGGCCCCTGGAGTATTAGGTAGATCTTTTTTAAAAGATATAATTTGTAAACTATTTTAAAGTAATAGCAGTGCAGTTATATGTATTATATTATTGTATACGTAGTATACATTAATGCATTTTTCTATACTGCAACATAGTATCTTTAAGTGTATTTATTGTGCATGTATTTATTCCCTGCATTTGTATCTTTTTTGTATCTCTATTTTTTCCACCAGCACTAGCACCTTTTATTGGCTATTTCTTGTATCATGGTTCTTTTATCTGGGCTCCATTTGCCTTTTAGTGTTTTTATAGGTCGTGCACCAGTCAATTCATTTTAGCTTAGTGCTATCAGCCTTCGACTCTCTTTTTGCATTCACTCAGTGCACTTTCAAGTTGGAGACAGGTGATGTGCCTCCAGCGTCTGCTAGTCCTCACTTTCTCTAGGTCAGTCACGTGTGTGTCGGGGTTTCCATTTTAAGGAAGTTACGTGAGCCTTCTCAGAAGTTTTGAAGACGGCACGCTTGACAGGCGGAAACATGTAAACCAGTATTAAAGCTACTTACTTCAAAAAAGACCCTTGAGTGCGTCCTTTGATCCTGCAGTAGTATATATCGTACCGGCTAGCACCCAAGCACTCAAGATTGAGAGGAGTGCCTGTTGTTTTGTTTATCCATATATATATATATATATATATATATATATATATAATATTTTTTTTTCACACTATGGGTGTTGAATCAGCACTTCCAGGTAAGTGTAATATCCACAGTAGAGAAAAGGTGCACGTACCTTAAAGGGGAAGTCTGCATCCCTATGTATATAGAAAAAAGGATAGTAGGAACTGCACTCTCTTCATGTTCTTTATTTTTAAATCATCATAAATGACTTGTGCACTGGATCAATATAGCAGGCTTTCTTACTTCCGCCCAGCCCTTTGGCTTTTTAAAATGAGGGAAGAGGCCGTCCATCCAGTGCTTTATATTAAAGGCATAGGACCTCCCATTAAAGGGCCGTGTTGGGGGTGCTATTACCACATGGAAGCTTGACCATGCTTCCTAATAATATAATAAATACCTATTGATCCAGTGCACAAGTATGAGAAATGCAAAAGTTTGCTAATGGTAATTGAAGTGAAAAAGATTAGAAGTTAGGACCTTCCAGATTGGGGTTACCTTGATGTGGATGGAAGGCTTTTCATTCATGTGATCACAGTAATGTATACTAAAACTACTACAGATAATATGATATTGTATTTTTTCAAAATATAGATGTAATTTAGCCTAAGGAGTGCTTCCACAGACCTTATATTGTATATAGCAAAAGTGTGCCTGTTGGTTCACAGTGGGAATTATTTGTGTGTATGTTTATCTATGTGTGGATACAGTCAGGTAATAAATAGTTCCGCACAGCTACAAGTTAATAGAGCACCTGTTCAGTACAGGGTGGTTTGAGGAAGTATAATTCCCCTTTCAATTTTTACAAGTATGACAATTGATATTTATTACTAAAAACTCTTTCTCATGTTACAGTAGGGCTGTGATATTGAACCTTGACACTCCTGTTTGAAAACTACAACTCCTAAAATGCCATGTTTGCAGAATGCAACCAAGGTATGCTGGGAGTTGTGGTTTTGTCATTACTGCATATTAAACCTACAAATACTATTAAAATAATTAATTTGGCCTCCTATCTTTAATACAGTGCCTAGAATAAAAATGTGTATGCCAATTGTGAGATGTAGTATAGTTTATGAGGAATATAATACTTTAAATGCGATCTGAAATTAATGGTAGCACTATTTCTTCATTTCTGTACATATATATAATAACTATACATTAAGCCCGCTACAATAACGGGTGCTAGAAGCCCAGAGTGCCCCCTTAGTGTCCCAAGGCCATAGTCCTCCTCCATGTCCCAAGGCCAGAGTACCCTCTTAGTGTCCCAAGGCCAGAGTCCCCCCTCTGTCCAAGGCCAGGGGCCCCCTCAGTCCCAAATCCAGAGGCCCCCTCTGTCCCAAATCCAGCCCCCCCTCTGTCCCAAATCCAGGGCTCCCCTTCTGTACCAAATCCAGGGGCCCCTCTGTGCCAATACCAAGGGCCCCCCATCTGTCCCGAATCCAGGGGCCCCTCTGTCCCAAATCCAGGGGCCCCTCTGTTCCAAGCAACCTTACCTGCAGTCTGTTTAATTGCTGTTCTCCCTCCGTGTGTTTCCTGTGTTTCTCCCTCTAATGGTGAGTCAATAGGAACTGCAGACACTCTCCCTTTAGTGGTGAGTCAATAGGAAATGCAGAGACTTTCCCTCTAGTGGTGAGTCTATAGGAACTTCAGAGACTCTCCCTCTAGTGGTGAGTCAATAGGAACTGCAGAGACTCTCCCTCTAGTGGTGAGTTCATAGGAACTGCAGTGACACACACACACGGACATACTTAGGGTTTTATTATATAGGATAAAGTTACTGTAAACACAAATGACATTACAGTTTTGGCTTTAAAAAACGATTAAATTATTTTAATCAAAACAATACATTTCTTTGGAAAAGTGTATTAACTATATTAGTGCTAGGCAACACTGTCGCGTTTTAACGCACAATCTGATCACACATTAAAAAGCGTACATTAGTGTTGGCTAATTGATCTGGCCATACAAGCTGTGTTGCCCTGCGTTGCACTGCCATCCGCTAATCACCCAACAACAATCTCTAAGGTAGTGGTGAGGCATAACTTGTTGAATGTTTGGGAATGTGCTCTCTCTATTGCGACAATGTTGTCCCTATAATCCTCCAAGACCCTGATCTGCATTGTTGGTTTGTTCATTTGAATTACGATGTGTTCATATACAGTAGCATATCAAGTTCATATAGCGATTTAATGAGTAAGTCAAATATGTGGTGAATAGGCTAAATTTATTTAGAATAAGAATAATGGGATGGAGAGTAATAGGAATAATCTCCTGTTAACATATTAGTATAGTATTTGAGGTTGAATAAAGACATATGTCCATCCAGTCCAACCCATCTAGCAATATCCTGATTCCCTGCCTAACATTTGATCCAGAGGAAGGCAAAAAAAAAACATCAAATTTATGAAGTGGAAAAAAATTCCTTCCTGACTCCAAGTGGCAATCGGAAATTTCCCTGGATCAACTCTTCTTTATGTATCAATACCAGTAACTTGCAACATTCCTTGTTTGCAGAAACTCATCCAGCTTTTTTTTTTTTTAAATGGACCAATGAACCTGCCATAACAACGTCCACTGGAAGACAGTTCCATAGCTTTACCGTTCTCACAGTGAAAAACCCTTTCCAAACTGGAAGCCTAAACCTTTTTTCTTCAAGTCTCAAGGGATGTCCATGTGTCCTCTGACATGCTCTATTGGTGAACAATGCCCCAGATAGTTTATTGTATGGCCCGTTAATGTATTTATACACAATATTAGCTTCCCAATATAGATTTACAGGGAGATTCAATAAAAGTTCTTAGCATAGGGTTTTCTCAAGTCTGCCTCAAGCAGATTTATCTCAGTAAATCTCAGCAGAAGATTAAAATCATTAAACAAATAATTTTTCCTTTTTTCTCTCCAATTTTCTGAAATCAGCACTCTACCATCTTTACTTTTCCAGGAATGAATGAATTATATGGCTAAAGAGTTTCTAAAAAGAATAGACACCACACATTTCTTACTCTTGTTTCTGGCAGTCATTTTTTTCAATATACTTGGGGGTAGGGTTAATAGGGGGTTTATATATATCAATCATATATTGTAGAAGCTGGATAGTGTACTGGTTAAAGGATAAGTGCACTGTAAAATCAAGTTATGTTCATTTGGAAGCTGCAGCTTTAAAAATACTGTTGCCATATTTTTTTTTACTTATGCCCCTCCAGAGCCTAGCTTTGTGCCTTGAAAGTTGCACAAAGGAAAGCTCTTGATTGGCATAGGTAAAAAAAAAATTATGTCAATGGTATTTTGAAAGCTGCAGCTTCCAAATGAACATAACTTGATTTTACAGTGCACTTATCCTTTAAAGGCACCGCCTTTGACATGGGAGAACAGGACTCTAATCCTGGCTAGGGGAAGCAATACAAATGTTTGGATTATTATAATACCCTAGTAATATAATAGCCATATAATAACCTAGAAATATAATAACCATATCATACCCTATATTATAACCATATAATAGCCTAGTAATATCATATAATAACCATATAATACCCTATATTATAACCATATAATATAGTAATATAATAATGGTTATTATATTACTAGGTTATTATATGACTAGATTATATAACCAGGGTATTATAATAATCCAAACATTTGAATAACTGCCCCTAGCCAGGATTCAAACCCTGGTCTCCCATGTCAAAGGCAGTGCCTTTAACCAGTACACTATCCAGCCACTACATTATTTACTTAATATATTACTAGGTTATCATATGCTAATTATATGGTTATTATATTATATATATATATATATATATATATATATATATATATATATATATATATATATATATATACATATACATATATCATATAATACAAGAATTGTGGAAGCACTCCAAATAGGCTAATTTACAACTACATATAGCGGAAGTGCTACTGATCTGGTCAAACATTTATACAAACATAGAAAAGATAATCAATGCACATTCCTAGGCCCCATACAATATCATATTATCTGCACACTGGCATACTTTAAAAACAAAGGGGTTCCAGTATACATCACCATGATCACATGAATGAAAAGTATGCCAGTGTGCAGATAATATGATGTTGTATAATAATCCAAACATTTGTATAGCTGCCCCTAGCCAGGATTCGAACCCTGGACTCCCATGTCAAAGGCAGTGCCTTTAACCAGTACACTATCTAGCCACTACATGATATGTTTAATATATTACTAGGTTATCATATGGTAATTATATGGTTATTATATTTTTTTAATATATATATAATATATATATTATAACCATATAATTACCTAGTAATATAATAACCATATAATACCCTAGTAATATAATATTATGCTTATTATATTACTAGGTTATTATATGTAATCCCTAGCCAGGATTCAAACCCTGGTCTCCCATGTCAAAGGCAGTGCCTTTAACCAGTACACTATCCAGTACATTCGATAATTATGTACAATCGAAAGTCCGAGAAATCCGGGTGAGGGAGATAGTTCGAGAAGTCCAAGTCCGTTCGAACTCATAAAGTTCGGCTTGAACTCGTGCTCGAGTTCTAGTCCATCCCTACTCATAATGTATATCTGAAATACTTCTATTTACATTTATGACTTTTTCTTTGGTAGCAAATTTTTAAAAATTTCATTAGATTGTCTCAAAAGAATGTGTGAAAGGACACTATAGGCTCTGTCCAATTAAAGTCTATCCGGTACTTTATCAGGTAGAAAAGTAGAGATAATGGTATTGGCCAATGCTATGAGATATGATTACAATTCTGAGATACTCTGTAAATGTATGTTAGATCTCAGAGACCTGTATTCTAGGGAAGACTGTAATGCAAAGTAACATCTTACTGCAGTAGTAGGCCTGTAGTATCCACCAAATTGTATGTCCTAGATTTCATATCTCCTATGCATGTTCCCTGTTCAGCTAAAACTCTGGTTTAAGTGTCCTATATAGTTCTTGTTGCATTATTAATCGGATTTGTCACGAACGCCAGTTCGCTGGGCACGTGATCTGACTAATTAATCGGTATTCGCTGCCACCACTTTAAGTTACGGCCTTAAAGACGCCCCAAAAACCCACTTTTGACTCTCACTGACTATGCACACCCCTGTCCTGGCAGCTAAATGGTTAACACTACACCATTCACTCCAGCAACTAACTGGTTAATTAGCATCAGTCCTTCACAAGCAGTCACAGAGTTAATTAGCATTTACACTGCACACTCCATTCAAACACATATAAACTTATCAGAGGCTAACTGAGTTCTTTTAGAGCATCAAAGACAAAACTTATTAAATTTTAGATTTAATATTCCAAAAGGTGGACAGTGCATATAATACAAAAATAAAATAAAATGGTGTTATAAAAAATGACATACAATAAGTACAACAGTTATATAAAATAAAAAGGATAAAAATATTCACAGACCCTACTCACTAGAAGAAGTCCTGTGTCCTGGGGCAGGATGAAATATTAGGTCCATACACACGTTCTTAGCATGTCCCCGAAGTATGAACAACATTATTTGGGCTACCAGGCTTTTTAAACTATTTGATGAAACACCCCCTCCTCCTGGTTATTGCATGAGGTGGGAGTGTCTAGCAATGTCCAGATTTACGACTAGCCAAAAGCACTCATTCCCCCTCAGTTAGGCAGATTCCATATAAATGTAGATATGTACATTGTATTGAGATATTGACCACATATTCCGTTCCAGTATTAATTATCAATTCCTCCAATACCAAATATGACCTGTGTATAATCCATATTTCCCCAGATATTAATAACTCGCCTTGGCAAGGGAATAAGGGCTCCATGTTGGGTATCATATTGCAGGGCCTTCTGTTTCATTTATGAATATAATATTGGTTTCTATCTTACACATTCCAATACCGAAATACATTTATTTTACATGTATGACTGTCCTTAAGATGACCTCTTAGTCCCCACCAGACCCCTAGCTGTAGAGAATTCCAGATGCACGGTTCGGCTCCACATTGTCTAGAAAAGGAGACCTGGTTCCATGCTTCACTAATCGTAATATAAACAATAGGACTGTTCCAGGGTGGAATGGTATTTTTATTGGTCCTAAGAACTAATACCAATAGTTAACCCATTCTTACCAAGTCACTACACATTTTCCTGACAGGATTTAAGTTAGTTAATCTGTTTGGTCTATGCCTAAAGTAAATGGGGCAGAGCATTTGGAGGGGTTGCAGCCTCCATTTATATTAAAGTGGAGAAGTGCCTCTGCTCCCTTTTCTGGAAATGTACGCCTCTGGGAGAAGATCGGAAAGGATTATGCAGTCTTCAAAGTTTTCAGCAGCATTGACTAGATCTGCAGTATCGCAGGACCCGGTAATGGCGGTCTGGATATGTATCTTTAGCTGTAAATTTGGTAAATATAATGGTTTTGGTAGACCGAGTCACAGAGCTTACGGGAGTGTGACTGTCCTCATGAGTTGCTTGTGTCCCCTTCAATACAAAAAGTATTGTTAAATAAATTGAGGTGCAGAGTAGTCAGATCCAGTAAGCTTGCCCTTTATGCTCTTGCAGAGTACTAACAGTAATTAGTACATTATGGGTATGTGGAGGGTAAGATGACCATAAAAATATTACATCACTCTGTAAATATCTAAAGTATCACTTTAATACTAATCTTTCAATTTAACCATTTCAAAAGTTTTGTACTAATGCTAAATATGTTACCATAGCAATTCTCCTGGCTTTGCCCACCATGGAACAGCTTGCTTCTAAAATATTTTCTTAAAATAATTGGACTCAGTTATTAAAAGCTGCAATGTAAATGTGCTTTTTTAAAGTCATGCTAACCCATTTAATAAACATAAGTTGTGACTTTGTGATTAGTTATTACCCTTTGTATAGATTAAAAGGTGCATGTCTTTTTAGTAAGTATTATTTGTTACATATGGACCAAAGAGGAATCATAAAGTTCAACAGATCAAATTGAAGAAGTAGGCAAAGGGAATTTTGTAGAACGGGTCAGGCTGCAGGCAATCAAAATCCTGGTAGGCAGGCTGCATGAATTCATTATCCAAAGCCAAGAGCAGGAGGCTAGATGCAGAGTCCAGTAACAAACTAAGGGTGAGAAGACAAGAAATCCAAAAAATAACAAGATAAAGCGCACCTATGAATGGACAGCAAGAGATATATAATTGGGAAAACATCCAGTAAATTATGCAACTATTTAAATTTCTCCCAACTGACAGGCACCCCTGTGATATCACAATAACATAAGGAATTCCATTTCAATTTGACAACAGATTCTATAATCAGAATTCTTTACTATATTTAGTTCTAAAATAAAATTGTTCTGTATCATTCACCCTTTTGTGACCAATATTCCACCACTTATTTTAATATTGTTTAAAAGTTCAGATCTATTTTAGATATCCTCAATATGGCATTACCAAACGGATCCCGATCCATAAGCCATTCTTTTAGCATTTGATTCTTGTATAGTTCTTCAAATGAACAGTTCCTTCTGACCAGCTGTCCATAAGGAATTAGTTTCCTGTATGTACTCGTTTCTATTCTGGTGGTGTCAGAGGTACCTGACAATAACAAATCCAAATAATTAATATCAATTAATATAGAAAAAATCTACTGAATTAGTCAACAACAATACAAAACAACATGATGGTAGCAAAGGTTACCATTTCCAAACATGTGGGACTGCTCCAACCAGCCCATAACTATTCTGGAATAGGGAGGGGTAAATGAAGCCACTATAGTTAAAAAAAGAGCTTTTGTGTATTGCAGCAAATGTATTTCACACATTTGTCACAGCTTTTGGCGTATATTTTATATCTACGTGGCATTATTAAATATGCATGGTCAGGAAAACTTTAGCAACTGACCAGAAATCTATTTTCAGCAATACAACTGCTATAGCAATTCCAAATTTGTTCATGTGTGACTACACAGTAGGGGATAAGAGCTTTTTTTAATGCTAAAAAAAAATAAAAAAAGCATGTTAGTATAAAATTTTTTTAGCAACATACCAAAGAATATACCAAAGAAATGTGATGTAATAAGGGCTATGACGGGAATTGTATGGGTTTTGCCTGCAGAGTTAGGATAATAATAAGGCATACTGCTTGTACAGTATTCAGTTATATCAACTGGACTAACTAAATCCAACATATATAAAGGGGTATACTATTAATTTACTATACTTTTTTGGAAAATACAAAGTGAACATTCTGGTGAACAAGAACATATGAAACATTAGTAACATTTAACCTGTACACAAGTTGACTTATGTCCATCGACTAGTTAAAATTAATGATTGTCTATCAGAATTTGCCAAAGGAGAGCCTAGGGCAGTGGCTCTCACACTTTTTCAGACCGTGACACACTTGGCAACTTTTCTTGAGCCACACCTTTGTTTTTAATGTTGAACTTAAAGGATAAGTACACTGTAAAAGAAAGTTAAGTTTAATAGTAAGCTGCAGCTTTAAACTCCAAAGCCTATCTGTGCTGCTGTAAAGTTGCTGACATCTTGGATGTGGTTTGAAGACTGCTTAGCTCTGCCCCTCCGTGACTTCCTGGATCTCCTTCTTATTCAAGTCCAAAAAAGCTCTCCTCGTTTTCTCCGTGCGCACACGCGACGTGATGTCTCTCTCCTTGCTGTCTGACGATCCGTGTGATTATGAGGGGGGGGGGGTCACTTCCCCACCATCATACATTCCACCATATCACCCCTTCCCATCCCTAAATCACAGTGACCAGCACACACAGCATGGAGGGAGAATCATGGCAGCAGTGATTTACTTCTTGTTCTCCTCTAAGAGTCCAGGTCAGCACATGGGTTTGCATACATGTGTCCATGATTGACAGCTCAGGAGGATGTAGGCCTCAGGTGTTATGGGATGAATAGCAGGTTACTGGGAATGTTTGTAGGGGTTTAATACTGCAATTCAGGTATGTGGAGGCTTATCTACAACAAATTAAATTTTAGTTTTTGTGGTGGACATGTCTTTTTACAATCATAACTATTTACACCCTTTTTAGGCTAAATAGCTATCCAACCAAGTACTCATTTCCAAAGGAAAGTTTTTTTGTTTGTTTTTTTGGTAGGGAATTACATAATTTGACTGTAAAACAGTTCATAATCAGTATAACTGCTAGAATGTACACAGTGATTCATTTGATTTAGTCTCAGTGGATGCCCAGAATCTGAAAGTGAGTGGGTGGATACCAGAACAAAAAACAATCTTGCATTTTATTTACTCCTGTGGAAAGGTCCAAGGTGGCAGCAACAGAAGTTTACAACATGATCACAGACTACATAGAGTAGAAATACAGCAAAAGACATGGATGATGATCATGGCTCAGAGCAGAGAAGTAACATATAGCAAATAAACGAACAAAGGTCGAATACAAGATGGCATGTAGAAAGTAAGTACATCAAATCACAATATTCACAAGACTGTGAAAAAATGGATTTAACCATGTAATGGCAAGGGCTTAAACGTACCTTTTGTGTGATCCACTGCAGCAGAACTGACAGGTCCCAACAGCTTCCCGCTTCTAATCAACTATAGCGTGCATGCGCAATAATGAGCGCCATAGTTGATTAGAACCAGGAAGAGGCTGTGAATTTTCAGTGTGACAGTGGTAGATTGTGCGAAAGGCAAGTTTCTGATATCTTCAAACAGAAGGTAAGGTATAGCTTACTATATTACATATAGTAAGTATTGTATAGAAGTACTGTATAGAAACCCAGTCTCAGCAATCATCTTAGGCAGCTGCAGAGTTAATGAAGATACAGATATCTTTGCTTTCTGTTAAAGGGAATGTCCACCCTTTAAAAAAAACTTTTTATATGTTGTAGGGCTTGCTCCCCCAGCCCCAACCACCTTAATCTTATTTGCAGAAACTCCCCCAATCTTTACTTACATTTCCTCTATCCTTGAAATAGAACAGCAAGCGTAATCCTGCACACACCTACGTAAATTCAAAAAGTCAGATAATGCTAAGTGCAAAGGTAGACCATGGTTGGAGGTCAGATATCAGCAAAAGAAAAGCACCATGCACATCAGTCCTAAATACCTGTGTATTTTATTTCTTCATACACAGGGTACACAACAGTGTAACGTTTCGGTTCAATGTCTGTACCTTCTTCAGACAACAGATTTCCTCTATCTTTCGCCACACTGTCCTGGCCCTCTGCTTGCATGGAACTGCAAGCAGGGGGCCGGACCGGCAGCCGCGTCAGTGATTGGCTGAGAGGCAGCAAATCACGGACGCGGCTGCTGGCAGTTCAGAATGGCGGAGGATAGAGGGAAGGTAAGTAAAGATCTGGGGAGTTTCTGCAAATAAGATTAATGCAGTTGGGACTGGGGGAGCAAGCCCTACAATATGTACTAAGGGTTTTACACTAGGGGGAGGGAGACCAAAACGGGAGGCAGGGGGGGAAGGCTGCACTGAGCATGTGCCATACCTTGTTGAGGCAGGGAAATAGCAAGGACTGGATGACTCAGTGACAGGCTTCTATACTGCACTTACCTGGACTTAAAATAGGCACAGCAAGAAAACCATTTGGAGCTGGGATGTAAGGTAAGGATTTTATTACACTACAGAGTGAGGCCAGTAGTGGGAGAGATTATAGTTTTGGGGGTGGGCATGCCCTTTAATCACAGGGCAGACTGGATACTGTTTTGAAACAAAAAATGTTGCTTCTTAATCTCAGCTAAATTAATAACGTAACAATCTATGCACTGAGCATGCAGAAAGGGGGGGATTCCAGGTACCAGCAATCCCCCCTAAACACTCTACTATAGTGGGGTGGACTTTTGCTTATTAACACACAATCACTGTTTTCTCTAAGTCTAAACTATGCACATCTATCCCACCAATTTTAAAACAAATACATAAGGAATATAAGTTAAATAAGTATTTAACACACAATATTATTTTTGGACTGCACGGAAGATATTAGTTCTATTCTTTCGACCTCCCCAAGCCATGACCATTATATTTTTACGAGCTGCAGGAAGAATCAGAGGCAGCTTTAAATATTTGTTTAAGGTGATAAAAATGTCTAAAAATGCCCATGTCCATGCTTGGTGTGAATACATATATGTAGAATACTTTTCCTGTGGCTCAAAAAATTTGGGTTTAAAGGTAACTTATTCTGTGCACAAGGAAAAAAAACAGCAATCTACCTTGAATTAAAATATCCAAAAGTTATGCAGTAAGTAATGTTCTCCCCTACTCTCTGGCAACAAGTGTAGCGTATCTATTCTGGTAGTCTTAGGTGATGTCAGTTCCCTTCTAAACTAAGGGCTAGGCCACACTAGCAAGATTTTTTTTGCGTTTGCGCATGCGATCTTTTGATAACATTGCAATCGCAGCAACGCATTGCGTTTCTGTTTGTGATACGCAATTGCCTGTGATCGCCATTTAAATGCGCAATCGCATGCGATTTCGTATCTCAAAAGGAGAAATCGCATGCAAAAACGCACCGGAATCGCGGAACCGCGCCCGATTGAGTTTACGCCACAGTGTGGCCGTGCCCTAAGACTCTTTTATAAATGGCACTTTTGTTAAGGAAGCATTGCAGGGTGTTGGATTGCAAAAGATCAGTTGTACACTTTTGTTTTCCTTGTATATATATCATGTATTTTCAAAAGCCAATGGATCCATATCTGTACAAGGAGCTAACACAAGATCCTAAAAAAGTTTACTATTTAGCCAAATTTAAAATGTAATTAGTTTAAAGTTTAATTTAGTGTTGAGTGGCCAGTAAATTTCTAAAAAATAACATCTTGCAATTATTATTGTTGCCACACACAGTAAGTACCCACAAAAGCATATTTTTTTTAAAGTGAATACAATTAACACTACTAAATCCCCGCACTGTTAAGTTGGTGGTAAATGTGCTTATCAACAATGATATAACCAATCCACTATATTGTTAGGGCCTGAACACACATGTGATAGACCACGTCGGATCATCAAGGATTCCTAAATGAACGCCCATAAACTGACAGATCATGTATCACGTTTTGGGTCCCTGCGATTGCACACGTGTACAAAGCTTTACTGTAGTTAATCTTATTCATTTTAATTATATAGGTTTCTAAAACATCCTTATAGCAAGTATTATTTATACAAGGGTTCAATTTACATTGGTCTCTTTTTGGCAATTTGCTCACCATGTGCTGCTTTACCAAAAGGAGAATATTTGGCAACGTGATCAGAATAATACCTGGCCTCATTGTTGATGAATCAAAGGAGGCAGAAAAGACCGGAGCAGCGATAGAAACTTTAGATAAGCAAAGCTGCGTAAAGTGTTTCTCCAGTGCTTAAAACCAATTTGTGCTATTTTATTGAAGAACAGGAGGTAAAGTAGTCGTGTATTACATCCTTTTCCTTAATAAAACATTATGGAGCCAGAAATGAAGGTAAGCTACTTACCTGGTCTCTTGCTCCTCCTCCGGGAACTCTCTGGAGAGACCCTTTAACTTAGGAGAGACCCTTTAACTTAGATGAACAAAGGGATGAAGACCTTGCGGTTTGGTTTCTAGTCAATATAGTTTACAACAGTCTCAATAAGACACAGTAGTTCAAACTTAAAGTGCATATAGACAGTCCCCTATACTAAGCTGCCTAGAATCACAGGGGTATCAGTCCGTGTCAGGTTACCCAACAGTCAGGCAGAATACATGTTGCAAATCAATCTTACACCGATGCGCACGGGGTAGTTAGGAGAAAGGGAGGACTGAGAGTTCCAGAAATGAACGACAGGTTGCGTTTCGGATGCTAGTAAACTTCAACTGCAGCCTGTATGGAGAAGGGTGAATATAGTAGTCCTTTAACAAAAGTGGAAGTGTAATGTACGATTGTTGCTCTAATTCTACTACTTGAGCCTGAATGTATTATCCTTAGCCAATAGTTGTAAATGTCACATCAGATATTAGCAGCATAATAGAGGATTCATCTGATTTAATTCTGCAGATTGAAAGCATTTCCTAGTGCTCCTAGTTAGCAATAATTGGTTTTCTGACTTAAGTCAGTAATTCTTGACAGCTCTGGGTTTTAGCACATGTGTAACAATATATCTGGGTCTTAGAGTGTAGAATTAGACAGATTAAATGGGGCTATTTAGGGCTTGGTCCCATTACTGTGTGCCGGAGCGCGATTTGCGCTCCATTCACACGTCTGGTTCGCATTGCCAGTACAATGCTACGATGTATTCCCACTGTGTGCGCTGCGGTCCGGTCCGGTTATTGGTTCGCATGTTTGCACGACTTTTCGTCTGGGTCGCATGCGTGCCAATAACATGATATGGCCAGGAACGCATCGCACACGGACTATCACGCACAGCAGCGCATTGCAAAAATCCTGCATGCCCCGCTGTGCGTGATAGTGGGTCCTAGCCCTTAATAAGAGGCGCAAACTTATCCTGTACTGTTCATCTGCAGCAACCAATCAGATGTTTCCTTTTTACCGGTCTACTATAGTTATAAACAAAACATCTGATAACAAGTGATGGGCTGCTGCAGCTTCACATCACAGGCAAATGTAAAATGTATGCACTATCCCAATATACAGTGTGTGTGTGAAATTCATGTAGGGTTCTTCATATTTTAGTTTCCCTTAGATATGTTTTGAGTAAGAGAAGGTTGGCATGGATGGTTGGTTCTCCTATTGGCAGGTGTGTGCCCATGCCCTTGCAGTCACTTCCTGATTGGACACACTAGTTGGAGAGGCTCAGGGGAGGATCCAGCTGATGTCACACACACACACACACACACACACACACATACAGGGAGAGGAGGGCTGAGTAGGGGAAAGGGGAAGCCATCAAACACGTTTCCCTTTTATTCCCATTCCAAAAGGACACCGGGGGCTACGGATAGTCCAGGGAGAGACCCGGCTAGAGACCCGAGCGGCGGTAACACAATGGAGCGGACACGCAGCCTGTGAGGTGGAGTCTGGACTGACAAGGGGAAGGTGCGATAAGCACAAGGAGGAGGATTGGGAGCAGTTCTGGCCATTTGCTTCCTGGAACAGAGAAATAGCCCGGGAGTCCCCAGCACCTGCTTCTCTGTCAGGACCCCGGGAGGACACGGATCTGGTCTGGAGGGCAGGGCCGGTGACTGGACTGGAGGAGGATCTGGATGGTGCAGGTAAATCACTGCAGTGGGAGAGACAAGGCGTTGGTGGTGAGCAGTGCCCCAGCCTCACTGTGTGATCGGTTATCACTATGGGGCCAATGGGACACCTACTGCTGGGGGTGAACAGTTTTTAGGATTTAATAAGGACAAATAGTAAATCCAATGTAACAATATTGTTCCTTTCAGCCTCTATGACCCCCAGGGAGAGTGACAGGTATGGAAGGTTCTGACCTCCCTGTGTAGCCCCTCCCCCCTCACATTACTGGCTCTGTTTTATTAGGGACTTTACTAATTGGGATTTCTTCCCACTGATGTTAGTGGTTTGTACAACTCATGGGTGAATGTAACACTGCTGGCTGGTGATTTGTAATAAGGCATTCACTCAAACAGGACATATTAGGCTTGTTCTATATAAGTTATGTGTAGAGATTTAGCAGTGGTGTAACTAGGAATCACTGGGGCCCCCAGCAAAACTATGATGGGGCCCCTCTCCCCACGGTGGATTTCAGGGAGGAGGCTATATCTGCCATAGGAAAAGAAGATGGGGAGCCCCCCCCACTGTGGTTCCAGGATCTGTGACCCTGGTGGTTACGCCCCTTAGTTTTAGGGATCTGGATTCCATTTGTTTCCAAAAAAATTGTTGGTATCTGTGGATAAACAAGTTGACAATCTGCCCTGTAACCCCACCCTCATTTGGACTTATCCCTTTAATTAAAAGAAGTGGGTGGGTTGGGGTAAGAAAGCCAGTGAAGCCACTGGGACTGACCTGGTTTTTCTTTACATTCTTTCTCATAGAGAGATCAAATGTTACTTCCAAATAAGCCTTTGTGTCATATTCATTGTTAACTGTATTCAGAACTATATTATGATCATGGTTTAGTGATAATAGTAATTAGTAATAATAAAATTAATATTAATATAAGTGATAAAAACACATTTACGTTTTATATTGATATGAATGTACAACTGAATTTCTTCAATGGAACAGTCAATGAAAGCAATTTCTTCAGTGGAACAGTCAATGAAAGCGTGTATATGTATAGCGTTAAAGTCTTCTATTTGCCATCCAAATAAAAATCAGATTTGTAAAGTCACACAGCATTATAGGATAAGTTTGTGTTCAATTTTGTCTTTGATTGGGAATGAGTAACAGTGATGATGAATCTTGGCACTCTGTACTTTGGCATGCTGGGAGTTGTAGTTTCTGATGGGCCAAAGCTCAACATCACTGGAGTAGATTATTAATGCAATATTCCTCTCACAGTGGCAATAATAAAGTCATTAGAAAGATAAGTCTAAATCCACTGCTGGTAGCTGCCATTGGTTTAATCCTCTGATGTTCTGCCCCAGAACATGTTTTAGTAATTTTAAGTGTAGTAGAGGACTAAGGTACCCTAAGGCTGAGGCCACACTACAACACACCAAATCACGATCACGATCGTTATCTCTTGCGATTGTGTGCGCGATTCTTGTGCGTTTTGCACATGTGATTTTATAATTTTCCATTATGGAAACACATGCGTTAACGCACCACAAATGGTGAATGCATGCCCTACGAAAACAAAAACACAATCGTATGTGCATCGTAAATCGCAGGAATTTTTGCATTCCCGTTATTTTATATTTGAGCAAAAATCAAGGGCGCAATCGCGAGCAAAAACATGTGCGCAAATGCAAAAAACGCGCAAGTGTGGCCTAGCTCTTAAGGACTTAACGCAACTCAAGCTAAAATTGCTAATGTATTTATTTAACACTACATGTTTCGGACAGAGTTGCTTGAGAACGGATACAATACAAGGATTCTGGACTCTGGAAAGGACTCTGGCCAAAACATGTTTTTATGTTACGGTAAATGAATACTTTGGCAATTTCAGCTTCAGTTGCGTTAAGTCCTTTAGGGTACCTCAGTCCTCTACTATACTTATCATTAATAATAAAGTAATTTTAATGCAGCAAAATTTTGATGTACTTTAATTTTTGTACTACAGAACCTATCAAACCTACTTTATGTATCCAATAAACATCCTGTATAAAAATTTCACACATATAAATGCTTTAGCATTTTTATTTAAGAAAAAAAAAAACCAGAGTGGGTGGTGTGCTTTAGACTAAACAAAAACCACTTCCCTAATCCCATTTGTCTGTGGTAGTCTATAGCTCGGATATTCTGTTTCACAAACAAAGCATTTACTTTTGTTGTATGTTGCTCTCACCATTGCCTTTAAGAAATCATTCTAGTCATTTAATGTTAATAAATTGTAGATTTTGCTGCTAGGGTTTACAACTCCATAAACAGAACATATAAATTCATTGTAGACATACAGCATGCATTCAATAAATGGTCTTGCAACATTTACGTTACATTTGCCAACTTCAATTTGGAGAAAGGGAATTGTGTTTGTATTATAGTGAATTACAATTGCTAGTATGGTCTAACATTAAAGGGACTGTCTGACCTCTGGACAAAAATCAGTATGTTGTCCAAAACCCCCCAAAACCTGAACTTCATTTTGTTTATAATCAATAATTCTGCTTCTAGCAAGAGATTTTAAACTTACAAGCCCCATGATCCACCACCGCAGCTCTGCAATCTGCTCTTCACTTCCGGGTAAGGCAGTCAGTGTCGGCTGTGACAGTGACGCCATGGCCAACCACTGACTGCCATTACTGGAGCAGTCTCCACTGCGGCTGCTCAGGAACAGAAGAAGAACACAGCTGCCACAGTGGAGAGACAGGAAGCGGCGGCGGATCGCGGAGCTTGTAAGTATAAAATTTCTTGCTGGCAGCAGAATTAATGATTATAAACAAAATGAAGTCCAGGTTTTGCATTTTTTTGGACAACATAGTGATTTTTGTCCAGAGGGTTGGACAGTCCCTTTAAGCTAGTAGGACTCTTACTAAAGAGTCTTACTTAGGGCTAGGCCACACTAGCGCGTTTTTCGCGCGTTTGCGCCCGCGTTTCGCGCTCGCGTTTGCGCCCGCGATTTTCGCTAAAATGGAAATCGCGGGAACGCAAAAATTCCCGCGATTTCCGATGCGCATGCGATTGCGCGTCCGTTCGCGTTATGGTAACGCATGCGTTCACCATTTTTGGTGCGTTAACGCATGCGTTTCCATAACGTGAAAAGGCGAAAACGCATGCGCAAAACGCGAACGCGAGCGCGAAACGCGCAAGAATCGCGCACACAATCGCGTGCGATAACGCTCGCGATTCCTGTGCGTTGCAGTGTGGCCTCACCCTCACTCTCTGTCTAAAAAAAATATTTACCCACAGGGCAAGGGGTCTATGCAGGCAGCCAATAAATACCTGGGGGGTTATTGCACTGCAGTAGCATTGAAAGAGCATGTCTACCCTCCAAACACCCTTGTAAACCAAATTGTCTCCAGTAGCCTGCATCAGACCACTATGACTGACTGACTGGGGTGTTCCAAGCCCCTTGCAGGTGCATACTATATAGTGTAATTGTTCTGTGTTATATACAGAAAGAAAAAGGAACATGCCCTTTAAACGAGGTCTCCCAAAAAAAAAAAAAAAACCTTTGTACCTGCATTTTATAATATAGAAGGTAAAAGTTTGTGTTTCTACCTTCTGTTCTTTAGTAGCAGCATAATCAGCATTTTGTGCTCACAAAAGACAGTTCTTCAGCTGCTCTCCTGCCTTCTTGACTTTTTGTGTTGACCTCTTATTGTAGAATACAATGCTGACATAATTTTGATACTCTCTTATTGGGTGCGTTCATTTACATATTCAACATCACATCTCTACAAGTTTGTTTTTCCAGGTTTCATTAGTATCAATTGTTGAATATTTTTCTGATTTGATTTGTCTGATAATAAGGTTACTTTCATTAGTTGTTATTCTGTAAAAAAAAAAAAAAAATTCAATATTTTGTAAATAATTACATAATTTCTTTTTTTAAAATGTACATAAATTTGTTAAGGGGTATCTTTACTTTTAAAAAAAAATTGTACCGCAAGTTATACAGCAAGATTTTAAATCAGAGCTGTAAATCCGGAGAAATTATCATTTGAAATCAAAGCATTTACAGGGAAAGACCTGTCACACTAGAAGCAGAAATTATACCATGTGACCCAAACCTGACCTCTTTGCCTGCCTGCCAGCACACTTTCTGTAAAAATGAAGAGAATCAGCATAGAAAAGAAGGCAGGGAGAGGGAGGGGGAGATGTTGAAGCAAGTTCGCTGAATGTTAAGCTCCGCCCCTCTGAGATTTCCTCTGCTTTCTCCTGTTTAAGCCTCAAACAGTAATGCCTGTGAGTTCCGTGCGCTCTCCTGCTTGAGCCTCAAACAGTAATGCCTATGTGTTCTGTGCACATGCGTGTGCACGGAACTCACAGGCATTATTGTTTGAGGCTCAAGCAGGAGAAAGCAGAGGGGCCGAGCTTAACATTCAGCAAACCAGTAACAAGATGTCAATAACTTTTAAGGCACAAAGGTAGGCTCCAGAGGGGCATAGGTAAAAAAAATATGGCAACAGCATTTTTAAAGCTGCAATTTTCAAATTAACATAACTAGATTTTACAGTGCACTTATCCTTTAAATGTTATGATAATGGATTGTTTGTGGCTTGAAACTGTAAAAATGTTTTTGCCCTAGAAAACTAAACAAGTACAGTGGACATACAAAGTGTACACACCACTGCATACAGGGCATATCCACCAATAAATCGAAAGAATAGTTCACTCAAAAAGTGAACTTTTCCTTTAATGTATTAATTGAAGACCAGGAGGTTAAGGAGCTATGCCTTACCTCCCTTTCTTCACTCAATTCACCAGGAGCAACGGACAAATGAAGAAAAAACTTACCTCACACGGGATCCACCGCAGCAGCAGGGACAGGTCCCGACCCCTTCCTGGTGCAGAGTAGCTATAATAATGCGTGCTACAGTTACTCTCAATAGAATGCAGTCGAGAAATTCCACTGCTGCTGCGGAGGGTCACGTGTAATTTCTTTTTTTTTAGTTCTTTTTTCGTCCATCGATCCTGGTGAATTGATTGAAGGTGGAATTGATTGAAATGGAAGGTAAGGCATAGCTCTTTAAGGTGGAATTGATTGAAATGGAAGGTAAGGCATAGCTCTTTAACCTGTCTTCAATCAATACATTAAAGGAATAGTTCACTTTTTAAGTGAACTATTTCTTTAAAAATGTAAACATAGCTGCAGCACCCCACTCCCACCCCCAAACCCCACTTTTGTTTTACTTCCCTTTTCCAAAGAGGCACCTGAACATACTTAGAAGCCCTGATACCTCACTGCTCTGCTGCACTTTATTGCTCTGTTTCCTAGTTGCGGCTGTCATCAAAGGCATGTCGAGGATGCCACGTCCAATAGCTGACAGCCGTGACCAGGAAGCACCTGACTGCTTCTGTGCTTGCTTTAAACCAGCTTGCAACAGCAGCAGAAGACGGCACCCAGGTGGAGAAGGACAGGGTCTTGTAAGTATATCCAGGTGCATCTTTGTAGAAGGTAAATAAAACAAAGTAGGGTTTGGGCGGGAATTGCAGGATATTGCCGCTATGTGTAAATTTTCATTTTATGTGTGGACATGCCCTTTAATTAATAAAATGAAACCAAAATAAGTCCCATCAAATCTTATTTTGCCTTTTTTTGCAAAATTGTCACAGTTGAAAATAAATCAGACATTTGGTGACGGGAATTAGAGACTAGATGTAAGTTTTTGAAACATGTACCTGAGTTTGGATGTTTTGCTTTGTGAGAAAAGGTTTTGGCTTGGTTCTCTACCTCATGACCGAAACATATGAAGAATTACGATTAATGGTTACATGTAGGGAACAACCATATCCACCCCTACAGTAAATTTCACACATATGAACAGGACCCCAAAAATTATTCTCCAGCATTTGTGAACAGCAATATTTACCTCAAACTCTGCCAGTTTGGGAAGCCGATGTAAGTCATTGGCCATGACATCACCGTTATGCATTTGACTAATGGCAGCTAAAAGAAGAAAAATGGGCAGCGGAGTTGGTGTTGGATATCTTTGTGCAGGAACAAGTTACCATGTTAAGAATGTTCCTGTTTAATAGTAGCACAGAACTATGCTCTATTATATACCATGTATGCCTTCTGGTAATCAACAGCAGTGTTATTAGTTTATACACACAAACAAAATTGTAAAAAAAAACAGCTTTGAATCTTTGTGTTTTAGGTGTAAGTTACACTTCCTGGTCTGCACTCCCTCTATAAGTCTCTGTAACAAGAATGTGATGAGCTGTGTAAAAAGCCTCACCCCCAAAAAGTGATGGAAACAGGAAGGAATTCCCCCCCCCCTTTTTTTTTAAGCTGGGTTTTTTTGCCTTCCCTTGGATCAACTGTTAGGTAGGGTTAAAAAAAATAAAAAAAAGGAGGGTGATTAGGTTGGACTTGATGGACGTATGTCTTTATTCAACCTCAATTACTATGTAACTGTTTTCTAAATCTAGTTACAGACATTGTAACCATTCTCTTTCCTTCCCTCTGTCTATGAACACCTCAATGAGGTAAAACTTTTCCTTTTCAGACTTGTGACTAGCTTTCAAAATTAAGAAGTTCAGAGTTCCTGTCATTTCTTATTAGTATTTTAATACTCTTACTTCCTCATCAAGGTGAGGGTCTCATCTCACTGCATTCTGGGATTCTCTATTCTCAATCATTAATCAGTCAGCTGGATTTGGTATATTACAAAAATATGGAGCTGTGTTGATCTGCTATAAAGGTTTCATATGGATGTGCCAATTAATCTGTACAAAACCAAAAAAGATGTTCGTTTTCTGACACACTGAAACTGAACATTTGGGAAATTGCTCACATTTTAATTTGATTTTAATCTGACACAGATTCATATCCTCCCAACATTTACCTTCAGATAAGTACACTATTGAGAAGTGCATTGCACAGAGCTGTGATGAGATCAGGTTCACTTCATTATCCTCCCCTTGTAGCCCTGAATGCAGTGCAACGAGTCTCCTTTTTTGATGAAGTAAAATAGATGAAATCTACTACAGGTTTTCTCAGAAGGTGTGCCGGGATACACTGGTGTGACTTCAAAGATCCAGAGGCGTGCCTCAGAATTTTGGTAGTGGAAATATTTTCACCAGTATAACTTATTATATTTTTGTACTTTAAAAATATATATCATATTAATATTTCAACAAAGTCAATGTAGTATAACTTTCCACTACATTGAATTGAATACAATATAAGCTATAAAGTACATAAAATATGGGTAATTAAAACTTTAAGTTAAACATTAAGAACATTGTCTGAAAAAGGAAGGGATGCACATGCCATTTAAAGGAATAGTTCACTGCAATAGTGAACTATTCCTTTTCTACATTGATTGAAGCCTGGGAGGTTAAGGAGCTATGCCTTACCTCCCATTCTTCAATCAATGTTTGGATAGCCAGGAACGAAGCTCAGAAAATCTTACCTTTCACGCGATCCAGCGGTGCCGCTCTGACAGTTCCCGACTGCTTCCTGCTTCTGTTCTGCTATAGCGCATACTTTATGTTTTCTTTAAATGGTAGGATGGAAATGGGCAGTTAGGGCTAGGCCACACTACTGCATTTTGATCAGACCAATTTTTTATATATTTTATGCATTTATTTATTGTCCCCCTTGTACAGCATTTTGTATTCTAATGTTGCACAGCACTGCGTCCCCAAGTGGTGCTATATAAATAAACATATTCATAAATACATTGGTATGGCAATACTAGGTGTGCTGATGTCTATTGTCACTAAGAAATTAAATAAGATAGGGAAAGTATAATGCATTAGAAAATGCCACACCTTCACTACTCTCCGTTGTGCTTCAATCCACTTTTCGGAGCGCATGCAGTTGCCATTTTGTGTGCAATTCCTATGCACTTCGATAATGGAACATTGCCGGAATCGAAGTGCAAGCGGATGTAAATGCTTGTGAAATGCACGTGTGGTGTAGTGGGCCTCAGCCTAAAACAATCATACATGAGCGCAGCCCAAATCTATAAATTTTTATTTTATTCTGCATATTTGATTAGGATTTACCATAATGCATAATTTGGCATTTTGTGTAGCTAATAAAAACAAAGCCCAGTATTTAACAAAGGGATTTTTTTTTTAAAGGGCATGTCCACCCTTTAAAACAACTTTCCATATATTATAGGTATTGCTTCCCCAGCCCCAACCGCTATAATCATATTAGCAGAAAGTCCCCCGATAGTTACTTACCTTACCTCTCTCCTTCGCCGCACTGCAATACCTATAATATATTGAAAGGGTTTAACACTAGGGGGAGGGAGACCAAATGGGGTAGGAGAGGCAGGGGGGGACAGCCTGCAGTGCGCATGCCAAACTTTTCCCGGAAGGGAGACAGGAGGCAGAGTCCTATATGGACTCTGCTATCCTCCTGGTGGCCAGTTTTTTGGATTTGGGGGGGGGGGGATTACTGGAGAATTATTTGGAGCTGGAATGTAAAGTAAGGATTTTATTAACTACACAGTGGGGCCAGTAGTGGGGGGAATCATAGTTTTGGGGGTGGACATGCCCTTTAAATTTTTTATTTTATTAGATTTTTTTTTAATTACCGTAAGTCAACAAAATGTTTGTGGGACAAGAAAAAAGAAGAAGATGATGGATAAAAAAGAAGGGGGAGGTAAGGGAGGGGTATTTTTTCCGCAGGGTCCTTATTGAATTGTGAAAGTTACAGCTGATTATATAAAATTAAACTCTCTACTATTCACATTCTGGATAATACAATTTAAGTCAATAATAACACAGGAGATTCTGTTGTTGCAGTCAATAGAGAGGGCTTTGCCAATATAACAATCATTTAACTCCCACAAAAAGTTAATATTTTCCCAGGAACAGTGAATGGAATGCAATTTTATTTAATTACAACTCAAAAAGACAAGGGTCAGTTCAAAAGTTACATTTTTCATTGATAAAAAAAACCGCTTAATTTAGCTGGGTTCCTCTGTAATTCCATAACTTGGAATATGTTTACTGTTAAATTTTCTGAAAATTTTGAAAAGTAAACAGTCTAATACTAGTTAGTAAGGCAAGTAATTTTGCTCTCGCCTATTGTTTACTCTTCAAAGCCAGTGAAAATTGTTAAATATTAATCTAAAGGTAAAGAATTTACATTGGTGAAGTTTGTAGACTTGCCAAGTAAGATTATAAAAACTAAAAGCCTTCTAAATGCCTTGGCTGTACTATAAAAGTATTAGGGATCTTAAATGAAACCATTTGCAGACTAATTGGCTACTTCACATGTTGCTAAGGACTCATTTAAACTGTAAATATTGCTTTCTTGAGCGATTGGACACCAGGGAATCCTCCCAACACAACTGTTTCCTGAATTTGCTCTATTGCCCAGTCTGTTCTGCTTTATCTGTGCTCTCCCGAGGGCCCTATTTATTTTAGTTTGATATTTTTCAAATAGGATTAAAGTGTCCTAACATGATGCACTTAACCCTGTCAGGTATTCTTTTTGTCTAGCTGATGTGCAAGGCATAATGCAAATTATTTGCATCTGTTTTAAATGCCTAGTTTAAAACATGTATGCAAAGGAATGGTAAAAGAGAAGTTAATTCTAAAAAACATTTTCTTGACTTTTAGGCTGGAGACACTTGTAGTGTATCAATTACCTTTTTATAAAATTAGCAGCCTGGGACACTTGTTTTAAAGGGCATGTCCATCCTTAAACCAAAAGAAAAACTGATCACTGAGCCCGTTACCTGCCCCCAACCCCAACTGATATATCCAGCAATTATTAGATGTATTATTAACCAGATATCAAATTATTGCTAATTGCAATTGGCTGAGTAAGCTGGCTCCTCCCTCCATGCAGTTAATCAAGGCTGTGACAATTGACCTCACAACCAATGATTGAGGGCAAAGCCACACTGCAACGCAAATGCAATTGCACACGCAGTCACACACGATTTCATGTGCGATTTTGTTGCGTTTGCGCATGCGTTTTTTCATTAAGTATTGGAAAACGCATGCAAATGCGATTTAAAATGCGGAACGCAAATCGCAAGCACAATCACATCGCACCGGAAAACGCACCGGTGAGTTGCCGCGATTCCAATGATTTGAAAAAATACATGCGCAAACGCAGAAAAATTGCAGCAGTTTGGCCTAGCCCTTACTGCTAATTTCCCTGCTGCCTCCTCTGCACATCCTCAAGCTTATAAAAATAAGGTCATTGAGTCAAAGGAGGAGGCAGATACCTTTTCCAGAATAAAAAAAGTAGTTTTGATCTGGTTAAAAATTCATGTAAAAAATGGTAAAAATAGCAGTTGGGGTTGTGGGCACATAACTGACAAGTCACCAGTTGTTTTTTAAGGCTATTAGACATATAAACTTAACCCAACGAACGTGTCATACTTGCAATGACATTCCTCATCCAAATTACACTAAATAGTTGGCATTACAGCTATAACGTTGGTTGTAAAGTTGATCAGAAAATCATGTCCTAGGCAGAAACAGCCTTGAAGGGGAATTAAAGTGTATGTATACTGAAGGAATAACTTTGCGTCATCCTACCGTAATCTATAAATAAAGAAATGTTTTTATTAGGCTTTAACCACTGATCTGACTATTTTCCCACATACCAACTATCAAAACTGCATACAGTATATAGCACAACTGTCAAACCATTCCAGCTACAGCAAAACTACTTACAGAAATGCTAAAACGTAAGATGTTTCATATTGGATATCTAATGAAATAGGGGGCAGATCAACAAAAAAATGGTACAGTGATATTTGGGATGAATTATAGTTTCCACTAATGGGCTATTTAAAAAAAAATAAAAAATCCAGTGTACATACCTTTTTAAAGTCTGCATACAACATTTTCCCACCCAATAGACAGAGCACATTCACAAAGACAAAAGCTGTGTCTATATTTGTAGTATTCAGTAACATCAACTAGACTTGAAGTTAAAGGGACTGTCTACCTCTCTGGTCAAAAACCTGGACTTCGTTTTGTTTATAATCAATAATTCTGCTTCCAGCAAGAGATTTTATACTTAAAAGCTCTGCGATCCACTGCCACTGCTCTGCAATCTGCTCTTCATCTCCGGGAAAGACAGTCCGTATCGGCCGCAATCACTGACTGTCATTACTGGAGCAGTCTCCACTGCAGCTGCTCGGGAACAGAAAAAGAACACAGCAATTGTGGAGAGACAGGATGTGGTGGTGGGTCGAGATCTTGTAAGCATAAAATCTTTTGCTGGCAACAACATTAATGATTATAAACAAAACGAAGTCCAGGTTTAGGGGTTTTTAGGACACCATACTGATATTTGGCCAGAGGGGTGGACAGACCCTTTCAGTTCTTGAAGATGTTACACTAATAATCTGACTGGCTTATTCATTTCTAAATGACTAGTACAAGAATTTATTGCCAATAAATACCCCAGAATAGGTCTTATTCGGCATATAAAAGCAAGGTATTAGGGACCTCCTGAATGCAAAGTATTGATTGCATTGTAGCTAAGAGGTGTTATCAAAACTGTAAGGTGACAAAACAGCATTGTACATGTCAGACAAATGGTGTCTACCCACTAACACCTCTGTTCAGGCTTGGTTTCTTTATTTTTACATAATGGCCTCCTTGATGCGTCTTTTGAACCAATCCTGTTTCTTGGCCAATATGCTGACATTACAATCTTCATCTTTAGGATGTAGGTACACGGCTGTGTCCTGACCCGAGGAATTGGCTCTTCTGTACTGGTCCATACGTTGGTGCAGCTGCTGTTTGGTCTCCCCCACATGCAAATCAGGGCCCTCTTCACTGTGCTGCATGTGTGATGTCGCTTTAATTGTGTTTTGGTTTTGGGTCTTTTGGATGCACCAGTTGCTGTCTCAGTGTTTTGCTGGGTTTAATGTACTCTAGGAGACTGAGAGTGTATGTATTCACCAACAATTCATCACCACATGCATATGACATGCAAACAAAGACTGGGTTTATAGGAAAGTAAAGCAATTGTAAGGAACACACATTCTTACCTCCACTATAATAATACTTATATAAGTATATTTCCTTTCACCCCAATCAGATGTTAGCATTTTACTGGTTTACTGCAGTTAACATAGATAACATCTGATTGGTTGCTGCACATTAAACGCACAGGCAAACTCTTGCATTACTAATTGCATTTACCCCTAAATACAGTTAGCTGTCCGATTCGGAACAAACAGAACTTTGAAATCTCGCTGCTTATGCTAGTGGCCACCCTTTTGTGTGAAACAAGCATTTTGTATAGTATGGTATGCTATTTATATTTGTATATAGCTAACCACTGAGCCAGCACGCTCAATATAACCATAACCCAATAAAATACTGAAATACAGAAACAGCATCAGTGAGTACTGCTTTTAGTTGGTTGTCTTTTTACTTGCAATCTGATATTGTTGCAGTCATTTGTGGATTTCTTTCAAACCTTAATGAATGTAATAATTGCTGTATGTCCCTAAATGCCTTGCAAAAGGATTCACCCATGACTAGTTCTGGCATCTTCAATTACACATTCTAGTCTGGCATTTTTTTTCTTTATTTCTTTTATTATTTTAAACTATTGAAGCTGTCAGAAGAAAATCTCAGAAATGAAATAGGAAACACACTTTATAAAAGTATTTAATGACTGCGTCATCAAAACTGTATGTATCCATTAAAATCAGATGTCAAATAAGGACACAACTTTTCAGTTATACCCCACTCCGAGAATCATGAAAAAAAACTGCCCCCATTTCTGGATACAAATGTAACCCATTGTTAAGGGATCATTGTGTGAATCTAAGTGACAGCTTTAAAGGGTTCCCCCCCCCCCCCCCCAAAAAAAAAAAGAATCTCTCATCAATGTAATTATTTTCTACACAGTTATAAAGAAGAATTCTATTGATAGTATTTTTATATAAATTGTCCCAGCTTTTTGCACAATGCATTTAATCAACCCCCCCCCCCAAATAATTGCAACATTGTGGCACCAAAGTGTGTGTGTGTGTGTATATATATATATATATTATATATATATATTACACACACACACACCCTGCAGTTTGACTTTGTTAATAATGTTTGTTAATAAACAAATGGATGTGGAATCTCGATTGGATGAATATATAAAATGTTTATATCATCACAAGTAAAGGAAAATCCACTATCACAGGAGGGATTATACTCTCTTAAAAACAGCCTCCTTCCACTAATGATATCCAGTAGTCAAAACCTTCTTACAGAACATGTCTTCCTATGTAGTGAACTGAGTTAGGGGATTGAGCTATATAGAGTGGTTGCTAAAAAAAATTGGAAAAAAAGTGGACATTTTTCCATATACCCCTTCTTCCAATCTCCTTTTTTCGATGGATTCTGCAGTACAAGTTGGGAAATTTTGATCGGTCCATTTAGCTTTACACATATTTATGTATTGTCCTACTTTTGTTAGTGGTGATTAATCACAGTTCTCAATAAATGAAGCCAAGAAAATATTTGTTTAGTCAATCAAATGTGTTTGAAAAATGTTGTAGTTTACAATGGCATACGTATATACCACATATATCAAACAAAAGGCCGGCGGTGACTGTACAGCATCCAAGACATAGATACGCTGCAACTTGGAACTACACGAATAAGACTTGCTCAACTGGATAGCAGCATAATAAGGCTTGGATGCAGTCACCGCTGTAACAGCTGCTTCTGTATTTAGCCCGGTGACAGAAAGGTAGGTGTGAGAAATGGAATGGACAGACATTAGAGTTGTCTGTTCCATTACCGTGCCAAAAAAGTAAGGTGGGCGTTTCACATTAGCACATGATCGCGCCATAGGCAGAGGATCCAGTCCAAAACAGTGTGCTTCAAACCCTTTCCCTGCTGAGAACCAGCACTAGGCAGATGTGTGACAGAGTCCCAATCCTGAACCTGCTAAGTAATAAAAAAAAATTGGCCCGCCTCTCATTTTGATTTTGGCCCCTTCATTGATTGAGTTTGACACCCCTGGTATATTCAGTACATGTTTGTAAAATGATCATTGTAGGGAAAAGCTTGAGAATTAATACAACAATAAAAGACCACCATGTATGCCAAAAAACGCATACACTGCATGAAATCAGTTATTATTGTTTCAGTCGTGGACATATTTACATATGTGGTTTCCTTTAGTAATTGAAATTGTTTCATCTTCAGTTCTGAGAAGAATAGTGAAACTGTACCAATGAAGAAATTATACTGGCAGATTCATTAAATATGTTCAAGAAATTTTGAATGTCCACCCTTATAACATAAAGGGTGTGTTGAGGCAGAGTGAGACTTTTGTCTGGGGAAAAAAGGGAAAGGCGGCAGAAAAACTGGAAAAAATGCCCCCCTTACCCCCTTGATCCCCCATCAGTTTAGTCTGAAACTGATGTGGGAATTGCTAGAATTTAACCCCTTTAATGCTGGATTGTTTATGAAAGCCAGTTCCCGAGCTTTCGGCAGAGGTGCATCAGTAAGCGAGTCCCTGTGACATCACAGGAATTCATCTGATATAAGGGACCTACCTGGGTCTTCCCCAAAGCAGCCCAGTTGGTCTAGTGGAGGAAGTGAACTTGTGATCAGCAATTTTACTTCCTGCTATAATAAGCCGGTTTAAAACTGATACCTTTTTTACTATACTGTAGTTTATAGATGAATGAATCGAAGTGATTAATTATCAAATATATTTGCTTTTATCTATCCTGGTGGTCTAGTGGAGCTATTTATCTGCAGTTATCTGTTGATTGCATACTATTGAATTTGTGAACTGTATTGATAACCTAAGTAATGATCTGTGCCAATGGAGGAAAAATCACTTCCTTCTAAATGCTTTCTGGGAAGTGATTTTTCTGATCGGATTTCGACTAGGGAAAACTGTCATTAATGTCTATATTTTAAGTTCATTATCATTCCCAAAGATGATGATCATGTTTGGGAATGATAAAAAGTAATATACTAATATTAATAAACTAATATACTGAAACAATCAGTAACAATCAAAAAAAATGCCCCTTTTCAAGCTGCACAAAATTGTCCACACTGCACAAAAGTCAGGAATCATAAAAGAAAATGCAGATTATTTGTTTTAGCTGTCACCTGACAAAAACGCAGAGGTCAAAGTTGGCTCCTAAAATTCTCATACACAAAAATAGATTGTGTTTTTTTTTGTAAAGAATGACATATCTAAGCAATAAATCGGACACTGTGTTTTTAAGTAGAATTTCCAAGTGGTGTTTCATTTGAAGCCCTGCGGTGCTGCCCTGGGAAAATTTAAATTCCCGAAAAATGGCCTGCTCCCTAGAGCTAGCTTTAAACCCCCTGTCATGACATTCTGATGCAGGGGGGAAGGGGAGGAGAAGGAGCAGGGTGGAAGGAGCGGTTCTGGACTCACTGTCCTCAGTGAGGTAAGAAAGTAAACTCAACCACCTGGGTTCTTATTTTATCATTCTCTGTGTGGGGAATTTATATTATAAGCCAAAGTATCTTATTATTTTCCATATTTTATGAACATTAAATTTTAGCATAATATATATTTTTGGAATACAAAATAACAAAATGTAAGTTATATTGGTGAAAATATTTCCACTACCAAAACCCTGAGGCACACCTCTGTCTCTCAGAAGTCACACCAGTGTGCCTCGGCACACCCTTTCAGAAACCCTGCTATATGCAGATGCTAAAATTGTGATAAGGGTGGATATGCCCTTTTAAAAACCTAAACAGTGTTTTGGCGTTATACTTTAAGCTGCAGGCTTATTAGTAAAGAGTATTATTTTTCTATCCTTCACAACTATGTAACTACACATATATGAAGTTCCCTCATCAAGTGTTTTTCCTTTATTTATAGATTTTTTTAAAATTTTTACACAAATCATGCACATATTTATGGCTAAAAAAGTGGTATTTCCTCATCTCCTGTTTTCCCTTGTTAAATTTCTTAAATATGTAGATCTTTTAAATTGTTCTAAACTTTAGTCTTGTGTAAACAAAACAAGGCACAAGTATGCAGTATGCAGACATGTAGATACTTGAAAGAATACTGCAAACAGAAAATTTTAATTATCCAGCTCATGCACCAGAAACACTCCATTAACACAACATTAAAGGGGAACCAAAGTCTCCAGACAACATTGGCCTAATAAAAAGAGTACATTCACAAAGATACAAAAAGCTGTGCCTCATTTCTTCCCTTTGCTGTGGCTACTGGGTGATTTATGAAATAAACCTGTGGGTAATTATGGTCTGCTCCCATAATTCACCTTGGGTGGGAATGCACTACAGTTCACAGGAAGCTGCAGCCTTGCTTCCTGGCAGTTGACAGCAAATCATGTTACATCCCAGAGACCATCCCTCCCTCTGACACAGAAAACAGATTTCAGTGCAGTTTTATGAAAACACATTAAGCATGTTCTTGTCCCTGACTGATATATTCCTTTACTTTTCATAGAAAAACAGAAAAGTAATCTTTGCAATATATTTCTTTGCAAGAATTGGATGTAATAAACAGAATATTAACATTTTAGTAAAAAATAGAAGTAACTCTGGGGAATCGAACCTGCAACCTTCTATACTGTGTCTTATTAAAAAGAAAGCTTTATTAAAAAGAAAGCCTCTATCCCACAAGGGATAATAAGCGGAATATAAGTAAAAGTAGAATCTTTATCTTTTGCTTGGAACCTAATAAATTAAAAAAAAAAGACTTGGGAATTGAACTTGTCACAATGGTTTGTTCGTACCCAAAACAAATACTGTAGAAGTGAGCTGCCTTCTCATGAATGGAGGTACATTTAAGTTTAGCTAGGAAAAATGTCCGTAAATTCAGCTGTCAGCAATTTTCACAAGTAAACCAGGGGATTTGAAACTGTGACAAACTGTGTGTTCCTAATAACATTTATATGTTGTACCACCAGCAAGCAACTCAACAATGAACATATGTATATTTAGAAACTTTACCTTTCGCTAGAAACTCTGTACATAAGGAATCTTGGGGTCAGAGGGTTCTGGGGAGAAGAGCTTTTACAATAGGATGAAAAAAATAGAACAAACAAGAAAAGAGATGATCAATGCACATTCCTGGGCCCCATATATCATAATATCTATGCTAGTGCAAACCGTAAAAACATGGGGAGTTTTAGTTACAATTTTATGCATAAAAGTAAAAAGCCTTCCAACCACGTCAAGGTAACCCCAGTATGGAAGGTCCTAACAGTTTACCTTGGGTCATTTATCTGGGCTGACACTCTCTGCTTGGTTGCATTTGCTTGGGAAGGTTGTCTCCCTGACCTTGCATTGGATTGGTATTACAGGTTATCACTTCCCCCCGCCTTCTGGCTTTTAACAAGGAGGGAAGAGGCCTCTCATCCAATGCTTAGTATTCAAGGCATAAGACCACCAATTAAAGAGACGTGTTGGGGGTGCTACTACCACATGAAAGCTTGGTCAATCTTCCTGCAGAGAAACTCTTCTACAATATAAACAAAAAAAAGGGGTCTGTGGGAGCACTCCTGTGGCAAAAGTACTTTATAAAAGGGTTTTAGTATACATTATTGTGATCACATGAATGAAAAGCCTTCCAACCACGTCAAGGTAACCCCAGTCTGGAAGGTCCTAACTTCTAACCTTTTTACATTTCTTTTACAAATTAGCAAACTTTGCATTTCTCATTCTAACACACTGGATCCATATAACAGACTCTTTCACTTCCCCCCAGCCCTTTGGCTTTTTAAAATGAGGGAAGAGGCCATCCTGTGCTTTATATTAAAGGCATAGGACTTCCCATAAAAGGGGCATGAGAGAGAGATAGATAGATCAGGGTTAACCCTGATGACGGCCCTGTAGCTTTGGGCTGAAACGCGTAGGTTGCTTTGGCCTACCATTTTTTACCTAATAAAGATGTAACAAGACCGTGGAGTGCGCCTGACTTACCACTATATATATATATCCATACTACTATATATATATATCCATTGGTATATATATATATATATATATATATACCAATGAATCCATCCGTTTGAATGCGCCCCCTGCTGTAGTAATGGATGACCACTGGATACCAGTGGTGAACGTCGGGGTAGGGCGGGCCTCCTAGTACATATGGGAATATAACGGGGGAGGAGCTTGAAAGACATCTGACTGCGGGTAGCGATGGGAGTGATGTGAATCGGCCTCGCAGACCTATGGGAGCCTGTGGAGATAGGGTTCGGTGGATAGACACTCCCCGCCATGACGTTCCAGGAAGTATTACTGGTGTGCTGGATTATGGCCTACACATTTTTCCGCTGTCCCTTACAGCGTGATGGACATGTTTACACTTCTGATTGTAAAGGACCTAAGAGAGGCGATATTTTTATAAGGCTGCAACCACAGGTATTCTTTGATTTTAAGAGTCATTTTATATGTTGGATATTTATGGGGGATGATGTATAGCACATGGCTACTATCACATGTATAATTGAATGTTTTATAAGTAGTTATTATCACATGAATAATGCACTTTATACATATTTATATATTTACACTGTGATTATAAAGTTGATGTTTTAAGGTCTACTGATTGGTTAGACACCAGGGGGGAGGAGTTTTGGGTGTTCTATTTAGGGTGATTGATCTTCTGATGACGGCCCTGTGGGCAGAAACGCGTTAAGGCACAATAAAACTGTTGGATTATATGTTAATGGAAGTCCCTTTGAGTGCTCTTTTTTGGATTCATTGGTGGATGTGTAATGAGTAGCACCAGGGCATCGCTAGGTGGTGAGTGGAGTGCGGTCATATTGACTGTTTTTATAATATATATATATATATATATTAGATTAATCATGTATGGGCAGCATTAGCTAGAGTGTGAGGCTCTTCATGTACATAGGAAGATTCGCTATGTACTAGGTGGGATCGGTAGCCACTTTTTTTTTTATCTTCTTACAGGGGATACGTTTTGATACATTCTTTTACCATGATTGTAGATTAGGTTACACTGTTGTAAATGAGCTTTTTGTAGTTTTTATAGTTTTTTATTTTTTTTATTGACACTCGAAACTTTACTACATATAGACACTTTATGGGGTTAATATTGAGACTTGGGGATTAGAGGGGCGTAGCCGGAGTGAGGTCACTCTGTTCCGCCCATCACACACTTACCGATTGGTTGGGGATCGGTTTTTAAACTTGCACTGTGTATTGTTACAGATGTCCTGAAGACGGCCCGAGATTGGGCGGAAACATGTCAACCACCAGTTTGTGAATAAACACGTTTGATATTTGATTCAAGTCCCACGAGTGTGCTCAATTCCTAGGACCTTCTATGCATACCGTGTGAGCGGCACCTGGGCAGTTGCTTTACAAGAGGAGTGCTCGCCAGTGAAAGACAAACATATGTAGATTGATAGCGATTGCACCCTCCGTTTGGTTTACGTCTTCACCCTTTCGCCTAAGTGTGTTACAACAGTGTATCCATTATGGCAGAGGCTAATACTGTGATGTTCGATGTGGACACCGACCAGGAGTTCTATTTCACACAGGAAGACGCTACTCGGATTCTCTTCGATGAATCATCCACTAAGTTTGATGTAGCACAGAAAGATCTGTTTTTTCAATTAATTCGATTAAAGAGAAAAGAGACGGACTTTCTATTACATGGTACCTATCTTTCAGACTATTATAGAGGCAGAAAAATTCCTAGGGGTTTCCGTGTCTCAAACACACCGACAATAGGTAGATTGGACAAGGAATTCTGCACCTGTTGGTGCGGGATCCTCAATAAATGCTCAATGGATCTCATGTTGTTGGTCATTGAACAATCTGGCAAGGAACTGAGCAAAATCAAACAAGACATACTTAATTTTGAACAGAAGCATCTACAGACCTTGACAGCCGATAAGTCAACGGATTGGCTTAATAAATTAAAAGTGCAGACGGAAAAATATAAACAGGATCTTATTAATTTTAAATCCAACAAACGAAAAACTGTCGACATGGATTACAGTGATAGGAGAGTATGTGGATGGCTCACAGGACAGAGACACAAACAGACCAGCAGACCTACTAACCGTCGAAAAAGATTTAACTCTAGATCCCTGTACACTGTTGACAGTTCGGGGGAATCCTTGGAAGGGGAAAAGATCCCCACCACCAGTCCATCCCTGAATACAAAAATCCCCAACACCGGTGGGATGAACACCAGAGCGGGTACAAGAAACCCAAACGACAGATTAGGAGGGGCCACTACAAACAGAGGCAAACCTCCTCGATCGTTCCGGAAACGATAATTTATAATTTAAGCCAACACAATTTGACAGAAGCTGAAAATCAACTTTTACGAAAGGGGCTCTCATTTGTTCCATCCTGTAAATTCAATAGGTTCAACTTTGAAGTTGATTTGTTCAAACTACAACGTAACCTCAAATACAAAAACTTCTTCAAAAACTCGAAACAACAGAGGCAATTACAATGGTACCATGGCACCAAATTAAAAAAGAAAAAGGGTGATCTTCCGAACACCCCCGCGTCATTGAAGGTCTTCAATAATTTGGTGTCTGACTCCATAGAGTCAGTCATGAAAGACACCCAATTTAAGTACACTCCCAATTTATCGAGAGCTGAAAAACAGGCTATCGTGACACTCACTAAGGATACTAACCTGATAATTAGACCGGCCGATAAGGGCGGTGCGATTGTATTATTGGACTCTTCATATTACATTGACGAACTTCGACAACAATTGGCGGATACCCACACCTATAAAGCATTGGATATGGAACCAACTACCATACTGAAAAAGAAACTGGATTACATATTAAAAAATATGGTGGAAGCCAATTGGATTAGCCCTATTGAATTTGATTGCCTCACCACTCCATTTCCTAGGTGCCCCATTATCTACACCCTACCCAAAATTCACAAGTCGACATCAAAACCTCCAGGCCGCCCGATCATGTCAGCTCAAGGCTCATTATTCCAACCGATTGCCATTTTCCTGGACTCATTTTTGCAACCACGAGTTCAACAAATGTCATCTTACATCAGAGACAGCACACATTTACGTGAAATTATCAAAGAGATAGAAATCTCACCCCAGATGATATTGGTCACATGTGACATGACGAGTCTTTATACCGTGATACCCCAACAAGTATGCATTGAGTTATGCAGACAGTCACTAATAGAGGCCAAACATTGCAACCCTCCCATTTAATGTCTGATGGAATTATTAGAATTCATTGTTACCAACAATTACTTTAGATTTGGGTACTCCTTTTTCCAACAGACGTCGGGCAGTGCAATGGGATCGAATATAGCCCCCTCTATGGCCAACTTATATATGGAGGCTTTTGAAGAAAAACATATAGTCCACAAATATCAATCCAACATTGTTCTCTACAAGCGGTTTATAGACGACATGTTTTTTATATGGAAGGGTGAGAGAGATCTAGCCTCACAATTTGTGAATGAAGTGAATTCACTAAATACACCTATCAAGCTTACGGCACATATTGATACCACGGTGGAGTTTCTCGATTTAAAAATTTCCATTGTGGATAAGAAATTGCAGACGTCCTTATTCCGGAAATCAACTGACAGAAATTCGCTGTTACATAGGGAAAGTTGTCACCCAGAATCATTAGAGATCTATCCCCTACAGCCAAGGGTTGAGGGTTCTAAGAAATAACAGTGAACCACAGACAGCTAAGGAACAATTGGATGAGCTTAAATCTAGATTATTGGATAGGGGATACTCCAACAAGGAAGTTGACATATCCTTCCATAAAGCAACGGAAACTTATTATAAGATAACACCTAAAAATCACCCTCAGGGGGATGTAGAGAGATTTTATACGGAATATAACCCCAAAAGTCCGATAATCAAACAAATTATCAATAAACATTGGAAAGTGGTACAACAGGATAAATCCTTACCATTTAAGAACACTACTCTCCAGCACACCTATAAAAGAGGGCGATCCCTTGGAAACATCCTGGTTAAAACGGATATTTCTGGCCCTAGTAGGGTACCAATGGTGGGTAAATTTGGCTGTTATAGATGCCCTAATTGCACAACTTGTAATGGGATGCTCACGGGTACAACTTTTCCACATCCTCACTCAGGGAAACGCATCGAGATCAAGGGCTGTTTTTCGTGTATGAGTAAATACATCATTTATTACATTGTATGCCCATGTGGTTTATTCTACATTGGGAAGACAACAACCAGTTTCAGAGACAGAATGGCTAACCATCGTACATCTATTAGACAAGCAACTCAGGATAAAAGTCGAAACATCAGTAGCAAATATGGCGATATGGCAGTGGCCAAACACTGTAGCGCTCACAACCACTCTATTGGAAGTTTAAGGTGGATGATTATAGATGGCCTTCACGCTCACCTGGTGAATAAGATCGACATGGAAAAGGCACTGCTTTGTCGAGAATCTAGATGGATCCATCGCCTTGGCACACTCACACCAAGGGGTCTAAACGAACAGTGGGCCCTACAATGCTTCTTATAATGGATGTTATAGTCTTAATGTATAATGGGCTTAACCCTAAAAAATGTTTAGCCCGTGCAATTCTTTATAGGGGACGGGACTTTGGGTGGCCATTCCATAGTCTATCGCTTAGTTTTACCCTTTGTAGTATCACTATTCGGGTCTCAAAGTTCGAGTAGGGGGGGCCCCAGGGTAAAGATCTTACCTTATGGCCCTTGGTAGTAATTTATGGAGGGGTCCCTGAGGATGGGTGAGATGAGGAAGTGTTACCTGCCTCGCACCCTAGTGAGCGAGAGGTAAGATATAATATCTGCGATGTATCTACGTGGCTTAGCTTAACCAATGGGCGAGGTGAGCATCAAGCGCAATAGTAGGATCAGTGAACTGACTGTTTTAGTCAGAGGTAGGGTACGCTATATTGGGGTGGATTCGACCCGGGCACGGTTACGGAAATCTATGGCTAGAATCCTTTAGCATGAGATAGAAGTAAATTTTGATACATTATAAATAGATTAATCATGTATGGGCAGCATTAGCTAGAGTGTGAGGCTCTTCATGTACAGAGGAAGATTCGCTATGTACTAGGTGGGATCGGTAACACTGTGTATTGTTACAGATGTTCTGAAGACGGCCCTCCTCTTGGCAGCACCCGGGCACTCAATATATATATATATATATATATATATACTCCCACGCTCAATTTACACTGCACGGATGCTAAACCTCAAAAAATAGCAGTCTTATTTAGATCCCTAGGGGTGATGTAATTAATTCTCAATACTTACATATACTATCATCATCATAAAATCATGTTTTATAGATTTACTTCAACAATTCGGTTTTAACTTTGTCAGTATTTAATGTTTAAATGTTTACTAAGATATGTTATCGTATAAACTGACGACCCACTTGTTGGGGATGTTGTGATCTCAGAATTACATTTTCTTGGGAACATTTTGGTTTAAGCGATAAAAGGTCCAAAAAACGAAGGGATACCTAGTCCTTTGTATATAAATTGACTGGGAAGTCAATATCTGAGGGATACAGTAAATAAACCCACTTTGTTCACAAAGTCAAGCAAAATATACAATCTGTAATAACCCTTCATCAATCATTCAGTTCCTTTGATCAGGTGATATAAGGGCACTTTATCTATAAGGGCTGCTTTCTGACTTTGCTGTTATTGACCTCTTTATATATGGGTATTTTATTTTGGCAATGTTGAAATGTAGTAATGCCCTTTACTATAAGGTTCACAGCTTGGCTGCATGGTGGTGAAATCAATAAATACTTCCTGTTTTAAAGTCCATTAAGAAGTAGCCATTATTTACATCGATCCTCAGCTTAAAAATTGCTCAAGATGCTTCAACTTTGTATAGTATCAATCAAAAATCTGCCACCATGTCCTCTCACCATCTGATCAATAAACTCAAAATCAATGCGCAGTCTATTGGTTGTAAGGGTGAACAGAAATTGTTTTTTGGCTGATAAATTTTGATCAAATCAAAAAAAATTGGTTAATGTATGGCCAGCTCTACACTGAAATTTAGTTGGATTTTATTTTAAGGTTGAAGCCCCACTGCAATGGATAAATAAAGTAGAGCGTTTCTGTATGCTTTTGCCATGTGCTTGCGTCCGTCTTTCCGCTTTTGGGAATGTTTTTTGTTGATGCATTTTTATTGTTGGGTAAAAATGCATCTTAACAAATTACATGGCCTATTAATTTGTTTCCTGTGTTTCCAAGTGTGATTTGGACAGAAACAGACCAAAAATGTTGATCGCATGCGTTAGAAAAATGGATTGCAACGCACGCAGTGGGGCTTAGTTCTCATGATTTAAATTAGAATTAAAATGTCATTACAGATTGCAAATTGAAAACAGAAATCAAAATAAAACTAAAATTCAGCAGTAGGTTCGCGGAGAGGTAATTTAAAAATAATAATATATTGGTTGGGGGGTGGGAAAGGTAAGTATAGATTTTACTGCATGGGTTGCACATGCCTGTGGTAAATTAATTAGAGGTCCTATTCCCTCACTATAAAAAGTCAGTGGGCTGGGGGGAAGTGAGAAAGCCCTCTATATTGATCCAATGCACAAGTATGAGAAATGTAAAAGTTTGCGAAAAGGTAATTAAAGGGCATGTCGACCCTAAAATGCTATTTTTAATATAAGATTCCCCATGGGCTCACAGTCCCAACCGCTATATTTTTTTTTTTAAAAAAGCCCCCCAAACTCTACTTACCTCTACTTACCTCCCCCCGCTGGTCGCAAGCAGAGGGGCGGGACCGGCAGCCGCGTCTGTGATTGGCTGAGCGGCAGCCAATCACGGACGCGGCTGCCAGTCATTCAGTGCAGCGGAGGAAAGAGGAGAGGTAAGTAAGAGTTTGGGGAGCTTTATAAAGATAAAAATATAGCAGTTGGGACTGAGAGCCCAGGGGGAATCTTACATATTAAACATTTCACGCTAGAGGGAGGGGGGAGAAGGGTTGCAGTACGCATGGCAAAAATCTACCTGAGGCAAGGTAGGAGGCAGAGCCCTGCTAGCCTCCTGGTGGGCAGTTTTTGGCACTTTTGGGGGGGGACTACAGGAGAACCCTATGGAGCTGGGATGTGAGGTAAGGATTAAACTACACTACATGGTGGGGCCAGTAGTTGGGGGGATTATAGTTTTGGGGGTGGACATGCCCTTTAAGGTAAAAAAGATAAAGGCCAAGGCCACACTACAACACACACAATCACCAGCATTATCACGATTTCTGTGCATTCCTGCGCATTGTTTTGCGTTTGTGCATGCATTTTCGCTGTATACAAAGAGAAAACGCATGCGATTTGCGCAAAAATGGTTGAGCGCAAAACGAGAACGGACGCGCAATTGCATGTGCAACAGAACGCGCTAGTGTGGCCAGGCCCTAAACTTTAGGACCGTCCAGACTGGGGTTTACTTAATGTGGTTGGAAGGCTTTTCATTCATGTGATCACAGTAATGAGTACTAAAACCCCTTTGGTTATAATGTATGGCAGTGTGCAGATAATATATTGTATGGGGCCTTGTATGGTGCCTAGGAATGTGAATTGATTATCTTTTCCTTGTGGACAAGCCCTTTCACTGTACCAGAAGCTATGCAAATTACTATTTATTTGTACTGACCCTCTCCAACCCCTTAGTTAACACGTGCCTCATTTGTTCTAATATTGTTACCTGCTTTACAGATCGTTACTCTTTAAATAAGGCTACACAAAATGCATGAAAAAAATTGCATAGCGATTAAAAGCATTTTTGCGATGCGTTTTAATGAGTTTGCGTTGCATTTTTCTGCGTTTTTTAGTGCGTTTGTATGCAGTGCATTTTTGGGTTAAAAGGCAAAAACGTTCATTTTCATGTGTTTCTTTGCATTTTTATTTGTTAGTTTTCTTCTTCCCCGTAGACATTCATTGAATGCGTTACAGAGCCCTAAACTGCTGCAAGCAGTGCGTTACAAAAAACTCAACACAAAAAAGCAGTATTATGAACAGTATTATGACATCCCTATGTGATTTTTATGTCCTTGCTTGTTTCATAACACATGCATCCTAAAAACGCACCAAAAAGCAATAAAACGCGTCTAGTGTGAAGAAGCAGCCCTAAATAGTTCCCAGATAGTAGAGAAATCTTTTTAAGTGAAAACAATTTGACCATTTTATCTGTTTTTGCAGGTATCTGGTTTCCCTAAAACCAGTTAGTACACAATGACCTGAAATAACTAATAATAACCCTCAAATTAGAAAAATAGATGATGGCAAGCAAGGCTACTCAAACTAGTTTTATTGTTTTAATTTGTACCACTTTGCAAAAAAAAATAAATGTAATACAGGATTTCTATTTGTAACAAGCCTTTTTGTTGGTTTCTATCTGACTGTATGTTTCTTGTTTTGGATATACATTTCCACTTTAGTGCAAAATGGACAAACTACAGCTCAGATGATAATGCAATATAAATGAATGAAAGTCTAATAATAAATTAATCCCAGACTGTATAATGAGGACGTGAACTGCTATTTTTTAATTTTTGAAGTAAAAAGTAGAGTACAGTGATACTTTTAATGGACTAAAAGTTTATTTTAGTGGACAAGCTTTCTAAGGATCAACCCTCTTCCTCAGGTCAGAGCAGTACTGATTGAAACAAAGGTTAACAGAAAGTAAAAAGCTAATTAGATAAGATAACATTTAATTTTTGAAAGGATACAAATAAACACAATCCAATGACTTTTTCCTTTCTTTATTCTTGCCATGGTCTTTTGCTGCTGGTGATGTAAGCCCCATTTATATACATTGCTTTAGTGTAAAAAGGCATATAAACTGAGGGACAGGCCAAAGCCAGACAGTGAAGAAATGTCAATCCCTTCCCTTTGCATATCCCAGACCCTTCCCCTGGAAAAAAAAAATATTTTCCATGAAAGTACAGCCCATTTTAACTGATGATCAAAACTCTCTAAGGGCACGGCCACACTGCGCCGCAAACACACGGAATCGAGCGCGTTTCTGTTGCTATTCTGTTGGATTTGCGCATGTGATTTTTCCTTTTGAGATACAAAATCCCTTGCAATTGCGCATAAAAATGGCAATTGTGTGCAATTGCATATCGCGAACGGATGCACAATCGCATCCGAAAAGCGTGTTTTCTGTGCGTTGCCGCAATCCCTATAATCAGGAAAAATCACATGCGCAAACACGAGCGCAAACGCATTAAAATCACGGAAGTGTGGCCTAGCCCTTACTTGGCCTGCAGCTGATACCCTAAAAAATAAATAAAATAGACAATACACTATTTTTGTGTATGATGTTAGTGCTCAGTAAAAGTCTCTTTTTGCCCATCTTTAAAGAAGAACTCAATTCTAAAATCAAGTTTATCTCGACTGTTTATCATTGGTAACATATTGTTTGGAGTAGTAACCCACTTTAGAACAGCATCTGTATTCTTCCATTTCTCCTACCCTAATGCAGTATACAAATAAATGCTTTTAGATTTTCTAGACTGGAGAATTGTTTGTTCATGTTATTACATAAACTTGCTTGATTGGCTGCCAACTATGTACACTCTATCATGTGATTGACATTGTTTCTTGTGTATATACTGATCGAGCAATGTCATTTAAATTAGCTTTCACTAATTTACTTTAGATTTTCCTCTCTTATACAAATATATTATTCAAAATGTGAAGGGTTTTGAAATACTATTGATGCAGAATATTACTTCTACTGCTTTAAGTTTGCATTTTTATTAGGGCATAGGCCAGTTTATCTTAGAGGTGCTGATTTCATACAACATTCCAGCACCACTCCTTGGAAAACTATTTCAACACCCGTGCTCCCTTCCTCCACTGGTATTAAACCTATTAATATCCAGCTTTATTTCCTTTGCTCTGAACATTTTATAGCTTGTTTCACTTTATCACAGGGAGTGTTGTTTTTATGAAACAAGCTGTCATTTACCGAGTTAAATAGGACTGTTTTGGTTTGCAGTGTTTATGATTTGAGTCTGTGCACTAGATCGACACATAAGCCATCAAGTATAGTAATCCTGTTAAATGAAAAATATTTACATCCAGATATTATTAACCTTGGGATTGCAATTCTTGGTTTATTTTACAAAATACCCCCCAAGTTGGAGCAATGCTTACATTTAAATATCTGTAGCTATATATGTATGAAAGTATAGCTAAGTTTTATCTTTCCATAAAGGGGAATTACGGTAAAGTCTCCAGACAACATTGCCCCAATAGACAGAGTGCATTCACAAAGATACAAAACTGTGTCTCACCTCTCCTTAGGCTGTGGCTGCTGGATGATTTAAGAAATTAACCTGTGGGTACTAGGAGTCAGCTCCCATAATTTACCTTATATGGGTGACACCACAAAGAACAATTACCACAAACAAAGCTTTAAAATTCCTATTCCTCTACAGTACAAAGAGAGAAAAATAACCCCCTTGATATGCTTAGAAACTTTATATTTTGCTACAAACAGAAGCCAAAATCAGCTGACTATTTTGTATTTTCCCAGGCTGTCTGTAAGCTGCTTGTTACTTCAGCTACCAGGCTTTATAAAGATACGTCTATATTGGTGTGGAGGCACCTGTGTAGAAAATATGTGCATATAGACTGGATAGTGGGGTCAGGGGGTGTGGCCAATAGTTGCAAGTTTTTTTGAAGACTACACGGGGTGTGAGTTTTTCAGAAAACAACACGAAAGCTTTCTTACTTAGAGAATCTATCTCTCAAATGCAAATGATAACTTACAAGACCAGACTCATACAATGTATAGGAGTTCTGGAAACATACACACCCATCTAAGAAATCATGGCATATTGCCCATATGTGTGGTGTTTAAGGAACAAGAAACATTTTAAGGGCCACTGTAGTGTAATTTTTAAACTGTCATAATAAAACTCCTATATCTTCTATGTTCTTTTCTTAAAATCCTGCTATAAGACTCAGCAAGCTCATTATGTCTGCAGCTGACAGATATCCTGCCCAACAGCCCCTCCCATCTCTACCTTAGATGTACATGCACATATAGTAAAAAAGGACAGGGAACAAGTGGAACATCTATCAGGCTGGCACAATTGGCACCGTGCATCAGTATTGAATGCTTTTGTTTATTTGCATGGGTGTGTTATTGACTATTGTTTATATCGGGGGTAGATCATTTATTTTTAAAGGGCATCTATAGTGATAGGAGAGCAATTCCTATCAATTTACCTAAAGTCATTTTTGGACCACAGTTCCCCTGATAATTAAGGCAACTGGGGGGAAAAGTATTTTTCTCCCTGGAGACAAAAATGTAAATAGAGTGCATCAAATATCAAGCAAATAATGAGTTATTCAGGTCTGCTAAAGCTTATAGACCTAGTAAAGAGACCTTCAGACAGTCTACATAGAAAACTGGAAGGCCCCTATATGGTAAGAATGATTTTTCAGTTGCAGTATTTTCCTCTCGAGCATAGGGGCGCGCAGGCCCAGGTGCCAGTAGGAGGACGATTGTCTCTTTTTTTTTTTTTTTTTTTTTGGCCAGTAGTGTTATAGACAGCAGGGCACTGGAAGTAATAAAGTTTGGATACAAAATTCGGTTTCATTTTTTCTACAAGAAAAGCTAATTTTATAAGAATTGCTGTTTCACAAACCAAAACCAAAAACACTAGCGTATATACTGGAGTATAAGCCGACCCGAGTATAAGCCGAGGTACCTATTTTTACCTCAAAAATTAGGAAAAACACACTGACTCGAGTATAAGCCGAGGGTTGAAATTGACCACTACTGCCTTCTGTAGCCATGTGCATTTTATTGCATACTGGTAGCCATGGGAATTGCCTCAAATACTGGTAGCCATGGGGATTACTGGTAGCCTTGGGAATAACTGGTAGCCATGGGGATTACTGGTAGCCATGGGGATTACTGGTAGCCATGGGGATTACTGGTAGCCATGGGGATTACTGGTAGCCTTGGGGATTACTGGTAGCCATGGGGATTACTGGTAGCCTTGGGAATAACTGGTAGCAATGGTACTTACAGTTTGGTGTGCAGAGCCTTCCGGACACCTTTCCAGAGCCTTTCAGACGCCTTCGCAAAGACTTACAGACGCAGCCGCAAGTCAGGATGGAAAGCCGGCAGTTCCCAGTAGTGCTTTGCGGGTGCGCGATGACATCATCGCGCCGATGTGCGCAAAGTACTACTGGGAACTGACAGTTTTCTTACCTGACTCACGGCTGCGTCCGGAATTTAGGTAAGTCCCAGCTTGACCCGAGTATAAGCCGAGGTTCATTTTTCAGGTCATTTTTTTTAAGACCTGAAAACCTCGGCTTATACTCGAGTATATACGGTAATTCAATTAAAGGCTTCAAAGGCAATACCTTCATAGAAAAAGCAAAAAAGTTTTTTCTCAAAACTGTTCTTGGTGACAAAGGCATCAGGTGCATCTCTCACATCTAAACAAAAATTCAGAATGGAGTCACTGCAATCCATTATGAAATAATCAAGAAAAATACCTGGCTTACAAGCATAGACTTAAAGGAATAGTTCACTCTTGAATTGAACTATTCCTTTAATATACTAATTAAAGATCGGGAGGTTAAGGAGCAGTGCCTTACCTCCCGATCTTCAATCAGTATTGCAGGGCCTGAGAACGAAGATGGGAGCTAACTTACCTTTTATGCGATCCACCGCGGCCAAGCTGGAATCTCCGACCGATTTAATCTCCTGTACAGCCATATCACGCATTACGTGCATGCGCATTTGAGAGTGAACTATTCCTTTAAAAGATGCATATTTTCATGTGCCTCACTTCCAGACGGGATTCATCATTATCGTCATTGGCAGTTCACAAGTCTTACATTCATACTCTTGCAGTCTCCAAGGGTATTTTGGAAACTTTAAAGGATGTGCAATTGCAGTAAGCAGACCTAGATATATTATCAAAATGGGCAGCAGAATGGCAGATGAGATTTAATGTTGAGAAATATAAGGTGATACATTCGGGGTTTAAGGAATCTCTAATGAAAAAATATTTAGGGGTTCTAGTAGATAACAGACTTAGCCATAGCAAACAATGCCATGGCTAGATCTAGCAAGATATTGTCTTGTATAAGTAAGGAAATGGATTCTAAAGAGAAAAATATTATTCTCCCTCTTTACAAGACACTGGTAAAGCCTCTTTTGGAATATGCTGTGCAGGTTTGGAATCCTTTGATTTTCTGGCGAAAGTAGTCATAGAGTTCCTTATGGATTTATAATTTACCTTGCCTTCCTTTTAACCAAGGCCAAGTAGAAAAAAACAGTGACATACTTTAGACCTTGTCAGGGCTTTAAAAATGTACCTTCAAAGAACAAAGATTGGCAGAAATCAGAGAGACTGTTCATTATGTCTGAAGGTCATAGAAAGGGTCAAGCACATTCAAAGGAAACCTTTAGTGGCTGGATACTTGCATATATTCAAATATGCAAGCAGAGGCTTAAAGATCCCTTAAGATTAAAAGCTGACTCCACCAGAATGTTCCTGGGCTTGGCAGGCTGACACTTCAATCAAGGATCCCTCTGAAACAAGACAAGTCTTCAGCAAAGATGTTCTTAAAGCACTATTAATCGAATGTTCAAAAGTTTGGATCAGTTCAATCAGTTATGCACTCTATAGAAAATAATGTGTCGCCTTCCCTATTTACTCTAGCTTTGGTATGTCCCTTTAGTCTGGTGAATGGAAAACAAAAAATCAAAACATCACTTAGGGCAAGGCCCCACTAGGGAGCATGCAGGAATCGCGTGATGCAGCAAGATCGCAATGTCGCGGAATTCATGCGCACTACCCTGCGCGTGCTCTGCAATCTCTTGTATCTCTATCGCAGAGCATCAGAGCATGCGATGCGCACCAAAAATGCTGATCGCATGTGCTGCGAAAAGGGTTGGCAGCGCACCGATGGGCAGCGGACGTAGTGGGGCCATTACGTGTGCTGCGCTATAACAGCGCACACCAAAACGGGCTAGTGAGGTTAGAGCATAGTAGTGGATGATTTTAAAGGTGAGAAGAGCGGTGAGAATTATTGTCCTTGTAACATGTGAGTAGTTGTGTACTAAATTATTGGTAATATTAAAATATAGACCCAATCTTGGAACAAAATATCACAATGAAAGGTTTGTCTTTAAAGTCATTTCTGCATCATGGGAACGGGGAAAGAATGAGGGGTGCTCTGTGCAATATTATATCTCCCCCTTCATCTGGTAACCCAATATTATATCTCCCCCTTCATTGCCTCACTTTCTATATATGTGCCTGAGTTGTTGTTGAATGACAGTCTCAAGTTATATGATGGCATTAATGTACTGTGGGTTAAAGCCAGTAGTTTTTATATGTTTGATATTAAACTGGATACAAAGTTACAGAGTAACCAAAAATTTCTGTGAATGATTACGTCTGAGTTTTAATTTGGTGGGTTAGTTGTTCTCCTGTTGTGAGTTATTAAAGAAGAACCCAAGCAAAAATGTAAATGTGACAGAATATGTTCTGCAATGCCATGAGTTGTCACTAACCCCTTAAATTAGCAGCATTAGGAAGACATCACTTTCTTTCCCTGTCCGTTGAAGACAATATTAATATAAATACTAAACTCTAAACCACACTAGCGTACCCAGGGAGAGGACCTAAACAGCTAGGTCCGGTCCTTACCTCTGGGTGATCGTGTCTTCCCAATGGGCACGCCACGCACTGCAGTCAAAAGATAGAAGACAGGCCCGCAGGTGTGGGAAACTTAAAGTAAATTTTACAGAACTTCTGTAAAGTTCCCAGAGGTGAGGACCTAGAGATGGGTGAGGGGGAGGAGTGTCCTTTAAGATAAAAACTCTTTTAAAGGGCATGTCCACCCCCAAACTAAAATTTGCTCCACTGTGTAGTGTTAAAAAATACTTTTGTTTCTCCTCTGCATTTTATGGTTGTCCTGCAGTGCCTGCTGAAGGTTAGGAAACTTCAAGAGCAGGAGCTGTCTGTGTGTCATCTGGTATCTGCCTCCTTCTTGCCCTCCTGGAGGACTCTGGCATGGGCAGGAGAGCTCTTCCCTCTCTGGATCCCTTGCCTTCCATCTGTAGTTAAAAAAAACAAAAAAACATTTCTGTAGTGTAGGGTACCCCCAGAACCCTAAATGATAGGGTTTTACCTTCAAAAGGTGTCCATAAATAGACTTACATGACCTTGTTCCCTCGACTCTCAGCCAATCACAGACGCGTCTGCCTGTCCCATTCCTACTGCTACTGTAGTGTTTGGGACACTGCAGAAATTTTTGTATTTTTGGGTGGAGATCCCTTTAAATAAATGTTTACTATGCTGACTGTTGACTAAACATTTTTTATTCTTTATAGAAAAAGCATATTAATGCATAGATAAGGGTGCTCTGCTAATTGTTTTTTTTAATGGCTAAACATGTCTTCTAAATAAGGCATGTTAATGTTAGCATGAACCTGTTGGACTGCTAGCAACTGTGTAATTATTTTGCTAAGAGGCAATGAATCAACTATGGTTGAACAGGGACATCTTGTTCTTTTGTTATTACTGGAGCTACGTACAATTATTTACCTTAGGGAAATGTAATATTTTTTTTTTTACAGAGCTTGTGATTCTACTTGAAACTTTTTAGTTTTGTTTTCTTGACAACTTCTAATATCAAGAATCTTCAGCTCTGCTACTGTTTAATGCACTAAAAATGTTCAAGATGAGATTTAATGAAATGTTTCTTTGTAAAATTTGAACCTGATAATAACTCTCAACAAGATAATTGTTTTTAATATGCGCTACTCTGGGCCACAAAATAATATTTAAAAGAAACTATAAAAAAAAAAAAACTATAAATATGGATCCATACTGTACTTCCTATTTGTAGATAAGTGCATGAAGTATTCTGTTTGTGGAATGCTTCCAGCACAGCTGCGTCTCATAAAATTCTTTGTTACAAAGTCTTCCACATACGGAAGGTGCTGTCGTTACATGTCATGCTTTATGTTTTGTGTCCTCCTACATCAGTCCTTTTATGCAGGCCTTATCTGTAATATATCAGCTGGTTTCCCTCTGTTTATTTTTCTAACAACCATGTCATGATAACTTATTATTAGGTTAGTACCGCTGTGTCTTATTTTTTCCTTCATTTTGCTCCAACTCATTCACACAAGTTCTTTGCTATTTTTGTGAATGACCCAATACCAAAACATAAGAAGAGTGACATCATATACGCAGTGCTGCCTTCTCCACATTGTGGGATTGGCTTTTGTGAGGTCTCTCCTCTGGATCCGCGACCTGGTACCTACTTGCCGCACAACATCCTCACCATCAGAGGCTATGGGGAAGTCTGGCAGGTACTTAGACTCCGTGTCCAGAGGGGGCCTCATAGGGGTCATTTTTGGAAGATCTTGACAGATATTATGTATGACTTCTGCTAACAAATTTTGCATAGAATGTGATAGATCATTTCCAATAGTGTTCCTAATTAAGAATTCTCCAGCTGCTGCAAACAATGTTGCCTTTTCCACTCATTCATAAAATGCAAATAGCAGAGGAGGAATGTTCTATGTACAGAATAAATTATACTCAATACTTAGAACATTTAAAGAGGAAAGAAACAATAAATAAAAAATTTGTCTGAAGAGATTATGTAACTTCCTAACAACTCTGAAATAAACAGCAATTATCTGTAATTGGAGCCAGATTAAAAGCTAATGAAGCCCCAGCCAAATGTTTAAATTTGACGGTTCCCCCCTTGCCCCATTGCATTTATAATCACCCAGCCAAACCCATTTAAAAAAAAAAACTATTCAATGCCTTCACAGCTATTTTATTGTATTGTCGTCCCCTGGGCAAACCAGCACATAGGGCCCCCTCTATTGTCAAACCAACCCAGGTATAAAAGCCCTTTCTATAGGCAAACTTTGGGCACCCAACATGTAATGTCAAGGGTGTAGAATGTAGTGTTAATTTGAGGGTAAAAGGGGAACTTCAGTGAAGAAATCACCTTAAGGCTTGAAGGCTTGAAAATACAGCATGCAACACATTACATTCTATTTACTAACCTATAGATGCATTAGAAGTTTCATAGTTACAAAATATATCTATCTGAAGCTTTAGCCATTGCAGTTAGGGACCACCATTTTTCAGCTACAGATATATAGTAGCTTTCAATTTCCCATGGTGTGTGTAGAATTTAACTAAGTTGCTTACAGCTGCAGTAGATAAATCTCCTTCAATGAAATGGCATAGCCCAGTAGCCCTGCCTACTTTAAGGTTTTAAGTTTCCCATGTGTTCTACCTAATAGGAACACACTGAAAATTGTAAAAACTTTAAAACCTATATGTAATTCTCTGGTAATGGTGTTATATGCATTAAAGGAACAATAAATATTTTTTTTTTAATATTTGTTTAATTTGCTAGGAGGTAGGCACACTTGCTTCTATCTTCCATACTGTCCCGCAAGCCAAGATCAGCAGCAGATTCATGATCTTGCAGCTTTGTTTTGTGTCCTTTTCATCTTCCCCATCTATCAGATCCCTGTGCACACCCACACCTTTGTACCATGTATTTGGGGTTTGTTGGAGGCGCAATCGGGAAGGAAACAGTGCAAGAACAATGTTTGGTTTTTGCAACTATACCAGTTCAGTAATATATACACAAGTTTAAAGGACAACTCCACCCTCATAAGAACATCTTTTAGAAAGAATGGACTCTTTAAAATATGTTGATATATATTGTATTTTGTCCTATGAATTCATTACTGTATGTCTGCTATGCTTCTGGAGGCCTCATGGAAACTGAGCAATATAGAAACCTGTACTGAGCCTGTACTGAGCCTGGGCATGCTCAGAATAGGCAGCTAGGGGATTAACATTCAGTCATTGGCTATGATGTCAACTGTCAAATCCATAACTGACAGTTACTAACTGGAAGAACCAGGAAGCAGAAACAGGGGAACCAGGACATTGTACAGGGTTTCAGGTTAGACTTATATATTTCACATTTCAAACTATTACCGTTTAGGGTTTTGGAGGATGATTTACCTGTATGTAAGTTTTCATTTTTGTGCTGGACTTGCACTTTAAATAATTGTCTCCAGGGTTCCAACTATCAGTTCAGGTAACCATGTGCTTTGATAATCAATGTAGCCAAAGAAATACACTTCAGAGCTATTCTACAGTATGCTGAGATTCACTTTATTGTTCTCCTCATGTAGCTTTGCACTGTGTTGTGGCAGTGCATGCAGAGTTTTGTGCATGATACGCTATAGTGTGCTGTGCTCCTGTACATCTGTGTTTTTTGGCGCGCATGTGATATGCACAAAAATTGATGTATGCATGTGTTCTAAATCTAATCACATAGAGGAGCGCAACACACATAGTGGGAACACTCAGATAGCAAGGCCTCACATTGGCAATGGCATTGGCATGTGATTGGAGCGCAAATCCGTAATGCGCTAGTGGGACTTAGCCGTAAACAAGAAATTAAAGTAGTGAAATTTAAATTATAAAGGTTAAAGCAAACAAACTAGTTACACAAAGAAGCATGTTTCTAAATACAATCCAATACACTAAAAAAGTTAACTATTCCATTAATGCATTGATTGAGGTACGGAAGTTAAAGGAGTAATGCATTACCTCCCATTGTTCAATCAATTGTAGAATAGCCTGGAATGAAGGTGAGTAAATTTACCTTGCATGCAATCCACAGCCAGCTCCACTGTAAGGTCCCGACCACTTATTTTTACTTATAGCGTGCATGCGCACTATAATTTTATATATATATAAGGCAGGTAGCAGGCAGGGCCTGTCAGTGGAGCTTGATTGAAGAACAGTAGGTAAGGCCTTTACCTCCTGTACTTCAATCAATGCATTAAAGGAATAGTTCACTTTTTCAGTGAGCTATTCCTTTATTATTGTATTTTGATAAATAAGAAACGCATTGCAAAGAGTTTTGGTGTAATCGGTTTCACTTCATTGTTCTTCCTCTACGTTTTACTGGAAATGTTGGTGATTTGTTTCTGCAAAATATTGAATATGTTGCAGCATATCAGACATAATTTTACCCTTTAACATACAAATTAACGTTTACATAACATAAATTTAAAGGGAGGTAGAAAAAAATAATTTAAGGTCTATAGACATTTCAGCGCATTTTAAAGGTTATTATTGGAGGGTATGATTTAATCCCAGAAAAGGGTTGCTTTGTTCAGCTTATCTGAAAGAAAAAAAAGAAGCCTCCAACTATATTTTCTAAATATTCATTTTTAACAAGATTTAACAAGCTTGTGCACATAATGTAGTTGCATTATAAATTACTTCTGATTTTTAAGTAAGTATCCATGCAAAATGTAGAGGAATTTACTATTTAGCCTCAGTTCCTAATTCATGGCTATTGGCCATGCGCAACAGCCAGTGGGTACAGCAGGGGGAGCATAGATGGCAGCCCCCATGGGACAACTTTAAAGCCAATTATCTTCACTGTTATTGGGATGATGTCACTATGAGTATATGTATATAATATATCCTGTTCTATAGGTAAGTGGAAATCCCATGCTACTAAATGTAATATGGGGTTAGTGCGGGTTATGCACTCCTTTTTGTACTGCAATTTCTAAAGATTTTTGTAAATGGCACAGTGCAAAAATGCAAGATTAAGAGTTTCATGTTATTCCCACATTAATAGTAATTGATCTCCATATAAAGTTTTAAAAAAATGTTTGGTTTGAGCCATTTAAATCCCATTCAAAATAGGCATAGCAAACAAAGAAAAGAAATCAGTGAAGAATTAATTATACATGGTGGAATTCTGGTGCATATTCATGGAATTCTGGTGCATATTCATTTATAGCTCATTGAGTCCTGTTTTTTCCCATTCAAATGAATATTGTAGTGTCATGTGCCTCTTCTAAGGCAAATTGTTTTTACAGCTGCCCCATCTGTGTGGTCTACCCTTGTTAACAATGCTTTCCCTTAAATTAAGCAAGTTTATTTTTAATGTAACCAAAAAATTGATTTGTAGGTAAGTTTTTGTGTATTCCCTATCCAGTTTTAAGTATAGTAAAGATGGTTAACAATAAAAGTAATCCATTCTTTACTATCTTTACTGTATCATCACTATTGGGACTGTAATGTATGACTTACTGGCCCATCACTGCATTCTGGGGTGCTAATCTGTATAAGAGGCTACTGTAAATGTTATATGGGATTAGCAAAATAAGCTTAAAGTTACATTTTAAGTTACTTGTAATAATTTCTAAATATGGACTATGGCGTTTTGCACAACAACATGTTCTTCAATAAGTTTGTTGTTAAGTGTCATGAACGCCAGTTCGCTGGGCATGTGATCTGAGCAATCAATCGGTACTCACTGCCACCACTTCAAGTTACAGCCTTAAAGATGCCCCAAAAACACTCTTGACTCTCACTGACTATGCACACCCCTGTCCTGGCAGCTAAATGGTTAACACTACACCATTCACTCCAGCAACTAACTGATTAATTAGCATCAGTCCTTCACAAGCAGTCAGTTAATTAGCATTTACACTGCAAAACATTCCATTCAACCACATACCAACTTATCAGAGGCTAACTGAGTTCTTTTAGAGCATCAAAGACAAAACTTATTAAATTTAGATTTAATATTCCAAAAGGTGGACAGTGCATATAATACAAAAATAAAATAAAATGGTGTTACAATAAAATGACATACAATAGGTACAACAGTTATATAAAATAAAAAGGTATTAAAAAGATAAAAATATTCAGCCTTAAAGGTGTACTTTTCTCACATGTGCACTATTCCATTAGCATGAATTAAAATGAAAGTGATCCGTGAATATTCAAAACAAGTAAAGTAAAGTTAAACACCACCTCCAACTGCCTCCTCATGGATTCGGATAAAGAAATCAGTCTATTGTCACTGCAATGCAAGCAGTCAAAACATAAAAAGCATGAGATTTCTTTATTTTAAAATCATTTGACCAATGGGTTTTTACAAAAAGTGTAGCAGACGAAAGCAAAATAAGTGATTCATATTCTCTTAAATAAGATGAATATTTAATTTGTTTCTTGCTGTTCATGACATTTACGTATTTAAATGTCCTTTGCAAGTGTATGGCACTAATCTCAAACCAAGCTGTATAATGCGTGCGTCCTGTTTAATGTATACTTGCTAAATATATGAAGATGCCTTGAAAGCAAGGACTAGAGAGGATTTTGTGTTTTGTCTTCCACGTCAAATTAAAGGCTAATATAGCATTAACGGAAGCTATTCATTTCCTGGATTCTGATATTGTAAATACACAGGAAACTGGGCACCCTGCCATATATTTTAGTTAGTGTAATGTTCTAGAGACATGATGTTACCTAATGTAATTAACACTTCTCTTTCCTCTTTATTATAAGGGGGGGGGGGGACAAGTTACATTTCCACATTGCATTAAATGAAACACTATTTCCAATTCCTGTAGAATAGAGACTGCATGATCCTTGTGATGTATACACTAAAAAATACTGTGTGATGTATGTATAGTTTATTTATAAAGCGCCAGTTGGGGATGCAGCGCTGTACAGTAACAAAATACAATAAAGTCATACAAGGGGGATAAATACATAGATAGTTCAGTAGATAAATATATAAATTATATAAATAGAAGTGCTAGAGCTTTGCCACATGAGGAAATAAGCTCCCTGCCCCGTAGAGCTTACAATCTAGTTCATTATAGAAGATAAATCAGTTTTTTTTTAGTCATGTAGGATCTTGGTTATATAGAGAGCTATGGAATATTAACATAATTGATTTTCTCTTAAGGTCATGTCCACCACCAAAACTATAATTTAACCCATTACTGGCCCCACTTTGTAGTGTAATAAAATCCTTACCATACATTCCTGCTCCAAATGGTTCTCCTGTAATGTCCCTCCAAAGTCCAGAAAACTAACCGCCAGGAACCTGGCTGAGTCCATATAGGACTCTGCCTCCTGTCTCTTCTCCGGGAGAATTTTGTCATGCGCACTGCAGCCCTCTCCCTCCCATTTTGCTCTCCCACCCTCTAGCACAAAACCCCTTTTCTGTAGTGTAGGGCTCCCAACCCCAACCGCTATGGAAATATTTGCAGAAACTCCCCCAATCATAACTTACCTTGCCTCTCAGCCAATCACGGACACGGCTGCCGGTCTGGCCCACTGCTTGCAGTTTCATGCAAGCAGAGGGCCGTGACAATACGTCAGAGGAGAGAGGCAAGGTAAGTAATGATCGGGGGAGTTTCTGCAAATATAACTATAGTGGTTGAGGCTGGGGGAGGGAGCTCTACACTACAGAAAAATTTAAAAAATGGTGTGGACATGCCCTTTAAGATATTGTGTGGTTGTGGAACGTTGCTGACCCTGAAATCTGGTTTTCTGTTTTTCTGTCGAAATAATTAAGATTACGGTATAATGATACAATTTTTTAGTGTGGTTGTTTTCAATAGTCAGTCCTTATATTGATGTATTTCATTGTTCTAAATTATTACTTTTACTTACTAATTATTACTGATGGTATACACTAGTGGTTTAGGTCCTCACCTTGGGTAATTTTTTTGATATTGGGTGGGACATTTTAGGAACTATAGCTGTCCTTTAAATATGCTGTGTAAAATTTGCATATAAAAGGTGTTGGAGACAATTGACTCGGCTTGGATAGTTTATCAGAACACTTCTACCCACAAATAGGTGTGAACATACAATTATCATGTCTCACTTTATAATTTATTGGCTGCCATAACCTTATATATATATATTTTTTTATAATTGTATGCCTTGTAAATTGTGTTAAAGGGCAAGTCCAGCCCTCAAATTAAAACTTATATACAGGTAAATCGCCCCCTAAAATCCTAAACGGTAATAGTTTGAAATCTGAAATATATGTCTAACCTGAAATCCTGCACAAAGTCCTGTTTCCATTGTTCTTCCAGCTAGCAACTCTCCGTTATGGATTTGACAGTTGACATCACAGCCAATGACTGAATGCTAATCCCCTAGCTTCCTTTTCTGAGCATGCTCAGGCTCAGTACCAAGTCACTAAATTACCCAGAAGCATAGACGGCATACAGTAATTAATTCGGAGGACAAAGTAGCATATATCAACATGTTTAAAGAGGCCTTTTTTAAAAAAAAAGGTGTTATTATGAGTGTGGAGTTGTCCTTTAAGCTTTCAAAATGGATTCCCACTTACAAATGCTTTATAAACGTACAAATATGAAAATGTATACTTTAGTTTAGTTTAATTTAAAGTATTCTCACTCGCCTGCTAAACCTACACAGCAACAGGATGTTCCTGAAGACTGACTGCTCTGATGGTCACCACTCCCTTCTGTCTGCTTCCGGGTAGTTGCAGTTAGTCATGAGCATACCAGCTGACTTCACCGCCAATGACTGACTGACTGCCCCAGTGCCAACTCCTTTTGTAATGTACAAGTTTTTAAAACCTTTTGCAGATTTTAGCAGTGACTGAAGGGAGTGACAGACATCACACTGAAGATATGCCATTAGAAACATCCTACAGCTGTGTATTGCGGACTTGGTGTTTGGGGTGTTGAGTAAAGTAAGCATACATTTTTGGCTATGGTGTAAACTTGCCCTTTTAGCATTCCGCCTCATATGAAAAATGCATGATGGCTTTCTCTAACTTCTTATCAGTTGAAAAGAAATCATGCAAACGGACCAAAAATAACTTATCCTATAAATTTAAAACACAATTTAACATTCAATAGACATTCACTGACACTACCTTTAGAACATTTAACAGGAGCACATTCTAATATGTCTTCAAACAGCGAGGTTTTGAATTTCTTTCAAAAGCATATTCTGAATCACCCTGCATAGTAAGCATTAAGCTAGTTGCATGGCTACTCATTATCTATCAGTGACTGCAGCAATCTATAAAACATTTGGCAACTGCCTACCCAAACGTGTTGAAACGAAGCAAACACATTTTTCCTGAAAATGCACAATCTAGATTTCCTGAATATGAATTGAGGGTTGTAAACAATCTGCTTATTTTTTTTCTATCATTCAAAAAAGATATAAAGACTAGCAGGAAGATTCAATAAAAGTTCTTATCATTAAAAATGATGCTAATTTTGCCCCAACCAATCAGACATTATTTAACATTTGAAATCTAACATCTGATTGGTTGGGGCAAAATTAGCACCATTTTTAATGATAAAAACTTTTATTGAATATAACCCTGTTAAAAGTTTAATTTAATGTAAACCTTTAATGTAAAGGTTAATTTATTAATCCAAGGTGCTGAATTGCTGTCCTTTCTTTCTCGCTTTAATAGCATCATATAATTTCAATATTCCCTCTATTTTCCCTCTATAATTTGGTGCCAAGGAAAATGGATATCTTAAGAAATCATTAGGCTATATGACATCAATATAAACCAATCACATCACTGAAAAAAGTAATGATTTATTAATTTGGCTCCTATGACATCCTATTAATTGTGTGTGGAGGTCCATGTATTTAAATGTGAATTTAAATGTCTTGGAGGTACTGGAGCAAGTCCAATATGTTATGGTCTCATGCTTTACTATCATAACTATGACATTACTATACAGCTTTTGTACTGTGTATGCTATACAAGAAGAAACAATTCAGAGCGCACTCCAGTCTTAAATGGTCAAATCAATTTATTAAACACGTGTTTAATAAATTGATTTGACCATTTAAGACTGGAGTGTGCTCTGAATTGTTTCTTCTTGGATTCTACATTGGATATGGTTTTTGGAGCAGCACCCAGCAACTTCAGCGTCATATCTAAGGTGATTGTGTATGCTATACAAGTATGTGTTTTTGAAATGTCAATATCTTCCTTAAGAGGAAATCTACAATATGGTAATGAAAAAGTCAAAAACTTGCAGGGAGATTAAATAATAGTTCTTATGGTTTAACCCTTTCAGTGCCAGCAGATTTTCATTTTTTTTTGCGTTAAGTGCCAGAAGAATTTTCAGGATTTTGCCCTTAATCGCTTTAGACTAATGTTACAGTAGGAAACCTTGCAGTAAATCAGGAATATTATACATTGTTTTTTTCAGCACAAAGTGTACTTTAACATGGTAACAGAATTTTGTAACTTTTCTAGAAATTTTACTGGAATTATGGGTAAAATATGTAAAAAAAAAAAAAAAACAAATTTGCAAATTTTCATGGATTTTTCCCATTCTTACTTATAGTTATCTTAAGGTTACACACAAAAATCTTACTGTTTCTAAAAGCTCTGATACTCCCGAGAACAATGATACCAGATATATGTAGGTAGCCGACTTTTCCTGTACAGGAGACCCCCCCAAAGTAAAACTGCACCTTCAAGAATATTACACCAAATTGAAATATATAACCACTACTGACAGTTAACATAGAATATCTACCAAATTAACTAAAATATCCCCACAAGTGAGATATTTTTAGAAACTACACACCCGCAGGATTTTACGAGTGAGGTAAGTTTCGATCAAAATGCAGATACCCGGACGCAGCTCTTCGTCCAATTGTAAGTTATTTTCTCACATTTTCCTTTTTTTTCTCAACTGTAAAATCAGAGACAAAATCAAATGCGAATTTCAGCTAAAAACTGTGGATGAAAGTTCAAACGCATCTCAAATATGAAAGCCTAACCCCTCCCGAATAAAACGGTATGCCACATTCATGGGTATACCTAGAGACATGGCTACCAACTAACCCAGAGCGGGACCAGTGCCAAATGTCAGTAGCAGCAAAAAAAAATTTAGCCAGTTTTGTATTTGAACAGTCTGCAGTTTTTCAAAACACCACCCTAACTCAGAAATACCCCCCACAAACTATATATTCCTGAAATCTACACACCTTCAGCTATGTAATGCTGTAGTTTGTTCATTCATACCATCAATGGTGTGGGCACAGTTCTTCATAGAAGTTTGCACTTTTACCAGATTTTTAAAAAAAAGGAACATCAAAGAACATTCAAAAAGGGAGAAATTATGCCAAAACCAAAAAAAATGAACAAAAAACAACTTCAAAAGGTAGGAATCATGCCAAAACCTCATGGAATGTAAAAAAAAGCTACTAAATATCAATCTCCCAAATGTCCTGAATCAAACGGTATGCCATATGTATGGTTACACACGCAGATGTGGAAGCGAATAGCCACGGAGTGAGACCATGCACGATGGCTCACAATAAGCGAAAATATTTAGCCAACTCTGAATTTGAACTCTGCAGTTTTTTCCACAGAACACCCCCATAACTCAGAAATACCCCCCACAAACTATATATTCTTGAAATCTACACACCTTCAGCTATGTAACACTGTTGTTTGTTCATTCATACCATCAATGGTGTGGGCGCAGTTCTTCGTAGAAGTTCGCATTTGTCTGAAAAAATGAAGAAAAAACAACTTAAAAATGTAGAAATCATGCCAAAACCTCACGTAATATAAAAAAAAGTTACTAAATATCAATCTCCCAAATGTCCTGAATCAAACGGTACGCCATATATGTGAATTTGAACAGTCTGCAGTTTTTCCCCACAAAACAACCCCCACAAACCATATATTTCTCGAATCTACACACCTTTATCTACGTAATTCTGTAGTTTGTTCATTCATACCATCAATGGTGTGGGCGCGGTTCTTCGTAGAAGTTCACAGTTTTAGCAGATTTTCTAAATTTTTTTAAAAAAAACATTCTCAAAAGGTAGAAATCATGCCAAAATCCCAAGTAATGTAAAAAAAAGTTACCAAATATCAATCTCCCAAATGTCCTGAATCAAACGGTATGCCCTATGTATGGTTACACACGCAGACGTGGAATCAACTAGCCACAAAGTGAGCCAATGAACAGTGACCCAATTACAGCAACTTTTCAGATTTGCCAGACTAAACACCCCTCTAAATTAGAAATACCCCCCAAAAACTATATATTCTTGGACTCTACACACCTTCAGCTACACAATGGTGTGATTCCTTTATGCATACCACCAATGGTGTGGGCGCAGTTTTGTGTAACATTTCACTTTCTTACCAGATTTTCGGGAAAAATGTATAAAAATACAATTCAAAGTTAAAAATCATGGCAAATTTCCATGTCATGTAAAAAAAACTTGTCAATTATCAATCTTTCAAATGCCCTGAATCAAACGGTATGCCATATGCATGGATGCTCACAGAGACGTGGCCACCAACTAGCTCAAATGGGACGCATGCACAAGTGTAATTACAAGAAAAAATCAGTGCTCTGTAATTTCAAACAGCCCCAAAACTTGGAAATGCCCCCCACAAATAACCCCCCCCACTAAATATCAATCTCCCACATGTTCTGAATCAAACAGTATGCCATATGCGTGGATGCACACAGAGATGTGGCCACCAATTAGCTTAAATGGGACGCATGCACAAATGCAATTACAGGAAAAAATCAAAGTGCTCTGTAATTTGAACAGCCTACACCTTTTCTAAGGAAACAGTCCTGAAACATGGAAATTCCCCCCACAAACTATATATTTTTGGAATCTACACACCTTCAGCTACGTTACGGTGCCATGCTTTCATACATACATGAAGAATTCCAGACCCCGTGATCCAAAGAACTCCGTGTTTTTAGGAGGTTTTGTGAAAAAAAGATGATTCAAGGGTTGAAATCCTACCTAAACCCACTTGACAAGCAAAAAAACCCACTAAATGTCAATCTCCAACATAGCGTGCATCAAACGGTTAGCCATATGTGTGGGGGCACACAGAGACGTGGCTTCCAACTTTTGATTTTTTTCTTGTAATTACATTTGGGCATGCATTCCATTTGAGCTAGTTGGTGGCCACGTCTCTGTGTTCACCACATAAAAGAATGACACCATTGCTTAGCTGAAGGCATGTAAATTCCAAGAATATATAGTTTTGAGTGGTATTTCTAATATAGAGGGGCATTTAGTCTGGCAAATCTGAAAAGTTGCTGTAATTTGGCTCACTTTGTGGCTAGTCAATTCCACATACGCATGTGTAACCATGCATATGGCATACCTTTTGATTCGGGACATTTGGGAGATTGATATATGGTAACTTTTTGTTACAGTTCATGGGATTTTGGCATGATTTCTACCTTCGGAAGTGGATTTTTGTTAATTTTTTTCAGAAAATCTGCGAAAAGTGCGAACTTCTACGAAGAACTGCGCCCACACCATGGATGGTATGAATGAACAAACAACAGCATTCCGTAGTTAAATGTGTGTACAAATATATAGTTTGTGGGGGTAGTTTTGTCTGAAAAACTGCAGACTGTTCAAATTCAGAGTTGCCTGAAAAATGTTGCTGTTTTTGAGCCATCGTGCATTGTCTCACTTCGTGGCTATTTGCTTCTACGTCCGCGTGGGTAACCATGCATATGGCATACCGTTTGATTCAGGACATTTGGGAGATTGATATTTAGTAATTTTTTTTTACATTTCATGAGGTTTTGGCATGATTTTTACCTTTTGAAGTTGTTTTTTGTTTATTTTTTCTGAAAAGTGCGACCTTCTACGATGAACTGCGCCCACACCATTGATGGTATGAATGAACAAACTACAGCATTACATAGCTGAAGGTGTATAGATTTCATGAATATATATAGTTTGTGGGGGTTATTTCTAAGTTACGGGGGTGTTTTGTGGGAAAAACTGCAGACTGTTCAAATTCGGAGTTGGCTAAATATTTTTGCTTTTTCTGAGCCATTGTGCAATGTCTCACTTCGTGGCTTTTCGCTTCCATGTCCGCGTGTGTAACCACGCATATGGCATACCGTTTGATTGAGGACATTTGGGAGATTGATATTTGGTAACTTTTTTTTACATTCCATGGGATTTTGGCATGATTTCTACCTTTTGAATGTTGTTTGATGTTAATTTTGTTTAGAAAATCTGCGAAAAGTGCAAACTTCTACAAAGAACTGCGCCAACACCATTAATGATATGAATAAACAAAATACAGCGTTACATAGCTGAAGGTGTGTAGATTTTAGATAGTTTGTGGGGGGTAATTCTGAGTTAGGGGGGTGTTTTCTGGGAAAAACTGCAGACTGTTCAAATGCAAAGCTGGCTAATTTTTTTTTGCTGCTACTGACATTTGGCATTGGTCCTGCTCTGGGTTAGTTGGTAGCCATGTCTCTGGGTACACCCATGAATGTGGCATACCGTTTTACTCGGGAGGGGTTAGGCTTTCATATTTGAGATGTGTTTGAACTTTCCTCTTCAGGTTTTAGCTGAAATTTGCATTTGATTTTGTCTCTGATTTTACAGTTGAGGAAAAAAAGGAACTTACAATTTGACGAAGAGCTGCGTCCAGGTATCTGCATTTTGATTGAAACTTACCTCACTCATAAAATCCTGCGGGTGTGTAGTTTCTAAAAATATCTCTTGTGGGGATATTTTAGTTAATTTGGAAGATATTCTATGTTAACCGTCAAGTGGTTATACATTTCAATTTGGTGTAATATTCTTGAAGGTGCAGTTTTAGTTTGAGGGGGGTCTCCTGTACAGGAAAAGTCGGGTACCTACATATATCTGGTATCGTTGTACTCGGGAGTATCAGAGTTTTTAGAAATAGTAAGATTTTTGTGTGTAACCTTAAGATAACTAAAGTAAGTAAAAATGGGAAAAATCCGTGGAAATTTAAAAATTTTAAATTTTTTGGACATTTTACTCAAAATTCCAGTAAAATTTCCAGAAAAGTTACAAAATTTTGTTACCATGTTAAAGTAAACTTTGTGCTGAAAAAAACAATGTATAATATTCCTGATTTACTGGGGGGTTTCCTACTGTAAACTTTGACTGAACCAAATGTGTCTAAAATCCTGAAAATTCTTCTAGCATTTAACACACGCAAAGTGGTTAATTCTGCTGGCACTGAAAGGGTTAAAATAGTGCTAATTTGCCCCAACTAATCAGATCTTATTTAACATTTTAAAGCTAACATCTGATTGGTTGGGGCAAAATTAGCACCATTTTTAACAATAAGAACTTTTATTGCACAACCCTGTTAGTTTAAACATTGTCCACTCTGTTAAGGTCAAGAAGGTAGTCCAGGGACCATACTGTGGACAGATGGATCCATAAAAACACAGGGCTATATAGAGAATGGTGTGTATATGAGATTCATTCCGATAAAAATGTCCTGGAGAATAATGCATGCAGCTGAAAACAAAATCTGTGCATTAAAGATGGCAGAATATAGCTGGAAGACTGGTAGAGGAAAAATAATATATCAATACTAGAATACCAAAATTCCATTCAGTTATAGACTTCCTCCAGCCTGCATAACATTTGCTCTTATACCAATTAGTTTGTTCTCATTTATATTGGCTAGAAGGTTTTAATACTTTTTTTTTACAACTGCCAATCAGATCTCTCTGTGCCAATAGAGGTTACCATAGAAACCTGGATATTTGTATGCATGTATGAATACCTTTATATACGCAGCTCCACTTGGGTAGGCACCTCTGTATGAATAAGAAAGAATTGCTTGAAACCTATAAGCATATCATGGGAGCTTTCAATCTAGGTGTGTGGTAACTTAAAAGCACAAAAGGGGTGATTGGAAGGTACTGTAGGTATAGATGATGCGTGCCAGCCCCACTCATACAATTGTCGGCTGCGGCGTGATGCTTAGGTTACTCATGGTCAGTGCAATCCTATGATCTTTGGATTCTAAGTATTGTCAGAATGTATCATATTAGATGTGCATTGTTTTTTGCATTGTCCAACTACAGTATATTTAGACCAGGTTTTTCTATATATTTTATCTAAAGTTATACTTACTGGACAGTTTACTTACACAATCAGTTTTGGGATTAAAGGGCATCAATTCTTTGTAAAAATTTTAAGCATTCAAAAATACCTTCAAAAATTGTGTTCAGCCATCCTGCCTCCCATGACATCCCACCCCCCACCCCCCTCATTACTCCTAATTAAGTGTTCTGGTCGCTATATAGCTATCGCTGCCTGCTGGCTTATTTACTTGCCCTAAACTGTAAATTATCTTTTGGTGGGAGAAAAAAACCCAGCACAGGCAGTGACTCGCTACAACACAGAAGCTTTTGTCAGAGACAGAGCAGGAGGAAAGAGAAAACAGGGTAGCTATCAAGGGGAATAGGATGATGAAGGAGCAGGCTGGAGTAGCCAGACAAGATCCTTCCCAAAATTATCACTCAAATTGTATTTAATTTATAGGGAAGCACCTACAATTCTATTAAATGTTGATGCAGTAATTGTTGCATTCATGGCTTAAGAAGGGAAGCTAAATCTGCCAGTGGCCACACTACACATCACTTATCATTGGAATATGTTTTTCTGTCCTCCACACTCCATTGCAACTGTATCAGGATTGATCTAGGAAACACTTGGGAAAACACTATTACACGTATTTCATTAATTTCCACCCAGGAGAGGTAGAAAAGCACAAAATATGGCAAGTAGCAATTTGTCATATAACCTGGATCTGGTTTGGAAAAACTTTAAAATTCCAGCAACAAATGAGTTTACAGATACCTGTACTTAGATTGTAAGCATGTGGAGATGCAACAATAACACTTTTTTTTGAACCTTCAAACAGTACAGAGCTTGTAATCAATCACTTGTTACCTCTTGTATGGTCCTTTGCTATAATGTCAAAAACAGCATCTAAGCAAGTCCACAATAGTAGCTTAATGTTATTGGCCACCCACAGCAAGGATAAAAAACAGATAAGTTATCAGCCATTTAGTCTGCAGTGTATTATTTAAAGGAAGAATGTATACCTATAACTAACAGGAAAAAATAATGGCCACAATTTAAAAATTAGAACCAAATAAATGTTTTCTATTTTTAAATACATATATAAAAGTGCTAATTAAGGGTTGTTTGCCTCTGCAATTCCTCTTTAAAACCATTGAAAGAAATGGAATAAGTCCTACTCACCCTCCCAAGGAGGCATTATGCAGCTATCACTCACTGTGCCTTTCAGTGCATAAAAAGAATAGATCTGTAAACCCATGCTGTTTCCTGATGTTAATCGTTAAATGTTAATCGCTTAGATAATTATACTAAATGAAAATAAAAATAGGACTTATTTAGCTAAGTAATCGTTTCATTTTTATTGCAGGTTAATTTATGTTCGTTATGAACTCCCGGCTCCGTGCTTTGGGTGGAAGGATAAACAACATTCGAGCAACTGACCTTCCAAAGGATAAAAACAGGTCTGAGGTAGCATGCAACGTCCGTTTTTTGGATGGCTCTCAACAGTGCTTCAAAATTAATGTAAGTTCTACTCATGGCATTTGCAAGGCATGCTAAACTAAATAACCTGTCTCTTTTCCATCTACTGTGTTTATTGTACTAAAGTAATAAATTCTGCAAAGAAGAAAGCTTTGAGAAAAAAAACATGTAATTAATAAATACCGTATATACTCGAGTATAAGCCATCCCAAGTGTAAGCCGAGGTTCCTATTTTTACCTCAAAAATTAGGAAAACATGATTGACCCGAGTATAAGCTGAGGGATGAAATTATGACCACTACTGCCTTCTGATTCTGTATTGTTGCCATACAGTAATATCCAAATCCAGTATGGATATTATTGGGACTACTGCGTGGGAATTCTGCTGTCCATTTAAAAGGCAACTAAAGCCTAAAAACAATACAATAGATACCACCCTCCTTCTGTATTGTTTTGAGGCATTAGTTGCCCTTGTGGACAGTAATCCAGTACAATAACCCCCAATTCCTTGGCACTCCAGATGTTTGGAAACTAAAGCATGCTGGGAGTTGTAGTTTCCAAACATCTGCAGTGGCAAGGAATTGGGGGTTACTGTATGGGATTACTGCCTTCTATCCAGTCTTACATCCAGGTAAGGCACTTCATGCTGCTCAGTGTGAAATCCGTCCAATGCTCGCTCCTCATCTGCCTGCCTGATGTCACTACGGATAGCGAGACAGGTTCCGAGTAGTGATGTCAGCCAGCAGATGCAGAGCAAGTGGCAGCCGGATTTCCCTCTGAGCTGAGTGACTCGAGTATAAGCTGAGGTTTGGTTTTCAGGCTCTTTTTAAAGCCTAAAAACCTCGGCTTTTACATGAGTATATATGTTAATTAAAAATAAATGTAAGCAAACGAATGACTACTAGTCAATAATTTGTTGTGAATGAAAGTAATTTTGCCAATATTTCTGCACAACCAAAAATTACAACCACGTCCAATTTTTCACTGGATTATGACAAAAAAGGTGAATCAGTGTGTACCTAGCCTTAATGTGTAATCAATATCAAAAGATTTTTTACATTTTCTGTGGCAACAATTTAGCATTGTAAATCAACTACTGTACCCTGTCCAAATATCTTAAAACCAGTTATATGAACATATAACTGCATCAAGATTTAACACTACTGGTATTAATATACAGACCAGGAGAAATAATAATTACCTCAGCACTCCTCTTACCTTCTGAGTTCTCCCTATGCAGTAATGTGAGATTTTCTGCATCAAACTCAGAAGGTAACAAGCACAGGTCTAACGCCTCCTTTTTAAGGGGCTTTATGAGTCCGATCCAGGAATTTTTCCAGTTACAAGCTGAGAATTCTAGTTGAAAAAAGGGGTTTGCCTTCCTTTGGATTACCTTGTTAGCAAGTAAAATTAGGTTAACATGTATTTTTATTCCTATGTATATAAGTGTATAGTAATTTGAAATTTGTCGTGATGTCTACTTACTTAGGCAGTTAAGGGGCATGTCCAACCCCCACATTTCTCTCAATTAACCTATGCCAATATAGGGCATCACCCATACAGTAAAACAGCTAATAAACCAAAGATAGCTCAGCGCTAAATGAATTATTATAATGCAGATTAAAGGCTTCCAGTTGTTTTTTTGTTTTTCTTTTCATAATAGGAAAGAGCTTTATTTGATAAAAATTATAGTTTATTGTCCATTTTGTTACAAATCAGTACAACATGTTCTTATAAGTGCACGACACTTATACAATGACAAATTAATTGTATGAACTAGTCTGTTCTATTGTTTTCTGGAGAAAATATGCAGAAGCGTAGGCCTCTGTAACATACATTTCACAACATGCTTATGACTCATGGCTGAGCTATTTAAGACACTGTAATCTGTAAAATATACTTTATGTTAGAATATTTTCTAACACAATGCCATAGCTACTAAATAAAGCTTCAAGGGCATGTCCCCCCGACCCATTCATAATTAAGTTTTGGACCCCACCCCCCCAAACTCTGAGAATGTGATGCTTAAATTTTCTCTGTGTTCCCTAAAGCAATGTATTCCTCCGAATCTTCACCGGTCCTTGCTTTATTACCTGCCTTTAATCTTCATTTTTATGTGACACAGAGGGTGCATATTGCCATAAGACATCGGTTTACAGACAACAGACAGGTACAAAATCCAAGTGTGTCAGTCTCTGGGTCAATCTGTGTATTTGGCCCCCCTTTCTATTGCTGGGTGTGACAGGCATTTGAGTCTTTGGCCCTGGACCAGGTAAATTCTAGTGAAGGCCATCAATGAGAGAAGGGGCTGTTTCTCCATCACAGCTTGGAGGGATGCAAGTTTGGTAATAATAGTCTTGACACTAAAAAGGGAAAATATATACTTTGAATTGGGATTGAAAGGTAGCATTCTAGATGGGAATGTATGTATGATGATTTAAGTATGTCTGCCATCATGCCATATACAAAAAGGTAGATTGAATGTAAGTGTGTCTACATGTGTTGGTGTAGGGTTGTTTATGTACTTAACTTTTGTTGATAATTTGGGTTTTGTTTGCTATGGAAACAGATTTGTTTGTGTGGGAGGGGTTGGTGGGGTGGAGTGCAGTAATTAATCAACCTTGTCCTTCTTGTTACAACAATCCGTTGTTTTGAGTGACATTTATCTTAAAGTCCAAACTACTACGGGTCAGTATTGAATATAGTAAAAATTAAGATGCTGTTTAGATCTGTGGCTTTATCCTTTGGTTTAATTACATTTTAACAGGGTTTCCTCATCATGAATCATTTGTTTACATTTAAATATCTCTTAATGAGACAGGGAGATGTTTTGCTTTTTGAAATAAGTAGCAAAAATCTATCACTTCAAGGCTTTCTTTTCCTTTTCCAGAATATATTATTTAGACAGTTATTAAATCATTTAAAGGGTATCTATAGTGGGGAAAATTAACCCCCTCCCCCTTTCTTTCCATGTTTTCTACTATAATTCCCCCCAACCCCCAGAGTGTCTTTACTTTCTTCAGTTTCCCTCTCTGCCCTGAGATACACAAATTAGAAGAAGTGATTTCACTCCTCTACTCCTACTTGTACTGTCAATCAAATCCCTGGGACGTGACCCTTTTTCCTGCTCAAGTCCCTCCTCACTGCTCTGTTACAAACAGAACATTAGCAGAGGAAGAAGTAGCTTTGACTGCAGAGATAAGGCTACACTTGACCCCTCCTTCTTGATAGCTTTCACTAATTGATGGGTCACAAAGAGAGAGATTGTATTGCAGCTGTAAACTGTACTGTTCTCCCTTCTCTTCTGTGTCTCCAGGACAGCTTGCTCTCTATTGGCCACTGCATGGGTGTGTTTTTCAGGATGTTGAACTTTTAACTCCTGCTGCACATGAGAAGCTTGTTGGGTAGTCGGAGTACAGGCTAAATGGAGGAAGTAACGGGATGGGGAAACGGGGAGTGCTGCAGAGATATCTGACACCAGGGAAAAACTGACAGAGGTAGGAGAAAGGCAGCACAGAGTACATGAATTTAACTTTGCAATGGAGCAATTTGAGACTAAAGACAATGGATTCAAATTAGCTTAAAATTTATACTTAAAATGATCTGGTTTAGGAGATTAGGAGAACAAACAGATGATAGAATTACCTTGCACCATCAATGTGCAGAAAAATTATATATGCTGGGAGCATGCAAATGGCCATGTTAAATGACCCTTTCAAAATACTCCAAAACTCTTTCAAAAATTACAGCACCAAAATATCATGGATTGAGTTTATCTATGCACAATATGAGAAATTTCCCCTCATTAATCATTGTATACCCTCATTTTATGTTTCACAAATAGGAAGTATAGCAAATTGCTGTATAATCTCAAAAGCATTCTTCACTTTTAAAGTGCAATCTGAAAATAGATTTGGGAACAGTCTCTATTCACCTTGAATACTGTTCTTTGAATGTGAAAATAATCTCTGTGACTATAAAGCAATCTGAAATTCTGCTGATCTTTGAAAGCTGAGAATATATTCTGACGGGGCACTGGAAAAGGCACCTTCCAGAGCTTATAGAAAGGTGGAAGTGGGTTAATTTTCTTGGGCTCTTGCTTTGAGACTATTTTTTTTAATTTAAACAAGTAGGTATGGGTTGAAGAAAGGTTAATGAGAATAGATTTTATATTTGCAGACTGAACAGACTGAAAATAATTTACAGAAATCCGCAGCATAGCCAAGTTTTTTGTTTTAAAAAAAGTGTAGATCCCAAGCTGATGGTTTAGACTTCATTATTTTTAAGAACACAAAAACAATAAATGATTCATGCTTGGATAATGAGGAATAAACATAAACCAGTGTTTTTAAACAGCCCGGTGCAAATAGGTACTGAAGTTACATCTCAAAAAACAACTATCAGGGCCCTTCTCAATCAAATAGATGATTGAAAACAGGGGCCACAGGAATAATATAAGAATCAGGGGCCTTCCTGAAACTATAATCCCAACAGATCTACCTTCAGCCTTACAAAATATTTTCAATACACTGCTTGAACAGGAGAAAAATACCCAAATAGAATTAGGTAAAGCCTTACGTCCAAGGGACACAGATGAATCTAGGCCATGCAACGTAATTTGCTGTGTACACCATTATAATTATGCAAAAAGCCAGGCAAATCCACTTCAATGCAGTAAAACTAACCTTTTATGCAGACCTTTCCAGACGCATGTTACATCAAAGGATTCCCTTAAAACCCCTACGTAATGTCCTTATTGAACGAGGTATGCTTTATAGATGGAGGTTTCCCTTCTGCCTCACAGCAAAAAAGGATGGCACTACTGTGGTCCTTAAAGAACCAAAGGGATTGGCCTTATTCCTGAGAAAACTAAGCCTCCTTTCACTCATGCTCCCTTACTAGGATCAACCCATCACCACTACATACATCATACCAAAGGAACCTTGGCATAACCCAAGGACCAACAAAAACCAACAACAAAAATCTCCTAAAGATGATGCACAATCCTGAATAAAATCTTCAAAAGGATACTTCCAAACTTACTGAAAAGCACAAAAAGCATCAATATCTTTTCCAATGCCATACCCAAACAGAACACAAAAATACAAAAGGGGCACAATATTATTATTGTAGATTTATATATATAGCGTCAACATATTCCATGGCGCTTTACAGTTGCAATATACATAAGGAGAACATACATGTTACATACATGGGGAATATGCTTGTGAAGGTTCTCATTCATCCAGGTCATGGTATATCTGTTGTATTCAATTAGATCAACTGGACTTGAAATGTAGTTCTTGAAGACGTTTCGCTAGTCATCCGACTGGCTTTCTCAATTCAGAATGACTTGTACAAGAATCTGTGGCAATTATGTACCCTGGAAAATCCCAATTAGCATATCACAGCCAGGTGTTAAGGGTGTGATTGGATAGTGGCTAAGAGGTGTTATAGGAACGCCCAGAGTAAGGTGTTAAAACAGCATTGTACATGGCAGACAGTTGGTGTCGAACCCCCCCACCTCTATTTAGGCTTGGTTTCTTTATTTTCACATAAATGGCCTCCTTAACACCTCTCTTGAACCAGTCACGTTCCTTTCGCCAGTATGTTAACATTACAATCTTCAAAGGTATGTCCTTTATCCTTAAGATGCAGATACACGGCTGAGTCCTGACCCGAGGAATTGGCTCTTCTGTGCTGGGCCATACGTTGATGCAGTTGCTGTTTGGTCTCCCCCACATACAAATCAGAGCATTCTTCACTGCACTGCACCGCATATATGATGTCGCTTTTCTTGTGTTTTGGTATTGGGTCTTTTGGATGTACCAATTGCTGCCTCAGCGTGTTGCTCGGTTTAAAGCAGACAGGGATACGATGTTTTTTGAAAATTCTTCTTAATTTCTCGGAGACCCCTGCTACATATGGGATGACCATGTTCTTCCTCCTGTCTTGCTTTTCCCCTTCACTGTTGGTATTTGTGTTCTTTTCTTTCCTTCTACTTCTTTTGACAAAGGCCCAGTCTGGATATCCACAAGTTTTAAGGGCTCCTCTGAGATGTTTCATTTCTTTAGCCTTCGCCTCTGTGCTAGTGGGGATGTTCTCGGCTCTGTGTTGCAGGGTTCTGATGACACCCAGCTTGTGATCTAAAGGGTGGTGGGAGTCAAACATCAAATACTGATCTGTGTGTGTTGGTTTTCTGTAAGCCTCTACTTCCAGTTTACCATTTTCCTTAACTTCTACCAAGCAGTCCAAGAAAGCCAGTTTGTTGTTTTGTACCTCTTCCCTTGTGAATTTAATGTTTTGATCTACCGCATTAATGTGTTCTGTGAAAGCTTGTACTTCCTTCTGGTGGATTTTAACCCAGGTGTCATCAACATATCTGAACCAGTGGCTGGGTGCTAAGCCAGTCGGATGACTAGCGAAACGTCTTCAAGAACTACATTTCAAGTCCAGTTGATCTAATTGAATACAACAGATATACATGGGGAATGCAAGTAATACAAAATGCAAATAATTCAAGTGCTGGTCTAGCAGCTTTCAGTTGACCAAAAGAGGGAGTAGAAGTGTCCAGGGTCCAGAGGGGTAGAAGTGTCCTGGTCCAGATTGTACGTTTGCCAGAAGAGGTGAGTTTTTACATTGCATTTGAAGATATGAAGTGATGGCAAGTGACTTATAAAGCGAGGAAGAGAGTTCCATAGCAGAGGGGCAGCATGAGAAAAGTCCTGAATAGGGTGTGGAAAGAGGTGATTAGAGTAGATGAGAGGAGAAGATCATCATTAGCAGATCAGAGGTTACACCTTGGGAGAGAACCTTGTAGGATAAGGTTAGCAGCTTAAATTGAGTCCTTTGGGTAATGGGAAATCAGTGGAGTGATTGACAGAAAGGGGCAGCGTGTGAGAAGCGGGAACATGTGAATGAGCTCGGCAGCAGAGTTAAGGATTGATTGAAGGGTGCCAGTCGGTTGCTTGATAGACTGCACAGGAGGGTGTTACAGTAGTCCAGCCGATAGATAAGAGCATAAACTAGATTTTTAGCATTCTATGAAAGAAAAGGATGAATGCGTGAGATGTTTTAACTCTGTAAGCGACAGGAGTTAGACAGAGTATTAATGTGGCATTTAAAGGAAAGTTCTGAGTCCCAAGTTACTCCCAGGCATCGTACATGAAGTGTTGGGGAGATTGGTGTGTCATTGATATTGATAGTAGTGTTAGGTAGGTGGGTAGGTCGAGAGGGTAGGAAAATTACAAGTTTGGTCTTTTCCATGTTGAGTTTGAGAAAGCGGGAGGATATAAAAGCAGAGATGGCATTTAGGCAGTCAGGGACCTGGGATGTCAGAGTAACGAGGTCAGGGGCAGAGATGTAAATTTGGGTATCATCAGCATAAAGGTGGTATTGGAATCCAAATAAACTAATGAGCTGATCAAGCCCAAAGGTATAAATGGAAAAAAGAAGAGGACCGAGTACTGAGCCTTGTACCCCCACAGGAAGGGGGGAGTGGTGGAGTTGGATCCAAAATGGGAAACATTGAACATCCTACCTGAGAGGTAGGAGGACAGCCGAATCCTGTATACCTAGGTTGATCCACTGTATCAAAGACTGAAGACAGGTCAAGCAGAATAAGTAGGGGATAGTGGCCTTTAGATTTAGCATTAAACAGATCGTTAGTAACTTTGGTGAGAGCTGTTTCCATGGAGTGATTTGAGCGGAAGCCAGACTGAAGATGTTCAAAGAGGGAGTTAGCAGAAAAGTGATCAACCAGTTGAGCATAGAGGTGTCTTTCAAGCAGTTTAGATGCAAATTGGAGAAGAGAGACAGGCCGGTAACTGGATAGAGCAGATGGATCAAGAGAAGGTTTCTTGAGAATAGGGAATACAATATCATGTTAAAATGCAGAGGGGAAAGTACCAGTGGATAGGGACAAGTTAAAAAGAGATCTTAGGGCTGGTGTAAAGGAAGATGAGAGATGGGGAATGAGAAAGGAGGGAATGGGGTCAAGGGGGCAGGTGGTAACAGTCTTTGTTCTGTAATATTGGAAACGTTGGTTACAACAGAGATGGAGGTGGTGGAAGGGAGGCTGGGTAGAAATGTAGATGGGACTAGAAGCTGTGGAGATGAGCCTGAGCATGCAGAAAAAACATTTCTTATATAAACGTAAATTAACGTATATTATAATAACGTATATTAAATAAATTAATATTATATTCATCAGCAGATAAACAGGGTGTAGGAGGAGGTGATGGCGCACAGAGCAGAGAGTTGAAAACTTTGAAAAGCTGTTTTGGATTGTGGGAATTTTCAGAAATAAGGGAGGGAAATACAACCTTTTAAAGGAAAAAGAACCAAGTTGTTACAAGAGATGTAACACAGGGGTAACTGGGTTTTTTTTGTGGGTATTAACAAAGTTTAATGTTAGGTTTTAAGCTCTTCGGGGTAGGGATAATGTGTCAAGGCATGCTGCACTTATATATATCAATTTATCCATAATTCATATATATTTGTATGTGTTCTTAACTGATGTATGAAATTGTATTTAATTTTTATCTTTTTGTATAATGGATTGCCCTTATTTGTATACTCTGTATTTCATAATGTACAGTGCTGCATACCCAAGTGGTGCTTTATAAGTAAAATTATACATACATACATACATACATACATACATGTTGTTTAATTACAGTTTAATTATTTTCTCTAAATGCAAAAGTACTGTATATACTCGAGTATAAACCGAGGTTTTCAGGCTTTAAAAAAAGCCTGAAAATCTTACCTCGGTTTATACTCGAGTCAATGTTTCTCCTACCTTGTCCGGCGGCCCCGCGATTCGCATCCTCACTCCACAGCCTCTGCGCATCCGGATGATGTCACTACCTGGCGCTGCAAAGTGAGAGGCGGGGTAGTGACATCATCCGGATGCGCAGAGGCAGTGGAGCGAGGATGCGGATCGCGCGGCCGCCGGACAAGGGAGGAGAAACATTGACTTGCACAGGGACACAGGGCAAAATCTTAAGTTGCAAATACTTACAAATAAGAGTAAAACCTTCTTTATTTGTGCATACTGTATGCACAAATAAAGGAGGATTTACCTCTATTTGCAAGTATTTGCCACTTAAGATGTTTGAAAACTACAACTTCCAGCATGCTTTATTGCTGGGAGTTGTAGTTTTCAAACATCTTAAGTGGCAAATACCTGCAAATAGGGGTAAATCCTCCTATATTTGTGCATACAAGGTTTTACTCTTATTTGTAAGTATTTGCAACTTAAGATGTTTGAAAACTACAACTCCCAGCAATAAAGCATGCTGGGAGTTGTAGTTTCCAGACATCTTTAGTGGCAAATACTACCCCCTCGGTTTATACTCGAGTCAATGTGGTTTTCCTCCTTTTTTACCTAAAACTAGGTACCTTGGTTTATACTCAGGACGGTTTATACTCGAGTATATACGGTACATAGTATACACACTGCATAATCAAAATAATAAAAGGTAACAAAGATAAAATTGCATACATGGATTTTCCTATTTGCCTTCTTTCCCTTCTTTACCACCTACCCTTCCACCCCCTCACCCCCATCCTATGTCCGGGAATCAACTAAGATATGAGAAATGTAAATATATAAAATGGGAACAGAACTAAAGATCTGCTTGCTTAATGCTAGAGGACTCAATATCCCTGAAAAAAAGATCTCAAATATTACACATGATGAATAAAACAAAATCTGTAAAAATCAGAGCTGACACAATCCCATACATCAGAGATAGATATTATACACAATGGTACTAAGGGGTAGTATAGTATTCCACAAAAATTGCCCAATTCAGATGGAGTCCCTTCAAGATAAAAATGGGAGATTCCTGATGCTTAATATTGACCTATAAACACAATTTTTAATTAACACTAGCAATTTTTTACCTCCCAAACACCACACAAATAACCACAGGTTTAACATTCCTAAACAAATTGGCACACTTTGCGACTGGATATATCATACTCGGAGGAGACTTAAACCTTATTTTAGACCCAAAACTACACGAAATGAAATTTGTAGATATATGGAGAATTCTCCACCCCTTCACAATGGACTACACCTATTACTCCACTCCACATAACATGTATAGCCATATTGATTTAATATTTGCCTCTCACCCTCATCATAAGATCAGTCTTCTTGTATGACCATGCACCAGTGTTCCTCACACTCAACATACCCACACAAACCAGACCAATATGGTCCTGGAAATTAAACAAATGCCTTCTTAAAGACCAATTCTGCAAGACCAATCCTGCTTACTAGATGTAAAGAAAAACAAATTGCAGAATTTAAATTAACACATAAATTGAAGTGTGTTATATGAGGTATTTTAATACGACATGGGTCTCGAATAAAAAGAGAATCCCATCAATGAACTAAAGCTCTCATTGAGACAGTACACTCCTTAGTAACCCTCCATAAATCATAACTAGATGACCCTACCAAAAGACAACTTGTTATTGCAGGAAATGACTTAAATCAAGCATTGAATAACAGTTATGAATACAAAAGAATTATAGAAATAAAATCATATATGAGTTCAGAAATAAGTGCAGCAGACCTTTGGCGAACGCCCTACGTTTAAAGAAACCATCTCTCTAAAATCATGTCAAAAGGTAAGCTGGTACACACATCAGAGGACATTGTGGCAGAATTTCATTCTTACTACTTCAAATTATACACCCCATCCCCTCCCTCCATAGAGAACCTTAGAATATTAGAAGCTATGAAACAATACATATCCAAGACAGCACTCCCCACCCTAACAGAAGATCCATGTAAAAAAAATAAATATCTAAGTTCTCCAATGTTATAAAAAACCTAAAAATAGGGAAGAGTCCAGGACCAGACGGCTATACACCCATATTTTACAAATTTCTACACAAACCACTACTTGAAGTTTTCAACTCCTTCACACCAAAAACCCCTTCCACCCCAAGCTCTAGAGATACATATAACAATAATCCCCAAAAAAGGACCCCGCACTATTTAGAAGCTATCACCCTACATCCCTTATTAATGTGAACATAAAACTATACGCAAAAATACTGGCACTTCAAGGACAGGCTTTTATACCGTCACTTATAAACAAAGAACAAGTGGGTTTTGCTCCCGGAAGAGAGGCCAAAGATAATACTATCAAAACAATCTCACTAATATCATACGGACGAAAACATAACCTTCCATTCTGTATGATATCATTAAAAGCCGAAAAGGCTTTTAACAGGGTCAGCTGGGACTTTCTATTGCTGACCCTACAACAAATTGGATTAGGCCCCTCATGTCTCAAAAAAATTGTCACTATATAAACAGAACATAGCCAAAATTAGAATAAATGGAAGACTCTCCAACCCATGTAAATTGCAAAATGGGACCAGACAAGGATGCCCCTTATCCCCATTTCTCTATAAAAATCTGAATATTTAAATATAACCCTCCCACTTACACAAGTAACCCAATTACATTATTTCCCCTTCAAATGGCAAGAAAAAGCAATTACTTATTTAGGAGTACAACTACCCTTGTATCTTTCAAACAATCCCAATACTACCACCTAAACTCTTCTTGCCTCAGTACGTACTCAAGCAACCAAATTTATTCTGGGACATAAACACCCAGACTTAAAGGATAAGTGCACCGTAAAATGAAGTTCTGCTCAATTGGAAACTGCAGCTTTAAAAATACATTTGCCGTATTTTTTTCCCCTAAACCCCTCCAGAGCCTACCTTTAGTAGCTTTAAAGTTGCTAACATCTTGTTTGTGTTCAGTTTACTAGTTAGCTCTGTCCCTCCGAGATTTTCAGCTCTCTCCTGCTTTGTTAACCTCATTTGATAGTTCCCAGCTGCCCTGTGAGCTCCGTGTGCACGCATCACATCACGGTGTGCACACGGTGAGATGATGTCACGTGCACACACACCCATGCACGGTGTGATGACATGCGTGTGCATGGAGCAGCTGGGAACAATCAAATGAGGCTAACAAAGCAGGAGCGAGCTGAAAATCTCAGAGGGGCGGAGCTAACTAGTATATATACAATCATGGTTCGACTGCTCTATGGTAAAACCATACCGGAAACTAATTATAAGCTTATTCAGCAACTTAACAACTAAACAAATATTATACTCCACAGAGGTAATTCTGCTTTCCATAATCCTAGGAACACCACAAGTACACAAAGCCATAATATTACGATACTTCCTAGTAGCAGGAAAAGCAGTCTTGCCAAGACACTGGAAAAAAACAATAAACCCACCCATACACGAATAGATACTAAAGCTAAATTCTGAAATGAGGATGGAAGAACTTAAGGCATTTCTTGCCAATAGATACAAACAGTTTATGGAACGATGGACAATCTAAATCATATTCAAAGATTCTGAAATATACCAATCTCTTCTATCACAATTATAAGGGTCCTTAACACACCCATTCACCAAAAATATTTAATACTGTATAGAATGTGTCCAACTAAACTGTATGTTTCAGAAAGCTACTGTAATAACCCAAATAATTTTACCAAACATAGATCAAGAACCTGGATGGAATAAACATATCTTTCCCATTATTCTACAAATAACATGAAATAATGTATGTATCTAGCAAAGAAATGTACAAAATTTGTTCTATGCAAATACAGAATACTGAATTAAAACAAACCTGTGGTTTTAAAATGATCAAAAATGTTGATTCGATTATATTTAATTGATACACCTGTGTATATGCATATTTTTGTGTGTATACCTTATATTATATAAATATATTTCCCTTATATAAATATATTTATATCTTCATAGGAGATTGCATTGCGTTTTTAGGAGCTACCAATGTGGTGGGAGGTATAGGATATTACATATAGGAAACTTGTATATGTATGTGTGTACTATCTCACTATTACCAAATACATAAACTTACTTACAGAGCTGAGATTCCTATGTTAATATGGTATAGTCAAAATGGCAGCCTAAACTACACCCCTTTGTCTGCTCCATGTGAATACTGAAAGTGTAATCCAAAAAAAGTTTCTGTCTGCTACACAGGACATATACACCAAGGTTTCTTATATACCATCTCCAGTCTGCAGGTGGTATCAGTAAGTAATAAGAGACCAGACATCCCTGCTCTCTATGGCTAGGGGGAAAGAAAGTGAAAGTAGAATGTAACACAAGATCCTGTGTATAAGATCCTGTTACCACCTGGATGGACAGAATATTGGACAGACAATTAACCTTATTGAATGCAGACTCTGAGGCAACAGATAAGTGTACACCAGCTTACAAGGACACACAATATACAGGCCTGGTCAATTTTTAAAGTTGTGCACCATAGGCATGGGCTACTCCATTACTGCACATGTTATGTTTTTGTTTTGTTATTCAATCATTGCAATACTTACTGTTAAATTAATTAATTTAGTTTATGTTGTTTGAAGAAAGGAACTGCACTGTCTGCTTTGTGCCAGACCACCAGAGTAACTGTGTGCCATGCTACCAATAATCCTTCCATAAAGCAGTGATCTGGTACAAATTGGTGGCAGCAAAGCTGGTAATACCATTTATTCTTCCAGTTTTCTCTGTATATTTGTTCTCTGTATTATGCTATGGAGGCTGCTACTGAAAGTATTGATTTAAATCCTCCTGTCCTTGTACCGGCAGATATAATGCCCCAATTAGACTTAGTAGCTCTACCAGGCCCAATTGCCAAACCTATTTTTTTAACCTGATCCATTTGATGGGGTAACTAGGGAGTGGACTGATTGGCTAGAACAATTTGAATTGGCAGCCACTATTAATGGTTGGGATGAAGGTGCTCGCTTGCAAGTCCTTAGCCTTTTGCTTAGTGGTAAAGCCAGGCAGGTATATCGAGGATTTAATACTGAGATAAAAAGCAGTTATCAGTTATTAAAAAGTGATCTTAAACAAGTTATTCAACTAGATCTGTATGAAAGGTATAAAGATATATAAAGGATAAAACCATTTCTCTAGGTAACCTGGAAAGGAGAACTATTTGTTTATATGTTAGATTATTAGGACAATGCTATTATAATAACATGAGGCTGTGAGGTACCTTCTGTTATAATATATGAGGTACCTTCATAACTTGCCGTGGTGAATACTAATAAGTGTGAACATAGCATATTTAGTTTGAACTGCACAGTGTGGCAGGATTGCCTGGGTCTACTCTCAGACCTGCAGGATTATCCTATTTGGTTCCCCTGGATGCTGTTGACTGAGTTTAAAATATACCTGTGTAAAGATTCTTTATCCACTATATATATGTGTCCAATAGAAGGCACTTCTGCTTTCACTCACAACTGCCCGGGTGCTATGCAGATCAAGATTCGAGTGTATGTTAAAGGGCATGTCCACCCCCAAATCAAAATTTTCCCCAACTGCTAGCCCCTATGTTTAGCTTTGAAAAGTTCTTACCTTACATTCCTGCTACCCATGGTTCTCTTGTAGTCCACGTCCAAAGTCCAGGAAACTTAAGTGCAGTGGATGTCTTCCTGTCCAAACTTCTCTGCCTTGTTTGAAGCCTCCGGGAGGGATGCAGACATGCACAGGGGAACCCTTTCAACCCCCTCCCTCCTTCTGGATCCAATATTCATACACTTTCTCCTAGCGTGCTTAAATCATAATACCCTTTAGTGTTGCCCAGCCCCAACCACTATAAGAAACCTAAAAAAAAAACTTTCGGATATTTACTTACAGGCACTTCGCTCCCGCAACTTCTTCTTAGCTGGCAGCAGCATCTGTGATTGGCTGACCGGCAGCCAATCACAAACGTGGCTGCCAGTCAGGCCCCTCTGCTGTTTCCTGTTAGCAGAGAGGGAGGAGACTTGCGGGAGTGGGGGCTGTAAGTAGTTATCTGAATGTTTTTTTTGTTGTTTTATTATAACTGTTGGGGGTGGGCTGCCATACCTAACATTATGCCCAAAAGTGTTTTTTGTCGTGGACATGCCCTTTAAATTTCACAATTTATAACATAAACCACACCTTTTTAAGGCATCATCAAATTGGTTTAAAGTGCCAGTGCTCATTTACTAGTATTAAAACATGCTTTCTAGATTAAAAATAAGATGCCTATAATTTGTAATAAACTCAGTGTTGATAAATAGTGAATTGTAATCACTTTAATATGCTTATGCGTGTATATTAAACCCTAGTGTTATATTGTATATAAATACCATAACTTTAATAAAATCTTTTTAAAGTGCTTACATGTGCAACTATAAATTATTTAAAAAAAATATATTGAACTATATTAAAATCACGGCTTATACTATGTACGCAGCTTTATTATATATGAGAATAGTCTATGAAGTAATCAAGAGTTTGGACCAACCTTAAGCCATTAATTTACATTTATATAAATAAGTGTGACATCAATATTAAACTATACGATGTATATCAGATATAAAAATACATTTATAGAACATAGACGCTTATATAGAAAGAATATACACATCCTTTAATAGGGTAGTAAAGTGTAACTATAGTATTTCATAATATTATTCTATCTTAAACCATCCATCAGAATACAAAACAGAGTAACCAGCTATCTTTCATTTATTAAACATCTGAGTAAGAGCAACTCATTTAGTCCTGTAGGTATCATAGTTTGTCATTTATTTATCCAATATACCTCCCTTTGTGATAATAATTTTGTTCTATCCCCACCCCTTCTAGGGACAGGGATATGAGAAATGCCAAGGAATTTTAGGGCAGAAATGTCATGATTAATTTCCAGAAAGTGCTTAGCAACGGGTTTAGATGTTTTATTGTCCCAAAATGCAGTCTAAATTGCAGATCTGTGCCCATCCATTCTTAATCTCAAAGATAGTTCAGTTTTTCCATCATAGGAGAGGTTGCAGGGACAGGTGAGGAGGTAAATGACATGTGTAGTAGTGCATGTGATACAATGTTTTATTAGAAATTCATCCCCTTTACTTGAGTAAAATTTTTGTTCCGGGGTCATAGCTTTACACGACATGCATTTATGGCATTTAAATCAACCCCTTTACTGTGTTAACCAAGTAGGTGATGGATTATATAATATATTTTTTAGGTTACGTCCCCTTCTAAAGCCTACTGTTGGTTTGTCTGGAAGTAAAAATTTTAATTAGTCGTCGGATTGAAGGATATTCCAATTGTTAGTTAAGTCCCTTTGAAATATTGGGGGAGATTCAATATAGGGCTTTTCCGTCTAAAACCCACATTAACCCAAAGAAATTTCGGGTTAACGTGGGTTTTAGACGGATTTTAGAGCACAGCGCCATTTTCAAATGTTTTTGGAAATAGCGCTGTGCTAACGATCCAAAACCAGTAGCGTAAAGTTTTGCGCTACTTCTTAGAACGAAACTTTACGCTACGGGTTGTGGAGCGTTAAAGTCCCGCTCCTTACCTTAGCCCGATCCCACGATGCAATAACTGACGTAATCTCGTTTACGTCAGTTATTGTATCGCGGGTTCGGGCTAAGGTAAGTAACGGCAACTTCCTGTATTGAATCTCCCCGATTGTTTACTAACGTGGAGTAAGCAAAACTGCAGATGAATTTGTTTTCATTATTACAGTGGTCACAGTACCAAAATATCAACAGGGAGATGCAATATTTTTTCCGCGTTGCTTCTAACAGCCCAATTGAGGGGGGATGTAATTAACATTAGAACTATAATAGCGGAGGTATATAAATTAAAAAGGTTTTATTGTAGAATGTTATAAATGCTGCTAACGGGGGGGGGGGGAAGAGCTGAACCCAAGCTTAATATCGGGTTAACGTGGCTTTAAAGGGAACTTTTACCCTTAAAACAAAAAAATGGGCAATTGTCAGTTTCCTGCCTACAACCTGCCTATTTTGCACTTTGTTATCTGCATTACTGATCTAATTGTTAAGGATTATTATTGTCCCCATTCTGGCAGAGTAAGCTGGCCCATTCCTTCATGCAGCCAATTAAGGCTCTGACTGCTGACATCAAAACTGCTGCCTTCTCTGCACATGCTCACAAAAGGAGCAGATACCCTTGCCAGAAAGGAATTGAATGAGTCATTAAATATATGGTTACAAATGCATGTAATAAACTGGGTGGGGGGGGAGTGGTTGCGAGCAGATAACCAACTAGTTATCATATTTTTGGTTTAAGGGTGGACATGCACTTTAACTCTTACCTTGCAGGGGTGGAAATTTTTGTTTGCCGAGGTAAATATTACATCTCCGTGTGGATATAAATTTAAAGGGCAAGTCCAGAGCTGAAATCAAAACTTATATACAGATAAATCACCCCCAAAGACCTAAATGGTAATAGTTTGAAATCTGAAATATATAAGTCTAACCTGAAATCCTGCACAATGTCCTGGTGCCCCTGTTTCTGCTTCCTGGTTCTTCCAGTTAACTGTCCGTTATAGATTTGACAGTTGACATCACAGCCAATGACTGAATGCTAATCCCCTAGCTGCCTATTCTGAGCATGCTCAGTCACAGTACAGGTCACTAAATTGCTCAGTTTCCATGAGGCATCCAGAAGTATACCAGGCATACAGTAATGATTCCAGATGACAAAGTATGATATAGCAACATCTTTTAAAGAGGTCATTCTTGTCAAAATATGTTATTATGAGGGTGGAGTTGTCCTTTATAATGGCGCCAAACTTAAGATTTCACATATTGGATTGGGTATGCTGTGCTTTTTAAAATATTTATAGAAACTGGTGCAGGCACAGTAAAATGCACGTTAAACTCACACTAACTTTTATTATTTATAGTACAGATTTTTTTTTTTAAAAAGTTGACATTTTGGCATATTGTTTTTCTTATAATCTCTATAAAAAAATGTTGCAATGGTATTTTGAATTTCAATATTTTACAAAGAACCTTGACAGTCAAATATGAATAATTTATTAGTCTTCACATTTGATAATGCATTCATTTATTCTAGGACAAAAAAAATGCATATTTATGTACACATGAGTTTTAAGAATTACATTTATCTGCCCTAAGGTCTAGCATACATTTAAGACAGTTCAGTAAATATTCCATTGAATGCGGAGAGAGATTAATCAATCACCTTTTATTTTCAAGGTCAGCTAACAGCCACCAAAACCTATTTTTTTTAGCTGTTGGATCTGGATCTTCATATTCTGTAAACAAGCAAAGATGAAAAAGTCAATCTCACTGATATATTTGACTACTTGGCAGATATAGAATTCCCAGCCTTAACACCAACGCAATTTGAATCCCTGGATGCAGACATTACCTTATTGGAAATACAGACCGCAATAGCAAACCTCCAAAATGGTAAAGCCCCTGGGCCAAACGGCCTCCCAATTGAACTATATAAAAGATACGAAACCGAACTGGCACCCCAACTTCTAAGCACTCTACAGGACGCATACAGCAGATTGCTTCTACCCCCAACATTTTATGAAGCAAACATTATAGTGCTCCTTAAAAGTGGAAAAAAAGCCATCCGTTCTAAATTCCTATAGACCTATATCCCTGCTAAACAATGATTATAAAGTCCTGGCCAAACTACTAGCAAATAGTCTACAAAAAGTCATGCTAGACCTGATCCGGCAAGTCACCCTCAATCAATCTGAGACGTACTATTATGCAATCTTAAATAAACCACAATAACACTGGTCGACGCACAATGATATCTCTAGATATACAAAAGGCGTTTGACACACTGGAATGGGACTTTTTGTGGGCCTCGCTACGGATACTATACAATCATTGCCGCTATCCCAAGGCACGAGACAGGGGTGCCCCCTTTCGCCTCTTGTTTGCCTTGGCAATTGAGGCATTAGCACTCAAAATCAGAGCAGAAACCTCAATTAAAGGGTTCACCTTAGGAGATACCACGGAAACGATGTGACTGTATGCTGATGACATCATCTTATTTTAAATTGGTAGCAGGGAGGTGCACTCAAACAAGATATATATCAATATTTATTGTGATAAAGCGATGCACAACGTTTCGGGGCTTCCCACTTCCTCAGGTGCATCATGTTATACCTCGATAACCCAGATAAGCTGCTCAAATCATTGGTTCAAATTCTAGAAACATTTGCACCCTACTCGGGCCTAAAGGTGAACTGGAACAAATCAGTCTTATACCCACTAGACAACCCGACTACAAATCTTAATAACCTACCCTGTCCCATTCCACAGGCAATCCACTTCAAGTATTTAGGCATCTACATCACGGCTTCCCCAACATATTTCTATAAATTAAATATTCAACTGCTATTGGACATACAGTTAATCAGAACAAGATCCTAGCATGGAAACAGCTACCGCATAATCTAATTGGCAGGATTAATCTTATTAAAATCAACCTTCTTCACAAACTGCTGTATACCCTTCAACATACTGTAGCATGGATTCCTCAATATTTCTTTAAAAAGATAAACAGTATGCTAACTTCCTTCATATGGGGTAATAAAAGAATCACAACGAGGCTGACAACCCTACAATGCCCCAAAACGTATGGAGGATTGGCACTTCCAAATCTTTACCTATACTATATGGCAGGCCAACTTAAGTATCTTCAATCTTGGGTAGATCTGAAAATTACACCCATGGGATCCGAAAAAATGCTACAGCAATACCTATCTGGATCACTACTAGCATATTTGCAAAACCCAGAAAAGCATCTTATTGGCCGGGGCACGACGCTACATACTCTATCTCTCAAAACCCGGAGAGCGGCAAATTCAATTACTGCCTACGAAGGAACTCCTCCTGAAACACCACTATGGCACAATAAAACTTTTCCACATCTGGCAGCACTTGCAAGAAAAGACTGGTGAGAGAAACAGATCCTCACCATTGCCGATATTGTGAGAAACAACACAATACTCCCTTTTGAGACATTACAACAAGAGTATGAACTCCAGAGACATTACCTCTACAAATATCTGCAGCTAAGGCACTGCCTAAAGGCAGAATTTACTACTTACCCAGCATCGAACTCACAAAAAACTCAAGGCATGCAAGGGCTTATTTTGAATTTATATACAAATTAATTGAACGCTGCAGACAAAATGGAGGACATGTCTTCCACAATTAGCTGAGGACTCCTGGATAGATTTAGCAAGCTCATATACAGCAGTCTCACCCTCTGCCAATAACCGACTGATACAGTTTGATATTCTGCATCAGCCATATCTCTCACCCAAAAGGCTACACCGCATCTCTTCCTCCAGAACGCATACGTGTCCAAAATGCTTCCAAGATCAATTACCACCTTATCTGGACCTGTCCGAGGGTAAGATCATTTTGGCAACAAATTACTCTTTTCCTAACTAGTCTAAGTGATGTGTCCCTTTCGCAGACGAGGTCTGTATACTGGGAATGCTTGATGATGAACAGTGGCCGAAATACCATAAAGTTCTGACTCCCCAACGATAACGCAATGGAAATTATTAATTAATTAATGCAGTCCTACCGTACCTCAAAATTTTGTATCGTAAGAGAGGATGCCCAAATAAATTTACGAAAATATGGATAGATAGTCTCGATACTACCATATAAATTCTATTGATCTTGCTGGTGATGCCCCATCCCCCTCCTTACCCCTCCTTCCCAATTCCCACACCCCTCTCCCCCCGCTCTTAGAGATACCTCACGATGAATAGATCACTAAAATGATGCATCTTTGTACATAGTTGTGATATAACAAATATATCAAATGTTATATAACTCTCTGGAAAATATGTGATATACACTTCATTATAAATATTGACGATAGCGAACGATAAGCACTGACAATGTACCACTGATGTAAATTGTATATAATGTTTATTTGTTCAATAAAAATGAAGTTTAAAAGAAAAAAAAAAGATGAAAAAGTATTTTCAGCATGTATGACTCCTTTTTAGCTGAACCAATTGGTGTTCCACTTGCCTTTATGTTCCTTAAAAGCAGCCTGTGATCCCTATTAGAGAGATGAAATGACAATACTACAGCTCCTTCTCAGTTCCACAGCTAATTGGTTTAATTTTTCATTTAGACTCAAGTTGTCCCAATTAGTTTCAGTCTTTCTCTGGAGTAGTTTGTAGTGAGGGGACACTGGCACAAAGTGAGGCTTTATATATAAATGTATAAACTTTGAGACTGTATCTAATAAAAATGTGATATGAAAAAGAATATTTTTTTTTCTGCCTAAAGTATAAAATGAATACAGCACATATTTCATGCATTCTTAATATTAAAGTGGTTTACATTTCAAAGAGGTTTGCTTGGCCTTGCACAGCATTTGGGAAAGGAATTTTGAGCGTCTTAAAGATCATATGGGGGTACAAATTTGGCAGAGGTTCTACCATATGCAGATCAGGACGTATCTAAATACATGACATTAATCCCTTTCATTTATTTGGATCTGTTAAAGGAGAACTATAGTGTGTATTTTTTTTTTAAAAAGCAGTTAAAATGAAGTACTTGGGACAGGAATATAGGACTGGTAATTCCTGCCAGTCTTCCTCTTAGCTTCAGCCATCTTTAATACAGGACTAGTCCAGGACTAACCTGCCAAATGAAAACTGTATGTGTATGGGCAATTTTTATTCTCACAGCTTTTTCTTGGAAGTAACCGGTTGAAACAACCTTATGGCTTTGATTTATATTTTTATTTTAGAAACAAGACACTGGGCAAACACTATTGGACATGGTTTACAATCACTTGAGTCTTAAGGAACGGGAATATTTTGGATTACAAAACAATGAAGATTCACTGGACTCACATGTAAGTTTATTGTGTTTTTGAAAGACAAATTGGACGCCAGAGTGATTCCAAAGTGTTTTCACTCTGATCTATTTTTTTAATTATTATTATTTTTAAAGGTGTTTTTTGCCATTGGTCATGCAGCTAGTCATGTAAAAGCCAGTCAGTTACATAGCTGAGTGGTTATTTTAAGGATATATTGTAATTTACTGTGGCTCTTAATTATAAAATGCATGTATACAGTATACTTAACCGGTGTTTTAAATAAATAAGGCCAAGTACACAAATACCTTTTTTCTAGTATATGAAAGGTGATATTTCTCTTTTATCACAACAGCGAACTTAACAATTATTATATAAAAGGTTTGTTAGGTTTATATATGTTTGAGGTGAATTTTTTTTTTTGCTTCCTTTCTATTGTTTGCACAAAAAAGTGTCCATAACTTTTTTTGCATAGCCATCTAAAATAAGGCACTAGGTAAGTCTTCCCAAGTTGGGAGGAGGCGCTCTATGATAGTATAGGATAAACTAGAAAAAAGATCCGGGCACATTCCAATAACTGTTTAAATGGCCCTTTATTCATAGCAGCCTGGGGACAGGTATATAACCAATTCTAAAAGCATGAAAACACATTTAGACTAAGCAAAACATACATTTTCAGGACCATGGTAAGAGCATATACGTTTCAGTCACACTCAAAGTTTATCTACAGAGTCACTGTTTCGTGTCACAAATAATGAAGATGGTAGGAATCTTACCCTTCATATGTATGTACTGATGATTTTTTCTTTTAAATAAATCCATGTGCTACAGTTCACCTTTAATAAAAAGGCTTCAATTAATGGTATAATGCTATTAAGCCATACAAAGTTGTTGGTTTTTATGCCATGTTTTGTTTTGGGAATAATTAAATTCTTGTTTGTCTTTTTACAGAGGTGGCTTGAGCCAAACAAACCTATTCGGAAACAGTTGAAAGGTATTGTATTTTACTTGACAGGTTTATGTCCGAGTCTTGCTTGTACCAACATAATGGCACCTAACCTAACTAAACCCTCCCCCTTTCACCTAATTTCCCGCCTATACCTACTTCCTCTCTTGCCCCCCACTAACTCACTAACTCTACCCCACCCCTCTGCTCCATACAATGCCTGTCATGAGCTCCCTTGCCTGTATTCTGCAGCCTATACATTATGAATTTCTCTAAATAAGAGTTATACTTTATTAATTTCTCTAAATAAGAGTTATACTTAATGAAATCATCTAAATTAAAGTTCTTCATGAAATGATTTTCTATTTTTTGTTTATACTTCATGAAATGATTTTTTATTTGAAATCACATCTGAAAATATAATGCATAAAGTAAAAAGGGATTTAGTCTTACCTGTCTAGTTACCTACAGCAAAGTCTTAGAAGTAAGATCAAAACAGACTTGCTGGGTTAATTAATACAGCTACTTAGCAACATAGGGTTCTGAATTAGAAAATGTTTGTTCTTTTTTTCTGCATCAATAGATTTATTCCTTGTGCTTCGAATACCAGATGGTAATCTCTCCAGGGTAGGAACTTGCTGTGCTAAAATAACTTCTATATGCAGGATTTTTATAAAAACAAGCACATTTGAGCAATGTTTCTGAGTGACAATTGTTATTATTGTTTTAATTGAAGCATAGTAATTAGAGGTTGGCTGTCATTAAGCCTTTTTCATTTGTAACACATTTACAGGAGGATTTCCTTGCTCCCTTTTGTTTCGTGTTCGTTTTTTCATTCCAGACCCCAACACATTACAGCAGGATCAAACCAGGTAACCCTGTTTCATTTTCTTTTTCTAATATATACTGCATAAAACTTTATTTTCATAAATTCACTATAATCTTTATTTTCATTTTTTGTAGTTGAATGTATGATTTAGCTAAAATTAAAAAAAAAAATATATATATATATATATTTTTAATTTGATATTTTTAATCCACATCTCTTTTGATGCACCCAGAGTGAAGACATAAAATGCTAGATCCTCAACCCTGGGATACTTTAAGCATGTGCTTCTTACAGGGCATGGCTTCCCTACCCAAAGATAAGCAGTGTCAGGACAGACTGGCAAGGGCAACTTTTAAGGGCTTGTCTACTTCTTAAAATGGTCCTCCCAAAAAGAGCTCACTGTTTAAATCTTTCCAGAGTTGAGATTTTCTTCACTGGCACTGGTTCAATTCTGTCCTTCTTCCTGGTCCTTCCAGGTAGCAGCTTCCAGTCATGTCCATGATAGTAACATCACATCCAATGACTTGTGCCACTTCACAGGCCATCTACTCTACTGCTTGCCCGGGAAGGAAATCCTAATTATGGCCACAACAAAGATGTCCGAAATGAATTTGAATGCCTGTATGTCTGTCTGACAATAAACTCAATATGTGTGTGTGGGTATATATGTGTATATATATATATATATATATATATATATATATATATACTTGCACGGCACTTTCTATATTCACTCAGCTGCTTTTTAGTTACTATTAGGGGAGGGGTGAGGGGGCGGGGGGAGGGAGGGCGTGATGTATTTAATGATGTGTGACTCGCAGATCTGTAACCCTGAGGACGGCCCAGTGAACGAGGGCTGAAACACGTAGGTTTTCTGTCTACGTTTTGATTATATAATAACTCCAGGGTCCTTTTCACAATTTATTAGTGCAACAAATAAAGTGCAAACATCAGTGCAATCAGCAATGTTTCGGTCTGGTTCTAAGACCTTTCTCAAGCTAACATATGATCACACATTGTGAACTATATATAGTTTAAGTCACTCCCACAATAAATGACATCATCATCAATGGACATAATTCAAGTGTAACAACATACCTCAAATATATATATAAAGTGCACATGAGATAAATATAAGATAAATATTAAAGTGCATGTGCTATAATCCCAAACAATTTTATTAGAGTAGGCCCAGATCACCTATGCGTTTCAGGGCCATCTTGGATATGGCTATCATCAGGGTTACAGGACCAATCATGTGCATACCATAAAAAGGTAAGTGCCCACCCACAACCCACACCCCACCTGCCCCTAACATGCCCAAAATGATACGGCTCCATTACGGAATACACCATATATATTTTAATATGTTACTGTATTTATTTTTTATGCACTTTTGATAGCAATTTTGCACTTCTACAGCACCATACTCCCCGTAGTATAGACCCCGTAGTATTGATTGTTGTGACTTACCTTGCATTGGTGTATGGCGTTTTCACCTATGCCGTATGTGTATTTTGGTGAAGGGGTGGTGTATTCCGTAATGGAACCGTATCATATTGGGCACTTTAATGGCGGGTGGGGGCACTTACCATTTTATTGTGTGCACATGAATGGTCCTGTAACCCTGATGACTGCCATATCCAAGATGGCTGAAATGTGTAGGTGATCTGGACCTACTCTAATAAAATTGTTTGGAATTATACCACGGAGTGCTCTCGTTTAACATTTTGTTTTATATACCAACCACTGTGGGTGCCCTTTAACACAGTCTTTAAGAAGTATACTTAACCCGGGTGCTTACTAATGATTTTCATATAAATTTAATATAAATTAAATATACATTTTTTTTAACAAGTTTATTCAAAGAACTCATATAGTTGCAACGTTTTGGCCCAGTGCATGGGGCCTTTCCATGTGAATCCTGGTTACTATGTGTTCTGTTTGAATAAACCTGTTAAAAAAACCTGGAGTGCTCCTAGATTATATTAAATTTAAAATTAAGTTCATGGTTTTAGGCGTGGACAGAAATGTTGCCTTGCCTAACTTGAGGTGAAATAAATAGAGCCAAAAAATCTCCAGGTTTGCACTGATGTTCCACAAATATTTTCTATATTTCTTGTAGGTGTTTGCCTGTATTGAAGAGTATCTATCTATCTATCTATCATCACACATGCAAATCAGTAATTTAAATTGGGAAATATTTCCTATTCCATGTGATGTCTTTCTTTTTAACCATTGTTTTAATACTTAATATTGAATTATTGATACTTTTTTTTAGGCATTTATATTTTTTGCAGCTGAAAGGTGATATTCTAGATGGGAGGTAAGTTGCCATACATGGTATAATTATTCCATCATTCTTAATTAGCATAGTACGATAATATTATAGTATGTATATCCTCATTTAGTTATTTGCCATTTAGGGAAATGAACAAGAAAAAATTAATTTCAGCAGAATCGTGATTTTAGTGTATTTAATTTCTTGCAGTTGTTATGCTTTTTATAGTATTGTTGTAGCAAATTAAAGTGGAAAATGACAACTTACAGGTCAACTCTCTAAAACACAAACTGGGAATACCAGTTAATTTGAGAAAGTTTGAATGCGCAGTACCTTAATTAAAGGAGAAATAAAGTCTCAAGGCAACATTGTCCCAATATACAGAGCACATTCACAAACATACAACAAGCTGTGTCTCACCTCTCCCTTTGCTGTAGCCATTGGATGATTTATGAAAACAACCTGTGAGTACTAGGGGTCATCTCCCATAATCCAGCGTAGCTGGGTAAACCCCCATCTATGTGTCTGCGTACAGGCACATGCTCTGTAGTGCTCAACAGATGAAAACAAGGAAGTTGCAGCCTTGCTTCCTAGAAGCTGACAGCCAATCACATTGCAGCACAGATATCCTCCCTCTCCCTGACACAGAACAGTGATTTCAGTTTTTTGTTTTTAAACACATTCAATGCTCCTTTCCTAACAATGATATAACCCTTTACTTTTCTTACAAAAAGAAAAGAAGAAAAGTAATCTTTGCAGTGTATTTCATAGATAGCATGGATGTAAGAAACGTAATACTAACATTTCAGCAAAAATAAAAAAAATAAAAGTAAGTCTGGGGAATAGAACATGCAACTTGTACATTTAATCTGTCTTGCTAAAAGCAGAGCTCTTACCTCTTGGCTAATAGAGATACTATATAGAACACTGATACATGTACAATATTTTACTACATAATGGAAACAAAAAATAAAGGTCAGCCCAGGGATTCAAACTTGTGACCCTCTGAACTGTGTGTTTTTAAACCTAGCGTCTTACCAGGTGAGCCACCAGTGAATAAGCTGAAATCTTTGGTACATTTAGAAGCTTTATCTTTTATGGAACATAATAGAAACAAAAAAGTAGGTCTGGGATTTTGAACTTGTGGCCTTCTGAACTTGTGACCTTTTCAAACCTGGTGCCTTACCCGATGAGCCAACACTGAATAAGAAGAGATTCTAGCTACATTTGGAAGCTTTACCTATTGCTAGGAAAAGAATAATTAAAAAAAAATGGAATATGAAAGTTCCTGATAAGACTTTGAAAGCTGCTTGTTACCCTGCAGTTTATTTACCAGAAACTCACACTGGCTGGTAAATAAACTGCAGGGTAACAAGCAGCTTTTAAAGTCTTATCAAGGACTTCCATATTGGTGTATAGTAAACACATGCATAGAGACAGTGAATACTGGGGTCAGGGGGCATGTCTCTTTGATGACTTCATGGGCTGTAGGTTGTACTGGTAACAATATGAAAACCTTCTTACATAATAGATTACTCACATGTACTAAATGCAACTTGCTAGAGAAGAATCTTAAAATGTATAGGTGTTCTGGGGAGAAAAGCTTTCACATTAGGTTTTAAAATGTTACCTTTAGTTCTCCTTTCATAGTACCATAAAAATAAAATAATTGCTTCTAAAAGAAGGTAGCTTTTAAGCGTTAATGTTTCTTTTCTGTTTGTTAATTATTGCATTCATTTTTTTATTTTTGCATTTTTCTATACATATTGCTTTATATGAAATATTCATATGACATAAACTAGACATCTTTTTGAAAACGTAATTTCTTAAAATAAAATAAAAGGGAAACTTCGTTTCTCTATGATCCAAGCAATTTTGCCCAAGTGTAATTTTACATTTTCTCCTAATAGGATATCCTGTCCTCTGAATTCTGCAGTAGTTCTTGCCTCATATGCTGTTCAGTGTAAGTCACATTTTCTGTCATTATAACCACTATATATTTTTTTAGGTTTTGTTCTTTTTTATCGTAGTAGGCTTTGCATGAGTTTTGTGGAGAATTGTAGAAACAGATTCCATCCCTAATGTGCTGTTTCACTTCCCTACGTTAAACCTGGAAGGTCCCTCACAGCTGTATATTGCTCTAATGTACAGATGTCATACTCCATCTGGTTTTTCTGTATACCAGAAGAAAATATAGCTGAGTGTATGCAGATTACTAGGTAACAGAAACAAAATGAATAATGTGGATGAAAGATAAACTGAGCACCAGATGATGCTTTAACCTAGCAGAGGTTTGAGAAGTAAATCTCTTTTATTGCCAATGACATTCATCACCTGGTGCCTATTCAGTATATAAATCATGACCATTACACTTTGCTCTATTTGACTATCATTTTTTTCATAGCATTTCTGGGAATAATATTAAGTTAATGCTAATTGCTAACCAATCATGTGATTAATATCTGTAATGTGCTATATACTGAGAAGTATGCAGCACTGGGAGCTAAGTGTAAAAAGTTGCTGCTGCTCAGATTTAGCAAAAACTTTTGTGCAACTTTTTAACACAAAAACGAAAGCCTAGCAGTTAGTTAAAGGGTAACTGTGGTCTACATAAAAGTGCCCTTTATTACCTTTCTTATCTTTAAAACGACTCCAGAATCATGGTTATAGCTGCAATCTATGCAAACATATAGAAGTATAAAGGGTGGTGTTTCCAGATAGCACTGTGAGCTGTGTCATAACAATAAGAATTGCTCTGCCACAGTTACTGAGCATGCACAGTTGTGTCCTACTGCTGTAACTAGCTTTAAATAGCTTCAAAAAGATTGTTTTTTGGGTTTTGGTTTTTTTTTGGGGGGGGGGTTATACAGCAAATCAAGTGACTGTGACACACTTCCTTGTTCACCCAGTCTGAGTTTAACTTTAAAAACATATTACTTTAAGGAGAACCAAACCCAAAATACAAAGGCAGCTCCACAGACTCTATAACTGTCACTTTGTAAAACTATCTGTCTCTCACCTCTGAATTCAGCTTCTTACTGTAGAAATCATTTATAGAACATTTCTGAGTACTGGAAATCTAAGATGGCACGGCTGGCTTCTAGTGTTGCCTCTTCCTGGTGGTCCAGGTACCAAAATTCTTTCTGCACATGCTAATTAGCTACCTTGTGTTTGTTTCCCACTCCCCTTATGCTAAGCTGTATGTAACATTGAACTCAGAGTCCCCACCTGCCAGTGTCTCCCAGCCAATCATCAGAGATAGCAGTGAATATTATTAGCAGATTTTCCTGCTCAGAGTGGGGGGAGGTGTTAACCCTTTTCATATGTATTTAGGAAGCATCTTGTTAACCCTTTATATTTGTGAGCATTTCTGCAAGACTGTGTCTTTGTATGTGTTTATTTCTGCACTCTACCATTTATATTAGTGTGTGTATTGCTGAAATGTACATTTTGGGCGCGGCCACACTGCAACGCACCTGAATCACACATGTTTGCGCTCGCAATTTGTCCATTGTCATTATGAAAATGCATGCGATTGTACAAAAACCGCATGCGTTACCAAATTGCTGACACATGCGTGAATCGCAACACACCCACACACACAAGATTTTGGTGCGTTGCTGCAATTTCAATACAATTGGAAAAATGCGCTTGTGTGACCTAGCCTTTAGAAGTGTAATGCAAGCTGCATTGATTTCTGTTTAGCCATACAGCATGTATTTAATGCAATGGAACTTAGCAATTTCCTGAGGCTGTGGCCCCACTTAAGTGCAAGGGAGGACGCATGGTCGCAATAATGCGTGATTGTGCTCGCTTCCATGCATGGGCTTTGCGCTTCCACAATTGGACCCTAGCAGAGAGCATGCAATACAGACAAACAAATGGTAATCACATGCACTCCAATAGCACACGGAAATGCATCGCATGTGCACTCCCACTAGCACAATCAAATCACAAACCGCAATCCAAAACACGCTAGTGGAAGCTAGCCTTAAGTGTTTCAGTCTTAAAGGGAAAGGTGGCAACCCCAGTAGAATTGAACTGACCACTTTACAAGGTACACTTATAAAAACAAAACAGCTCAGAGCTGCAGGTGCAGCATATTGACGTGAACATGGTCTTAGCACAGCTCTGTGCAATGCCTTTTAAAGGGGAATGTTGGAGCCTGGAAGTAGTTTTGAAAGTAGTGTAAAGGCAAAGGCCACCTTTGCCTTTAAGACCCAAACACATATTAAATATACATGTTGCAGTGCTAAGTACCATTGCATTAAATACAAACTGTATCAGCCTGCATCATGCTTCTAAAGAAAATACTAACAACCTTTCATTGAGTACATATTATCAGGCCTATGTCATAAAAGTTCTTATGCTAAAATCAGATTCGTTTGCACCATTTTTAACGATAAGAACTATTAATAAAAAGGCCTGTATATGTGTTCGGGTCTTAAAGGCAAATATGGGAACCCTAGTTGGAAAAGTGATTTTCTTTATTCTAAACTTCCCACAGGCAGCCTTCCTGCATAGAACATGTTTGCGTTCCCTCTAACAGTGCTGTAATATGTAAGTAATATGTACTTTAATACATATACTTATAGAGCATGGTGCAGTGCGGCAGGTGGAGGATAATATAATTAGCATGATCTTAGCACAGCTCTGTGCAATACATTTCTCTGTGTAATGCATTTCTTAGCTTGTTGTTTTTATACAGACAGCTGAATCAAAAACACACTCTTCCTACCCTCCAACATTCCCTTTAATAAGGTACACTGATGAGAAATGCATGGCACAGAGCTGTTCTAAGATCAGGTTCACTTCACTATCCTCCCCCTACAGTTCTGCACTATGTTGTTTCTATAAAAACACACTCTTCCTACCCTCCAACATTCCCTTCAATAAGGTACACTGATGAGAAAGGCATTGCACAGAGCTAGTGCACAGAGCAGGTTCACTTCTCTATCCTCCCCCTACAGTTCTGCACCATGTGGTTCCTATAAAAACACACTATTCATACACTTCAACATTCCCCTTTAAGAAGCTACACTTTCCACTAATATTGCTACAGCTGACAGGGAGAGCTAGAGACCTTCACACTACGGGCCATATTTATAAAGGTGTGGTATCTCCTTCTTTAGCGATCAATATGGCGATCATCAATTTATGATCACTATCTTAAATCTTGTAAATGTACGATAGTCAGCGTAAATCTACGACAGCCCGTGGAATATCATTACGGTAGTTTATTACCACATGTTATGGTATACTACTGCCATGGTCGTACAGTAACGAAAACCAGCGGTATCGCAAGTTTTTAAATATGGCCCTCCAACACTTAAACAATACATTTCAGGAGAAACATACAAAGACACAGGTCTGTAACTGTGAATAGTGCAGGTTTATTGCAAAACATGCATTCTACATGTTTCTGACCCACTTGTCCTTCAAGTGCTGAAACATGTAGCAAGCACGTTTTGCAATAAACTTGCAATATTCTCAGCTACAGACCTGTGTCTTTGTATATCTGTTGTATTCAATTAGATCACACAGATCAGTATTTGATGTTTGGCTCCCACCACCCTTTAGATCACAAGCTGGGTGTCATCAGAACCCTGCAACACAGAGCTGACAACATCCCCACTAGCACAGAGGCGAAGGCTAAAGAAATGAAACATCTCAGAGGAGCCCTTAAAACTTGTGGATATCCAGACTGGGCCTTTGTCAAAAGAAGTAAAAGGAAAGAAAAGAACACGAATACCAACAGTGAAGGAGAAAAGCAAGACAGGAGAAAGAACATGGTCATCCCATATCTAGCAGGGGTCTCCGAGAAATTAAGAAGAATTTTCAAAAAACAGGGTACATAATTGCCAAAGATTCTTGTACAAGTCATTCTGAATTGAGAAAGCCAGTCGGATGACTAGCGAAACGTCTTCAAGAACTAAACTTCAAGTCCAGTTGATCTAATTGAATACAACAGATATACCATGACCTGGATAAATGAGAACCTTCACAAGCATGTGTCTTTGTATGTTTCACCTGTAATTTATTGTTTATATATCGGATTTGGTGGAGTGAAAGCCATAGGTGAGACATACATTACTTCAGATCCGGACACACTAGATACCCAGACCTATATACATCACACTACAACACTGGTACTAGGAAAGTGTTAAACACCTGCACCACCAATTTGAATATTGATGATTTAATATATTCCTACATCATAGGGGTTAAGAGGTGGGAGTGGAAATCACACAGGTCCTGAAAATGTAATCAAGGCAAAAGTACTGGCAGGCAAGGGAAAATGTCAGCTTCAGAGTTGGGGAACAAACAGAACCTAAAATGAGCTCATAGAGGTAAAGAAAAGGCCCGCGAATGGAATCTTCCATGCTGAGAAGGGTGTTGAGGCAAGTACTTTCTAACTTTGATTTTTGGGTTTAGTTCTCCTTTAAGAACCATAAAAGGTAGGGACATTCTCGACTTGTTTGAAAAGTAAGGGAAATATTGGCGACTCCGATCCCCACTCCAGCAAGCACATGGGAAACCGATATGCACAAGTCCAGCTGAGGAGCGCTCTCCCCTACAGCAAGTGGGAAGAAAGAAGGAAAAAAGCTGCAGCACCAGAGGTCAAAAATTAAAACACCATTTTATCAGATATAGTATAGTATAGTATAGTATAGTAATTGAGGTTGAATAAAGACATACGTCCATCCAGTCCAACCCATCTAGCAATATCCTCATTTCCTGCCTAACTGTTGATCCAGAGGATGGCAAAAAAAAACCACCAAATTTATGAAGGGGGAAAAAATTCCTTCCTGACTCCAAGTGGCAATCGGAAATTTCCCTGGATCAACTCTACTTTATGTATCAATACCAGTAACTTGTAACATTCCTTGTTTGCAGAAACTCATCCAGCTTTTTTTTGAAAATGACCAATGAACCTGCCATAACAACGTCCACTGGAAGACAGTTCCATAGCTTTACCGTTCTCACAGTGAAAAACCCTTTCCGAGCTTGAAGTCTAAACCTTTTTTCTTCAAGTCTTAAGGGATGTCCTCGTGTCCTTTGACATGTTCTATTGGTGAACAATGCCCCAGATAGTTTATTGTATGGCCCGTTAATGTATTTATACACAGTAATCATATCCCCACGCAAGCGCCTTTTCTCCAGCGTACATAATTGTAACTTTTCCAGTCTCTCTTCATATTCAAGCTCCCCCAATCCCCTTATTAATTTAGTTGCCCTTCTCTGAACCCTTTCCATTTCAAAGATGTCCTTTTTGTGCACAGGATTCCAAAATTGCACTGCATATTCCAAATGAGGCCTTACCAATGCTTTGTAAAGAGGGAGAATTAAATTTTCCTCCCTTGAATCCATACCTCACTTTATACAAGACAATACCATGCTGGCTCTGGCTGTTGCCACCTGGCACTGCTTGCTACCTTTAAGTTTGTTATCCACCAAAACTCCAAGATCCCTTTCCAACAGGGATTCACTTAACACAGAGCCATTTATAGTATAAGTAGCACAAGTATTTTTAAGTCCAAAATGCATCACCTTACATTTATCAACATTGAATTTCATCTGCCACTTAGCAGCCCAATGTGATAATCTATCTAGATCCCTTTGCAACGATTGCACATCCTCTGAAGTTTTTAATGGTCGACAAAGTTTTGTGTCGTCAGCAAACACAGAAACCTTGCTGACAATACCCACTTCCAAATCATTAATAAATAGATTAAATAGAAGCGGCCCCAACACAGAACCCTGTGGCACCCCACTTAGCACTTTAGTCCATAATGATGAAGCCCCATTAACAACTACTCTCTGCATCCTATTCCTTAACCAATTTCCTATCCATGTACAAATGTGACTCCCCAGACCAACAGACCTTAGCTTATTCATTAGTCGCCTATGGGGGACTGTATCAAAAGCCTTTGCAAAATCCAAGTAAACTACATCTGCTGCTATACCAGAGTCTAAATTTCTACTTACTTCCTCATAAAAGCCAAGCAAGTTAGTTTGACAAGATCTATTCCTCCTAAATCCATGCTGGTTACTACTTATAATGTCAGTCCTTGAAACATACTCTAGAACATGTTCCCTTATTAAACTTTCCAGGATCTTCCCCACCACTGAAGTTAAACTTACAGGCCTGTAATTACCCGGCTGTGAACGACTACCCTTTTTGAATATTGGAATAACATCAGCCTTTTTCCAATCCAGAGGCACACCACCGGACATGAGGGAATCAGCAAAAATAAGAAACAAGTGCCTAGATAAAACTGAACTTAGCTCCTTAAGTACCCGAGGATGTATTTTATCCGGTCCAGGAGATTTATTAATATTAACCTTAAGTTCTTTCTGTACCATATCCTCGGTTAACCAAAGTGAACTTGAATCTTGTATACCTTTATTGCTACTATACTCTATGATATCTGTACTTGGATCTTCTATAGTGTATACAGAGGGAAAAAAATTATTCAAGACATTTGCTTTATCGCCATCCTCCGTAACTAACTTATCCCCATTAATTAATGGTGCCACGTTCTCAGTCCTCATCTTCTTACTATTAATATACTTAAAAAAATGTTTAGGCTTAGTGATGCTTTCTTCAGCTATCCTAACTTCATTATTAATTTTAGCTAGTTTGATTGCTTTCTTACACTCCTTGTTACAGTTTTTATACTCCCTAAAGGCCCTTTCCGTTCCCTCTGCCTTAAAGGTTTTAAATGCCTTTTTCTTCCTTACCATTTGCCTCTTTACATCAGAATTCAGCCACATGGGCGCGGATTTATTTTTTTTACATTTATTTCCCAAGGGTATAAATTTAGATGTGAACTGGCTTAAAATCCCCTTGAACACAGTCCACTTCTGTTCAGTACCTTTACCTGATAATACATTATCCCAGTTGACATTCTGAAGAGCTGCTTTTAACCTGGGAAAATTTGCTTTCCTGAAATTAAATGTCTTTGTTAACCCAGCGCACTTTTCCTTTCGATAACAAAGTCCAAATGCCACTATTTCATGGTCACTATTCCCTAAGCCTCCAGTTACCTTTATATCTATAATGTGCTCCACAATGTTAGATATTACCAGATCCAACAGAGCTCCTTTTCTAGTAGGAACCTCAACCACCTGTGAGAGAAAATTATCCTGCAGCAAATTCAGGAACTCATCACCTTTTTCTGTGATGGCAGTTCCACCACACCAATCAATGTCAGGGTAATTGAAGTCCCCCATAATGAGCACACTCCCCAAACTTGCAGCCCTTGCCAACTGCATATGAAGTTGACTCACCTCCTCTCTGCTAGCATTTGGCGGCTTATAGCAGACACCAACAATGACATTACCCCCTTTCCTGTTGCCTAATTCCACCCATATTGCCTCCACTTTATCATCCATATCACCAGTTATCTCTTCTTTTAAATTTGGCTTCAATTCCTTTTTAACATAAACACATACTCCTCCCCCTTTCCTTTTTTTTCTGTCCTGCCTAAACAAGGCATATCCTTCTATATTTACAGCCCAGTCGTGAGAACTGTTCAACCACGTTTCTGCTATACCTATTACATCATACTTTTCATTCAATGCCATCATTTCCAATTCACCCATTTTGTCAGCCAGGCTTCTCGCATTTGCAAACATACATTTTAGATTATGATCCTGTAATTTATTCGTACACTTTGATACACATCCTCCCTATCCCCTATGCTAGCCGCACCCCCCTTTCCACACACCACTGGCCTATCTACACCCTGCTTTCCTCCTGGACAATCTATCCCAGTGAGACTGCTAATACCCTCCCCCCCAAAACCATATCTCTCTTATGGATTTGGAAAGGCTAGGATAATGATCACCCTGACACATTTCAGACATCCATTGTGTCCTTTTTAATTTGTTTGAAAGAATAAGAGAGCTCTTTTAAATAGAGGACACATGTATGGAGACCACAGTTACCCTTTGTGCTATTTGTTTTCAAAATAGCAAATACTTTATAACCATTCCAAAAATATGATGCTCCCTTTCTTCCTGTTTCCCATGGTTCTTCTTCATCTGCTATTGTTGATGTAAACGCCTTTCTAATCTATGGGACTAGTGCAAATAAAGATTTGTCTCACAGGGAAGTGTTAGCAGAGGAGCTTGGAAAACCTCAATTTTTAAAATGGGTTTCCAAACTGGAAGCAGAGAATCGCCTAATCCTGTTTTTTATCAGGCTACTCACAAACTTGAATTCAGGGTAGTATTATTTTTACTTGACCCGTTAATTGGTAGTTTTGATAACCAAAAAAAATTATTTTAAAGGCAACATTTTGGATAAGAGATATCACAAGAATATAAAGTATTGATGTAACTCACTACCAGAAATCGGCTTTAGTTAGCTTTTTGCATTACGTTCCAATACCTTACAGTATTCCACTTGTTTATAGTCCCCTTCATTTCAACGCATTTCCATTAGAACCTATAGACTTAATTAACACCAGAAGAGTCTGCTCTGAAAGATATCCACAAAAAGGGGGCTAGGCATAGAAGAACTTTTGTAATTGTTCTGTAATAAAATAGTGAGGGTGAACTCCAATAGCTACATCTATAGTTAGAGTATTAATTTGCACTTGTTATACTTTTTTAGTTTAGTTTTCACAGGGACACAAATGCATTCTAAAAGGATAAGGCTTATGACTACATATACAAATTTGCCAACGTGTTACGTTTTTCAATGTTTTTGATATTGTTTACTCTAAGCCGGACTGGTATTTCAACAATTTCAAAGCCTTGAATTCTACTTCTGTTCTCCAATAATACTAAAAATCATCTAGCTGCTTTAAAATATTATGTTTTGCTAAATAATGTTGCATGCACAGAAAATTAATTTGAAACTATTGGAGAAACCGGCCGGGCCTAATTAAGTAGCACATAAGTTAGAACATTTCTAGAATGTAATGTTTTTTTTTTACTCTTGAGTGTTATATTGCTTCCATTTTAAATTGTTTGAAAAGTTATGTATAACATGCATAAGCATCTCCTAAAGTCCAGTCCATTAGTCTAATTTTTCCATACAGTGCAGCAGAATCTTGGCAGATGGTAGTTGCTACTTTTTTTTCAGTGACTGTGCAGTAAATTTACTAGTTTGAGCTGTGTGGGAATTGAATCCACTTCCAGTGACCATATGAGCAGTTGTTACCCCAAAACCCATTAAGGGAAATTTACCCACAGCTGCTATTGTGATTCAATGCCGTGTGTGCCTGCAGGTGGATACAAACAGGCTTTACCTTTTGTGGGACTTTTTAAAAGTAACATAAAAATTGGCATACATGCGGTATTGAAACGCTTGGGCCAGCTGCACCGGTGTCTTTTGCGATACCCTGCAGCTGGCGCAATGAGAGGGTTAAAGTCACGTTAACCGATATTTGATTGCTTAGCACAACTTTATCACCTTATTTGCAAATGGCCTTTGGGTAAATACACATCTTTAGGTTTCATTACATTGTTTAGATATTTTGCAGAATTTACTAAACTGTTTGAGGTTTACATCCTATTCACCTCCAAAAAATCATAATGGAAGTAGTAAAAATGTATATACGGTAGTAATATTCTAAAGTGCTGTGTTGCTGATTATTGATGTGCCATAAAATTTCTGACATCTGCTTCATTTTTTTGTTTTATTTTTTTGTAGCTCAGCTCGGGGATTATAATCCTTCTGTGCACAGTTCAGGACACCTATCAAACACATCTTTTATTCCAGGTCAAGACAATGATTTTATAAGTAAAGTAGAATTGCTACACCAACAACACAGGTAGTAACAACTACATTATATTCACTTTTTTTTTAATTAAACCTTTACAGTTTGTGCAGTTGCACTGTGAGTTTTTGATTGTTAATGTTTTGTAAACCCCTATTTTGTGTTTTTGAAATTCTTAACATAAATTATTTTCTTGTTTTTCAGTGGACTTGGGCAAGCAGAAGCAGAGTCATGTTATATTAATATAGCAAGGACGCTAGACTTCTATGGAGTAGAAATGCACAGTGGTAGAGTATGTTTGATTTAATACATGTATCTATTAACAAACTATAAACTATGAAACTATAATCATGGTGAAAAATGACAGCATTGTTAAAGAAGTATTTTTATGGTTTTTGCTATCGCTCCTGCTCCTTATTCACAAAAAATAATAATAATAATGACAAATAAAATGCTATTATGTAGCAAAGTTCAGTAAATAAATGGCACGTGAGTATTTCACAGCATTGACATTCAGTATTCAGGTATTGTGTATCTTCAATAGAAAAATGGTTTATAAGTGAACATACTTGTATAGTTTACTTGGTGGCTGAATATAGGGGGGAATTAATGTAAAGGTTCTTTGCAGCAGTGTAAGCTGTGCGTTCTTAGTAGTAGATTAAATCAGAACTTTGACCTCCCAACAATTAGTAAGTAGTACAGTAACAGCGCTAGAAAGGTTAATATTCCTAGCTTCCAGTAGGTTTAGTTACATCACCAGCACACTGCACCAATTAAAGCAGAGTAAGACGTACTGCTTGAAAAGACAAGAAGCCCTGCTTGATTCTTAGCATTACTACACATTCAGGGTTATTCAATAAAATATTTAGCTTTCAAATGTTAAATAATATCTGATTGGTTGGGGCAAAATTAGCACCATTTTTAACGATAAGGACTTTTATTGAATCTCTCTTATTATCTTTTCCCATCTCAATATCAGAGAACTAACTGTAGAGAAAAAGAACACTTAAAGGGCATGTCCACCCCCAAAACTAACTTTTTATATTTATTTGGCCCAAATAAGTGCTCCAAAACAAACTTTACAGCATGTAAATCGGTCCAGTGGTTCAAAAGTTACAGACCTTTGTAGCTGGCTTAATCCTGCAGCATGGACCAATACAGCGATGAACAGAGACAGGTTACATTACCTTGCCTCTGTTCTTTTCATGTTCTTGAGCATGTCTGTTAACATCCAGCAGTGAGAACAGAGGAAGTTGCATCAGTAATGATCTGACCCCTGGATCCCGCCCTCTTTTCCCTCTCAACCAATCACAGCTGTAAAGTTATGTGTACTGAAGAAATCCAGGATCAACATGCTGCAGCCAGCCAGCCCAGAGAGAGAGATAGAGAGAGAGACACACACACACACACAGGCAAGAAAAAATTTTTCCCCCTAAGCTGCAGCTCGGGGTCATCTAAAGAGGAAGTGGAGAGGAAGTGCAGCCTGATATATATCTCATTAAATATCGGGCAAGGCAAATGATTTTTAGAAAAATGAACATGGCGTTTGAGGTTGGGGCTATTATATAAAGAACATATAAAAAGTTTATTTTTGGGTGGACATACCCTTTAAGATCGTTAATATGCTTCTGTAATGCCATGACTTACAAAGGCTGAGAAATGCAAAATATGCAACTTTTCAGTTTTGTTTTTTTCTGTACAATCATAAAACAATGAGAGGGTTGGAAACTGAGGCGAAAGCAATGAAGCCTCTCTCCCCTCCCCTTCATACAGAAGGATTCAGAGCAACTCCTTAATGAGTGTATCAAACTGAGCACATTTGATCTGAGCTCATGACTGAGCATGGAAAAAACTGTAGGGAGTGTTTGCTTAGTCTGTAAAAGTTTCATATTTAACCATCTCTCTTTACTTTTACATGTAGCATGTAAAACGCACATATTGTATATAGAATTCTGTTGTATATATAATTGTAAGTAGGAAATGCTGTTAAATGTTGCAACTTACATGACCAGTGTGGCCGGTAAGCTACAACTATTTAGTACAAAACTTAGTTTGGGTGCATTAGGTGCACTGTGCAAATGAACAATTGTAACTGCATCTCCCCCTGAACTTTTTTTCTATTCTATATGTGACTAAATTACAACAATTTAAAAAAAAACTTTTAAAATGATCTGAAAAGTACAAATAACAAGTAACTGCTCTATAACATTCACCTCTCTTTTTATTAATTATTTTATACAGGATCTACATAATTTAGATTTGTTGATTGGAATCACATCTGGAGGTATTGCTGTGTACAGAAAACTAATCTGCACCAGTTTTTATCCCTGGTTAGTAATGGGGCAGTCCAAATGGTTTCTTTTATAAACAAAATGACCCTTTTTTTTTGATCACATAAGGAATAATGTTCCCCTGTCCTTCCTTTGGTGTTAATGATGTATGTAGAATTAAGGTTTACTTAATAGTTACTTAATAGTTCCTTTCTTTAAAATAGAATGTCTACACTTATACAAATAGAGTACACTTATGCTTTCCTTGTATTTCTTGGTTAACTTAAATAGTACAGTTTTTTTGTAAAAAATGGTGCTAATTTTGCCCCAATCAAACAGACCTTATTTAACATTTGAAAGCTAACATCTGAATCGTTGCGGAAAAATTAGCACAATTTTTAACGATAAGAATCTTTATTGAATCTCCCTGATAGTTTTTTAACTTAAAGGACAATTATACTCATAAAATGGGAAATAAGTTAAATGAATATGTATGTTGTGCTAAGTTCCCCAACCTTCCGTCTATCTTTTTTTTTTTAATTCAAAAATACAAGAATGAAGAGAATTCCTTCTTTGAAGTCCAGCATGTTACAGCCATGGAACTCCGGAATCTCTGGGCAGAAAGTAAATCACACTATTAGCATGTTGTAGATAAGAAAGTGGGTGACAGAGGTCAGCAAAGCTGCATGCTTTCTGACCAATCAAATGGCACATTCTAATTTTCGTAGCTGACAGAGAGGGAAAGGCAGGATTTATGGTCTGGGGAATGGGAGTTTGGACATTAAAATCTTCTTTCTGACATAACACAGGAACACAAGGGTGGGTGGGGTTTTCTTTATACCTATTTAACTCTCTGCTGACTGTGTGTATTTCACCAGCATAGTTGTCCTTTAAGGAATTAAACTGGAATTTTATTTTAATTGCCCATTACTAGAAAGTACAATTCTTTCCAACTAGCATTGTACCATTTTTTTGTCCCCTATTTCTTTAGCTTTCCAGTCAGATTCACATAACTTCAGCAGGTTTGCTGTAGCTGGAATGGCCACAGTTGGTATGTGTAAATTGTATGATGGGAAATTCCCTCTCCCTTTGTTGGCTCATATTGACTACTGAGCATGCATGCCCTCATAGATTAGTCAGATTAGTAGGGGGTTCCTGAGCAAAACAATTACTCAATTGAAGACATACAGCAACACATAAGTGCTTACATGTATTCATTAAGATGAGGCAATTATCTTTTTGAGTGTACACACCCAGTCCATTTTTTTCAGTTTACATGCCCTTAAAGGGCATGTCCAACCCCAAAACTATAATCCCCCCACTACTGGCCCGACCATGTAGTGTAGTAAAATCCTTATCTCACATCCCAGCTCCATAAGGTTCTCCTGTAGTCCCCCCCCCCAAAGTCCCAAAAACTGCCCACCAGGAGGATAGCAGAGTCCATATAGGACGCTGCCTCCTACCTGGCCTCCGGGAGACGTTTGGCATGCGTACTGCAGCCCTTCTCCCCCTCCCTCTCCCTCCCGTTTTGCTATCCCTCCCCCTAACATAAAACCCCTTGCCCATGTAATAGAATATGTTCCCCCAGCCCCAACCGTAAAATTTTAAGTAAGTGACCAGAACTCTACTTATCTTCCCTCTCTCCACCGGCATTCTGAGAAGCCGGCAGCCGTGTCCGTGATTGGCTGCCTCGCAGCCAATCACTGACGCGGCTGCTGGTCCCGCCCCCTGCTTGCAATGTCTTGCAAGCAGAAGGCCGGGCCGGGCGTCGGAGGAGAGAGGGAAGGTAAGTAAAGATCTGGTCACTTTCTTAAATTATTTTTATAGCGGTTGGGAGGGGTGGGGGGGAGGGTATTCTATTAATGGACAAAAGTTGTTAATAAGGGTGGACATGCCCTTTAAATTATAAATTCTCCGTCAATTAATATAAATAAACATTACGAAATATTAGTCTTTAGTAAAATGTTAATGTCTAGGTAATCTAATTATGTGCCATATATTGGTCAGTTTAGTGAGCAGGGGAAAAGTGGTAGGACAAGACAGTGCAAAGAAATAAAAATCAACCAACAGAACAGAATTTGGCATTTGATGCTACAGCAGTATTTAAAGGAATTGTACACTGAAAAAATACATTGCCCCATTTCAATCTGTAAATGAATACATGAAAGCAGTGCTTGCTCTGATGTGTTTGTCTTGCTGCATAATTTCAATCCAGTACTTGTTTTTCTAAATCTCAGTACATCGGTCTCCCAGCCCCCTGCCAGACTATCTGACTCTCTGCGAGGGCAAGCGTGCTCAGAATTCCCTAAAAGGCAGCATTGGGAGAGGGAATTTCCCACCATGCAGTTCATGTACCACCTGTAACCATTCTAGCAATAGCAAAACTACATAAAAGAAGAGTTTATGATACTAACGCACTTGATTGACAGCTGAAAAGGGGACAGATCAACAAAAAATGGTACAGTGATAGTTGGGACGAATGATAGTTTCCAGTAATGGGTAATTTAAAAAAAAAACTAATTTCCCAGTGTACATACTTTCAATCTACGGTAATTGCAAGTAGGCGGAAAGTTTAAGAGTTTTCATGCCTATTTTAACATGTTTACTTTCCCCTTCTCGTGCTGGCTCCCATTGTAAATATTTCAGCTAGTTATGCAATGATTATTTTAAACATTAACTAATTGTACTGAGTTTTGTCAATAGATAACTAGTATTGAAGTGCAGTGAAGTTAACTCTCCAGTGTAATCGGAAAACCATGAGACTACACTTTTTTTCTTCTACCCTTTATTTTGTATATTGAGAAAGTAAAAGATAAATAGTTAAAGGGTCGCTATACTCAAACTACTTTGCATTATCTGAAACTACAAATTGAGTGAAGTAAAATAGAGATACTCACATATTTATCTGTGCTTGTTTTGTCATGAAATAATTAATGGGGGAAAATCCACAGAGGTTTAAGCTCTCGTCCAGTATAGAACGGTCACTTGGCTCGTTGTGCGGTACTTGTTTTGAACGAGTAACCGTTCTTAGGCCTATGCCTAAGAACGGTTACTCATTCGAAGCCCGTCAGGCACAAATAGCTTTTAGCATATACCATTAAAGGTTGTTTTTAGAAAATACTGCACGGTGAGCCATGTGACCATTCTTTACTGAGTGAGAGCTTTAACCTCTGTGGATTTTCTCTGTGATGAGAACAAGCGACAGGTCTGGGGTGGCTGGCACCCGGACCAATACACCCATCTGGTGAGTCCTTTTGTATCTTGTTTATTTGCATTGGCACTATAGAAATGCTGCATTTATACACTTTTTAATGGATAGGGGAAGGGAGGGAGACAGTGTTATTCACATAGGGCTTGCTAACACCCGAAGTTTTTCTGGAAAGATATAAGTGCACTGTGTTCATTTAACCCTTTTTATTTATCCCTGTTTTTTCAGCTAATGTATGTAATTTAGTTACATACTTAGTAATTTAGGAGTTGAAATTTAGGTAAACGCAGCATTGGGCCGGCACTTTTTGGGGGTATGCCCAGCAGGCTACACATTGTTGTTTTATTACTAGATTAAATTATTAATGTTTAGTGACTTCTCTTAATTGCATTCTGGTAGTGTCTGCAACATTTCTGCACAGCCTCACCATAGACACTGCTCTGGTTACACATCTCAACCTTCCTCCTCCCCTTCTTTCTTTTCTCTGCTGATTCTCTTAATTGTTGCTCTTAACTGTTCTGACAGTTAAGAGCAACCAAAGATCTTTGTAAGAGGTTTGGGGAGGGGATCACAGTTTGTACACATGCTGTGATTTCTCAGAATCTACAGCTCAGATTTAAAATAAGAAATCTTTTTGGAGTAGTGGGATTTTGCTGTATCTAAAGGAACAATTTTTGAAAATTAGATTTTTAAAGATACACTTTAAACAGACATTTACAGGGTTATTCAATAAAAGTTATTTTCGTTAAAAATGGTGCTAATTTTGCTCCAACCAATCAGATCTTTGATTTCAAATGTTACGTAAGATCTAATTGGTTGGGGCAAAATTAGCACCATTTTTAACGATAAGAACTATTATTGAATAACCTTTTTATTAAATCTCCCTGTAAGTATCAAATAAAACATAACAGTGATGCCTTTTTCTTATGAAGAACTTAAAGGAATAGTTCACTGCAAAAGTGAACTATTCCTTTAATACATTGATTGAAAACCGGGAGGTTAAGGAGCTATGTCTTACCTTCCATTCTTTAATCAATTTCCGCGGAGCCAGGAACGAAGATAGAATTAACTTACCTTTTGCGTGATCCTCCACGGTCACACTGACAGGTCCCAACCGCTTCCTGCTTCCAATTATAGCGAGCATGCACGATAATGCGCGCTATAGTTGAACTGAACCTGAAAGCGGTCCAAAATTTCAGCGTGACAGTGGAGTATGGCGCAAAAGGTAAGTTTATTCTATCTTCATTCCTGGCTCCACAGGGATTGATTGAAGAATTGAAGGTAAGGCATTTTTCTCTTGCATTCTACAACACTTATTTTCCCCTTATTCCTCATTTTATTTTAATTAGGCAAGTCATAAAATACCTTCAAATACTACAAATATACAGTATCAATATAAATAATGCAAAAGCGAGTAGAAGGCCTTAATGATGTCCTGTCTTCTTCTTCACATCAGCATACCCACAGGGGGATTCCATCTTATTTCTTGTAAACTATTTACTGTAAGTAAATAAACAAACGAGCTGTAGAGCTGGTAGGAAATATATAATAAATCCCAAATAAACACATTTTAAGTTCTTGGATGTTTTTGGATGTGGCTAATATTTTTATAGTTTTTTACTAAACAAAAATCACTGTGTTTTTGTTCAATTCTGCTTTTTATCTTATTCAGGGTAAATATATTGAAAATTTCCTTCAAAAGGAAAAAGTTTTTTCTACAACAACGTCAGAAACAGGTAAGTGAATCCCCTTCAATGACATCATTGTTTTATTATGTTTGCTCATTAATCTGTGGAGACATAAATTGTATTCATATACTCCCAAAATAGTATAAGGCAAGAATGTATGATGAAATTCATATTTAGAATATATGAATGTACAGTAGACTTTGTGAGAGGGATCTAAAATTAAAGATTAAAAATATGTTGTACCGTTAAGGAAATTGGAATTAATTTGTGTTACCTAATGGGACGTCTTGTAGACAGGCACATCACAGAATGTACGTTTTTCAGCCACATTTTATGCCAACCATGTTAACTACAGTATATTATCGTGAAGAGATAGTTAATTCAGAACACAGTCCATACTTTATCAGTTAATTAAATGATATACTACAGTTAATCATTGCTGATAAAGGTAAATAAGCTTTTGTGTTTTTTTTTTCTCTGGTATCGGAGTTTTTCAAAGCTTTATTTTATATTGTTTGTTTGTATTTATAGTTCTTCCCTTTAGTAGTTTATAGTTCTGGCTTTGGTATGCTTTATTGTGTGTATAGTTTAGCATTGCAGTTACAAAATCATTATGGACTGTGTAATTCTAGAATAACCAAAGCAACGTCTTTGTAATACCTAGATTAAATATCGAGTCAGATAAAATCTACTGTATTATGAAATTCTGTACAACCTCTTCAGTTGCGTTAATGTATATGAAGAGGCGCAAGCTAAATAATGCTATGCAGAAGAAAGAATGCAGACATTTATTGTTGTATCTGAATTTAAGATATTTCATTCTATAGTAAAAACTGGAACACAATTGTGGGAGCATTTAACTTGTTAAGAGCTAATTCTCATAAAATAGTGGGTTTTTCTTAAACTCACAGAAAGTGAGTTTAAAATGCTGATGCAGTAGCACTAGTACTTGTGAAGGCTTTCATTCACCCAGGTCATGGTATATCTGTTGTAAAATATAATATCAAACTCAGTTTATCTTACGACGATACAGAACTGCAGCTGTGTTCAAAAGAGCTTTATTGATCAAGGAACATGTGTGCTACATGTTTCGGATGCAAAGTCCTTTCTTAAGGGTGCTTGAAACATGTAGCACATGTGTTTCTTGATCAATAAAGCTCTTTTGGACACGGCTACAGTTCTGTGTCATCATAAGCTACACTGAATTTGATATATATTTGTCCATTGACCCAGAGTGGTGGAAAATGGATTAGTGTGGCCTACATGAGTTCTTAGCCTTAGTACTTGGGTGCCTCAACCTACAAGGAAGTATATCTGTTGTATTCAGTTAGATCAACTGGATTTGAAGATTAGTTCTTGAAATCTAGTCAACCGAGTGGCTTTATCAATTCTGAATGACTGGTAAAAGAAGCTCTTGGCAATAATTACCATGGAAATATATGCTGACTGGGACTATCCAGAGTACTGCCAACAGATTCTTGTACAAGTCATTCTGAATTGAGAAAGCCAGTCGGATGACTAGCGAAACGTCTTTAAGAACTAAACTTTAAGTCCAGTTGATCTAACTGAATACAACACATACAGCAGCACTGGTAAATTATTCAGAAAAATATGTCTTACATGCACTCACATATTCTGTCATTTTTGTAAACCAATGCTCTGTAGACAGATGTAAAGCCAAACAAATAGCTTACCGTAATACAGGTGTTTGCCAATTACCTTCATTATTCATTTGGCTTTGGTAAATAAATCTGCTGCTATTACACGTGGTAGTTTACTGATTCTTAAGATCTATGGCCGTGAAGTCATTCCCAGTATATCTCCATATTTCTAATCCTACTATGTTTAGGAAGAAAAATAGAAGAAAATGGAAATTAAGTGTACTCAGTAGATAATTAAAGGGTCAGTTTTTTAAACGTATCAATATTTGTATTTGTGTAAAGCACAAGGGAATCCTGTCACTACTTATAATCAAACAAACTTTAATCGCACCATTTACAATTAAAGTGATGTTATTTAATTTACATGGGCAGAAAAAGGTATCTATAAGGGCACTGGTTAATAACACCCCCTAGTAAGGAGTAGATATTAAAGGAGAACTAAACCCAAAATACAAAGGCAGCCCCACAGACTCTATAACTGTCACTTTGTAAAACCATTTGTCTCTCACCTCTGAATTCAGCCTCTTAGTGTGGAAATCATTAATAGAACATTTCTGTACTGGCAATCTATGATGTCATGGCTGGCTTCCAGTGTTGTCTCTTCCTGGTGGTCCTGGACACAAAACTCCTTCTGCACATGCTAACTAGCTAGCTTGTGTTTGTTTCCCACTCCCCTTATGCTAAGGGGAGTGGGAAAGCAAGTGATATTATTAGCAGTGATATTATTAGCTGGTATTAGCAGAGTGGGGGAAGGTGTTAACCCTTTTCATATGTATTTAGGAAGCAACTTGTAAACCCTTTATATTTGTGAGCATTTCTGCAAGACTGTGTGTTTTTATGTGTTTATTTCTGCACTCTACCATTTATATTAGTGTGTGTATTGCTGCAATGTACATTGGGCAGGGCCACACTGCAACGCACCTCAATCGCACACCATTAATATGTGTTTGCACTTGAGATTTGTCCATTTTCATTATGAAAACGCATGCTATTGCACAAAAAACGGGTGCGTTACCAAATTGCTGACGCATATGCGAATCTTAACCTTTGATTTTTTGGGTTTAGTTCTCCTCTAATATAAGAGGGTGCTCCTTCCACTAGAAACATAGATAGGAACAAAAAAAGAAATATAAGCATTGGATACAAAGTGGGCACACCACTAAGTATATAGAATTTATAAACTCCTTAATTACAAAAAGCGGGAGTAACAGATAAATGTCAAATACATATATAAGACTAGAAAAAATCCCTAACCATTAAAAACACTCCCCAAGTGTAATCCATAGTAACATAGAACATATATTAGATATACCGGTATATCTCATAAGGGTAGTAGAAAAGCATTACACGTATGCATATCACAATCGTGTATGCATCTGTGTACGCTGTAACATATATTCAAAATAGCTAAGTAATCAGTACCCTGAGATAGTAAGTTTCTGTATGGTTATATACATACAATAGAAAAAAGTGGCACAAACATATCAGTATTGAAATTAACGTTAAAGGACAACTAAAGCCCCAGAACAACACTGAACCAGAAGGCAGAACACCTTGATATAAAACCAGTAATCTGTGTCTTACCTCTCATTTTGATACAGGCGCTGGGAAATTTACCTAAATAACATATGGTTTGTGCTTTACTTCTCAGCATTCTAGTATCAGACAGTCTGGTCAACGACCATTATGTTCTGCACATGCTCAGTCCTTAGCTATGGCAGAAATTGTTACAGTTGATCACACCCATAAATAATCTCTAGCCATTCCTTTTACTGGACAGATGCAGCAAGGAAGCATGTGACTGAGGGCAGGGGGTGTGGTCTGACACTGCACATACACACAGATACTTCATCCAGTTCTTAACAGGCTTACATTTACTTTAATACAATTTACTGGAGTGGTATTTTATAGCTTATTGGTGTTTTTAGGGGGGTTGTTTTCAGATTCTAGAGTATAAAAAATTGGGTTTACTTCTCCTTTAAGGTATAATATCCATATAGTCACTAATGTTCAATAACAGTGTGGCAGATCAAAAACCTCAGAGCAATACAAGATATGATACTATACCGGATTTAGGTGGAGAGGGCACATCAGGGGAGCTGGTTAAAAACTCTAGCTGGACGCGTATCATCTTAAATAAGACTTCGTCAGCAGCCTGCAGATGCATACACGATTGTGAAATGCTGACGTGGAACGCTTTTCTACTACTACCCTTATGAGATATACCGGTATATCTAATATATATTCTATGTTACTATGGATTACACTTGGGGAGTGTTTTTAATGGCTAGGAATTTTTTCTAGTCTTATATATGTATTTGACATTTATCTGTTACTCCTGCTTTTTGTAAAAAAAGGATTTTTTAAATCCTATATACTTAGAGGTGTGCCCACTTTGTATCCACTTTATATTTCTTTTTTTGTTCCTATTTAATTTACATGGTACTGCTTTAAAACTGGACACCAACAATATACACATGCTGCTTGGGATATTGATTATGAATTTAGCTCTATACATCACCACTAATAGACACAAATTCAGTCCATATTATTGTACTTAGACCAATCAATAATAATTTAGTATAACATTCTAAACAAATTAACCATTGGAATTTACTTAAAATCTATTTTACAAGGCAAATATGATTGATCCTGACTTTTCAATTATTTGGAAGCTATATGTATGTCACAACTTAAAAAGGAACACCTTTTATAAAGGCTTTGAGCAGCGATGTGGGCTAAAATGTGGGCAGCCTTACATGCAGTGGGTTTCATTATTCTAAGTGACTAGTGGGGAAAACCGAGGTTTATTTCCTAAGAATCTCTTCAAGGCATTGTGGATAAGTCTGGTGACTTTCTCCTATTCAATTATAGAATAAGGTGATCAAATAAATCCTTTAATCGTCAAAAACTTAAAAAAGCAGCATGTATGTGATTTACCTGCAACAACATACAGGGAGATTCAATAAAAGTTCTTATCGTTAAAAATGGTACTAATTTAGCCCCTCCCAATCAGATGTTGGCTTTCAATTGTTAAATAAGATCTGATTGGTTGGGGCAAAATTAACACCATTTGTAACAATAAGGACTTTTATTGAATAGCCCTAAAATAGTTCCTAAAGTATGTTGTCCCCTGTCAATGGGGTGATCTGATTGATTAAATAAAATATATTAAAGTTCTTGGTAATCTTTGAGAATTTAAGCACAAAACATTAGGCTGGGTGATTTATAAACATCATTTTAAAATGATCGGTTTACTTTATGTCCCTTTATGTTGAGGCCACACCACAACGCAAGTAAAATTCGCGTTTGCACATGTGTTAACGTTTGCTTGTGCTGCGCTTCTTGTAATGTTCTGTTATTGGAGCTCCTGAGAATCGCTCAAAAAATGGTGATCATATGCACTCCAGTAAGCGGATCGCAGCGCACCTAGTGTGGCCCAACGTTGACGTAGCTTTTCATATATTTTTCTGGGTTTAGAGTAATTCACATGATTTATTATGGCAGATTTTTTTTCTGTTGAGATCTTCAGGGCACTGCAATTTGCTGCTCTATCGCTGAAATTAGGGTAAATCATCCCATGTTGCCCAATGTAATGGCATAGTGTATCCATAGTGTAATTAAAGTTACTTGCACTAACTACTCTCCTTTGCTATATACTGTGGATCTACCAGAGAGTTATAGCACCCTCACAGTGGAATGAGTGTGGGAGACTAAAACTTTATCTTTGTGGCTTATCATATAGTATTTATTAAAGGGCAACTATACCCCCTTCTCCCTGCCAACTTTTTCTATCAGTAGAAATCTTCCAGCAAAGTAGGGATCAAAATGAAACAAAAAAAGTTTCTGGGTTTCCACAGTGGTATGGAGACATCTGTATAGAAAATACTATTTAAATAGAAACGGTAAATACTGGGTTAAGGGGTGTGGCCAATTGATACACATGCTTATAAGGCTGTTTGAAGACTGCATAGACAGACATGTGTACTGCCAGTAACATGGAAGCCTTCTTAGTTACAGAATCCACTTAATACATGTATGTAAATGCAACTTACTGGGGTAGTTTCTTGCAATTAATGGGTGATCATTGTAGGAAAGCTTTCAAATAAAAGAGTAAAAATCCTTTAAGGAAGGTTGTGGGAAAAAAATAGACAGTGGTGAAATCCACTTAAAGTGTATGTCCACCCTAAAATTAATTTTTTAATGTAAGATTCCCCCTGCCAGCCCAGCCCCAACCGTTATATTTATATGTTTAGAGAGCTCCCCAAACTCTACTTACCTCCCCTCTTTCCTCCGCCGCGCTCCTCTGCTTGCGAGAAGATGCAAGAAGAAGGGCGGGACCGGCAGTCGCGTCTGTGATTGGCTGAGCGGCAGCCAATCACGGACGCGGCTGCCGGCAGCTCATTTCTGCGGAGGAAAGAGGAGAGGTAAGTAAAGTTTGGGGAGCTTTCTAAACATATAAATATAGCGGTTGGGGCTGGGCTGGCAGGGGCAATACTATATATTAAGGGATTTATGCTAGGGGGAGGGAATCCTGAGAGGGAGGGGCAGGGAGGAGGAGAAGGGCTGCAGTACGCATGCCAAACTTCTCCCGGAGGCCAGGTAGGAGGCAGAGTCCTATATGGACTCTGCTATCCTCCTGGTGGGCAGTTTTTGGGACCTTTGGGGGGGGGACTACAGGAGAACCATATGGAGCTGGGATGTGAGGTACGGATTAAACTACACTACATGATGGGGCAAGTAGTTGGGGGGATTATAGTTTTGGGGGTGGACATGCCCTTTAAAAGCATGTCTTCATTTTACTCTAAAACTTTTTTTATTTCAGAATGAATGTAGAGAACAAATTGTAACATTCAATATGTTGAATTACCGATCATGCAAAAATCTCTGGAGATCCTGTGTGGAACATCATACTTTTTTTCAGACTAGGAGATCACTCTTATGAGAGGAAAATAGTGTCTAATTATTGGACATTGGGTACAATAAACCAAGCAAAAGTGAGTACACATTACATTACTTTTTCTGTGAGTATTTTCATTCAAAGCCACTTGATAAATTATCCCTGTAAAAAGGAATATTATATAAGTATGTACAGACATCATACTATCTTTGTCACACCAGCTTAGATTTTTCTAAATCTAGCCTTTTAACTTGCCAAAAGGTGAACAGGTTGGTTATCATGGTTGTTCATTATTATTCTAATATTTTATGATTCATACCTATTTTCTTAGGTCTGCCAGCAGCCAGCTGTGTAGAAAAGTGATTGGTGGAATGGTGTGGAACACAGATTTAAGGAGATCATTGTCAGTGGAGCACCTTGAAACTAAAAGTCTTCCATCTCGTTCCCCTCCTATTACCCCAAACTGGTAAACGTGTTTTTGTTCTATAAATCACTTTGAAAATCCTTTAAAAATAATTTATTGTCAAATCAGTGGTATTATGTGATATGATTCAGTGACTTTGTAAATTAGTGTTTCGTAAGCAAAGATCAGTCAGTGGAGATCACTTCTCCATCTAAACATTCAGACATCCAGCATACATTGCTTCTGATGTTCCAACAACATTTCCTGCCATAGACTTTTCATTTATTATTGACATTAGATCGCCTTGGCAGCCGAAAAAATGGCAGGTATGTCAAAAGCATTAGTATTTCTATTCCAGTGTAGACATGACTGGCCAACTATAGATTCAGTAGAGAAAAAAAATCTTATATTTCGGGATCATTTGCAAACAATGTAATTCAATAAAATAATAAGAAACTATTTGCCCCAATAAAACAGAAAATATACATTGATCAATTGCCTTAGAGTTCATATGGAAGTTAGAAATATATAAGGTGGAATGGTGAAAAGGTGCTTTTGTCCATTTACTTTGGATTCTTTATTTTTCTCATGTGGAAACTTATCTAGGCGAAGCCCCAGATTACGCCATGTTATACGGAAACCACAGCATTCTTCTGCTGACAATCTGGCCAATGAAATGACCTATGTGACTGAGACTGAAGATGTTTTTTATACATACAAAGGCTCTCCAACTTCCAAAGACAGTGATTCTGAAATATTTCTGAATCAAAGTCCTCACAGTAGGTATGAAAACTTAAATCTGCTAACACAAATAATGTTATGATCTGTACTTACATTACCACTGTACTTGTATTTTATTTTAAATCTTTTATAAACTCCATGGGGTTGGTTCATCATTGTACTTTTTTTGTTTGCAGCAATTGTCTTGCTCTTAATGTATTTTGTAAATATAAAATTGAAGGATAATAGAAAACATATACCCTTTGACTGTACCCAGGGTGATGACATAATGATGATAATAAATTGCACTTTATAGTATTGAGAAGAGTTGCCCTTTTTTCCATCTCTGAATTGCTAAGCTTAAAGGGACAGTTCAGTGGAAATTATCAATATTTGTTAAATTGTTAGTTTGTGTAATGCATACCTAGTTATTCTACATATTCTCTCCCATTTTGAAAAATCAATTTCATACCCTTTGCTGTTCCCTGCTGTTGACATTAGTGAGCTGACATTTCAGGTTCTAATGGTCCTTCTTCCACCACTTCCTTGGAATTTTCCTAACAGTAATTTTTACTGATTGGCTGTTGGATGGGTCAAAGATGCTCAGATCTCTACTGAGCAACTGAATCAACTTAGGTGCTGGGTCAAGGGCAAGACCATAACGGTCTCTACTAGGGGTCCTGCAAACAGGAAGTAAGTATTTCGGTTGCATTTATTTATACATAGACAAAATGCTGAATTAGCAGATTAGGGTCATTGGGATGAAAAAATACTGCTCTTTTTTTTGAAATAATCAAAAATAGGAATCCAATCTTATGAAATGTGAATCTTATAATGCTTACTTATTTATGTCGGTGGTCCGGGTGTAAGAAACCCCAGACCCCTCGTTCCTCTCCAGATAGCCAGATTAAATATATTTGGGACTTACCCGTGCTTCTTGGTGACCCAGGTCCAGAGTGCCCCAGGTCCGTCGCTTGAGACCAAATCCCACGGATACAACAAAAGAAGAAACGGCACTGCATCAACCGGAAAGGAACAAGAGAACTCCGGATACAACATGAATGAATGAAATCACAGCTTTATTAACAATACGCCGTGCGCATTTCAGACCTCCCGTCCTTAATCATAGACCTATAGGTCATAGGTCTATGATTAAGGACGGAGGTCTGAAATGCGTCAGGCGTATTGTTAATAAAGCTTGTGATTTCATTCATTCATGTGTATCCGGAGTTCTCTTGTTCTTTCCTGGTAGATGCAGTGCCGTTTCTTCTCTTTTTTTTGAAAAGCATATGTATTTGCACTGAACTTCCACTTTAAATGCCAAGGTGAGGACCTAAAACATTTTGTGCTAACATGTGGCAGTATAGCAGGTAGTTTGGATACTTGCCGCTTCTCTGCTGTCCTGGCCTTTCCCACAGCTGGCAATTTAGGGGATGTGTTGCCTACTTGCTTTTTGCATAGTTACCTTATCGATTTATTCGCCCATCCGCCTAGTTAAGTGGATATCACCAGACCAGTGCGGCACCTGCATCTATTGTGTTAAGTATTCTAAGTACCAGCTGCACTTTCATTCTCTTTTAAGAAAATTATTAAAGAGATTCCATATGTATGCAGGAATGCCAATGTATCGCTGCAATATTCTTAAGCCACTAAAATAGGTATATGCTTGAAGCTATTTAGCTAAGAAACAGGAGCATGGCTATGGGCAGTGTCTGTGTGATTCAGGCGCAGAGCATGGAGAGATCAGGGAAGGGCCAGGAAAGCGGCTTAGTTACTGGCTGTCAGTCTGAGCCAGGCTGGGCACCAGTGATCTAACAGTAAGCATCTGTAGAGAAAAAAAACTGTTTCATCTTACAGTATAGCTAAGAAAAATATAGCTAACTTCAGGACAGTTCATAACAATTCTGTTGTGTTTATTTAAACTATATTTTATTGAAAATGTCAGAGGCACAAAGTAGCTGGCATATTACAATAATGTGAAAGGCGATAGTAAAATGGGGGTTCTTAATTTGCTCTAGAGACTGTAAGCCTTATCAAAATTCTATGCTTCAAAACATAATTTTGTTGATAGTAAAGCAGCATTGTCAGACATAAAAATATAGTATTCATATAGTTAAAGGTGTTTCCCATGCAAGTAAACTGTTCAGCTATCAATTATGAGCCAAGATATTGGGCCAGCAGGACCATACCATAAGGAATTAATCCAGGTAACCCTACCCATATAAATAAGTAGTTTCAATTATGTCCTTCTACTGTCTCACTTTGGGAACTGTCTGGAGTCTGGAACTGTATTTGCCTAATATTTCTACACATTCAGGGTTATTCAATAAAAGTTCTTATCATTTAAAATGGTGCTAATTTTGTCCCAACCAATCTGATCTTATTTAGCATTTAAAAGCTAACATCTGATTGGTTGGGGCAAAATTAGCACCATTTTAAACGATAAGAACTTTTATTGAATAACCCTGCTTATCTTTTAAAATGGTGCTAATTTTGCCCCAACCAATCAGATGTTAGCTTTTAAATGTTAAATAAGTTCTGATTGGTTGGGGCAAAATTAGCACAGTTTTAAATGATAAGAACTTATATTGAATAACCCTGATTGTGTCTACACTAACAGGGAGATTCAATAAAAGTTCTTATTGTTAAAATTGTTGCTAATTTTGCCCCAACCAATCAGATGTTATTTAACATTTGAAAATTAACATCTGATTGGTTGGGGCAAAATTAGCACCATTTTTAATAAGAACTTATGTTGAGGTCAGGGATGTATACCTGTAAATGATCTCTCTGTAGAATGTTCTAGGTACTGTGATGAAGAATTTTATTTTTGCCATTTATTTGTATACCAAGGCCTCTACGGGGTTTTCTAAATTACATTTCCAGAACATGTCAGAACATCACGTTGATTTATGAAATTCTATGCTTTTGTTGTATTATTAGAAAAATTGCTATTATTACTGCAACCCCCCCCCCCCCTACCACTTATGGATAATTGGTCGGGTACGTGTATACGGTCCCCACAGGTGCGATGTGAACTGTTGGCACAATGCAATAGGGATTGCAAGTGTATGGCCACCTTTACTGTTAGGAACGTTCCATGTTAGTGTGCATTCATTCTGGGAAGAAGGACCATTACAGAACCTGAAATGTCAGCTCACTAATGTCAACAGCAGGAAATAGCAAGGGATATACATTCAACAGATTTTTCAAAATGGAAGCTAATATGCATAATAACCAAGAATGCGAATTTTAAAAATATTTTCCACTAAACTTTCCCTTTAAAGACGACAGGATTTTTTATTTTTACCCCCTTTTTTGCAACAAGGAAGCTTTGCCACTCCATGCTGAGCATGATTACTCTTGTAGAATAACAAACAGCCTTTTTTAAGAGGGAAAGATTCAGAGACAGACTCTAGAAATTTCGGTAAGTAACGAATTTTGGGGGGAAATTAATGAATGACTAATGCGGAAGCTCGAAAGTAGCAAGAAGCATGTGAAGAGTTGCTTTATTGTAAAGTTCTGGATATTTGTACCTGTTCCCCAGACCATTTCCCAGGTCCCAGAGTCACGTATAGTAAGTTACCATTGCATATTTTATCCAAACTTTTTGAACTAATTATCCCCATTGACTTTAATGGTTCCTATTTTTCGAAAGTTAGAAAATCCAAAGAATTTTGGAAGTTTGGCCATCTCTAGTGGTGAAATGTAACAATTATGCAGAATACAGTTGTGTTCAAAATTATTCAACCCCCAATGCTGTAAAGGGTAAAATGACATTAATTGTTTTTGTAATACAGTATTAAATGTTTTTTTTGTGATTTCTTCATTGACACAATTATTCAACCCCTTAAAGACTACCACTCTTAAGAACAGAGGTTCATTCAAGGGTTTTCGATCAGGTATTGAAAACACTTGTGGATGTCATTGAGCAGCAATCAAGCATAATAAGCACCAATTAGGCAGATTTAAAATGACTGTGATACTTAGCTCCTTCTAGACATTTACTGGTGTGTTTACAAACATGGTGAAGTCAAGTGAATGGTCCAGGAAGACAAGAGAAGTGGGGATTTCTCTTCACAGGAAGGACAATGGCTATAAGAAGATTGCAAAGATGTTAAACATACCAAGAGACACCATAGGAAGCATCATTCGAAAATTCATGGCAAAGGGCACTGTTGAAACGCTACCTGGTCATGGCAGAAAGAAGATTCTGACTTCGAATGCTGTGCGTTACCTGAAGTGGAGAAAAGTCCACGTGTGACTGCTGAGGAACTAAAAAAAAGTTGGTCAGATGCGGGTACTGAAGTTTCAGCTCAGACAATAAGGTGCACACTGCGTAATAAAGGCCTCCATGCCAGAACTCCCAGGCGCACCCCCTTGCTGTCTTCAAAGAATAAGAAGAGTCGACTGCAGTATGCCAAAAGTCATGTGGACAAACCACAAAAGTGTTCTGTGGACTGATGAAATAAAATTAGAACTGTTTAGGCCCATGGATCAACGCTATGTTTGGAGGTGGAAGAACAAGGCCTATGAAGAAAAGAACACCTTGCCTACTGTGAAGCATGGAGGGGGGTCAATCATGGTTTGGGGCTGTTTTGCTTCTGCAGGTACAGGGAAGGTTCAGCGTGTGCAAGGTACCATGAATTCTCTTCAGTACCAGGAGATATTGAAAAAAAATGTGATGCAGTCCATCACAAACCTGAGGCTTGGGAGACGTTGGACTTTTCAACAGGACAATGCATACCTCCAAGTCTACTAGAGCATGGTTGCAGATTAAAGGCTGGAACATTTTGGAGTGGCCATCGCAGTCACCAGACTTAAATCCAATTGAAAACCTCTTGTGGGACTTAAAGAAAGCAGTTGCAGAGTGCAAGCCTAAGAATGTGTTTGAACTTGAGGCTTTTGCCCATGAAGAATGGGCTAAGATACCCGTAGATCGCTGCAAGACACTTGTGTCAAGCTATGCTTCACATTTTAAAGCTGTTTTGTAACTGGAAAAGGATGTTGTACTAAGAATGAATGTCACTTGGGGGTTGAATAAAACTGATAATGATGTGAGCACAGAAAATACATTTGTGGTTATTTCACTATAAATGTTATGTTATATTTGTCTGACTTACAAGTGTCTCTGATTTAATTGTAAACAAGATGACTGAAATTATCAAAATCAATGTCAAACTGGCCAAAATACTCAATTTCAGTGGGTGTTAAATAATTTTGAACACAACTGTAGCTCAGCTGCCTTGATGAGGTTTAGGATCAAAAGCATTTATTAAATTACTTTTTATTTTATTTTCTTTTAAGGTCATCAGATCAAGATTCGCCTAAGTATGTATTGCACTTTCATTTAATTTAATTTCATTTAAGGTAATTGTTATATATAATAGTATACATTATACTGGCTTATATATTAGCAGGTGCAAAAAATTGCCTATGCTATTAATATACAGCAACCAATCAGATGTTACCTATTTACTGGTTAACTACAGTTAAAACACTTGATTGGTTGCTGTGGAAGCTTAAAAGCACAGGCAAAATATTGCACCTTTTTATTAAAGGATATGTACACTATTTTTTTTCCCACTTTATTTGCAAATCGTATATTTAATCACTTTTTCTAGTCTTACTTCCTCATATAGGTGGAGTCCTTATCACTCAACACACAGTCCAGTGTGTCAAAGTGCTTGGTTGGAATATTTACAAATATGTTGAGCCTGATTGATCTGCAGGTTTATTCACCTTCAGGTGGTAAAGGTTTCATTAATTGATAGGTACACTATAGAAAAATACATTGCACAGAGTTGTGCTAAGATCTGATTAGCTTCATTATCCCTCCTGCAAGTTGTTTCTGTAGTAATAACTACAAAAGGGGTAATGTTTAAGGGTATGCAGGTGGAATGTGCTTAAAATCTGTCACAGTGTCTCACAGATCAAAGACTTGGTTGCCAGATCATGTGGTCCAGTACAAACACAGTTAAAGGATAATTACACTCTAAAATCAAATTAAGTGTAATGAAAGCTGCAGCTTTAAGCTATAATCTCCCCCTTTTTTTCTGGGCCCTTCCTGAGCCTACCTGTGATCCTTATTGTAGTGTGTTTAGCTCCGCCCCCCGAGACTTCCTGGCTCTCCTTCTTGTGGAGGTCCAAGAAAGCACGGTCACTGTGTGCGCGTGTGAGGTCAATGACGTCACGCGTGCACACGCTGACGGCATATCGTGTGTGCCATGATGTTACATGTGTGGGTGGGGCATGCGCACAAACGGACCGTGCTTTCTTGGACCTCCACAAGTAGGATAGCCAGGAATCTCAGGGGGCGGAGCTAAACACTACAATGAGGATCCAAGATATCAGGAACTTTAGATCATCACAGGTAGGCTCAGGAAGGGCCTAGAAAAAAAAGGGGGGAAGATAATTAGTTACAGCTGCAGCTTCCATTACACGTAATTTGATTTTGGAGTGTATCCTTTAATGCTACAGAAACAACATACTGAAGTACAGAGCAGCAGGTGGAGGATAATTAAAAAATGTCTATCTGGAAGTTAATAAAACCATCACTATCTAAAGGTGAATGAAAACTTCAGAGTAGATCAATCAACTCCAGGTTAATATAACCTTACACTGAGATCCAGGACTGAAAGTTGACTGAAATCTAATGTGTGAGGAAGTAGAGGTTCATACACATGTGCGTTGACAGGATCAGTTGGTAACAGGTGTCTGTAGGAATTGATTTTGCCGGAAGTAAATCATTTTTTTGTTCATTCTTTGGGGGCTTTTGTATATTTAAAAAAAGAATGTATTATTCAATAAATGAAATTAGGTTGTAGTAAACTTTTACAAATAATGAATATTTAACAATATTTTTGAAGTTAATTTAACTTAAAATCTGTAACCCTTTGAAGATGTTTTTTATGTCCTTGTACTAATTATTTCTCCTAATTTTTATAAAATGCTCTGCAGAGATTTTTCATTACATATATACTCGTTATTACTATAAGTAAACTACATAATGATTTTCACTTTTTAGAAATATATTGGAATCCAGTCCTAAAGAAAATAATTTGACCCAACCTGTATCTTTTCCATCCAATGGTGTACCAAACAATACATCATCTTTGCACCCACTGGAGGGAGTAGATAAGACATTTCTTGAAACCTATGACAACATTAAGAAACATAGTTCTTCAGATGATTCCAGCCAGTACTACTGTGATAAAGTAAGCACTTCATTTGTCTTTTTTGTGCTTGATTTTTGGCTTATGTTGTGTGAGAATTTGTGTGTTAATTTATTTTTTTACATTATTATGACTTGCAGACTCCTTTCTTCTTGTCACTCAATACATTAAAAACACCAAATAACATCATAAAAGCACAACACAAGCTAATAAGGACATGAACACATTTTCTCCAAACCTGTACTTAAGAAATTTGTTTTTGCAAATGAAAATAATCTAAAACAAAATGTATTTTTACTTTTTGTAGAAACTCTGCATTTTGTTGTAGTCTGCTCAGTGTACCATTATTAAAAATCCAAGTTGCTGAGTTTAGTCCAGCTGATCTTATATACTATCTGGGGCTTACGTTCTAGCTATATTGAGCTAAAAATTGGGAACACTAAGGGTTGGGGTAAGAACGGTCTTTTAACTTTTAATGTATAGAGAGACCATGAAGTATGAACCCTGTTCCAAGCAAATCTATGCAGAGGAACAAGTGTTTAGTATCGCAATATCCGCTTCTCTTTTTCAAACAACCTGGAATTCAATATAATAAATCAAATGAATCATAATAGGATCTCGATTGCAGCTTCTGCAGTACTGTGATATATTTTCTCTCAGAAACCGCTAAATGCTTGCCTCAGACCTACTATTTTGTCATGATGAGATTTAATGAGATTGAATGTAATTATTTTGCTCTATTGGAGACATTTGACATATTGGACAAAAAAAATTATGTGATTAATTTCATTTAAAAAATAAGAAATACTAAAGTAATTTGTTTTCAAGATGTTTTTACGAGCCATAGGCGTTTAAAAGCAGCGTTATGGCCATCTCTCAACTGTTTTTTCCTGTTTATTTTAGAATGAAACTATAAATGGGGATTTATTATTGGTTCGTATTTTACCTGATGAAGAAGGGAAATTTGGATTCAACTTAAAGGTATAATGTTTTGTATCACACTAATTATTTAATACAAGAATTAGAAATACTGTCATAAAGAAATTTCTTTTCTGCCTTAAAGGGCATGTCCACCCCCAAAACTAAAATTGAACCCACTATTGGCCCCAATGTGTAGTGTTAAAAAATCCTTACCTTACATCTCAGCTCCAAATGGTTCTCCTGATGTTCCAAAAAGTGAAGAGTAGGCACGGTCAGTGAATCATCTGGTCCCTGCTGGTTCCTTCGTTCTCTGAAATGTTTCTGGCATGTGCAGGGGAGTCCTCCCTCTGGATCTATCTTTGCTGTCTGGTGTTGTACCTACCTATAAAAGCTTTTTTCTCTAGTTTAGGGCACCCTAGCCCACCCCCAACCACTAAGTCAGGTTGTTAAAAAAGCATCAGAAATGTACTTACAGCCCTTCGTTCCCCCAGCACTCTGCATTGCCTGCAGCCACAGCTGTGATTGGCTGTCTCTCAGCCAATCACAGATGTGGCTGTCGGTCCGGCCCCCTGCTTGAATTTTCGGCAAGCAGAGGGCCAGGAACAGAACGACGGGAGATCGAAGGACTGTAAGTACATTTTTGATGCTTTTTTTAACAAACCTGATGGTTGGGGGTAGGCTAGGAAGCCCTACAGTATATTAAAAGTTTTTTTAGGGTGGTGATACCCTTTAAAGAATATGTATGCAGGTATTGAAGAAATAGATTGTACTTGCTGTCTCAAACTGTCTGGGAGGTAGGAATACTCACTTTTTAAAAACCAAAAGAATTCCCAGTATAGATTCCCTTGTAGTATACAATGTGGAAAAGTATTAAATCAAACAGTAAATAGAATTATTGTAAATTCTTTTAATTCTCAACAGGGTGGTGTTGATCAGAAAATGCAACTGGTGGTATCCAGAATAACCCCAGGATCACCCGTGAGTATTTTTCTAGATTTCCTGCATCCTTTTGTGGACAGATTATTAGTGAATTTATTAAGGTAATTATTGTAAGGATGGATGTATACAATATAAATTCCTTTTAATATACAGCATTGTATTTGGTAAAAAATAATAATGTAACCTTTTGTATTTGTATAAAGATATTTAGTGAAATATTAATGTAAAGTTTAATCTTCTTTCTAACTGATATTGGGCTATACATCAAGATATATAATTAACTAGTGTCTATTTCCCCTCTATAAAAGGCAGATAAATGTAATCCAAAGCTACTGGAAGGTGATCAAATTGTGCTTATCAATGGGCGGGATATCTCCGAGCACACCCATGACCAAGTTGTCATGTTCATAAAAGCCAGTCGAGAGTCTCACACGAGGGAACTTGCCCTGCTGGTCAGGAGGAAAGGTAAAAAATTGCCGTCAGATGCACTCTTGGGATTTGTAAACAAAAAGCCTTTATTAGCAGTGGCAGTGAAGCATGTAGGCAACGCTTTGGCCCCTGGCTTAGGGCCTTTATCAATCCATTAAAAAAAATGTGCGTGTGTGTGTGTACCACACACTGGTTGTTTGCCGCCCAGATGTCTCTCCTTTAATCAATACAAAGTTTGCATATATGAAAGCACTCAACAGGTCTTAAGTCCAGATGTAAAAACATTACATTTTATTCAGAGATCGTGATCAGCACGTTTCAGCCCATTATGACTGTCACATGCCCCTTAAACGACAATTATACTCCACTACTCCACTATGCTCCTCTTCCTCCACTACTGCATAGTACCCAGGGTGAGGACCTAAAAAGTTCTAGATATCTCCCTCGGCACTTTGGTCTAATCTTCCTCTCTGCCACTGTGAGTGACAGCCACTGGTAAGACAGGCTCTGCAAGGAGGCGTGTCTTCCTGTTGGCTGCCTCGTGGACTGTCACTGACAGTGCCATTGGGGAGGATCCGACTGGAGCACTGAAGGAGATTTCTTGTAAGTATTGCAGTACTTCCATAAAGTACCCAGGTGAGAACTTGTGTGTGTGTATGTGTATATATATATATATATATATATATATCTCGTATATACTCGAGTATAAACCGTACCGATTTTTACCTGAAAGAAGGAGTAAAAATGATTGACTTTTATGTATAAACCGAGGGTAGAAAATGTGATCACTAATGTTCAATATTTGGTACCATAAAAATAGCAGAATGCAGTAACTAACTATTTCATGGCACTCCAGATGTTTGTAAACTACAACTCCCAGCATGCTTTGGTTGCTGGGAGTTGTAGTTTCTAAACATCTGGAGTGGCAAGCTCACATAATAAAATAATGTAGTTTCACAACATTATTAAATGCCTTTATTCACAGTGCCCCAACCCCCACCCCTCCACTGTACAGACTTATGGCACAAGCCCACCCCTAAACCCCCCATACAAAAGAGTTCCTTACTGGTGGTTAAGTGAGGGCTGACAGGCTCTGCAGGTATTGTGAGTTGGCACTACCAGGACACCCAGGCACCCCCAGCTGCTGAACCCGGTCTAGTTTATCCATCGCCTCCAACATATCCTCCTTCAAGTTTCTGCACTTTGCATGCTGGGCTTGGACTCGGCCGGGCATTTGTTGTGAGGGCTGCTCCATCCTCCCTCTAGGTCCGGTGCAGTCAGGAGGCGCTGCGTATGCGGGACGCGTGGGACGTGCATAACTTACTCACCCGGTGTGCCCGCGTGTATTGCCTGCGCCTCTGACTGCTCCTCGCTCGAATGCTGCTTGTCCGGCCTCTTCTCCCCCAAGAAGACCCAAAGTATAAACCGAGGCCAGGTTTTAAATTATTTTTTATTATTATTATTATTTTTTAAAACCTAAAAACCTTGGTTTATACTCGAGTATAATACGTCATATGATTGTCTGTGTGTGTTTGTGTGTATATTATTAATAATATATATATATATATATATATATATATATATATATATATATATATATATATATATATATATATAGATAGATATATATATATATATAGATATTTTTATAAAGGTACACTCCTCGCCTATTCCAATGGGATGCCCGGGTGCTTACCATAAAATATACGTAAGAAATGAACAAATGTGGCAGCACTCCTGGGTCTTGAATACAACAAGTTGTTGTATTCAAGACCCAGGAGTGCTACCACATTTGTTCATTTCTTACATAGATATAGATATATATATATATATCACAAGTAAAATGTACTATATATTTATATATATATATATCAAAAGTGTGCCCGTTGGTGCACAATGGAAGGAAATTGTGTGTGTGTATGTTTTGCGGTGTGTGGATATAGAATCTTTACACAGGTATACTGTTACTCAGCTTCCAGAGGAACCAAATGTGATAATCCTACAGGTCTGTGTGGTTAAAACTAAACATTCTAGGTTAATTCTTATTAGTATTCACCATGGCAAGTGGTGATGGTACCTCAAATATTATAACAGAAGGTACCTCACAGCATCATGTTATTATAATAGCATTGTCCTAATAATTTAACTTATAAATAAACATTTTTCATTCCCAGTTTACCTAAAGAAATGGATTTATCCTTTTATATACACTTTTATACAGATCTAATTGAAAAAAATTGTAACACATCAAATTCCCTCCTTATGTACACACCCCCAAGTGAACACAACCCTGAGCACAGATAAAAACAATTAAAAATATTTCCTTAAAAACTATGATGACATAAAGCATACTTGTATATATTAAAAAGAATTTACATCATCTTCCACTGAATCACAGCAACAGATGTTATTTTGTAGTATAACCTCTCATAATTGCAACAATTTTAATTTGAATCAAAAGTAACAATATACACACAGTACATTCTATTAGCTATTAGAATTACCATAGTAACACATCACAAGAAACATTGTAGAGCCCATTGCTCGTTTAACTCTTTAGGGGTCTGAGTTTCCAATCAGTATATCCATTTTGCCAGTATATCCTCTGCAATAAAATTTTATCTTTGTCCATATTGCTGGTTAGCGCAGAACTGGAGAGGCCATCAATAATCATACATCTAAGCGATGCCAAATATGGGACATGAGTTTGAAATGTCTTGCTACTGATAAATAACCATATTTAGTGGTGATATTTTTGATGTCATTATTTGCCAAAGCCTGGCTGATCGAGGAACGGTGATTCGCCATTCTCTCTTTAAAAGTCGTGCGTGTCTTTTCCACGTAATGTATGCCACACGGGCATACTATAAAATAGATTACATATTTGCTACCACAGGAGAATCTTTTCTTACCATTCTGTGTATGAGGGAAGTATTTGCCAGTCAACATTGACCGGCACGTGACACAATCAGGACAGCGAAAACAACCGATTCGAGATTGAACTGTGCTGTTCTCGAATACCCCCCATATCAGAGGTACATATATCCATGCATACCAATTGGTTAGCTAAATTACGGCCCCTCCTGTAGGTGTGTCTTACTATTGTGCCCTCAAATGGGAGTTGTTTATCTCTTTGGATCAATTCTCAATATTTGACCATATTACCCCTGATAAGATGACTATAAGGGGTGTTAGTGGTGCAGAAGTCAACCATTTTAGTGTTGCCCCGTTTGTCCTTGCTGCTTTTTGGCATGGGTTCATCACTGAAGAAATTATGTTTAATTATTTAAATTACTAAATTGATATCTTGTTTGGTCATTATAAGATGTCATTACCAAAGATCTTTAAGTGTGGGCAGAGACATTTGTACTTATGTAAGGGGGTATGGGACAATAAGTGGTTATGTGTACAGTCTTAAAAAATATCATTACTGAAGATTATTTGGGGTTATATTTATATTACTGGACTGAACATGTTATTACAGTTGCACATCAAGGGCCTCATTTACCTAGAGCTGCAATACATTCTATGACCCCATTACATATGTACTTGTGTTAGTGTGTGTGTGTAGGGGGGAGGTATGTGGATAGTGTTTATTAATATCATTGTGTATGTGCTATATTTATTAAGGAAGAGCTTGGTTAGCTGTACTGCTAGTTGGAACCTTGGAACTAGTTATTTAACCTTTTGTTTGTATCTGGTATCTTGTTATATTAACACAACACCAAACATTATTTGCCCCCTCTGTAATATATGGGACATTATATGACATAATTGCCAAATATATTTACATATCTACTTGTGTGAGTCTGTGTGTTATATATCTGGGTTTGTGTACACACACCATTAACAGAAGTATTTTTTATACATGAGTAGTGAATTTTAGATTCATGTATGCGTGGGGAGATAGGGTCAGACAGACAGAAATAAAGAGATCAGGACAGACACACACTTAACCTGTACAATGTTCCCTTGTTCCAACTTCTACCCCTTCTGTTTTCACATACACACACTTGTTGGCCCTGCCCCCACCAGGAAGTCTCCCTTTTTCCTATGGACATGAAAGGGCGAGTGCAGATGTTGTGTCACATAAACAACCACTTCCTGGAACTTTTTTTTAAATCTAAGGCTGTAACATGTTTTACAAACAGCACATAATTGGATATTTTACTGAGACCTAAATGACATTACACTTCTTTCGGTTTTAATTTGTGAAAACACATGCAGTGACAGATGTGTAGCTAAACCTTCCATTTTGACTATTTCATACACACATACACCTTTCATATATGTAATATTATATACCCCCCACCTCATTGGTGGCTCCTAAAAACTCAGTGTATTCTCCTATGAACTTATAAATATTCTCAAACAATAAGAGGGATATTAAAACTACCTGATAATGTGTACTATATTTAACACCGAAATATTATAACCATGAATTGCCCATTACTAAATGAATCTAATGAGGCATCACTTACCTACCGGTAGATATTCCGACTCATTTTTGAGAAACAGATTCAAAATTCTATTGCTGGGGGGAGAAATCTCCTTCAGCCTACACCCAGTTTTCTGTGATTTCAGTAGGATCATTATTTAAAGGGCATGTCCATTCCCCAAACTATCATTTATCCCCAAGCTGGCCCCAGTGTTTAGTGTTAATAGATCCTTACCTTACATCTCTGCTCCAAATAGTTCCTCTGCAGTGATTGTCCAAAGTCCAGCAAAGTGAAGAGTAGGAGCCTGTTTAAAGGTTTCTGCCTGTCCTGTATCCTCCAGGTCAGAGGTAAGGTGACATGCACTGTGGAGCTGATTCCTCCCCTCCCTCTAACCATCAAGATCCATCTGGCTGTCCTTTTAGTGTAGCGTGAAACTTTTTTTCTGTAATGTAGCTTCCTCCCTCCTAACCTGAACTGCATTGTCTGTTTTTAAAAAAAACTCAGAACATTTCTTACCAGCCCGGGATTCCACGCCTAAATCAAATGCTGGCCAAGCCCCAGCATCTCTGTTCCCGGTAAATAATGTTCTCTGGAGGTTTTTTAAAAAGGGACAGTGCTTTTAGGGTTGGGAGGGGGGAAGCTACATTGCAGAAAATTTTTATTTTCATTGTGCAGATGCCCTTTAAATCTATATATAAGATTTAAATTTTTTTAAAAATTAGACAACTTCACACAAACCTGATCCACCTGTCAGCTAATCACATGTTACATATTTAACCCATTTATTCATCACTGAAGTTGTGCACATTACAGTGAATTGCAGGCTGCTCTTTCTGTTTATCATACCTTTCAACATTCATCTCTAAATAGGTACACTGATGATGCATTGCACCGAGTTGTGCTATGTTTTATATTTCTATCTCCCACAGGAATGCTACATACTTGAAGTATCAGTGTATAGATGATGTACACTGAAACTGATGCTTAAAATTTTTGTATTATATCCTCCATTAGATTCTTTATTGTCACTGTACTGGCAATGTAGCAGTCAGTGAAACCAGATAGTTAAACACCATAGCTATAGTATATGTATGAATGTAAGTTGTACAATTTAAAAAAAATACAGTTAGTATAATTAATTTAATACAGATGAATTTAAAATGTGAATAAAATTTGGATGAAAACTATTGTGAAACCAGCTAGTCCTGCAATAAAGATTACTAGGAAAGGCGAAATGTATTATTTCTGCTCTTACACACCCCGGCCACAACTATTTAAAATCGACTGCCCGACGATTTTAAATAGTTGTGGGCCGGGGTGTGTAAGAGCAGAAATAATACATTTCGCCTTTCCTAGTAATCTTCTCTCATAGAGTACTGTCTTGGCACTAAGCTAAGTGCCAATAATGTTTTCTGCCTGACTATTAATGCTTTAAGGGCTTGCTTATTAATTACAGTACAATTTTAAGTCAAGAAGCTACTACATTAAATATTTTCTAACATTGCTCCATAAAAACTTGACATGTGATGTTAGTGCAATTGGAGAGAAATCATTAAACTCACTGAGAAAATGCTAGCATTTTTAAACAGAGCAGAGACTTTCCCTAACTTTAAAGATATGTTAAAGGACAAGTCCCCCAATCCTAGGTTTCGCATTGCTAACTCATGCCAAAGATGCTCCTGAACTTCCTTACCTGACCCAGTCCCACGCCATCTAGGTGCCACCCCCTGCTCCTGTTTCGCGCAAAAACAGGAGCGGTAGGCTTCTACGCTGACAGCCGCTCCACTTCCTGGTCATGGTTGTCATTCGATTGGGGTGACATCACGTTGTGCCTTTACTGACAGCCGCAACCAGGAAGTGGAGCAGCTGTCAGCAGCAGCAAAGTAGGACCGGGTCAGGTAAGTAAGTTCAGGAGCATCTTTAGCATAAGTTAGTAATGCGAAACCTAGGTTGGAGGTTGGGGTTTAATCTACATTATTAGCTAAAGTTTTTTTTTTTGAGTCGACATTAGAGATGGCCGGTTCGCGGACCCGAACCCGGATCCGCCGCGGATTTCTCCCGTCCGTGAACGGCGGATTATTCCGGACTTTCCGGACTTCCGAACTTCCGAACTGCGGATTTTTTTTTTTTACGAAAATTTTCGAAAATACGAGTATCTCCGTAATTACGAGGATCCACGATACTTTCGGGATCCGGAAAAACCAATGATCCTCGTAATTACGAGGATTCGCGTAATTACGAGATTAACGTAATTACGAGTTTCTCGCAATTACGAGAATACTCGTAATTACGAGAATACTCGTAAAAACGATAATCTGTGTAAATTTTTCAAGACGGATCAAGCCACATGATCCAAATTAGCCAATGGCAGCTATCATAGTTACGGAAAGCCTCGTTTTTTACGGAAATCCTCGTTTTTACGGGAATCTCTCGTATTTCGAAAAATACCGTTTTTTTAAAGTCACGCTAGCGGACTGTACTTTTAGGTATTGTTGGCATTTATACTGTGCTTCTAAGGCCATTACCCAGGTCCCTGAGTGGTTAAGTGTACGTTACCAAGGCTATTTAGACCACTTTTAATGCGGATTTTGCCGAACTTTCATTTTAATACGTTTTACGGGTCCGCTCGCGGATTTTCGATTTTCGGATTTTTTCGAAAATCCGCGGACCTCGCGCGGACCGGATTTTTCGAAGTTCGGACATCTCTAGTCGACATGCCCTTTTAAGATGTTACAGAATACATCTGCAAGTTCTGCAGCACGATTTTTAAGGACTATTCACGGGATCCCATCTGTTTTTGAACAAGTATACTGTATAACAAAATCAGTAGTAATATTGTAGGTATGAGTGTAATTGAATATTCCTAATTCATCCAGAATACTCAAGAGTACTGTTAGTATCAAAATAAAATCTGACATAATTAACATTTTCGCTAAAAGGGTTAGTGGCTAACTTGGAAGTAGAACCTATTATAGTTTTTCAGTCATGTCATCAGTTTGATGCGTTAATATGTAAATTTTCAAATTTGTATTGTAAGTCTAATTTATACTAAAATTTTGCCTTTTTGATGCCTTTCTTAAATGCACTTAATGAATTTTTGTATGCAACAGAATCCCCTGATTTAAAAGCAAGATCGAAATCCTTTCCTCAGAACCTCCTTATTAAACAATGGTTTCTGATTTGCATATATAGTAATATGCTTGACTGGTGTAACTTTGCTTATACAGTCATTAATATAATCAGTATGTGTTAGTATAAGTGTCCAGATTGTCTAGGCAGTGTGCAGTTAGATTGTTCAAGTTTCAAATATTGATTGCAAGTCAGAGTTATTATCCCAGCCAGACCTTCAGTCTTTACTAAAAGTTTCCTGCATCCCTTAGGACAATACCTAAAAAGTAAGCATGACAGAGAGTGATCCAACAGCCCAATTCTAAGTTTCAGTGTTAAACGATTGGCTTTCTTAAGGTTTGTATAGATATGGTCTAGAATGTTTATTCCTCTAGTAGTGAGAATGACATGTTGGCTCTGCAGTAACAGCAGGGCCGAACATTAGGACCACTAGCTGACCAAAGCTAAAAACACCCTTCACTCTTCTCCCAGCTGCTGCCTGATGTATATTAGCGAAGCCGTGTCCGTGCCACCATCTTGGATCCTACCATTTTAATAGGTAACCTTATAGCAACAACATGATGCAGAGGTGCAGGGGGAAGATAACAAATACAAAGCTCATAGCATCTGTTTAATAGAGATGGACTAGAACTTGAACCCAAGTCTAAATCCAATTTTACAAGTTTGAACTTGGACTTTCCGGGTTTTGGACTTTTCGAACTTTCGAGTTTTTTTCAAAAATTTTTTCGAGGATTATATCGAATGTGTGAAAAAAATCCAGTCACATGTTCCAAATTCACCAATGACAGCTATTTTTAGCAATGCCAGCCGCCTGGGTTGTCCTGTGAAGTATCCTAATGACCTTATCCTGACCATTCTGCATTTTGTCTGTGTATAATTAAATGCTCCCCCGAATAACTGACTTCATATTTGCAGGACCCATAATAGAGATCGTTATGGTCTTGCACTTGCCCCAGCACCTGGGTTGATTTATTTGAGCATGTTTGAACCATCCAACTGCCAATCAATAGATTTACCTAGTAAGTAGGTAAATTGCAATGTGTAGAGGCTGAAACCGACCAGTCGCAATGCCAGTGAATGACCTTAGTCGGCATTATGGTTGGCAGGGAAAGACAGAAAATGTCCGTTGGACAGTATTGGCCATTACTTTAAGTTTAAGTGAGCCAACCGATCCCCATAACGCGTTTGGTCATGTCCCTGTGTGTGCCCCCCCACCGCATGTGTGCCGAAAGATACCAATGTGATCTGTCTGCATAATGCGATAGAGATTGCATTTGTATCATTCCAAGGTAGTGTGCATTCTGGGAAGAAGGACCATTACAGAACCTAAAATGTCAGCTCACTAATGTCAATAGCAGGGAATAGCAAGGGATATAAATTCAACTGATTTTTCAAAATGGAACAGAATATGTAGAATAACTAGGTCTGCTTAATATAAACCTTTTTAAAAATATTTTTCACTGAACAGTATATATCTTCTTTTTTTTAAAAAAAGTTTTTACCCCTTTTTGTTGAGGTATGCAACAAGGAAGCATTACCACTCCGTGCTGGGCATGATTCATCTTGTATAATAATGAGCACCCCTTTTAAGAGATTCAGAGACAGATTCTAGATGTATTGAATTTTCTAGAAATTTTGAATTTTTGAGAAATATTGAATTTTTGGGATAATTATTAAATGTCCAATGCGGAAGCTTGAAAGTAACGCGCATTTGAAGGAATATATCTTATTTTTTGTTGAAAATCTGAAATCTGAGATTTTCGGAAGTTTGGCCTTCTCTACCATTTAAAGTTGTCAGTCCACTATAGGAAATCTATAATAATAAAAAAAATCCTTCATATGAAGTATGGAGATCCTAGCATGCACAGTGTTTGACATAAACTGAACTGACAAGACCATAAATGAAAACAAAACATTTTTTGTTGCTTTCACAAAAAACCATTCCCCCTAGTTATTGGTATCAGGCTGTATCTCCAAATATATTGGAATATCCAGGTAAGTGACAGAATTCTTGATCAGAATGCTGGTAATTTCACACAAAATGCATGTCAAAATATTTTATGATTACTTTAACGTTCGTGAATGTTTAGTCTCTGTAAAGCAACACTGTTTTGTAAATGTGCAAGTAAAGGAAGCCATCTACATGGGCAAAATTCAACAAATCCTGTTGTAGCGAAAATAATCAACCATAATGTCAACTAGTAGTAATGTATGGGTTTATGGACAAAATCTGTATGCAATGTATTGGGGGGGGTTCAGTTGGGACCATGTATTTGGTTACCACCACTGAATCATATGCAATAGTAATCACATGTGACCCCCACCTTTAATTTAAAACTTAATTTAAATCTATCTTATTGGATTTCCCTGAACACTAGCCACATGCCATTGTTATAACTTGCTGACGTGTGTCTGGTAGAAAGAGAAGTTCCAAACAGATAAACAATGGTGGAGGTGCACTCTATCCAACTGTGGGTGCAGACGCCTCGTGGGTTCTTCCCTTTAGAACCAGTAGTTTAACAGGAAAAAGGCAATAGAGGGTCGCACTCCAAGAAATTATAATTTCTTGGAGTGCGACCCTCTATTGCCTTTTTCCTAGAAAGAGAAGTTAACTACATTCTATGGATTAATAAAGGATACTTTTTTTATCCTACAGTTATCAGACCACTTGGTGAACCAAAATCAGAAGATGGTGTTGATTTCACACTGCCACCCTCCATTCTTCCCACTTGCTCAGAATATGGAGACACATTGCAAGGATCAATGGAGCAGCTTACAAAAGGTCTGGAGACTGGAGTTGTGCTTATTCAGTTTGAGGTAATTTGAAGTTTTTTACCAGTACTTTACTGGCAAAATTTTACTAGTGTGCATACCTCTTAGTAATACAAAATGGATATTTACTTTTGTTTATAAGAATGCCTTTGAAGGGCATCTCCACCCCTCCTAGGAAATTTTAGTATAATGTAGAGCCCTTTTAACTGGACCTTTTCTAGGATCCTCTTTGCACGTTGCACACTGCACATTTAGTGAACCTCTACTGACAAATAGAAAATGTTCGACTAAAATCACCTTTATTGTGATAGTGTAAAAGCTAAAAAATAAATTTAAGGGTCACTATACTCACTCAAACAACTTTCTGCAGCTACAATTTAAGAAGTAAAATGGTGGTACACACATATTTATCTGTGCTTGCTTGTTAAAAAAAACTAATAATTAAATTATTAATCTTTATTGGGTGCTCCTAATGCCCCCCACCTCCCTTACTCAATGCCATCTTGTAGTATTCTGCACAGCCTCACCATGGACTTTGCTCTACTTACACATCTCCCCCTCCCTCCCTTTGCCTTCTTTTCTCTTCTGATTCTCTTAATTGTTGCAGAAAGTTTGCTTGCAGGCAACCAAAGATAGTAGTAAGGGGTCAGGTATAGGGAACATAATATAATTTCTGCTTTTGGAGTGACAGGTCTTTCCCTGTAAATGCTGTAATTTCAAATAATTATTTCTTATAATCTACAGCTCAGATTTAAAATCTTAACATTTTTTGGAGCAGTGGGATCTTACAGCGAAGTACATTATTTGAAAATTATTTGAAAATTTTTTAGAGTAAAGATACCCATGTACATTTTATAGGCACAAATAAAATATTTTGTTTTCCTTGAAATTCTCTTAATTATACCTATACTAACACCCCCCACTTGATAGGACCCAGGATGAGGACCTAAACCACAAAGGTTTTCTCTGTAGGATCCGTAGTGAGCTGTCAAAGTCCTGCCACTGGCGTCATTGTCTTCCCACTTTCAGGACTCTTCTGAAAGCTAGCCAATAGGAAGACGCATTAACCAAAGAGTGTGCTTTCCCATTGACCAATCACAAAAAAAAGTCTGTTTCCCCAGGGTACAAGACAAGCAGACATTGACAGCTCTTACGGAGCAATGGTAAAGGACCCTGATGCTCTGCTCATCCATTCCACTAATAAACTACCTAGAGGAAAGACTATTGTTTTGCTGGAGCCTAATAAAGAGCAGCAACTGTTATTTTTGCTAAGAACAAAAAAGTGTAACTGCAACATCATTTTTCTTGTGCTACACAGGATAAAAACATGATGTACAACCCAGCATAAAACATTTTAAAACCTCAAAACATGAAATCAGATTTTACAGATTAAAAATAACTAAACTTCCTTAAATGTATTTTACAGACGGCCTGCACTACACTGATGATGGCTCAATAAAGCCGAAAACCGGTCTGTAGTTGGTGCTCTGGTTTTGCATTTAGCTTGTGGAATGCTGTAAAAGTCTTTTTAAAGACATATAGGGAGATTCAACAAAAGTTCTTATCGTTTAAAATGGTGCTAATTTTGCCCCAACCAATCAGATCTTATTTAACATTTGAAAGCTGACATCTGATTGGTTGGGGCAAAATTAAAACCAATTTAAACAATAAGAACTTTTATTGAATAACCCTGATAGTGTTCCTAAGAGCTTCCATGTGTAAACATGGTAAATTCCCAGAAGTCTTTGTTCCTTATTTGATTAAATGTATTTGCAGAGGTGTATAATTCTTGTATATTAGAATTTCAGCTTAAGTAGTTCTCTGTTGCTGAAAATAAATTATACTTCAGCATCATACTTTAAAGGGGCTTTGTGGTTCCCACTCATGGGCCCCATGGCCCCTCCCCTCCTGAAGTCCTGTGGCCCCTCCACTTGTGTGGTCCCATGCCCCCTCCCTTTGCAGGCCCCCCATGGCCCCTTTCCTTGCAGCCCCCTTGGCTCCTCCCATTCACAGGCCCTGTTGCCCCTCCCCCACTTGCCCCTCAGACCCATACCCCCAACAGAAAACTTAGCATCCTTTTCAGGCAGAGGCACAATCAGACAAAAAGTTTTAAATGGCTGATTCTACCTGCAACCTCTACTACCGACCAAGTATAGTGCAAGCTTGGACTCCAAGATCCAAGTCCCAGAAGCACCGGCAACTTCCAATACCAACTGGTATCCTTAAAACATAAATCAGAAAACACGGGCCGAGTCCTCAGTCTGGTGCAGTGAAACCAAATTTATTATTTAGGGAAAAGAAAGAGGTGGTAAAACACGCATAATCCAAGCTCCCTGGCGCGTTTCGTGACCGTTTGTCACTTCATTCATCTGATGAAGTGACAAACGGTCACGATACGTGTCAGTGAGCTTGGTTTATGCATATTTTACCACCTCTTTCTTATGCCTGAATAATAAATTTGATTTCACTGCACCAGATTGAGGACTCGGCCCTTGTTTTCTGATACTGCCTCAGCCTGAAAAGGCTGTTTTTGCAAAGTTTTTTGTATGAGGGGGGTGGGTATGGGTGCCCCATGAGTGAGAGGGGCCATGGGGGGCTGCAAGGCAAGAGGCTATGGGGGCCCACGAGGAGGAGAAGACACAGGGAAGAGGGACTGTCACATGGTTTCAGAGCAGGAAACAGAAGGTGCAGGGAATTTGGAAATGCTGCTACCATAACACACAAAAATGTAAATATCTTCAAAACGGTGTTAAAAAAAAAAATTTGCAAAAATACTCAGGAAAGCAATTCCTGTCAATTTACCTAAAGTCATTTTTTTGACCACAGTTACCCTTTATGGTCATGCTCTGAATTGGATTTGCAAAGGCCAAGAAAATCTTTCCAAGTGACATTATTATCCCATTAATAAATATATAAGGTATCAAAATAAGATTTATGCTGTTAAAACTATTGGCTGATTATTACATGATGTTACTATTTTTTGTTTTTTTTTTAAATGATTCCAGCAACTTTACAGGAAAAAGCCTGGACTTGCCATTAGCTGTGCGAAGACAGGTCAAAACATGGACAAAAATAGATACAAGGATGTTTTACCTTGTAAGTGTGTGCTTTTCTACTGTTTTTCTAAATACAATAGATTTATAGTTTGGAGCCTATCCAGAAATAAATCGGAGTTTCTGATTTTGCACTATATAAGAAAATATGTTTTTGTACTTTTGAACATCACTCTCTGCAATCCTTATGTCCTCTTTTGTATATTTACAAAAGAGGACAAAATTGCTATCCATTGATTAAAGAAATTTAAAACCAAATTCATCTTTGTAGTAAAAGTGATTTGCCACCTAGTAACTTTAATTAAACCTGGTTCTAGACAAGACAGATGGTACATGCTGCCTCTCTTTGTTTATTGATAAAGACATCTGCTTTGCCTTTCTACAAATACTGTAATAACAAAGAAATAATAATTTTCTTTCTCTTTGCCAGACGATGCTACACGAGTGCTGCTTGTGGGAGAAGATGACTACATCAATGCAAGCTATGTAAATGTAATTTGAAATGTATAAGTTACTTGTTTACAATTAAATTGCACTGATAAAATGCACATACAGTTGTGTAGGTTTAACAGATGTGCAATTAAAAGTATAGGTCCTTTACCTCACGTTCTCCAATCAATGCATTAAAGGAATAGTTCATTTTTCAGTGAACTATTCCTTTAAAGGATGGATTACAACATACAAAAATGCTGCATTATAGTGAGATCATTTTATCTTACAAGAAGTAAATGCCTGTGTTCTCCCTTGTTTTACTTTAGGGGAGTTAGAAGGTGTCTGCAGGGCCTGCTATTGGGCAGGTAAAACTTGCAATTGCCCAGGGCCTATGTACCTAAAAGGGCCATAGTAAACCACGCTCAGGTGTATCTAGCACTGGCTGAACACCTATTGCAGATGGAAGCGTTAACTTGCCTATACTGGCAGAAAGCTGCTCTAACTCCCCTTCAGCTCCTCAGACTACTTTTTGATTTCCTTAGTGCGCAGACTGGCCTAAGTGAAACCTGACTACTATGCTCTGTGCTGGCAACTTGTAAGGAGAAGGAAGTAGCACACCTCCCATTTCAAATGACACATTATGCCCCCTTGAGCTTGAATTACTCCACCTTATTGAACTACTCTTTAAGTGCATCCATGTCACTAAAGCCAATGTATGAATGTATGAAATTTTTAAATGTGACTGTCTATCTATACCTATCTCTTGCTGTCTATCTATTATCTGTCTGTCTGTCTATTCCTGTCTCTGTATTGTCTATCTACCTATTCAAACAAATAGTGTGCACACTAACTTTTCTAGCCTTGCCTGGGTGCTTACAATTTGGATCCCAAAACATGTAATAATACAATGTAGCTTGGGGCACTCACAGGTTTTGTGAAAGAAATCTAAGTCTATTATTCCATGTGCAAAAAGGGCATGGCTTGATAAAGGTCTTGGCACCAGACCAAAATGTTGCTGTTTGAGCACATAATAAACCTATATTTGTTTCACAAGACCTGTGAGTGCTGCAAGTTACTTTGTATTGCAGCACTCACTTTCTCTTTGGATTGAGAGTCTACTATAAAGAAAATATAATCTTCTCATTTATGGGTATACAACAGGTGAAGATGGGACAGCTTGGTGACAATAGTGAAAAAACAGTATTGCAAACAAAGAGCAGGTGGATATTTAATTTAAAACCGAACTGAATAAAAATTGTAACTATGTATGCTGTTTGCAACATTGTTTGGGTATTGAAATTGAAAATTGCCATGTTCTCTATATGTTGGAAAGATACTGAGGTGTGGTAGACTCTCACTGGTAAAGTAGTCATCTCAATTATCTTAAAATAAATAATGATAAAATATGCACAGGGAGTAGGATAGAATATCTGAGTATATGTGGTAGATCTGTTGTAATGATTTTCACATGCGAAAGCCATGTTGTCTATTCAAGTATAATAGGAATAGTAATAGCTATTTGTTTTAGGAGAAAATATTATAATACATTGCCTTAAAGGGTATCTCCACTGGCATAGCATAAGAAGTTCGCCGGGACCTGTCAGAGGACACGGCGGAGGAGCGAGAGATTGGGTAAGTTCCTTACCTTCGTTCCTGGCTCCTGAACATTTTATTGAAGAATGGGAGGTAAGACACAGCTCCTTTACCTTTTGCTCTTCTATAAAACTGAATACCAAAAAATTAATTTGCCAATGGGATGCCCTTTAATAGACTGGTTTCAAACAAGTCTCAAACAAAGTCTCACGAGACCCTGAAGTGAAATGTGCATTGTTAAAGTGAAGGCCACGAAATAGAGGAACTAGAGCCAAGGGATCAGTGGCTTTATGAGGTGATAGCTAATGAGGGGGAGAGTATAAAAGAACAATGAAGCGCCTATCCCTATCTTTTATTGCTTGTGTATATGATTAAATATTATTAGCACCATCCTATTTAGGATAATGCACATCCAAAAGAAACATTGGATAGTGCGCCAAGAGTCTTCAATCTATAATCAGTATAGTTTTCAATAGGCTGCAAAGCCAGTAATAAAATTTGGTTCATGACATTTTTAACAGCCTACCAATGACTATAATTGTTGGTCACACTTACAAGGCATTACTTAGTATTCCATTAGCTCCAATATCCTCCGTTGCACTTTACAATTACAGTCATGCATGTTACATACAGGGGTAGTACGTATAATACAAAGTCATACATATTACATACAAGAGTCATGCAATTAACATAATTGTACAAAGCGAAGAGTTAATTTACAGCAATACCATGATACACAAGGATAGAGGACCCTGCCTAGTGATATTACAGTCTAGAGGAAATTAGTTACACATAAGGTGAAGTGAATCGGTAGGCTTTAAGTAGATTAGCAGTGGAGTATGATTAGTGGGTTAGTGAGAGGTATAGTGTCTTAGGCCAGGTTATATACTTGCCTGAAGAGATGGGTATTAAGGTCACTTTAAAGATTTTATGGGATTGTGAATGACGGACAGAGGGAGGGAGTAAAGGGGGGTTGTAAGCAAAGTGGGAAGAGGTGATAAGGTGGATGACAGGAGGATATCATTTGCAAAGCAGATTTTACACCTGGAATGGTACCTATGGATCATCTCTGAAATGTATGTAGGGGCTGTATAATATAGTGCTTTGAAGGATAGGGTAAGAGCTTGAACTGGATCCTTTGTGTGTGGAAAAACTAACAAAGAGGAGAGGTGTTAGAGAAGCGAGAAGAGAAATGAATGAGCCGGGCAGCAGAGTTGAAGATGGATTGAAGTGGTGCCAGGTAGTTGTTTGGTAAACCACACTGGAGGGTGTTGCAGTAGTGAAGCTATGACGAAGTAGGATTTTGGTATCATCGAAGAAGTGATAAATGTGAGAGATATTTTTGAGTTAAAGCCAACAGGAATTGGTAGGCGTGCTGACATGGTAATGAAAGAAAGGTCGGATAAATCCGATTTATTTCTAGGTACAGTTTTGCTTAAAAACAATGTAAAATTATTTTTCTACAGATGGAAATTCCTTCCTCCAGTATTGTAAACAGATATATTGCTACACAAGGGCCACTGCCTCACACATGTTCACAGTTCTGGCAGATGGTTTGGGACCAAAGGTTGTCTCTAATTGTCATGTTAACAACACTAACAGAGCGAGGGAGAGTAAGTATTCTGCATTCTGTGCTCTTTTAATTAAAAATAAATATTGTAAATAAAAATAACAATCAGTATTGTATTTTACTCTAGACAAAATGCCAACAGTATTGGCCTGATCCTCCAGATGTTATGGAGTATGGTAAATTTCGGGTGATATGTAAATCAGAAGATTGTACAATTGCTTATGTCTTCAGGGAAATGCTAGTTACAAATATTAAGGTAAGTGATGCATACTTTAGGTCCAACCTCTGACCTGCTTTTATGGTCACAGATTTCTATTGGTTCACAATATGGTCACAGATTATCCTCTTTTTGCAAATTTGTGTGTGTTTAAATATGAAACTTAAAAGATAATCATAGATTAATAAAAATATGTTAAAATATCAAACATTAGAGCTTACCCTTTTCTTTTCTCCTCTTTTCTAAATTTCCTGATGCCTACTTTTTTTTTTAACTCTTTAAGTGGGCATGTAAAATCTTGTTATGGCAAATGTATGTTGGCTTATTTGTACATCATCATTGACGCTGATTCCAGCTCTCTGTCATATCTTCACTAATTAAGCTGCAAGCACACACTAAATAGATATCATACCAGATTTTTTCTGTTAGTTGTGTGGTAAAGATTGTGTTTAATGATATCAATGTTTAGACTCCTATTATTCGACATAAGGAACGTGTTTTCATGAAGAGGTGTAAAGGTGGCCATACACATGCATTATTTTCAGCAAATAACGTTGGATCCAAGAGGATTTCCTAAACATCGGGCATGTCTATAAATAGGCTGTGTTGCCTACAAACAATGGACATCGGTATCGCAACCTATCTGTCCGAATGGAATATAATTGTGAATTTGCGATCAAGATCGTATGTATATGGGGACCTTTTTTAGTCTTCCATAGTTATTAAAAGAGAACTAAACCCAAATCCAACCCAAAAAACTTACTTTTGGGGCTAAATAAGGCAATCCAGCGCCCAGAAAACTGTGGCCTAAAAGCAAAGGCTTTTTGTTTTTTTTAACATAAAACCTTTTAAGAATTCTCAAATGAATTGGTTGAAAGGTAAGACAAAGGGCTTTCAAACAATAGCCCTCTGTTTATAGACCCCAGTTGCCTTTCAAACATCTGAAAGTTCATATTTCCACAAAAAAAATTCAGATACAGATCAGCTACCTCTTTCATTAGCTCATGCAGGAGTTATACCAGATGAGGGGACAAGACTTCAGGTGATGCCATATTTTACCCCTTTGTGCACTAATAAGTCCAGAATGTATGCAAGCATCTTGTTAAATATTAACCTTTGTGAATTTTAAATCCTGGATTGCTGCCTTAACTTACCCCAAAGTTACCTTTATCCTTTAAGTTTAGTAATTCAACAGTGTATGCATTTACCAAAAAGCAGTTTCTGTTTGTCCTTGTTTTAAGCTAACCAAAATCAATTGTTCTCTATTGAATTCAAGGCTTATTGTATAAGATGTACAGCAAAATAAATGCTTCTAAAATAAGCCTTGAACTAAAATATTTCTGTATATAAAATTATAGAAAGGTAATATAAGTTTTCCTAATGTCAATGTATCCATGGGTCTTAAATAGTGATTTTTATTTTACCAAGACAATGTGAGACTTAGTGTCAAAAATGAAAAGTGCCGTTATAGGAGCAATTTATCCTATTTCCTTTTGCTACTTACAAGGTGTGATTTGCGTGGCTAAAGATTGTGCCTCTGCAGCGCTAACAGCTCACCCCCCACCCTCATTCTGCTTCCTGCAATAAGCTAAAAGGAGGTAACCAAGCTTGGGAGTAAGAACAAGCTATAGGAGATTTAAATACCATATTTAATCGATTATAAGCCATGGTTTTTATTTTTTTAAATGAGCTTGAAAAGCGAACCTCAGCTTATACTCAAGTCACATCAGTATTCAGGCACTTTTGCTGCATGCTGCCCCCTGCCCCTTTAAGGCAGCTAAGGGCAATCAGGGGCAACATTCAAGTGTTCCCTTAGCCTCCTTGATCCCCCATCGGTTTGGTCCAAATCCGATGTGGCGGTCGGGAGCTAGCAGCCCTGGGCACTTTTACTGCATTCTGCCCCTTTAAGGCAACTAGTGCCCCCCTAGTTCCCTCGCTCCCCCAACGTGGGATTATTTGTCTTTGCTTCTCAGCTAAGACAGAAAAAATGGGGGAAAAGATCAATATTAGGTGATCAGTTCTGATCACCTAATTATTGATCTTTGCCAATGAATGAAAAATAATTTACTGGAAAATTTGTTCAGGGAACTGATTTTTCCAATCGGATTTGGACTTAGGGAATGATAACGAACTTGGAATATGTTTTGGAATACGTTTTCTAAGATGATCTGATGATTATCTGATTAAAAAAAAAAAGTGAAATACACATACAAAAAAATCCTAAAGTGATGCACACACCTTTTTTCCCTATAGTAAAGCTATACCGTATGGGAGCAGTAGGAGTCGTAATTTCTACCCTCAGCTTATACTCGAGTCAATCTATTTTACACATTTTTAGGTTAAAATAAGCACCTCGGCTTGTACTCGTATATACGAGTAGTATATATGGTAGCTTCTATCTTTCTTTTAACTGTACTTTTCATATTTAAAATGTTATTATTTTGAGTATAGTGGCACGATTTAATGAGTGGCTTAAATGATTTTGTGAGATTTTCTATGTAAACTGTAATGTCTGGTTGTAAATATATACTGTATGTGTAAATTTAGTGTTTGCTGCTCTCTAGTGTAATAGACATGATGACTGTATTTTTAGACAGGTGATGAATTTTCTGTGTCTCATTTGCAATATGTTGCATGGCCTGATCATGGAGTGCCTGATGACTCTTCAGACTTTCTGGAGTTTGTAACATGTGTAAGGCAAAAAAGGGTGGAAAATCAAGCAGTCCTGGTTCATTGCAGGTAACTTTTACTAGATACAAAACTTAAGCTATGGCTTTATTTTGTTATACAGAAATCAGGCACACATAGCAGCTTTTATTGATATAAATGTGTCAACAGTGTGAACAACAGGGTCAATTATAAAAGCAAAAGTTTTAACTTGAAGTAATTTATGAGACTACATGATTAGCCCCTTTTTAGAGAAACCTAGCTATATTATCATTTACATAACAGTGTCACCTTGCTCAACTAAAATGTTTTTTTATTAGGGCCTTATGTAACAATGGCTATACCTTGTAATAATGAGTAACTAATAGGAGACAAAAATGAGATTAAAGGGCATGTCCACCCCCAAAACTATAATCCCCCCAACTACTGGCCCCACCATGTAGTGTAGTTTAATCCTTACCTCACATCCCAGCTCCATAGGGTTCTCCTGTAGTCCCCCCCCAAAGTCCCAAAAAATGACTACCAGGAGGCTAGCAGAGTCCATATAGGACACTGCCTGCTAGCTGGCCTCAGGTAGATTTTTGCCATGCGTACTGCAGCCCTTCTCCCCCCTCCCTTTCCCTCCCTCTCCCTCCCGTTCTACTATCCCTCCCCCTAGCATAAAACCCCTTCAGTAATGATTTCCCCCATGTCTCCCAGCCCCAACCGCATATTTTTTTTTTTTAGAAAGCTCCCCAAACTCTTACTTACCTCTCCTCTTTCCTCCGGCGAAGTGAGCTGCCGGCAGCCGCGTCTGTGATTGGCTGCCGCTCAGCCAATCACAGACGCAGCTGCCGGTCCCGCCCCTCTGCTTGCATTTCCTTGCAAGCAGAGGGCCGGGAGTGCGGCAGAGGATCGAGGGGAGGTAAGTAGAGTTTGGGGGGCTTTCTAAAAAAAAAAATATAGCGGTTGGGGCTGGGAGCCCAGGGGGGATCTTATATGAAAAAATAAATTTTAGGGTGGACATAGCCTTTAAGAAGAGATATTGAATGAATGAGATAAAATTGTAGCAATCGGTCCAACGCATTTAGGCTGAAGAAAGAAATAGCTTGTATGAGTAATGATAGAAATAGGCAGAGCATTAGTGGAAATCTCATTCTGTGACAATTTATGGTTAGTTAATTATTCCAAATGAATGTGCTAAGGACAGCAAGGAAAGTGAAAGCTGCCTATCATTTGGGGGGACAGTTAAAAATCATTAACCCAACAAGGACCAAAGTTTTGTTAGTACTTATTTTCTGATAATATGGTTGTTTTAATGTAACACTGGCTTAAAGGACAACTCCACCCTCATAATAACATCTTTTAGAAAGAACGGCCTCTTTAAATTATGTTGATATACAGTGGTTTGCAAAATTATTCGGCCCCCTTGAAGTTTTCCACATTTCGTCACATTACTGCCACAAACATAAATCAATTTTATTGGAATTCCACATGAAAGACCAATACAAAGTGTTGTACGGGTGAGAAGTGGAACGAAAATCATACATGATTCCAAACATGTTTAACAAATCAATAACTGCAAAGTGGGGTGTGCGTAATTATTCAGCCCCCTAAGTCAATACTTTGTAGAACCACATTTTGCTGCAATTACAGCTGCCAGTCTTTTAGGGTATGTCTCTACCAGCTTTGCACATCTAGAGACTGAAATCCTTGCCCATTCTTCTTTGCAAAACAGCTCCAGCTCAGTCAGATTAGATGGACAGCGTTTGTGAACAGCAGTTTTCAGATCTTGCCACAGAGTCTCGATTGGATTTAGATCTGGACTTTGACTGGGCCATTCTAACACATGGATATGTTTTGTTTTAAAATACTTTTGCAAACCACTGTATCCTAGCTTGTCCTCTGAATTCATTACCGTATATGCCTGCTATGCTTCTGGATGCCTCATGAAAACTGAGCAATTTTGTGACCTGTACTGAGCATTCTTAGAAGAGGCAGCTAGGGGAATAGCATTCTGTCATTGGCTGTGGTGTCAACTGTCAAATCCATAACTGACAGTTGGTAACTGGAAGAACCAGGAAGCAGAAACAGAGGAAACAGGATATTGTGCAGGATTTCAGGTTAGACTTACATATTTCAGATTTCAAGCTATTACCATTTAGGGTTTTGGGGGGTGATTTACCTGTATATAATTTTTCATTTGAGGGCTGGACTTTTACTTTAACAACATTTGTTGTTTGCCCACCAGCTAGCACAATAACATTCAATGTCTTTTTTAGATGGAGTTACAATGTTTTACTTTCTTGCTTATTTCAAAGCCTGCATTTAACAGTGGAGTATAAATGTAACCAGAGCTTCATGATTAAGTTTAAAGCACCCTGAAAAATGAGGCTGTCCAACAGGCAAAACAAATCTGAGGGAAAAAATTGGATAAGTAACAGTCTTGCTTCAGGGTTTGAGACAAAGTGAATTGTATTAAAAGTGCTGGTTAAATTGAAACTTCAAAATGATAAACATTGGAGAAATTGTTAAATACCTTTTTAATTAGGCTACTAGAAAAGAGGACTAACATGTGACCTAGCTACCCCATTAGAATAATTCATACTACTCTATTTTACAGCCCCCTCTTCAAAATGTTTCACCCTATTTTTTTAGTCTCTTTAATCAAACTTATCACCCTTTCTATCTCTGTCTTTCCAAACCTATCCTTATAAGTCTCATATTCCCTTTACCCATTCCTCTCTTCCTCACAGTGTCTGGGATGTTAAACCTTTTGTTACCTTTTGTCTCAGTTAATATCTCCAAGTTTCCCTCCTCCCAGCCTCCTTAATTTCTCCCCTTCTCTTTCATCTCGTCATCTCCATCTTTGTATTTATTATTTATTTCCATGTTTAACCTTTCCTTTCCCCTCAATCTTTTCTTTTTTGCTTTCCTCCTTCTATTGTTTACCTTCCAGCCTTTTCTCTTTTAAAAGATACAGAACGTTGGAATACTTTTCTTTTATTTGAGCTACTGTTTAGTATTTGATCAATATTTGTTAAATTGTTAGTTTGTGTAATGCCTTCTTAGTTATTCTACATATTCTCTCCCATTTTGAAAAATCAGTTGATTTCATACCCTTTGCTGTTCCCGGCTGTTGACATTAGTGAGCTGACATTTCAGGTTCTAACGGTCCTTCTTCTTCCCAGGATGCACCACATCCTTGGAATGTTCCTAACAGTAATTTCTACTGATTGGCATTGTTGTATGGGTTAAAGATGCTCAGATCTCTACTGAGCAACTGAATCAACCCAGGCGCTGGGTCAAGGGCAAGACCATAACTGTCTCTACTAGGGGTCCTGCAAACAGGAAGTCATTATTTCAGAAGCATTTATTTATACACAGCAAAATGCTGAATTGGCAGATTAAGGTCATTGGGATGAGAAAATGCTGCTTTTTTCTGAAAAGCATATGTATTTGCACTGAACTTCCCCTTTAATATTAAAACTTCATGATTCCAGAAGCTAGAATAACATAACTTGACCCTCTGCTCCTCTACTTTCCCAAAAGGCAGAGTATACCTACTTTAAGGGGAAATAAAGTCTCCAGGCAGCATTGTAATAGACAGACCATATACACAAAGATACAACAAACGAGTTTCTATAATACACAGCGGCAAAATCATCACCTCCAATTAAGGTCTTTGCACTTTGTACTCTTCTGTTATCATGTCCTGGATGTTACAGCAAGGTTAGGCTTTGCAGCATATTTATATATATACTGTATATAGGATGTCCTTTAAGATCCTGCCCATGTTTTGAATGGATAAATAGATTATTTTTTCTTTTAGTGCTGGTATAGGACGTACTGGTGTACTAATTACAATGGAAACTGCCATGTGTCTTATTGAACAAAGTCAACCAGTTTATCCACTGGACATTGTGAGACAAATGCGAGACCAACGCGCCATGATGGTTCAAACTTCAGTAAGTAGGGGGCATAATGCTATGTTTGGATGTTCCTTGGAGAATTGGGGTTGCATATGTTTTTTTTATTTTTTTTTATTTTACAGTCCACATTGTTTTCCTTTTTGTAAGCAAAATGTTTGTGTATGGTCTTATTTCTCTTTAGTGAATTGTACCTCTATTAAAGTATACATAAGGAAATATTAAGCATTTAATAGTGTGGTCCACAGTGTGACATCTGGTAAAAACTGTAGCAAGTACCACTGCTGGTGATTACTGTAGCTTATATACTTCTGTACAAGGTTTATTATTATTTGCTCTGAAGAAAAGTACATCTTTATGTAATAAAAAGATGAGCCAAAGGCTGCAGACACACTGATATCACACATTGTGATGCATTGGCACATGCTAAAAAGTAATGCAAAACGCTTTTGTAAGAGTGTGAGAAATGTGCCAGTGTGGCCTAGCCCTAACAATGTATATTTTAAGATATTTATTTTAAAAAGTTATAAAGCTTTCGCTTTCAGGTGACTTCTACTGTAAATTTAAAGTGTATTTAAAACAAAAGAGCACATTACATATGGTGGGAGGGTGTTGTGGACTGGCCAGACTGTAGGCAGTGTGTTAGTGTGTGTGTCCTCCATTCAATACTTTATTTTGAGCTGTATAAATATCAGAAGACAAACAAAAAAACCCAATCACATAAAAAAAAAATGATAATACCACTTACCGGTACCATATCAAGGTTTGGATTGGACATATTATTTGATATTGTTTTATTAAATGTGTTTTCCAAAATGTACCTATTTAAAAAAAAAACAAACAATCTTCTCTTTTTATTTTTACTTAAACAGAGCCAATACAAGTTTGTTTGTGAAGCTATTCTTCGTGTTTACAAAGACGGCTTGGTTAAACCGTTTAATTCAAGTTAATGCGGTTTGCTGTGCCATGCCATACAGGGCTTCCCAAAGAACAGAATGTCTGAAACATCCATTGGACAGATGAGCACATCTGTTGCACTTTAGTTCTCTTTATTAAAAATATGTTGTGTACATAAAGAAAATGTATATAATGTGTCATGTACATGTGTCTAAAAAGTGTATAAAGTAATTTTGCACATATTGTACACACAAATAAATAATCACAGGAACACTATTTACCTTGTTTTGCCTTAGATATGATTTTAGTGGGAAAATATTATTTTTCAGAAGTTTTAAGTTTTTCTAGGACATCAACATTACGGTGTTTTTTTTTTGTGTAGTCAAGCCATACAACCCAAATATATATAGAAGAGACCAGGCCTTTTAATGTAACATGGATTGTTTCCTTTATGGTCTGCATTTAAAAAAATAACTTTGCAACTCAAAACTTAAAACAATTAAAGCAATAAAGTAGTGTCAAATGTAAAGAAGTGTTAAAATAATTTCAGTCATAAAGACTATACTATACAAAAATAGCACTGCCAGCTTCACAGTATTGACTCTCAACATTCCTTCAGTCAGTACTTGAAATCATTGTTATTAAATGTCCACCCTTAAAACAACGAACTGGTGACTTCTTAATTATCTCCCAGCAACCCCAACTGCTATTTTTACCAATTTATTACATGCACTTGTAACCAGATATTTAATCCATAATTTTTTTTTCTCCATTATGAAAAAGGAATCTACCTCCACCCTTGGTTCACAGAGATTTTTATAAGGTTGAGCATGTGGAGAGGAGGCAGCAGAGGAATTGGCAGTCAATCATTGGTTGTGATGTTATCAGTCACAGAATAATTTGACAGAAGTGAGGTAGTCGGCTTACTCTGCCAGAATGGAGGCAAGAATTATCCTTAAATATCTGGTTAGTAATGCATCTAATAAGGCTCTAAATATATCAGGTGAGGTTTGGGACAGGTAATGGATATACGGCCAGTTTTTTGTTTTAAGGGTGTACATGCCCTTTAAATATTTTGGGTGGTTAGAAAAAATGGTATTGTGTTTGCTAACACTATTCTAATATGTACAATTTGAATGTATCAAAGGCATAGTTATTTATTTCTATATATTATTGGGTGATTTAGTTTTAAGAACTGAAAACTCTCTATTGGTCTCTCATACAACTAATTTTAAAAAAAGGTGTCAAAAATATATCCAAAAATACATTTGCGCAAATGCAGATTTATTTAATTTTTGATCTTAGGGCTGTATGCAGCTTTAAAATCAGTTATGACTTTGATACAATTGTAATGCTATCATTTTAAAAGTAAATAAGTAAAAGAAACAGACCATGTTTTACTTTCTTTTGCCAACCTCTGGTCAACAGCGGATGGCCAGAAGGGAGCTAACATACTTTCTCCCTGTCCATGTGTCACTCTCTATTTGTGAATTTTGTGAGGTATACTGCTTTGACAATAACAGTAGTTTTAAGGCAATATATTTATTACTTAATACTGCCCAAAGAAAAAGGCCTGTGCAGAATATCTGGGAATTATTTTTTAGTTCCCATGTGAATATTGTTATGGTTGTAACTTACTCTATAGAGAGGATATGAAGAGAAGTACGCTGGGCACACCAGTCCTAGTAAATTAAATAATTATTTATTAAACGTTTCGGAACCCGTGCGGTTCCTTCCTCAGACCAAACAATATATATATATATAATAGTATTGTTTGGTCTGAGGAAGGAACGCACGGGTCGAAACGTTACTAATAAATCATTTGATTCACTAGGACGGTGTGCCCAGCGTACTTCATCTTCATATGTGTCTACTGTTGGCTACAGTGCTCGGAGCACCCAGCATTTTGGAACTTTATTTACTTCTTTGGTTTAGGTGTGCAGGGTCCTATCCATTATAGTACTCTATAGAGAGATCGCAGAAGTTTTATTTTTCCATATTGGGCACAGTCCCATAACCTGTACTAGAGTGGCAACAATTTTTTTTTCTCTCAAGATTTAGTGAACATCAAGTTGATTTCCATACTCAAATGTGTAGTCTAATATGAAATAAGAAAAAAACAGTTTCCTGTTAAGGTATACAACTGGTCTCTTTTTCATTTCAATAAATAGAACATGCTTAAAACATAAATGGCCTAATTCACTGCCGGCCGCTGCACAGTAAAAAGGAGTTAGTTGTGCTAACCTATTCAATACTATTTAAGTTTAACATCTTTTTCTTATGGCGGCTGCATGGGTATCGCAAAAGACACCCACGCAGCTGCCACATTCTACTTTATATCGGTTGTGCTGCTTTGTTTCCGTGACTTTTTAACACCATCTGATAGCTGGATTTAAAATCACAGATGGGTTAAATCCATTCCGGGATTTACCCAGAGCTACATAGCTGCTCCATAAGGAACATATACCCAGAGTGGTTGTGGCTCTGGGTAAATCTCCCGGTCAGTTTCTTAACAGCATTTATACAATAGTACATAATTTATTTTTATTACATATTTTGTGAAAAACATTTTTAAAAAAATATTTTTGGTGGTTTTTAACGTTTTATTTATAAAGTGAGTAAGAAATATATTGATGTTTGATAATTTGCCATGTTTTTTTTTTTCCAGATATTTATATGAATAAAACTGTACAATGGTGATGCAATAAATAGAATAATTATTAAGGTAACAGGGAACACTTTGTTGTAGGGTTGCCATATACAGTATAATGTGCTGTTAATAAAGTTTTAGCAATAGATCTTATGATATTATGGCTGTAAATAACACTTTTTTATTATTAGGGCAAAGTGCACTGTGGGAATGTATAATATATATATTTTTTAAAAAAGGAATTTAGAGAAATTGTATATTTGTATTGTTTATGCTGTTATTTGCCTTACAGTACTTGTCACATATTTAGCCAAATTTAACCTAGCTACTTCTTTGGACTGCTGTAAATATTATATAAACAAGAGTTTTTGAAAAATAAAATCTGTGAAAATAAATATGAATATTTTTCACAATGCATTAAAATCTGTGTAAAAGTAAAATAACACTGAAATGTGCTTTACAAGAATAAAGCAATATAAGTATTTATATATATATAATGTAATTATTATTCATGAAAAATAAAAGCACATATATTGGTTGCTGTGAAACTATTACTGGGTTTTGCTTGCCGTAGTAAGATATGAAGATAGATTAACCAACATTTTGACCATTCATTTTTCTTTGAGCTGTAATTATAGGACATGTCCACCACTTCCACATAACTTTATACTTACCTTCCCCACCCTAAAAACCGGCCGTGCATACTTAATAACCTCCCTGGCATTTATGGATTAAAATACTCACCCTGCACTCCACTCTCCTCTTTACAAGCTACTCCTCGCCAATCATAGTTATGATATCATGACTAGAGATTAGAAGAATTGAAAATACTGTACTGGTTGAAAGGTGAAAATTGTAGTTGGAAAGTTGGATTTTGTTTTAAAAAACTGAAAAAAAATGTGTTACAGTTGGGTTTGAATTGGATTTTTGGAACTGCTGAAGGAATGAAACTTGTCTGTTTCTTTGATCTATAGTAATTACTTCTGTTGACCGGGACACCGCCTTTATGCATGTGTGAGCTTGTAACATACTTGCACAGATTTAGGAGGCGGCAGCAACAACCACTCCAAGTATTTTTTCAAACACATTTATTTTATTCAGTAGAATGAATTCTGATGAAGGTGATCAGTGCAGTAATGAAATGTTAAATAAAAAAAATATTAAGGAAATTGTGTGCTCAGATCTGCAAAAGTGTGCAACCAGACATAAAGCTCCAATCCACCCTGTAAGCATAAACCAATAAAGGATGCTGGGAACCAAGCAGCTTAACTGCAATTTTTTCTGTTAAGAGTACATTTTGCATGGCCACAGAGCCTGACAAAGGGCCCGTGGCTACGAAACACGTACAAAACAACATTTTTCCAGTTAACCTGCATGGTTCCCAGCATCCTTTCTTGCATTAAAAGAAATAAAAAAATGTAATGAAGAAATCCTATCAAATCCTGGTTAAATTACTGTAACATTTCCTAAAGGTATACTTAATTTAAGTTAATTTGAATAGGAGTCTATTTGGCTCATTTACCCAGAGCTGCTGAGCAATAATATTGTTATAGTCGCGCTGACATTTTCGCTATCCATTAGCGCAACTTAAACTCCATATTAGCGCAGGTTATGCAAAAGAAAGCGTTGTGCTACTTTTAGCGCATGATTTTACACTGGCTATCACGCTGTGGGTAAATCCCTTTTGGGATTTATACATGTACGGTAACACAAAATTGAATTGCGGAAGGGAGATTTGCCTGGAGCGTTATTGTGCCTGGGTAAATCTCCCTTATTAGTTCAGTATATCTGGACTTAGCAAGTTTTGCTTACTATTCATACAAATATAATGAGAAATCTTCAATAACCTATGGACACCATAAATGCCCTAGAGCTACTTTGGGCTGAGGCATGCAAAGTTTCACCTTTATGTCCTGTAGCTAATGCTTGTGTCAAGAACTGCTGGCATATCTTCTTAGAAGTCATCAATGCTAGATACAAATTAATGGCTTCTTTGGGATAGGACTTGGGAGCACAAGATATGAATCGGCTATATAACTTAAGGTGAGGTGGTGTCACCTCACCTTAAAGGAGAACAAAGTCCTTTACAGTCCATAAAATTAAAGGGTCACTATACTCACTGAAACAACTTTACATTTTCTGAAACTACAATTTGAGACAAGTAAAATGGTGGTACTCACAAATTTATCTGTGCTTGCTTTGTCATTAAATTATTAATGTTTAGTGAGTGCTCCTAATCCCCACCACCCTCCCTTACTCACTGCCTTCTTGTAGTGTCTGCGACATTTATAAGTTCTGCACAGCGTCACCATGGACCCTACTCTAATTACACATCTCCCCCTGCTGATTCACTTAAATGTTGCAGAAAGTGTACTGGCAGGCAAGTAGAGAGGCCAAGCATGGGTCATATATTATAATTTCTGCTTCTGGAGTGACAGGTCTTTCCCTTTAAATGCTGTGATTTCAAATGATGATTTATCAGATTCAATAGCTCAGATTTAAAATCTGAAAAATGTTTTGGAGGAGTGGGATCTTGCTGTTTCTAAAGGTACTGTTTTTGAAAGTAAAGATTCCCTTTAATTAGAGCTTCCCTAACTTAATGAAAGGTAGTTCACATCCTCATGCTTTAAATTGCATTGCCCTAATAATCCAAGAAATGAGGAATGATTTCCCACTCCCAGCATTCCCAGAAAAATGGGCAGAGTTATGCACTTTTTCTTCTTTTTTGTCCTGTGGCTAATGCATGTGTCCCGCTGGCATAATAACATGCAATACAACCTAATGGTATAGCTCTATTCATCCTACTTGGAGACATGATTTGTTTGATTTTTTTTTAAATAGAAAAGCACAACAGTGAGGCACAAGTGCCATGCGGTAATTAAGACAATTTTCCCCCCTCGAACTTCCAGCTAAAATTGTACCAACCAAGAGGAAATTCATTGGTCCTCCCCTTTACCAGTAAGCTTCATGAGATCCTCTAATACTTACTCTCCGTTTTGACCAGCTCTTATCAGTGAGTTTGTAAGGTAAGGTTTAGCATTGGGAAATATGAGGTCCTAAAAAGGACACAGACTGTCCCACACAATCTAATTAAAACAATCTAATTAAATCAGTGCAAGATACAGATTCATGGCTTCTGTGGGGTAAGACTTGGGAGCACAAGATACTGATACCAGTCAGCTATTTGCAGATGGGTGAATGTTTTTTAAGTATATACTTATTTACTGAAAGGGAGGCACACTCAAAAGTGCTTTACAGCATAAATAATCTATTAAGTGCTGAAACAACCAGGTACACACCACGTTTCGGGTTTTTTTACCCCCTTCCTCAGGTGTAACCACACAATAAAACATGCAGGCTATTTATAGTGACACAAAGCAGTGTTAACTCCACCTTCAATTTTTAGAAGGCCACAAAGTGCCGGTGCAAAAAATAACGGTTTCAAATATATATCAATATTAACATCAAAATGCTAAAAGCTTGCAATTTAGTTAAAATAATCATCATAAATACACTGTGACATTAATATTTATAAAAATACTGTGGCATCAATATTTGTAAAGCATACCATCTAAAAAAAGTGTGATTTCTAGATCAAAGTGTAATGTTAAAACTTTTGTAAAGTAGGTGCTAAAGTGCTTATGATCCATAAAGTAGTATGAATAAAAGATATGAATATGTGAATAAAAATATTAAAAGTCCATCTCAGTGTCTTGTCTTACTACATTCTAAAATATAATATAAATCTCTCTTGGTACAATATATTGTATTATATTATTATATTGTATTATATATTATATTTTAGAATGTAGTTAGACTAACCTAGTTACAGAACTAGGGGGTGAGGGGGAAATAGGTATTATACTGTACTGGGGGGTGAGGGGGAAAGGATTACCGTATATACTCGAGTATAAACCGTCCCGAGTATAAACTGAAGTACCTAGTTTTAGGTAAAAAAGGAGGAAAACCACACTGACTCGAGTATAAACCAAGGGGGTAGTATTTGCCACTAAAGATGTTTGGAAACTACAACTCCCAGCATGCTTTATTGCTGGGAGTTGTAGTTTTCAAACATCTTAAGTTGCAAATACTTACAAATAAGAGTAAAACCTTCTTTATTTGTGCATACTGTAGCACAAATATAGGAGGATTTACCCCTATTTGCAAGTATTTGCCACTTAAGATGTTTGAAAACTACAACTCCCACCAATAAAGCATGCTGGGAGTTGTAGTTTTCAAACATCTTAAGTGGCAAATACTTGCAAATAGGGGTAAATCCTCCTATATTTGTGCATACAGTACACAAATAAAGAAGGTTTTACTCCTATTGTATGTATTTGCCACTTAGTGTGTCCCTGTGTAAATAAAGTAAATGTTCTCCTACCTTGTCCGGCGGCCCGCGCGATCCGCAACTCCTCCTCCACAGCCTCTGCGCATCCGGATGATGTCCACCCTCACCAGGCGCCCTACCAACTTTAGCCCCGCGCGGCCCCCGCGGGTAGTGACATCTCCGGATGCCACGCAGCACGGCGGCCCTCGCGACGCCGCCATGGAACCACGACCTCGGCCGGAGCACCAGCCAACAACGACAAGTAGGGAAACATGACTGGAGTATAAACCGACCCGCCGTCACAGATTCTTCAGGCTTTAAAAAAAGCCTGAAAATCTTACCTCGGTTTATACTCAAGTATATACGGTATACTGTACTATGGCGTTATACTTTACTGAATCCCTATTTCCCCTTCTCCAGTACAGTATAACACCATAGTACTGTGCTGGGGAATTATACTGTACTAGGGTGCAGTGCGGGATTTAGGTGGCAGGAGCCTGTATGCACAGATTAATTGCTGCCTTGAACCCCACACACACTACTAGCCAGGCCCAATGGTTACCTAAACCATTTTACCTTTAATTTAAATTACAAATATACTCATAATAATTATAAATGCATTATATTAAATAATAAACAATTTGTAATTTTATAGATGGTCATAATTGCAATCAAAAGAAATATGTGCTTGACTCACAGTCTCCCCACTCATGGCATACATATATTTTGTCTCATACAAATGTGACAGTCTGAGTCAATAAAGTTGTAAAGCAACTAGACAGAATTTGGGAATCATACACATATTGCCAAAGTGACACGTGTGTGTGTGTGTGTGTGTGTGTGTGTGTGTGTGAGAGAAAAGATGGTTTATACTGTACTGGGGGTGGGGGTCATAAGTATATATTATACTGGGGTGGGGCAAAAGGGTTTATACTGTTCTGGGGGGTTGGGTTTATAGGTGGGAGGAAGTTTATACTGTACAAAGGTTGGGGGGAGTAATGGGTTTATACTGGTTTGAGGGGGAAGTGGTTTTACAGTGTACCAGGTCCACAGCAGGCATTAAAGGGGAACTGTGGTCCAAAAATGACTTAAGGTAAATTGATAGGAATTGCTCTCCTGAAAATTTTCGCAATTTATTTTCATAGTTTATTTTACATAGTTTTGAAGATATTTACATTTTTGTGTGTGATATGGCAGCAGCATCACCAGGTCCCCTGCACTTCCTGCTCTGAAACCTGTCAGTCAATCTGCCCTGTGTCTCCTCCCCTTTGCAGCCTCCTTGGTCCCTCCCACTCATGGACCCCATGGTCCCTCTAGTTGCAGGCCCCCTTGGCCCATTCCCTTACAGCCCCATGTGGCCCCGCCCACTCGTGGGTGCCATGGCTCCGCAAACTCAACCCCGCCCACTCACAGGTGCTGTGGGCCACTCTGACAACCCCCCCCCCCGAAAACTCTGTAGAAACAGCCTTTTCAGGCTGAGTGAAAACTCTGCCTGAAAAGGCTGTTTTCACATAGTGACAGTGAAGGGCTGTAGATTCCCTTACCTTCTCTGCAGCTACAGATCCTTCTCACAGCAGGGTGGAGGAGGGACTTCCTGTCTCCCTCACACACAGGGAGTCTGAGGCTGTGCTCACCGGCAGCACTGCGCAGGAGAAGCCTTAGGAATGTCACATGTCAGCCTCCCACCCATTAACTTTCTGGTCAGTCATTTCTTTATATCTTGGGCTGTGGAGCACGTAGAGAGGTGACCGGTAGAGAGTGTTTACTAATTATTACATTACGATCCTCAATGGATCAGCAACTATATAATGGCCAGATTATTACTCTTGATTAAGCTCACTTCCTGTCATTGATGAGACCTGAACCTCCCCATCTTAAATGCCAAGCACTCTCAGACACTACTGGCTCCAATAACAGGAGGAAATATTTCCAAACAATTCTAGAATACAGAGTAAGGAAATCCCCTGGCCCAGATGGCTTTACAGCTCTCTATTACAAAAATTTTCTGATACCACATTTAACTAAATTAAGTAACGCAATTCTATAGGTAAAAAGATTCCTTCCCACCAAAAATGCTGGAAGCCTGTATTGTAGTTCTCCAGAAGCCAAATAGGAACACTACACATGCAGCTAACTATAGGTCCATTTACCTGACAAATACTGATTATAAGACCTTCGCAAAAATCCTGGACTAAAACATTACACCTATCCTTCCCGCTCCTACTGATAACATTAAAAAAGCTCTGGTTGTCCTTGAGTTGGCTCTGCCAAAGGAATCTCCATTTATGTTCCTATCCTTGGATGCGAAGAAGGCATTGAATAGGGTTGGATGAACATACCTAAAGATAGAGTACCTGCCAACTTAAGATTTTCTCCAGATTTCAATTGACCAACCCTTTGCCTTTATTGCAAGCCTAAAGCACAGGTCCAGAATATGGTTTATCCCTTCAAACATATACAAAATGGCACCCCGGGTGCCTATTATCACCACTGCTATTTGAAAGAAAACTCTCACTTTGCTGACTATATATTTTATTCAATACACAACCATTTATATGTTTTCATTTACCATCAATTTATGGACTGCTAGTTAGTATAAATCATGCCATTTGAAATCTTATACAGGTCCATTATGACAATGGACCTATTACCCCCTGTCATTAATAGGGAGGATAGCAAAAGTACCGGTTTTCCAAAAATATTGTATATCTTAAGAGCTATAACCCATGTGCTACGAAAAGCTTATATGCAACAATTACAGTTCACTGCTTTATATAGAAATGGCAGATCGCACACTAATTATTTCACCCTGGCATGCCATAAGGACTGCCAAGGATTAGCAGAATCTGTATTGTATGCATAATATAAAGTAGCCAGACTCTCATAAATCACAAAGTGGGTTAAGGAAAATAGTATGGATTGACCTCGAAAAAAAAAATTCATGCACCCATTTCATTCTTCATCGATTTTATGGGTTCGGCCAACATTTTTGTCCCAATCTTGCTATTTGAGCTTACCTTTATCTTTGGGACTTGTGTGGGGAAAACAAGTAGACTACGGATACAGGAACGTAAGAGAAACATCGCAAAAGTTTGAAGTCTATAAGGAAGGGGCAAATGTCAGGATGCCATATGCTTATCAGCACTATGCTAAATATCACCAAGGAAAATTTAAAGACACTAACAGGGTGATGCACCGAGCGCCGCTATCGGCAACCGGTGCAAACAGCCCGGCGATGTTATATGCCGATAGCGGCGCTCGGAACATCGCTACTTGGCGCTGTTCTATTCCAGCACTTTCAACGACAGCTATTAGCTGGCGTTGAAAGTGCCGCAATAAAATGCCGATTTCGGCATATAACATCACTTGCGGCGGCTGCGCTGTTAACTTTTGCGTTAGCAACGCAGCTGCCGCAAGGAAGGAGTTAAAGTCACGCTAACCGATATAACATCGGTTAGCGCAACTTTAACTCCAAATCAGGAGCGATGCGCCCGTTGGTGCATCGCCCTGTAAATTTGCTGCAAGAAATCCGTTAGATTTAAAAGTGATAAATAAATGGGAGGATCTAGATTTTAAAAAATGATACGATTGGAACAAAAGTATATTTTGGATTACAAAACATTCCATCATAGAGGGCTCAATGATATGGCTGAATTTTATCCTTTTCTGGGATAGATCTATATAATAAAATGACAACTATGTGCTCTATGCCTATACCCTTGGGAGAATAGAAACCCCCCCCCCCTTGTTTCCCCAATAAGTATAGTGGTTCCTCCTGTATTAATAAGTAATGGAAGAGCAATCTGTTTATTACTGTATATAGTCTGTTGCATAGTTTGTTTTTCTTTTTACTTATTAGCAGATCACTGAATTCTTCTATCCACATAATAACCACCAGTCCCTGAGCCAAACACTTGTTTGACTGTTCCCTTTCTCCATTGGTTGGACGAGGATCAAGAGCAAGTCGCCAGTTTTTTATTAAGGGTGGCTATATACAGTAATAGGTATCCATTTGGGTTGAATGATGTATCTTACCTCTCCCTTTGCTGTGACTGGGTGATTTATGAAACGTGGGTACTAGGAATCAGTTCCCATAATCCATTTTAGCCAGGTGCAATCCAGCTAAGTATATGCTGTACAATTCACAGGAAGCAGCCTTGCCCGTAGAAACCTATTGGCCAATCGTGTAACAGAGACCCACGCTGCAGAAGATCCTGGCTCTCAGACACAGAACAAAGATTTAACAGTGTTTAGAATAGTGTTTAGATTTAACAGTGTTATAATAAATCTGTTTCCCCACATATTCTATAGGAAAATCGAAATGAATCTTTGCAGTTTATTTGCTTTCAAACACTGAGTAAGTTTGGGAATTTGAACAGGTGACCTCATGGGCTGTGTGCTTTTTAAAATTAATGATTTAGACTGCTGAGCCACCACAGCATACACAATGAAAAAGGTACATTTAGAAATGTTTTCTTTTGATAGGAACAGAAGGGAAAAAAAGAAAGCGGGCGTCAAATCCACTTACTATTTTGTATTGTCCCTGGAAGGCTGTCAGTAATGGATGATGGCTGGAAAATAAACTGCAGGGTAACAAGCAGCGTTTAAAGTCTTCTCAGGGTCTTCCATATTGGGTGGAGAGATGATTTCAAAAATACATACAGACAGTAAGTGCTAGGGTCAGGCGCATGGTCTTTCACAAGGCTATTTGAAGATTACATGGGCTGTAAGTTGTACTGGCAACAAGATTCCTACACACTAGTAAATGCAACTTGCTAGAGAAGAATCTAAGAACATAAAGGTGTTCTAGAAAGAGAAACAGTCAACTTTCACAGGATTTTAAAAAGTTGAGTTTAGTTATAATATGAGAACAGAGACAATTTGGGACCTTTTAATAATGGGGCTAAGATGGTTATAGAGGAATGCCAAAAAAGGCAAAGGTGCTAAACAATCCCCCCCCATATACACTATATCTAGAAATCTAGATCTGATTTTATTATTATTGTGGATTTATATAGCGCCTACATCTTCCTTACCACTTTAAAATTACATAGATACATTCACATCAGGCCCTGTCCTGAAGAGCTTACAATCTAAGCACATTTATTTGACACATACAACCTATCAGTATGTCTTTATAATTGTGGGGGAAACCAGAGAGCCTGGAGGAAACCCACTCAAGCACAGGGAGAACATACAAATTCCTTTCAGATGTGTCCAAGGGTGGATTCGAATTCAGGACTTGAGCACTGCAAAGCATCAGTGCTAACCACTAAGCCACCGTTCTGCTTATAAGGAATAATCGGCATGTATTCATGAGAAATAGATCATGTCAATAAAACTTGTTTGGTTTTTATGAAGATGTGAGTAAGAATTTAGATTCTGCCTTAGCAGTATATGTAGTAAACTTTTTTTTATACTTTTTAAAATTGTGATACTGTGCCACATAGGCGACTTGTGTCTAAGTAAAGGAAGGTCTGATGGCCTTGAAAAGAAATTTGTTCATGGAAAGAGATTTGGTTGTTAGATTGCTTACCAAGAGTACTGTACATACTCAAGTATAATTATGCCAAGGCATTTCCTTTTGGCAATCCGGAGCAATCAGGAGCGCAAGCATGCACTTAGTCGCACTAACTTCAGAATGTAAGTTATGCCTCCTCTTAGCCCGGACATACCATAATCGAGGACTGAAAGTAGTGAAAAAGGAAGGACTGCCTCTCCTGTCAGTGGAGCAGGTAAGACTAAGTGCCTCTATTTCTATGGGGGGTTTGTTTGAACCTTGCCACTCCAGATGTTTAGAAACCACAACTCCCCGCAACCAAAGCATGCTGGGAGTTGTAGTTTCCAAACTTTTTTGGTGCCAAGGAATTGGGGGCTACCTACTGTACACCATAAATTGCTTTCTGCTAAGTGAATAATTGTTTGAAAAAGAAAAGAAAGATTAAAACCTAGCGAGGTCTATGTTTTGGGGGGTAATTGGGTTAAGTTTAAATTTTAGTTTGGGGGTGGACATTTCCTTTACTTACCCAGAGTTTACATTTTCTTGAAGTTTTCCACTTTTCCCCCCCTTCCTTGTGCATTGGCTATTTGAGAACTTAATTTGACACCAGATGGCAATGTTGGATAATTTTTCATTTTTATTGGAAATTATTATAAATACACGTGGAAGTAGAGTTCTACCACCCCCTTTAAATCTACATGATTTATTCTTGCTTGATATGTTTCATGCCAGGGAACTTTCACACTGTATTGCACCCATTATTGCAATGCATTAACGATATTTTTCATATGACATTCCAGTTCTATCTTAAAATGTGTTTGTGTTTATAACCAGGTATTTTGGTGTTTATAAAGACTAGCAAACCTCATGTCTTAAAGTTTTAGATTCCACAGTCCAAAACTCTTTAACACGCTCCTCTGGGTTTCAAAAATTGGTGCGGGCTCTGTACTTTAACCTCTTGTACTCCATCCATAAGAAAATTCCAAGTGAGCAGCACTCATAAAATATATCATTTATTTCAAATTACATTTTCTGCCACTATCAATGGCTACATTTTCACAGAACTGGATAAGCAACGTTGCTTATCCAGTTCTGTGAAAATTTAGCCATTGATAGTGGCAGAAAATGTAATAGGATTTTAAAGTAATTTGAAATAAATGATATATTTTATGAGTGCTGCTCGCTTGGAATTTTCTTAAAGTTATAGATTGTTTGTGCTATAAAAGTCTTTAAGAGTAGTTTTAGCACATGTATCTCCTTGCTTGTTGCCCTATTTCATATATATCACACTGTTTGGGAAGAGAGTGGTCATGGTAAAAACAGGAAGATAAAAACTTCAATTAAATACAAAGATTAAAAGGGTTTGGCCTAAATGCATTTCCCTGACTTGTAACCCAGTCAGGGCTAGGCCACACTGCTGCGTTTTTTTTGCGTTTGCGCTTGCGTTTGCGATTGCGATTGCGCTTGCGATTTTTCAAAATTATTGAAAACGCGGCAACGCAAAAAAAACGCGCGTTTTTCGATGCGTTTGCGTTTGCATTTTGCGTTCTGCATTTTTAATCGCAATCGCATGCGATTTCCTATACTTATTGAAGAAATCGCAAGCGCAAACGCAAAAAAATCGCACATGAAATCGCATGCGATTGCGATTGCGTTTGCGTTTGCGTTTCAGTGTGGCCTAGCCCTCACTGGTGATTAAAATCATATATTCACTTGTATGACTGCTACTGAAACCCTTTTTTATTCATTCAACCAATGGTAAATGTTCCCCATACCATTTGCCTGCTACCAATATTTATTTTAATGCTGTTAGGAATGATTTTTGTTTTTAACTTTGCTTTTTTTTATTTTGAATTAAAAACATTTATCTGGCATTTTTTTTACATAATTTTGCAAAATTAACTAGGCAGTTTCAATCATCTTCTTTGGGAATGCAAAGTAGCGGTTGGGAAAATCATTCTAAGCATGCCTGAGCTCTGTGAACTAAGGGAGGGGCTGAAGATTCTGCATGTCTATGGTTGGTTATAAATAACTCAGAAAGACAAGTGATAAACTGTTTTAGTCTGCAGTTTCTAGGCTATAGGTCAGGAAAAAACTCAGGCAGGAGCAGCAAAAGTACAGGTTATGTTTAAAACAGACGTACAGGTAGTTGCTTTAGACTTAAAAAGGAATGTCCACCCCCTAATGTCAAATCTACCAACAGTTACTTGTGTTAAGTAAGGCTAGATTTCTCCACTCTAATAATTCAAAACATGTACTTTAATCACCCTGCATTACACCAGTCCTACTGCCTCTGTCCACCACTCTACTAGTTTGGTATGTGGAACCCATGCAATCATTATCAGTGTCATGGCCATGATTTATGGTGTGTAAGGAGTAAGTAGGACTTTGTGAAGTGATGCAGACTACAGGATATATTTTGAATTATTACAGTGTAGTGTAATGTTGGTAGATTTGTCACTTGGGGTATTACATGCCAATTTATACCTTTTATGTGCATTGGTATAAAAAACATTTAATAAGATTTATATCTGAACAAATTGCACTGTGACTTTTCTGCTTGCTTCTATTACCACATTACCAGACAAAGTTTGAGGCTCAAGAAGAGCTGAACAAATAAAAAATCCATTTACTTTTATTTTGGGTAAGAAATAATCTTTCCCTTCAAACTATGCAGAGCAGATAGAGACACCAGTATAGTAAATCAAGTAATTTGACATTCCTCACCTCCTTAGCATGCTGTGGCAGCCACAGGACAGAGAAGGACAGACAGCTCATGCGCAGAAGTTTCTCACTTACTGTACTCCCCTTCCTTGTGTGCTGGAATGTGCAGAAGCAGAGAGAGAGACTGATGTTGACTTGAACCCTCTCTGCTACGGACAACCGCTTCACTTTCTCAAGGGCTGGATTTTAAAGGGGGGAGCAGACCCGGCCGTGTCTTTTTGGTTTTCTGGTAAAATACTCTGGTGAACTCTGCTGTGCATGAGTGCCCACAGAGAGGGTTCTAAGTGCCACCTCTGGCACGTGTGCCATAGGTTCGCCACCACTGTTCTAGGGAATTTAGTAGAAAATAATTAAGCGTTTTTTATCTATGACATTTAGAGTTGATTTAATAAATGGTTTAAAAACCTGAATCCATTTTCAAATACTAATGGCGAGTAAGCAAGAAACTAAATTGCATCTCACTCTTTGATCACTGTATTAGGCCCAGAAGCTTCTTTTTAACAAAGCTAATTCAATTTTGTTCAGTACTTACATCTTTATTGATTTTGTTTTTCATCTTGTTATATTGATAACGTTATATAATGTAGACTTTATAGGTTTAATAAAGATAATCAAGTTATACCACAGTTAAGATCCTTTTATCATTGATCAAAGTAATTTCCTAATGGTTCCCTTTCAAGTAAATAAAAACAACATTTAAGCTTACAGTATGTGGAAAATCAAAGAAAATGAATTTGTTGAGAAAACCTTATGCAGAACTATTTAAAGGGTAACCCCAGCCCCCAAATAACTTTTCAAACACCCCCCAAAACCACATTTGCGTTGTACCCACATCTTCCTCTGATGCTTCCACGCTGAGTTACAAGAACTTACAGGAAGCTGATCCCTCGCTGTGTCCTCCTTCTCTTCCAGCTAATGACACGGCCAATGGATGACAGTCAATACCGCATAAGCAGCAGAGGAGGAGGGACTTTTGGCGAGGGATCGTAGTTCTTATTAGTTCTAGTAAGTTTTTGTAACTCGGCTTTGGAGCATCAGATGAAGGGGGATATACTAAATCGAGTTAACAATATATCCTAATTCCTTATTTATTGTGTAAACTCTGTTTAATAAGGTACAGGTATAACTAGCATTTATATTGTTTTTGCCTAACTTTCCATTTCTCAACATTAAACATAATTTGCCACTTTGTAATCCAGTCGCCAAGTTTATACATTTTCTTTAAATATGTAAAAGAACATAATCTATTTAAAGAACTTTGTTGTATACATATAAACAACAATTTTAGTTTCTCAATAAAATAATTCCAAAGGTTTCGACCAGTTCTGTTTTAACTATTCTGTATAGTCAGCAATGAGACTATCAGGGAGATGTAATAAAAGTTCTTATTGTTGAAAATGGTGCTAATTTTGCCCCAACCAATCAGATGTTATTTCCCATTTAAAAGCTAACATCTGATTGGTTGGGGCAAAATTAGCACCATTTTAAGTAATAAGAACTTTTATTACATCTGCCTGTTAATATTTTGTGATGCAGAGGTTGACAAATGTGAATCCATGGGAGGTCAAAACATTTGCCAGGATCCCTGCTGAGATTTAGGTTACACATTGTCAATGCACAGTAATCTTTCGGTTCATACTAAGCACTGTTTGTTTTGTAATGTCTATACTGTGATTTTGCTCATCAGTAGGGCATTGGGGATGAACAGTTATTACAGTTAATAACAGTAATCAGACTATAGGGTCTTAACCCCACTGAAAGGAAAATGATAGCTGCTTCTTTTACACTAACTCTAATGTGCCTGAATAAATTAATAACACACCTGGAAAATAAGTTTTTTTATGTAATATTTAAAGTCTATTTGTTCATGGGGGGGGCAGTTCAGCTAAAATATCAGCATTTTAATATAAAAAAGGGTGGCTATGAATAGACACTCTAAAAATTATTAATTCGGTTGGATTATTTAGTCTACTTTTCCATGAAAAATGATGTACTGTATCACACTAATAGCTTCGGACCCCTTTAATGCTGTTATGTTTTTTCTGTTGTGTATATTAAAGGAGAGTCGGCCATTCATCTGCACGCCATTAAAAGGTTCAAATGGAAAGAGACAGTTTCTTTAAAAATAAAAACCCGGCTAAAGTGCTGTTCCATTGGGCAATGTTGCCTCAGGCTAATGATTGCTATGTGGCAAAACAACCTGTTTTGATGTATAGGGTAGTGGGAAGGGTATAAGGGTTTGGGTAGATCTATCCATACCTCCTCATAGAGCAACTGACTTTACATGTCATGAACCTGCGGTCATTGACAGACAGAAAGATGAGAAAGGACAATCATTCCCAGTGTCCTCTGAAAGATAACTAAAAGGAGATTTACATGCTTTGTAATCAAGTGTGCTAGAAAGTTATAGCTTAAGGTTCAGAATGTATTCACTTTTTAAAAAAATCTTAAAAATAGCAGGGCTCTAAAAGCATATAGGGCCGTTTTAAGCCCATACAGAATTTTTTAAGAATATCTCTACCATGTACATTATATAATTATACTGTATATGTAGAAATCTCCTATTCCCCCATTCTTCATTCACACTGTATTACCCCTCCCCCCTTCTCCGTGTGTGTGTATTGAGGAATGAAGCCCGAGCGTATGCATACACATGTATATATTATCGGCCAAAACATCTCTGTTCATCACGCATGCTCGTTCGGCATTCCTTGCCCGTCCTAACAGACGTATGTATGAAGTTTAATGCTGTTTTTTGTTTGTTTATTTAAAGAGCAATTAAAGGATGTCCCCTTTAAAAACATATTTTTGCCATAATGTTCTTAAGGGTGGTCCACCCCCAACCGCTATTATAAAACAAAAAAAACCTTTCAGATACCTACTTACAGCCCCTTCGCAGTGCAGGCAGATGTGCAGGCAGATGGGATCTGCAAAGGTAAGAATAGCTAAGTAGACATACATAGAACATATATACTTTGTGAAACTTGAAAGCTTGAAAACTTTGGGCTTTGTCAATGACTTATACCTCGTGGGTCTGCATACCTTTAGGACACTAGTATCCAAGGACACACAGGTTAATGTTGACTAAGCCCCACGAATGTCTAGCTGGAAGTCGTGCTTAAGTCGAGGTGAATAGCTCCAATGAAGTTTTATGCTTTTCAATACAATACAATTTCATAACTAAATTGTTTGTCTTTTTTTGTTTAACGCTATTTATAATGTATAAATTCTCTGCAAAAATGTATAACTCTCTTAGCTTTTACTTTGCTGCGCTTTGTGGCAAAATACATTGGTCAAAAAGTCTGCAGCGTATATATAGTGGCAAAAAAGTTATTTCTTGACAAATATCAGAATAATTTTGAAAAGATATTAATGTAGTTTTTAGGATTTTTCTGAACCGTTTTGTACTTTTTGTACATGAGGGGAACATAAACAAAACTGCTTGGAAACTCCCATAGTGTGTTACTATAAAAATATTAATGTACTAAAAGTTAGTCATGCTGAAAAATAGCCATGTTTTATTAACCTATTAACAACAGAAAAAATTCTATTGGGTACGTTTTACCCTATTTAGCATATATATTACTGAAAATGCCCTTTTACACTAGTATGAATAGTCACCAGACTGTGCTACCTATTTAGCACCCGCATGCCCTGGTATGGTAATAGAAAAGGGTTTTGTTCAATTTGCAGCTTTAACCTGATTTTCAGACAAATGTTGAGTGTTATGTGTGCTAAATTTTTCCACATCCAATGACAGTTTTCATTTGATTGGGTGAGCATGCCCTTTAATTGATGTTTAAAGCTGTATTATCAATTATCAGTTGGACTTATGACCATTGCATTTTTGTTCTCAAAATTAACTTTCATTTCATGTACCATATATAAATTAATTTCTGTTACTGGTGTGCTCAGTTATGACATATATTCTGATAGTATGGGCCCCATATGTAAATTATTTGGGCAGTAGCCTGAAATTGAGCTCAAAGTTTACCTGCATCTGAAAAATATCACCAATTTGGAGTTGCATACCTTTACATACATTTAAATTCTAAGGAAGGGAATAAATACTTATATTTTCTCTTGTATCATTCTATTTTGGTGGAATTATTGGATACAGTTATTGCTTCAGCTCCTGAAAATACCAATTGAAATAAGTAACACAGTAGTCATGTTCTGATAAAATGATAGCTCTGTCATCCCACTCTCTGCAGTTTTGCTTGCTTCTATTGTTGAATTTGTCCTTGAGTTCGGTGTTCTTAGTGATTCATACAGTTTCGAAAGCTTTAATAAAAAAAAGCTTTATTATGCAGTTCATCCTAACAATGGGAAAAAGGGCACTCCATGTTTGCTCTCAGTACTCTTGTATCTTTCCAAATAATGCAGACAATCCAACAGTATAAAACTCAATTATTTATATATGGCAAGGTTGGTGCACACAAATCATGATAAACAAAATAAGAAAAAGTTTTTGTATCATATTTCTCACTGAGAACGATACGGCATAATATATATAATTTGTTTTTGTGTATATAGAATTGTTTTAATGCTTTAATTGTTATTATAGTAGAGACAATTTTGTTTATATTAGTGAATTCTCTCTATCTTTAGTAATTCTATTGTATTGCAGCTAGACGAGGTACGTGGTTATTGATGTAGAGTGCAACTGTGATATGCAGGTATATTGGTGTAATGATCAGGGGTGCCCCTACCATGAGGCAAAGTGAAACATTTTCTCAGGACGCGCCCCTGCGGAACACTGAAAGGCAGCAGTTAAAAAGAAAATACTCCTTCCTGCAATACCGCATTTCAGCACCAGTCCACCCTCCAGTTCACCAGTAAGTGTTAGTCAGCCCACCATACCCACCTCCACAAGCCACGCCTATGTTCCCTGATGAAGCCATGCACGCTTCATGTGCCCCCACCCCCCGCCTGCCATTATGCGGCATTTAAAAGTTGTTTCAGGTGTCAAAACCCCTAGGAACACCCCTGGTAATGATTTGTATAAAATCTATTCAGGAAAAGGAAATGCACCCCCAACTATTGCAAGTGCTAAATATACTGTGTAATGCCAGTCTCTAGACTAGGGGTGCCCAACCTGAGCTACACTGGGGGCCGCACTAATGGCCCATCATTCAGTGACTGGGCTGCAGGTGTAGCACCACCCCCAGTCCTTTCTAAGTCATGCCCTGAATTACCAGGTTACTCCCTTGCCCCACCCACCCATGGGTCCATGAGGGACACAAAATTATTGTCTCCACAGTACATCGCATACATGTGAGAAGTAGAGACAAACAAAATGTATTGCAGTAAATTGAACCCTCTAGGGGTAACAAATGGTGTTGGACATAAAATGTTTCTGTGTATGAGAAATCCTTTGCCTGTGTCCAACAAATATACAAACAATAATGAGCTTACTTAAAAACTTCTAAGGCTCAGGTGCTTAAGCCCCAAGCCTGTTGCTGGTGTATACGAATTGCAAAGGGCAAATCCACATATCATAAGGCAATGTACAATTGATCCCCACACACTCACCGCTACTTGTTGGTGGTCCAGGTGCCTCGTGCCCCGAACCCCTCGCCAGGTTCCAAACAAGAAAAATCTAAAAAGCAGAGACTCCGCGCACTCCGAATCAAACAGCAGCCACCACGGTAGTTAAAGTTCATCAAACTTGAAAAGCCAATTGGTCTGATTAACACTCTATTACTAAAAAGGTAGGTCCTGAACCTTGCAACAAACACAGATAGGGAGAAACTCACTATCTATATTTAAAAATAAACAAATGAAAGTAATAAGGGATGATACTAAAATATTATAAAATCGGAATATTGCTTTATTAGCACAATATATCCATAAGTAACATATATATAACAGTGATACAAGGGAAAAAAACTTAATTACTAAGTATATATTACACAAGCGAAAAAAATATCCAGCCAATAATAGGCGTGCAGCGAGGTAAGTCTATATCAAAGTCCAACTGATAGTACACCACATTACCTTAGTTCATCAAACTTGCTTTATTATGCACACCGACATCCTCAACAGCAGATCACGCTTGACGCGTTTCGGACCTGGATCGGTCCTTACTTAGGCACAAAACTTCCGCCATCATAAGCTCCTTAAGAGGGGTAGGGATGGGAGGGATGGGATGCAATGACGAGGTACTATGCCACGCCCATCACCAACCTCCTCAAATGGAACGCTTATGAACCCAATACAATTGTGATACAATATCAAAACAAAAGCAAAGAAACCTAGTAAGTACACAAGATATTAAATAATAGTTACAACATTAGAAACAACTCGGAATCAGTTAAGTTACATATATGTACCCATTAACTTCCAGGGTACAGTGTATAAATATCTCCATCTCATTCTTATAGGAAAGCTTAGAATGATAGTTAGAGAAAGAGGACAGACAGTGCATCTCATAGAACATAAATTTATATATTTATTTTAAAAATTCTCCCATACGCGGCAACAATAAAAAGAAGCCAGAAAAGCAGGATATGATGTGTTAAAGCTATAACATATCAATTAAAGATATATGTATAGGGTAATAAAATGTATAAATATATAATTATGTGGAAGGAAAAAACCTCCCCCAATTAGAAGATATGGGTAAAGGAACCCCTGCACATGTCCTAAGACTATCTCATATCAGAAATAGTTAATCTATGTAGCACATCACATCATAAGAGAAGTTTAAGCCATTTGGTATCCTTGTATTAAGGTTAAAAATCCATTTGAATTCAGCTTTGTGCAGAAATTTTATTCTATCCTTATTGCTTTATCCTGTTTCACAATTTGAACTGCTTCTACCTGTACAAACCTATCTTATCCCCCATTACATAGATGGAAATGCCTAGCTACCGGACTCTTGGCATTGTTGGTTCTAATGTCTCACAGATGCTGTCGTATACGAGATTTGAGGGACCTAGATGTACATCCCACGTATTGTTTCTTACATTTAGTACACTGTAATACATAACTTACAAACTTTGTATTGCAATTTATGTAGTCCTTCAAATAAAACTTTTTTCCAGTGGACGTTATACATAGAGGACCTCTTTTGATATACTTACATGTGATACACTTCTTTGCACCACACTGATAGGTGCCTCTATATTTTAACCATGTACCCTCAGCTGATTTATGGGATTCTTTTATGGGATCTATCTCCAATAGATCTCGCTCTCCTTGGGACAAACTTACAGCCCCTTTCGATAATCTGTTTCATTGCTGGATCCAGTTCTAAAATAGGTATGTATTTACAAATACTTTTCTTAATGTTATCAAATTGTAGGCTAAAGCGGGTAATAAAATACGTCCCCTAAAATCTATTGGGGGTTTCCTTCCATCTCCTATTAAACCGTTGTAGGTGACTCTCCCTATTTTGCAGTTTATCCTTAGCTAAAGCTTTTTTCAGTGTGTACTTCTTGTATAACCTTTGAGTCATATGATCGGCCGCCTTTATGAAAAGTTCATCGGTTGAGCAATTACAGCGTAATCTTAAGTACTGACTATAGGGAAAAGCTTGCACACAGTGTGTTGGATGGTTAGAGTCGGCTCGTAAAATTGTATTAGCCGTCTCTGATTTCCTATATATATCAGTCACTACACATCCTCCATCCACAGTGAGTTTTATATCCAAGAATTGGATGGATTTCCATCCAAAGTTAAAGGTAAAGCGTATGTTATATGGGTTCTTATTTATACTTTCCATGAAACTGAGAAAAGATGTTTCTGTATCATGCCAGACCCACAAGAGGTCATCTATATATCTTTTGTATAGACTGCCCCATTGAAGTAATTCTAAAAACATGGGGTGGTGGTAAAGCATAGACTCCTCCCACCACCTCATAAATAAATTAGCATAAGTGGGGGCCCCCATGGCAGCTCCTCTTTTTTGTAAGTAAAATCTACCATCAAACTTAAAGAAGTTGTTATTCAATAAGTAGTGGAATGCCTCCAAAATTAAGATTTGCCATTCACCAGAATAATTACTTTATTTTTCAAGGTGGTATTTAACAGCCTCTAATCCCCATTTATGGGGTATGCATGAATAAAGAGCTACCACATCTGTAGTAGCTAATGGTGTATAGGTATATACAGCGCCATTTTTTTAAGTCCTCAATATATGGGTTGTGTCCTTTATATATGATGTAAGTCTCTTAACTAGGAGTTGAAGCATAAGATTAATAAGATCCGACAACCACTTGTTAAGTGAATGTATACCTGCCACTATAGGTCTTCCTATGGGGGGTACCTCTTGTTTATGAACTTTTGGAACGTGATGAAAGATTGGTACATTGAGGGAAGAAGGAACTAAGGAGACAGACATCTTAGAGTTAAAGATGCCTGCTGAAATTCCTCATTCTACCAATTTTTACAGTTTACATGCGGGGGTTGGATCCTGTTCAAGAAGTATATGTAAGTTTATCATTAAGTTTGCGCAGTGCCTCTTGGCTATAATCCACCCTTAAAATTTTTTTTTGCTATATCATTCTCCCTGTCCCCCCAGCCCCAACCGCTATATTTGTTATTTTAGAAAGTGCCCCAAACTTTACTTACCTTCCCTCTTTCCTCCGCCGCACTTCCAGGTCCTCTGCTTGCGAGAAAATGCAAGCAGAGGGGCAGGACCGGCAGTCGCGTCTGTGATTGGCTGAGCGGCAGCCAATCACAGACGCGGCTGCTGGGAGTTCAGTGCGGTGGACGAAAGAGGGATGGTAAGTAAAGTTTGGGGCACTTTATAAAATAACAAATATAGTGGTTGGGGCTGGGGGGACAGGGGGAATGATATACCTAAAGGGTTTTATGGTAGGGGGAGGGAATCCTAATCGGGAGGGAGAGGGAGGGGGAGAAGGGCTGCAGTACGCATGCCAAACTATTCCCGGAGGCCAGATAGGAGGCAGAGTCCTATATGGACTCTGCTATCCTCCTGGTGGGCAGTTTTGGGACTTTTGGGGGGGACTACAGGAGAACCATATGGAGCTGAGGTAAGGATTTTATTACACTACATGATGGTGCCATTACTGGGGGGGATTATAGTTTTGGGGGTGGACATGCCCTTTAACACAACTACGGATCCCCCTTTGTCTGCCCCTCTTATGACAATATTGTCATCTTTCTGTAAATTATGTAAAGCTTTATATTGCTTAAGGGTAAGATTTTTGCTTTTGTTTTTACATTCACTTTGATCGATACTAATCTGCTCTTCCCATAATTTCTTAAGTTCCCTTTCTACTATTTGTTGGAATTTATCTATTTTGGGGCTTTGTAAATTTTTGGGGTAAAAATTTGATTTGGTCCCAAACCTTTCCTGATGTTTGATAGGGTTAATTCCCAATGTACCTCTGCCTTCATTATCCATATTTGAACATTCCCATAATATCTCTAGATTATGCAATGCTAGGAAGTCCCTATATTCACCCTCCGATAAATCGCTAGACATGTTATTCACATTTTCAACATTTTCACATTCTTTTGACATAGCCCACTTACCCAGAACCAATTTTCTAATAAATTTATTAACGTCCATGATTGTCTCTAATAAATTGAACTTCTCAGCTGGGCAAAATGACAACCTTTTCTTAAAGGGGAAATGTAGTCTCCAAACAAGTTGAGTTTAAATTAAAAGGCCAGTGTCCTACCTTTAAAATGAGCCATCAACCACCTCTCTAAGTGCTCCACAGCCCAAGATATACAGAAATGACTGACCAGAAAGTTAATGGGTGGGAGGCTGACATGTGACATTCCTAAGGCTTCTCCTGCATAGTGCCGCAGGCGAGCACAGCCTCAGACTCCCTCAGTGTGTGAGGGAGACAGGATGTCCCTCCTCCTCTCTGCTGTGTGAAGGACCTGCAGCTGCAGAGAAGGTAAGGGAATCTACAGCCCTTCTCTCTCACTATGTGAAAACAGCCTTTTCAGGCAGAGTTCTCACTCTGCCTGAAAAGACTGTTTGCACAGAGTTTTCAGGGGGGGTAGGGGGGGTGTCAGAGTGGCCCACAGCACCTGTGAGCGGGTGGGGCTTAGGCACCCATGTGTGGGCGAGGCCATGGCACCTGCGAGTGGGCGGGGCCACATGGGGCTGTGAGGGAATGGGCCAAGGGGGACCTGCAACTGGAGGGACCATGAGTGGGAGGGACCAGGGGGGCTGCAAAGGGGAGGAGACACAGGGAGGATTGACAGGTTTCAGAGCAGGAAGCAGGAAGTGCAGGGGACCTGGTGATGCTGCTGCCATATCACACACAAAAATATAAATATCTTCAAAACTTTGTAAAATAAACAATGGAAATAAATTGCAAAAACTCTCAGGAGAGCAATTCCTATCAATTTACCTAAAGTAATTTTTGGACCACAGTTCCTCTTTAAGGACTCTTAGTTCGTCTTCAGTAAGCTCTCTATTTGAAAATTTTAATACATTGTTTTCTTCTGGACATTTCTCTTGCGTAGTCGGTATCTTTGTTCCTGTTGCATTGATGTCTATATATTTTCCTTGTCTTCGTCTAAAGGGAACTTTTGTTTTCTGCTTCTGTTAAAAGTTAGAAGGTCATCCTCATAATCTGTTGAATGGTTAGAAGAATCCCCATTTGATGGCCCATGTCCATAACATGATATATAGAATGATCATCTTGGGGTCTTATTCTTTTTTTTCGACTAGAGGGTTGGTATACTAGAAGATAAAGTAACAAAGGAAGAAGAGCCATCCAACAAATAATCTTTATCATATTCAAATTCACCCTCCTGATCGCTACCGCTAGTCGAGAAACTAAATCTTTTATCTATATTTCTATATTTCTTAAGAATGGACTTGATAGGTCTAGCCTGTCGTTTAGGGTAACTTCTTCTCTTCTACGAGGTGTGTTATTTCTCTGTCCTGGTAATTTCCTATATACCATATTACTCTTGTAATCCCTCATATCACGGCTGTATTTCCTACCCTTGGTGTTCAATTCTGTCCAGGTTGTCATACATTCTGTCTTTTAAATTGTCATATCTAGCATGTTCCGATTTACTCTCTACCTTCTCTTCATATGCTACTATCTCTCCTTTAATTTCAGTAAGCTCATGTTTTTTATATGTAATAATCATATCAATTAGCTTGAATGAACAGTCTGTTAGAACCCTATTCCATTGTACCATAATATAAAAATTATTATAAAAGGTTGGAAACGATTGTATTCTCAAACCTCTTGGTAACATTTGATTCTCAACATACTTTTCTAAATTGATTATGTCCCACCAAATCAGAGTCTCTTTAGTTGTTTCTTGTACTTACTATGTTTCTTTTCTTTTGTTTGGTTTTGATATTGTATAACAATTGTATTGGGTTTATTAGTGTTCCATTTGAGGAGGTTCGTGATGGGCCTGGCATTGTACCTCGTCATTGCATGGGGTGGTACCTCCTCCCATCCCTGCCCCTCTTAAGCAGCTTACAATGGCAGAAGTTTTGTATGAGTAAGGACCGATCCAGGTCCGAAACGCGTCAGGTGTGATCTGCTGTTGAGGATGTCGGTGTGCACAATAAAGCAAGTTTGATAAACTTTAACTACCGTGGTGGCTGCTGTCTACCGTGGTGGCTGCTGTTTGAGTCGGAGTGTGTGGAGTCTCTGCTTTTTATATTTTTCCTGTAGAAACAAACAAACCAGATGCGGGGAAGAAGGGCCTTCATTTTTAGATAAACTTTAAATTGTAATGTCTATGGGTGAACAGAAAATTGGATTTGTCTTACACAAGCTATTTGTAATATATTCAGGAGCTGTATGAACTATTTATAGCATGTATGTAAAAGGGAAAAGTCTGATTTGTATATACCAGACAAAAGGACAAAGAATGAATTTCTTAATCTGTTATGACTATAATTGAAAAGACAATCCATCCTACTGACTTTTCAGATTGATGCAAGACTTTATTAAAGCAGTGAAACGTGTTGAGAATTATACAGCTCACCCACTTGTAGCCATCACAGATTTGGATGCTGTTTATTATTTATCTGCACTGCTTGAACTTTCTTGCATATAAAATGTTTAACTCTGTTGGAATAATTATTTACAAGATGTGTTTGTGTGTTTCCTAGACTGCACAGTCAATGTTAGTGTTTATCTACCATTTTTAACAAATTTTATTGATTTTATCTATTTTAATATATGGTTTTAAAGTGTCCTGGTATAGAGCATGCACTGCTATCTCTCAGTGTAAACAATCATAATTATTTAAATTATTATCTATATTACACATACAGTACCTAGGTATTCTAAATATAATCAATTGATTTCATACCCTATGCTATGCTTTGTGAGCTACCATATTATCGCACCAAAATCACGATAGTGTGGCCTAGCCCTAAGACTGTAAATAATCTAAAGTAAAAATCCAAAATGATTCCTTGCCTAAAAACAAATTATGTCACCACCTTTAGCCATCACAGTAATATGTTCTATGACCATACCTCCAAATAAGAAGTAAGGTGTCTAAGGTGAGCAGCCACAAGAGTATCATTGGTCTTATTTTTGATAGAAATTGCAGTGTCGTTAACAGATCTCTGTAAACCCAGTTTTATATCACTCCTGTGATGTAGAAACCTTTTCTTAAAGGGACTGATGATCTTCCCTTATTAAGAGCAGGATTATCCATTAAGGCAACCTAGGCAGGTGCCTTGGGCCCAGTAAACATCAGGTGCCCCAGCTTCAGTACTAAAGCCATATAATAGAAGAACAAGGGACCCCAAATGTCAGTTCTGCCTGGTGCCCAATTTGATCTAAATCCAAGTTCCCTATATAGATCATGCCCATCACATGGGCATTTAAGTAAATAGATGCTAAAATTGTTGTTCCAATTAAAATATCCTGTGATATTAAATATTTTCCCTGTATATGGATGGCTAAATGAGGATCCCACTATCAACAAATTGCACGCTACAATAACAGCAAAAAAAGCATCTCTGTTTGTGTGAAAAGACAAAAGGAGATTTTTTATATTTACCGTAGATATGGGGTCTTCCTTAACCAGTTGTGTGCATATAAATACTTGCCTTTTTGATAAACACATATGTTTTAGTGCAAGCCCCTAATCTAGGATTACCTGATTACCTTGGATGACAGGCCAAAACGTATCCAAATGGTTTTTGATTGCTGTAGATTTAGACAAGTACCCCTTTTTTATTAGTAGTCATGCTGAATTTCCCCATTAAGTAACTTATGCATAGCCATCACATTTTTCATGTACCTTAACCATGGAATGGAGGCTCTGCTATACAACAATCACACTGTATGCTTTAACCATATGGAGCTGGAAATACAACTACCTACAATCCTTCTATTAGCTAGGTTCACAGAAACATATAGGCCTACTAGGAAGTCAATACAAAAATTTGGTTAACACATGTACTTTTCAATATTAATTGTTTTTTTAACACATTATTAAGTATCGAATTACTCTGTCCTAAATTATGTCTACAGTGATGAGAGGTAACAGTAATAGTACAGAGGAGTAGTTTAACTGCCTGTGTTTGTAATGACTCAATGTACAGTGCAGTCCAGGAGAAATGAATTTGTTTCCTATGAGTCATAGGTAGAGGTTCGGTCTCCAGGGCTGCACTGAACATTGTCATCACAGACACTGGCAGTTAAACTCACTTGAGGGAGATGTAATGCTGGTGCTGCTTGAGAGAATCTTTACTGTTCAGGTCTGTGCCCTTGTATAGGTTTTTATGCGCAGGTTATTGGAATCCTTTATTGTGAAGTGGAGCCATAAAGTACAATGAAGATTGGGGCTGTTTCCTGATTTAAAGCTGGACAGGACCTGATCTGCTTATATCTAGTGAAGACATGAAACAGCAGTGAGTGTCATAGAGAAAACAGCTGAGGACAGAACTGCCATCATAGAAAGCTGTAGTGAGTGACATTATACCCATCAGAGCAAACATATCTTGAGGTACAGGCTGCTGTGTAAAGTGATACTCTGCCATCCATAAGGTTGTTATTGTAACTGCTGTTACAGCCCCACCAAACCTCCTATTTACCTGTATCTGGGCCTTATTATTATAAAGGATAAAAGTGACTGTCTTGTCTTTTGACTGTATTACTGGAGCTTGTGGGTAATTGGTGAACCAGGTTACAAGAAATCACAGGAAAATGTTTTCTGAAGAACAGGCTTTACTGAAGTAATAACATAGAACTTCTAAACAGCAAGAGGCAAATAAACAAAATGGAGTCCAACAACTACAGCACTAAGCACAACAATGTAATCAACCACATAAAAACATGTGACTAGAGACTGGCTCAGTCTTAAAGTCACAGCGCTATATATTACATCCTCCATCTTTAATTAAGTTTACCCATCATGAGTCTATACTTAAATTTTTGTATCAAACAAATCTACTCATTATACTTAGTTCAGTATGTAATCATGTAACTTGACAGGTACTTTCACAGATCTCCCAAAGCGGGTACACTGTTGGACTTTTGTTTGGTGGGCTGCTTGCATCGACTCATCAACTGAATTGTCTTGAGGTACAGCCAATGCTGTGGAAGATACTCTGGGGATTATTTCAGAGGTACTGTTGATTTCCTCTGGTAGATTAACTTCATCTTCAACAGCGGGAACAGTTGTGTCATATCTCAAATGACGTCTATTTCTGGGGAAGTTTACTCCTTTAGCAGTGACTACTGAATATGACCGTGGTTCAGCAGTAGGTCTTGAAATAACAGCAGGCTGCCATCCTTGGGAGGTTTGCATTCTCACTCTGTCTCCCTGATGAAAGATAGGCAAGTCTTTAGCACCACGATTGTAGTACTTTCTTTGAGATTTCTGCAGTTTCAACAATTGTTTGTGAGCATTCACATAAATTTTAGGTTGAAGAACCCTAGTTGTTTCAGGCAAAGTACTTCTCAACACTCTGCCCATCAGCAGTTGAGCTGGTGCAATGTGAGTGCCAGAGATGGGTGTATTCCTAAGATGCAAAAGGGCCAAATGTGGATCAACACCAGTGCTATGGGACTTCTTGAAGAGAAGTTTCACAGTTTGAATCATCCTCTCCGCTTGACCATTAGATTGTGGATATCCAGGACTAGAATGAACCAGTCTAATGCCCCATTGGGATGCAAATGTACATATACATATATAACCATCTCACGAGGAATGCCATGTCTCGCAAACACTGCTTTAAGTTTGGCAATGACAGTTTGTGATGTTTTATCTGTAAGTCTCAGGATTTCTAGATATTTCGAAAAATAGTCCACAATCAGCAAAAATGCATGGCCTTTAAAATCAAAAATATCTACAGCAAGTTTAAGCCAAGGAAGTTCTGGTATCTCATGTGACAATAATGTCTCTTTTTGGGTGGCTGGTAGATTCTCTTGGCAAACTGGACAATGTTCTACCATTTGCTCAATGTCTTTGGACATGCCAGGCCAGCACATAATCATTCTAGCTCTTGCTTTTGAGCGTTGTATTCCTTGGTGAGCAGCATGAAGTCTTTTTAGCATTTCAGACCTCAAACCTGTGGGGATAACAATTCTATCTCCACACATAAGGAGTTCATCAGCTATGGAAAGGGAATGTTGCATTGACCAAAATGGATACAATGTAGATGGTATTTGTTTCCTATGCTTTGTCCAACCATTCACATGCATATCCTGAACAGCTTTAAGAGTATCATCTTTCTGAGTTTCATTCTTTAAAGCTTGTAGCAGGTCTTGACTTGATACTGCGCACTGCATTGCATAAACCACTTTCTCCTCAAATATATCTTCAACAATATTAGTACTGGTGGCATCAACTGCTCTGGAAAGTGCATCAGCAATTACAACCAATTTTCCTGGAGTATATGAAACAGACAAGTCATATGTTTGCAGCTGTAATAGCATTCTCTGTAATCTAGCTGGGGCTTGACCAATGGGTCTTGATAGAATAGCTTGCAGAGGTTTATGATCTGACTGTACTTTTACATGAGCTCCATAGATGTACTGATGGAATTTCTTAGTGGCAAATACGATTGCCAGCAGTTCCTTTTCGATTTGTGCATAGTTTTGTTCAGCACATGATAGTGCTCTTGAAGCATATACTATTGGTTTCCTTTCTTGCAGAAGACATGCTCCTAGCCCGTCTTTTGAGGCATCAGCTTGTATTTCAAGTTGTTTGGATGGATTAAAGAAAGTGAGAGCTGGAGCTTTTGTCAGACAGAGTTTTAATGAATTTAGGGCTGTATCTTGTTCTGGCCCCCACTGCCACACAGTATCTTTCTTTAATAGCAGTCTCAGAGGTGCAGTTAAGGTTGCCTCATTGGGAATATATTGAGCTAAGTACCTTATTATTCCGAGAAAACGCATCGGGCCTTTCTTATCCTGAGGTGTAGGCATGCTTAGGACTGCTGAGACTTTAGCATCATCTGGCTTGACACCCTCTGGGGTTATAATGTGGCCCATGTACTTAACTTGTTTTACCAAGTATTGAATTTTTTCTTTGTTGAACTTAATGTTAAGGTTTTTGGCTCGCTCCATCACTTGTCTCAGAGTGTTATCATGTTCCTCTTTAGTAGAAGCAGCTATGATCATGTCATCAGCTATAATGTGGATGCCTTCAATGTTTCCAAAAGCCTCTGCATTTTTTTGTTGAAACACTTCACTAGCAGACTTAATTCCAAATGGTAGCCGATTGAATTTGTAGCGGCCCTATGGTGTGTTAAAAGTGCACAGTCGTGAAGATTGCTCATCCAGAACTACCTGCCAGTAGCCATCCTTTTCATCTAAAATGGTAAAGAATTGCTTTCCATTCAGTTTAGCTAGGACATCCTCAGGTGTAGGAATGGAATAATGTTGCCGCTTTATAGCTTTATTAAGATCTCTGGGATCCAGGCAGACTCTGAGGTTTCCATTCTTCTTTTTCAGTTCAAGACTGTTTACCCAAGCTGTTGGTACAGTCACTGGACACACAACTCCTGTCAGTTGCAGTTCAGAAAGGGTTTGTTTAAATTTGTCTAAAATGGTGTAGGGAATTTTCCTGCCCATGTATGATTGGTGGGACAGTGGAATCAATGTGAATGTGATGTGTCCCAGGAAAATTACCAAGTCCTTCAAATACTTCAGGGTATTGTGATATCAGGTCTTGTTTGGTTGCAAGTGGTTTGGTATCCAGCATATCTATTCTCTTTATGAGCTGTAGATCTGCACACGCTTTCCTTCCTAGGATAGGGGCAGTAGTTTCATTGGTAATGAAAAACTGTAGGTTAAATGTCTGACCTTTTGCTATAACTTATAAAATTATAAAGTTGTACATCCTTTTGGAATCAGTTTCAAGCCGCCATATGAGACTAAGACAGTGGTGGTGGGTTTTATTAGCACAGGAGTAGACAGTGTTTTAACCGTTGCAATTGGTATTACATTAGCTTCTGCTCCAGTATCTAGCTTGAATTTGACAATTGTTTCTCCAATGGTGATATCTGCATACCAGGCATCATCCTGCATCTGTGAACAGGTTTGTTTTCTGTAAAACACCTATAAACAGAGAGTCTATTTCTTTTGACTTCTCATTTGCTTTTAACAGATTTTTTGTTCTGCAGCATTTGGCAAATGATTTTTCCCTCCACATTTATGACATGTTGCTCCATAAGCTGAACACTGTTTTGGTTTGTGCTGCTGTCCACATTGCTTGCACTTGTAAGTTTGTGGATCAGGTGCCTTGAATTTGCTTTGCTTTATGTTTCCTGTCGTTTTATTTTTTGGAAATTCTTTATTTGGCTTCCATTTAGCAAGGACTTGCATGTGCCTCTCAGTGGTGTTTACACCCATGGCTTCAATTTGTGCTTTTGTTGTTTCTTTAATTCTACAGATTGACACTGCTTTTTCTAGGGTTAGATCTGGGTCAGCTAACAGTCTTTCTTTTAAAGTAGAGTTGCTGATGCTGAATACAATTTTGTCTCTGAGCATAAGATCTTCTGTGTCTTTAAACTCACAATCTTTTGTCTTTAGCTTCAGCTCTGTGACAAATCTGTCTATCCCTCCACTGTCTGGCATGGGGTGAGTCCAGAACTGATATCTCTCAAACACACTGTTTTTTCTGGGGTTGCAATGATTTCTTAAGCTTTCCAATAGCTCATTCATTGTAGGGGCATCAGGATCCTCATACCTAATGTTCATAGTATTATACAGCTCTAAACCTTCTTCCCCTATAGTGTGCAGCAAGATGGCTATTTTCTGTTCCTCTGGGAACTTGCTAGCACCAGTTGCTGTCAGGTATAACTGTAATTTTTGCTCCCATCTCCTCCAGTTTTCACTGAGATTTCCAGAGAATAGTAAAGCATTAGGAGGTTTAAACTGCTCCATGTTATTATTAAGCACACACACCAATCTGTGTTCCAGTCCCTTCTGATAAACAGCACAGTTTGCTTCAGTTACTCACAGTTCTGTGGTCTGATTTTAGCAGTGATCTGGTTGCACTCCAACTTCTGACACCATGTCTTGTCTTTTGACTATTACTGGAGCTTGTGGGTAATTGGTGAACCAGGTTACAAGAAATCACAGGAACTGTTTTCTGAAGAACAGGCTTTACTGAAGTAATAACATAGAACTTCTAAACAGCAAGAGAGCACAATAAACAAAATGGAGTCCAACACTTACAGCACTAAGCACAACAATGTATCAACACATAACATGTGACTAGAGACTGGCTCAGTCTTAAAGTCACAGCACTATAAATTACAGTGACTTTGTTCTGCCTAATATAGTACAGAGGTTTGCGGGAGGAGCCGCTGCAGCCAGAGTGACTTGTTAACCCTTTACAGGACCAACTTATCACTGCGCTGTTCACCTTCTATACAGTATTTGTTACATTATAACTGTCCACCTTAGGGGGCCCTCAAAAGAGAACAATTGTATCCAGTTGGCAACGGTTCTTAGTAGTGAGCTCACTTATAGGCAAAGACTATATGGAATGAAATATATACATATGTTAATATTGCATTATACTGACTTATAATATACATAATGTCATATATGTTAATGCTACAGATGCTGCTGTATAATGTCAGTTTATTAGCTCACATTAGTCCTTTTTTCTATTTAATATTTAAATATATTTAGTTGATATACTTACATGCAGTAAATTGGTTAGAACAAAAGTGTGCTATTAATAAACACAAAGTTAGGAATGTCATAGCTTGGAAATGTTCATTTGTGGATTTTGGGTGTCACCAGCAGAGACAAAAGTTATCCCAGGTAACAAGCCAACTCCTATGGGTGTGATATATAAATATTTATATTTACATTTTGACATAAACCAGTAAAAAGGTATTGCGCAGTATATATATATATCTATACATATATGTATTCCGTGGGTCTCACGCTCTCACTTGTGCTTCCAGTGCCCCGGTGCCTCCAGAATATAAATACCAAAGTTAACAAACAGTTTAGCACTCGTGGAACTTTTTAGCAGGCAAAAACTTTTATTTCACAATCTACGCGTACATCGTGAAATAAAAGTTTTTGCCTGCTAAAAAGTTCCACGAGTGCTCCACCGTTTGTTAACTTTGATATCTATTTTCTGGATTATTATAGTATAAATGTCTTTGTCTATGTAGTCTTAAAACAGCCTTGTGAGCATGTGCACTTATTGGCTATACACCCTGACCTTAGTATTAACAGATATACAGATATCTCCAGATATTTCCACACCAATTTTGAAGCCCGTGCAGTCTATTTTTTGGCCCCCATGACTGGCACATAGGACAGCCTAGAACAATATAATGAACAATAAATAGTCATCTGATTTTGTTGCATTTATTTTTTCGCTTCAGTTATGGGCTGTGTTTATAAATGTGCAGTATTGCTTTTTAGCAATCAGTAAAACTATTGTTAAACCGATCACAAATTTACGCAAATTACTGATACGGCTCGTAAATCTACGATAACGAAATTGTTGATTTACGTTCTCTAGAATACCATTGTGGTAGTTTACTGCATTATGATTACATAGAATTTATGTAAGGCTGACAGTCTCTAGAGTAATTAAGTACCCCCATTTTACTATCGGCTATTTGGCGCTCAACGTGGGTCTTGAAAAAGGTTAAGAAGTCGTTGGTGGGAATATTCTGTGGTTCTTTGTTCCCGTACCACGTCTCTTTCAATAGTGACTATATAATTGAGTTGCCTTTGGCACTACATATGTATCTAATTGATCAAACATTATAAGTATAATCATGCCTCTGATACCTCCAGTTGATGTATGTATATGCATGGGCTGTAGAAGAGTTTATTAACCCACAACATGCCTTTGCCATTGATCGTGTACATGGGGATCGTTCTACAAAATTAATAATGAAATACTGGCCTACCACCTGAATTTGGTGGGCTTCCATTTGCTAGCTAAAATAGATTCAGCCGTAACTGAATATTTTACCTTACTGTATAGCAATCCAGAGAAGCTGTATGATGATACAGGGCCATATACCATTTTTCCTGTGGCCGCTCTCCCAGTAAGCTGCCCCATTATCTGTCCCTGACCACCTATACCTCTATGAAGGGGGACTGGCATTAAGATTGAAATTCAAACATTAACCCAGAAGACAGATGATGTGCAGCCTCTAGGATCACCTGCTAGTTTGACTTCCCAGGTGGTTTATCCTCTCCAGACACTAATAGTAAGGAAAACTAAATACCCAAAGTTAAAAGCATTCTCAGGAGTTGCCCCTACACCCATAGGAGAACAAGAATTTGAGGAGTGGCAGGAGGCTGCTATGCTAAAGGATTGTCAATGCTCTGAGCTGGAGAAAAGGATTTGCTTAGCTGAAAACCTGCTTCCTCCTGCTAGCCGAGTGGTAAAAATGTTTAGCAAGGGCCATCCTGATGCCTCTGCTTAAGACTGTTTAAAGGCATTAGAAGATGTGTATGGTACCTGTGACAATACTCATACTTGGCTCCACATGTTTCAAAGCTTAAAACAAACTAAAAACCTTTATCTAACTGTTGGAAGATGTTCTGTAGAAGCTGGTGTCTAAAAATATTTTATCTATTCGAGAAGTTAATGAAAAATGGCAAAACCAGCTCATGTATGGGATGTTGGGGGGCCATCCCATAGCCATTAAACTTCACATTATGTATCGTCATGGGCCTCCACCAACACTTGGTCAGCTCGTGAACAAGGTGAAGGAGCAAGAAGCAGAGCTCCAATATGTTGCATTCCCTAATTAAACAGAACTGCTCTTGTCAAAACTCTGCAAAATTATAGCAAAAGGAGGTCAGGGGTCCTTCCATGAAATATTCAAAGTATTAGCCCCCTGATTATACCTGCTCCACTGCCCATCTGGAGTGCTTCTGTTGTGGGCAGACTGGGCATCAAGTCCATCAGTGTAAAGTACTTGCAGACCAGCTATACATTGAAAGCAAGATGGGATAACTATCAAGAAAAGGTGAGGGTACTCAAAGCCTGTAGTTCTCCCCAGTGTGGGGCGTAAATGCACATTTAACTTGCTTGTAAACGGCATACCCGCCACTGCACTGCTCGACACAGGCTCTCAATTGACTATTATTCGCAGGCCTTTCTACCAGCAATTTCTCAGTCATTTTCCACTGAAGCCTGTGGGTCCTGTGCCAGTTTTTGATGTGGGGAAAGGTCCTGTTTACATGGATGGTTGCCTGGAATACAACTACACATCCCTGTATTAGTTGGAGACAATGATCCCCCACTTAAAGTCATTGCTTATGTGAGCTCCCTTCCAGGTGGAAAAAAGTCTACACCTATGATTGTTGGCTCTGATGTGAAAGCTGTGGAGGAAGCCTTCATTAAGTTTTTACAGCAGAAGGTACCCCCTGACCATATTGCCAGTAGGTCCAGCGTTGCAGAAGATTTGTCAGACATTTGCTCCTTAATCTCCTGGGGGTTGTGATGGAAACCCTTGGCATCCAGTAGAGCTTCCACCAGAGGAAGTGAAAAGCCTCCGGGTCTATCTGGAGATTGTACCTGTTTCAAGTGAAAGTTTATTTCTGTTAGAAAATGGCCCTGAAGAGGCTTCAAAGAATGTCTGGGAGATAGTTCTGGAGAGGAAGGACTACCGTTACAAATGCCCTAGAACTGATGTGGTCACTGCAAAAAAAAACATCACCTCTCATTCAATAGTAATTCCAGCCTGGCAGACAGTAGCCCACTGCTACCCTGTGGAATGTTTAAACTCTTTACCTGTCAAATTACGAGTGTCAGAGACGCAGCTAAATTTTAATCTTGATGCTTCTGATGACTCTTCACATTACTAGCGCAGTTCAGTGATGTGTTTTCCATTGATGATATGGACGTGGGGTGTGCTAAAAATGGTAAACACACCATAAAATTTAAGAGTCTCAGTGAATACAACCAAAAGTTCTTGATGATGTCAGAGACTATTTTAAAAAAAATTAAAGACCAACAGATTATTGTGGAATCACAAAGTCCTTATACTTCACATATAGTTATTGTCTGAAAGAAAAATGGAAGGGTTTGCTAGTGTGTGGATTATAGAACACTAAACAAGCGCACCATTCCTGATCAGTACACACGTATTGATGAGGCACTTGATGCTTTGCATGGCACTGCTTGGTTCTCAGTGATGGACTTAACCATCGTTATTTTGCTGGGGCCCCAGTGATTTCTAGTTCAACACTGTCCACTTCTATAATTGTTTTTATGCTTTAATGGATACTGCTATCGGAATTTTATTATTAATATGACTCACTTACCGGAAGGCATAAATCTTGGTCTTATACACAGTTCCCTAGTTATCAATAAATGATAGCAATGAGTACAGCAGTGGAATAACTAATTCAAAGTAAAACCTGTCCCTGCAAGCTCACTAATGCTCTTAGTCAGTAATATTCAGTTTTAATTGGCTTCTAAGAATGATTGCTGGCATTATTTTTTTATCTGTTCTCCTTCTCCAACTCCCATATGAAATTAAAGTGTTCCTTGCCTTATGGAGAAATATTGCTTAACCATGCAATTTGCACTTTGTCTTTCAGTGTGGGTTTTTTAGTCTTTAAGAATACTGTAAAAAGCTAAGGATGATTGCAATAATACATAGTATATGTACTGTAGTGTAAGTGCAAGTCAGTGGGAAATGTTCCTGCCCTATCATTTTTGTTAATCCTCCATTTCAATCTCTTTTGAATGTGGGATTGTACATTGGCTCCTACACAAGGTGATTAATTTTCATATGCAATGAGAGGTTTCATTCTTTCTATCCACGGGGCCACCTCTGTTCCCAAGGCCTGACAGCAGTTAATAATTCATCACTCACATAAAATATGCTGCTGGGTATGTACAGTCAGATGAAATGTTCAGAATAGACAAAAGTGAGTTAGTTGGTTGTTTTGCTTTTTTTTTCTATTTTCCTTTGCCAGCTTTAGCCCAGTACAAATAGATCCTTCCTACAGGCCAGGCCCTGCCTAAAAAAACAGATTAAGCCAGAAGTGTGGATTAAAAGACATCTTAACTGAAAGGATTATCTGCCGTATCAGATACAGTACATTGTATCTTAATAATTTACGATACTTAAGGCTGAGACCATGCTAGCACACCGGAAACGTGTGAACGATTTCCAATGCGCGTTGTCATGCTTTGTGGTTCTGCAATTTTTGCACAATCGGAGAGCGTGTAGGTTGTGCAAATAAATGCTGTTCGCATGCGCTCTGAAAAGCAGATCACAGCACAATGGGCAGCAGCGCACGTAGTGTGGCCAGACCTATTGGTCCAGGCAACATTGTTTCACTAGACAGAGCACATTCACAAACATACAACAAGCCGTCTCTCACCTCTCCTTTTGCTGTGGCTGCTGGGTGATTTATGAAATTATCCTGTGGGTACTAGGGGTCAGCTCCCATAATTCAACTCAGCTGGGTGACAAAAGTGTTTACGTTAATGGAAATTGTATGCATTACTAGAGAGGTAATGAATTATAATCTGTAGCACTGTGCACTTGAACACACTTACCTGAGATAGCGTTCCATGAGTTGAATTTACTATTGATTGCGATAAATGCACTGGATGTTCAATTATTGTAAATGTGGGATTTTTTAAGGATGTTTTTATTATTTTATTCCTCCATCTGACAGCCAAAGGGACAGTAAGAAATGCATTTTAATAAACAATAGGAGATGGCCGAACTCACTGAAATTTCCTTCTGCATGCAGATTCATGGATTTTTTGGGGATGGGGTCCGCAAGCAGACCCATTAAGGTCAACGGAGGTTATAAAATCCAAAAGTTTCAGCTAAAATGAAGGTATAAATAACAAAAGTATGTTAGTAGAAATGGCTCAGGAACCTAGGAAATGGTCTGGGGACTCGTATTAAATGCCCAAAATATTTTTAAAAAACACTGTTCTGTACCTGAAACGTCATGCATTTCCTGTTTTGGCATTCCCCTCAGTATTTTCAGATTTCTCTAAATTTCTAAAATTATTGATTTTTAAATTAAAAATTTCTAGAAATGTCGAAAATTTTGGATCTGAAAAAGTCAGAAATCTGTAAAAATCTGAGTTCTCATGAATCTGTGAAATTCACTTTGGAACTGGGTTCAGGTCCATCTCTAGTAATTATACAGGGTTCATTCTGGTGTTTTAATCAGGCTATAGGTATCCCTTACCTCCGGGTCTTCCACCTCACTGTAATCACTCCTGCTTCAGTGGGTGTTCACCCAGTATGGGGAGCCTCTGTCAGTAGATCTCTTTAATGTTCCAATATTTATATATGTGTGCGCTGTATCCACTTTCCAGCGGGGAGGGGAGAAACATTGGCCAATGTTGTCAGCACATATGTACAAGCTCTGTGGTTTTGGCTACAAACCAAGCAAAATGCTGATGCACGTCTATATGGAAAAAGTATATCACCAATATGTAGATTAGGTTCAGCCTTTTCCAATAGATATATCAAATAAAATAGAGAGAAGAAGAAAAAAATTAGGCTATAACATGATTCTTACTTTATTAAATTCATTTAATATATCAATATTAATTCATTAATCAATATTAATTCAAGATCATTAAGATGCTTAAAAAAGTTAATAACTGCTACAAGGGTCCCCCACTCCAAACTGTCTTGAATTTTCTAACCACTTATCACCTGACAGGCACATGTCTGAAAGCAAAAGTCCACCAGGTGACCTCTTAGTCCCACTTACTGGCTCACTATAGTGGCAGAGGGGGTATAACTTGTGAGAAGGCAATAAGTATGTGTTATTGTGGAAGTAGATTGATTCTTAGTGTGTGTGTGTGCGTGGGAGGGGGGGTGAGGGTGAAAGAAGGGGAAGTTTCAGTGTGACTTGGTAAGAGGAGCAATTTTATCAGATTCTTATGGCCTCATAAACTACTTTTGTCATAATCATGCCAAGAGGGAGTTTATTTGTGCTAGGAGGTGCTCATACCATGTTGTCTAAATAGCATTAAATTTATCTAGACAACCATGACCAACAAATGCTAATCTGATCAATGGGAGCATATTGGTAACAAGTGTTTTCCGTGTGCAAAGTTCAGGGGTAGTGGGGGCCATCCATAGGAGGATTTATTGCTTTATTACCTTGCTTTATGCTATGGCATAAAGCAAGGTTTCTCTAAGTAGAATTTATTGGTTACTATTCATTCCATGATTTGACCTATATTGAGAGATTTTGAATTGTTGCTTGTAATTCAGTACCTCCTGCTGGGAGGGTGTAAGTTGGATTATTTAAAAAGACTAGGGGAGTGTTGGAAGATATGCTTGTAGCATACCCTCCATATCATATAATTGTGGGACAGGGTTGTCTTCTATTTCTTCAGGGTCAGGGTTTATCCAGGATCTAAAGTATTTTAGCTGGCCAGCCAGATAGTATAATTAGAGATTCAGGAGAGCCAATCCTGCATGCACTTTTGGCCTCTGGAGCATTTTAAATTTGACTCTAGCTCTCCCTCCACCCCATATGAAAGGAAGTAGTAAAGACATTTTTTGAATATAATCTGGAATATAGGTCATGCTATAATAATCTGGAATATAGGTCATGCTATGTTGAAAAATGTATAATAGCTTAGACAATAGAACCATTTTTGATTCGGTTAATTCTGCCAAGCAGGTTCAGTGTAAGGTTCTGATAGGCTTTGATTTTGTTGGCTATTAGGCTTAGGAGGGGGGTTATATTTAGTTCATAAAACAATGTAGGTGATTGGGTAATATGGATATGGAAGTACTTGAAATTAAAAACTTTAGGGACTAGGTTGCATGCAAATAAGAGGTATGTTAGTGGCTTTATCGGTTGGGAAGGGTGCCGATATAATACAGCTAATATAAAGGCCCGAGATTGGGTAATGAGATCAAATGCTGTTCAGACAGATTTGTCTGGGTCTCCTAGAGAAAGAATTAAGTCATCGGCATGTAAGCTGATTAGGGCAGTGTGTTGTCTCAGTGACAAGCCCTTAATGTCTGGGTTGGTTCTTCGCTAAATCGCTAGGGGTTCATTTGCCAAGGCTAAGAAGTAAGGGGATAAGGGGCAGCCCTGTCTGGTGCCTCTGGCCGAGGGGAAAGGGTTGCTCCATTTACTTTGATAGTAGCAGTAGGGCATGCATACAGGATTCATGCCCATTTCCAAAAGATCGGGCAGATCCCAAATCGGCACATATATTCCCAAAGAAAGGCCACTCTACAGAATTGAAGGCCTTTTCAATATCAAGGGATAACCTAATACTGGAGCTAGAGTTATCATGGTCAGGGGCGTACCTGAAGGGCCCCGGGCCCCCCGTGAGTTTGGGGGCCGGGCCCCTGACTCCCTCTTTCCTTTCACGCAGGTGTCCACAGACTTCCAAGATCTGTGCAGCATCCAGCCTTTTTAAAGAGCTGATCGCGCATATGAAGAAAACACATGTGCGATCAGCTGTTTAATACCGGACCCAAACTTCCAGTTCAGTTCCAGAAGTTCAGGTCCGGTTTTAAACAGCTGATCCCGCATGTTTTCTTCACACGTGCGATCAGCTCTTTAAAAAGGCTGGATGCTGCACGGATTAGGGGCTTGTGGCGGGTCCTACTGCCATCCGGGCCCCCCCACGGTCGCAGGGGTGGCGGGGGCGGCAGTTACGCCACTGATCATGGTCTACTTAGGTATTGATTAGGGTTTTCCTGATATTTATAGAAGTGGATTTTCCAGTAATGAATCCAGTTTGTTCCAGATGTATAAGGAAGGTTATTTCTTCTTGTAGGCGGTTGACCACAACCTTTTACTAGAAGTTTATAGTCTGTATTCAAAAGTGAGATTGGACGGTATGAGGAGCAGTCAAGTGGATTTTTGTCGGGTTTAGGGATGAGTGTTATACATGCATCTACATAGACATCTAATAGGGGCAGCAGGTTATGTTCATCATATCTTTTGTATATATCAATTGGGATCCCATCTGACCCAGGGGACTTACCATTGACCATATTTCAAAGGGCCTCCCGGAGCTCAGAAAGGGAAATTTATGAGTCTTGATGGCTCTCTTGGTATGGTGTTATTTGGGAAAGGGGATTCTACGGAGGGGATGGTAGGTGTCAAGGAGTTAAGCTGAGACTTATAGGTTGGAGTAGTATCTTGTAAAGCAATTTAGGATATCTGGGGTAGCAAAGCACTAGTTGGACCTAGCCCAAAAAGTTTGAGTCTTAAAGGGAAAGATGGCGATCCCAGTATAATTGTACTGATAACTTTACAAGGGCACTTGCTGAGGCCACACTAGAGCGTATCCAAATGCTCCAGAATCTAATGCTCATGCTCAAAAGTGCATTAGTGTAGCCTAGCCCTCATAAAAACAAAACAGGGCTGAGCTGCAGGTGCAGCATAGTGAACCTGATCTTGGCACAGCTCTGTGCAATGCATTTTAAAGAGGAATGTTAATTCAGATGCCAAAGCAATATTTCATAAGCCACGTCCTTTGCCTTATGCTCTGAGGGAAGCTGTAGAAGAAGAACTTTGTCCCCAAATGGGACAAAACAATTAGAAATTGTGGAGACTACAAAGTCACAGTTAACCGCTGTGTGGAACCAGAACCCTACCCATTACCAAATTCAGAAGATTTATTTGCTACCTTGGCTGGAGGCAAGTATTTCAGTAAATTCGATTTGTCAAATGCTTATCAACAGCTTGAACTAGGCTCTGATTCAAAGCTGTATCTCACCATAAACACACACAAAGGCTTGTTCCAGTACCAGTGCCTACTATTTGGAGTTTCAACAGCTCCAGACATTTTTCAGCATGCTATGTATCAGATACTTGAAGGGATGGATCATGTTGTATGCTTTCTTGATGATATCCTTATTACAGGTTCTACTGTTGACAAACACTTAGCTCTGTTAGACCTGGTTCTACATAAATTAAAATCCTTAGGGGTGCGTGTAAAACTGTCCAAGTGCCACTTCCTCCAAGAATCTGTATCGTATAGACACACAAGGTCTTCATCCAACAGAAAGCAAAGCAAAAACCATTGTAAATGCACGCTCACCTACAAATGTTTCTGAATTGCATTCTTTTTTAGGCCTGCTAAATTACTGTGGATGGCTTCAGCCAAACCTTTCTACATTGCTGCAACCCTTACATGAGCTTTTACAGAAAAATGCCATATGGAAAAGGACCACAGAGTGTGAGAAAGCAATTCTGAAAAGTAAGTGGTTAGCATATTATGATCCCAATAAGCCACTAAGATTAGCATGCGATGCATCACCTTATGGAGTTTGAGCATTCATCTCATATATACACGGGATGGAGAAGAACATCTAATTGCATTTGCTTCTAGAACCCTAACGCAAACAGAGCGTTACTATGCTGAAATTGAGAGAGAGGCACTAAGCATTTATGGAGTAAAAAAAATCATAAATATCTATATGCAAGGAAGTTTACCTTTGTCACTGATCACAAGACACTCCTGGCAGCACTTAGGATACAACGTTGGGCTTATATTAGCTTATGACTATGATATTGTGCATCGGCATGCTCAGGACCATGGAAATGCAGATGCTTTATCTCTGCTACCATTCCAAATTACAAAAGATGTGCATGATGAAGGTACCATATTTCAAGTTTCCCTTCTTGAGGAACTGCCTGTTTCCTGCAAGGACATAGCTGCTGCAAATAATCACAATCCTCTTTTGGCTAGAGTTTATGACTATACTGCCAAAATGTTGGTCCATCTACATTTCTGACAATCTGCTCACCCCCTATTTTCAAAAGAGAGATGATCTTTCCACTGAACAAGGATGTTTACTGTGGGGGGTGAGAGTGATCATACCCCCAAAATACCAGTAGTCTATTGCATGAACTTCATGAGGGCCATCCAGGGGTAAACAGGATGTAAGGCACAAGCTTGTGGATGTGGTGGCCAGGCCTTGATCAGAATATTGAGGTCTTTGTAAGTCAGTGTGCTGCTTGTGCATGTGTACAGAATCAGCCCACTACAGCACCTCTTCACCCTTGGGCTTGGTCCACATCACTATGGGAGATAATTCATGTGAATTATGCAAAGATAAACAAGCAGGCATTTTTGGTGGTAATAGACCACTATTCCAAATGGTTAGAAGTGCTATCCACGCAAATAAGCACCAGTGAGAAACTATTATTCTGTTGCGTAGATTGTTTTCATCCTATGGACTTCCCAAGGAACTTGTTTCTGACAATGGACCTCCGTTCACATTTCAGGAATGCTTCAAATGGTGCTGCAGAACGAGCTGTGCAGACAATTAAGAAAGCTTGGAAAGCAATAGGTTTCCCTTGAGTCAGCTGGGTCTACAGCTGACAGAGTAAAAACTGCAGATTTTTATTTCATTACAAGAATACTCCACATTCTATCACTGAAAGTTCCCCATCAGAGCTGTTTCTAAAAAGGCAACTCTGCAGCTGATTGGATTTACTTAGACCCTCTTTGGCAGATACAGTGATAAAACATCAGAACCAACAAGTAAGAGCCCATGCTCATTACCGGCACTGAACCAGGGAATTTGAAAGAGGAGATAAAAGGTTGATCTGAGAGTTTCGCCATTCGGGGTGCCTATGGCATCCAGGGTCAATTTGCCATAAAAAAAAGGACCATTGACTTATGATGTACAAATTTGTAAATGTCACAAGCAGGTGCACAAGATCATCTTGTGCCAGATAGGAGTTTAACACCTTTACCTCCTTTCTATTCTACTGTTGACATCCATGTACCCACAGACCCCCCCATAGGACTTACCAACTTCAACCACTTCATCCAATCCAAACAATCTGTCTGTTCCTATAACTGAACAGAGGTCCCCAATGCACATACACAAGCCTCCTGAGAGACTAGATTTATAATATTCTGAGATTGCTTTCATGATGAACCTGTTTGCAAGTTTTCTGAAATGTACAATATTTGTTTCTTGTTATTGTCATACAGTATGTTACCTTGGGGATTCAAATCTAAAATGGGAGGAAATGTAGTAACTATTGCTATATATAGACATTTTGTTTAAGGGCATTCTCCTCTTTTGCCATTATCTAAATACATACTTATTTCCTGTCCCACTCTGTCTTCCCTGTTACAGTTTAAGGGCTATTAAGATGCAGGTAGTGGGCCTGCAAGGTGAATGAACTGTTAAGTTACAGCCCTTACCTTATTTTGGTTTCCAGGAGATTATTGAACCTAAGAAGTTATTACAAGTTTCTTGCAGACAAATTATATCCGCTTGGTATGATTGTATTTGCGTAAACACTGATAAGTGTTTTTTGGGACTCTTTAAGCCCCTGATGTTCTTTGACAATAGCCTAAGTGCCGAACTCATCATTCAAAAACATATTTTTATGTCACACTGGGTGGGGAAGAGGAAGAGGGGGAGAGGGGGGGAGTTGTGTGAGTAAAAACTTCCATATTGTCATAGCAGAAAGAATTTTAAGGTGACCAATACAACTTGTATATTGTCAATTTCAGTAAAACATAGCAGAATAATATTTGTATATTTTCCATATCAGGGGTATACTAAACAAAATAATTAAACAAAGCCCAAGACTAACTAGTACTACAATGGGGGATGCACTAAAGTGCAGGTATTGCGGAGGGGAAGTAACTTTTCAGTGCAATCCCGAGTCATCTCATAAACTAACAATTAGAGGTTAGCATTCTCACTTAGTTATTTAGAAAATGTACAGTTGGGGTATATCTAGTGAAGGAGGGCGAAGGATCGGCAGGGAGCATCTCACCCCACAAGACCAATCCATTCATTTGGGGGGAATAGATAGAATTGCATACATCAATGGTGGGGAGGGGCCCTCACAGAACATCAAGATAGCTTCCATTGTGTTACAAGGGAGGGGGGACACACCAATGGGAAGCAGATACATTGTTTAAAAGATAACTATACTCTAAAAGTTAACTTTTTAAAAATAGAAAGTACCTGGGGCAGGGATGTAGGATTTATTATTTCTACCTCACAATATTGTTTCATTGAGGAGTTACAGCACTGCACTGAAAAGATTTCGGGATTAAGAGGCAGGCATCATCAGCTACGGTACCTGGTACCGGCGATATCGACTGAGTTTGTGACACCAGCAATATCGGCAGAGAAGAAAGAAGATACCAGAGACCTGAAAAGGTCCTTTTTAGGACCAGGGGTTGTCCCGGTCTGGAGCTGCAGGACCCCCTTATCAGAAAGGCTTCTTCTAAGAGCCAATGGGGGTGCTCGTTTCGAGCTGCAGGTCCCTGCAGGTCAGTACCACAAGGGCACTTCTAAGTGCTGGGATTGGGGTCCCAGTATGAGCTGCGGGCCCCCTTAAGCCCCAAAAGGCCCTTGTCAGGGCCACAAGGGCACTTTTATGTGCCGGGGATGGGGGTCCCAGTTCGAGCTTCGGGACCCCTTAAGCCCCAAAAGGCCCTTCCCAGGGCCACAGTGGTCCTTTCAAGTAACGAGGGAGGGGGTCCAAGGTTGAGCTGCGGGAACCCCGAACATCCAGACACAGAATTACCTAACTTTCAAGGATTCCCGAAATCGAACGTTAGGAAACATGCAAATATATCGAAGTAGAAACAAGAAATGCTGTAGCCCATTGGCAAGAATTTTTGGAAGTAAAACTGATCCCCAAAATGAAAACACAGAAGATGCCAACATTCGGGGGGTGTATACGAAGGAGGACTTCAGCCAACGGATCAGCAATTCTACTAGCCAGCACTTCCAATCACAATTTTTTAAAACAAAGAATCTAAACTATAAGCAAAATTCATATGGGATCCAAAAAAACCCTACATCTCCAGTATTCGGGCATTGCGTTGATCAGGGCAAAACTTTAGAAAAGCTAGCATTTCTGCCAGTTTTATTAGGGTGCTCAGCAGACTGACCGGCAGCTTTAAACTCATGTCTCCCTTCAACCCTACACAAGGGGCACTTATTCTGCAATTTACAAGTCCCCTTATTAAATGCCCAGCATGGGTTATAATTGTCTGCCTGGGGAAATGTAGGAGGTTGCTCCTGAAGTCTAACCCAGAAACCGTGTAGGGCCTGATGAGCATTGAATGACATAATCAACATCCATAAATCTTCATCCTTAACCCCCCCTCCCCCCCATTGTAGTTGGACATGGGCAAACTTTTCCACCTTTTATTGAATCATCTCCCCAGTGCATTAACATTTGTTAAAATGGCATCTTAATGCTGATACTGTTGCAGTGATTAGATTTCATTAAAACAGCTTGATTTTAGAAAAAAGTTATTAGAAAAAAAATCTTTGCAAATTTCCATTAACATACAAATAATTCTGTCACGATCCTGTGCATACAAATGTGCAAAATAATATATTTACATATAAATTGCTTTATAAACAATAACCTTAAACAATGAAGCTGTCTTAAAACTAGTTGAGCTTGAGGAGATAATACCTTAGAACATAATGACATGTAGGAAAAGATGTATTCTTTCTGTGGGCTGTTATCAATGAAGTTATGTATTTTATTAACGATTAAAGCAAGATTACATAACAGAGATATTAAATTCACCTCTATGTAAATTATAAAGTGAAACGTGTACAAAATAGCAAGCAATAATATTAAAAAAACAAAACACATACAATGTACTTTATTAAATTATTATTAAATTTACCCACATAACTAGATTTTAAGCTCTTTGGGGCAGAGACCTCTTGTGGCAAATCTCTAGCACTTATATTTATTATTTTTTTATATTTTATTATAAATGATATATATTTATATAATTTAGATATTTATGTACTGAACTATCTATGTATTTGTTCCTCTTGTATGACTTTATTGTATTTTCGTTACTGTACTTCGCTGCGTCCACAAGTGGCGCTTTATAAATAAACGATACATAGATACAAATTAGAACAAATCCAAAAATATTAAGCTTTAGAGAAGATTAGGCAGCAATCTAACACCTTGGATTGCAGCCTTTAACTTTGCATATACATTTTAATTCCTCAGATCACTGAAAGCTCCACTTTTCTCCACACATTGCTACAGGGGGGGTGAACTGCAAACATACTAGACTAATTTGGAATCCGAGTTAAGGGAGATGCTCTAGACATCACTTCCCCAGCTCGGCCGGTAAGCAACCAAGGTAAGTACTGTATGTATGGTTTTCAATTATTAAAGGGGAACTGTGGTCCAAAAATGACTTTAGGTAAATTGATAGGAATTGCTCTCCTGAGAATTTTGCTATTTATTTTCATTGTTTATTGAACATCGTTTTGATGATATTTACATTTTTGTGTGTGATATAGCACCAGCATCACCAGGTTCCCTGCACTTCCTGCTTCCTACTCTGAAACCTGTCAATCTGCCCTATGTCTCCTCCTCCCCTTTGCAGCCCCCTGGTTCCTCCCACTCATGGACCCCATGGTCCCTCCAGTTGCAGGCCCCCCTTGGCCCATTCCCTTACAGCCCCATGTGCCCCCGCCCACTTGCAGGTGTCGTGGCCCTGCCCACTCATGTGTGACGTGACCCCGCCCACTTGTGGATGTCATGGCCCCGCCTGCTTGTGGGTGCCATGGCCTGCCCACTTGTGGGTGTGTCGTGGCCCCGCCCACTCACAGGTGCTGTGGGCCACTCTGACTACCCCCACCCCCCTGGAGTGAGAACTCTGCCTGAAAAGGCTGTTTTCACATAGTGAGAGAGAAGGGCTGTAGATTCCCTTACCTTCTCAGCTGCAGGTCCTTCACACAGCAGAGAGGAGGCGGGACTTCCTGTCTCCCTCACATACTGAGGGAGTCTGAGGCTGTGCTTGCCGGCGGCACTGTGCAGGAGAAGCCATATGTCACATGTCAGCCTCTCACCCATTAAGTTTCTGGTCAGTCATTTCTTTATATCTTTGGCTGTGGAGCACGTAGAGAGATGGTTGATGGCTTGTTGTAAAGGTAGGAAACTGTCCTTTCATGTAAACTCAATTTTTGGAGACCACAGTTCCCCTTTAACTTTTGGAGTGTTTAAGGCAGCAACCCCAGGTGCTGGACTGATGCATAATCTTTTGTAAAAGTTACTTAATATAAAATTTTAAATTTTAAGACCTTTGTGGATATGATTATAGTTTCCATTTATCAGTAAAGTCTTGTTTTAATAGGAGTTTCCTACATGTGATCTCTGGTATTTCCTAAAAGTTATAAATAATCATGATACAATATGCAATTCGTATTTATGAGTTAGATGTCTCTCTCTTTTATTAAAATTAGAAGCATTGTGAGAAATGATCCCTCTACCCAGTTAATACTAATTAGTTCAGCCATGTCAGAGGAAGATTCCCCAGTAGGGACTTTTGCCAGAAAGAAACTACAAAATTCCACTAAGTAAATGAAAGCTAAAGCTTGGAACCTTCAATATACTGTACTTAAATAGCTTTATTAACATTGTAATGTATATACAGTTTGCATATCCTCCCTTAATGACATTTCACCTAATTTATTGGTATAAGTATCGAAGGATTATTGGGGAATATCCCGGTGGGCCCACAGGCCCATTCACCCAAGAAAACAGAGAACGTACATTAAGGAGCATATTTCAAAGTTGTAAACCATGCGAGGTCAAGGTTTTGGGGGGCAATCAAGCTGCAGACAAAAGTTTTTTGGGGGGTGGACATACCCTTTAAATACAGAACCAAACTGACAGTAAGAAATGCATTTTAATAAACAATAGGAGTAAGTAGGAGTAAGATAGATATGTAATGATAATAGTGATATAAAATGTAGGTGGGCCCCTAAACTCGTTCTGGTAGGCCCCAGGTCTCAGATTTCCTGTGGGCCCCACCAGTCGAGTCCAACAGTGTTCGTAAATTGCAGCAGCATTCGATCATGTCTTTGTATGTTTTGTGGCTTGTGCATTATATTAGCCATCCCATAGTAAAAGAAAAATAACAGGCAAGTATATTAGTATTATGTTACATTTTGCTTGAGACCGAGACTCAATGGCATCCAGCAAGATTGAATAACCAGACTTACTGTAATGTAGAAGGATAATGTATGGATCCAAACAATAAATATGATTAACAATAAATCATACAATGGAAAGTTTACTCACTGTGAAATATATTTGTTTCTCTATTTTGTGGTCTGACTGGAGACCAATAACGTGAAATGAGGGCACATTTATATTTAGGACCAGCAGGATAAAATACAAACAGTACTGCTGGATAGGGCAGCAATGATATAGACTTCTAATTCCTCCTATGCTGTTATTTTGAAATTAGTATCCCCCAGTTGGAAGAGATGACCCCTGTTCCAGCCAACCACTGAGCAGTTGTTATATACAAACTACATAATGGAAGGTATGAACTACACCTCTAAACATTCCATTTTTATAACACAGGTCCTTTATTTAATCAGTGATCTTTTTCCTCTTGCAAACTGTCTCTTTATTTCTAATAAATGTTCTTTCAAATAATAGAAATGGTATATTATAAACTATTATGTTTACCAACAGGCACATATTTGCATTTCTTTTTTTAAAAAAAATATGTTTGCTTTGTCCTTTTAATGGCTGGGTAAGTGCTATCTGTTTTTCCTAAACCAGCCACTGCATTGTAAATTATACCTTATCAATTGCACTTAATCAAAATATCTAGAAACTACTCATGTTTCTCCACTGTTGATAGGTTATGTTTTTCCAGTGCGTCGTAGGTGCCCATCTCTAAAAGCTTCTGCATGAAAGTGCATTTAACAAATTACACAGCGTCCTTACTTGTCCTTCTTCAGTCTTGAACCTGGTCTTGAACAGCAACAGTAGTACAAAGATGTGACCTGTTAGGGGGATACTGCATTATAAAAAGAAGTTGCCAGTTCCATAGATATTCAGCTTATTTCTCTCTGTAAATGGAGGCAATGCTGTCAATGTAAACGTCGCCTTAGGATAATTTATTGTTAAAATACATTCAGGGAGATATCCCCAGTCTTGTTTTTAGTTTCTCAATTGTTACTTTGTTTTATTGAAGTTCATTTAATTTAATGGCAGTTTACAATTTTTTTTTTCATATCAAAAAAGTATTGATATAATCAATGAGCAAGACTAGTATTCATTTACTGTGTCCTAGATTAAAGCATATTATTGCCCCTTTTTCATGTCCTCTATTCTGATCATTTACTGGAAGTGTACCATTTTATTCTCCTTCCTGCATTTCTTTCCTTATGTTAATTTTTTTTTACTAGAGATTAATAGCTTCAGCATACATCCTTGGTCACGACTGAGCTAAATGATAGGCCCTTCAAGAATAAATTATGTTTGTCTCTGTAGATAAAATCTGTTATATTAATCACATGAATGATCAGTTCTAGTATTCTTAGTTTAGCTCCTTGATATTTAAGGCTTTTTGTTATGGTTTTGTTGTCTTTACCGCGTCTGGAGTGACATGTCTTTCCCTGTAAATGCTGTGTTTTCAAATAATGATTTCTCAAAATCTACAGCTCAAAATAATTTTTTGGAGTAGTGGGATCTTGCTATATCTAAAGGTACACTTTAAAGGACAACTCCACCCTCATAAGAACATCTTTTAGAAAGAACGTCCTCTATAAAATATGTTGATTTATCATACTTTGTCCTATGAATTCATTACTGTATGCCTGCTATGCTTCTGGATGCCTCATGGAAACTGAGCAATTTAGAAACCTGTACTGAGCCTGGGCATGCTCAGAAGAGGCAGACAGGGGATTAACATTCAGTCACTGGCTGTGATGTCAACTGTCAAATCCATAACTGACAGTTACTAACGGGAAGAACCAGGAAGTAGAAACAGGAGAAACAGGACATTGTGCAGGATTTCAGGTTAGACTTATATATTTCACATTTCAAACTATTACCATTTAGGGTTTTGGGGGGTGATTTACCTGTATGTAAATTTTCATTTTGGGGCTGGACTTGCCTTTTAAAGGTACACTTTAAAGATATACCAATGTATTATCGTGTTAATGTGGGTTTTACCTGATGAAGCTGTTCAAGTGAAACAGCGCATTGAGTTAATTTTTTATTTTAGATTCTAACATATCTGACTGACTTTTGTAGGTTTAGATCTGGTAGCTGCGCTGTCCTCCTCTCACCCAAAAACAGATAAGACCAAAATATATAGCATTAATACCTTATCAATCCAATACATAAATACATACAGACCATATAAAAAATGTATAAGCAAAAAGACTTGCGTATTCCAGAGATGTGGGTAAAAACACAGCTTTATTTGTCATAGAAGAAAACAAGGTAAAAAAAAGTAAAATGCAATGTGAATATTGCAGGTGCGATAGAAATGTAGGGGAATCCTTTTTAGACTCCTTCTCCTATTATGCTACAATTAAGTAACCTTCTAGGGTGAAAGATCTATATCCAGGGTGCTACCCTACTAAATATTGCTAGTCCCAACGCTTTTCGGCAATGTTTCTATAGCGTTTCTCAAGGGTATAGTGTTGATCTCCTGCTACTTGTCTTAAATAATTTCTATTTCGCGGGGTTTTCTAACTTCCGGGTTTTCCCAGACGTGACGTCGTTCATCCACGCATGCGCGAGATACACGCATGCGTGGTATTCTGATTCTTAATTTCATATCTGACTGACTGCAGACTTATTCATTTAGTTCTGAGTATCTTTGGTGTGCCCGTTGCCTTTACTAGAGATTCACACATCAGAACAAGTTATGTGAGCAATCCTCGGGTCAGTTGTGAGCACCCCGGCAAGTCCCGGATTGATTTGGCTTTTTCCAGCTGAGTCCGCGAACAACTCTTAAATCCACATGTACCTGGCATCTGACTCTCTGCAGTACCACAGAGCTTGGTGTCTACTCAGGACCGTGCCTGACAATAGTGCTGTGGGTCGGGTCCGTGAGCATTGGGGAGTACCTACACGAGACGTGTTACACGAGAGCGGGGCCATTCCAATAAGTTTGATTAAATTGTGTATCTTATACCCTTGTGAGAGAAGGGGCATTTTACATCTAATTTATTAACGTTAGCCAGAGCCATTAATACAGTATCCCTTTAAGAAGAGGGAGAGGGAGTTCTATTATAAAGTTGGACTATTGTCATTTATATGTGTGGTCTTTAACACAATACTAACATCAAGCTTGAAATATATCTGTATGATATTTTTAAATATATTTATGTTAAGTGGCTGTTATTAATGTTCTATGCATGCATGCTATATAGTCTACTGTAGATGTTTATTCTCCAGAGGATGATAACATTTGATCCCTATAGATATTTATCCTAGGATCTAAATTTGGTTTTAATATTAAAATCACGTGTTTGTTTTTTTAAATAAGGTTATTATAAATATTTATTTGTGTGATTTTAAAGGGTATGTCCACCCTAAAATGAATTTTTTAATATAAGATTCCCCCTGCCAGCCCAGCCCCAACTGCTATATTTATATGTTTAGAAAGCTCCCCAAACTCTACTTACCTCCCCTCTTTCCTCCGCCGCGCTCCCGGCCCTCTGCTTGCGAGAAAATGCAAGCAGAGGGGCGGGACCGGCAGTCGCATCTGTGATTGGCTGAGCGGCAGCCAATCATGGACGCGGCTGCCGGCAGCTCATTTTCGGCAGAGGAAAGAGGAGAGGTAAGTAAAGTTTGGGGAGCTTTCTAAACATATAAATATAGCGTTTGGGGCTGGGCTGGCAGGGGCAATACTATATATTAAGGGATTTATGCTAGGGGGAGGGAATCCTGAGAGGGAGGGAGGGGGAGAAGGGCTGCAGTACGCATGCCAAACTTCTCCCGGAGGCCAGGTAGGAGGCAGAGTCCTATATGGACTCTGCTATCCTCCTGGTGGGCAGTTTTTGGGACTTTGGGGAGGGACTACAGGAGAACCATATGGAGCTGGGATGTGAGGTAAGGATCAAACTACACTACATGATGGGGCCAGTAGTTGGGGGGGATTATAGTTTTGGGGGTGGACATGCCCTTTAATAAATTAAGATATCCTGATATTTATTCTCCTCTGAGTATATATTCTGGTCTTCTATTTGTTCATTTATTTCTATATTCCAGTTTGAATACTAGAATTCGTGTTACTGAATAGGCCCCAGTTATTGTACCCTCCTGAGTCCTGAGCTGCTTCTCATATGCTTCAATATGCGTTTTACACTGATTTAGCCATGTCGGCATGAAGCCTAAAACTTTTTGGGCTTTGCACAGTTAAAGGGTAACTGTGATCTCCATACAAGTGTCTTTTATTTAAAATAGTTCTCTTGTGTCTTTTAAACAAGCCTAGTATGATGTCTCTAGCTTTGTGGTAGTCACATAATGTGCTGTGTAAAAGCCCTCCCTAAAAACCCCAATTTTTTCTGAAGCTATTTAAAGACAGTTACAGTAGTAGTATACAACTGGGCATGCTCGTGCCTAAGGCATGGAGCAGTGCAGTAGTTCACAGTGATAACTGGAAACACCATCCTTAATACTGCTATTGGTTTGAATAGCTTGCAGTAAGAAGCATGATGCTTGTCGGCGACGAGGCCAATAGGAAGGCACGCTTGTTGCAGTAGCTTTTACCCAGGGTGAGGACCTGAACCGAGGGGGGGGCGGAGCCTACCAGAGCAGCGTTGCTGTAAGACGCTGCTGTAGGTTACGCAAACCCAGGGGTGAGGACCTAGCGGTTCAGGTCCTCACCCTGGGTAAAAGCTACTGCACAAAGATGTGGAGCGGAGGGAAGGTGAGTATAATTGTCCTTTAAATGGAGAACACAGTTGCGCTACCTAGTAGTGCAAAACTTAACATGAATTTATGAATGTTTTAACACAGTGCACCTTACCATGCCGAGATCCCACAATGTACTAAATCTCGCAAAGATGTTCAGCACATTGCAGGATCTTGGCACTTTTGCACGCAAAGTGTTTTATAACTTACATTTTAACATTTTTTTTTTAAAATTCTGTAACTATTAAAGGGTCCACCCATTAGAAAGAAGTTTAATATACTAGGCATGACCTCCCAAACCCTAGTTTTGATTTTGTTAAAATGTAATAATTCTGCTCCCAGCTAGAGAAATCATTCTTACAAGTTTGTGATCCACCACCGCTTCATTTCTCTCCACTCCCTCTTCACTGCAGCTGCTGTTCTTTTTGTGTTCCAGAGCAGCCGCAGTGGAGGCTCATCCGGGAATGGCAGTCAGTGATTGGCCATGACGTCACTGTCACAGCCGAGACTGACTGCCTTACCCGGAAATGCCAGAGAGCCGTAACAGTGGATCGAGGAGCTGTGATTAATCTTGCTGGAAGCAGAATAATTACATTTTAACAAAACAGAACCTAGGTCTTGGGGGGTTCTGACTCACATATTAAATTGTTTTGAAAGGGATGGACATACCCTTTAACAGGGAAATATTTCTTTTACCAGTATTTTATTATTTTGTTTTATATATTGTTTGTCATTGAAATATTCCCTTACAAAGGAGATGCAGGGCTAGTTTTACTGCAGTAATGGACTGTGAATGTCAACCTTTCACAAATACATTTTGTTGCTATGAAGAATTCCGAGTCCAATCAAATGTATAAATAGCGCTAATGTACTGAATGTGGTGCCAATAATATTGACTATTAAATGGAAATACAAGCATGTTTACCTTGAACATTTTCTTAGAAATAAATAAAAGCAATCAGGTGCAGCTCAAATATTGTAAAGTCAAGGATCTGAAATTAGTTTTTCTTGCAAAATAAAAGAGATAAGCTATTTTAAACAGCCAAGTAATGTTAAAAGAATGCCTTCATATAAACTATGATCTTTACATTGTACCAGTCTTTAAGAATTCAAAAATGAACACCATATGCAATCAGTGTATACCATATTATGTCTGAACAAATATTGAAATGAACTGTTGTAGTTATATAACAGGTGCTGATTGGTTGTGTGTAAGCATTCAAACTCACACTGTACATTAGATGGAGGTGCAGTCATTGTATTTCCTCATAAACACAACACGCCCTTAAAACTGTCATGTTAAAAGCAGGTACTCTAATACTACACTGGCGTAAGGTCTTTTTATTAGCCACACAATAATTTGTTTAAATCTCCATAATTAAGCTTGATCTTGAACTTCCCAACTGGTATTATCGTAGGCAGTTTTACATTTACCATATATACCCGAGTATAAACGACCCGAGTATAAACCAAAGTACCTATTTTCACCTGAAAAAAAAAGAGTAAAAGTGATTGACTGGAGTATAAACCAAGGGTAGAAAATGTGACCACTACTGCCTTCTGATTCTGTATTGTTTTGAGGCTTTAGTTTCCCTTTAAATAGACAGCAGTATTCTCATACAGTTGTCCTATACAGTAATAGCCAATTCCAGTGTGGATTTGGCTATTACTGTATAGGACTACTGCATGGTTTGGTTTTATAACCGAGTATATACGGTACTGATTACAACATAGATATCTCTTCCTCATAATCAGATTATTCCCTTCTCCATAAATCAAAGGTTCATTTCCCTTGTGTTGGTGTTTACAGTTGTATATTTGTTTTGATACTATTATCTCTCTTAAAGGGCATGTCCACCACTTTTTAGAAAATTTTCTGTAGTGTAGGGCTCCCTCTCCCACCCCCAACAGCTCTATTAGCTTGTAAAAAAACTTACCCAAACCCGCGGTGTTCAGACACGGGGCCAGACTGGCAGCTGCGGCCGTGATTGGCTGAGAGGTAGCCAATCACAGACACAGCTTTCGGCAGTGTAGAACAAAATATTGATGAGGTATTTTGTACAACTGATGTTACCCAGCCCCATGTAGGACATAACATAACTGTTCCCTCTCCCAATTTTCCTCTAATTTAAAATAGGCTGTGTGCCCAGAAATATATATTTTCTTTGCACATTTTGTGCACTCCACATTGCAGCACTCATATTTCATAAGACATATGTGTGCAGGCCGGCAGAGTTGTGTGCGCCTGCACAGCTTAGACGAAACAGTGCCCTCTCTTTAGAGTCAGAACTAACTACGGTTGCCTTTTGTGTGTTTATTTTTATTGTCAATTCTTTCTGCAAGTTTCCAATCAGTATAAAGGGAAAATAAGATGCCAATAAGCAATGCTGCTGTGATGATACCGATTAGTGGTTTAATACAAAACAAGCCAGGACCAGCATGTTTTGGTAAAAGGATGCCATTGCATTACATTGTCCAGGTCAGGTTTTAAAGGTGGAAACAAGCACAATCAGCTCACCTTGAGTTTAAAGGGTATGAAAATTAAGCCCAATTGAAGCAGAATCTTTCTGACATGATTTTTGTCTTTTCAACCCAAACTTTCCACTCTTTTTTTTAACTTTTCCAGTGATTTTGTAATTTTTAACTGCAATTTCCAAAATTCGTCCAGATCCACCAATTTTTGAAACTGGCAGTCAGGGCCATAGCTAGCATCTGGAAAAGGTTATGGCCACTCCTGGGCACCAAATGTAGCGCATTGCAAAATTTTAAAGCCACAATCCACACAAGTGCCGACACAGACTGGTAAATGTAAGTGCTCACACAGACTGGTAAAAACAAGTGCTCACACAGACTGCGAGCGACTGGAGTGTTTGGAGATATCCGGAGAGGCATTGCCACTATTTACAACATTATGTAGCAGTTTTCCATTTATTGCTACGTATCTGTGAGACATACAGAAGCTGGATACACAGGTGGTTACAATGTATCAACTTACCGTGCATCTGTTGTACATCGGATCCTCGTTCCTCCAGGATGGGTGAGACCGTCTCCGATATATTAACTCATTTTGGCACTTGTTCTCTACCTTGTTAGCAGCATGTACAGCCTCCATTTACTCCAAATACGACTTTAGACTTATCTGTTGGGATATATTTATATACCTCTTTTCCAGCTTGTCTAGGGTGTGGTTTTTATATATTTATATGTGTATATGTATTTTTTTTTTTTTCTATTTTGATAAAAGTTTGTTTGGGGGAAGCGTTTTTGCTTTTTATTGTAAGTAGAATAAAGCTCTTGTTTTACCCACTGCATTGTTTATGACTGTTTCAGTCACAAATTTAGTCTTTATGACACATATCTGTGTATGTAACAGCGTGAGTGCCCCTATCTATCTGATTGGGTGTTGAATGGTACTAGGGTATCTCTGTTACCTTGTCTATTTTTGTATATTATTATATACCATTCCCAGCACCGGTACGATGTGTACTTAGCTGTGTTCTGTATTTACCCGTATCTTTATGTTATCTCCCTATTGCTCACACAGACTGGTATGATTGTCCACACAGACTGGTAAATACAAGTGCCCACACAGACTGATAACTACAAGTGCTTACACAAACTGAAATATATAATTGCCCACACAGACTGGTAAATACAAGTGCCCACACAGACTGGTATATATAATTACCTACACCGACTTGTAAATACAAGTGCCCACACAGACTGGGATATATAAATACCCACACAGACAGGTAAATACAAGTGCCCACACAAACTGGTATATTTAACTACCAACACTGACTGTTATACATAATTGTCCAGACTGATATAGAAAATAGCCCATACAGTTTGGTATATATCATTGCCCCCAGGGACTGGTAAATATGGCAAAAAAAACACAGACAGATACTAACTTGAGCCCTTGGTCTCTGTTAAGCATGAAAAACAAAACGGAGCTCGGAAAAACTTAGCTGCGGCCAAAAGTGCAGCTAGGGAAAGCAAAGCCTCATTTTCCCGAGCGGCACTTTTTGCCATGGCCAAATATATGAAGCCTGACTGTTTTAAACACGCAATGTACAACAAAGATAAATGGTTTGTGTCATATGTACTTGACATGGAACTGATAAAAATAGATGAAAAATACAAAATGGTAAGAATACTGTTGAACTATCATTTACAAATTGCCAGTTTTGGTCTTGCTTCATTTACCCATTTATTCTTCTTTTCTGTATTCAGTATGATTGAAGGCCTTATTTTATTTTGATGGATATTTCTTTCATTAACTGTCGCTTTCTGTCCATTTTCTGTATTTTAAAAGCAGTCCCAAAAATACTACCTACAAAAAATGTTAAATCTGAACTACTCATTAATGATTTATAATGAAAACCTCAGTAAAGTATAACATTTTATGGTATATTTTCATATTAGACAAAATGTAAAAGGAAACAGCAGATCACTGAATGACTTTCATCTTAGGGTTAAAATACTGTAAAACTGGGTCATATAGGTCATCGTAGGTTTATATGCAGGTTTGTAATAGGATGGCTAAAGCTTTGGACAAACCTACATTATACACAGGATCAACATTGCTTTAACTTTAGTGACAAAAGCTAAACTTCCACAAAAACAGCCCCTGTGACCTCAAGGGGCCCCCATGACAGTTTGCTGGTGCAGCCCAGTGAGTTCTAGTTTTGCAGCTGTTCAGTAATCAAACTACATTTTTCATTATCTGTTGTATTCAATTAGATCATGACCTGGATGAATGAGAACCTTCACAAGCATACATTTTTCATTGTTTTATCAGAAATCACTTTCACAGTTTCCAATAGGTAGTAGCTTGTAATGACTAAAGATGAAGTTCGTGTCAGATTCGAACTTGGTTCAGAATCTGATATGGCGGTTCCAAAATGATCCTGCTACAGATTTCATTGGTGATTTCATCTCCAATGACAGCAATGCCAACCCCCTGAGTATAAAAGTCAGCGTTCTTGACACCATTTTGTCAGTGTGTTGTGTGTTACTGTTTGCGATGTGATCCGTGATATTTTGGAATGCATGCGATTTGCAAAACAAATGCTGATCACATGCTCTCTGATAACGGATTGCAGCGCAGTGCATGCAATGTGACCACCCACATTGCCATGCGCTGTGCTGCAATTCTCTTGCTCCCCACACAGATCGCCAGAACCTAAGAAAACATGCCTGTGTGACCTAGCCCTTATGGTGGCCATAGACTCTTCGATTGAGGTTGTACAATCTGCAGAGTGTGCGATCGTTGGTCTTTGTTTGAACCATAGGCTGACAATCGTATGTTATGGACGGAATTTTTTTTCCATTCAATACAATTGTACAATCAATGGATCATACAGCCGCAATCATAGCAGCTATGGCAGTGGAGGCCAACCTATGCCACTTTGCAATAAATAAGTGGGTTTTGGGTTGTAGTTTGGGCACATGGTCTCTATGGCCACCATTACACAGTGGGATAGAAAAGGGAATAGTAATCTAGGTCCAAAAACCAGTTTATATTTAGAGAAATCTACCATTACCGTTTGCACAACGATCCATGCAATTTTGCTGATTGCATGTGCTCCAAAAACAGATTACACATCAGCACATGCAATGTGGCCACCCAAACACTCTTTCACTCAGATACTCTCATGCAAGCAAGCTTTTAATTCATGTTGTCTTCCGATACAGTGTGGGCTTCAGCCTCTGTGATCCATTAGCACATGAGAATCACAGAGCAGTGCAGTGTATGTCAATGTTGATGGGCAAATATCCTTCGCTGTCATTTGTTTTTGAAGCGCATTCAATCTGCATTTTTTTTGTGAATAGTGTGTGCTCCGATTATTCAAAATTGCGCACATTGCAGCGCAAATGGACAGTAACGCCTTGAATGCCAATGCTACCCCGTTGTAGACTCACCAAAGCTGACAGTACTAGGGAATGCCCCAACCTGACCATAAATTTCCCTTGCCCGCAGTCGCCCTCCTGTACTAAAGCATAGTCAGCAGCAGCTGAATAGAATGTGTCAGTCCCAAAGGTTCTCCCTATACTTCATATAGGGAGAACACTTGGGACTGTGTAGCCTGATCTAAAGATTCTGTCTGTCATCATTTAAATATCTGTACAGTGTGTATCCAGCTTATACAGCATTGTAACTTTTATTCAGGTGATGACCATGCTAATCAGTCCCAAAAGAAGAAAATACAATGGTGCAAGTGCTTAGAGCTTTGGGCCGTATTTATAAAAGGCGTGGTATCGCTTTTTAGTGATACTGCACCTTTAATGATCGGTAAAAAACGAGCGTTAATTTACCATCAGTTTAATGATCATTAATTTACGATCGTAAATTTACCGATCGTAAATCTGCGATAACAAAATCGATTTACGATCCCCATACAATACCATTGCAGTAGTTTGCGGTCGCAAACATAAATTTACGACCGCAGTCGTAAATTAACTAACCCGTGGTATCGCTAAAAAGCAATACCGCGGCTTTATAAATACAGCCCTTTGCTTCAGCAGAATGTTAAAGGGCATATCTGCCCAAAAAATTATATTCTAATATGTTTTTGGCTGCTTTATAACCTGTTCAATGCCTCTTTTCTTGCTGCAATCTGAGCTTGCATTCCAGAGTACTGATGGATAAAGTTGGCTGTAAAGCAGTGAGCAGGGCTAAAAATCCCTGTAAAATGTTGCTGCCTCCATCCTCTTGTCAACCTGTCCATTACATGTCCGTGTACAGCTGCTCTTTGACAGAAGGAGCCTGCTTGCTCCACCTACTCCAAGTAACTTACACCAATTGGAACAGCTGAGCTGTTTTTACTGTCCGCTCTCCTCTTGCTGCCCCCATGTGTGATTCTAACCCTGATTCCCTAATACATTCGTATAACGCACGATCAGCTGTTTAAAAGGCAGGACCCAAACTTCCAGAAAACTGGAAGTTTTGGTTCAGGTCTTTTAAACAGCTGACCACGCATATGTTTCATTCATATGTGTGATCATTTGAGCGGCTGTGGAAAAAGTCAGGCGGACTTTTACCACTACAAACGCATGTTGTTGTTTGTTAACTCAGCTCTTACAGCAGCTAAACACTCCTACTTTAGCACACTAATAAACATAAACAAAAATAACCCACATTGTCTATTTTCGCTATTTAACACTCTCTTGCAGCTCTCATCTAATGACCCTCTTAATTCCATTAACACTCCTCAAGATTTTGACGACTAGTATAGTATAGTGTTTGAGGTTGAATAGATACGTCTATCCAGTTCAACCCATCTAGCAATATCCTCATTTCCTGTTGATCCAGAGGAAGGCAAAAAAACACTAAGGGGCATATTTATAAAGGGCTGAAAATAGCACCCAAAAATTACCGCCGCACATCGTGGCCGCGAAAATAGCGCTATTGCCGTATTTATAATGGCCAGCGCCGCAATATGTATCGCGGCCGCGATGTCCGGCGGTAATTTTAAGTCCCTTCCTGGTGATAGTACAATATCGCCGCAAAGAGACTTAAAATCCCTTCCTGGCGCCTCCGCTACAGGGGTGGGGCACTGTTTCCCAGCAGCCCCTCCTAACCCCCAACCCTGCTCGCGGCGAACATATGGAACAGGAGGCTAGGAGGGGCTGCTGGGAAGGGGCCGCAGCAGGTGGTCGTGACCACCCGCTGCGCACCCCCTCTTCAGCAGCCCCTCCAAGCCCCCTGCCCTGCCGCTGGCGGAGAGAGGAACGGAAGGGCCCGCTGGGAGGGGTGGAAGCACCCTCTCCATCTTCTTTCTTCAGCCATCTACTGCGATGGCATCTGAGGTCCGCGGCGGAGTGCACCTCTTTATATAGGTTTGCAGAAAACCCTAATCCGTTTCTGATTGGTCAATTTTTTAATGCTTGGTTTACATGCTTTACACTAACCAATCAGATTTTCTGAAATCTGATTGATTAATGTAAAGCATGTAAACCAAGCATTAAAAAATTGACCAATCAGAAACGGATTAGGGTTTTCTGCAGGTGCACTCTGCTGCGGACCTCAGATGCCATCGCAGTAGATGGCTGAAGAAAGAAAAATCGCGGAAAACGCGATTTTTGCGAAAATGGTGGGAATAACGGCAGCGAAAAGTTAACAAACCTTTATAAATATGCCCCTAAATTTATGAAGGGGAAAAAATTCCTTCCTGACAAGTGGCAATCAGAAATTTCCCCATATCAACTCAATTTATGTATCAATACCAGTAACTTGCAACATTCCTTGTTTGCCTAGACTCATCCAGCTTTTTTTTTAAACTGACCAATCAACCTGCCATCACAACGTCCACAAGGAATGTCCACGTGTCCTCTAACATGCTCTATTATTGAACAATACCCCAGATAGTTTAAAGTAGAGAAGTAAAGTAGATGATATCCACACTCAAATCCCCTCACCCCTGGACAACTCACACTTTCTTCTGTCTGCCCCACCACCTGCAGTTCTGGAATCTTTCACACCTATCACCCATTCTGAAGTCTTTGACCTTCTGTTGTCCTCGTCACTTACTATGTGTACCCTTGATCCCATGCCCTCCTTCTTACACAGACACTGTGCTAAAATTCTTTCCACTGCTCTTGCTCACATTTTTAATTCCTCTCCTACGTGTGTCAAACTTCTTTTAAAAAAAAACTTCTGTGGACCCTGCCTGTCTCTCAAACTACCGCGCCGTTTACCTCTTACCGTTTGTGTCAAAACTCTTAGAACGCCTCGTCTCACAATACTAATAACCTCCATGCTAGCAACATATTGGACCCATTGCAGTCAGGATTCTGACTAGGTCATTTAACTGAAACGGCCCTTGGCAAAGTTTCAAGTGACCTACAAACTGCCAAAGCCAAGGGCCAGTTCTCAGTCCTCATTCTCCTCGACATATTGGTTGCCTTCGATACTGTAGATCATTCACTTCCTATGAAGAAACACCTTCTTATAACAGAAGGCATATTGCAGTCTCATGCTATATAAATAGCATTGCTCACAAAACCTAAGAAACAAGAAGTAATTTTTTACTCCCATGTTCCCCAGAGCAAGGGGCAGAGATATGCAAAATACTCCGTTATGTCCCTTAGCTTTTGCATGTGTCCAGAACCGCTGGCTTTGCAATTCTAAGCCTTTATCAGTTTATTTTTATGACCGCAGTGATACAATATTGATATTATGTGTTATAGCCTATACAATATCATAGCAGTATTATACATCTGCGGTCATAGATGTACAACCATAGTTGGAACTTTTTTGATACTGCAGGTTTACAAATACCAACCAATCTCCCATATAACAAAGTAACAAACCCGGTTCGTTTACTGCACTGTGTCTGTACATCATGGAAATAGATGACGTGATTTCATTGGTCCTTGTAAGCTAAAAATAAAAGTAGATCATTCAGACCATAATAATCTAAGAGATGTGGAAGATTCTAGTTATTATAATAAAAATCTATCACTTGGAGAGGGGTATGTAGACCAAGCGGATGCTGGGAGTTGTACTTTTTAAAACAAAGAACAAATATTTACACCCATATAAAGGTGGGGATTTTGATCTTTTCTTGCACCCCAAGGAATTCCTACTGCTGGCTTTTGTTTTGCAAGAAAGTGTCAAATCCTAAAACAGTTAATGCGATTGCGCTGCTTTACAGTAATTTGACATGCAGATGAACGTTTATCAGTGGACTTTTCTACCATATTATCTATAGGGTGGATATTAATCCAAACAATATAAAGTTTTCTTTCTAGATATATTCTTATATAAATCATAGCAGAAGGGCAATTTATTCAAACATTGGATACATGGTAAAGATTCAAACTTGATTGGGATGTAGAGCAGGGAACAGGAATCAGATAGCATTGTAATATACAACTGGAATGATATATCTGATGTCCCCAGCTCCAACTGCTCCTTACCAATAATCCTCTTTTATTGTACCATCTCGTTGTAACTTTCAGTCTCCCATAATGCAAGTTTAGAAAATGGGTGGACATTCTAATGTATATTCTACAGGACATTAGTATAAAACCAGGGAAAGGCAATTTAGGAAGGAAAAAAAAAGCTGATTTAGGTCAAGTTGTGGGTATGTATGTATGTATGTATAATTTTGTATACAAACAAGGGGATTAGTGCAAGCCATTATACAGATAGATAAACATTAAATTAAATACAATTTCATACATCGGTTAAGAAAGCATATATATAAATTATGTATAAATTGTTATAAGTGCAACACGCCATGACACATTAGGAGTGAGATCCCTGCCCCGAAGAGCTTACAATCTAAGTGAATGGGTATCAGTATCAGTCTTGCGGGTGTGGATTGGTGCATGACTGTAAGCGCAGCTGTAAAATTAGATCCACGCAGGACACTAGTTTGTTTATTCTGCAAGAGTGGTGTTAAATAGAGATTTGACCACAATAGAGTAGCTTTTGAAAAAGACAAATAGCAGCACACAACATTTGTAAAGTAAAAAATACACAGGCAAACCAAGAGCCACAACTGCAAATTTCCCATATTAAAGGCATGCTAACCCATTTAAAACAGAATTGTGGCAGGAATTGTGACAGCTGGGACACATTGAAATTTACACAGAGCCGCAAGCTTGATATTAAATCCATATACTGGGTTGTGCTTGCGGTTCTCCATAAATTCCCGTGAAAGTGCTTAAGGTCCTTATTACATAGGAGATAAACTGTTATTAAATTATTATGAGACTTTTGTTTAAGATTGTATGGTAGTCCTTTTTAAAACAGGGATTTAATGGTTGTTTAATTATTAAGGAACAAGAAACCTCACCATTCACTAGAAACAACAACAGAAAAGGTATGATCTAGGGGATGTTTTTACTGACTTAGGACTAGAGGGAGTTAAATTATTATAACAAAAATCATTATTTTTAATAAATTGTATGTACTTTCATTTAGTACTGCAGCAGAAATGTGTGTTTTAGCTCACGTTTAGCACCTTTGAAGCAGTGTATATTTTAAACAAATAGGATTGTGCCTTTTTATTGTCAGAGGACATAAACATCAATAATGTTACAAGAGTCAATTTATTTTTTAAAATGTCACTTTATGCCATAACATCCCCCTTGTGTCATGTGTATTAAATGAGAGCTAACAAAATCTCCTATTTTAAAGAGCCTGTTTTCAACCACTAACAAATATTTAGAATTAATGAAGAAAAAAGTTACCTGCATGCAGATATGGGGGGGGGGGTTGATTTGCATTTCTGCACATTTGCTAAATATACATTGGTTGGACTAATGACTTAAATAGTCATTATAGTATCTATTGAATTTTGAAGAGCTTTAAGAAGAGTTACTGAGTAAGATTTGCAAAATTCCCTTTAATAACCAAACTTGAAAGCTTGTCAATAAAAATTGTCCATAATAAAAAGGTATCACCTTATCCTACAGTGCTCATTTTATTATAATAATAAAATCAAAACATATGTACCTTGGTGGAACTACGACAAACAAAGTGTGAATTAAACACACATTAAACTATGTTTAGCTATAAATACCGGAGACAGAAAAAAACGTCACTTTCATGTCGGTGCTAAAGGTTGTATAAATATAAATATCCCAAAACATTTTACCCCAAAGACAGGGTTAAAAGATACAACCTATACCGTTACTTAAAAGGGACAGGCACATTATGTCATAAACATCCCCTAAATATAGGATAACAGTATAAAACCCAAAATATTCTCACAATGATGATCTGAACACAATTCATTTTATTTATAAATACAGCATAAATATGGCATAGTGTAGACATTGGATAAAAACAAAAAATGCAAATGTGATACCGTAAGGTAAGTACTAAAAACACTAGCAGCATAAAGTACACTCCAAATAGCACGGATTGAAAAATACTCCCCTATATGAGTAAAAATATACATATATATTTGTAAGTACCTGCAAAAAACCACAACCTATCCAGACCAACATAGAGTCACTGGTAGTCCAAAGTTGATGTTAAGTCAACTACAAGAAATAAAGATCTCATATGTCATGGGAGGTTAGAATTGAATGTGCAAAGTATAAGAGAGTGTTAAGCAACATAGCATTAGGCAGTAAGGCGGCAAACCCGTAAAAAATGTTAGTGGTTAAATATCAAGTGAGGCCAAGCTCCGTAGTATAGTATGGAGGTCGGATTGTAATATTGAAGTCAGGCTGTTAGTGATTAAATAGCAGGCAAATCCAAACTCTGTAATATAATATGTAGATCAAATGTAAGATGCAATTGGAACAATCTCACCACATGGACATCTGCAGGTGCATCCTCAGGACATGTAGAATTTTTATCTTTTACTAGGAACATAATAGAAACAAAGTAAAACCTGGGGATTCAAACCTCTGTCTCAACGGTCTCTTTGTTTCCAAAACCAGCACTTTAGCAGTGAGCAACTGCACATGCAGATGATGTAGGTACAGTTAGAATCTTTATTTTTAACCAAGAAGGCTGTCAACAATTCACACTGCTACATATTCAGTTTGTACATGTATAGAAACTTAATATTATTCTGGAAACATGATGGATGGAACAAAAATAATCAATAAACTCAGACAGTAGACTATTGTTGTTTCATAAGTAAGCCAGGAGATCTTAACTTAAGCTGTGAGTTTCTAAAAACACGGCATTTATATGTTGTGAAATGGTATAATGGTTATGTCCAGTAGCTATTTAATTGTTATTATATTGAACAGGAAGTTATAGGTACATGTTAATAATTTACATTTATAATTAGCTCTAAATATCACTAAGAGACATTATTGTCCAGAACCTACAGCCCCCAGGATAACCCATTTTAATTTTCCTATGATGGAATCTAATGTTTAGTTTAAAGGACAACACCACCCTCATAAGAACATATTTTAGAAAGAATACCCTCTTTAAAATTTGTTGATATATCCTACTTTGTTCTATGAATTCATTACTGTATGCCCGCTATGCTTCTGGAGGCCTCGTGTAAACTGAGCAATTTAGAAACCTGTACTGAGCCTAGGCATGCTCAGAAGAGGCAGCTAGGGGATTAACATTCAGTCATTAGGTGTGATGTCAACTGTCAAATCAATAACGGACAGTTGCTAACTGGAAGGACCTTGTGCAGAATTTTAGGTTAGACTTATATATTTCAGATTTCAAACTATTGCCGTTTAGGGTTTTGGGGGTTGATTTACCTCTACGTTTTCATTTCAGGGCTGGACTTGCCCTTTAAAGTAAAGGGCTCATAGTTTGGGTATAAGGCTCTCCGATTACCTCAGTACTGGGCCTATTCCTGTAGGGCCCATCAGGGGAACACCAATAGAAAGTCTATAAACACACACTACAGTACACTGTACAGTGTCTAGCACATTATAGTTTGTTTTATCAAACTATTAACTGATATCTCCCGATGGAAAAGATTGAAATGTCGGTTGAAGAAAGTTTTTAAGTGTGGAAAATGCAGAGATTCCGACCCTGAGAAGGAAGTGGAGAACCCAGCAGGTAGCAAGTGCTCCAAATCAGCAGTGGTCGAGGCAGGGCTTGACAGCACTGACTCTGAGCCTCCAGTGGTCAATGCAGGGCTTGACGGCACTGACTCTGAGCCTGCAGTGGTCGAGGCAAGGCTTGATGGCTCTGACTCCGAACCTGCAGGACAGGAAGCAAGGCACGATGTGAACCATAAAGAAGAATGGAAAGCAGAGGAACCCACAGGTAAAGTAAAGAGGAATTGGTGGTCCATGTTGTTATCAGTATCTTATATTTATAACATTTCTATGTGCACAGATCTAAGTGGCGTTTCCAGTTTACAGTAATATTGAGCTCTACTAACCAAGAAATATCACTATAACCACATGTCTGCTAGAATAAGAAAAATGTGTGTACTTACCTACTTTCCTCGATACTGATGGCAAAACTTGCAGCATAGACATCCTTGCCAATACAGTGTCAACGTGCACATGTTAGAGAAGTGGAGAGAGATATCGAGCTGGGTTGTCAGTGCAGCAAGTTTAACCATCCGTATCACGGAAAGTAAGTACCAGAGGTGGGTGTACAGTCTCCCACCTCATATTATATAAAGTTATTTTTTCACCACAGATACCCTTTCACATCAAATTCAATAGCTCTTTATTAGAGACCTACATTGGGTCGGTTTGGGTAAACAATATGTTTATGTGGGTCACAAGACGATTGTGGGTAACAGCTTTACGTGTTATGTCGGTACAGGTTTAATATTTGTAGAGCCCTGTTAAGGGTCAGGTTCTAGAGAACCACTCCATAGACTGACTAATCTGCCAGATAGGTGAGGGACAGAAAAATAAGGCCCAACACAGACACCATATCTATGGTCAAATCTAACAATATGGCTACTGGTTTTATAATATATATAAGGGATAATGCGCCCCTTACAGTGTAATATAAGGATATTACGCCACCGAGGAGTTCCTTGACCATATACAGGACAGGGAACTCCGTAATGGTGGCGTAATGTCCTTATATTATAATGTGAAGGGGCGCATTACTGTAGGGCTTCTTCCCCCAGCCCCAACCACTATATAAATATGTGCAAAAACTCCCCTGATCATTACTTACCTTACCTCTTTCCTCCGGCCTACTGTCTCAGCCCTCTGCTTGCATGAAACTGCAAGCAGGGAGCCAAACCGGCAGCCGCGTTTGCGATTGGCTGAGAGGCAGCCAATCACAGATGCGGCTGCCGGCAGTGGAGAACGCCGCGGGAGAGAGGAAAGGTAAGTAATGATCGGGGGAATTTCTGCACATATTAATATAGTGGTTGGGGCTGGGGGAGGAAGCCCTACAGTACCCCAAAGTTGTTTTACACTAGGAGGAGGGAAAGGAAAGGGAGAGGGAGGGGGGGCGGCTGCTCTGAGAAAGCCAAAAACCACTGAGAGGACGCCTTAGAGGCGGAAACAATTTCACTCCCTGCAGTGCTCCTGGTGGCCAGTTTTGGGGACTTTACAGGGACATTGCAGGAGAACCATTTGGAGCTGGGATGTAAGGTAAGGATTTTATTACACTACACAGTGGAGCCAGTAGTGGGTTAAATTATAGTTTTGGGGATGGACATGCCCTTTAAATTATACAGGGGAAGTCATGAAATGTTCTCTGTTTGCAGGTTATCCTGGCGCAAGTTAAAGAAGATGGAAACCAAGTTGCTGTAAAAATTAGAAGCAAAGCAACTTTAAAGGATCAACTTGCGTGTAAATGGTAAGTGGTAAATGGTATTACCATTGGACAAAGTAGTGACAGACCTTCCAGTTAACTAATTAGTAGCTGCACTCTTTCCACTTGTCAATTTGGATTCATCTTGTTTTTTAGCTTCAAGACAGAGAAGAAGATCCTGCAATTGAGCAGAAGAGAAAGAAGTCCTTTCATTATCGGGTATGATGGTTCCTTTGAAACCCCCTACCATGAAGGCCTGGTTCTAGAACTCGCTCCCATGCTGGACTTGAAAACCTACATGGACTGGGCCAGAGGTCCAAAGTCATATGAAATGGCAGTGTGAGTATTCAGTGTTGGTGACCATCAGACAGTAACCTATTGTCTCACAGTCGAGCAGTGGTAAAGGGATAAATAATAAACTGGATGAAATGGCGGATTCCCTACCCACAGCTGTAACTGATGGAGTATTTCTGAATTTAGAACAGTTAACATAGAGACCACCTTTAATTCATATGTTTTTCTTCCTATGAATGACACTGGATAATAATGTCAATGGCTATCCGTAATCTTTAAGCAGAATAATAAAATCTCTATGGCACCTTATGTAAATAGCCCCCAGACACAGAGCACTATTGGAAGGTTGGGTGTAGTGACTATATGGACTTGGTAATAAGTAGAATAGAATTGGATTTGTTGATAGATTGACCAGTGAAGGTTTTATTTTAATACCTGCAGATTTTACTCAGCCTGCCTTGTCCTAGGAGTGCGGTTTTTACACCAACACAGGATCATTCATCGGTAAGCACCAATGTAAACGTGGGGATATGCTTGTTTTAATAGCTAAGGTCATATTATAATATTAATGTGTGAGGGGGTTAAATGGGTTAAATGGGAGGTTGTTTAAACTGGTGTGCAAAGAGTTTATTAAAGGGCATGTCCACCCCGAAATGTAACTTTTGATATGTGGTAGGGCATGCTTCCCCAGCCCCAACCGCATTAATATAATTGTTAGAAAGTCCCCCGATTCTTACTTACCTGCCCTCTCTCCTCCACTGCAGTGTTAAGGCCCTCTGCTTGCATGGAATTGAAAGCAGGGGGTGGGACCAGCAGCCGTGTCCGTGATTGGCTGAGAGGCAGGGAGGGCTGCACTGAGCATGCCTCAACCTTGATGAGGTTGAGGAAGTCTCAGGCACAGCATGAGTCACACACTGCTCCTACACAGCAGTTTCCTGGACTTTGGAGGGGCACAGCAGGGGATTTTGAGCAGGAATGTAAGGTAAGGATTGTTTTAAACTACTTGATGTGGCCAGTAAGGGGTTAAATTTTAGTTTTGGGGGTGGACATGCCCTTTAAAAACAGTGAAATTAAAGTAAAATAAGGTCTCCTGTCAAATGGAACTTTAATTAAAGGGTAACTACACCCAGAAATCTTTAAAAAAATCTATAATTTATTGGGAGGTAGGAAAAACTACTCCTACCACCATCTCTGGTTCCATGGAAGTGGCAGGTGTATGCTGTGTATGGTGGCCATACACATAGCGATATTATTGGCCATTACCTGGAACTGATGGGGAAGAAAGTTGTCAGCATGGCCATATAAAACTATGGTTTGCAAGAATTGTAAGAATAGAAGGTAGGAGTAGTATCTTCTACCTCCCAGTAAATTATAGATTTTGATTTGACTTTTTAATACCATTTATTATTAAGCGTGTGAAGGTTCTCACTCATCCAGGTCATGGTATATCTGTTGTATGCAGTTAATTCAACTGGACTGAAAGTTTAGTTCTTAAAGACTTCTTTCTGAATTGAGAAAGACAGTCGGATGACTAGCGAAACGTATTCAAGAACTAAACTTGTAAGTCTAGTTGAACTAACTTATTACAACAGATACATTTATTATTAACTTATTATCTATTCTCAATATTTTCTTTTTTTCTTCCCCAGAGATCTGAATCCAGGAAATCTTTTATTCTCTGCCACTGGATACCTAAAGATAGCCGACTTCGAGCTCTGCATGGAAGGTAGGGTTCCTGATACAATTCCATAGAATGGGACATATAAGTTTAGGTTTTATTTTTCAGTTTAGTTTTATTTGGTGTAAAACAAATGCAACAAATCTGAAAATTGCCAATTTAGAGTTGGTTGTTGTAAGTTAAACCAGTTTTTATGAGGATTGTCACACTGAAAATATAACTGGATCCATTAACTGTTTGGTAATATTTATGTGCATCCCTATGAGCAGGTCTAAAATAAAAACCAGTAACAGTAACAAATACATAAAAGAGACATATTAACTGGGAAGGTTTTTTTTCTGGTTAAGGGGTTGACTACGGTGATGAAATTGTATCTAAATGTGGACAAAGATGTGGAGAATCATTGTACCTGGCTCCAGAGATGTACAGAAATGGACCCTACTCCAGATCGGTGGACTGGTGGTCTGTAGGGATGATAATCTCTGAAATGTTAATTGGCTATGTAAGTATAAAATGGTTTTACTACCAACATTACTCCATTTATTTTTATGTAAAATCACTGAAAATGTGGGTTTGGTGGGTGATTCTTGATGATATTTTATCCCAATAGAGCAAAATATTCTACAGGGCAGTTGGTCATGTGGACCCATGTGCACTAACAAGGGTCACCTACAAATAATCCTCTTGTCTAGAATATACTGATGTTTCTTATGGGCCTGGTTGGTTCCATATTAATTGAACTGTGGAATGGAATTTTAAACGGATATTTCTCTATTTCTTTAGTTGCCATTCAATGGAGAGACTGAAGAGAAATTCAGATATTCTGCCTGTAACACAAAGCCTATGATTCCCGGGGAACTAAATATGGCCACCAAATCCATCTTGTATAGAGTAAGTTACACGACTGAAACTGTTACCGTGAAAACTCCTGGGAAGTGAACGACATTTAAGGGTAACAAATTTATTTTGTTTTTGTAGCTTTTGGATAAGAACAGGAAGCAACTTGGAGCAACTTGGAGCAAGTAGTCACGGGGCAGATGAAATAATGGATAATCCCTTCTTTAAGGTATGTTTGGATTTCAGACATGAGCGTCGCCCAGGGTTTCCAGACATCTCAATTTGGATGGGATTGTCCCAGCTGTAGGGACAAAATCACGAGTCCTGCTGTCAGGGCTGAAATCCCATCCTCTGAATGAGACTGGAAGTCCCTGCCTCAGAATGCCCCCTCCCCATCCTTCCCTGCCCCAAACCCCACCTCTCCACCCCTGACACACCCACTCTCCATTCCATCCACTGTACTGTCCTGCCCCATCCTCACCACCAAGCAGAATCTCTCAACCTTGGTTCTGCCCCTAACACAAGAATCTGGAGATTGGTTAGAACGGGGATTTGGGTGTGTGTTTAATTCTGGCTCATTGGTTATTTTTTTCCTGTTACATAGAAAATTGATTGGCAAAATCTAATGAAAGGAATATACAAACCTCCATCCAGCTACTACTTATAAACCCACCCCAGTTCCAGAAAGAAGACCACAACCACTATCTGATTATACCTTAATAAAAAGAATTAAAATAAACTTTGGTTTGAATTTGCCTTTGGTCTACATAAAACGTTAGATTGTAAAAAGTACAGGGAGTTTAAACTAAATGTATTATTTGGTCTCAACCAATAAGGGGGGCCACAAAACCAGGGCGTGGCCATGTTGTGCATGTGCCTGAAGTACATTTCTCTCCATGTTTGTGGCACGTAATGGTGATAACGCCAGGCAGAACCCTCCATGTGTATGCACTAAAAGGGTATTGGGGATACCGCCAGGCAAAACCCTCCACTTGTACGTGCTATATAGGTAATGGGGATACCACCAGGCAGAACCCCTTCACGTGTATGTGCTATATGGGTAATGGGGATAATGCCAGGCAGAACCCTCCATGTGTATACCCATATAGTGCATAAAGACAGGTTGTGGTTGATTGAAAGACAATCCAGAGCCGCAGACGGTATATTAAACAGATTACAGATTTTCTGTCATCTTTCTAAAATTGGTACAGTGGGTTCACAGCTTGTTTGAGTCTAATCTTCCCCTGTAACCTTACTGAAATGTGCAGGATATTTCTAAAAAGACACTATCTCCTTCTATTTCCAATTAGTTTGTTTCAAGCAAAGTGCTGGTGCCCTTTGTGATGTGCCCATCGCATGTTAAATGCAGTGGGTATAATAGAGAAGGTGCCTTGTTATAGTTTTACAGGGTTTCCAGATCTTGGCTTAATGCAATTGCCGTGCAGTCAGTAGGTAAAGGCAGCGTGGTGGCCCAGTGGTCCACATTGATGGTCTGTGTTGATGTCCAAAACCATCTACAGCTACTTCTGCAAAAGAATGTTTTGATCTCCCCGTGCTTGGGTTGGTTTCTTCCACGTACTCACATTTACTACCACGGACGTATCAAGACATACTGCTAGGAAGGGTTACCCTCCTCTTTACTTTAAACAGAATCGGACTGGCCCACAGAGTTATAAGGGGGGAACCCTCTGAAGGCCCTTCCACCCATGAAAACAGAAAAAAATGTTCAAATTTAGATAAAGGGATAGTTAGAAAGGAAAATATATACATATAAGGAGTTAGTAGGAATGAGGGAGATACTTTAATTATTGAAAAAACGCAAATACAATATTGATTGGGGCCCAATAACCCAGTGTGACACTGCCTATAAAATCAAACGTATATGAAACAATTAGAATGCTGCGGGCAGTGGTGTAACTAGGAATCACTGGGCCCCCCAGGAAAACTATGATGGTGCCCCTACCCATGCTTCATCCACAGTGGTTTTCTGGGAGGAGGCTACAGGCTATATCTGTCATAGGGAAAATAAGAAGATGGGGCCCCTTGGCTTCTGCCCCCCCCTGCTGTTGCTCCCCTGGTAGTTATACCTTTGACTGTGGGCTGTACTGAATTCAGTAGTGTTAATGCTGACCAGCCATTCCGCATGCTGATTGGTTACAACAGAGATGTGGAACCCTGGCATGACAGATGATTTGGACACTACAACTCCCAGCAGAATACAACCAAAGCAAGCTGGGAGTTGTAGTTTCCAAACAGAATACATAAAACATGCATGATAGTGTATATGGTACTTGTAAACTCTATAGGACAGGGCCTAATCTGAGAACAATTCTCCTATTACGAAAACCCACAGTATCATACAAGACAGAGCTGAACCAAGCACAATGACAGCTCCCCTAATAAAATGGTGGAAAGTTAAATTAACAAAGAATAGTTTCCTCCAAACTGCAATATTTGTTAGTAGCCTGTACTAAGAACACAAGGAGCAGCAGCCCCATCCCTGGGAGTGTTTGTGTCTTCCAATGTGGAGGTTTAGAGAGGGGCGGGGCTGTGTACCCACCTCCTTTCCTTGGAGCGACCAATCAGCGCTCATTCCTTTCCCAAAGGCTGGAACTAGAGATAGCCCTAGTCCGGATTGTCGGTAGGATGGAACACTCAGACGGGCACATTTTATAGAGCAGGAGGAGATTGCACGGTATCGGAATAGGGGAGGACCACGACTGGGACACATGCAGGGGCCCTCCATTTGCTGGTACTGGACATAAAGTAGCGGAGGGAAAGGGGTTGGAGAGAGGAGACCGATTGGTGAGATTTAATCACTGGCAGAGATTGTTCCTCCAGCAACCGGCGCAGTGTGGGGGGACTGCTCGTCTCCTTAACAACCTTATCAGCTGCGCTGAAAGACTGCCCAGGGGAGATACAATGAGGAATGTTTGGCTGATTCTGCCCATTGCCCTTATCACAGCGGTGTCCGGGGGAGAGACGGTAAGTCCGGGGTCTGCTTTTTCTCTGTGTGACCCCATAGGGCAATGTACAGAACTGACTGATCAAGGCCTGGTTTTTAAATTCTTTATGTGTACACCAATGGATATTGGTCAGTGAAATATTGGATCCACTCATCTGGATGTTTTTTCACCTTTTTTACTCATTTAAGTGGTTATTAATTTACCTATATAACCAGTAAGGGGATTTGTTACTAGTAGCAGTTTCTAGCACATTTTTTGCACTTTAATATATAGAATTAATTATGTTGTGAATTTATTCTTCAATATTTCAACTTACTTATGTTTAGGAAACAGTATTGATTAATTATTCACTCAACAGGAATTAATGAATTGGATATTTATTTTCTTTAATCCTTTTTATATTTTTTTTACCCTAGGGGCAGGGGGTTAAAGCACAAATAGATCCAGCCTTGGCATTTCTATATCTGTATATTTATATGTTGGTTGTGCCACCAGAATACTGGGATCAGGGGGCGTGACTCTTTGAAGTTTAGTTCTCCTTTAAAAAATGTTTTTAAAAAAAAGCTTTGTTGCTCCCTCCTGCATTATTAATAGGTGCCACTGCTACTATTACTTGAATAATTCCCTAAAATACATACAGATCCATAATCCATAAATCAATTTATTTCCAGCTAAATGCAACATTCCGTGCTATTGCCTTGTAAAGATTACGCAATTAAAATAATTATAATAATTATTATAATACTTGCAATTGTTTAGAAAAATGTTCCCGACAACTAGAATGGACTTGCTACTCATTAACAGCAAAGAACAAGAAACATACCATATAACAATAGTGCTTGAATTAGAAAAAAGCTTATTAATCCAATTTTATAAAGCTTGTATAGTGAAAATAATAAAATATCCTAAAAACGTTAACAACAAATGAAAATTGTGTGTACATACAATGTAAAACATATGTTGTGGAGCACAAGTGAAACCTGGCATTCTAATTCTGTTATTTAGGAGGAAGGTAGTAATTCAATGAATATGGATAAAGTGAACACATTCATACTCATCCTGCATATTAAATAGTTTATAGCCACTGGCGCCCACATTGCCTCAATGTCATAGAATGTCCCCATCAATTCTCTTTCTGTTTTGTCTTTATTTATTGAATGGCTGGGAAATGGCTGACATGTTAGAAAGATGCTTTACTAAGCTCCATTACAAAGATAATAGGATCACTGCTGCTGCAAAAACAATCTCAGTTTATTATTTACTTATCTTATACATTTATTGGCCATTACCAATGTTTGTAATAACTATTACAATCATCTAGAGTTCAGATCTTGTGTTTATATAAAAATCAGGGACGGATTTCCCAATTAGGCATGTGCTTAGGGGTGACTGTGATTGCAGGGACCTCTTTCAATCTCTCCTCTAACTGTTAACATTTTTATTTGCAGCACATTAAGCAGCTGGCCCCCTCCTGTTCATGTTGTCCAAGGCTGAACAGGAGGACAATATAGTCTCAGACCAATCCTTCCGTCTATTAATTCCCTAAAAAAAAAAAGCACTACTTAAAGCAACCAGCAGGCCTACCTTTATTATAGGTCAGACCTTTAACTATATATCAAACATAAGAAGGGCTGGTTACTTCACATCTGCAGGCATGGCAGACCTTGCCCCTAAGTCCCACAATTTTTCTAATTTGGAAACCAGCACATTGTTTGGTTCATGCAGGAGGTTAAAGTCGGATACAAGGCCAAGGGACATCCCACGATTTTAACCAGGGCAGCTACAGACGATTCAACCCTATTGAACAGGGATCAGACCAGCACACCTCTGTCCCAAGAGCAGCGTCTCGGAAACCGTTTGCAGGTAGGTACCCCTTCTTCTTGCCTGATTCCTTCAATAAAGTTTTTTTTTTTAATTCGGTTTATTGACGTCGGTACAGAATAATTTACAGTTTGCATATAAATAACATTTGTACTGTTATACATTGCATATCGCTGCATATTTGCATTTTTATACATTTAATAGGTTACAAAGTTCAAATCCATACAGCCTTAAAGGACAACTCCACCCTCATAAGAACATCTTTTAGAAAGAATATCCAGAAGTATAGCAGGTATTACAGTAATGAATTCATAGGACAAAGTATGATATATCAACATATTTTAAAGAGGCCATTCTTTCTAAAAGATGTTCTTATGAGGGTGGAGTTGTCCTTTAAGGCTGTATGGATTTGAACTTTGTAACTATTAAATGTAAAAATGCAAATATGCAGCGATAGCAATGTATAACAGTACAAATGTTATTTATATGCAAACTGTAAATTATTCTGTACCGACGTCAATAAAACGAATTTAAAAAAAAAAGTAGGACAATGTCAGATGCATTAAAAAAAACTTAATGTGCTGCAAATAAAAATGTTAACAGTTAGAGGAGAGATTGAAAGAGGTCCCTGCAATCACAGTCACCCCTAAGCACATGCCTAATTGGGAAATCCGTCCCTGATTTTATATAAACACAAGATCTGAACTCTAGAGTTTTAATAGTTATTACAAACATTGGTAATGGCCATAAATGTATAAGATAAGAAATAATAAACTGAGATTGTTTTGCAGCAGCAGTGATCCTATTATCTTTGTAATGGAGCTTAGTAAAGCATCTTTCTAACATGTCAGCCATTTCCAGCCATTCAATAAATAAAGACAAAACAGAAAGAGAATTGATGGGGACATTCTATGACATTGAGGCAATGGGGCGCCAGTGGCTATAAACTATTTAATATGCAGGATGAGTATGAATGTGTTCACTTTACCATATTCATTGAATTACTACCTTCCTCCTAAATAACAGAATTAGAATGCCAGGTTTCACTTGTGCTCCACAACATATGTTTTACATTGTATGTACACACAATTTTCATTTGTTGTTAACGTTTTTAGGATATTTTATTATTTTCACTATACAAGCTTTAAAAATTGGATTAATAAGCTTTTTTCTAATTCAAGCACTATTGTATATGGTATGTTTCTGTTCTTTGCTGTTAATGAGTAGCAAGTCCATTCTAGTTGTCGGGAACATTTTTCTAAACAATTGCAAGTATTATAATAATTATTATAATTTTTAATTGCGTAATCTTTACAAGGCAATAGCACGGAATGTTGCATTTAGCTGGAAATAAATTGATTTATGGATTATGGATCTGTATGTATTTTAGGGAATTATTCAAGTAATAGTAGCAGTGGCACCTATTAATAATGCAGGAGGGAGCAACAAAGCTTTTTTTTAAAAACATTTTTAAAGGAGAACTAAACTTCAAAGAGTCACGCCCCCTGATCCCAGTATCTGGTGGCACAACCAACATATAAATATACAGATATAGAAATGCCAAGGCTGGATCTATTTGTGCTTTAACCCCCTGCCCTAGGGTAAAAAAAATATAAAAAGGATTAAAGAAAAAAATATCCAATTCATTAATTCCTGTTGAGTGAATAATTAATCAATACTGTTTCCTAAACATAAGTAAGTTGAAATATTGAAGAATAAATTCACAACATAATTAATTCTATATATTAAAGTGCAAAAAATGTGCTAGAAACTGCTACTAGTAACAAATCCCCTTACTGGTTTATAGGTAATTAATAACCACTTAAATGAGTAAAAAGGTGAAAAAACATCCAGATGAGTGGATCCAATATTTCACTGACCAATATCCATTGGTGTACACATAAAGAATTTAAAAACCAGGCCTTGATCAGTCAGTTCTGTACATTGCCCTATGGGGTCACACAGAGAAAAGCAGACCCCGGACTTACCGTCTCTCCCCCGGACACCGCTGTGAAAGGGCAAGGGCAGAATCAGCCAAACATTCCTATTGTATCTCCCGGGCAGTCTTTCAGCGCAGCTGATAAGGTTGTTAAGGAGACGAGCAGTCCCCCACCACTGCGCCGGTTGCTGGAGGAACAATCTCTGCCAGTGATTAAATCTCACCAATCGGTTCCTCTCTCCAACCCCTTCCCTCCGCTACTTTATGTCCAGTACCAGCAAATGGAGGGCCCCTGCATGTGTCCCAGTCGTGGTCCTCCCCTATTCCGATACCGTGCAATCTCCTCTGCTCTATAAAATGTGCCCGTCTGAGTGTTCCATCCTACCGACAATCCGGACTAGGGCTATCTCTAGTTCCAGCCTTTGGGAAAGGAATGAGCGCTGATTGGTCGCTCAAGGAAAGGAGGTGGGTACACAGCCCCGCCCTCTCTAAACTACACTTGGAAGACACAAACACTCCCAGGGATGGGGCTGCTGCTCTTGTGTTCTAGTACAGGCTACTAACAAATATGCAGTTTGGAGGAAACTATTCTTTGTTAATTTAACTTTCCACCATTTTATTAGGGGAGCTGTCATTGTGCTTGGTTCAGCTCTGTCTTGTATGATACTGTGGGTTTTCGTAATAGGAGAATTGTTCTCAGATTAGGCCCTGTCCTATAGAGTTTACAATACCATATACACTATCAGCATGTGTTTTATGTATTCTGTTTGGAAACTACAACTCCCAGCTTGCTTTGGTTGTATTCTGCTGGGAGTTGTAGTGTCCAAATCATCTGTCATGCCAGGGTTCCACATCTCTTTTGTAACAATCAGCATGCGAATGGCTGGTCAGCATTAACACTACTGAATTCAGTACAGCCCACAGTCAAAGGTATAACTACCAGGGGAGAACAGCAGGGGGGGCAGAAGCAAGGGGCCCCATCTTCTTATTTTCCTATGACAGATATAGCCTGTAGCTCCTCCCAGAAAACCACTGTGGATGAAGCATGGGTAGGGGCACATCATAGTTTTCCTGGGGGGCCCAGTGATTCCTAGTTACACCACTGCCCGCCAGCATTCTAATTGTTTCATATACGTGATTTATAGGCAGTGTCACACGGGGTATTGGCCCCAATCAATATTGTTGTTTTTTCAATAATAAAGTATCTCCCTCATTCCTACTAACTCCTTATATGTAAATTTTCCTTTAACATCCTTTATCTAAATTTGAACATTTTTTTCTGTTTCAGGGTGGAAGGGCCTTCAGAGGGTTCCCCCTTATAACTCTGTGGGCCAGTCCGATTCTGTTTAAAGTAAAGAGGAGGGTAACCCTTCCTAGCAGTATGTGTATACGTCCGTGGTAGTAAATGTGAGTACGTGGAAGAAACCAACCCAAGCACGGGGAGATCAAAACATTCTTTTGCAGAAGTAGCTGTATGGTTTTGGACATCAACACAGACCATCAATGTGGACCACTGGGCCACCACGCTGTTACTACTGACTGCACGGCAATTGCATTAAGCCAAGATCTGGAAACCCTGTAAAACTAAACAAGGCACCTTCTCTATTATACCCACTGCATTTAACATGCGATGGGCACATCACAAAGGGCACCAGCACTTTGCTTGAAACAAACTAATTGGAAATAGAAGGAGATAGTGTTTTTTAGAAATATCCTGCACATTTCAGTAAGGTTACCAGGGAAGATAGACTCAAACAAGCTGTGAACCCACTGTACCATTTTAGAAAGATGACAGAAAATCTGTAATCTGTTTAATATACGTCTGCGGCTCTGGATTGTCTTTCAATCAACCACAACCTGTCTTTATGCATATATGGGTATAAACATGGAGGTGTCTGCCTGGCATTATCCCCATTACCCAATAGCACAACACGTGAAGGGTTCTGCCTGGTGGTATCCCCATTACCTATATAGCACGTACAAGTGGAGGGTTTTGCTCGGCGGTATCCCCAATACCCTTTTAGTGCATACACATGGAGGGTTCTGCCTGGCGTTATCACCATTACGTGCCACAAACATGGAGAGAAATGTACTTCAGGCACATGCACAACATGGCCACGCCCTGGTTTTGTGGCCCCCCTTATTGGTTGAGACCAAATAATACATTTAGTTTAAACTCCCTGTACTTTACAATCTAACGTTTTATGTAGACCAAAGGCAAATTCAAACCAAAGTTTATTTTAATTCTTTTTATTAAGGTATAATCAGATAGTGGTGTGGTCTTCTTTCTGGAACTGGGGTGGGTTTATAAGTAGTAGCTGGATGGAGGTTTGTATATTCCTTTCATTAGATTTTGCCAATCATTTCTATGTAACAGGAAAAAAATAACCAATGAGCCAGAATTAAACACACACCCAAATCCCCGTTCTAACCAATCTCCCAGATTCTGTGTTAGGGGCAGAACCAAGGTTGAGAGATTCTGCTTGGTGGTGAGGATGGGCAGGACAGTACAGTGGATGGAATGGAGAGTGGTGTTGTCAGGGTGGAGAGGTGGGTTTGGGCAGGGAAGGATGGGGAGGGGGCATTCTGAGGCAGGGACTTCCAGTCTCATTCAGAGGAGGGATTTCAGCCCTGACAGCAGGACTCGTGATTTTGTCCCTACAGCTGGGACAATCCCATCCAATGATGGTCTGGAAACCCTGGGCGACGCTCATGTCTGAAATCCAAACATACCTTAAAGAAGGGATTATCCATTATTTCATCTGCCCCGTGACTACTTGCTCCAAGTTGCTCCAAGTTGCTTCCTGTTCTTATCCAAAAGCTACAAAAACAAAATAAATTTGTTACCCTTAAATGTCGTTCACTTCCCAGGAGTTTCACGGTAACAGTTTCAGTCGTGTAACTTACTCTATACAAGATGGATTTGTGGCCATATTTAGTTCCCCGGGAATCATAGGCTTGTGTTACAGGCAGAATATCTGAATTTCTCTTCAGTCTCTCCATTGAATGGCAACTAAAGAATAGAGAAATATCCGTTTAAATTCCATTCCACAGTTCAATTAATATGGAACCAACCAGGCCCATAAGAAACATCAGTATATTCTAGACAAGAGGATTATTTGTAGGTGACCCTTGTTAGTGCACATGGGTCCACATGACCAACTGCCCTGTAGAATATTTTGCTCTATTGGGATAAAATATCATCAAGAATCCCCACCCCAAACCCACATTTTCAGTGATTTTACATAAAAATAAATGGAGTAATGTTGGTATAAAACCATTTTATACTTACATAGCCAATTAACATTTCAGAGATATTAATCCCTACAGACCACCAGTCCACCGATCTGGAGTAGGGTCCATTTCTGTACATCTCTGGAGCCAGGTACAATGATTCTCCACATCTTGTCCACATTTAGATACAATTTCATCACCGTAGTCAACCCCTTAACCAGAAAAAAACCTTCCCAGTTAATATGTCTCTTTATGTATTTGTTACTGTTACTGGTTTTTATTTTAGACCTGCTCATAGGGATGCACATAAATATTACCAAACAGTTAATGGATCCAGTTATATTTTCAGTGTGACAATCCTCATAAAAACTGGTTTAACTTACAACAACCAACTCTAAATTGGCAATTTTCAGATTTGTTGCATTTGTTTTACACCAAATAAAACTAAACTGAAAATAAAACCTAAACTTATATGTCCCATTCTATGGAATTGTATCAGGAACCCTACCTTCCATGCAGAGCTCGAAGTCGGCTATCTTTAGGTATCCAGTGGCAGAGAATAAAAGATTTCCTGGATTCAGATCTCTGGGAAGAAAAAAAGAAAATATTGAGAATAGATAATAAGTTAATAAAAATGTATATGTTGTAATAAGTTAGTTCAACTAGACTTAAGTTTAGTTCTTGAATACGTTTCGCTAGTCATCCGACTGTTTTCTCAATTCAGAAAGAAGTCTTTAAGAACTAAACTTTCAGTCCAGTTGAATTAACTGCATACAACAGATATACCATGACCTGGATGAGTGAGAACCTTCACACGCTTAAAATAAATGGTATTAAAAGTCAAATCAAAATCTATAATTTACTGGGAGGTAGAAGATACTACTCCTACCTTCTATTCTTACAATTCTTGCAAACCATAGTTTATATGGCCATGCTGACAACTTTTCCCACAGTTCCAGGTAATGGCCAATAATATCGCTATGTGTATGGCCACCATACACAGCATACACCTGCCACTTCCATGGAACCAGAGATGGTGGTAGGAGTAGTTTTTCTCACCTCCCAATAAATTATAGATTTTTTTAAAGATTTCTGGGTGTAGTTACCCTTTAATTAAAGTTCCATTTGACAGGAGACCTTATTTTACTTTAATTTCACTGTTTTAGGGCATGTCCACCCCCAAAACTAAAATTTAACCCCTTACTGGCCACATCAAGTAGTTTAAACAATCCTTACCTTACATCCTGCTCAAAATCCCCTGCTGTGCCTCCAAAGTCCAGGAAACTGCTGTGTAGGAGCAGTGTGTGACTCATGCTGTGCCTGAGACTTCCTCAACCTCATCAAGGTTGAGGCATGCTCAGTGCAGCCCTCCCTGCCTCTCAGCCAATCACGGACACGGCTGCTGGTCCACCCCTGCTTTCAATTCCATGCAAGCAGAGGGCTTAACACTGCAGTGGAGGAGAGAGGGCAGGTAAGTAAGAATCGGGGGACTTTCTAACAATTATATTAATGCGGTTGGGGCTGGGGAAGCATGCCCTACCACATATCAAAAGTTACATTTCGGGGTGGACATGCCCTTTAATAAACTCTTTGCACACCAGTTAAACAACCTCCCATTAAACCATTTAACCCCCTCACACATTAATATTATAATATGACCTTAGCTATTAAAACAAGCATATCCCCACGTTTACATTGGTGCTTACCGATGAATGATCCTGTGTTGGTGTAAAAACCGCACTCCTAGGACAAGGCAGGCTGAGTAAAATCTGCAGGTATTAAAATAAAACCTTCACTGGTCAATCTATCAACAAATCCAATTCTATTCTACTTATACCAAGTCCATATAGTCACTACACCCAACCTTCCAATAGTGCTCTGTGTCTGGGGGCTATTTACATAAGGTGCCATAGAGATTTTATTATTCTGCTTAAAGATTACGGATAGCCATTGACATTATATCCAGTGTCATTCATAGGAAGAAAAAAATATGAATTAAAGGTGGTCTCTATGTTAACTGTTCTAATTCAGAAATACTCCATCAGTTACAGCTGTGGGTAGGGAATCCGCCATTTCATCCAGTTTATTATTTATCCCTTTAACCACTGCTCGACTGTGAGACAATAGGTTCTGTCTGATGGTCACCAACACTGAATACTCACACTGCCATTTCATATGACTTTGGACCTCTGGCAGTCCATGTAGGTTTTCAAGTCCAGCATGGGAGCGAGTTCTAGAAACGGCCTTCATGGTAGGGGGTTTCAAAGGAACCATCATACCCGATAATGAAAGGACTCTTTCTCTTCTGCTCAATTGCAGGATCTTCTTCTCTGTCTTGAAGCTAAAAACAAGATGAATCCAAATTGACAAGTGGAAAGAGTGCAGCTACTATTAGTTAACTGGAAGGTCTGTCACTACTTTGTCCAATGGTAATACCATTTACACTTACCATTTACACGCAAGTTGATCCTTTAAAGTTGCTTTGCTTCTAATTTTTACAGCAACTTGGTTTCCATCTTCTTTAACTTGCGCAGGATAACCTGCAAACAGAGAACATTTCATGACTTCCCCTGTATAATTTAAAGGGCATGTCCATCCCCAAAACTATAATTTAACCCACTACTGGCTCCACTGTGTAGTGTAATAAAATCCTTACCTTACATCCCAGCTCCAAATGGTTCTCCTGCAATGTCCCTGTAAAGTCCCCAAAACTGGCCACCAGGAGCACTGCAGGGAGTGAAATGTTTTCCGCCTCTAAGGCGTCCTTCAGTGGTTTTTGGCTTCTCAGAGCAGCCGCCCCCCCCTCCCTCTCCCTTTCCTTTCCCTCCTCCTAGTGTAAAACAACTTGGGGTACTGTAGGCTTCCTCCCCCAGCCCAACCACTATATTAATATGTGCAGAAATTCCCCCGATCATTACTACCTTTCCTCTCTCCCGCGGCGTTCTCCACTGCCGGCAGCCGCATCTGTGATTGGCTGCCTCTCAGCAATCGAAACGCGGCTGCCGGTTTGGCTCCTGCTTGCAGTTTCATGCAAGCAGAGGGCTGAGACAGTAGGCCGGAGGAAAGAGGTAAGGTAAGTAATGATCAGGGGAGTTTTTGCACATATTTATATAGTGGTTGGGGCTGGGGAAGAAGCCCTACAGTAATGCGCCCCTTACATTATAATATAAGGACATTACGCCACCATTACGGAGTTCTGTCCTGTATATGGTCAAGGAACTCCTCGGTGGCGTAATATCCTTATATTACACTGTAAGGGGCGCATTATCCCTTATATATATTATAAAACCAGTAGCCATATTGTTAGATTTGACCATAGATATGGTGTCTGTGTTGGGCCTTATTTTCTGTCCCTCACCTATCTGGCAGATTAGTCAGTCTATGGAGTGGTTCTCTAGAACCTGACCCTTAACAGGGCTCTACAAATATTAAACCTGTACCGACATAACACGTAAAGCTGTTACCCAATCGTCTTGTGACCCACATAAACATATTGTTTACCCAAACCGACCAATGTAGGTCTCTAATAAAGAGCTATTGAATTTGATGTGAAAGGGTATCTGTGGTGAAAAATAAACTTTATATAATATGAGGTGGAGGACTGTACACCCACCTCGGTACTTACTTTCCGTGATACGGATGGTTAAACTTGCTGCACTGACAACCCAGCTCGATATCTCTCTCCACTTCTCTACATGTGCACGTTGACACTGTTATGGCAAGGATGTCTATGCTGCAAGTTTTGCCATCAGTATCGAGGAAAGTAGGTAAGTACACACATTTTCTTATTCTAGCAGAAATGTGGTTATAGTGATATTTCTTGGTTAGTAGAGCTCAATATTACTGTAAACTGGAAACGCCATAGATCTGTGCACATAGAAATGTTTAAATATAAGATACTGATAAAAACATGGACCACCAATTCCTCTTTACTTTACCTGTGGGTTCCTCTGCTTTCCATTCTTCTTTATGGTTCACATCGTGCCTTGCTTCCTGTCCTGCAGGTTCGGAGTCAGAGCCATCAAGCCTTGCCTCGACCACTGCAGGCTCGAGTCAGTGCCGTCAAGCCCTGCATTGACCACTGGAGGCTCAGAGTCAGTGCTGTCAAGCCCTGCTCGACCACTGCTGATTTGGAGCACTTGTACTGCTGGGTTCTCCACTTCCTTCTCAGGTCGGAATCTCTGCATTTTCCACACTTAAAAACTTTCTTCAACCGACATTCAACTTTTCCATCGGGAGATATCAGTTAATAGTTTGATAAAACAAACTATAAGTGTCTAGACACTGTACAGTGTACTGTAGTGTGTGTTTATAGACTTTCTATTGGTGTTCCCCTTGGCCCTACAGGAATAGGCCCAGTACGAGGTAATCGGAGAGCCTTATACCAAACTATGAGCCCTTTACTTTAAAGGGCAAGTCCAGCCCTGAAATGAAAACGTAGAGGTAAATCAACCCCCAAACCCTAAACGGCAATAGTTTGAAATCTGAAATATATAAGTCTAACTAAAATTCTGCACAAGGTCCTTCCAGTTAGCAACTGTCCGTTATTGATTTGACAGTTGACATCACACCTAATGACTGAATGTTAATCCCCTAGCTGCCTCTTCTGAGCATGCCTAGGCTCAGTAAGGTTTCTAAATTGCTCAGTTTACACGAGGCCTCCCGAAAGCATAGCGGGCATACAGTATGAATTCATAGAACAAAGTAGGATATATCAACAAATTTAAAGAGGGTATTCTTTCTAAATATGTTCTTATGAGGGTGGTGTTGTCCTTTAAACTAAACATTAGATTCCATCATAGGAAAATTAAATGGGTATCCTGGGGGCTGTAGGTTCTGGACAATAATGTCTCTTAGTGATATTTAGAGCTATTATAAATGTAAATTATTAACATGTACCTATAACTTCCTGTTCAATAATAACAATTAATAGCTACTGGACATAACCATTATACCATTTCACAACATATAAATGCCGTGTTTTTTAGAAACTCACAGCTTAAGTTAAGATCCTGGCTTACTTATGAAACAACAATAGTCTACTGTCTGAGTTTATTGATTATTTTGTTCCATCCATCATGTTTCCAGAATAATATTAAGTTTCTATACATGTACAAACTGAATATGTAGCAGTGTGAATGTTGACAGCCTTCTTGGTTAAAAATAAAGATTTAACTGTACCTACATCATCTGCATGTGCAGTTGCTCACTGCTAAAGTGCTGGTTTTGGAAACAAAGAGACCGTTGAGACAGAGGTTTGAATCCCCAGGTTTTACTTTGTTTCTATTATGTTCCTAGTAAAGATAAAAATTCTACATGTCCTGAGGATGCACCTGCAGATGTCCATGTGGTGAGATTGTTCCAATTGCATCTCATTTGATCTACATATTATATTACAGAGTTTGGATTTGCCTGCTATTTAATCACTAACAGCCTGACAATATTACAATCCGACCTCCATACTATACTACGGAGCGGCCTCACTTGATATTTAACCACTAACATTTTTTACGGGTTTGCCGCCTTACTGCCTAATGCTATGTTGCTTACACCTCTCTTATACTTTGCACATTCAATTCTAACCTCCCATGACATATGAGATCTTTATTTCTTGTAGTTGACTTAACATCAACTTTGGACTACCAGTGACTCTATGTTGGTCTGGATGGTTGTGGTTTTTGCAGGTACTTACAAATAATATGTATATTTTTACTCATATAGGGGAGTATTTTTCAATCCGTGCTATTTGGAGTGTACTTTATGCTGCTAGTGTTTTTAGTACTTACCTTACGGTATCACATTTGCATTTTTTGTTTTTATCCAATGTCTACACTATGCCATATTTATGCTGTATTTATAAATAAAATGAATTGTGTTCAGATCATCATTGTGAGAATATTTGGGTTTTATACTGTTATCCTATATTTAGGGGATGTTATGACATAATGTGCCTGTCCCTTTTAAGTAACGGTATAGGTTGTATCTTTTAACCCTGTCTTTGGGTAAAATGTTTTGGGATATTTATATTTATACAACCTTTAGCACCGACATGAAAGTGACTTTTTTTCTGTCTCCGGTATTTATAGCTAAACATAGTTTAATGTGTGTTTAATTCACACTTTGTTTGTCGTAGTTCCACCAAGGTACATATGTTTTGATTTTATATTATAATAAAATGAGCACTGTAGGATAGGTGATACCTTTTTATTATGGACAATTTTTATTGACACAGTTTCAAGTTTGGTTATTAAGGGAATTTTGCAAATCTTACTCAGTAACTCTCTTAAAGCTCTTCAAAATTCAATAGATACTATAATGACTATTTAAGTCATTAGTCCAACCAATGTATATTTAGCAAATGTGCAGAAATGCAATCAACCCCCCCCCCCCATATCTGCATGCAGGTAACTTTTTTCTTCATTAATTCTAAATATTTGTTAGTGGTTGAAAACAGGCTCTTTAAAATAGGAGATTTTGTTAGCTCTCATTTAATACACATGACACAAGGGGATGTTATGGCATAAGTGACATTTTAAAAAATAAATTGACTCTTGTAACATTATTGATGTTTATGTCCTCTGACATAAAAGGCACAATCCTATTTGTTTAAAATATACACTGCTTCAAAGGTGCTAAACGTGAGCTAAAACACACATTTCTGCTGCAGTACTAAATGAAAGTACATACAATTATTAAAAATAATGATTTTTGTTATAATAATTTAACTCCCTCTAGTCCTAAGTCAGTAAAAACATCCCCTAGATCATACCTTTTCTGTTGTTGTTTCTAGTGAATGGTGAGGTTTCTTGTTCCTTATAATTAAACAACCATTAAATCCCTGTTTTAAAAAGGACTACCATACAATCTTAAACAAAGTCTCATATAATTTAATAACAGTTTTCTCCTATGTAATAAGGACCTTAAGCACTTTCACGGGAATTTATGAGAACCGCAAGCACAACCCAGTTATGGATTTAATATCAGCTTGCGGCTCTGTGTAAATTTCAATGTGTCCAGCTGTCACAATTCCTGCCACAATTCTGTTTTAAATGGGTTAGCATGCCTTTAATATGGGAAATTTGCAGTGTGTGGCTCTTGGTTTGCCTTGTATTATTTTTTACTTTACAAATGTGTGTGCTGCTATTTGTCTTTTTCAAAAGCTACTCTATTGTGGTCAAATCTCTATTTAACACCACTCTTGCAGAATAAACAAACTAGGGTCCTGCGTGGATCTAATTTTACAGCTGCGCTTACAGTCATGCACCAATCCACACCGCAAGACTGATACTGATACCCATTCACTTAGATTGTAAGCTCTCGGGGCAGGGATCTCACTCCTAATGTGTCATGGCGTGTTGCACTTATAACATTTATACATAATTTATATATGCTTTCTTAACCGATGTATGAAATTGTATTTAATTTAATGTTTATCTATCTGTATAATGGCTTGCACTAATCCCTTGTTGTATACAAAATTATACATACATACATACATACCCAACTTGACCTAAATCAGCTTTTTTTTTCCTTCCTAAATTGCCTTTCCCTGGTTTTATACTAGTCCTGTAGAATATACATTAGAATGTCCACCCATTTTCTAAACTTGCATTATGGGAGACTGAAAGTTACAACGAGATGGTACAATAAAAGAGGATTATTGGTAAGGAGCAGTTGGAGCTGGGGACATCAGATATATATTCCAGTTGTATATTACAATGCTATCTGATTCCTTTCCCTGCTCTACATCCCAATCAAGTTTGAATCTTTACCATGTATCCAATGTTTGAAAAAATTGCCCTTCTGCATGATTATATAAGAATAATCTAGAAAGAAAACTTTAATTGTTTGGATTAATATCCACCCTATAGATAATATGGTAGAAAAGTCACTGATAAACGGTCTCTCTGCATGCAAATTACTGTAAAGCAGCGCATCGCATTAACTGTTTTAGGATTTGACACTTTCTTGCAAAACAAAAAGCCGCAAGTAGAGATTCCTTGGGGTGCAAGAAAAGATCAAAATCCCCACCTTATATGGGTGTAAATATTTGTTCTTTGTTTTAAAAAGTACAACTCCCAGCATCCGCTTGGTCTACATACCCCTCTCCAAGTGATAGATTTTTATTATAATAACTAGAATCTTCCACATCTCTTAGATTATTATGGTCTGAATGATCTACTTTTATTTTTAGCTTACAAGGACCAATGAAATCACGTCATCTATTTCCATGATGTACAGACACAGTGCAGTAAACGAACGGGTTTGTTACTTTGTTATATGGGAGATTGGTTGGTATTTGTAAACCTGCAGTATCAAAAAAGTTCAACTATGGTTGTACATCTATGACCGCGATGTATAATAGCTGCTGATATTGTATAGGCTATAACACATAATATCAATATTGTATCACTGCGGTCCATAAAAATAAACTGATAAAGGCTTAGAATTGCAAAGCCAGCGGTTCTGGACACATGCAAAAGCTAAGGGACATAACGAGTATTTGCATACTCTGCCCCTTGCTCTGGGGAACATGGGAGTAAAAATTACTTCTTGTTTCTTAGGTTGTGTTGTGAGCAATGCTATTTATTAGCATGAGACTGCAATATGCCTTCTGTATAAGAAGGTGTTTCTTCATAGGAAGTGAATGATCTACAGTATCGAAGGCAACCAATATGTCGAGGAGAATGAGGACTGAGAACTGGCCCTGGCTTTGGCAGTTTGTAGGTCACTTGAAACTTTGCCAAGGGCCGTTCAGTTAAATGACCTAGTCAGAATCCTGACTGCAATGGGTCCAATATGTTGCTAGCATGGAGGGTTTTAGTATGTGAGAGACGGCTTCTAAGAGTTTTGACACAACGTAAGAGGTAACGCGCGGTAGTAGTTTGAGAGACAGGCAGGGTCCACAGAAGTTTTTTTTTAAAAGAAGTTTGCACAGAGGCAGAGATAAAGACTAAATGTGAGCAAGAGCAGTGGAAAGAATTTTAGCACAGTGTCTGTGTAAGAAGGAGGGCATGGATCAAGGGTACACATAGTAAGTGACGAGGACAACAGAAGGTCCAAAGACTTCAGAATGGTGTGTAGGTGTGAAAGATTCCAGAACTGCAGGTGGGTGGGGCAGACAGAAGAAAGTGTGAGTTGTCCAGGGGTGAGGGGATTTGAGGTGTGGATATCATCTACTTTACTTCTCTACTTTAAACTATCTGGGGTATTGTTCAATAATAGAGCATGTTATAGGACACGTGGACATTCCTTGTGGACGTTGATGGCAGGTTGATTGGTCAGTTTAAAAAAAAAGCGGATGAGTCTAGGCAAACAAGGAATGTTGCAAGTTACTGGTATTGATACATAAATTGAGTTGATTTGGGGAAATTTCTGATTGCCACTTGTCAGGAAGGAATTTTTTCCCTTCATAATTTAGGGGCATATTATAAAGGTTTGTTAACTTTTCGCTGCCGTTATTCCCACCATTTTCGCAAAAATCGCGTTTTCCGCGATTTTTCTTTCTTCAGCCATCTACTGCGATGGCATCTGAGGTCCGCAGCAGAGTGACCTGCAGAAAACCCTAATCCGTTTCTGATTGGTCAATTTTTTATGCTTGGTTTACATGCTTTACATTAATCAATCAGATTTCAGAAAATCTGATTGGTTAGTGTAAAGCATGTAACCAAGCATTAAAAAATTGACCAATCAGAAACGGATTAGGGTTTTCTGCAAACCTATATAAGAGGTGCACTCCGCCGCGGACCTCAGATGCCATCGCAGTAGATGGCTGAAGAAAGAAGATGGAGAGGGTGCTCCACCCTCCCAGGGGCCCTTCCGTTCCTCTCTCGCCAGCGGCAGGGCAGGGGGCTTGGAGGGGCTGCTGAAGAGGGGGTACGCAGCGGGTGGTCACGACCACCTGCTGCGGGCCCTTCCCAGCAGCCCCTCTAGCCTCCTGTTCCATATGTTCGCCGCGAGCAGGGTTGGGGGTTAGGAGGGGCTGCTGGGAAACAGTGCCCCACCCCTGTAGCGGAGGCGCCAGGAAGGGATTTTAAGTCTCTTTGCGGCGATATTGTACTATCACCAGGAAGGGACTTAAAATTACCGCCGGACATCGCGGCCGCGATACATATTGCGGCGCTGGCCATTATAAATACGGCAATAGCGCTATTTTCGCGGCCACGAGTGCGGCGTAATTTTTGGGTGCTATTTTCAGCCCTTTATAAATATGCCCCTTAGTGTTTTTTTGCCTTCCTTGGATCAACAGGAAATGAGGATATTGCTAGATGGGTTGAACTGGAAGACGTATCTATCAACCTCAAACACTATACTTACTAGTCGTCAAAATCTTGAGGAGTGTTAATGGAATTAAGAGGGTCATTAGATGAGAGCTGCAAGAGAGTGTTAAATAGCGAAAAGACAATGTGGGTTATTTTTGTTTATGTTATTAGTGTGCTAAAGTAGGAGTGTTTAGCTGCTGTAAGAGCTGAGTTAAACAAACAACAACATGCGTTGTAGTGGTAAAAGTCCGCCTGACTTTTCCACAGCCGCTCACATGATCACATATGAATGAAACATATGCGTGGTCAGCTGGTTAAGACCTGAACCAAAACTTCCAGTTTTCTGGAAGTTTGGGTCCTGCCTTTAAACAGCTGATCGTGCGGAATACGAATGTATTAGGGAATCAGGTTAGAATCACACATGGGGGCAGCAAGAGGAGAGCGGACAGTAAAAAAGCTCAGCTGTTCCAATTGGTGTAGTTACTTGGAGTAGGTGGAGCAAGCAGGCTCCTTCTGTCAAAGAGCAGCTGTACACGGACATGTAATGGACAGGTTGACAAGAGGATGGAGGCAGCAACATTTACAGGGATTTTTAGCCCTGCTCACGCTTTACAGCCAACTTTATCATCGACTCTGGAAGCAAGCTCAGATTGCAGCCAGAAAAGAGGCATGGAACCAGGTTATAAAGCAGCCAAAAATTATTAGAATAAATTTTTTGGGCAGATATGCCCTTAACATTTCTGATGAAGCAGCCTCGTGGAAACTGAGCAATTTAGAAACCTGTACTGAGCATTTACTGAGCCTGGGCATGCTCAGAAGAGGCAGATAGGGGATTAACATTCAGTCATTGGCTGTGATGTCAACTGTCAAATCCATAACTGACAGTTGCTAACTGGAAGAACCAGGAAGCAGAAACGGGAAACAGGACATTGTGCAGGATTTCAGATCAGACTTATATATTTCACATTTCAAACTATTACCGTTTAGGGTTTTAGGGGGTGATTTACCTGATGTAAGTTTTCATTTTAGGGCTGGACTTGCCCTTTAAGTATCTGCTATAATATCTTGCGTTATCATATTTACTCTGTATTTGTGCAAGTACGACTCAATTAAACATTGTAAAACTTGATAAACTCTTAAAAGTTAAAGAAAAACTTAAAAACTAAAATATTTTCTGCTGTTTTACTTTAGTTCTATCTCTGTCTGCTGGGGTACCATCATATTTATACAGTGTTATTGACTATCAGTATAATGCATAGTACACATAATAGTTCAATTAATCCGATATTTGGGTTATATCAGCTGCCTCGAACCATTGGTTCCATATTTTATAGAATTTTTGGGGGCATTTTTTCTTGGAGTACATCACTTTTTTGTATGGTATCGCAGTATTTACTAATCTTAACCATTGTATCAAGTCAGGTGGTTCAGGTGCCATCCACTTAATAGTGATAGCTTTCCTAGCATAAAATAAGGTCTCCCTGATTAATGTGGCTTTGTATCTATCCGGGAAGTTATCTCCCAGTATTCCCAGTAGTAATAACTTATTGTCTAACGGGATGAGAGTGTTTAGTATATTAAATAGTGTACTGGTGACTTCTTGCCAGAAATACATTATCTTTGGGCATTCCCAAATCAGATGCCAGAAATTTGCGCCGCGTTGGCTTCATTTAGGGCAATTATCTGTTTTGGAGCTATTAATTCTATGCATACGCATTGGGTGCATATATGATTGGTGTAGTATATAAAACTGGATAAGTCTATTATTGGCTGCTGGTGAGACAAGATAGTATGCTGCCATTTCTTCCCAGTCACTGGGTTCCAGCTCAGGTATATATTTCGACCATTTTTGCATAGTGTTATCTATATACAATTGTAAATTACAGGAGTTGAGGTGAGCATAGATTTTAGAGATTAGCCCCTGCAGACCCTGGGTTCTAAGAAACTCCGATAATAGGATGATTAGACAGTGGTAATACTAGGTTTCCAAATTGGGCTTTAAGGGCATGTCCACCCAAAACATAATCCCCCCAACTACATGGCCCACCAGTAGTGTAGTTTAATCCTTACCTCACATCCCAGCTCCATAGGGTTCTCCTGTAGTCCCCCCCAAAGTCCCAAAAAATGACTACAGGAGGCTAGCAGAGTCCATATAGGACACTGCGCTAGTGGCCTCAGGTAGATTTTTGCCATGGTACAGCAGTCTCCCCCTCCCCTCCCTCTCCCCCTCTCCCTCCCGTTCTAAATCCCCCTAGAATAAAACCCCTTCAGTAATGATTTCCCCCATGTCTCCCAGCCCCAACCGCATATTTTTTTTTTTTAGAAAGCTCCCAAACTCTTACTTACCTCTCCTCTTTCCCGGCGAAGTGAGCTGCCGGCAGCCGCGTCTGTGATTGGCTGCCGCTCAGCCAATCACAGACGCGGCTGCCGGTCCGCCCCTCTGCTTGCATTTCTTGCAGCAGAGGGCCGGGAGCGCGGCGGAGGATCGAGGGGAGGTAAGTAGAGTTGGGGGGGTTCTAAAAAAAAAAATTATAGCGGTTGGGGCTGGGAGCCCAGGGGGGACCTTTGAAAAAAATTTTTTAGGGTGGACATAGCCTTTTTAAAACAGTGGTGGAGTTGGAAATATCTAAACATATAATGTACCGGTAAGTTGTATTTATACTGTAGTTGTTCAAAAGTAAGAAATTGGCTATTCTGGAATATTTGTCCTAGTCTAGTGATTCCTCGCCTGGACCAGTCCTCTGAACCCTGAAAAGCAAACAGTTCGGGATATGCATAATTTCTCCATAGTGGGGTAAATTGGAATGGCTCACGGATATCTAACACAGCACATATATCTTTCCAGGTTCTCCAAAACTGAGTACGCAGCACCGTCCCAGATCCCACAATATGTTGGCATGGCATATGAAGGAATGTTAAGAAATTGCCCTTCAAATATTGAGACAGAATTTTTTCTGGGGTAGTTAGCTCATCGGGTGGTGTATCCAATTCTGCAGATATCTAAATTGTGTGGCTAGATAATACAGCCGCACATCAGGTAGGGCCAGACCCCCGTTTTCTTTAGATTTTTGTAAGGTGATAAGTTTTACACGTGTTCCGCCCGGGCTCCACAGGAATTCAACCAGCATACTATTGATTGAGGCAAAAAAATACTTTGGTATATATACAAGGGAGTGCTGGATACTATAGAGCAGTTTGGGAAGTATAATTATTTTAACAAGATTGACCTTACCTATCAGATTTAGTGGTAAGTTTTTCCAGACTTGTATCTTGGGGCCCTATTTATAAAAGATCGTTATCGTAAAATACAGATCGTTATCGTAAAATAACGACCGTTTTTTTACCGATAACGACCGTTTTTTACCGATAACGCACGTTATTTAGCGATATCGTTAAATACCGGTCGTTATCGGTAAAAAAACGGTCATTATTTTACGATAATGATCAGTATTTTACGATAACGATTCCGATCTTTTATAAATAGGGCCTTTGGTTCTAACAAAGGTCAATAGAGGGGTGATATTTAAATCGTTAAACTGGGACACCTTTGCCGTAATTATCATACCCAAATATTTAAATTTATCTGCTACTAATATTGGACATGGTAGTGGTTGTAGGGCATTGGGTGGAATATCCAGTGGACACAACACTGATTTCCCCCAGTTCATAACCAGACCAGAGAACATACCAAATGTGTTAATCAGTTGCATTGCTGATATTAGTGGGGTGCCCTCGCTTTCCAAATACAATAGCATGTCATCCGCGTATAAACCTATGCATTCCTCCAAGGATCCCAGGCGGAATCCTGTGATCTGGGGGTGTGATCGTATTTATATTGCCAGTCCTTCGATCGCAATTGCAAATAGGTATGGGGATAAGGGATATCCCTGTCTGGTACCCCTATATAGTTTAAATGCCTTAGATATAGCGCCGTTTACCGACACTGTTGCGGTGGGGTACATATATAGTATTCGGATCCAATTTATAAATTGTTCTCCAAAACCAAACCTCTTCAGAAACGCCCAGAGGTACCCCCACTCAATAGAGTCAAATGCTTTATGTGCATCTAATGAAACCATCACTCTCCTGCCCGTGTTGTCATGATCAACTACCAACTGAGTAAGGGTTTTCCTCAAGTTAATAGTAGTGGACTTCCCTGGCATGAAACCAGTCTGATCTTCATGAATAATGGATTGTATTTTGTTTTGGAGTCTATTTGTTAGAAGTTTGGCCAGTATCTTATTGTCTGTATTTAACAGCGAGATAGGTCTGTAAGAGCTGCAGTCTGTGGGGTCTTTGTCCGGTTTTAGCAATAAGATGATATTGGCTTCATATAGAGAGTGTGGTAACTGGTTTGCGTCATAAGATTGTTGGTATATTTTGAGTAGTTGTGGGGCTATGATATCGCTGTATTGTTTGTATATATCTACGGGAATTCCATCTGGGCCAGGCGCTTTACCTGGGATCAGGTTATTAATGGCTGTTTGTATTTCTTCTAATGTTATTGGGGAGTCTAGATATGCTCGATCTGACACCTGTAACCGGGGGAAAGGTGCTGGGGAACTGCCAGCACCTTAAAAGGTATAAAGTTCTTAAATTTCCTATATGAGCAGATGGTAGAAGTTCCTACTAGACAGAATGCGTTGTCGGATCTGGTGATATCTAATAACCCTGAGCTCATTTTGGAGATGAGGGTAATGGGAAGCTTAGGGAATAGTGACCATGATATAGTGTTATTTAATATAGGTTGCAAAAAACTAAAGTGCACTGGCTTAACAAAAACTTTTAACTTTAGGAAAGCTAATTTTATGCTGTTAAAGGAATCGCTCCTGCTCATAGACTGGGGGGGACTGTTTCTAGGTAAAGATACTGAGCAGATGTGGACCACTTTTAAAGGGATATTAAACTATTACATTTCTAAATCGGTACCTTTAGGTAACAAGTGTAAAAAAATTAGATCCAGTCCTGCATGGCTTAATGCTCAGGTAAAAAGGGAGATGGAAAAAAAGGCTTTTAAAATTTTGAAAACAGAAGGCACAGAACAGGCTTACAGGGAGTACAAAAGCTGTAATAAAGAGTGCAAGAAAGTAATTAAACTAGCTAAAATAGAAAATGAAATACGGATTGCCGAACAAAGCAAGTCCAACCCCAATGGGCTAAAGTTCTAAGCGGAGTGCCTCAGGGTTCTGTACTGGGGCCGCTTCTGTTTAATCTGTTTATAAATGACTTAGAAGAGGGCATTGAGAGCAAGGTCTCAGTATTTGCTGATGACACTAAACTATGCAGAGCTTTGGAAACTTCCAATGATGTAAAAGTGCTGCAAGCAGACCTAGATAGATTAATAACTAACTATAGAGGTGGCATGCTAGGTGCTACTATCAGGCAAAGTTGCTTTTATGAGCAACTGTTAGTGCTGGGGGGGGGAGCCCCACCTGTTAAGTAGCACTGGACTACTTCCTTCACAGATTAGTAATGGGGGCAGTTCAGTATGATCCTGGGTTCATACACACATTGTTCAGAGGTTTGTATCATATATAGTTGTCCTTAGTGGCAACTCAGATGTTCTAACTGTGGTCCCGCTACTGCAGCCCACATACAGTTTATCTCTGTCCAGTCTTCTGATATAATGGTTTTTTCAGATATACTGTATATTTGTCCATAATCCGTTTTTATAACCATATCGGGAACTTTAACATTAATTTTTTTTTTTATCAGCAAATTTTTTGGGATACCTTCTTAACATAGGTATATACATCATATTTCCCATGGCTTTTTGTCCGTACCACCAACATCACAGTATATATTGGAACGCTATGGAAGGTTATGAGGTGGTGCATAATAGTTGTATGCATAAGGGCTGGTTATATCCAAGGGTACTATTGAACATTTGGTCGTTCATAGATATAGTGTGGTATCTACTTGTGTAATAGTGCATAGGTTAGGTAAGTATTTAACAGTTACATACCAGGTTTCGGTTAGAGGTTTCCAATACAAAGTGGGCTTGGGCGGCAGCAAAGGCACAAAGATAGAGGCCCATGGCCCATCGCAGTGTGGATATTTACAGAGGGTACGGTACGTACCTATCGTGGCAAGGCTTCCAGCCATTCCAGGGCTGCTGTTGGGGATTCGAAGAAGTAGGTGCGGTTGTTATGTGTCACACGAAGCTTGGCTGGGTAAAACATGGAGTAGTTAATTCCAGGTGATTTTAGCCTACGTTTTACTTCCAAATATGTAGCTCTTCTTTTTTGTAGCTCGATAGAAAAATCAGGGAAGATAGATATGTTGGAGCCTCCCAGCTTCAATTCTCCTTTATTCCTGGCCAAACAGAGTATGTGATTCCTATCCCTGCAGTTAAGCAAGCGAGCGAGCAGCGGCCTTGGTCTTGCGCCCAGCAGTGGAGTTCTGGCGGGAACTCTATGTGCGCGTTCAATCGCGAATGTTTCGGATAATGTTGTCGATCCAAATTGGTCGGTTATCCATTTTTCCAGTAATTGTTCTGGCTGGGTGCCTTCGGTTCCTTCCGGGATACCTATAAACCTCAAATTCTGTTGTCTGGCCCGATTCTCAAGGTCGTCGGCTTTAGCTTGTAGTGATGCCATCTGTGTCTTGAAGGCGTTCAGGTCCGACACAACCTGCGGCATCTGGTCTTCCACGTGCGAGACCCTGTCCTTCACCTCGCCTACTCGTTGGCGGAGGGTTGGTCATGCCGCACCAGGCCCACATCAATTTTCACCTCCTCCATAAGTACTGTAAGGGAGGTCTTTGTCTCCAGTATGGCCTGCAGCAACTCCGCATGTCCCTGTGACCGTCTCCACATCTAGTGCGGCCGGCTGCAAGGTACCTGGTGTAGTTAAGTTGGTTGTTTGTGGCACCGCCGCTTGGTCCCGCGCCTGGGTGCCGCCATCTTGGCCTACTATGCGCTGATATTTGTCAAGTTTCTCAGCCATCTGTGCAGCGTTGAGGGATCTGGGCTTAAGTGCAGTGGTTCTCATTTGAAGTCTCCCCCGACTTAGGGTAATTTCAATGCTATATAGTCATGAGGATTACTCAGGATTGCGATTTTGTGCAGAGCTCACCCGAAGCACGTCCGCTCACGGCGCCATCTTGCTCTGCCCCCTCGACATTGTCCTACTTTACTGCTGAAGTTTTTTGCAGGTTAAAAATGTCAGCATGAATGCAGAATGGGTGTGGGTTTGAGTGTGTGGCCTGTGTTTAGGGTGGGGTAAGGGACTAGGCTAATTACATTGGTTTCCTACATTGTGCTTACATGAAACCTGGGTACCTGGTTTTAAAAATCTAATTAAAGCTCTTCACTCTTCTTGTTCTCTGTGCTTCCTGTCACAAAAAAGCATTTACATTTTCAATTATTATAGCTGTTTCATTGATGGAGGACAGCAGACAACATATCTACTTTAACAAACTAACAAAGCCAACAAGAGAGAGCAAACTTTATTTCATTTTGTCACTGGCAATGTCATGAGTCTTGCTTATTAATCGCTATTGTACTACAGCATTTACTGTAAGTGACATTGCACCTGCAGTTGCCCATTTTCTTTTTGCTCTTCCTGTGATGGTAAATATAAAAACGAGAAATGATAGCCTTCACAATAAATTAGTGGGGGTCACAGGCCAGATCCCAAATGGGGCTACAATCATCTACAAAGAAGGTGCCTAACCAGAAAAATATGAACAAAAAAATCCCCCTAAGAATGTATATATGTATATAAAAATGAATGGAACTAAAGGGAATGTTACATAAAGAACAGAGAGAAAGTATCCCCCTAGTTAATTACCCAAACCCAATAGCAAAACCGGAGAAAAAAAGGTGGGGTTTAAAACTACAGTTTTATTAGATATACATTAAAATGTAAAAAACACACTCAATCGAAAAACATACGGTGGGAGCACAAATGTATGTACAATGTGCTAGGAGAGCAAGGGAAAAAGAAAATGGCAGAGGTGAAACAAGCTAATCACCTATAATTGCCTCTGTATGGGTGGGAGAAACCTAATAAATAAGTGCAAACAGCCCTATAGCACTCAGTGCTACTCCTAGTTAGAAAATATGGATCCCTGGTCTGGGTCCCTATTCTAAGAAATGTGCAATAACCACCATCAATTTAAAAATGACAAATGCTTAGCCTAGGTCACAAGAAAAAGGTAGCAAACTAACATTGTAAGCACCCACAGATCACAGTGTAATTATATGTATTAAGCCCCCCTCATCCAGCATTAATGAGGAGGATCAGGTAACCAACAGGACCCAGCTAATAGCTAATAAAGTGAAATCATAGTGAGAGACCCCTGACGCGTTTCGTCCCCGTGTGGAGGACTTAATCATAGGTAGGGGAGCCTCCGGATGTGCGCTTCTTTTAAACCCCAGTGACGTAATACTGGGCTTCCGATTGGTTATCCAGGAACCAATCGCATAGCGAGGAAGTGACACACCTCCCTCCAGTACGAAGACATTGGCCGCAATGCCTAAGCCGGTTATCAGGATCCATATTCAGGAATACAGTACGGTATGAGTGTGCATATCGGGAAAAGAAGTCAAAAATATACTGCCTTAATCTACTGTATGTAGCAAGAAAGGGACACAATGAATAGGATCATATCATCCATGTAATGTGAGAGGTGATCCTTAACAAGGGGAGGAAAGAACCTTACCCTACACTCTCAGGCTCCTCGTGCTATAGAGGATATGAAATTAAAATGTCCATACATCAGGGAGGTAATATTTAAAGTAGCAGGACATATCACTGCTCTAGGTTATAATATACCCATATATCCTTATGAAAGTGTTGGAATAAAGAAATAATGCCAAGTAACAAGACCAGTGATGACCAACATATTTCTTCTGGCATGGACATACAAGTACATAGATCACTGAATCAGTGGAGCAGTTAGAATATGTTTTAAATTCATGTTTTCTACCAAAGCGATCAATGATGTGATCTGGTTGTTGCGCAATAATACAGACACAGCAGTGTCCGCATCTATAAAAGCCCATAGAGGTTTCCTGTTTTCTATTATAAACAAAATGACTAGATACTAGATCAGATCACATCATTGATCGCTTTGGTAGAAAACATGAATTTAAAACATATTCTAACTGTTCCACTGATTCAGTGATCTATGAACTTGTATGTCCATGCCAGAAGAAATATGTTGGCATGACATGGAGAAGGGCCAAGGATCGAATCATTGAACGTTTCAAATATACGTACAGCCACATTGGAGAAACGACGTCTTGATAAGCTCACAAGTGTTGCTAACCATTTCTTTATCCATCATAAGGCTTCACCTGAGGGCATAAAATGGTATATTTTGGAGAAAATTCCCCTTGGAATAAGAGGGGGCGATAGGGAGAACAAGTTACTTAGAAGAGAGAGCAGATGGATTTCTTTGTTGAATACACTAGCACCTTGTGGCTTGAATGATAACATCCAATACAATGCCTTCTTATAAATGATCTCCAATATATCAAAACAAGTATGATAGATGGTACAGATATTTACTCATATACTGTACATCTCTTGCCCTCAACATCAGAGCTCTGTCATATCATCCTTGTACTTACCCATCCTAGGTGTCCCTATCTTCTTCCTTTTAAGATCGCATTTTTACATCCTATTGGTACCCTCAATCGCCATACCTACCTTACTTATACTTACCTGTTCCCTAACCTGAGTTGAGATATACTTACTATCAAATATCCCAATATAAAAATATTTAACATATACAGTCTGCATCCTAGTTGTGGATGTTGGTGGGTCTGGTATCCTAATATCTCTTATGGGTATTATCACGATCAGGTACTATAATTTTGATATTAGTGGAGGGTACCTGGTTTTTAACAAGTTATCAAGCTTGTTTCACTTTTCAAATTCAAAACGTGTGATGTTTTGAATTTGACATGACTATCTTTTACTTGCCCCGTATCGCTATTCCTATGGAGGATACATTATAACATTATTGTCCTTTATCATGATAGGCCTGCTTTTTTTATATGTGGCTACCCCTTTATGTTTGGTTATCCATTACTTTGTAGATGTCACCTACAGTAGATACTACTTCACATATGGACCTTTGACATATCACTAGTTTTATTCATATGTCTTGTTACTTGGCATTATTTCTTTATTCCAACACTTATTAGCCACCTTTCATAAGGATATATGGGTATATTATAACCTAGAGCAGTGATATGTCCTGCTACTTTAAATATTACCTCCCTGATGTATGGACATTTTAATAATATTTAATAATATATCATATCCACGTTTTGAATTTGACATGACTATCTTTTACTTGCCCTGTATCGCTATTCCTATGGAGGATACAATATAACATTATTGTCCTTTATCATGATAGGCATGCTTTTTTTATATGTGGCTACCCCTTTATGTTTCGTTATCCATTACTTTGTAGATGTCACCTACAGTAGATACTACTTCACATATGGACCTTTGATACATCACTAGTTTTATTCATATGTCTTGTTACTTGGCATTATTTCTTTATTCCAACACTTATTAGCCACCTTTCTGTCAAGCACTTACCTTTTCCCGGGTCCGGAGTTCTGCAACGGCGGTCGCGCGTGGGGGCGCACTTCTGGGGCGGACCGCTCGTTCGCGCGCACGCAGCCCGGCGGACGCGCGCAGGGTCGCCTCTTGCTGCCAGTTCAGAGTTCTTTTCTCAGTTCTTCAGCTCCTTAGTCTTGTGCTAAGTTTTGGATTTCTGGATTCCTGTAAACCTTTAGTCTCTATATCTTCCAGCCTGCTCCGACTTCCAATTTTTGTACCTTGGTCTCCATATCTTCCAGCCTGCTCCGACTTCCAGTTTCTACCTTGGTCTCCACTACAGCTCCTACCTCCAGTTACCTCCGGTCTGCTTATCTACCACAGCTCATACCTCCGGTCCGCATCTTCACTACCGCTCCTACCTCCAGTTACCTCCGGTCTGCTTATCCACCACAGCTCCTACTTCCAGTCCGCATCTCCACTACAGCTCCTACCTCCAGTTACCTCCGGTCTGCTTACCTACCACAGCTCCTACCTCCGGTCCACATTATCACTACAGCTCCTACCTCCAGTTACCTCCGGTCTGCTTACCTACCACAGCTCCTACCTTCGGTCTGCATCTCTACCACAGCTCCTACCTCCAGTTACCTCCGGTCTGCATATTTACCACGATTCCTGCCTCTGGTCCGCATATCTATCTCAGCACTTATCTCCAGGTCTTCATATCCTCTACAGTTCCTACTCCCCAGTTATTCCAATCTCCACTCCTGTTCCCTCTCCACATTGTGGGATTGGTCTTTGTGGTTCCCTCTTCTGGAGCCGCGACCTGGTGCCTGCTCGCCGCGTAACATCCTCACCATTAGAGGCTCTGGTGAAGACCGGCAGGTACTTAGACTCCGCGTCCAGAGGGGGTCTCATAGAGGCCTTATCCTGAAGAGCGCATAACACTTTCATAAGGATATATGGGTATATTATAACCTAGAGCAGTGATATGTCCTGCTACTTTAAATATTACCTCCCTGATGTATGGACATTTTAATAATATTTAATAATATATCATATCCTCTGTAGCACAACTTATCCTGAGAGCGTAGGGTAAGGTTCTTTCCTTCCCTTGTTAAGGATCGCCTCTCATATTACATGCCGAGGTGATATGGTCCTATTTGTTGTGTCCCTTTCTTGCTACATACAGTAGATTGAGGCAGTGTATTTTTGACTTCTTTCCCCGATATGCACACTCATACCGTACTGTATTCCTGAATATGGATCCTTGATACCAGTCACTGTGGGCAACCTTGATACCAGTCACTGTGGGCAAACTTGATACCAGTCACTGTGGGCAAACCTGATACCAGTCACTGTGGGCAAACTTAATACAAGTTACTGTGAGCAAACTGCCCTCACTATATAGTGTGATGATTATAGTTGTTGTGGAAACTGTGTTCCTCAAATGCTGATTCCCAAAATATAGATTTTTAATCTGTGTGCCACGGTGCTGTACTTAATCTTAAAGTATGTTATTTGTCCCTTCTAGCTAAGCTGATAGGTTCTCCATTTCTAGCAGCCCTAATCAGCCTTTCCCCTCTGTCCGGTCTACCTTGTCCCACTGGAAATGCCCCTCCCTTAGCATGCCAAATGTATTCTTTTGTTGTGTACGTTCAATAAGTCTCTCCAATCAGCCCATAGCTAAAATAAAATATAAATCTGCCTATACTATCTTGATCTTTCTCATGCATTTCCTGTTTTTGTTCTTCCCGGATGTTTGAGGTTCCTTCTAAAAATAAATGTGCTGGTTTTTTGACATGTTGACATGTGAACAATTTACAATAAGTTACAATTTACATTATAACAAAAGAATGATTTGTGTACTGATCACACAGCAAAGAACAGCAACACCTCATTTACCCAGAATATGAACAGTATTAAAATCAGAATAAAAACATCCCTCCCTACACTGCAGCCTAACCTGCATTATTCTAATTTGTAGCCCTTCTTCTTTTCTGAATGTAAAGTATGCTAATTCATAAAGACGAGGTACAATAAAGTCATTTGCTATTTCTGAACAATAATTAAAAATATGTACTTTCTCTGACCTTGGATAAAGTCCGACCATGCAGAAGAAACGCGTCCGGCTTTCTTTTAATCAGCTCGTCGACCCCCTCCTGTATCATGACCATACAGACTGGTGCAAAGTGGTGAGATCATGTTGGTTATGTTTGGCCACTGGTTTTAGGTGCTCTGTTGCTCCCTCCTCCTATTTCAGGTGTATTGTTAGCGGTAGGGGAGCTAGCTTATACCTTATCATATTCTGGGCTACATATTGATGTATTTTTGTTCTGTGTATATACATATGATGTAGATACACTGCTATATATGTATGTGATACACTGCTTTGCATATCTACCTATTATCTACATTGTTGTATGACTTCATGAATGAGTATACAGGTTTATTGTCTGAGCTTTGTCCCTCCTCTCTTTCACTGTCAGTGGCAGCCCACAGTGCAGCCAATGGGAAGACACGCTTCCTTGCAAAGCGGGTCTTCCCATCAGCTACATTGCTATCTGTCACTTACAGGGAAAGGGAGGAGAAAGTCTTGCAGGAGTTAGTTAAAGTAGCCAGGGGTGAGGGTCTCTCATATGCACTACAAATCCACTCCCCCCCCCTTCTCCATAAAAAAAGTTTTTTGTTTGCTAGACAGGAAGTGCAAGGAAGTTCCCGTATTACACCCAATTATGTGCTGTTTGTAAAGCATGAGATAGTCTTAGCCAATTAAAAATTCTTCAGGCTCACACATTCACTCTTAGGAGACACAATCCAGTTTCTATTTGCTAGACAGGAAGTGGTGTCTTTTTATTGCATTTCCCAGCATTCTTAGAGAAATGGCCAGTTTTTTCCCAAATGTAATATATTAATAGGATGAGGCTGTGAGGTACCTTCTGTTATAAGAAGGCTCTATTTCATTGTATGCTTTGTGGGGTTTTTTTCATTCTTTATCTCCACCTCACCTTAATCTCTAAAGCTAATCAGTATCCTGTGCTCTCAAGTTGTAACATAAGCAGCTATAAATATGGAACATGCCATGATGAATACAAATGAGTATGAACATAGCATGTTTATCTGGATCCTGTTTAGGGTCTTATGCTACCAAATGGTGCTGTTTAGTTTGAACCACACATAGATTTATTCTCAGACCTGCAGGTTATCCTATTTGGTTCCCCTGGATGCTGATGACTGAGTAATAATTTAAAATATCCATGTGTAAAATTCTATATTTACCCAAAGCAAAAAACACATATAATTTTTACTGTGCACCAATGGGTACACTTTTGCCTAGATAGATAGATATAGATAGATGTATAAATATACAAGTAGATTGCACTTACGCTCCATGTCCAAGGGTGCTTAATCCAGAGGTACCACATAGATAAGGTAATAAATAGTTTTTGCGGAGCACTCATCTGGATATTTTCAACAACAGATAATTCATTAAGCATACTCATCAATATAATCAATATGTATGGTTGATAAATTCTCTGTTGTTGAAAATATTCAGATGAGTGCTCTGCAAAAACTATTTATTACCTTATCTATCTCTATATCCTTAAATGGTAATCAGTACACATTCCTGGGCCCCATATAATATCATATTCTCCCTTCCCCCCCAGCCCTTTGGCTTTTTAAAATGAGGGAAGAGGCTGTCCATCCCGTGCTTTATATTTAAGGCATAGGACCTGCCATTAAAGGGGCGTGTTGGGGGTGCTATTACCACATGGAAGCTTGACCATGCTTCCTAATAAATACAAATAATAGAAGGATTGTGGAAGCACACCTTAGGCTACATTACAACTATGTTTTGCAGAAGTAAGTTGCATTTAGTACATGTGAGAAATAGATTGTATAAATAAGAAGGCTTCCATGTTGTTGCCAGTACAACCCACAGCCCATGTAGTCATCAAAGAACCCCGCCCTCTGACCCCAGTATTAGTATAGTATAGTATTTTGAGGATGAATAAAGACATATGCCCATCCAGTCCAACCCATCAGGCAATATCCTCATTTTCTGCCTAACTGTTGATCCAGAGGAAGGCAAAAAAAAACCCCACCAAATTTTTGCCCAAGGGAGCAAAAATTCCTTTCAGACTCCAAATGGCAATCGGAAATTTCCCTGGATCAGCTCTACTTTATGTATTAGTGCCAGTAACTTGCAACATTCCTTGTTTGCAGAAATTCACTGTCTCTATGCACAGAGTGTTTTCTATACACCAATATGGAAGTCCCTGAAAAGACTTTGAAAGCTGCTTGTTACCCTGCAATTTATTTACCAGTCAATGTGAGTCACTGGTAGATAAGCTGCAGGGTAACAAGCAGCTTTCAAAGTCTTATCAGAGACTTCCATATTCCATTTTTTTATTATTATTCTTTTCCTCACAAAAGATAAAGCTTCCAAATGTACCTGTATTCTCTGGTTATTCAGTGTTGGTCCACCCGGTAAGGCACCAGGTTTAAAAGTACACAGTTCAGAAGGTCACAAGTTCAATACCCCAGACTTAACTCTTTTTGTTTCTATTATTGTTAGGAAAGTGTGTAGTGACTTGGCAAGAATGGGTTAACTATTGGTATTAGTTCTTGCAAAGGACCAATAAAAATACCATTCCATCCTGGAACAGTTCTATTGTTTATATTACGATTAGTGAAGCATGGAACCAGATCCTCTTTTCCAGACAATGTGGGGCCGAGCCGTGTATCTGGAATTCTCTTCAGCTAGAGGTCTGGTGGGTACCCTAAGAAGTCATTTTAAGGACAACCATACATGTAAAATAAATGTATTTCGGTATTGGAATATGTAAGACAGAAACCAATATTATACTTTGAATGGGAAAGTAGGCCCATTAAAATGATACCAACATGGAGCCCTTATTCCCTTGCCAAGGCGAGTTATTAATATCTTGGGAAATATGCGTTACACACAGGTCATGTTTGGTATTGGAGGAATTGATAATTAATACAGGAGAGGAATATGTGGTCAATATCCCAATACAATGTACATATCTACATTTATATGGAATCTGCCTAACTGAAGGGGGAATAAATGCTTTTGGCTAGTCGTAAATCTGGACATTCCTAGACACTCCCACCTCATGCATAGCCAGGAGGGGTGGTGGTTAATCAAATAGTTTAAAAATCCTTGTAGCCCCTATAACTTGGTTCATACTGAGGGGACATGCTAAAACCGTGTGTATGGACCCGATGTTTCTTCCCGCCCAGGGATACAGGACTTCTTCTAGTAAGTAGGGTCTGTGAATATTTTTATCCTTTTTGTTTTATATAACTATAACTATTGTGTGTCATTTTATTATAACACCATTTTCTTTTATTTTTGTATTCTATGCACTGTCTACCTTTTGGAATATTAAATCTAAAATGTAATTCGTTTTGTCTTTGATGCGCTAAAAGAACTCAATTAGCCTCTGATAAGTTTATATGTAGTTGAATGGAGTGTTTTGCAGTGTAAATGCTAATTGACTCTGTGACTGCTTGTAAAGGACTGATGCTAATTAACCAGTTAGTTGCTGGAGTGAATGGTGTAGCGTTAACCATTTAGCTGCCAGGACAGGGGTGTGCATAGTCAGTGAGTCAAGAGTGTTTTTGGGGCGTCTTTAAGGTCATAACTTAAAGTGGTGGCAGCTTGTACCGATCGATTGGTCAGATCACGTGCCCAGCGAACTGGCATTCGTGACAATTATGTTTCAAGTAAAAGATTAACAGGGAGATTCAATAACAGTTCTTATCATTACAAATGGTGCTAATTTTGCCCCAACTAATCAGATGTTAGCTTACAAATGTTAACTAAGATCTAATTGGTTGGGGCAAAATTAGCACCATTTTTAATGATACGAATTTTTAATGAATCTCCCTGAAAGCATCTAAATGTACCACAGTTTTCACCTTTTTCAGTGGTGGCTCACCTGGTAAGACACCGGTTTTAGAAACACACAGTTCAAAAGATCACAAGTTCAAGTCGCCAGGCTTGCCTTTATTTTTTGTTTCCATTATGTTCCTAGTAAAAGAATCTACATGTACAAGTGATTTATATAGAATCTCTGTTAGCAAAGAGGTAAGAGCTCTCCTGAGTCACATTTTAGGCAAATACAAGAAATGTGAAATACATTTCGAGTGAGAGTCTACCCTGAGAAGATTATATCTGAAACCAAAGATAAGTTTTTTTCTGACTAAGGGGTTAAAAACATCTTGCATTCCCTTTATTTCACAATATGGGAACTTAAGCTTTAATATCTTTAGAAATCTGGAAATCCCATTGGCACATTTTAAGAACAGGTTATCCATCTATGTTCGGAATTTTAAGAAACCCCCTTGTGCTCATATAGAAGGGGGCCCACAATTCGTTCCCCGGTGGAACCAATGTAATCTGAAGTACTAGTACTTACAAAGTCCAGTTACCTCTATTTCATGCTTCCATCCAAAAGCACACTATAAATCCACATGCAATAAATTTGCCGGTTGCAGTTAATGCTGCTTGTCACCTGAGTCTTACCTCTATCAACTTGTGATGGTTAATTGGTTCCCCGGTCTTCAATCAATACGTTAAAGGAATAGTTCACTTTCAGTGAGCTATTCCTTTAAATTGTCACACTGTTATATGCACAAAGCACATATTATATTAGTTGTGCCAGCTGCACGCTTCCTTAGCGAAACTTATGCAACTGGTGAAATGAAGACTTTAATATTGAAGCATGAATTTAACTACTTTAAATATCGCTGCGCCCCTGGATAAATGAGCCTTCAAAGGTTAATATTCTAGTGAATTTTACAAGTGTGTGTGTTTATGTGCTGGGGGTTACGTGGATATGTGAACAGTGTTTATTAATATCAGTGTGTACATCCCACTTTTATTATTGAAGCACTTGGCTACTGTAGTGCAATATGTATGTATCACTGAACTGGTATCTTGTTATAGTTACACAACATTGAACATTAATATTTGCCCCTTCCGTAACAATATATGACACAGTTATCAAATATATTTACATACGTACTTGTACTTGTGTGTCTCCCTCCCCTTACTCAAATATGCAGAAGCAGAAAGGCTGATGTTTAAGCTTCAGTTCAGATCCAGGGTGGAAGCAGCCTGGACTGTCTCATTTATGGCACAGGAACTGTCGGGATCTTCTCCCTCCCCTGTCCATACATTCATTTTTCTAGTGCTGAGCTGCTTCTCCACCTCTGCTGCTCTGTGCTCCCAGACGGATCGCTACTGCAGACAGTGATTGACCGAGAAAGCAGGAGTTTGAATCTCCCGCTCTCTCTGCTCCTCTGATAGGAGGGCGGGAGAGTACATTGGCTGGCCTGGTTCCAGCAGGTTCAGGGCACTTGCACTATCAAAGTCCTAGCAGGAGATTTGGGATGTCACTGCTCTGCAGCTGGGTTTGGTTACTATTTTATTGTTTTAATGGCTTTATCACAGTTTATATATGTATATTTATGTATTATTGGAGTAATAAAGGTTAATAAAAATAATTACATTTGTTTACACAGTGTTATCTACAACTGTAACTGTACAATTACATAGTGTTATCTACAACTGTAACAGTACAATTACATAGTGTTATCTACAACTGTACCAGTACAATTACAACATTCTTTTATTTTTGTATTATATGCACTGTCCACCTTTTGGAATATTAAATCTAAAATTTAATAAGTTTTGTCTGCTTTTTTGATGCTCTAAAAGAACTCAGTTAGCCTCTCATAAGTTTATATGTGGTTGAATGGAGTGTTTTGCAGTGTAAATGCTAATTAACTCTGTGACTGCTCGTGAAGGACTGATGCTAATTAACCAGTTAGTTGCTGGAGTGAATGGTGTAGTGTTAATCATTTAGCTGCCAGGACAGGGGTGTGCATAGTCAGTGAGAGTCAAGAGTGTTTTTGGGGTGTCTTTAAGGCCATAACTTAAAGTGGTGGCAGCGATTACCGATTGATTGGTCAGATCAAGTGCCCAGCGAACTGGCGTTTGTGACAGAACAATTATAAAACTTAACCTCCACCTAAAATCACACACTACTCATTTCATCACCAGATGGAATCATACTACTACAGTATATCCACATTATCTATAGTCTGATAAATGACCAACTATCATGGCTGGTATCCCTTTAATATACTTCCATGGGAAATTCATTGTACTAACTGCCAGTAAATGAATGGTATGTGTTGAGCAGATTATTAATTTGGCTTGAAAAAGCCAAATTACTGTTCTTTCTATTTCTTCTTCTTCTTTCTCTCTTTCTTCTTCTTTTTCTTCCGTTTTATTCTTCGCTTTTTTGGACCGTATCCTCCTCCACAGTTTTTGAGCTAGAGAGATATGAAATTCGGTACAGTTGTGCGGGGCATATAGGAGAAGGTTGCTATCTTCTAGTAAGGAATCCGCGGAAGTTGTTACGGCGTTATCGGCGAATTTCCGGACATTTTTTCCCATAGACTATAATATGGGTAACAATCGTCAAATGGGATATTTCAAAACAGTTTGTTTCATGGTCATAAATAACAAATGGTGATACCCCAACCCCCCCACACAGACCAGGTAACCCACCTACTGACCTACCTTTCCATCCCCATGGAAGCCATATTAAAGGGTGGTAACTAAAGTCCAAAAAAACTATTTAGATTATCCTCAAAAAAGATAGTTTTATGGTTATAAACCAAAAAAAGACATACCCCCTCAACCAGACCCAGGTACACACACCTACTCAATCTACTTATCCACTATGTGGCAGCCATACTTAAAGGGGAACTAAAGTAAAAAAAAAACTAATTAGATTTATTCTCAATAAAAGATAGTTTTATGGTTGTAAACACAAAAAGACATACCCCCCTCAACCAGACCCAGGTACACATGTCTACTGATCTACTTATCCATTACGGGTGCCAGCCAATTTAAAGGGTTAAACTAAAGCCAAAAAAAACAAATTTAGATTATCCTATAAAAGATAGTTTATGTGTTGTAAACCACAAAAAAGACATACCCCCTAACCAGACCTATCTACTTTCCATTACGTGGCAGCCTACTTAAAGGGTAACTAAGTAAAAAAAAAAACTAATTTAGATTTATTCTCAATAAAAGATAGTTTGATGTTGGTAAACACAAAAAAGACATACCCCCCCAACCGACCCAGGTACACAGGCTACTGATCTACCTATCCATACGGTGCCAGCCAAATTTAAAGGGTAAACTAAAGTCAAAAAAACAAATTTAGATTATCCTCAATAAAAGATAGTTTTATGGTTTGTAAACACCAAAAAATACATACCCCTCCCCAGACCCAGGTACACACACCTACTAATCTACTTTTCCATTACTGTGGCAGCATTATAAAGGTGTTAACTAAGTAAAAAAAAAACTTAATAGATTTATTCTCAATAAAAGATAGTTTATGGTTGTAAACACAAAAAAGACCATACCCCCCTCAACCAGACCCAGGTACAACATGTTACTGATCCTACTTATCATTACGGGTTGCCAGCCAAATTTAAAGGGTTAACTAAAGTCAAAAAAACAAAATTTAGATTATCCTCAATAAAAGATTAGTTTATGGTTGTAAACACAAAAAAAGACTACCCCCTCAACCAGACCCAGGTACACACACTACGAATCTACTTATCCATACGTGGAGCCATATTAATGGGTAACTAAAGTAAAAAAAAAAAAAATATTTAGATTTATTCTCAATAAAAGATAGTTTATGGTATAAACACAAAACGACATACCCCCTCAACCCACACCAGGTATACACACACCTACTAATCTACTTATCCATTACGTGGCAGCCATACTTAAAGTAAGGGTAACAAAGTAAAAAAAAAACTAATTTAGATTTATTCTCAATAAAAAGATAGTTTTAGTGTTATAAACACAAAAAAGGAATACCCCTCAACCAGAACTACTAATCTACTTTTCCATTACTGTGGCAGCCACTACTTAAAGGGTAACTAAAGTAAAAAAAAACGAATTTAGAGTTATCCTCAAAAAAAGATAGTTTATGGTATAACACAAAAAAAGATCATACACCCCTCAACCAGGACCCAGGTACACACACCTACTAATCTCTAATGATCCATACTGTGGCGCCATACTTAAAGGGTAACTAAAGTAAAAAAAAAACGAATTTAGATTTATTCTCAATAAAAGATAGTTTTATGGTTGTAAAACACAAAAGAAATACCCCCTCAACCAGACCCAGGTACACATGTCTATCTGTCCTTATCCATTACGGTGCCAGCCAAATTAAAGGGTAACTAAAGTCAAAAAAAAAACAAATTTAGATATCCTCAATAAAAGATAGTTTTATGGTTGTAAACCACAACAAAGACATACCCCCTCAACCCAGGGACTACTAATCTACTTTCCATTAATGTGGCAGCCATACTTAAAGGTAACTAAAAGTTAAAAAAAACTAATTTAGATTATTCTCAATAAAAGATTGTTATGGTTGTAAACACAAAAAAGACTTACCCCCCTCAACCAGACCCGGTTACAACTGCTACTGATCTACTTATCCTTACGGTGCCAGCCAAATTTAAAGGGTAACTAAAGTCAAAAAAACAAATTTAGATTTATCCTCATAAAAGATAGTTTTAGGGTTTTTTGTAAACACAAAAAAGACATACCCCCTCAACCAGACCCAGGTACACACACCTACTAATCTATTATCCATTACTGTGGCAGCCATACTTAAAGGGTTAACTAAAGTAAAAAAAAAAAACTAATTTGAGATTTATTCTCAATAAAAGATAGGTTATGGTTATAAACACAAAAAAGACATACCCCTCAACCACACCCAAGGTACACACAACCTACTAATCTACTTATCCATTACTGTGGCAGCCATACTTAAAGGGTAACTAAAGTAAAAAAAAACTAATTTTAGATTTATTCGCAATAAAAAAGATAGTTTATGGTTATAAACACAAAAAAGACATACCCCCTCAACCAGACCTACTAATCTACTTTTCCATTACTGTGGCAGCCATACTTAAAGGGTAACTAAGTTAAAAAAAAACTAATTTAGATTTATTTCAAATAAAAGATAGTTTTATGGTTGTGTAAAAACAAAAAAGACATACCCCCTCAACCAGACCCAGGTACACATGTCTATGATCTACTTACCAACGGTGCCAGCCAAATTTTTAAAGGGTAACTAAAGTCAAAAAAACTATTTAGATTTTATCCTCAATAAAAGATAGGTTTTATGGTTGTAAACACAAAAAAGACATCCCCCTGAACCAGACCAGGTTACACACACTACTAATCTACTTACCATACCTGTGGCAGCCATCTTAAAGGGTAACTAAAGTCAAAAAGCCAAATTTTGATCAATAACAAAAACGTTTTTTTGTAATCTCAACCTGAAACGGGTACACACACCTACTGATCTACTATCCATTACGTGGCAGCCATACTTAAAGGGTAACTAAATCAAAAAAGAAGAATTTTGACCAATCATCAAAAAAAGTTTTTTTTTAACTCTCAACCGACACGGGTACACACACCTACTGATCTACTATCCATACTGTGGCCAGCCATACTTTAAAGGGTAACTAAAGTCAAAAAAGCAAAATTTTGATCAATAATCAAAACGTTTTTTTTTTAACTTCAACTGACAACGGGTACACACACCTACGATCTACTTAATCCGTTACTGTGGCCAGCCATACTTTAAAGGGTAACTAAAGTCAAAAAAGCAAATTTGATCAATAATCAAAAAACTTTGTTTTTTTAACCCCCACGTGATACAGGTTACACAGCTACCTGATACCCCTCCATTACTGTTGCAGCCATACTTAAAGGGTAACTAAAGTCAAAAAAACTAATTTTGACCAATCATCAAAAAAGTTTTTTTTTTTTAACTCTCACCACGACAGGGTACACACACCTCGGATCTACTTTACATTACTGTGGACAGCCATACTTTAAAGGGAACTAAAGTCAAAAAAAAGCAAATTTTGATCAATAATCAAAAAAACGTTGTTTTTTTAACCCCCCCAACGTGATACAGGTATACACAGCTACTGACCTACACCCCCATTACTGTTGCAGCAAATAAAGGGTAATAAAGTCAAAAAAACTAATTTGACCAATCATCAAAAAATTTTTTTTTTTTTTACTCTCAACCGACACGGGTACACACATCTACTGATCTACTTATCCATTACTATGGACAAGCATACGTAAAGGGTAACTAAAGTAAAACAAAAAAAACTCATTTGACCAATCATCAAAAAGTTAGTATTTTATTCCCCAACCTGATATGAATACACCACACACCAACTGACCTACCTTAATGCATGGACATATTTAAAGGGTAAGTAAAAAACAACAATGTCCTCATCATTGAATATATTGAGTTTTAAAATCTGCGCACCAAACACACAAATTCCCTTCCAAAAATGCGGTTTTCAAGCCAAATTCAAAGTTTATACTTAAACTTTCCCTTTCTAGTTGTTTTTTGTTATTATTACAGATGTAAAGTTTGTGCCAGTATTGCAATTTTTTTCCCTTTTGATGGCGTTGGATTCCCATGGTGTTTATTCTAGGGTTTATCTAGGGTTTCTTGTGTTTGCTTAAAAAACAGTTATGAATGCTCATTGGTCCAAGCCTCATAATAGATGGCCTTTAGAATTAAAAGCATGATGTGATGATTAATATGAATATGGACAAGAAGCAGAACTCTGGGAGTGTTAATCATAAGCACAGTGAGTCATATGTTTTCCATATATCATGGCCACACAAGATGCATCGTGTTTACTATATCAATCACATAGAAATAATGGAAGCAAACAGGACAATAATGTGAATTGTACTTCATTTAAGCAAGGAAGAAATTTTATATGAGCTACCATAATTGTTATGTTATTTCTACATTTTCTACCAATCAAAAAAGGAAAAAAGAACAGAGGAGAACATTAAATATCTATGAAATGTTTTAGGTTGTTCACATGTCAATGCTGGGACTGTGTTAAAATAAATTATCCAAGCATTACCAGAATTAAGGGCTAGGTCCCATATGTGCGTTGCATTCCTTTTTCGTCGTTTTGCAATGTAATTTCAAATATAATGGAAATCGCGGGGAGAATCCGTTCCCACTGATAATTGTCATTCAATCTATTTGGTAGTTTTTTATCCGCATGCCTGCACGACTTTTCGGTCAGTGTGTGTTAGAATCAGCACTTAATAATAGTGATGTGCTATACGGGGAAAAAAAACACAGATAAATGATTCCAATGCGGAATTGATAGCGTTTTTTAACCGAAACAACTATTTCTATATTGTCCCTTCCATTTCAGGTCAAAACTTGGTGGTGGTGTGTGGCAAAGGAGGTGGACGGAAAGGGCTGGAGGGGTCTGCTAGAGTTTGCTGTGGTGTGTGGATATCTGGGTGCTGTAATGGCCACTGCCAAAACTCTCAGCACAGAGGAGCTTATTGTTTTAAAGTTCAGGAACATCCTGTCATACCAATTATGGTAGGCATGCAAAGGTTTTATTAAATCCAGAGTGGGAAAAACTATTCACTAGAAAATACAAAAGAGGTTAATACAATGCAGAGAACACGTGTTATTTATAAAATGTATTTATAAATGTTGTACTTTGTTGTTCTTTTATAATTTTGTTTGCTTGTCCCGTTATCAATGTCGATACTATCCTTTCTATCATCCTATATGATGCCATGGACACCTCTTTTCATATTCTAAAAAATATGTACAATCTATATTATACGAAATCCAGTATGATATGAAGAAGAAACATTTAAAAAGAATTAATGCCGAGCGTGGGATTCAAGAAGTGGTGGATCCAGCCGACGAATCGCTATAAGTTGCCACCATGTTGGACCTCGTCCAGTTATGGGATTGCGAAAGTATAAGTTAAATACAATTCTTAGAAAAAATTACCTAGGACTCTCTATTTCTTATTAACTTACACTTTTTGCCCAAGTTCAGAGGATAACATCCAGAAAGAAGCACTAGAAGAGGAGTGGATGCTGTTTTCCAACCCAACAGGAGCAGCTAGAGAGAGCAGAAAACAAACATAGAAACTGCTTTTCTTCTCCAGATTACACCTGTTGTTCGCTTCTCCGCATCCATACTACCTCCATAGGCCTGTGCGACAAATAGAACATGCCCTGTGTTGCTAGAGCAATGAGGCACAAGAAGAGACAAGATACCCAATTAGAACATCTTCTGAGTCTGTAATGGACATATTGAACATAGAAACGAGAGGGCCAGCCCGAAACACGTAAAAGACAAAAGCCCATAATTTTGCCATGAGTCTTGTTCCTTTCTTGGAAAAAGTTACAGAAAAGGAATGGTGTGCAACCACTATTGAAATAATGCAAATATTAATAAGTGTAGAGAGGCAATCTTTTGAGTCACACAGTCAACCACCACACGAGCACCAATGCCTTCAGCCACGACATACCAAATCATCAGCCACGTGACCAACAATGCAGCCCATGCTGGCAGGTTCCAGCAAGCAGAGGGCCAGGCAGTGGGGCGGAGTAGGAGTATAGAGGGAAGGTAAGTGAAGATCGGGGGAGTTTCTGCAAATTAATATTAATGCGGTTGGGGCTGGGGGAGTAGCACTTTTAACATTTTTGAAAAGTTTATTTAAAGGGTGTGGACATGCCCTTTCATTTTTCTATCATAGGTTGTTATTATGCTTTCAAAGGATCATAAAAAAGCCCCCTTAGGAATGTATATATGGATATAGAATGAATCAATCTTATTCAGAGAAAAGTAATTTAATAACAACGGTACCAAATATAAGTATAATGCAAATGACAAAAAACACACAAAATATTTAGTAAAAATGCTTGGCAGCTATGTTAAAGACAATAATTCATCTAAATCATTACAAAAAAATCATTAATACATCAAATGTCCCCATCACATATTAACAATGACATTTCTAAAATATGATACTTTCCTTTAGTAGAAAAACGATAAAGATATGATGCACAGTTATCTCATTGTTATTTGATTTTAACATACATACCTTTTATTCCTGGAATGAAATCTTGGCGGGTTTATGGACTGGAACCATTTTATCAAGTGTTATGTTTATAGTATATAACTATAGTATATAAGTTATAGTGAAGTCGGAGGAGTATGAGTGATTCTACTACTATTGTAGTGAGGAAACAGTGTTCAACTACCTATGTCTTTGGTGGGCTGAGGACAAAAATAAAATATATATAATTGAGGGGCAAAAGAAGCCCTAGTGTTCCTGTTAGCACCCATAAAATTACTTCAAAGATTGAAAACCTAAATTATGTTAGGGATATATATACAATAAAGGGCATGTCCACCCCCCAAAACTATAATCCCCCAACTACTGGCACCCCACCATGTAGTGTAGTTAATCCTACCTCACATCCCAGCTCCATAGGGTTCTCCTGTAACCCCCCCCCCCAAAAGTCCCCAAAATAACCACCAGGAGGATAGCCGGGCTCTGCCTGCCTCTTGCTCGGGAGATATTTGCCATGCGACTGCAGCCCTTCTCCCCCTCCTCCCCTCCCTCCCCTCTCCCTCCCGTTCAACTATCCTCCCCCTAGCACCAAATCCCCTTAATATGATGTTCCCCATGTCCCCACGCCCCAAACGCATATTTTTTTTTTCAAAAAGCTCCCCAAACTCTTACTTACCTCTGCCCGCTCAGCCATCACAGACGCGACTGCCGGTCCCGCCCCTCTGCTTGCATTCTCGCAAGCAGAGGGCCGGCAGTGCGGCGGAGAGGAACGAGGGGAGGGAGTAAGAGTTTGGGGGGCTTTCGAAAAAAAAAATTATTGACGGTTGGTGCGGTGGGGGACATGGGGGAGCAGCATATAAAAATCAGTTTTACGGTGGTGGACATACCCTTAATGTAGGTAATGTGTAGTTATACCATCTCCTATGCATTGGGACTGGTAAATGTGTTTAGATAAATTAAAACATTTAAACAGGTTTTAGTATTACAACCAATTATTGTGCTGTTGTGTAAAACATGTGGCAGTCTAAGCCAATCAAAAAAAGAAAAAAGAGTGTGTGTCTGCCCCTATCTTTTAAATTCTATGTCTGTTTGTTTCTATATAGCAAAACCGACCGATCGGAATCAGATCCTGACATATGGCAGTTTTCATCCTTACCATGTCAAGAAGTCGATTCCATCAGTCAGTTAAGAGCGTGAACAGGATCGTGAGTGATACTTACACACGGGACTAAGCAAATTAGATCAGATGCACACCAAATTTTTAACAGGGGATACCCCAAAGAAATTCTTGATGTAACCAGAAAGTAGGCCATTGGGGAAAATAATACAAATATGAAATAAAAATAAAATCCAACATAAACGGAATACCTTTGATAATGGATTATGCTAAAGGTAATAATTTAATTAGGGAAATAGTATGTAGCGAATTGGCACATATTAAGTCGCTCGTATCCGGATGTAGAGAAATTTAAGACCATCACCATTAATAACTTATCGGAGAGGTATACCACTAGGCAATAGTCAGATGAGATCAATCTGTTAGTCAATGTATGTAATATATGCGCTTTGGTGTCTGTGCACTTGTATGGTATATGTGGGTGATGAGACCACTCAAATGATAAAGTCTCGCTTTCCCAACACCGATCTAGTATATGAGAGAAGGAAGACAAAATTACCTGTCCATAAAACTTTACGTAAAGGCACAGGCCACACGGATGCTGTGAAATTTAGGTTGTTGTAAATGGTTGTCTAATCAAAGTAGGGGGGAGGAAGACCATGGTCTCAAGTTGAAAAGAAGGAGGTTTGTGGGTTCACCAACTCAAAACTTGTACCCAGGTGGATATAGGGAATATGATCTTTTCCACTACTTAGAAGTGCATTAGACCAAGTCGGTTTTCTTTGATACATGTGTTTGATGGGGAATATGTAAACACGATCAGGGGTTAATAAGCAGGAATTTGTTGTAAGGGGTTGGGTCATGTTGTCAGTTCCTGTGGGGAGGGTATTAAGAGCTGTTATAAGGGGAGTGCTTATATCCCCAAAAGGTAGTACATTAACATGTGTGCTAACTAATAAAAGAATATTGAAGCCAAATCGTGTCGGTGGAGCTCTGGTTTTCTATATATATAAAATAGGTGCACTCAAGGGGATTGTGATACAGGTGCATAGTTTGCAACAACAACATTTCAGTCCTGGACCTAAGGAATTTTCAAGTTTCACGAATCCCATGGATTTTTTTGGATTTTTCACAGATTTTGTGCTAAGGATCTCCTGTGGAATGACTATCAATTTATGGTAGCACCAGACGGTAATTATATGCAACCTCAAGAAAGTAGTGTGCCCATCTACTGGTTATATATATCATCAAACTGCCATGAAGTATGAATTAGAAAGTATCGAATATCTTGAAGTCCTCATTTGTACAGCAAGCCCACAGATTAAAAGCTCTGTTATTACGGCTAATAGTTGATCACCCAACACCCAAAAAAGAGGGAATCATTTTCTCCCAAATGTAAGAGTCATACGTAACAATACCGACCGAAGGTCATGATGTCTCAGCTGGGAGTATTAAACTAAAATTTCTCTAAAGGGTTATAAACACAGCATAATAAAACAGACAATTGTGCCCGCTTGCCTTAAGTTATATACAAGATTAAAACTATAAAAAGCAAAAACAATGACAATAGTTCCATATATATACAAAGTTCACCATATGTTAGAGAGGTAAAGTAAAAAGTATAGTGAAAAGTCACTGGAAATTATCAGTACAGATCCTTCCGTACCTTTTAAATGAGCTCATTCCACGATTTGTCCAAAAGAGGGGCAAAGAACCTCCAGGGACATCTTAGTCAAAACCGATATAAGAATCACTAAGGATGCCTTACCTACTTAAACATGGCTGAAAGAAAATAGGGATGGGCTGCTATAAATGTTCTGGACTGTCAGCATGTAGATCTATAAGTGGTCCAGATTTTCACATCCCGACCTGGTAAAAGAATCCCTATAAAAGACAGACTGTCTTGCACACAGCATATGCTATTTACTTCATCATATGCCCTTGTGGTTAGTATTATATCAGTAAGACTACTACCACTATCCGTGAGGAGAGTGGCATCATTAATCGTTTTTTAGCTATTAATTATCATATTTTTATCTCCACTGTTTCTTTTACCATGTGAACAGTGTGATTGTCTCTGTGTTACAATTTTTTGTTGTTACACTGTATGTGTTACATCTATTAGGTACATTTTATACTCCTCATGTTGCATTAGTGAGTTATTCTATTTTTAGCTTTTAGTCAGTTCTGACGGATCTCTGCATTTAGGTTGGGTCCTTGTTGATTTTTAGATATTAGTGATGGTGTTATCCATTATAGATTTTGTACCATATATAGTGATTTTCGGACAGTACAGAATATACAGTACATACGTGACCCTCACTTGTCAATCCGGCAGATTTAGTTCTAGATTTCGAGATGTATCTTTCACGTTTTTATATAGATATTCTTTAGCACCTGTTTAAAGTTTGTTACACTTTTTCACTTTTTTTATCTTGATATACTACCATTTTGGGGGCTGGTGTTGTATACACGTGATATTTCATTGCATGGACACTGTCGTTTTTATTAGCACTTCTTGGCACTTTAGTTCTCCATAGCACGTTCACACATGTTCAGTATACAGTTCCAGCACTGGGACAAAGCTCCATTATTAGCTTGGGTCCCAATAGGGGAGTACACCTGGAGGAGTGGCTCACACATGGGGGAGGAATTAGAGAGTCTATTTACCTGTTGTTGATGCTTGACATCACATCCTTGATGACGGCCAAGATGGCTGCCGAAACGCCGTTGATTTTGTATGTGTAACGTGTTTGTGAGGAAATAAACACTTACTTGTTTGCACAAGTCCAGGGAGTGCTTCCATTTCTTCTTTGATGTTCACCCGTTCCATATCTTCTTTGATGTTCACCCGTTTTCCTCTCCTCCCCCTAGCATAAAATCTCTTTGGTATTTAGTAGTTCTCCCTCCCCCAAAAAACCAATAATAGATTTTACAGAAACTCCCCCGAACTATAATTACTACCTCTTTCCCCGGCGTTCTCCACTGCCGGTAGCCGCCATCAGTGATTGGCTGCTTTTTAGGCAATACGAACGCGGCGCCGGTCCGGCCCCTGCTTGCAGTTTCATGCAAGCAGAGGGCCGGGACAGTATGCCTGAAGAAAGAGGAAGGTAAGTAATGATCGGGGGGGAGTTTCTTGAAAAATCTTATAGTGGTTGGGCTAGGGAAGGGGACCTACTACATACCAAAAGGCAAAAAAAAGGGGTGGACATGCCCCTTTAAGGTTCGTACACACCTGCGATGTTCACCAGACCCGAAACCAGACAAACACCCGCAACGAATGGCCGAACACATACACACACACATGACTATCAGCCATTTGGGTCGATCGTCGCGGCGGTGTTGTCGGGGTCGGTTCAGGGCTTGGGGGTCTGGTGAACATCGTCCCGGTGTGTATGAAATTTAAGTTTCTTTCGAAGTGTAATAAGTTAATGCAAATTTATTGCCTGACACTGTTTTATTGCTTCCCTTCATGAAGAAGTGCCAGATTGTTTATTATATGGTAAATTGCAAAGACCACTTCCACTGGAAAATTAAATTGGAAAAAATGCACCCTGGACAATACAATTGTCAATACAAGAATTTACATATTGTGCTATGATTGATTTGGTCAGCAGGGAGCCAGCACAGGTTCTCATTCGCATTCTTCATTACATTGTAGTAAAATTCTTATTCTATTGATACTTTTCTAAAGGAGAGTAACATTGCAAATAAACAGTATCGTACTAAAGGTCTCCGACGCAGAATGTTGGGCCAGCCTTAATTAATTCACTATCATGAATGATTTAAAAAACTATTTTTGCTACCAGCGCAATATACTCAGTGTTTTTTACTTATGACAGGAGTGGAGGAATTAAAACAATGAATTGTTCTTAATGGGCAATACCCTCATCTTAATCTAAAATAAATAAAACATTGTAATTTGCCCTACTGATAGTGTGTGTTGCTGTATGCCTTAATCCGGTGTAAATGTTTTGTTTTAGCCTAAGCATTCCCCCTTCCACTCTACTTAACGGACTCCTCCTTCCCTTTGACATTACTTTCTGTGAAGTCAAGCATACTCGATAATACTTTAGGGCAGCACAAGGAGAGGAGTTTCCCCATCATGCATGGAGTGTGCCTTGATATACAGCCCTTACTGAAAAAAATACATGCAGTGGTGTAATAGGAGTCGCTGTTCCCCCAGCAATTTTTTAATGAGACTACCTTCCCTCTTTTTAAATCTGGAGGAGGCTGCATCTGTCATAGGAAACCATAAGAAGTTTGGGGGGTCCCTCTGGTACTTAGGCCCCTTGACTTACATGTATGGTGAATAGAAGTATGGTTAACATCGGTGGTGTCTAAACAGCTGAATTGACTCCAGACATGCTATTCCAACTGTATGTATTATTTTAATATTAAATTGGGATTTTTTACAAAACATAAACTACCTTTAGAGATGGTGTGAAATGTAAATTATAGGTATAGAGATTCTGAAATCATTTGTTTGATCTCGTGTTACAATAAACAGGAGAGTGTTATTGCTGCAGAACCCTGGCAGAATTTGCTTTAGATTGCTTCTAAAGCGTCACACAATAAAGCCAGCATGTGGAACTTGGAATAGTAGAGAGTCTCATGCAACACTCATGGCCTGACTTGTCAATAAGGCAATTCACTCAGGGAATCTTGGAAGTGTGGTATTAGTGAGATATTATTAGATTTGCAGAGGGACACTCAGCGTTGATCTATTTGTTTCACCTGATTGATTATCTTCCTTCTCTGTCTACAAAGGTCACTTCAGTTGAGCTAAAGGACATCTAAGCATTACATACAACACTGTGATTTTTGAACAATGTATGTATGTTTCAATTGATGTGCTTCACAAAATGGCTTTTATAACTAATATAATATGAATGTAGGTAGTCATACCAAATAAACTATTCTGTACATGTTCTTTCATATTGCTTGAAAAAAACGTTCTACCGAGAAAATATATAAAAAACAGCAAGTGGCTCATTTAAAAAAGCAAAGTGTTCTTAAGTAAGCTATTTTTTCATCCTAGTAATTAAAGTTAAGGTGTCTACTTAAATTGGCTAGTTTAGGTGAATTGCTACTTGTGCAACACATCAGCCATTAGGTTTATTTTCTATGGAAAAAATATCCTCCAGGGCTGGTACTTTTAGCACACATCTATGTTAGTGTTCTTGTTGAGCCCACTGCCCTAACCCTAATCCTCGAAACAACATGCGGATTAGTCACAATCTACAATGTCACTCGAAAACAAGGAACACAGTTGTTGTATACCTGAAAAATTTAAGGAATTATAATTTTTAGAACATTTAGGAAGGTTGAGCTAGGTGAGAGATTACATTTAGCTTTTCTTCGCCTTCTACTTCCCGCTCGGCACTTAGTAATATTAAACAGTTGTTTCCAATATGACAAAGTCATACAACATAATGTTGTAATGTTACCTTGATTGTTGCGGCATGTCTCCAGGACCTTGCGTTGTTAGAAGGACACTAAACGTGCCACAAAGAGTATTTAAATCAATAGAGCATTTCTAAACCTTTGGCACTCAAGGTAGTATATAGAGGATTGTATGGGGATGTGAATTATGGCCGAATTGGTAGATCACAAATTGTTAAAGGCCACGATATATCCAAAAATAGTGATACCATGCTTTTTAATTAGTGGCACCATTGATTGTACATACTTATTTATACATACAGCAGAGTCTATTAAGTAAGATTTATCCATCGGTTAGTAAACCGTTGAGGACCTCTATTTTCAGGTTATAGTTGCTCATTTGGCTTTAAAGTGTACACTGTGGTTTCCAATTTTTCTAAACAAGTTAGGGTATATAAAAATCCCTACATCAATCAACTTCCATATGAAGCTTATACGGCCACGGGCCGCGCTTCGGTGCGCATAAGTGGCAGCTTGCACTGTGATCCTCTTTATTTTTAAGAGAACGAGCGCAGGCGATGCGAAAATGGTGGATAGCTATGTCGTTCCAATCAACCAGATCCACAGTTTGCAACAACTGGCCCCCCGTGCACCGAGTGTGACCACTCTAATTGGGCCACAATGGCAAGCACTTTTTTACGGTTGTGGCCAAGCCCTAAATCACCTATCCTAGGTAAAATTGTGAGAGAGTTATTGCTGGAAAGGTTCAGCAAATTACTTCCTGCTGTTGACACTTCCTGTTTTCACGCCATGTGACCAGCTGTAGTCATGTGACCTCACTGCCTGGATATTAATACGGCATCCTTCTCAACTGTCCATTATTTTAAAATAACTGTTCACGGTACTTCCAGTTTCCCCATGCATTAGGTTTGTAATGGGCATGCCTTCTCCCCTGGGCCGAGGGAGGGTGAGAGAGGTCTGCTCTTATAAAACTTAGTTTGGGAAATAGGTCACCACAATGCACTTTTTAGAATCACAGCCAACAATACATTTGTTCACATTTTCAGGCGTGTTACCGTGCATTTTGTGGGGCTTACCAGCCTTAAATTGAAGATAGAGACAAAATAAAAACTGATTTACAGGGACACAGTAATTTAAGCACATTTTAATTAATTGGTGGAGGGCATTTTTAAACCTGGGACACACAGAAATATAATTTCAAATTTTTCAGGCAACGCAAAAAGCCTACTATGATATTAATTGGCCCTCTCCTTACTTCCTCATTACTTATACGTGGGCTCCAGGCCACACATTAAATCACCGCCAACATGCACGGGCCAACACATCCTGGAATGCACCCGACACCCCCCCTGCTAGTGTATAATTTGCATGGGGCGATAACAGGGGAAATCCGCTTGTCGCCTTTTCCTAATAAAACACAATAAACTCTTCACGCTCTGTTGATAAACACAAAAAGACATACCCCCTCAACCAAGACCTACTAATCTACTTTTCCAATTAGTGGCAGCCATACTTAAAGGGTAACAAAGTTAAAAAAAACTAATTTAGATTATTCTCAATAAAAGTAGTTTTATGGTTGTAACACAAAAAAGACTTACCCCCCCTCAAACCAGACCCAGGTTACAACATGTCTACTGATCTACTTATCCTTACGGTGCCAGCCAAATTTATAAGGGGTAACTAAAGTCAAAAAAACAAATTTAGATTTATCCTCAAGAAAAGATAGTTTTAGGTGGTTGTTTTGTAAACACAAAAAAAGAATCATACCCCCTCAACCAGACCAGGTACACACACCTACTAATCTACTTATCCATTACTGTGGCAGCCATACTTAAGGGTTAACTAAAGTAAAAAAAAAAACTAATTTAAGAGAATTCTCAAAAAGATAGAGGAAAAAGAAGCAAAAAAAGAATCAGACACCCACAAAACAAGGTACACACACCTAATCTATAATCTACTTTCCATTTACTGTGGCAGCCATACTTAAAGGGTAACTAAAGTAAAAAAAAAAACTATTTAGATTTTATTCGCACTAAAAGATTAGTTTATGGTTATAAACACAAAAAAGACATACCCCCTCAACACCAGACCTACTATCTACTTTTCCATTACTGTGGCAGCCATACTTAAAGGGTAACTAAGTATAAAAAAAAACTATTTAGATTTATTTCAATAAAAGATAGTTTTATGGTTGTAAACACAAAAAAGACATACCCCCTCACCAGACCCAGGTACACATGTCTACTGATCTACTTATCATACGGGTGCCAGCCAAATATTAAAGGGTAACTAAAGTCAAAAAATAAAAATTTAGATTTATCCTCAATAAAAGATAGGTTTATGGTTAGTAAACACAAAAAAGACATCCCCTCAACCAGACCCAGGTACACCACACTACTAATCTACTTATCCATTACTGTGGCAGCCTTCTTAAAGGGTTAACTAAAGTCAAAAAAGCAAATTTGATCAATAATCAAAAACGTTTTTTTTTGAACTCAACCTGACACGGGTACAAACACTACTGATCACTTATCCATTACTGTGGCAGCCTACTTAAAGGGTAACTAAAGTCAAAAAAGAAGAATTTTGACCAATCATCAAAAAGTTTTTTTTTTAAACTTCAACCGACAGGGTACACACACTACGATCTACTTATCCATTACTGTGGAAGCCATACTTAAAGGGTAACTAAAGAAAAAAAAACGAATTTAGATTTATCCTCAAAAAAAGAGTTTTATGGTTGTAAACACACAAAAAAAGACATACCCCCTCAACCAGACCCAGGTACACACACCTACTAATCTACTTATCCATTACTGTGGCAGCCATACTTAAAGGGTAACTAAAGTAAAAAAAAACTAATTTAGATTTATCTCAATAAAAGATAGTTTTATGGTTATAAACACAAAAAAGACATACCCCCTCAACCAGACCTACTAATCTACTTTTCCAACTGTGTCAGCCATATAAGGGTAACTAAAGTTAAAAAAAAACTAATTTAGATTTATCTCAATAAAAGATAGTTTTATGGTTGTAAAACACAAAAAAGACATACCCCCCTCAACCAGACCCAGGTACACATGTCTACTGATCTACTTATCCATACGGTGTTCCAGCCAAATTTAAAGGGTAACTAAAGTTCAAAAACAATTTAGATTTATCCTCAATAAAAGATAGTTTTAGTTGTAAACACAAAAAAATGACCTACCCTCACCAGACCAGGTACACACACCTACATCTACTTATCCATTACTGTGGCAGCCATCTTAAAGGGTAACTAAGTCAAAAAAGCAAATTTATCAATAATCAAAAACGTTTTTTTTAATCTCAACACTGACAGGGTACACACACCTACTGATCTACTATCCATTACTGTGGCAGCCATAAAAGGGTAACTAAAGTCAAAAAAAGAATTTTGACCAATCATCAAAAAAAGTTTTTTTTTTAACTCTCAAACCGACACGGGTACACAACACCTACTGATCTACTATTCCATTACTGTGGCAGCCATACTTTAAAGGGTAAATAAGTCAAAAAAGCAAATTTTGATCAATAATCAAAAACGTTTTTTTTTTACTCTCAACCTGACACGGGTACACACACCTACTGATCTACTTATCCGTACTCATACATGTGGCAGCCATACTTTAAAGGGTAACTAAAGTCAAAAAAAGCAATTTTGATCAATAATCAAAAAACTTTGTTTTTAACCCCAACGTGATACAGGTATACACAGCTACTGACCTACCCCTCCATTACTGTTGCAGCCATACTTAAAGGGTAACTAAAGTCAAAAAAACTAATTTTGACCAATCATCAAAAAAGTTTTTTTTTTTAACTCTCAACCCGACACGGGTACACACACCTACGGATCTACTTATCCATTACTGTGGCAGCCATACTTTAAAGGGTAACTAAAGTCAAAAAAAAGCAAATTTTGATCAATAATCAAAAAACGTTGTTTTTTTAACCCCCAACGTGATACAGGTATACACAGCTACTGACCTACCCCTCCATTACTGTTGCAGCCAAACTTAAAGGGTAACTAAAGTCAAAAAAACTAATTTTGACCAATCATCAAAAAATTTTTTTTTTTTTTTACTCTCAACCCGACACGGGTACACACATCTACTGATCTACTTATCCATTACTATGGCAGCCATACGTAAAGGGTAACTAAAGTAAAAAAAAACTCATTTTGACCAATCATCAAAAAAGTTAGTATTTTATTCCCCAACCTGATATGAATACACACACACCAACTGACCTACCTTTAATGCATGTGACATATTTAAAGGGTAAGTAAAAAACAACAATGTCCTCATCATTGAATATATTGAGTTTTAAAATCTGCAGCACAAACACACAAATTCCCTTCCAAAATGCGGTCTTTCAAGCCAAATTCAAAGTTTATACTTAAACTTTCCCTTTCTAGTTGTCTTTTTGTTATTATACAGATGTAAAGTTTGTTGCCAGATATTGCAATTTTTTTCCCTTTTGCATGGCGTGGGATTCCCATGAGTGTTTATCTAGGGGTTTATCTAGGGTTTCTTTGTTTGCTTAAAAAAGTATCATGCTCATTGTGTCCAATGCCTCATAATAGATGGCCTTTAGAATTAAAAGCATGATGTGATGATTAATATGAATATGGACAAGAAGCAGAACTCTGGGAAGTGTTAATCATAAGCACAGTGAGTCATATGTTTTCCATATATCATGGCACACAAGATGCATCGTGTTTACTATATCAATCACAATAGAAATAATGGAAGCAAACAGACAATAATGTGAATTGTTCACTTCATATTAAGCAAGGAGAAATTTTATATTGAGCTACCATAATTTGTTATTTATTTCTACATTTTCTACCAATCAAAAAAGGAAAAAAGAACAGAGGAGAACATAAATATCTATGAAATGTTTTAGGTTGTTCACATGTCAATTGCTGGACTGTGTTAAAATAAATTATCCAAGCATTTACCCAGACATTAAGGGCTAGGTCCCACTATGTGCGTTGCATTCCTTTTTCCGTGCGTTTTGCAATGTAATTTCAAATATAATGGAAATCGCGAGAATCCGTTCCCACTGATAATTTGCATTCCAAATCTATTTGGTACGTTTTTTATCCGCATGCCTGCACGACTTTTGGTCAGTGTGTGTTAGAATCGCACTTAATAATAGTGTATGCTAACGGGGAAAAAACACAGATAAATGATTTCCAATGCGGAATTGATAGCGTTCTTTTAACCGAAACAACTATTTTCTATATTGTCACTTCCATTTTCAGGTCAAAACGTGGTGTGGCAAAGGAGTGTGGAACGGAAAGGGCTGCTGAGTGGGTCTGCTAGAGTTTTGCTGTGGTGTGTGGATATCTGTGGCTGTAATGGCCACTGCCAAAACTCTCAGCACAGAGGAGCTTATTGTTAAAGTTCAGGAACATCCTGTCATACCAATTATGGTATGGCATTGCAAAGGTTTTATTAAATCCAGAGTGGGAAAACTATCACTAGAAAAATACAAAAGAGGTAAATACAATGCCAGAACACGTGTTATTTATAAAATGTTATTTATAAAATGTTGTACTTTGTTTCTTTATATAATTTTGTTTGCCTGTCCCGTTATCAATGTCGATACTATCCTTTCTATCATCCTATATGATGCACATGACACCTATTTTCATATTCTAAAAAAATATGTACAATCTATATTATACGAAATTCCAGTACGTGATATGAAGAAGAAACATTTAAAAAAGAACTTAATGCCGAGCGTGAGGATTCAAGAAGTGGGTCTGGATCCAGCCGACGAATCTGCTATAAGTTTGCCACCATGTTGGACCTCTGTCCAGTTATGGAGTATGCAGCATAAGTTAAAATACAATTCTAGAAAAAATTACCTAGGACTTCTCTATTTTTATCAATAACTTACCTTTTGCCCACAGTTCAGAGGATAACATCCCAGAAGAAGCACTAGCAGAGAGAGTGGATGCTGTTCCAACCCAACAGGAGCAGCTAGGAGAGTCAGAAACAAACATAGAAACTGCTTTTTCTTCTCCAGATACACCTGTTGTTCCTGCTTCTCCGCATCCATCTACCTCCCATAGGCCTGTGCGACAAATAGAACATGCCTGTGTTGCTAGAGCAATGAGGCACAAGAAGCAACAAGATACCCAATTAGTAACATCTCTGAAGTCTGTAATGGACATTATTGAACATAGAAACGAGAGGGCAGAACACGTAAAAAGCAAAGCCCATAATTTTGCCATGAGTCTTGTTCCTTTCTTGGAAAAAGTTACAGAAAAGGAATGGTGTGCAACCACTATTGAAATAATGCAAATACTTAATAAGTGTAGCAGAGGCAATCTTTCTGAGTCACACAGTCAACCACCACACGAGCCACCAATGCCTCTTCAGCCACGTGACATACCAATGCATCATCAGCCACGTGAACCAACAATGCAGCCCCCTGCTGGCAGTTCCATGCAAGCAGAGGGCCAGGCAGTGTGGCGGAGTATAGAGGGAAGGTAAGTGAAGATCGGGGGAGTTTCTGCAAATAATATTAATGCGGTTGGGGCTGGGGGAGCTAGCACTTTAACATTTTGAAAGTTTATTTAAAGGGTGGACATGCCCTTCATTCTTATCATAGGTTGTTATTATGCTTTCAAAGGATCATAAAAAAGCCCCCTAGGAATGTATATATGTATATAGAAATGAATCAATCTTATTCAGAGAAAATGTAATTTAAATAACAAGGTACCAAATATAAGGTATAAATGCAAATGACAAAAACACACAAATATTTAGTAAAAATGCTTGGCAGCTATGTTAAGACTAATAATTCATCTAAAATCATTTACAAAAAAATCATTAATACATCAAATGTCCCCATCACATTATTAACAATATGACATTTCTAAAATAATGATACATTTCCTTTAGTAGAAAAACGATAAAGATATGATGCACAGTTATCTCACTTGTATATTTGATTTTAACATACATACCCTTTTATTCCTGGAATGAAATCTTGGCTGGGTTTATGGACTGGAACCATTTTATCAAGTGTTATAGTTTATAGTATATAAACTATAGTATATAAGTTATAGTGAAGTCGAGTTGTAGTATGATGATCTACTACCTATTGTAGTGAGGAAACAGGTTTCAACTACCTATGTCTTTGGTGGTGCTGAGGACAAAAATAAAAATATATATAATTGAGGGGCAAAGAAGCCCTAGTGTTCCTGTTAGCACCCATAAAATTACTCAAAGATTAAAACCTAAATTATGTTAGGGATATATATAACAATAAAGGGCATGTCCACCCCCAAAACTTAATCCCCCAACTACTGCCCCACCATGTAGTGGAGTTAATCCTTACCTCACATCCCAGCTCCATAGGGTTCTCCTGTAACCCCCCCCCCCAAAGTCCCAAAACTAACCACCAGGAGGATAGCGGGCTCTGCCTGCTATCTTGCCTCCGGTAGATATTTGCCATGCGTACTGCAGCCCTTCTCCCCCTCCCTCCCCCCTCCCTCTCCTCCCTCTCCCTCCCGTTCAACTATCCCTCCCCCTAGCACAAATCCCCCTTAATATGATGTTCCCCCATGTCCCCCAGCCCCAACCGCATATTTTTTTTTTTCAAAAAGCTCCCCAAACTCTTACTTACCTCTGCCGCTCAGCCAATCACAGACGCGACTGCCGGTCCCGCCCCTCTGCTTGCATTCTCGCAAGCAGAGGGCCGGCAGTGCGGCGGAGGAACGAGGGGAGGTAAGTAAGAGTTTGGGGGGCTTTCTGAAAAAAAAAATTATGCGGTTGGTGCTGGGGGACATGGGGGAGCAGCATATTAAAAATCAGTTTTACGGGTGGACATACCCTTTAAGGTAATGTGTAGTTTATTACCATCTCCTATGCATTGGACTGTAAATGTGTTTAGATAAATTAAAACATTAAACAGGTTTTAGTATTACAACCAATTATGTGCTGTTTGTAAAACATGTGGCAGTCTAAGCCAATCAAAAAAAGAAAAAAGAGTGTGTGTCTGCCCCTATCTTTTAAATTCTATGTCTGTTTGTTTCTATATAGCAAACCGACCGATCGGAATCAGATCCTGACATATGGCAGTTTTCATCCTTACCATGTCAAGAAGTCGATTCCAATCAGTCAGTTTAAGAGCGTGAACAGGATCGTGAGTGATACTTACACACGGACTAAGCACTTAGATCAGATGCACACCAAATTTTTGAACAGGGGATACCCCAAAGAAATTCTTGATGTAACCAGAAAGTAGGCCATTGGGGAAAATAATACAAATATGAATAAAAATAAAATCCAACATAAACGAATACCTTTGATAATGGATTATGCTAAAGGTAATAATTTAATTAGGGAAATAGTATGTAGGAATTGGCACATATTAAGTCGCTCGTATCCGGATGTAGAGAAATTTAAGACATCACCATTAATAACTTATCGGAGAGGCTATACACTAGGCAATAGTCAGATGAGATCAATCTGTTAGTCAATGTATGTAATATATGCGCTTTGGTGTCCTTGTGCACTTGTATATGTGGGTGAGACCACTCAAATGATAAAGTCTCGCATTTCCCAACACCGATCTAGTATATGAGAGAAGGAAGACAAATTACCTGTCCATAAACTTTACGTAAAGGCAGGCCACACGGATTGCTGAAATTTAGGTTGTTGTAAATGGTGTCTAATCAAAGTAGGGGGGAGACCATGGTCTCAAGTTGAAAAGAAGGGAGGTTTGGTGGGTTCACCAACTCAAAACTTTGTACCCAGGTGGATATAGGGACTATGATCTTTTCCACTACTTAGAAGTGCATCTAGACCAAGTCGGTTTTCTTTGATACATGTGTTTGATGGGAATATGTAACACGATCAGGGGTTAATAAGCAGGAATTTGTTGTAAGGGGTTGGGTCATGTTGTCAGTTCCTGTGGGGAGGGTATATAATAGCTTGTTATAAGGGGAGTGCTATCCCCAAAATGTAGTACATTAACATGTGTGCTAATAAAGAATATTGAAGCCAAATCCTGTGTGCGGTGGAGCTCTGGTTTTCTATATATATAAAATAGGTGCACTCAAGGGATTGTGCTACAGGTGCATAGTGCAACAACAACATTTCAGTCCTGGACTAAGGAACTTTTTCAAGTTTCACGAATCCCATGGATTTTTTTGGATTTTTCACAGATTTTGTGCTAAGGATCTCCTGTGGAATGACTATCAATTTATGGTAGCACCAGGGTAATTATATGCAACCTCAAGAAAGTAGTGTGCCCATCTACTGGTTATATATATCATCAAACTTGCCATGAAGTATGAATTAGAAAGTATCGAATATCTTGAGTCCTCATTGTACAGCAAGCCCACAGATAAAAGCTCTTTATTACAGGCTAATAGTTATCACCCCAACACCCAAAAAGAGGGAATCATTTTCTCCCAAATGTTAAGAGTCATACGTAACAATACCGACCCGAAGGTCATGATGTCTCAGCTGGGAGATATTAAACTAAAATTTCTCTAAAGAGGGTATAAACACAGCATAATAAACAGACAATGTGACCGTGCCTTAAGTTATATAACAAGATTAAAAAACTATAAAAAGCAAAAAAAACAATGACAATATTCCATATATATTACAAAGTTCACCATATGTTAGAGAGGTAAAAAGTATAGTGAAAAGTCACTGGAATATTATCAGTACAGATCCTTCCTTACCTTTTAAAGAGCTCATTCCACGATTTGTCCAAAAGAGGGGCAAGAACCTCCAGGGACATCTTAGTCAAAACCGATATAAGAATCACTAAGGATGCCTTACCTACTTAAACATGGCTGAAAGAAAATAGGGATGGCTGCTATAAATGTTCTGGCTGTCAAGCATGTAGATCTATAAGTGGTCCAGATTTTCCACATCCCGACTCTGGTAAAAGAATCCCTATAAAAGACAGACTGTCTTGCACCAGCACTTATGCTATTTACTTCATCATATGCCCTTGTGGTTAGTATTATATCAGTAAGACTACTACCACTATCCGTGAGAGAGTGGCATCATTAATCGTTTTTAGCTATTAATTATCCATATTTTTTATCTCCACTGTTTTCTTTTACCATGTGAACAGTTGTGATTGTCTCTGTGTTACAATTTTTTGTTGTTACACTGTATGTGTTACATCTATTAGGGTACATTATACTCCTCATGTTGCATTATTGAGTTATTCTATTTTTAGCTTTTAGTCAGTTCCTGACGGATCTCTGCATTTAGGTTGGGTCCTTGTGATTTTTAGATATAGTTATGGTGTTATCCATTATAGATTTTTGTACCATATATAGTTATGTTTCGGACAGTACAGAATATACAGTACATACGTGACCCTCACTTGTCAATCCGGCAGATTTAGTTTCTAGATTTGAGATGTATCTTTTCACTTTTTTATATAGATTATCTTTAGCACCTTTTAAAGTGTTTTTACACTTTTTCACTTTTTTTTATCTTGATATATACCATTTTGGGGGTGTTTGTATACACGTAGATATTTCATTGCAGTGGACACTGTCGTTTTATTAGCACTATTGGCACTTTAGTTCTCCATAGCACGTTCACACACTGTTCAGTATACAGTTCAGCACTGGGACAGCTCCATTATTAGCTTGGGTCCCAATAGGGGGAGTACACCTGGAGGAAGTGGCTCACACATGGGGAGGAATTAGCGAGTCTATTTACCTGTTGTTGATTGCTGTGACATCACATCCTGATGACGGCCAAGATGGCTGCCGAAACGCGTTGATGTAACGTGTTTGTGAGTGAATAAACACTTACTTGTTTGCACCAAGTCCCAGGAGTGCTTCCATCTCTTCTTTGATGTTCACCCGTTCCATATCTTCTTTGATGTTCACCCGTTTTCCTCTCCCTCCCCCTAGCATAAAATCTCTTTGGTATTTAGTAGTTCTCCCTCCCCCAAACCCTATAATAGATTTTACAGAAACTCCCCCGAACTCTACTTACCTTACCTCTCTTCCCCGGCGTTCTCCACTGCCGGTAGCCGCATCAGTGATTGGCTGCTTTTTAGGCAATCACGAACGCGGCTGCCGGTCCGGCCCCCTGCTTGCAGTTTCATGCAAGCAGAGGGCCGGGACAGTATGCCTGAAGAAAGAGGGAAGGTAAGTAATGATCGGGGGAGTTTCTGAAAAATCTTTTATAGTGGTTGGGCTAGGGAAGGGAGACCTACTACATACCAAAAGGCAAAAAAAGGGGTGGACATGCCCTTTAAGGTTCGTACACACCTGCCGATGTTCACCAGACCCGAACCAGACAAACACCCGCAACGAATGGCCGAACACATACACACACACATGACTATCAGCCATTTTGGTCGATCGTCGTGGGTGTTTGTCGGGGTCGGTCAGGGCTTGGGGGTCTGGTGAACATCGCCAGGTGTGTATGAAATTTAATGTTTCTTCGAAGTTAATAAGTTAATGCAAATTTATTGCCTGACACTGTTTTATTGCTTCCCTTCATACAGAAGTGCCAGATTGTTTATTATATGGTAAATTGAGCAAAGGACCACTTCCACTGGAAAATTAAATTAGAAAAATGCACCTGGACAATACAATTGTCAATACAAGAATTTACATATTGTGCTATGATTGATTTGGTCAGCAGGGAGCAGCACAGGTTCTCATTCGCATTCTTCATTACATTGTAGTAAAATTCTTATTCTATTGATATTTTCTAAAGGAGAGTAACATTGCAAATAAACAGTATCGTACTAAAGGTCTCCGACGCAGAATTTGGGCCAGCCTTAATTAATTCATATCATGAATGATTTAAAAAACTATTTTTGCTACCAGCAATATACTCAGTGTTTTTTTACTATGACAGGAGTGGAATTTAAAACAATGATATTGTTCTTAATGGGCAATACCTCATCTTAATCTATAAATAAATAAATACATGTAATTTGCCCTTACTGTATAGTGTGTGTTGCTGTATGCCTTTAATCCGGTAAATGTTTTGTTTTAGCCTAAGCATTCCCCCTTCCACTCTTAACGGACTCCTCCTTCCCTTTGACATTACTTTCTGTGAAGTCAAGCATACTCGATAATCACTTTAGGGCAGCACAAGGAGAAGGAGTTTCCCATCATGCATGGAGTGTGCCTTGTATATACAGCCTTACTGAAAAAATACATGCAGTGGTGTAACTAGGAGTCGCTGTTCCCCCAGCAATTTTTTAATGAGACTCCCTTCCCTGCTTTAAATCTAGGAGGAGGCTGCATCTGTCATAGGAAACATAAGAAGTTGGGGGTCCCTTGGTACTTAGGCCCCTTGTATACATGTATGGTGAATAGAAGTATGGTTAACTGGGGTGTCTAACAGTGAATTGTATCCCAGACATGCTATTCCAACTGTATGTATCTATTTTAAATATTAATTGGGATTTTTACATAAACATAAACCTACCTTAGAGATGGTGAAATGTAATTATAGGTATAGAGATTCTGAAATCCATTTGTTTGATCTCTGTTACATACACAGGAAGTGTTATTGCTGCAGAACACTGGCAGAATTTGCTTTAGATTGCTTCTAAAGGTCACCACAATAAAGCAGCATGTTGGAACTTGGAATATTAGAGAGTCTCATGCACACTCATGGCCTGACTTGTCAATAAGGCAATTCACTCATGGAATCTTGGAAGTGTGGTATTAGTGAGATATTATTAGCATTTGCAGAGACACTCAGCGTTTGATCTATTTGTTTCACCTGGATTGATTATCTTCCTCCTTCTCTGTCTACAAAGGTCACTTCCAGTTGAGCTAAAGGACATCTAAGCATTACATACAACACTGTGATTTTGAACCATGTATGTATGTATTCAATTGATGTGCTTCACAAAATGGCTTTTATAACTAATAGCTAATTATGAATGTAGGTAGTCATACCAATAAACTATTTCTGTACATGTTCTTTCATATTGCTTGAAAAAACGTCTCTACCGAGAAAATATATAAAAAACAGCAAAGTGCTCATTTAAAAAGCAAGTGTTCTTAAGTAAGCTATTTTTTCACCTAGTAATTAAAGTTAAGGTGTCTACTCTTAAATTGGCTAGTTTTCAGGTGAATTGCTACTTGTGCAACACATCAGCATTAGTGTTTATTTTTCTATGGAAAAAATCCTCAGGCTGGTACTTTAGCACATCTATGTAGTGTCTTTTGAGCCACCTGACCAACTAATCCTCTGAACAACATGCTGGATTAGTACAATCTACAATGTACACTCGAATACAAGAAACAGTATGTGTATACCCTGTAAAATTTAAGGAATTATTTATAACATTTAGAATTTTGGAGGTGAGAGATTTACATTTTAGCCTTAGTAATATTTTAAACAGTTGTTTCCAATATGACAAAGTCATAAACATAATGTTGTAATGTACCTTGATTGTTAGCTGCCTCTCCAGACCTTGCGTTGTTAGAAGGACACTAAAGTGCCACAAGAGTATTTAAATCAATCGAGCATTTCTAAACCTTTTGGCACCTAAGGTAGTAAAAGAGTATTGTATAGGGGATCGTAGAATTATGGCCGCAATCGTAGATCTACAATTGTTAAAGGCACGATATATCACAAAATAGTGATACCATGCCTTTTTAATTATGGCCCATTGCATTGTACATACTTATTTATACATACAGCAGTAGTTTCATAGTAAGAATTTATCCATCTGAAGTTAAACCGTTGAGGACCTCTATTTTTCAGTTATAGATTTGCTCATTGGCTTTTAAAGTGTAACTGTGGTTTCCAATTTTTTCTAACAAGTTAGGGTTATATAAAAATCCCTACATCATAACTTCATATGAAGCTTAAGGCCAAGGCCGCGCTTCGTGCGCATAAGTGGCAGCTTGCACTGTGACTCCTCTTATTTTTAGAGAACAGAGCGCATGCGAAAATGGGGATAGCATGCGTTCCAATCACCAGATCACAGTGCAAACGGCCCCAGTGCACCGAGTGTGACCACTCTAATTGGGCCACACTGGCATGCACTTTTTACTGTTGTGGCCAAGCCCTAAATCACATCTCTAGGTAAAATTTGTGAGAAGTTATTGCTGGAAAGGTTCAGCAATATTACTTCCTGCTTGAACACTTCCTGTTTTCAGCCATGTGACCAGCTTGTAGTCATGTGACCAGTCACTGCCTGGATTAATAGGCTATCCTTCTCAACTGTCATTTATTTAAAATAACTGTTCAGGTACTTCCAGTTTTCCCCTGCATTAGGTTTTTACTGAGCATGCTTCTCCCCTGGGGCCGAGGGGTGAAGAGAGGTCTGCATAAAACCTTTAGTTTGGACTAGGTCACACAATTGCACTTTTTAGAATCACAGCTCAAATACATGTTTTTCACATTTCAGGCGTGTTACCGTGCATTGTGTGTGGCTACAGCCTTAAATTGAAGAAATAAACTGATTTACAGGGCTACAGTAATTTAAGCACATTTTAAATTAATTGGTGGAGGGCATTTTTTAAACCTGGGACACACAGAACTATACATTTCAAATTTTTCAGACAACGGCATAAAGCCTACTATTGATATTAATTGGTCCCTTCCCTAAAATACCCCTGCCACACCCCCAACATCACGGCCACACATCCTGGAATGCACCCGCCCCTCGCAGGACTTTGCCTGGATAACCGGGAATCCGTGTCGCCTTTTCCTTTAATAAACACATATAAACTCTTCACGCTTAAAGGCTGGTTGATATTTACATTAGAAGCATGATGCAGCATGCATTAGTTTCAATGTAACCATAAATGTGCATTTAATGAACTTCATAACAAATAGTGGAAGTGATCTGACAAAAACATTAAAACAAACAAGAAAAGAAATGATCAATGCACATTCCTGGGCCCCATATATCATATCTATGCTAGTGCAAACAATAAAAACATGGGGGTTTTAGTTGGATTAAAAATAGGCTTTAATACTAATCCAATGCAAGGTCAGGGAGACAACCTTCCCAAGAAAATGCAACCTAGCAGCGAGTGTCAGCCCAGATAAAAGTCCCAAGTTAAATTGTTAGTACCTTCCATACTGGGGTTACCTTACCGTGGTTGGAAGGCTTTTCATTTTTATGCATAAAATTGTAACTAAAACCCCCATGTTTTTATTGTTTGCACTAGCATAGATATTATGATATATGGGGCCCAGGATTGTGGCAAACAAAAAAGTATAGTATTTGAGGTTGAATAAAGACATACGTCCATCCAGTCCAACCCATCTAGCAATATCCTAATTTCCTGCCTAACTGTTGATCCAGAGGAAGGCAAAAAAAAACCCACCAAATTTATGAAGGGGGAAAAATTCCTTCCTTTCCTGGCAATCGGAAATTTCCCTGGATCAACTCTACTTTATGTATCAATACCAGTAACTTGCAACATTCCTGGTTTGCAGAAACTCATCCAGCTTTTTTTTTAAACGGACCAATGAACCTGCCATAACAACGTCCACTGGAAGACGGAAGTTCCACAGCTTTACCGTACTCAGTGAAAAACTCTTTCCGAATTTGAAGCCTAAACCTTTTTTCTTCAATTCTTAAGGGATTGTCCTTGTGTCCTCTGACATGTTCTATTGGTGAACAATGCCCCAGATAGTGTATTGTATGGCCCGTTAATGTATTTATACACAGTAATCATATCCCCACGCAAGCGCCTTAGCAAGTGCATTGATCATTTCTTTTCTTGTTCATTTAATGAACTTCTACATAGCCTTGTTATATGTAGATTGCATATGTGCTCAAGGACAGTTACTACCTAACTTATTTCTTAAATCTTTATCTTTATAAGTAAATTAAAGGAAAACTAAACCAGGCAGACATTTTCTTCTGTTTACTAGTCAAAAGATGTAAAGTTATTTATTCATTTAATGCTAAAGGTTATGCCCACCCCCCCAAAAATCTTGCTTGAAATGCCTCGCTAGGTTTAAATGTGCCAAATCTAATCCTAAATATACAGAAAGCTGCTGATAGAAAGAAGGCCCCTTAAGTTAGTATAGTTAGAATCGGATTTGGCACATTTTAACCTGGACTTTAAAGGGCATCTATAGTGAAAAAAACACATTGCCCCTTTGCAAAGTTAAATTCATGTACTCTGTGCTGCCTTAATCCTATCTATGTCAGTGACCCTGTATAACCATGGTGCCAGATCTGTGTGCAGCACTCCCCCCCTTCCCCCTCCCCTCTGTTACCTCCTCCATGTCTCAACTCCGGCTAACCGACAAGCTCATCATCCTGAAAAACACACCCACGCACAGTGGCCAATAGAAAGCAAGCTGTCCTGGAGACACTGAAGAAGAAGGAGAACAGTACAGTTTACGATCTCTCTCTTTGTGACCCATCATCAATCAGTGAAGTCTATCAAGAAGGGGGGTCAAGTGCAGCCTTATATCTACCATGAAAGCTACCTCTCTCCCCCTGCTAATGCTGTTATCTCTATGTTTATTACAGAGCAGGGAGGGGGGATCACGTCACAGGGATTTGATTGACAGTCCAAGTAGGAGTAGAGGAATGCAATCTCGTATTCTTCTAACTGGTGTATCTCAGGACAGAGAGGGAATCTGAACAAAGTGAGGACACTCTAGGGGTTGTGTGGAATTATAGAACACATGGAAGGAAAGAAAAAAAGCACTAACCTTATATTTTACTATATTAAATCCTGGAACAGCAGCAGGTTGCAGCCGAAGGAATAAGAGCTGGTAAGTATATTTACTGTAGGAGCCAATTTGAGACATTTTAACCATGCCAAGTCTAAGTATGGGGGGATTACCTGCAGCATATACATTTTTGCTCCATTTGATGTTCCGTGCATGAAGACAGCAGCAGAAGGCACCCCAGAGGGAGGGAGGAAGGCTCTACTGCGCATGCCAGAAACCTCTGAGAGAAACAGTTAGAGGCAGAAATGGATTACGCCAGACTCCTACTCCGACTTTGGCCATGCAATGTGCTTAACATTAGGAAAAAATTCTATTGGAGGTGGTCATGTCCTTTAAAGGGATAAGGAGGCAAAACTTTCAACACACTACAAAACTAATTGAGTAACATTCAATTCAGTTAACAACTAATGGCTCCAAACAAAAATGAATCAGAAGAGAGATAATTTGGACTTAAAAACATTTAGCTATTAAATTGTGTTTTTTTGTGTGTGCCTTATTTCCTAGTATTCCATTCCCAAAGAGACACTCAAATTTTTAGGGCTAGGTCCCACTTGTGCACTTGTATCGGAAAGCATGCGTGCACAACTTTTTGTGCGTATCACATGTGTTCCAATAACACTAATACAGGATAACAGCGCACATAGTATATTGCACACAGCAGCGCATTGCAAAAATCCTGCAGGCTCTGTTGTGTGTGAGAGTGGAACCTAGACCTAAGTAAATAAGTATTATTTTTCTCACACATGTCCAGTCTTTAAGTACTGTGGGCTCTTGTAACAGCAGGTCAAAAGACTAGAAGATGCACGCGGACACAAAATAATGTTTGGAGGGATCAAGGAGTACTGGAAAGCAAGAATAATGGTGGCACTGACAGTTACAGTAAAAACCATTATAGTCACTGATAAAGTGACGTAAGGCATAAAACGCATCAGGCTGGTTACTTTGTAGCTTCTTAGCAATATATGCTGTTCGAGTAGGAAGCACTTTTTAATCTATGAATAAACGTTAAGTTTTAAATATATGTGGTGATCGGCTCTGTTATTGGAACTTAGAGGAGACAGACCTGTTTTCTTCTGGTAAACAAGAAAAATAGTGGCACTGACAATTACAGTAAATCCCATTAACTTAGGCTCTCTGAAAGCAACCAGTTACTACATAAATATTCTCATTTAAAAAACGAAGGGTTATTCAATAAAAGTCCTTATCGTTTAAAATGGTGCTAATTTTGCCCCAACCAATCAGATCCTTTTTAACATTTGAAAGCTAACATCTGATTCGTTGGGGCAAAATTAGCACCATTTTAAACGATAAGAACTTTTATTAAATAACCCTTCGTTTTTTAAATGAGAATATTTATGTAGTAACTGATTGCTTTCTCGCAGTAATTGAGAGTTTTCAAGATCCTCACGCTTCCAACCATTGGCTGGTGTTAAAAAGTTCCTCAAAGGTAAGTTGCTAAGGGGATATAGCATCGCTTGGGGTGGCCGCGTGGTTAACGCAGGTGGCGCAATGATGAAGTTAAATTCTCGCTAACTGATATAACATCGGTTAGTGTGTCTTTCAACTCCATATTCAGGCACTGTGCTTCTTGGTGCATCACCCTGAATATGAAAAAAAAGGTCTATAAGTATATAGATAACACTAAAACGATTTAATGGATTTCTTAGCTAGGAGATGGCACAATTCCAAGATATCTCCTGCAAATTTCCCGTGTTTTGGGAATTAATCGGTTCTATGTATGCAGTTACACTGCATGTGTATCAACAGATGATTAAAAATGATTGGTTGAAAGCGATCAGCCACTTAAGATGATATTTCTGCTTAGGGTCTCTTGATAACACAGGGGAAATGTGTTTACATCTAGTTGCTGTGCTGTCATCTAAATATTGTTTTTTCCAATTATTTTTGTTTCTGTGTGTCTAAAATTCAGATACATACTGTCTCACCTCTCCCTTTGCTGTGGCATCTGGGTGATTTATTAAATCAACCTGTGGGTAGAAGAGGCAGTTCCCATAATCCACCTTGGCTGGGTAATGACCAGCTAAATGTATGCAGTACATGCACATGCTCTGTGGTGCTCAACAGATATAAACAAGGAAGTTGCAGCCTTGCTTCCTATATGTTGGCAGCCAATCATATAACATGTGTCTTCTTGACACAGAACAGGGATTCCAATTAAGTTTTAATGTAAATGTATTAAAATGATCCTGCCCCAAACAAATAATGATAGTCTGGGGATTTGAACCAATGACCTTTTGGACAGTGTATTTTTAAATCATATATTTAGCCACAACTACAGATGCAAAAAATTCCAGAACATTAAAACATCCTTTGCTAGGAACAGAAAAAAATAAAATGTCAGTGAAATGATCTAAATATTTTGTATTGCCCCAGGAAGGCTATATGCAGTTCACACTGGCTGGTAAATAAAGTACAGGGTAACACACAATTTTTACAAGGCATATCCACCCCCACTCCCCATACTGGCCCCACTGTTTAGTGTTCAAAAATTCTTACCTTACATCTCTACTCCAAATGGTTCTCCTGCAGTGCATGTGCAAAGTTAAGAAAAGTGAAGAGTAGGAGGTGTCAGTGAATCATCCACAGTGGCGTAGGGATCATCATAGCAGCCGTATTGGCTGCTATGGGGCCCGGAGCCAAAGGGGGCTCGGATGTGCCATTCCTGCTGCTTGCATTTTTTTTAATGTAAACTAAACCTGTTGCACTGACCCTTCCTTTTGATGCCCCACAATGTCCCAACTTCAAACAAACCCCCAAAACCATAAGCAGAGGGGAAGGAGCGAAATCACTGATCACAGAAGTGCCCTTAACTCTGCCTGATAGAATGTGTGATCAGTGGGAGCCATGACAGGCCTGTAGCAGGCAGCCTGGGCACATGCTCCTTCCCCTCCCCTTCAGTACAAATCCACAGTCTGTAAGGAAAAGGATTTCCTAAACTGACCTGAAAGTCCGGCACCACAGAGATGCCATAATCCATCCCATACCATCCACTCCCATTGGTCTGCCTGGGAGCCTGCTGTTTAAAGAAACTTTTACCTTGTCTTCCTGTAGCCCTTGTGATAGAGACCAGTGTGAGGGTGTGCTATGTGTATGTTAGTGGGTGTGTATACTGGACAGTGTGTATGTGTGTGAGAGAGTGTGTATACTGGACAGTGTGTATGTGTGTAAGAGAGTGTGAATACTGGACAGTGTGTATGTGAGAGTGTGTATACTGGACAGTGTGTTTGTGAGAGAGTGTGTATATACTGGACAGTGTGTATGTGAGAGTGTGTGTATACTGGACAGTGTGTTTGTGAGAGAGTGTGTATATACTGGACAGTGTGTATGTGAGAGTGTATATATACTGCAGAGTGTGCATGTGAGGGAGTGTGTATACTGGCAGGGGTGTCCCTAGGGTTTTTGGCACCTGAAACAACTTTTCCATTGTGCTTATAGGTGTACGTGCAGCATGCCGCCGCGTGATACGAGGGCGTTGCTTCGTGTGTGGGTGTTGCTTCTTTGCTGGGTGTAGCAAAAGTTTTGATAATTTTGTATTTTGAAACAGTTATTTATACAGTTGTCCATTGTTATAACACATAAAATCATTTATTGGTGCAACTGCTACATTATATTAGAAATTACTACCATACTTTCTCTAGAAAAAAGATGTTGGCCAAAAGATTTGTAAGCCTGCCACCACGTCAAGGTAAACTCTTTAAGCAGGGCCCTAACAAACCTAACTAGTCTAACCTAACCATATGAAATTCCTTTTAGCAACACATCCTTAAAACAGAAAAAAAATAAAAAAAACATCTGCAACAAAGTACATGGTTGGTAGAGCAATCTGGTAAAATTTGTAGTCCCCATCATATATGTTATTTAGGAAAATTTATTAAGAGTCATCTAGTTCAATCTTTTGGTCAAAACCTTTCAATACCATGAAAAAAACTAAATTAGAAAACAGATTCCTCATACAAGAAAGGACCAGATGGCTGAATAAGTCGTGGGTGGCCTGGGCTACACACAGCACTCATACCACTTTTTCAAGGGGAGTGTCAATTTTACTCCACTCAACACTACGTTTCAATGTGCTTAAAATGTAGAAAGACAGTGAAGGAAGATATATATGCCTTGCCTTAGAGATAGAGAATTCTCTGTATGTTTTACTGGGAGTCTACAATCCCCCTCCGGCATCCCCCTATGTAATATAGAAAGGGATATTGTTCGCGTTAAGATATCCCACGGCTTTAGTGGTATGCATGGGAGACATCAACATGCTTATTTCCCCCGAGAAAGACAGACTACCGGCTTATCAATGCTCGGGAAATACCTCTGAAAATACATACCTTGCCCGAACGATAGCAGAAATAGGTTGGCTAGACATATGGAGAATAAGAAATGAACATTTAGCCCCTCTAGTTCATCAAATAACATACCAACCCAGGGGAATATCAGATGATTCTCCGGTGCTAATGTAAATTAATACCACGGACAACCTAACTTATACCCGTGCAATGAAAATACATCCATTCTGGCTTGCATTAATTGCTGAGGATGACCCATTAGAAGATTATTTTAAGCTATTCTTCGAACTAGACCATGGCCATACACCTCAAGATACAATATGGGATGCTTTTAAAGCTTTTGCCAGAGGGCTTTTAAACTCTACAATAAGTAATCTCAAAAAACAAACTCCTGTAAAAGAAGAACACCTGACTAGACAGCTTCAGGATGCTGAACACAGGTACTGTAATACTCCTCTAGACACATTTAAAGAAAATTGGCAATAAATAAACACCTATACGCTTCAAATGATGTGGGACTCTGTGTTTTTCTTGCTGCCGGTCTGTATGCTATCCTGTTCTGATGTTTTTAAATGGAATGAATAAAAGTCAAGTTTTAATACCTGTTTGACTTCTGCTGCCTGCCCGGATTCTTGTTCTGTGGTTTGCACGCATCAAATGATACTTTCCGTTCAAGACCTGGAAAGATATGGAAACCTCTTATGGACAAAAGATATTCTTGATTCCTTTGCTAGATACTTCATAGCATCAATACTGCTTACAATCACAACACACCGTACAATCTAATCTGGACTACCTACAACCCCTCCAATTCCCCCAACTCCAACAATTAGACGCCCTGATCACTATTTAAGAAATATCAGATGCACTATCAGATATGTCCACCGGCAAAGCATCTGGCCCAGACGGCATCCCGATTGAATTTTACAAAAAATACAGAGACATTGTAATGGATCCCCTACTGACGACATACAACGAGGCCTTCAACAATGAAAGACTTCCCCCAGCAATGTCAGATGCTACAGTAATCCTGATCCTAAAACAAGATAAAAACATGCAGCCTACAGAACTATCTCATTTCTCAACAGTGACTATAAACTACTAGCCAAAATTTTAGCAAATCTATTTAAAAAAAGGTCATCACCACCATCATACATCCGGATCAGACCGGATTCATGCCCGGCAAAAGCACCTCAATAAATATTAGGAGAACTCAAGTACATACCCAAATACACCATGATGAACACGGTGATAGAGCCATTTTGTCACTTGATGCCAGCAAGGCATTTGATTCAATTGAATGGAACTTCCTCTGGGCATGTATGCAGAAATTCGGATTCGGACCCAATTACATATCATGGATACAACTGTTATATTCAACTCCTAAAGCTACGGTGTAACAAAATGGACGGCAATCCAACTCCTTCTCACGCTACTGAGGTACAAGACAGGGCTGCCTGTTATCGCCCTCTTTTCTCAATAGCTATAGAGGCTCTAGCCATCCAAATAAGGGATGACTTCAACATCAAAGGACTGACAAAAGCTGAATACACAGATAAGATTGGACTATATGCCGATGATTTGATTTTGCATCTTGCGGACATAGGGCCATCTTTGATTCGTACTGCAGAGATAATTAACAATTTCAGCACATATTCTGGACTGTATATTACATATATATATATATATATCAACACATATTCAGAAATCAGCAATTTGTCCTTTGGATGCTGACAAAATAACGGCCACCACACTACCATGGCAGATACCAATTGTTACAAATTTTAAGTACCTAGGCATATGGATCTCAAAAAATCCTAAACTATTCATGGAACTCAACATACACCCATTAATGACTACAATCCGAAATAAAACACAAACCTGGGCCGATCTTCCTATCAATCTGACAGAAAGAGTCAAGCTAATAAAAATGATCCTTCTTCCTAAAGTCCTGAATATTATAGAACATTCCCCCGATATATCTGCCGAAGAAACTATTTTCAGAAATTAACTGAAATTTGTCATCTTTCATATGGGCAAATAAAAGATCCAGGCTGATACTTACTAAATCACAACAACCCAAAGACTGTGGAGGTCTCGCACAATAACGATATATGTCAGTCTAGCTAAGCCCCAACAACACACCAACCCTGGCTGAATATATGCTAGCCTCATATAGCACGGGCTCCATTGTCTAAACACTTGAAGCGCCAAATAATCACTTAATTGATACATCTACACCATTGCATAACCAAATGCACAAAATGTGGAAGGAAACAAATGAACTACTCAATTACACAGGAATACCACCAGAAGCAGCACTCTTGCATAACCAATCCTTCCCTCAAATGCTAGAATTCCCTGGAACCAGAAACTGGGAAAGAGTAAGAATACATTAATTCCGCCAATTCATATAAGAAGACATACTACGAACATATAAAGACATAAAAACTGAATTCAAGCTTCCAAGATCCTATTTCTACAGGTAACTGCAATTGCGCCACTGCATACATGCTCAATTCCCGGGAAAAAAAATAACGCTAACCAAGCACCCAATAATCGGAATCCCTAAAACACAAAGTCCACAAGGACTAATCTCACAACTATATACTCAGCTGATCAATACCCAATCAAATATGCAGTCTGTGGCAATAATCCAAAGATGGAATTAAAGCATTCCTGAACTGACAACCGAGGACTGGAACGTACTTAGCTCAGCACACATCTACGCCTCACCCTCGGCCAATAATCGGCTAATACAGATATATATCACTCATTAAGCATACCTAACCCCATTGAAGCTACACAGGATATCCGCGAGCCATTCCAACCTCTGTCCTAAATGCCAGGTAAATACGGCAGACTTTTGGCATCTTATCTGGAGCTGCCCTCAAATCAACCATTTCTGGACTAAAATTGTCAGATTTCTTACATCATTATTACCCTGGCCTATACTTTAAGACCCAAAAGTGTGTCTAATGGGCATTTATACCCTAGAACTGGAAGATACCTACAAATTAAACTTTTTACGAGAAACATTATTCATGGGCAGAAAAACAATTGCGTTAAAATGGATGGCCCCAGACCCACATAAAATTAAAACCTGGAAGGAATAAATTAATAATACAATTACATATCAAAACCTACTGCATAAACACAGACATTGCCCTCGCAAGTTCCATAAGATATGGAACACCTGGACCAAAACCCCTCAAAATCTCTAATTCTAATAAAATGCAGTGGAAATATATAAGATTTTAAATAGCAGGCAGCAGAGATATGGGCCCTGCACACAAAGATGGGCCCTGCGCACACATACAGATACACAGACACACTCAGAAAGACACATAGACATATACACACAGACAGACACCTATAGATACACAGACAGACACACAGACAAACAGACAAACACATACAGATACACATAAAGTCAGACACACACCCTCTCTCCAACAAGCAACAAAGTCTCAAACATACACAAGACCTGAATGGCTGCTAACATCTCAGAGACCTCCACCCTTCAGGGGCCAAAGTGATATATCAACAACACGAAAATGATAGTCGCACTCCAAGCAAATCGATTTAATTGTGAACTACACACATTAATATCACATATTGATATGTGCGGTTCACCATTAAATCGATTTGCTTGGATTGCAACTCATTTTCGTGTTGTTAACACACACTCTCTCCCCCCACAGGTCGCAGAACTTTTCCTTGGCTGGCGGCCAAAGAATGAGGAAAGTTGTCTTCCCGGGTTGGTTGGTTCCATTAAGCTCTTGTCGCGTAAGTGTTACGTCACTTACGCGACCGGAGCTTAATGAGACCAATCATTCAGCTATGGTCACAAGCATGGTGCTTGAGAAAGGACTCCTGTCTGAAACATGTAGCTTGCATGTTTCAGTGTTAAATAAAATTCTTGTATCACACAGCTACAGTCCTGTGTTATTGCTACTACACTTTACTACTTGTTTATGGTAAGTGAAGCATCACTTACCATAAACTTCTTCTCCTCTCCAGTTGACTCTCCCAGGCTTCCAGTACCTTCTCCTCTCCAGATAGTGACACCCAGGCTTCCAGTACCTTCTCCTCTCCAGTAGACCCTCCCAGGCTTCCAGTACCTTCTCCTCTCCAGTAGACCCTCCCAGGCTTCCAGTACCTTCTCCTCTCCAGTAGACCCTCCCAGGCTTCCTGTCCCTTCACCTCTCTAGTAGACTCAGGCTTTCTGGCCCTTCTTTTTTCGCTTTTAGGCTTTACCAGACCTTTCCCTTCTTTCTCCTGTAGACTCTTCCATGCTTTCTGTCCTTTCCCCTCTCCAGTACACACTTCTAAGATTCTTGGCCCATCTCCTCTCTTGTAGACTCTCAAAGGTTTTGTGTCCCCTCTCTCCACTCCTGTAGACTCTCCAAGGCCTCCTTTCCAGTCTCTCTCCTCCTGTAGGCTCTTCAAGGATTCCTGTCCCATTTTTCCTCTTCTGTAAACTCTCCCAGGCTTCCTGTCCCTTCCATCCTCCACTGTAAACTCCCCCATGTTTCATTGTTCTCTATGCACTTTACTTTGGCTGGCGGCTCCTCTGTATCTCCCCGGCTAATTGGCCCAGAGCTCAATGAACTTTTCTCTAGTGACCAGAAGTGCTCAGTTCACAACATCGTAGTTCTGTTCAGAAGCAGAAAACTTTCTACAGAAAAAAAACACATGGGTAATTTACCATCAAACTCCTGTCTATGTAACAAAATAGCTCCAGCACCAATATTGGAGGTGTCGATGAAGTAGAGAAACAGAGGGTTAGTGTGTTTAAGCACATGGGCCAAGGAAAAGGAGACTTTCAGGGACTTCCAAAGCTAGTGAGAGACCAGGGACTCCCACCTTTTCTTATAAGGGCTAGAATCAGAATGATTCAGATGGAGATATATTTGATGAATTGCCTGTAATAATTGGCAAAACCAATAAATCTTTATGTTACCTTGTTGATAGTAGGTAGTGACCAAATATAGATGGCAGAAACCTTGGCAGGATCATCATCATATACAAATAAGTCTAGGAATGCAAACTTGGAGTACTCAAAAACACATTTCTTTACTCTAAAAAAATTTAATTTTCAAAAATATGTGCCCAGTTCCTGACCTCTAACAAGGATCTTTGGTTGCCTGCCAGCACACTTTCTGAAACCATTAAAAGATTTAGCAGAGAAAAGAAGGCAGGGGGGAAGGAGGGGGAGATTTGTAATTAGAGCAGGGTCCATGGTGAGGCTGTGCAGCACTTATAAGTGTCACAGACACTACAAGAAGGCAGTAAGGGAGGGTGGAGACAATTAGGAGCACTCACTAAACATTAATAATTTAATGGCAAAGCAAGTAAATGTGAGTACCACCATTTTACTTCTCTCAAATTGTAGTTCCAGATAATGTAAAGTTGTTTCAGTGAGTATAGTGATCCTTTAAATGCTGTACAGAGAACTTTTTTTAAGCAAGAGAGCACCTCTTTAACTTGACTCTATAGGAAGTAAATTATCCAAAATATATTCTTAATGTGCTGGATAGTGTCATGGGGAGTTTCAATTGACTTTTTACAAAAGGCATTAGAAAAGCCCAGGTACTGAGGAGTAGGAGATTTGTGGTTTATATCACTGTCTTCAACAGGCAGACAAATCTCCTGGCAAAAAGTACTGAACCAGTACTTGGATTGTGCAATTGGAGCCAAGAAAATACCAGGACTATAGGGGAGGAAGGACCAACAATGATAAGATGGTATTACCTCTTTATGCTCAGAACCAACAGTTGGGAAAGTAAAACAGTAGCTCTGGAAGCTGGTATGAAAGTATATAGAAGTGGTACCAAAAAGGCAATGTACATATAGTATTAGGGTATATTCTATAGTGTATATAAAGAGCAAGGTGCTCTTTATAGTGAAGAGTAATATATATCACAATTCATAGCAAAAGAATAGAAGAAATACTCCAGCACACTGTAATTTAGTTCCAAAGATAAAAAATCCCTTTAATATGCAGTGATGGGGGATATAATCACAGTGATAGTCTATATCAGTGTTTCTCAACCTTTTTATCTGTGGGGACCCCTTGAAACAATTTTCATGTCTCGGGGACCTCTACATAAAATTATGATTATATACAGTATTATTATCTATAATAATCTATACAAATATAAATGATAGATCTATAAATACGTCTCTATTGAACAAAATGCACTCTAATTAACACCAGGGTCGGAACCCTTACATTAAAACATTACTTATTTTTATTTATCTCTCAGACATCAAAACACCAAACACAGACTTTATATAGAACATTGATAAATATGTAGAAAAATATATCAGCATTCATCAAAATTGTGGATCTATACAATTTCTGTGAATGTTATGAGGACCCCCATGCAACCTCTCAGGGACCCCTAGGGGTCCCCGGACCCCTGGTTGAGAAACACTGGTCTATATATGTACTTAAAACTATAAAAAATAATTCACACATAACAATAGTCCCTTAAAATAAGCCATTTAGATAACCCACAATCCCAGTCAGTATATTAAACATAGACTGTGCAACTTATTATACTCATCTGTCCATAGTCAGTATGTATATCAACATATACAACGGAGGTATAGAGTAGGCTTTTTGAGCAGCGTGCCGAGAAAGCCATACCGGCAAAATGCGTCCAGCGGTTTGTGTTCCCTTGCTTGCCAGCCCCAGCTCAAAAAGCCTACTCTATACCTCCGTTGTATATGTTGACAGACATACTGACTATGGACAGATGAGTATAATAAGTTGCACAGTCTATGTTTTATATACTGCATAACAAATATGGTAACCAGAATAATTACCAGAACAACCCACTAGACTCTGGGAAACCCCAGAGGCACTCAAACAGCCATATCTAGGGAAATAGACATCCCCATAACATATAAATAGGGGGATAATAATGCATCAAAGGATATATGTGAAAGAACCTTCCAACATAAGGAGAATAAAACTATAATTTTATTTTACATCTTAAAAACATAATATATAGTACCTAAACATTATGCACATCTAAAAAATATGTGTCTGGGCATCCCCAGAACAATAGCTATCTAACTATGGCGTCCTGGAGCAGAAAGCAGCAAATGAAGCAGCATACTGGATTAGTAGGTAAGTAAATAGAAAGTAGCACTATATACACGGGCGCCTTCGCGCAACCCCCCCATCACAGGGGTCGGGGGTAACCCATACCTAAATATAAGCATAGAAGCCAGGGGAAGCAAACAAGCAATGAAGCGATGGAGCAATGAAGCAATACAAATGGCGATAATGAATGTCAATAAAACTTATACTTAAGTGAGGACTTCTGCACCGGAACTTGAGACCCGGATGAAGGAGGGAGTGGCCTCCGAAACGCGCGTCGGTCTACATGGCAGAAAGGAGCTAAAGCAGTGAGCTAATTAGAGATTTATCTAAGGTAACCAAATGTGAGAGGATTGGATTCATATTCTGGCGCTGATACATGAAGGAAGGAGCGACTGGTATGCCAAGTCGGACGCCCAGCAAAGTTCCGGTGCAGTGTCATCCCCCCGATCCTACTGTACACCTGTCACCTCCTCTAAGTCCATCGCAATACATCAAACAGCGCTTGTTGGGCTGTGCTTGGCAGAATTCTATTACTGCTCAAGATGCAAAAAAAGGCCCTATCATTTTGGGCTTACCTACAGAAACTCTTACCATCATAAAGCCTCACTACACAACAAAGACCAAGAAAAGCCATGTGCACTGAAACAACTCATTAGCTCCCTACTAATATCAAGCCCACATCCACAGAGCCTGTCAAAACCTCAAATCATAGCAGCAATAACCAAGAGCCAAATGGATTACGTGGATGAATGGAAGAAAGAACTAAAAAAGTCCCAGAAACTAACTATATACCAGGCACTGGACAGAGACTACAAACTGGCCCCCAACCTGGAAAACATCAAAAACCCTAAAGAGTCCTGAGTCTGTACAGACTGATTGCCCACAGCCTAGAAATCAAATCTGGCGGAAACAAACATATAAACCAAGAGAGAACTGACTGGGCCAGCACTGTGACCAGGGAACCTTAAAAGATGAGACCCACCTCCTTCTGCACTTCCCCAAATACAAAGCAATACGGGACCCCCATTTTAAGATGCTGTCGACTTTTATTCCAGACTTCAACTGATTAGATAAAAAGAGAAAACTCTATATCCTGCTGGGAGAGGAAGAAGCCACAGCTAATATATACTATGTAACGGCATGTCACAGACTGAGAGGAGTATAAATGAACAGAACCTTTTATATATCCCTTATGGTACTCTGGTGAGGAAGGGGGCAGAGCCTCCCGAAATGTGTGAATAAGCACTATTAGTAACATTTTTGAATTAAGTTAAAGAGTGTGCCTCATCGTTTAACTTTATTGCACTCTTACATAACCCTCTACATATCGTCTAAAATAGCCACAAAACCCCAAAAAGCATCTCATCTCTGTGATATTTTGCAAGTTACTACTGCTTCTATCTTGAAAGGGTCAGTTCCTATACCTCCAGCAGAATCCACATGGCCTACATACTGTAGGTAACTGAGGAACATCAAAACTTACATTTGTCTATTGACAGTTTCAGCCCTTCTTCAATTGACCATTCACTTTCATTAAGTGCTCTTCATGCTCCTTTGTATAAGAGTGTATCTCCAAATACGATGATATCATCCAGATACACTACGTAGTCTTGAGGAGACAGGTCCCCTAAAACTTTTTCCATAAGTCTTTGGAAAGTAGCTGGGGCCCCACTGATACCTTATGACATTCTAGTAAACAGATAAAATCCCAAGAGCAGATAAAAGCAGTCTTTTCCTGATCTTCAAGTGCCATGGGACTTGATAACAACCAGAGCATAAATTCATTACAGTAAACCATTTACTAACATTGAGTGCTCCTAGTATACGTCTTTTTAAAGTGAAGTAATCTACGCAAAGGCGAATTGACCCATCTTTCCTTCTTACTTTAACTATTGGAGATGCATAGGGACTCTCCACAATAATTCCTCTCCCTTTCATTTCTATTAGCGTATGCCTGACATCTCTGCCTTGAGGATGCACTTTTCTTGGCCTCTCCCTGTAAGGAGTAGAATAGCGTGTTGTTAGTTTTTAGCTTATTCTATATCCATCTCATTAATAAACAAGACTTGCTTACGTGCTTCCAGACCCTTAATCATTCTCTGCTTCCACTCCTCAGGAACGGGTGAATCTCCAAAATCAAATTGTAAATCAGACAGAGAAGCATATACGTGAGAAGACTGGACCTCTATTGATTGATTAATCTCCTGCACTGGATAACAGTAGGCCATAATAATTACATAATGAAGAGAGAAGTTTTGTACAGTCACTTAAACAGTAGTTGGTATTTTCTTTTTCCAGACCTTCAGCTCAGGAACATCTTGCCACCCCTTCTGGGTCACAGCCTCAGGGAAGGTTTCATAATGTATTTTCCTTTTCGAACTATTTCTGGTTTCACATCTGTCAATGCTCTTACAGTTCTGATGCCCCATGGAGGGAGCTCAACAATGTGACCAGCAATGTGTTGCAACAGCCCATTCAGATAATAGAAAAGATACTGCAAATAGCATTTTATGTCTCATTATACAAGGGAGTGGCCCCGGCCCTTGCCATAAATCTTTGCATGACAGACTGTACTTCAAAAACATTTGTACTCATTATCACAGGAACAGCATTAGGATTTCCAGTATCAGGGCAAACTATACAGTACTTTCTACTTCTGTAGGTTGATGTTGATGTTCTATCAACAGACCCTTTTACAAGTGCAGTCCCTTTTATTCGTCCATACACGGGATAAGCTTTCTGGTTCAGGACCCATAGTTCTTAACAGGCTGCAGGAGTTTGCGTGCTAACATTTTCTGATAGTAACTATGATAACTTTGTAGTCTGAGGAGAAGATAGTGTCTCCTTTTTAGTAGTTATAATTTCCTTTTTAGAAGGAACATTGGAATTGTGTTTTGGTGTAGGTAAGTGTCCCACAAAGTGTAAGATTGCTTCCTTTTGCTTAATAACTTTCATGAGTTCAAAGAATTCTGGATCTGTTTTGTCTTTCAGAGTCATTCAAGTTGAATACATTGGAAACAATCCCTTTTAATACTGTCTACTTCATAATCTAAAATCCCAAGTTTCCACAGAATATTTTCCAGATGAAGCACAAATGCAGACACATCCTCTGTAGGCTTTTGATTCATTAGCTTAAAATCGGCCAAAAGCTGGTCTTGATCATCATGTTTTCCATAAGCTGCTTTGAGAATGTCAAGTATCTTCATAGCCATAACATCTTTATAGTTTTCTTTAAAATGTAAAACACTGCTAGCTGCAGGTGGACGCAGGTGCTCCATAATCTGCTGTTCATAACAAGCCCATTTGTCCAGAGCTTGTAATGCAGACTCCTTTCAGATCTCAAATCCCTCTTGGGAACAGGTTTTATTCCAGAAAATGTCTTAAGCTTTTTGTAATGGCTTAACTGCAATCCTTGAGCCAATGTCTCAGTCATTTTAGCATATGTCTGATTCAGGAGATTCTCTGAAATATTGTTATCTTTGGCTCTACTATTTTCAGTTCTAGTATATTCTTGCTTTATTGTGGATGCCAGTTTGCAAGGGGTTGGTGGTAGTACTCTCTTCCTCACAGCAACAGAAGCTAAAGTTTGGGAGTTCCAAGGTGTAACAGGAGGCCTTGGGTAAATTAAAGGGCATCCCATTGATAAGCTGCTCTGGGGAAAGAGAACATATTGCCCCCTATTCTCATTTAGTGCATAATTAACTTTTTTAACAGGATGCTGGCATAACCTTCCACTGCAGACCCATCATCTGCAAGCATGCAGATTTCAAGTGTCTATAACTGGCCATGGTACTTTCTATCATTTCAAGCGTTTGGTATTTATAGTCTGGATTGGTGCTATAGGAGTCCTGTGTCTCCGCTATATGAGGGAGCAACAGATTGGCGTGCCTCCACACAGGATTGAGACAGATCCCTGGGAACTTCAAGTAATTACTCTGTATTCACTTTATTCCACTGAACAGAATGGAATGGTTTATTTAAGGCAGATATCAAATTTGTACCAGTACTTACAATCTGCCAGCCAGGAGTGAGTGTTGCAGAACCAGAAACTGATACATTGTATGCTGGAGGGTATTACAGTTTCCTGACAAGGGTTTCTTTCTTTCTGTTTACACCTTAATCATACAATACAAGGGTTGTGAAAGCACTCCAATTAGGCTCATTTACAACAACATTTAGCGAAAGTGCTACTGATCTGGTCAAACATGTATACAAACATAGAAAAGATAATCAATGCACATTCCTAGGCCCCACATTCCTAAGTAGCAAGGAAGCATCCCCAGCTTCCAAACACATATGATGTTATCAAGAGCCTATATATTGGTAGTAAATGCAGTGTAACAGTGAATGGGTAAAGAACTTCATCCTTCCTGCAAGGTCGGGGAATTGGACAAGGTTGTAGTCTGAGTCCTAACTCTCTTTAACATCTATATCAACGAACTGGCAGTAGCTCTAGAAACCTCATCAGCACCAGGACTAACACTACTCAACACAAATGTAAGTTTCTGCTCTATGCAGATGACCTCTTACTGCTATCACCAACAGAGAGTGGCCTACAAGACAGTCTAGTCATCCTGCGCACAACTTGGGCACATCCCATAAATCCAAATAAAACTAAAATTATGGCGTTCTAGAAGAAAAACAAAAAATCAACACATAGCCCATCGTTCACACTGAATAACTATATACTCAGCAGAACAGAGAAATATACTCCTCTCGGCCTGGAGATCAACCATTCTGGGAGTTTTAGGGCAGCTACAGAGACTCTGAAAGCAAAAGCCTGCTGAACCTTCAATACCACAAGAAAACAACTGTATCACCTCAAACCACCGGTAAAAGTCCGGCTTAAAATCTTTGACAGTATCATCTCCCAAATCCTACTCTATGGCAGCAAAGTATGGGGCCCTGTCACTTATCCAGACCAATTAAAATGGGAACCGGGCCCACCAGAAATACTCCATCTAGAATTCTGTAAGCACCTCCTCCAAGTCAACTGCAGTACATCAAACAGCCCTTTTTTGGCTGAGCTTGGCAGATTTATATTACTGCATGAGATGCAAAAAAGGGCCCTATCATTCTGGGCTCACCTACAGAACAGTAGCCCCAACTCTTACCATCATAAAGCCTCACTACACAACAAAGACCATGAAAAGCCATGTGCACTGAAACAACTAATCATCTCCCTACTAACATCAAACCCACATCCACAGAGCCTGTCAAAACCTCAGCTCTTAGTAGTCATAACCGAGAACCAATTTGATTAAGTGGATGAATGGAAAAAAGACATAAAAAGTCACAAAAATAACTATATACCAGGCACTGGATAGAGACTACAAAATGTCCCCCTACCTAGAAAGTTCTGAGTCTTTACAGAGTGAGTGTCTACAGCCTAAAAGTCGTATCTGGCTGACACAGACAAACCAAGAACAGACCAAGAACAAACAGTACCAGCACTGCAACCAATGAGACCCACTTCCTTCTACACTGCCCAAAAAAATATAAAGCAATATGGGACCCCCATTTCAAGATGCTGTTGACCTTTATCCCAGACTTCAACTGCTTAGATGGAGAGAGAAAACTCTATATCCTGCTGGGAGAGGAGGAAGTCACAGCAAATATTGGGAACACTATGTAACTGCATGTCACAGACTGAGTGTGGCATAAATAAACTCAATACACATGGGCTACTTGGACAGTTATCCTTCCCCAATCGTTTTATCCCAGGACTGAACCCTGATATATCCCTTATATTACAGAGAGATTGATACAGACACAGATATATAGATAGATACTGACAGACAGATAGATATACAGACACTGATAAATAAATACATACATACAGATAGATACAGATAGACAGATATAGACAGACAGATAGATACAGACATAAAGACATAGATACAGACAGACAGATACAGACTGTTCCCTCTAAGCTGTGCGCATGTGCGCGTGTGCACACAGCTCTGCAGGCCTGTGCACACAGGCTAAAGTGGTGCGCACACAAAAATCTGATAGATAGAGAGAGAGATAGATAGATAATAGATAGATAGAGCGAGATAGAGAGATAGATAAATGATAGATAGAGAGATAGATGATAGATAGATAGATTATAGACAGAGAGATAGATGATAGGTAGGTGGATAGATAGGTAGATGATAGATAATAGATAGATAGATGTATAGATAGATAGATAGATAGATGGTTAGATAGATAGATAGATAGATAGATGGTTAGATAGATAGATAGATAGATAGATAGAGAGATAGTAGGTTAGATAGATGATAGATAGATGATAAATGGATAGATAGATAGATGGACGGACGGACAGACAGATGGATAGAGAGATAGATGGATGGTTAGATAGATGATAGATAGATAACAGACAGAGTGTATCATATGTCTCTCTATCTATCTTTGGCTTTCTCCCCAATGAAGGGATTCGGGATCATTGGGGTTAAAACACCTGTTACCGCCTTGTCAATAAAATAGCTGGAAATCAGCCAAACTCCACTTGGGGGAGGAGACACGGAGAGGGAAAAGCAAAGAAAGCAGCACAGGAGAAGGAGGAGTGAGGGAGGGGGACCGGACAAACCCCGGTCTGTGGCATTTCCCTGAGGTAGAACGGTAGGATCGGACCTGTACTTGTACTGAGTGAGAGGAGAAATGGAATTCGTGGGATTGGCCTGGGATCTTCCATAGTGAAACCAGGATCCAACTTCTCTGTGTAGTTAGCAAGGTCGCAGTGCCCGGATCACTCTCCTTTTGGCTGTGCCCAAGAAACCGCCGCTCCGGGGGATGATGGGGACCCTGCGGCTTCTATTGGGCTGATTGATCTGCAGCGAAGGGTCCTGATCTGGGGCTGATGTGAGTGACCGGGTGAGGGTGACACTTTGGCTTCTCCCGCTGTACAGTAGGAGGCTGTGGCGAGTGAGGGACAGACCTGCCCCAGGGACCCCGCACTGTCTGGCAACTTTAGGGGTTGGAGCTGGAAAAACAAAGCGGAGGAGCTGCGGGTTTCCTGCTAAATGGTCCGTCTCCCTGCTGGATCCCCGCTACTTCCTGCAAGTCTGTTTACCTGTGGAAGCATTGGCTGGCAGTGTGGGTCGGACACCTGTGTATCGGGACAGTCGGGGGGGAGCGCGGACACAGACTGGGTTTGTACTGCGGACCGGGACCGATTCCCTGGCGTTGCTGCTCTCCCCTTGGTTGTGGAGCTTTATTACCCAGGAAGAGGAGGAGAGGGCGGAGGGAAGGAGGGACGTGAGGGACGATGTTGCGCTTTTTGAGAAGGACCTTTGGCCGGCGGTCGATGCAGAGATACGGCGGGAGAGCAGCGGCCGGGGGCCGAGGGGGCCCGGGATTCCGGGCTAGAGATGAAAGGGACGGAGGTATGAGGGCAGGTGAGGCCGATGTCTCCCCAGGAGGTGGACTGTACTCGCACCCGACTCTGCTCCCACCCCCAGTGGTTAGCGCAGGAGCCACTGTTCACATCCCCGCAGCTGGGGACAGCAAATCGACCCTGACTTGTAAAGTGCTCCTGCTGGATGGGACCGATGTCAGCGTGGACTTGCCGGTAAGAGACGTGATCATTGGGTGGATTTTGTAGACAAGTGTCAGAATCCTACAGGTGGTGGCTGCCATCCCATCCCTCCCACTGGGTAATTCCCATGTCACACACATGGGCCAGTGTTCCAGGGACAGGGTCCAGCTCACTTCCCCTACCACCCTACTCTCACATCCCTTTGTGTTTAGTGGGCTGAGACTTGTAGTCCAACATCATCCATTATAGAATGGAACATTCCCCACATACTTTCTGTGTAGGATCAGATTTATGTTCTGTTGGTCCAGGTTATGGGATTTCTATGTGGTAGTTGAAAATCTGTTCACATTGTGCCAAGCTGCTTAGTATTTACATCACACTCAACACACATCTTTTTATTGCAACAGCTGGACCATTAGTGACCAGCTTACCATTCTGGCTTAAAGATGTACAATGCTGCTGCATCCTTGCCCTGACTGTTTTCTAGATCATGGAAGGTGTAGTAGAGAGGAGCACACTACTTGGGTGATGAATTCATTTATTAAGTGTAAAAAACACAACGTTTCGAGACTTATGGTCTCTTCCTCAGGTAGACCGCGAGTTTTGAAACGTATGTTTTTTGCACTTAATAAATTCATTCATCACCCAGGCAGTGTGCTCCTCTACAGAAATGTAGTAGAACAGTGTATGCTTCGCTGCCAGGATACTGTGTATTGGGTCACTCCTTCCTACTGCTCCATTCCCCACAGTATTGGAAATGTAAACATATAAAAATGGAAGTGGACGCCACGCAGAAGAAACTGCAAACACAGAGTGTTTATTTAAACCGACATGTTTCGACCCACAGCCAGGTCTTTATCAAGGTGCAAATTGATAAAAGTTCACATTGATAAAGACCGGCTGTGGGTCGAACATCGGTTTAAATAAACACTGGTTCGCAGTTTCTTCTCGTGGCGTCCACTTCCTTTTTTATAAGTGTGCTCCTCTACTACAACTTGCTTGGTTTATGTAGCCCTGGAAGTAGAGGGCTGGGAGGATTTGCACCTACCAACTTGTCTGGCTAATTAGCCAACAGCAGTGTGCCACAGTACATCTGGAACTTCGCTGATATATATATTCTAGATCAGGGACATTAAACCTGTGGCCCTCCAGATGTTTGAAATCTACAACTCTGCTGGTAATTTTCAAAACATCTGGAGGGCCATGGGTTTGACATCCCTGTTCTAGATCATAATTTTAAAAAAAAAGAATTTGTTCTGCTGCTTCTAAACCAACCTGAACAGTGCTTCGCTAGGTACACATAGGCATTAAATTCAGAATACGTATATGAATTGGTCGGCCCAAAATTTCTGCAGTTTACAGCTGTCCAATATCGCTTTGATGCTGTCTGAAACTGATAGAAAAAAATGTGACATGAAGTAAATGTGGACTGAAATAGACGGACAACACCTGTCCTGTTTAATAGTTAAGTGTTCATACATTGGTAGACTTATAATGTGTACTGCAGGCATATAAGTCTGGCACTTTGATGGAATGTTTTGGTATGTCACCTACATTACCACTTCTATGTGAACACCAATGAAGTATCCAAATGAAAATTGCTCTACTGTTATAATTTGAATATGACATTTCCCAATTTCACACAAGTGAACAGATATCAACTCAAAGCACACTGTTTTTCCTCTTTTGGATCTATTTGTGTTTTCCTATTCATATCTAGTATTCCAGATATAAATGTATGCAGTATTTGCATCTAAAAAACAAGTGGGAACACTAAACACATGAGATGGACCGTTTTGCTCCATTGTGAATAAGCCCTTTATTCTAAAAGGCAACGTAATGTAAATCCCCCCCCCCCCCTAAAAAGCCAATAGGATTATATCCAGTGGAGGATATAACAGTGGCATATATTTATTATTATTATGGATTTTTATAGCGCCAACATCTTCCGTAGCACTTTACAATTACATGTATGCATTCACATCAGGCCCTGCCTAAAGTGCTTACAATCTAAGCACATTTATTTGACTAGTAAGACCTATCATTATGTCTTTTATAATTGTGGGGGAAACCGGAGTGCCCGGAGGAAACCCACGCTAGCACAGGGAGAACATACAAACTCCTTGCAGATGTGTCCAAGTGTGGAGTTCAGTCTGGCATCGTTGATGATGTGCCAGGTTGGGTCGTTAAATCGGTCAAATATCTAAAAAGCTCAGTGGTTTAACCTCCCAGCATTGCCTGTACTGGCCCAATCAATTTGCTATTGAATGTTGACTGCAAAACTTGCAGAAAATTTAGGCTAAATATTAAACTTGTTACGCCTGTAGTCTAATAACAGCGTTTATTTCTGATAATGTACCAGGACCGGCATAAAGGATAAGGGTTTTCAGACTTTGAGGTCATTGCAGATGCATGAGTCTCTCTGGTCTGCATAAATATTAACTGATATTTCCAGTTTGGTGTGTTCAGTGTGATATATTAAAGGTTTTTCTTGATTATTAACTTTCCTTTTGCTTTGATGTAAAAGTCACCCCACCTTAACTGTTTGCAGAGTCCATGTTAAACAAACCATAAAATTTACTATAAGGAACAATTAACATGACCACTTTATATTCATTTTGGTATTTATCCAGCATATAGTTGCTTTTGCAGCTCCTGATCTGTCCTGTGCTACTATATGTTGCATTGCTTTGTGCTAAGCAATGGTGGTAGTTTCAAAGCAATACTTAAAGGGCATGTCCACCCCCAAAACTTTAATTTAACCCACTACTGACCCCACTGTGTAGTGTTCAAAAATCCTCACCATACTCCTCTTTTCCTTATGGTTGTCCTGCAGTGCTTGTCCAAATTTGCAAAAAGTGAAGAGTAGGTGCTGTCTTTGTGTCATCTGGTCCCTGCTTCTTCCTTTTCCTCTCAGAGGACCGTGACATGTGCAGGGGAGCCACCCACCCTCCCTCCCTCTTGGTTTTCCTTTAAACAGTTTTAAAGGAATAGTTCACTGCAAAAGTATTGATTGAAGACCGGGAGGATAAGGACCTATGCCTTACCTTCCATTCTTCAATCAATTGACTGAGAGCCACAGACGAAGAAGATATTTACCTTGGCACACGATCCTCTGCAGCAGCATTGAAAATTCCCAACTGCCATCTGGCTTAGATTAACTATATTTCGCGTGCGCGCTACAGTTAATCTGAACAGGGAAGCCACCGGAACCTGTAAGTGCTGCTGTGGAGGATCGTGTGTAAGGTAAATATCTTCTATCTTCGTCCGTTGCTCCTGGTCAATTGATTGAAGAACGTAAGGTAAGACATAGCTCCTTAATCTCCCGGTCTTCAATCAATACATTAAAGGAATAGTTACATTTTTAAGTGAACTATTCCTTTAAAGGCTGTATTCATATACTATTTCATCCAGGCATTGGTAACAATAAATAAGTAAATCTATCACAGCTCACCATATTCAGGTGGTGGTCCAGGTGCAGCCACCCCAGACCCGTCTCTCCACATGGTACATCAAGCAAGTCCTCCATAGATGGACACCAGCCAAGTCTTTCCCAGCGTGTCATACAATTAGTGAACAAATTTATTTCGGTCTGTTTTTTTTAGGAGATAAATTTGTTCACTGTTTGTATGACACACTCTGTATTGCCTGTTGTGTGTCTGTTTTGAGGATTTGCTGTTTTTTAACAGTACTTGTTACTTCTAGTAGCAGTAGCAACAATAGTCATTCAAAAAATGTGTTTGCAAACTGGTTCTAGGAGGCACTTCAACTTTTGTCAGTTGGTGCTTGGTAATTAGTGCAAAGTACAACAGTCCAAGGAAACAGTTGATTCAAGTTGGGATTATTATTGAAATTATAGGAGTTTTTTTAACTGTCCTTTGGTTAATGTGTACAGTAGTGAGTTTGTTCACCTTTGATTATTCATTTGAACTAGCATATCACTAACAATACTGTAATCTGTATTCTTATCTAATTTTAACAATCCTTTATGTAAATTTTAATGTTATGATTTATTTTTCATGTAACCCCCTTTTCATTTCTTATTTTGTTGCTATACAAAATATAAACAAAACAAAGCATGTATTTTCTCTTTTGCTGCTTTAGTCTATTTGTAACCAAACACATTTTTCCAAGCATCAGACATTCTTGACTTGAAAACTGCCTGCATCTAATGCTAAGGGGTTGATGCTGATTTTTACATTTACAGATTGCTATCTTGTTCATGAGTAAACCTCCATTTTAGGGGAACACATAAATATAACAAGCATGACTCATAGCACCGATATAGATATAAATAAAAGAAGCATGTCTCGCAGAACCAATATAGGAGTTGCATGTTTTAGGCCCGCTGGCTGAAATTTATCCAGATTGAAAGTCTGTCACTGTAATTTGGTAGATCTGGTCAAAATGCCAGTAAATTTCATTAGATCGAATTACCTTCAATGGGCCCTGCAATTGGTTGTGCTGCACATTTTCTTCCGACTGGCAGGCTACCAATTAGTTTATTGATCGGTAGTCTATTGGGCTGAAAAGTAAGTATGAAATTGTAATGTGACCATGGAAGACAAGCAGAAGGGGCTCGACCAGCATCCACTCCTATGATTGGCTAAGACATTGTGCCTTAGCCAATCACAGGAGCAGATGCCGGTCGAACCCATTTTGCTTGTCTTCCGTGCATGGAAGACAGGATGAACACAGCGAGGGAACAAGGGCTGCAAGTACATTTGGGGAGGGCTTTCAGATATATAAACCTCATGATGTTGATGTTTGTACGCATTTCCTGCCACATATCAAAAAAAATATTTGGTGGTGGGCATAACCTTGGTCAAAAGCTTATTCCCTTTACTACTTACTATCTTTAGATTTCTTGTTGATTTTAACAGTTTAATGCTTGCCATTCACTAGCTAGACATTAAAGCTGATTGAACATTCCAAAAGACGAACAAACTAACACTACTGTACTTTTTACCTGCAACGTTCCCATGACATTTCCTGGCGAGAGAACACTTCAGGTCCAACTTTACATCTGTAATATCGGTTGTAAAGTTATCAGGCCAGGTGGCTGACTGGAACGTCTGCAGGTAATTACTAGTGTTTGGGCATCTTAATGATTGTCAAATAAAGGAGCTGCGTTTTACCTCCTATTCATCAATAAAACATTCAGGAGCCGGGAAAGAATGTAAGCAACTTACTTGGTCTCTCGCTCCCCCACTGCGTCCTCTGACAGGTCACAACGGACTTAGTACTCTATGCGCATGTGCAATGTGCATTAGAATACGGAATCCGCCAGGATGCGGCAGAGATGCGAGGGATGATACCTTAATAATGTCAATTGCATACACAATTGCCTTAAAACACGTTTATGCATGATACTGGCTTAGTTTGTAATTTGAGGAAAAGTTATAGGCTGGGTTTTTTGCGCTGGGCATTTTTTTTGTTTTGGCCGTCCATTCAACATTAGGGGTTGGTTGGTCTTTAGAATGCACAATCAGCTGTAATTTTCCGACATACCCAACAGTCTGTTCACAAATACACCATCCGATACACTTAAATATCCAGTCAGTCGGTCTGTAATGTACTGCTTATCATTACTGCCTTCTGACATTTGGGTAAGCTTTGATTTTTTTTTTTAGGCTTTCAGGTTTCAAACTTCTGGATGCCTGGCCTTTGCCTATGCCTGGTAAGATGCAGATGCAACTATAATAGGCCCAGCTTTTAGTTTATGGTACTACACAAATCAAGAGGGAGCGGTTGTCAAATATTCCAAAGATTCTTTACTAAATGATGCTAGGCCTGTGGGGGGTTGCCGGTCTCATTTCTTTCAAGCATTATCAAGTCAGATCATGTCAAATCTAGGATATTTAATAGAATTTCTTTAGTGCCCCCCAGATCGGTTCATACAAATCCTCATTTATTTGCAAAAAGATTGGCCCTGTTTCAAGCCATGAAGAATATATAATGAAAGGCGTCTTAACATTGGCACCTTTAGCAGAGCAGGGAAAATGAATTTACTCTCCTGTTTTCTTACTTCTCAAACTGACAGAAAAATTCCTTACAATTATAGACCTAAGAAACCCAAACTACTTCATCAAAAACTGCATTGCAAAATAGTCAATCAGGTCTGCAATAAATTCTGTTCTTCCTCGTGATTATTTAGCAACTTTGTATCTGCAAGATGCCTAACCTGCATGTGCTCATCAGGCCTTGCAATCACAAGTTTCTGCCTATCTGCATCAGCATGGAATAAATATTATTCCTTACCTCAATGACTGGTTTCTCAGAGCTGCTTCAGGAGAACTGCTAAACCAGAATATCCAGTTTACCATCCAGACTCTCAAAAGTTTAGGGTGGTTGATAAATTGCAAAAAATACAGCTTAATTCCCACACAATTATAAAGTTTTGGGGATTCTGTTTCAATGCAGCAGAGAACAAATTATTTCTTCCTCAGGAGAACCTCAGTACCTCAATTGCTGCAATCTGGACAGAACAGTCCATTCCAAGACTTCAATAGAAGCAGTTCCCTGGGCCACAGCACATATGTAAATGCTTCATCTGCATTTTCCAATAAGGTGGTACAGAGATCCTACTTCTATAGACAATTCAGGTTTGATTCCTCAAGAGGTCCTCAACTCTCTAAGATGGTGGCTAGCTCTTCAGGATCGTGGGCTCACAGTTCAGAAATGTCCGGTATATGGACCACTGTTCTTCTGGCAGGTTCTGACGGAGTTCCTACTGCATGCGTTGGGCTTGCACGTACAGTAGGAACTCCGTCTGGAAAAGAACAGTGGAGGAGCGAGAGACCGGGGAAGTTCGTTCCTGGCTCCTGCAGGTTTTATTGAAAAACTGGAGACCTAGCTCATTTACCTTCTGTTCTTTAATAAAACTGAATAGCCCAAACTCATTTTCCCCAGTGGAGATACCCTTTAAGTACATGTGCATTTTTTTTCTGCTATGTGTCTGTAGCGAATGTGTTCATTCTATTTCCAAATAATTAATAAAGGTGGATAAGCAAGATTTGCCTGTTTCCATGGAGCAACAGGTTTCAAACACTTGTGCCTTCTAAGGTTTTAAGGCTGAGCGTTTACAGAATTAATTTGTTGCAGTACATATTTTGACAGGCTTATACAGACAGAACCTACAGTTTATTGTATTAAAAAAAGAGATCCCCACCCAGGACTGTACAGAAATAATGGTGAGTTTGGAATTTGCTATTATTGGGGGTGAAGTTGTTAAAGTTATTAATGTGGCCATACACATGCAATTTACACAGTATGTGTACCGATAGATCACATTGCTATCTGTCAGCACACATGCTGTGGGAACCGCACACACTGATCCGACCGATACCCGTATGGGGTACGGTCAGCCGTGTGGCCATACACCGTACGATAGGATCGGCTCCCTATACTTAAAGATTTTGAAACTTTGTATGGGAATTTGTAATGCTGTTGATTTTAGAGCTTCAGAAATCTGTTCTGTGTGTTTAGGGATGGTGAATACGCAATACGGAGTCTGGTTGGAGAAACTTCATGCATGTTAAAGGACATGTTCATCCCACAAAAAAAAAAAATATATATATGTACTATATAGCTATATACCATATTGTTAACATGGTATAATCAAATAATTGGATAACAAAGTCCTGCGAGTGCAGTCATTTGGAGGACAATATGGTGTGTGTGTGTGTGTTTGTGTGTGTGTATATATATATATATATGTGTATATATGTGTGTGTGTGTGTGTGTGTGTGTGTGTGTATATATATATAGATATATAATATATATATATATATATATATATTATTAATATAAAATATATATATATATATATATATATATATATATATTATAGAGAGAGAGAGAGAGAGAGAGATAGGTCCAGTGCACACATAGCATGTGTGTGTGTGTGTATGTGTATATATATTTATATATATATATATCTCAACCCCTACTTGAAAAGCTGACAAGCCTATGGCTAACCTGTTATGCAGCAAAATGATGCCTTTCCCTCTACATGCTCAGAGGAGGCAACTAGAGGAATAGTATTCAGTAATTGGCTGTAATGTCATCTGTTACACTCTGATAACTGGAAGAGACAGAGAGGTTACAGAACATCAGGTAGCATTTCACGGTACCGTTACATCTCCCAGATTTTTAGTTATTACAGTTTTCAGGGGTGATTCACCTATATAATTGAATTGAAAAGTAACCCTATTTTCATCTGGTATACTTCATTCGAGAGGATGTCGGATAACCCCCATTAAATATGCCTTGTGTATTAAGGTATAGGATAAATATAAAGATGGTAAAGGGCATGTCCACAACCCCCAACTAAAAATTGCCACATTGTTGAGCCCACTGTGTAGTGTTAAAAGATCCCTACCTTTCTCTTCTGCTTCATATGGTTGTTCTGCAGGGCCTGATGAAAATCCAGGAAACTGAAGAGTAGAAGTCTCTCTGTGTAATCCTGTATCTGCCTCTGAGAGGTTTGCGCCATTGTAGTGGTGCTCTTCCGTGCGGAAGAGCAGCTGAGGGTGCCAGGAATGAGGGAATGAAGGCTGGTCAATTTGGAGATTTTAAACCTAGCAAAGTCTAGGTTAGGGGGGATTTCCATCATCTTACAGATTTTTGTATTTTTGGGGGTGGAGATACCCATTAAAGGGCATGTCCACCCCCAAAACTATAATCCCCCCCACTACTTGCCCCATCATGTAGTGTAGTTTAATCCTTTCTTCACATCCCCGCTCCATAAGGTTCTCCTGTAGTCCCCCCTCCCCCCCCCCCAAAGTCCCAAAAACTGCCCACCAGGAGGATAGCAGAGTCCATATAGGACTCTGCCTCCTACCTGGCCTCCAGGAGAAGTTTGGCATGCGTACTGCAGCCCTTCTCCCCCTCCCTCCCTCTTCCTCCCGATTAGCATTCCCTCCCCCTAGTGTAAAACCCTTTTCACCAAAGATTCCCCCTGTCCCCCCAGCCCCAACCGCTATGTTAGTATTATTAGAAAATGTCCGAAACCTTACTTACCTTCCCTCTTGCCTCCGCCCCACTGAACTCCCGGCAGCCGTGTCCGTGATTTGCCGCCGCTCAGCCAATCACAGACGCGCCTGCTGGTCCTGCCCCTCTGCTTGCATTTACTCGCAAGCAGAGGGCCTGGCAGTGCGGCGGAGGCAAGAGGGAAGGTAAGTAAAGTTTGGGGCATTTTCTAATAATACTAACATAGCGGTTGGGGCTGGGGGGATGGGGAATCTTTGGTAAAAAATGTTTTTAAGGGTGGACATACCCTTTATATGAAAATGCACATAACATTGATTTTTTTTGTGAACCCTTGTCCTTATACCAATGGCAGGGACATTTTATTCTTTCATCCTAACATTTCTATTGCTGCTCTGGCCCAGCTCCTACACATCCATTTTATGGTATTTATTACTCTTCCTTTTTCAGGTGTGCACAAGGTGTCAGAGCGCTTCTCTCTCATTTGTCAAAAAAGGTATTTGATTCGTTACCTCCACACCACTACAAACACGCTGGACAGCAGTTAAAGAAGCTACATTTTTATCCAAATTATTTAGTAACTTCAGGTATCAAAAAAATAAAAAGACACAGTAACTATCCTTTTTCTGACTCATTTCAGACTGTCTGCCCTTGGTATGTTACTATGTCTGTCTATCACTTAGGGCTGATGTACATGTAGCCTGAGCGCATCCGACAAAGGATTGTTACGTTTTTTTTTTTTGTCTTTCGAAGTTACAAAATAAAGAAGCTACTTTTTTATACAAATTAACTGCTATCCAGTGTGTTTGGAGAGTTGCGGAGGTAAAGAATCTAATACCCACTGTATATACTTGAGTATAAACCGACCCAAATATAAACAGAGGTTCTTATTTTTAACTGATAAACCAGGAAAACTGCTTGACTCGAATGTAAACTGAGAGTTGACTTTCTATGGAATGATCTATGAGGCTGCCTATGGGAGAAAGTCCCAATACACGGCCCCACAGCAGAAAGTCCCAATACACGGCCCTATATACAGATGTATATACCTAAATACCTTTCTGTGCAGCTTGTTTGTTGAATCGTGTTACTTCTAACATTTTTTTTTCCCTGGGCTGATCTGAGTGAGCAAGACAACAATTGCCTAACCAACTAAAATCAAGAGGATTCTGTGTGTTACAGGGTACAGCTTTTGTTTTCCCATGGCTATGTAATTTTGTCCAGCTGGTCATTCAAGCTTCCAGATCAGCCCAGGCCCGAGTATAATAGGGGAGACTTTCAGGATGATTTTAAAGGTACAATTTCTCGGTCTATACTGTATTTTATTGGTTTACTTCTGTGAATGGCAGCATCAGATCTTCTCCTAAATACAACTGTATTAAAGGTATGTTGTATTCTTTCACCTAGGCAGAAAGATAGAAAAAAGATAGAAAAAAAACTTCAAGATAAAAGGATGCAAAATGTTAGCAAAGGTGTTCAGAAAATCCCTTAGGGCTAGGCCACACTGCTGCGTTTTTTTTGCGTTTGCGCTTGCGATTGCGCTTGCGATTTTTCAAAATTATTGAAAACGCGGCAACGCAAAAAAACGCGCGTTTTTCGATGCGTTTGCGTTTTGCGTTCTGCATTTTTAATCGCAATCGCATGCGATTTCCTATACTTATTGAAGAAATCGCAAGCGCAAACGCAAAAAAATCGCACATGAAATCGCATGCGATTGCGATTGCGTTTGCGTTTGCGTTTCAGTGTGGCCTAGCCCTTACTACACATTTACCTTCATTGCTTTTAGAGGATTAAGGCCTTTCTCTTTTTGAATCAATGTTAATAACATGCTAGAATTTGTGCTTTTACTACAGAACATTTTTTTTTGCCACACATATGGTTGATAATTGTCAAACCCCTTAGGATTATTAATATTTTTGTGGATTTATATAGTGCTAACCTCTTCTGTAGTGCTTTACAATTACAAGTATAAATTCACATCAGGCCCTGCCATTTATTTGACACATACAACCTATCAGTATGTCTTTATGATTGTGGGGGGAAATGGAGTACTCGAAGGAAACCCACATACCATCTCTTTGCAGATGTGTCCAAGGGTGGATTTGAACTCAGGACTTCAGAGCTGAGGATTCAATTTGCGGTTTAGCATCCATTTTTGTACATTTATTAGATACTTTTAATTACAAAAGAAATATTTTTAAAGTACATAGTCTTAATATGAACAATCAAATAAAGACATTTTATGGAGGATAAAAAGTAGTGTCAACTTGAAAGTTCACTTATCTGTCTTCTTCAGACACTTGCACAATTGTACACAATCAGGGAGATTTAATTAAAGTTCTTATAATTAAAAATGGTGCTAATTTTGCCCCAACCAATCATATACTAGCTTTCAAATGTTAAATAAGATCTCATTGGTTGGGGTAACCTTAGCACCATTTTTAACAATGAGAACTTTTATTGAATCTCCCTGAATGTGCTTTAATTACCCATATTAGTACACTTTCTAGTATATTTTTTTTAATCAAATTTAAATCAAAATTTAAGTTATCAAATTTAAATTATTAAAGGGTATCTCCACTCGTATTTTCAACATTTGGGAATCCAGTTCTATTGAAGAACGGGAGGTAAAGGAGCTGTGCCTTACCTTCCATTCTTCAATAGAACAAACAGGAGCCAGGAGAGAAGGTAAGAAACTTGCTCGCTCGCTCCCCCGGCGTGTAGTCTGACAGGTCCCGACGGACCTTGTCTTCTATGCGCATGCGCGATCTATGGCTAGAGACAAGGTCCGTCGGACCTGCAGACGAAAGGGGGCGACGGGGGAGCGATGGCGGGGGGATGCGGTAAGTTTCTTACCTTCTCTCCTGGCTCCTGTTTGTTCTATTGAAGAACAGAAGCTAATGCACAGCTCCTTTACCTCCCGTTCTTCAATAGAACTGGATTCCCAAATGTTGAAAATACGAGTGGAGATACCCTTTAAAATAGATTGAAACCAGGTAACAGACTGGAGGAGGTAAGATACCCGATTGTTACTGGGTGTGTCTACCAGCAGACCGAGCAGCATAGGGAGACTATCAGTCCCAGGAGGACCGGCACCTCCAAACAACAGAAACTTCCAGATGTCTCAGCTAAGCAATGAAATGGAAGTGACCATTGTCACGAAACACGTCAGGGACAGGTTCCTGTAGTGTTTTTTTTCCTCACATTTGTTGGCCATGTGACACAATTAAGGATTTATTTTGCACCGGGTTGAAGACTCGTCCCTTCCATTTCATTGCTTAACAGACACACCCACTCTGACTTCTCTCGTACTACTTGGCACTAAACCAATTCCAACTACCCCCCTTAGAACCAATGGCTGAATACTTTCTTGGTAAGGTACATGTTTCTAAACTGTGCCCACAGGAAGCTGCACCACAAAGCTGATATTGTTCTAATTGAACTCAATGATGGCCCACACGGTATGGCCACAGGTAAATCACCTGGCCCAGACAGTATTCCATTGGAAGCATTCAAAAGGTACAATGAATAGATACTTTGAATCCTCTTAAATGTATATGTCTGCTTTTAATAATAAACTACTACCCCCTTCAGCTAAAGTCCATTAAGGACCCCACAGAATATAGATCATAATGCCCTATATCACTTCTAAACACATTATAAATTTTTAGCAAAAATACTAGCCAATCCTATACAAAAATTGTTCCCCCAGACCAGATGGGCTTCATGTCTTGTAAACCCTCCATTAAAATTAGGAAAATGCCAATACATACCAAGTTAATCATGATAAAGCTGGCACACTCCTAATGCTATCATTAGATGCCCAAAAGGAGTTCAACTTTATCGAAACTGAAACAGTATTAGGAATTACTGGTATTAATGCATATCCTGTAATTCTGGTTCATCGAAGGATTCTTTCCGATTGTCATAAGTCGGGAATAATTCCCCCCTCCCTTTCAGCTGTTTTTTTTTTCTTTGGATCAATTGTTAAGTTGGGTTAAAGTGTAGGATGTAAAGTTTGGACTAGGTGGACATATGTCTTTATTCAACCTCCATTAGTATGTTACTATGAATGGCCATTCCTGTGGAAAATGCCTATCCCAACTTTTATACACATTTCAGAACCTTTTCCTCTGGCCAGAGGCACCAGACAGGGAAGCACTATAGAACCTCTGGCCATTCTATTACTCTCACCCATATATATCGGTATATCGGGCCTTGCACTTGGCCAACACTCCTCACTGCTGTATGCAGATGACTTGATTATATACCTAGTTGATCCAGACCACTCTCTTCATACCGTATATAATCTCACAAATTGGATTATATATATATATATAACCGGAGCACTCGCAGGACTTTGTTAACAGAAACAACAGGTCTTTATTCAGCGTGTATCAACGCGTTTCGGCCATCTTGTTTACAGCCGTCGTCGGGCTTTTGTCGGATGCAGCGAGGATGTCGTATCGTATAAGGGTGTGTTGTTGAGGACAATCCACACACTACTACAGAAGTGTGCCCGTTGGTGCACAGTGGGAAATGTGTGGGTGTATGTTTACTATATGTGGATACAGATGATATAAAATCTTTATACACACTAATATAAAATTTTGGGATTTGTACAAAAAAAAAAATAAAGGCAAGGTGTTAAAAATAAAAGAAATCCTATGAAATCTTGGTTCTATTTGTGTCACATCCCCTAAATGAATATTTTACACAATATACAGAGGCAGAAGGGAAACTATTGGGTGTACCCCAATAGGTATTAGAGGGTAAATATATACACACATCTTTTGGATTGTACTGGAAGTGTTAGTGCTTTAGAAATACATGTTAAATATACATAAAGTGCAGCCTGACATTATCCATCTTATATTTGTTATATAACACTATCACATTTTTCTGTTTTGTTTATAGATTTGTTTTGATAAATCTATACAGGAAGATATTTAAATCCAGGGTTTTGGGAGATGGGCAAAACTGCTAAAATCCTGGAAAATGGTCTGGGAAAAACTTACATACATCCAGAAGTGTAAAAAAAATAACCTTCCTCACAATGTTTTTCGAGATTACGCATTCTATTTTCAAGGGTTGACGAAATAATCTGATTGTATCCAATCAGAATTGGTTACAATCTGATTATTTTATTGGTACGCTTTCTGGAAGAATCTGATTGTAACTTTCTGGAACTTTTGGTACACTTTCTGGAAGAATCAGAATTGGTTACAATCAGATTATTTTAGAAATAATCTGATTGGTATACTAACCAATAAGACTCTTTCTGAAATAAGATGATTGAAACTAATTCTGATAGGAAAAGAAAATGATTGGTTAGTATAGCAATCGGATACTTTTAGAAATAATCTTATTGGTGTGCTTCCTGGAAGAATCTGATTGTAACAAATTGTGATTGGCAAAGAATCTGATTGGTATACTATCCAATCAGATTCTTTCTGAAAGAATCTTATTGTAATCAATTCTTATTGGAAAATAATCTGATTGGTATACCAATAAGTTTAAAAAAAAAAAAAAAAAAGGCTGATTGTAACCAATTAGAATTGTTTACAGTTAGATTCTTTCAGAAAGAATTTGATTGGTATGCTTTCTGGAAGAATCTAATTGTAACCAATCAGAATTAGTTACAATTATATTCTTTTAGAAATAATCTGATTGGTATACTAACCAATCAGATTATTTTCTAATCAGAATTGGTTACAATCAGATTCTTTCAGAAAGAATCTAATGGTCATTTTTTGCCCAGACCATTTTCCAGGTTCCAAAACTATTTACAGTAAGTTACTGTATAGTTTTTACAAAATTTTCAAACATTCCTTGAAATTTTCTTTGAATTTTAGAACGCGTCTCGAAAAAAATCTGCAAAGCGGAATCCCCGCAAAATCAGTGAATCACGGAAATCAATCGCGGAGCTGGGTTCAGATCCGTGATCTGGTCCATCTCTATTCTTTATCTATTTATTGTAACATTGTATAGAGTGTTATAGTTCAGTAGAAACACCACAGTGAAATAAAACTGTTGTGCAGAGCTTGAATCAATCTTTACCCTACTACCAGTTGTAGTTTCCAAAACATCTGGAGATCTACTGGTTGCCCATCCCTGATCTATAGATATCTCTTACTGTCCAGCAAACAGCGTCTCTCCTTTGTTTCTATTGAGAGGGGTGGGGTGAGAGAGTGTCACATGTTGTTTACAAAGGAAGTGACATATAAGTCTCGCAACTTCCTACTAACACTCAAAAAATATTTTGATTGGCTAACACTGCTGTCAATCTAATATTAAACACACCATTGGATACAACACTAAAAGGGAAGTGAGAAATATGTTCCTTTGTAAGCTTTCATTGTCTCCCTGTAAAACTTCCTGGGGTGTGGCTTAACAGTCCATTTTGAAGATACCATTACAAAACAGGAGTGGGGACAATGCAAGTAGTTTTATTTATTTATAAATTTTGCCTTATTTACATTTCTATATACTTTAATGTTATTATTACGTAATTGTTAATATTGATATAATAATTGATATAATATATAACTATTTATTTAGTGCTTAAACACATAAACACTGTCCCTATGTATATTACTTTTACCCACCCCCACCAACATAGTACCTCCAAAAAACCCACTGTATTCTCTATGAAATTATACATTTATTTATATAATATAAGGCATATATAAGGATTATATATATTAATTGGAGCAAATCCTGCCTATTCCCAATCGACAATGACTATACATTCCCACTATTTGCAAGAGCGTTCCTGTAACAAGTGCATTCAAATACTTAGGAATTCAGATAACTGAATACCTGAGTATTTGGGGGAGCCAGACTAGAACAGCGCTGGTTATAATAAGAAAATGGCACGTCCGGATGACGTCTGGGGCACCTCACTTTTCTACTCCCACACTTGCAGCCCGTAAACTCTGACCATACAATAGAATAAGGAGGCGCCCACACAGATACTCACTGCTATAACATGTTTTAATGTGACATGTTTCGGGTCCAAACTGACACTTTCTCAAGCAAAACACAATCGTGCAACACAATTAAATATCCTTCTAAGCTCCAACTCCTGTATGATAACCCATAGTGTCCAAAAGTTCAATCCAAAATTAACATGTGTCCCTTGGTTTCCATTGTCCATATCTTTCTTCCATGGGTAATCCAAACAGTCCAAGTGCTTGTATTAATTGCTGGAAACACCATTTGTTCAAAGTGTATCTACTTGCTAAGTGCACATTGTAATACATCTAAAACATACAAAAAATAGCAATGCTTCACCAAGTGGATTGAATAAAACTGAAACACTATATGTACATAAAGTGACAATGTTGCAAATTCACAGTGTACAACTATAGTTGGTCGAAGTGACCAGTGCAATAAATACCATATAATTTATTCATATTCTATGTGGTAAAATTTACTTAGTGTTATATCTGCGATTAAAAGTATAAACTGTAAAACATATCTCCACGTACCTATCCAAAAGGTAATAATATGACCTGTAAGACAAAGGCATAGCTTAATATCCTAATATAAAAAGGGTTTGATAGACCATGTGTCATTCAGACCTGTTGGGTTAACAATTTTTTGATGGTGCCCCCTCTTGCTGGTCTATTGATTTTATCTAAAATACACCATTTTAATTGTGCTATCGTTTGTCCTTTTTAGTTAAAATGTCTTGCTATAGAGCTGTCTGACTGAGTCCCAGGAGTATAATTTCTGATATTTCTTTTATATTCCTGGATTCTTAGTTTAAAGGGTATGTCCACCCTTAAAAATATTTTTTAATATGAAGTTCCCCCATGTCTGCCAGCCCCAACCGCATATATTTTATTTTCCAAAAGCCCCCCAAACTCTTACTTACCTCCCCTCGTTCTTCCGCCGCACTGCCGGCCCTCTGCTTGCGAGAATGCAAGCAGAGGGGCGGGACCGGCAGTCGTGTCTGTGATTGGCTGAGCGGCAGCCAATCACGGACGCGGCTGCCGGTCATTCAGTGCAGCGGAGGAAAGCGGAGAGGTAAGTAAGAGTTTGGGGAGCTTTTGGAAAATAAAAAATATGCGGTTGGGGCTGGCAGACATGGGGGAACATCATATGAAGGGGGTTTAATGCTAGGGGGAGGGATAGTAGAACGGAGGGAGAGGGAGGGGGGAGAAGGGCTGGCAGTACGCATGACAATATCTACCGGAGGCAAGGTAGCAGGCAGAGTCCTGCTAGCCTCCTGGTGGACAGTTTTTGGGACTTTAGGGGGGTCTACAGGAGAACCTTATGGAGCTGGGATGTGAGGTAAGGATTACACTACACTACATGGTGGGGCCATTACTGGGGGGGATTATAGTTTTGGGGGTGGACATGCCCTTTAACTTGTCTCAGAGTTTGCCCAATATATACCATTCCACATGGACACTTGATCATGTATATAACCTCCTTGGTTTCACATGTTGAAAAATGCCTCATCGGGATATCAAATCCCTTTGTGGGATGGCATACTTTTTCACCTTTAATTATTGCATTACAACATTTACAGTTTAGGCAAGGCACTGTGCCTTTCCTTTTACTGCCAGTTTTCCTTAATTTAACTGTAATATCAGAAGGGCATAGTTTTATCTTTTAATGTTGTTTCCTCTCTTATAGCAGAATCTAGGTAGATCTTTAAATATTTTACCGTGTTCACAATCGGCCTGTAGTATCGGCCAATGTCTCCTGATTATCTGCTCGATTTTTTTTTTTTACTATATAGGCCATACTTGGACACAACGTTATTCTTCCTTTTTCTTTCTCTTTCATATGGTTTACTGGGCTAAGAAGCGTCCCTCTATTTATCCTGCTTACTTCTTCCTTTTCTCTCTCTATAGAGAGAAGTCACTTAGTCTGTCTGCTGCTGCTGTATATTGGTCCTCCCTTGATGTAATTATTTTGGCTCTAATTAATTGACCTTTGGGGATACCATGAAAGACTCAAGGATTGTGGTAGCTTGTGGCATGTAGTGGTTGCGATCGGTCGGCTTTCAGTACAAATCTGTTTATATGCCATCTGCCCCGATTTCAACCACTAAATCTAGAAAAGGGAGGCTTTCCTCTGACACTGTGTGGATGAATTTTATAGTGGGGTGCATCTCATTAGCATGATCGACCATTTCATGCAAGGACCCTCCCAAATTATCAAAATATCATCCACAAAACGATAATAAGCTTTTATGAATTCTTTGTCTTTATCATTGTGGAGAAACATCTTAAGTTCCTGCGCTAAATTTTGTGTACTTTGACAGAGGTTCTAATATAGACCCAATATTGGATACGATGGGTCTACCGGGGAAGGGACATTGCAGTCCCGAAACGTCGTGTGTTGTTCACAATAAAGTATTGATTTTACACTTATAGTGTGCTCCCTCGTTTGGATCTTTGTTTTGGAATTACTCAAGCTCGTGGAGTGGAGAGCTGAGGGACAGCACCTATCTATTGTCTGGCAGCAAGCCAACAGCGGTGTGCTAGAGTGTTTCTGAACTGTATTGCCGTCTACCGGGGGTGTCCCACGGGTTTTTATGGATCTTCGGAAGCGTATATAATTAATATACGCTTTAATATTATTAAATAATATATAATCAAACCCTTACCATACTCTCTCCTGTCTCTTTTGAGCCCCACTCTGTCCATATTTACTCTCCCACTCCATTACAGATTACAGTTATTTATCGACCACCCGGCTCAACCACTATGTTCTTTGATTACTTATCCGCTTTGTTATCCCACTTTCTCCTAACTGAAATCCCCTCAATCATCTTAGGGGATTTCAACATCCCTGTTGATACTAACAACTCTGCTGCCACTAAACTTCTCTCTTACCTCCTCCTTTAGCCTTACTCAATGGTCCTCCACACCGACCCATTATAACTGGCATACACTTGGTCTGGTTTTCGCCAGCCTATACTTAATATCTAACTTCTCTAACTCTCCCATTTCCTCTGTCGGATCACAATCTTCTCCAATTTCTCTTGTGTCATCTGTCCAAACCATTACCCCTATCAAACAAATGTACAGACGCAGGGACTTGCCTAATCTCGACCCCCATTCACTCTCTTGCACCCTCAACAACTCTGTTCTATGCCCTCCTTCTCTGACCCAGACCTTGCAGTCATCCATTACAATAAGTTTCCAATGCCCTAAACTGTATTGCTTCCTTATCTATCCCCTCAACCATGGCTTATGGATCAGATGAAAAGGCACTCCCGTATAGCTGAACGACGCTGGTGCAAGAGCAACAAAAATAAGACTTTCTAGAATTTAACTCCCTGCTCTGTCTGCCTCCTACTTCCTGTTTATCGGCTGATGTAATAGCCTCATATTTCACAGAAAAAATGTAAAACATCAGAAATGTTTACCTGCTCACCCTAGTTCCTCCCTACAGCTTTTAACTGCTACCACTGCACGGCATAAACTCCCTTCATTGCTCATCCCCTCCATATAGCCCTACCACTGCACTGTCTAGCCCCCTTCATTACTTACCCCCTAACAAGCTTAACCACCATAACAGAATAGGGACTCCTATCCAAGACACATCTCACCTCCTGCCCCCTCGACCCCATCCCCTCTTCTCATTCCTCCTCTTCCTTTATACCAGCCCATATCTCTCTCTTTAGCTTGTCCCTATCCACTGGAACTTTTCCCTCCTCAGTGGTATCCCCTATACTTAAAAAAAAAAAAAAAAAAAAAAACTGGACCCATCCGCTCTTTCCAGCTACTGGCCTGTCTCCCTTCTCGTTTTTGCTTCCAAACTGCTGGAAAGACATGTCTATGCTGACCTTATTCACCACCTCTCTACTAACTTTCTCTTTGACCACCTCCAGTCAGGCTTTTGCCCTAACCACTCCACGGAAACTGCCCTCGCTAAAGTGACCAATGATCTACTTAGTGTTAAATACAAGGGTCACTTCTCTTATTTATTTTTTTTTTACCTGTCCTCTGCATTTGATACTGTTGATCACCCTCTACTTCTTCAGACGCTGGCCCCCTTAGGTATCCAGAACACTGCACTTTCTTGGCTATCTTCCCATCTCTCTGGTAGGACCTTAAGTATTTTACACCCTGGAATTAGCTCCACCCCATCCTTGCCTTTCTCCTCTGCTACAAATGGTTGTCCTGCAGTGCCAATTCAAAGTCCAGGAAACTGAAGAGTAGGAGCCTTCCTTTCTGTAAAATGTATCTGCCTCCTCCCTGTCCTCCTACTGGATTCTGGCATGCACACATGGAGCCCAAACTTTGCCTAGGCATCGCAGAGCTTGATAAATGGAATAGACATCAACTCCCATCCTCGGGGAAACTCTGTTCTATGCCAGATACACTATAATATAATCTTGGATGCCCTAAGACCCCCGACCCCCCAAATCTGGAAGAATATGATGCTACCCATGCTTCGACTCCTTTATCTTAACAGGGATAATTTAGACCAGTTCAACTCCTTTTGGTTCACCTGGGGGGGGCTGCATGGGGATGGATGGTAAGCGAGATAAAACAGTATCTACGTATATATCTTTGTAATATAGAACCTAGTGCCTTGAGACCAGATGCACGAGAAGTACCCTTCCCGCCACTTCTGATCACATTCCAGCTAAGTCATTATGCCTCCCCAAAAACATAACCGAGCTGCCTTTAACACCCCTATTTTGGAGTTCATACTCTATAGATTATATATTTTTACCCTTTTTCACACTGTACTTGCGCCATTCTTGTATAAGACCATGACAGTTTTTTTTTTCTAATGTACAATTTTATTGCTGGTTTACAGATGACTGTATATCTTTCAGTAAACCTTTTAAAATAACAATTTGAGTTAGATTAATTTAAAGGGGAAGTTCAGTGCAAATACACATGCTTTTCAGAAAAAAGAGCAGTATTTTTCCATCCCAATGACCTTAATCTGCCCATTCAGCATTTTGTCTGTGTATAAATAGCTGCATCCGAAATACTGACTTCCTGTTTGCAAGACCCCAAGAAGAGACTGTTGTGGTCTTGCCCTTGACCCAGTGCCTGGGTTGATTCAGTTGCTCAGTAGAGATCTGAGCATCTTTTGACCCATCCAACAGCCAATCAGTAGAAATAACTGTTAGGAACATTCTGGGAAGAAGGACCGTTAGAACCTGAAATGTCAGCTCACTAATGTCAACAGCAGGGAACAGCAAAGGGTATGAAATCAACTGATTTTTCAATATGGGAGAGCATATGTAAAAAACTAAGAAGGCATTACGCAAACTAACAATTTAACAAATATTGATAATTTCCACTGAACTGTCCCTTTAAAGTTACAGTACAATGACTTTACTAAAATTTTCCTAATATGTTTGTGTGAAACTCGGATATAGAATAAATGTAACGCTTCAACAATCTGCCGGAAGGCCGTAGTTGCACACTTTTTTTGGTGCGCGAATTAAGTGTGCACAGAGCTTACTGTAAATATCTGGTGAGCACACTGTGACAGGATCTGAGCACAGCACTACAGAAAATAAAAATGTACATGTTTTATGGGCAGTAAAAATATGATCAAAGCTTCAGTTACATAAAAAACATACAGTATTAGTTACTCTTCATAAAAAAGCAGTGGCTTTTGTTGGGCTGTCTTTTCAGCCTCATACAGCAACTACTTTGGAATATTTTTTACCTGCAGTTGTCAGATGGCTGCTTTAGCTGGCTGCTCAATTTCTTGTCATTTGGCCAGCCATTAAGATGAATGAATCCGTGGTATCAATTATGGTTCCGAGGATAACCAAACCTTATCTCCAATAGCATACTGGGGAGCAGGTCTACGTCCTCTGATGGATGATTTAAATGAGTTGTTTTTGTAGTATCCCAAATAGCAGACATATGTGAAAGCATATCATCTGCCGCAGGATTGTCAGAAAAGGGAAAGTCTTGAGGAAAACATATCGGATTTTGAACAGAATTGCAAAAAAAAGAAGTTCCATTTTGTTTATTTTGAGAGATGACACCGGAGGAATTGTTCAAGAGATTGATTAACATGTCCAACAGCCCCATTAGAATGGTATGGAGAGAAAGGGAAGATTACGAGGAGACTTAGACATGACATAAGTGGAACAAGATGCTACAAAATCTTTGACATCCTTTATTCTGGCCACCAAACAGGATAGGTCAGGAGGGCAATAGTTTTTTGAACTCCAGGATGACTGGCTTGTCTAGAGCAGTGAGAGAGATTAGGGGCATGCGTAAGGCAGAAGGAATCAATACTTATTTCACTGGGGTAGTAGAAGGGCAAAAGTCTTGAGCAGATTTGATTTTAGCAGATAGCTGAGGAAGTATGGGTGCTAGGATTTTGGTTCCAGAACAATAGTACCCTTATCAGGAGTAGCAAATTCTTGAGAATAAAAAGATCTAGATAAAGCATCTGCTTTCTTATTCTTTGTTCCTGGGCGAAAGGGGATGATCAAATTGAATTGTAAAAAAAGTTGCCAGTTAGCTGAATGAATATACTCCAGATTTTTATGGTCAGTGAAAATAGTTTATAGGATGATTATCACCTTCCAAAAGAAGACTGCACTCTTCAAGAGCAAGTTTAATTGCTTTACGTTCATGATTGCCTATATCATAATTTTGTTCGCAAGAAGAAAATCTCCTTGAAAAGAAGGCACATGATTGAAGTTTTTCTTTTTATCCATTGTCTCTGGGAAAGTACATCTTCTGCACCCAGTGTTCTCCCCAGAATTTTTTTCCTGCCGGGTGGCATGAAAAAGTAGCCGGGTGGCATTAAAAAGTAGCCGGGTGGGGTAGGACGGGGAAATTTGGTGGTAAGGGTAAATGTGCACTGCATCATGCTTATTATATTGGTCAGGGATGTCTAACTTTGGTCCCACTAGATGTTTGAAAACTATAACTCCCAGCATTCCGTGGTTGTAGAATGCAGGGAGTTGTAGTTCGTCAACATCTGCAGGTAACCCATGTAACATAGCAGCACAAGCACATGTGACACCCTTTTGTGGCCTTGGAGATCTTGGAAAAGCTAGTTAACGTGCTAAAATAATCTTGCAGGTGTAAAAAAGGGGTCTGGACTGAGCAGTTTTGGCGGGAGTTTTTACTGACCTATTGGCGCACACCTATTAAACCTACATCTAAATTCTTTTAAATCACAAGTGTTCTCTCAAGAATTTTTTTCCAGCCGGGTGGCATGAAAAAGTAGCCGGGTGGCCCTAGGGAGAACACTGGCACCAATGTCAGAGGCATCAACTTAGATGAAAAAAGGTAACTCAGGATCTGGATGGACCAAAACGGGGAGGAGGCAAATGCGGATGAGATTCAAAATTGGAGAAATGATGGAAGAAGAACCCTTGATAAATTGTCTATAGTAATTGGCGAAACCAATTAAACATTGAATAGCTTTAGTGGAAGAAGGAAGAGACCAGTTAAGAATAGCAAACTTAAGAGGAATCCATTTTAAATCCTTGAGCAGAAATGATATATCCTAAGAATGGCACTTTGGTTACTTCAAAACGGCATTTTTCCAACATAAAGATGATTAAGTCATAGTCTGTAAAGGATTTGAAGAAGATGAATATGATGGGAAGGTAAAATCTTGTGAAAAAAACAAAATATCAAGATAGACAACCACTGAGTTGCCCAACAAGTCTCTGACCAACAAGGCATGACCAGATATTTAAAATGGCCATAGCGGGTATTGAAAGCGGTTTTCCATTCACGAAATTCTTATCAAATTATAAGCTCCTTTTGAGATCAAGTTTAGAAAAAATGGTAGCCTCTTTTCAACTGGTCAAATAATTCAGTGATGAGAGGAAGAGGATAATGATTCTTAATCATAATTTTATTCAAGCCTCTATAATCTATACAGGGACATAGACCACCATCCTTTTTTTAGACAAAAAAGAATCCTGCCCATGCAGGAGAGGTGGAGGGAGAAATAAAAGCCTGGGATAGATTATTCTGAATATATTCCTTCATAGCAACAGTTTCTGGCTGGGACAAGGGGTAAGTACGTCCATGAGGAGGATTAGTTCTGGGAAGAAGATAAATAGTGCAATCATAGGGACGATGAATAGGTAAGGTCTCATCCGATCTTTTACAAAAATATATTTGAAATCTTGGTAAGCTTCAGAAGACGTGGAGACTCCTTAGCAGAGAGGGTTGAGCAGTGAAGAGAGGGTAAGGGTAGACTACTAGAAACACAATCCGAACTCCAGGCCATAATTACACCAGAAGACCAGTCAATAGAGGGATAATGGAGTTGCAACCAAGGAAGGCCAAGAATAATAGGTGTGGAAAAACAAAGGTAAATTCTATGTTTGTAGCACCCCAATTTGGAGGAATAAATCGGTAGTGACTTGAGTAACAAATTCAGATGAAAGAGGTCTATTATCAATTGTAAGAATCTGAAAAGGAGCTGATAAAGAAAGACGGATATTATGCTGTTGTACAAAAAGGCATTCAAAGACAAAGTTTCAGAGTTTATCATTTTCCGGTTCCTGTGCCCATAAAATTGAAGATTCTCTCCCCTGACCTCTAGGCAGGAGATTTTCCTGGTTTTACAGGGCAGACTTTAGCAAAGTGTCCGGAACCAGCTGGATACAATGCTGGAGCTGGATACTTGGAACAATGGAGGGCTGAAGACTAGGGCACACTGATGGCAGGAGAGCTGCGAAGCCCAAGGATACCATGAACAATTGACAAACGGGTGCCAGCAGTAGGAAGGAGGAGTTACTTGAATCTTCACGCCGGCTGGTGCGGTTTGCATGGTGACATCACAGTGCCGTTCGCGCCACCGGACCAGGAGTATCAACATTTATTAATGTCTTTAAAATTACATTTTTGATTCCCAATCGCCAGAGTCATTTCTAGACCTTTAACACATTAAACAAATTTTTAACGCAGTCTTTGAAACTTCCTGTGCTGCACAAAGCAAAGAAGTAGGTGTGGTTTGTGGAGGTAAGTGTGGCTTCTGGGTGTGTGGGCTGATGAACACTGTCTGGTAAACTGGAGGACTGACTTGCCCCTTTAGGCCTGACCTCTAGTTTAGCATCAAGTAATCTCCACCCTCGATATAAATTTCATATTATGTTGGCCATTCCTTCTCATCCCCAACCACTATATAAGATGTGTAAAAAAAGAATCCCAACACTACTTTCAGACGGCAATAGAGAATGCAGCGGGAGCTAGGAGCTAAAAGTAGTTATGATTGGGAAGGGCTCCCTTGCACATGTCACTGTCCGCTCAGAGGACGAGGAGGTGGGAACCTTTCATACGTATTAACATTAGTTAATGGCTATATATATATAATGTTTACCATATATTTCAGAAGGTTTAAAACCAATAAAATCATTGGTAACCAATTAGCATTGCTTAAAATATACTACAAATTTCATTTACAGCAATTACACTTGCATATAAATTGGCTTTTTACACACAGACATAGGTCTGTGGAGTTTCTTATAATAAGAAATGGATTAAGCTTTTATGCATATTTATTTATCCTATTGCATTATATTAGTATATATTATCTCTCTCCCCTTCCCCTTTATCTTTTTTTAGCCTTTGTACAGTATATATTTTATGTTCCCTAGATGTCTTCTGTCCTTAATATGTTTATAGATATATTATATCTATAATATAAGCTTAGATATATTATAGCCCCATACCATAAGGTTTCTATTTACACCTTTATATCCCCTTATTAGACATACTATAATTAGGGTGTTTTTATATGCTTATATATTAGTCTATGAGTATGGGTGCCTTTAAAAAAGGTCCCCACAGGCTTAGAAAGAACAATACCGCTATCCAAATAGGCCCTGATATGACATGGGAATAGAGAAGATCTGAGCGATCTCTTCCAAAGTGGCGCTGGAACGCATATGCCGTCCTATGAAACGCATGACATAATGACGTCATCGCGAAAGTGCTGCGGACACGGGAAAATTAGCTTAAAAAAACGTCTTGCGTTCAGGTAATCCAAATACACCCTTGAGAAAGCTGCGTGAGCTCAGTGAAACACGATGGGAACTATATTAAGGCAAGTACAGGTTGAACCTAGCACTACTGAAAAGCACTTTTAAAAGATTGTTGTCCCTGCTGTTTAATTACCTGCTCTTACCTGCTCATACAGAGGGAGTATTGGCATTTGTATATGCAGTGGATATCTCTCCCCCATTTTATTATCCATATATTTGGAGGTTGGATGGGTGGTTTTATTTCATTTTTATCCCATTTTTACTCTGGTGATTTTACTATCTGGTTTTTATATCTGACTTGCTGATTTTTTTAAAGAATTAAGTTGTATTGAAATATTATAGGATGATGTAAGTACTTTTATATTACATTTTTTATATGGCATATTCATTTAATTGGACCCCAGGATTCGCAGTGGACTGTGTCCACCACTAAAAACACTAGACCTACCCATTTATCCTAAAGCGCAGAGAATCTACATATACATAGATAGATGCAGACAGATGATTGACAGTCAGAGGTAGTGATAACTGCAGATCGTATCTTCCTACTGTCAGCGATCACTCCCCCCTCCTGAAAGCTTATCAGCGTGGGGCAGCGTGCATCCTGGTAGCAGATCATGTGACCACATTTTTTTCACTGGCTGCAAGACTTTGTTTTTGTTTTTTTTAAGGGCATGTCCACTCAAAAAAACAAAACAAAAAACTTTAGCTAGAAATGTAGATTACCCCCCAAACCTAGGTTTCATATTACTAACTTATGCCAAAGATGCTCCTGAACTTACCTGACCCAGTCCCTCGTCTAGGTGCTGCCCCCTGCTCCTGTTTCGAGCAGTGGGCTTCTGCGATGACGGCTGCTCCACCTCCTTGTCGCGGCTGTCAGGCAATTGGGCATGACGTCACGTCACACCTTTACTGACAGCTGCAACCAGGAAGTGGAGCAGCTGTCAGCAGCAGAGTAGGAGCGGCAAGGGCCTGGGTCAGGTAAGGAAGTTCAGGAACATCTTTGGCATAAGTTAGTAATGCGAAACCTAGGTTGGGGGGGGGGGGGGAATTTTAATTTTTTGGTTAAATTTTTTTTTTTCCAGTGTACATGTACTTTAAAGGGACAGGCTGCTATGAAAATACAGGACTGCTGGTAAATATGCAACTATAATATACTTGCTTTCTGTGTAACAACATCTGCAACCAGGTACCGACTTGAGTGGTACTTTGAACCATGCTCCTTTTGCATGCTTTGAGGTATGCAGTGCAGTATCCAGTCCTCTCCAGCTTCAACATGATATATACACAAATCTATCTGTCATCTATTCTACTATTTGTGAAGTTCAAAATGTTGTCTAGTGTAAGAATTCATACTGGATTCAGACTGAATTATGACAGAGCGAGCCTTGGCTCTGTGGGCTAGGTCTGAAGTATACCAATGAACGTTAATAGCATTGGGATAATGGCATTGTATTGCCCATAGTTCTGGAACTATGCCACTGGAAAATCCTAATAATTGCTTATTATGGATTAATACCAAAAAGCATAACTTGGATAAGCATATGGCACCATTATTTATGGTAGCACATTTTACAGAAAATTTCCAGTGGAGTATGGCATTTACCAGTAACTTTCAATGCAGAGGTTAACTAGCCATGCTGAACTAAATGGCACAGACTGTTTTTCTCCCTGGATATACAGTCGGGTACATAAATATTGGGACATCGACAGAATTCTAACATTTTTGGCTCTATACACAACCACAATAGATTTTGAAATGAAACAAACATGATTTACTTTAACTGCAGACTGTCCGCTTTAACTTGAGGGTATTTACATCCAAGTCAGGTGAATGGTGTAGGAATAACACCAGTTTGCATATGTGCCTCACACTTGTTTAGGGAGCATAAGTAGCGGGACAGTAGGCTTCATAGCTGTTCCATGGCCGTATGTGTTATACCCTCATTATCACAATTCCGATGAGTATAAAAGGTCCAGAGTTGATTTCAAGTGTGCTATTTGCATTTGAAATCTGTTGCTGTCAACTTTCTAGATCACTGTTTAGAACATTCTTAAAAAGAAGGAATGCACTAGTGAGCTCAGCAACACCAAAAGACCTGAAAGACAACGGAAAATTGTGGTGGATGACCGAAGAATTGTTTCCTTGGTGAAGAAACCCCCCTTCACAACAGTTGGCCAGATTTAAAACCCTCTCCAAGAGGTAGGTGTATGTGTGTCAGTCGGCAATCAAGAGAACTTCATCAGAGTGAATACAGAGGGTTCATCACAAGATGTAAACCATTGGTGAGCCTCAAAAACAGGAAGGCCAGATTAGAGTTTGCCAAACGACTTTAAAAAAAAAAAGCCTTCAAAGTTCTGGAACAACATCCTATGGACAGATGATACCAAGATCAATTTGTACCAGAGTGATAAGAAGAGTATGGAGAAGGAAAGGAACTGCTAATGGTTATAAGCATACCACCTCATCAGTGAAGCATGGTGGTGGTAGTGTCACGGAGTGGCCATGTATGTCTGCCAATGGAACTGGTTCTCTTGATTTATTGATGATTGACTGCTGACAAAAGCAGCAGGAAGAATTCAGAAGTTTTTCAGTTAATTTTATCTGCTCATATTCAGCCAAATGCTTTAGAACTCATTGGAGTGCAGATGGACAATGACCCAAAGCATACTGCAAAAGCAAGCAAAGTGTTTTGAAGTGGAATTTTATACAATTGCCAAGTCAATCACCTGACCTGAATCTGATTGAGCATGCATTTACTTGCTGAGGACTCAACTGAGGGAAAAGGCCCCAAGAACAAGCAGGAACTGAAGACCGTTGCAGTAGAGGCCTGGCAGAACATCGCCTAGGATGAAACCCAGCGCCTGGTTCCAGACTTCAGGCTGTTTTTGACTGCAAAGGATTTGCATCCAAGTATTTAAAAGTGAAAGTTTAATTTATGATTATTTTTCGTGTCCCATTTACTTTTGCTCCCTTAACAAGTGGGTGGCACATATGCAAACTGTTTTAATTCCTATACCGTTCACCTGATTTGGATGTAAATACCCTTAAATTAATGCTGACAGTCTTCAGATAAAGCACATCGTGTAGGTTTTTCAATATTTTTGGACATGACGATACATTAACACACCAAGCATGTTTCAGCCAGATTATTGGACATCCGGTGCTGTTAGAAGTGCAAGCTAATGGCCTGATTTACTCAGAGACGCTGGGGAATAAAGGCAACTTAAAGCCAATCTTATTTAAAGGGGAACTAAAGTCTCCAGACAACAGTGTCCCAATAGACTGAGCACATTCACAAACATATAACAAGCTGTGTCTCGCCTCCTCCCTTTGCTGTGGCCATTGGGTAATTTATGAAAATAACCTGTGAGTTCCAGGAGTCAGCTCCCACAATCTACCTTAGCTGAGTAAATGTCTGCGTACAGGCACATGCTCTGTAGAGATCAACAGACCAAAACAAGGAAGTTGCAGCCTTGCTGATCGACAATCCCATTATAGCACAGAGATCCTCCCTCTTCCTGACACAGAACAGGGATTTCAGTTTTTTGTTTTCAAACACATTCAAGGCTCCTTTCCTAACAATGACATAACCCTTTACTTTTCATACAAAAAGAAAAGTAATCTTTGCAGTGTATTTCATAGATTGCATGGATGTAAGAAACGGAATACTTACATTTCAGGAAAAATAAAAGTAAGTCTGAGGAATAGAACCTGCAACTTGTACATTTACACAGAGCTCTTACCTCTAGGCTGAGATACCATATAAACCATTGGTACATGTAGAATATTGTACTAGGAACATAATGGAAACAAACAAAAAATAAAGGAAAGTTTGGGGATTCAAACTTGTGACCAACTGTATGTGTCTAAACCTGGCGTCTTACAAGGTGAGCCACCACTGAATAAGCTGAAAGCCAAGGTACATTTAGAAAAAAGGCATGTCTGGGTTATTGAACTTGTGACCTTATGAACTGTGTGTTTTTTTTTTTTTTTTAAACCTGGTGCCTTACCCGGTGTGCCAACACTGAATAAGTGTATTCGTGTACACTTAGAAGCTTTATCTTTTGCTAGGAAAAGAATAATTTAAAAAAATGGAAGTCCATTTTGAAAGCTGTTGTTACCCTGCAGTTTATTTTCCAGCAACTCGCACTGACTGGTAAATAGACTGCAGGGTAACAAGCAGCTTTTGAAGACTTTTTCTGGGATAAATGTAAGTCTCCCCATATTGGTGTGGAGACATCTGTATAGAAAACACTCTGTGCATAGAGACAGTGAATATTGGGGTCAGGGGGCATGGCTCTTTGACTTCATGGTCTGTGGGTTGTACTGGCAACAATATGGAAACCTTATTTACAGAATCTATTTCTTACATGTACTAAATGCAACTTACTAGAGAATAATCTTACAATGTATAGGTGTTCTGGGGAGAAAAACTTGTTTAGTTCCCCTTTTAATATACCATCAAGGCTTGTGTTAAACTTTCGCATATGAAAGCTGATTAACCGAGAGCCACAACCACTGGATTGATTCAGTGCAGGGTGCGGCTCTTGAGGCTGTTAGTTTGTACAGGTGGGTCTTAGAATTCCATAGAATTACTAAGGAATGCAAATGGTAAATGCATTATAATCTGCAGTTTCTGGTTGTAGGTAAAGAGAAAATGTGTTGTGGGCTGAAACTAAGCTAAAATGTAATGCGAGTCTGAATGGATTCAATCATTTATAACTATCAAATAGCTGTAATTGTGCCATGTTTTGAAATCGGCAGCATTGTGAAGAAATCATTAGTTCTAAAATGACTTATAGGCTGTAGGGTGTGAATTTAACATAAATTGGTTTATAACTGGTGTTTTTAGCTTCTAAAAATTAGAACCTTTTAAAATTGCCTGTACAAAACAGGTAAAAGATGGTATTGGAATTTGCAAGGTCAGAACTGCTTTAGAGATGGGAAAAACATTTATTGTGAGCAAATGGTAGAGCACTTGCCATAATCAGGCATCATATTTGGTTTGGAGAGGTAGGGAACAAATCTGTAAATTACTGCCTCCCCCCAAATCAGGTACCTTGTTCAGTAGTTCACCCATTCTACGAGTTGCCAATAATACAAATGTTCTTAAGTTTACCTTTGCTGGGACTAATTGGCAAGGAGTCTTCAGGCCATATGGCCTAGTTAACACTTTTATGGTCAAGGTAAGCAAATGGCTTAAGGGTTCCACTTAACTAGCAACCCCCAGATTCATTAAAGAATCGTTCCCCCCCCCTACATTTAAAGACCCCCCTCTTTTTCCCTTTTCTCTCCCCCTTCTCTCTCCCCCTGTGTCTGTCTGTCTGTCTGTCTTTCTTTCTTCCCTCCTTTCACCCTCTCCTCCTTCTCTCTTGCACGTGTCTCATGTGCGTGCGCAAGTAGGGGTTGGCTTCTCTTCAGTGACGTGTAGTCAGTGGGAGGAGCAATTAATGATGCGCGCTCAAGCTTCTGCGTCCATGGGACATTTTATTTAAACCTCTCAGTATTCAAAAGCCAATCCTATATTCTAACCGAGTAAGAATTGGTGCAAGGACAATTGGTATAGAATTTAAAACAAAACAGAAATAAAACACAAATCTACAATCTATGCTGTGTTCTTAAACAAGTTAGTATGGAATTCATTAGAACCATCTAAATATAAAGTGCTGTATAAATATGCATTGCTATAGCAGATGGAATTGTACCTTTTACTGACAAGTACAGATGTATCAAGTTTACTTTTTAAACATGTTTTTCACTAATATAATAGGTGTCTAGGATCTAAAGAAAAATAAATGCAACATATAAAAATGATGAGCTTTTAAAACACATCTCTACCATATTTTACATAAACCATCTGGTAGTCAAACCAGTCAAACTTGTATTTCATTACTCATTAGGAGGGTAAGGATCATTTGCAACTAGAAATAACATCTTACTTTTAAAGGGCATGTCCACCCTTGAAAAATTTTTTTTAGATAACATTCCCCCTGTTCCCCCAGCCCTAACCGCTATATTTTTATTATTAGAAAGTGCCCCAAACTTTACTTACCTTCCTTCTTTCCTCCGCCGCACTGCCAGGCCCTCTGCTCTACTAGACCTGTACCCAAAAAAATCTTAAATGAATTATTCAGCCTGAGCCAATCAATTAATCTTATTTTTATTTAGTATATTTTAATAAAAAAAATTATGACCTGGTCAAATGATTAATTGAATTTGATGGAATACATATTACACACCTCCTATTATATATTGCAACTAATAATAAAAAACATCCAATGAACCATGGATATTAGTTTAATCTTTTTTTTTTTTTTTTAATCCAGTTTTCAGTGGCATAACTAGGATTCACTGACAACCCCCCCCCCCCCCCCCCTGCAAAACTATGACGCTCAGTTCTTCATCTACAGTGGTTTTCTGGAGGAGGCTATATCTGTCATAGAAAAAATAAGAAGATGGGGCGCCCCTTGCAGTTATGTCCCTGCCAGTTTTACAATCTCTTTAATGAGCATTAAGTTGAACCTATTGGTCCAGCCCTTCGCCACATTCCAAGTTTTTCATGCGGCCCCTTGTGAGATTTAGTTGCCCACCCCTTGTTTAAAGTGACAAAATACTTACAAATCTAATTATATTGGAACCCATAAATTTTTTTTCTGTGGGAGTACTGTTCCGTAGAGTTGAGAGGTTGCGGTTTCCACTGAAACCTAAAGGGGATGTGTGGTTTCCAAAATGAAAGACCAGGCTCCTACTTTTTAAAATGAGCCATCAATTTCCCCCCTATGTGCTGCACAGCCCAAGATATGAAGAAATCACTGATCAGAAAGTTAAGCTAGGTACACACAGTAACGATTTCTGAAAGATGACAGACAGGATCTGCAAGATCCTGTCTGCCATCTTTCAAAGATCTGCATACACATAGTCCCGAGCGTTCTCCGAACGAGCGTACGGCCGACCCGATCGTTCGCGGCCGCGCGCTCGTTCGGCAAACGAACGTACACACAGTAACGATAAAGCCCCGATACCGCCGGATCCGACGGTATCGGGGCTTTATCGTTACTGTGTGTACCCAGCTTTAGGGGGTGGGAGGTTCTGAATCTGTGGTCACAAATACTAGTTCTTCTTTCTAATCTGCAGTTGACACATGCTCCGTGCAGGAGAAAGCAGAAGAAACCAGGGAGAGGTGATTGGGGGTGGGGTGGGTAGGGGGGGAGAGCACAGGCAACAGCAGGAAGTGTGAAAGGTGTGTAAATTGAGAATTTTTTTTTTAATGCCTCCTGTCACAGAGCAGGAAGTGCATGATCTGATTATGCTGCTACAATATTGCACATACAAATGTAAATATCTTCAAAATTATTAAAGTAAATTGCAAAAATACTCCTGTCAATTTACTTAGTCATTTTTGGACCACAGTTAGCCTTTAAGAAGTTTTTGTAAAAAAAAAATTAAAATTGTCAGAGCTACCATGGAAGCTACAAATGCATTTAAACTAAAGTAAGTTTTTTTTTTTTGTTTATTTTTTTCTACAACAAATTTTTTCTTTGACTTCCATAATTCGATTGGCGTCTCAAATGTGGTCCGAACAGATGTCTAAAAACTAGAACTCCCAGCATTTCTCAAAAGGAAGCCAGGGAATGCTGGGTTTTGTAGTTTGCAAACTGGAGGCAAACTCTGACCTATTTACACTTACAATTATATATCTAAGGCACAAGGAACCCCAGATTCCAGTGCCCATATTCTGCTCCCCTCTCAGACCTCACTACTCACTACATGCGCATCCGCCACTAATATGGAGTTAGTCACGCTAACTGGTAGAGAATCGGTTAGCGCAACTTTAACACAACATAATTGCCCAGCGCCACTGGGTAAAAATCTTTCCTCACTGCTGGCTGTGCTAGGATGACTGCAACAATGTATGAAAACGTGAACTTTTCTTACTTGCTGTGCTGGTGTTTGCTACAATGTATCAGAACAGGGAACTGCTCTGAATGTGCGTCAGAGGCTGAAAACCAAGACAAACGGCTTTATGTGACATTCTGGCCAGACCCCGGATTTGTCCCTTTTTTTTTTTTTTTTTTTAATCTGATGTCTGGAAACCCTAAGAAGGGGGCTTCTTCCACCCAATAGCATTTAAACTAAAGTAAGTTTTAGTGCAGTTGTCTGTTTATAAATAAATGCAACCGATATACTGACTTCTGTTTTCAGGCCCCTAGAAGAGACAGTTATGGTCTTGCCCTGACCCAGTGCCTTGGGATAATTCAGTTGCTAAGTAGAGATCTGATCCATCCAACAGCCAATCAGTAGAAATTACTGTTAGGAACATTCCAAGGATGTGGTGCACCCTGGGAAGAAGAAGGACCGTTAGAACCTGAAATGTCAGCTCACTAATGTCAACAGTGGGGAACAGCAAAGGGTATGAAATAAACTGATTTTTCAAAATGGGAGAGATATGTAGATAATAACTAAGAGCATTACACAAACTAACAATTTAACAAAATTTGATAATCTCCACTGAACTGTCCCTTTAAAGGTGAGGCAGGCTGCATTTTCTTTTTAAAATCTTTATAATTTTAAGTACATCATTTTTATAGCAACAAACAACGCAATTGGGCACGTGGGAAATGTAGGAGTGTAGGAGCCTAAAATGTTTAGTCCTTTTTTAGTGGCCCTTCATTAAGTTATAAACTGCAGGAGATCCTGAAGAGAGGAATTCCTCTTGACTCTCTTGATCCTAGTCCTTCTAGGTAACAGCTATCAGTCATAAACATGATGGTCACATGACTGATAAATACAGATGGCTGCTCCCCAAACTTCCTCCATTTGCGGCTGTGCAGAAAATATCGGTCGATTGGGCTGAAAAATTTGCCTGTGTGTACCCACCCTTACAGACTGGCAGCTTGTACTTTTGTAAAATTATTTACATACTTAGCATTACATATACAGCATACACCCATCTAAGAATTTGCATCTGAAAACACTCTGTTCTGCAAACCTGTGCAAAAACAGTGCACTAGAAATGTTGTCTAGATGTAAGCAAAGCAGTATGCAACACAAACAACTGCATCTGTATGGCAAATTCGTGCAGAGATGTTAACTGCCAGGAAGGAACACTCCTCGCAAGAGCATCATGAAGGGCGCTAAAGACTTAATATGCTCTGTGTATTTGGCATAACTGGCTGAGCAGCATACTTTTGACCCTTTTCTTAAGTTTTATAGTTAGGTATTTTTTTCATTGTTTCTTTTTGCAAGGATTGATATTGTGATTTCGTAGGTTGTTATATATCCATGAGACTCAAGCCTAAAGAATCTGAGCATAATGGGAAAAAATTGATCCATTGTCTCCATAAAAAAAGTGCGAAAATAATACTTCTATAAGAGTAATTAAAACTAATTTTGTTGTGATATATAATACATTTATTCACTTGATACTAAGCTTGACATTAGGATAAGTAAATTTATATTTTTAGCTTAACTTTGTTCCTCAAGATTGCACTGGTCCACTTACTCTGTTTACAAAACATGCTCTTCAGTTTAAAAAAACAAAACATTATGTGAAATGATCTGCATGCATAAGCAAATAAGGACCTTTTGCCTGCAGGACTTAGTGACTAGATGAAAGTTCTCTTCAAATTATTTTGTCAGATCTGATTTCAAGGCTGTTAAGATTTAAATTTTACCCATTTGTTAATTTTATGTTGGCTTTCTGAATTGAACAAGCCAGTCAGATGACTAGCGAAACGTCCTTTTGAACTAGTTGATCTAACTGAATACAACCGATATGTTGGCTTGAACATTGCTATTAAAAGAAAATTGTGATATGAACCAAAATGTCATACACAGGCTTTTATTATTGATTTGAGTGAATCTATCAAAAATTGATTATCATTTACATTTTGTTAATTGAATTGAGGTGGATTCTGTCAGGAAAATTTCAAGCTGAAACCTGCTCAATATGTATTTATGTTGCAAGGTAGTTTACTTAAATAACTACTACATTTTATTCAATTGTATTTCACCATTGTTCAGCTGTTAAGTTATAAGACCAGCTTTACTGTAAATGATCGTGGAAACACAATTTGACCAGCTAAATCTTAATTTGGTAGCAGTCCTGTCCTAGACCACCCAACTGAAATGCACCCCTGTGGGACAAACCTCAGTGTTCAATGACAGGCTAAGAAGGACGATTGGGATATATGGACACAGCATGAAAGATTAAAGGATAACTGTATTGCCTCAATACATTTTTAAAAAAAAAAACTGCTTTAAAAAGAGTAAAGGTATGCAGCCCTCCCCATACCTTTTTTTTTTTTTTTTTTTTTTTTCCTGATTTCAAGCTTCTCTCTACCTTCAATTAGCCATGCTGTGAAGGGGGCATAACAATTCTGTCTGCCTGTAACGGTCATTCAAAACTAGCATGCGAGAAAACACTCCTCCACCCATCCTTGATCAGCTTGATTATGTAGGCTGTATCCTAGCAACAGGACATTTCAAGTTTGTTTGACTGGCAGAGGAGAAGGAGAGAGGTTGTAATAAACATTCCCACCAGCCAAAGACAAGTGTTATATTAATCATGGCCCTGGGCCATCTAGGAGGCGGGCTTTTAGCACTCATTTTTGCTGTGTGATAACTAAGGGAGAGCAGCACGGTTGTAAATGTGAGTGATTTCAGCTGCTGGAAGTGTGGACATGTAATGGGGGTAATGTTGTTTTTTTTATATTGTTGTCCTTTAAATATGTATTATTACAAGGTCACCTGAATATAAGTTATAATGTTTTGTTTTTTTCTTGGATGCCAGTGTATGAATAAAAAAATCCAATCTCTAATGTGGGATTGGGTCCTGGTTTTATATCCTGGTTTTATAGAAAAAAAAATCTGAGGGGTTAACATGCCTTTAAATGATTTAAATTATTTATATTTAGTACCCTAATGCTAAAGAGTATTCTTCCTTAGCATCAGAGTAAGCAAGTTATCTCAGTCTAGCGCACATGATCAAACTGCCTCGAATGGTGACAAGCACTAGGCACTTTCAGGTTTATTTACAGAGAGACACGTGTGCTCTCCAATGGGCTCTATTCACTGATTTAATAGGCGTCTCTCTAGGAATATAATTTTGATTGATATTAACACCAGCTATGTGTTTTGTTGCTAGGACAATTGTGTAAATAAGTTATTAAATTAATTTTAAAAATCAAAACAAGGAAGCTGCAGCCTTACTTCCTAGAATCTGACTGCCAATCCTGCAACGGCACAGAGATTCTTCCTGACACAGAACAGGGATTTCAATGCAATTTTTGTGTAAACCTATTTAAATGCTCCTGTCGGTAACCATGATGTTCCTTTTGCTTTTTACAAAAAAAAGAAAAGTCATCTTTGCAGGGTATTTTTTAGATAGCATGGATGTAAGAAACAAAATATTAACATTTCAGAAAAAAGTAGATGTAAGTCTGGAGAATTGAACCTGCTACCTCGTGTACTCTGTTGGGATGAGGGTATAAAGCACTGCTACCATGTGGAACAATAGTACATGTAGATCATTTATCTTTTGCTAGGAACATAATGTAAACTAAAAAAAAATATGACCTCATGGGCAGTTTTAAATCAAGCAGGTGAGCCACCACCGCATATTCAAACATTAAAGTAAACAATTAGATGCTTTATCTTTACCTAGGAACAGAACCCCCCCCCCCCCAAAATGCAGTAAAATGAGCTGACTGTTTTGTATTGCCTCACAAAGGCTGTATGCAATTCAACCTAGTTGGTAAATAAACTGCAGCGTAACAAGCAGCTTTCAGGGACTTCCATATTGGGGTGGAGGCATCTGTATAGAAAATACTATACTAATATATTCTCCTATAATAATAAAGGAGAATTTTTCTCTGCCCCTTACCCTGAGGAACTTGGGAGTAAGAAATTACTTCTTGTTTCTTATATTTTGTGGGCGATTGCTATTCATATAGCATGAGACTGCAAGATACCTTCTGTTATAAGAAGGTTCTGCTCCAATATAAATAGACCATCCAGTAACATTTGAGTCAGAATGCGACCTAGTTGACTATCAACTACATGTTTAGTCTAAATATATGCAGATACCATATAAAAATGCAGTTAATGCTTAGGCTGCACAAGTCTTACATTCATCTCTTTAAAGGGCATGTCCACCCCCAAAACTATAATCCCCCCCAACTACTGGCCCCACCATGTAGTGTAGTTTAATCCTTACCTCACATCCCAGCTCCATAGGGTTCTCCTGTAAACCCCCCCCAAAGTCTCAAAACTAACCACCAGGAGGATAGCAGGTCTCTGCCTGCTATCTTGCCTCGGTAGATATTTGCCATGCGCACTGCAGCCTTCTCCCCCCTCCTCTCCTCCGTTTACTATCCCTCCCCCTAGCATTAATCCCCCTTAAATTATGCTCCCCCATGTCCCCCAGCCCCAACCGCATGTTTTTTTTTTTCAAAAAGCCCCAAACTCTTACTTACCTCTCCGCTTTCCTCCGCTGCACTGAATGACCGGCAGCCGCGTCGTGATTGGCTGCCGCTCAGCAATCAAGACGTGACTGCCGGTCCCGCCCCTCTGTTGCATTCTCACAAGCAGAGGGCCGACCGTGCGGCGGAGGATCGAGGGAGGTAAGTAAGAGTTTGGGGAGCTTTTTGAAAAAACGAAAACTGAGGTTGGGGCTGGGGGACATGGGGGAGCATAATATTAAAAAACGATTTCAGGGGTGGACATGCCCTTTAATGCTTAACCTGAAAAACTAATGCTGTTGTAGCCGTTATGTGTGCTTCTCCACCTGTGAAAAAAACGTGTTCAGTGAGGGTTTGCTGAATGTATGCGTAATCAAAATGAGTTTGTTTTAACTTGTTATTACACTTTAAAGTCATACCATTAAAATATAGTCTTGCAGAACATTAGTTATGTGCATTTAATATACAAGACAGGCTTACGCACGGAACCTGTAACTTGCTGATCTGTGATACTTCCAAAATGCAGGACTTATCTGGTTTTATGTCCTAGCTAGCACGTTTCTGTTTATAATATCATTGTTATCAGCAGAATCAGTTGGATATGAAGTAGCTTATTAGTATATTTCATTTAGGAATTTAAAAATCTTGATGTAACATAAAAAACAAATAATCCAGGCTTTATTTAAAGAGTCCTCTATATAATTTGTGAAAAATACAAGATTTTCTAAACTTTATTAGAACAATTACCGGTAGGTGTTCTCACTGTTCTCAAAGTATTCTGTATAACTGAAAAACATTTAAAACTTGTAGCTCAACTCCGGATGTGGACCCACCCCTGGACTTGAGCACTGGTCTGGTTTAAAGAGTATCTCCAACGTTCATACACACTTTCTCCACTGTAGGGGACCCTATCCCACACCCAACCGCCATATTTGTTTGCAAAAAAATTAATCTGAAAGGTACTTACAGAGCTTCGTTCTCCCAGTATTCTGATCGGGCCCTCTGCAGGAAATTGCAAGCAGGGGGCCGGACTGGCAGCCTTGTCCTTGATTGGCTAAGAGGCAGCCAATCACAGACATGGTTGCTGGCAGCACAGAATGCCAGGGGAATGAAGCTCTTGTAAGTACATTACTCATTTGTTTTTGTTTTTTTCAAACAAATATGGTGGTTGGGGTGGGATAGGGTCCCCTGCACTACAGAAAAAGGATTCAAAGCTAGGGCACCAGGCAGCAAACAGGGATTGAGAGGGAAGCTGGGGGAGGGCTCCAGTGGGCAAGCCAGAAACCTCTCAGGAAAGGTAAGAGGCAGAAACCTTTTCACTTATGGACAGACTCCTGCTCTTTTCTGGGACTTTGGACAGACATTGCATGAGAACCATTTGGAGCTGAGAGGTAAGGTAAGGAATTTTAAACAATGAACAGTGGGGCCAGTAGTGGGGGAAATTTTAGTTTTGGGGGTGGACATGCCCTTTAACTGAGCCCCAACACTGAGTCAGGAACATGTGCTTTTGCAGAGCTTGTCTTAAATTTGGTCTGCCCTGCCCTTGTGTCCAGAACCTGACCAATCGGATCTATTGGCATACCATATCGATCACCTCATTTCTTTGTTCTTTCATTTTTCCTTTAATGAAAAATAAACACACTAAAATGTACCAATTAAGAAGCCTAAGCCAATCAACCTTTTTCATCTGAGGAAGGGAAAGAGGTGTGGTTTTTTTTTGTTTTTTTTTAATTATGGGTATAGGTTAGAACACTTCCAGGGCTTTCTTGGCAAACGACAAACCACCCTCTAGTCCTACGTGTCTGAGTTTGTCTCTAAAGAGATGTGGTCCAGAAATATAAATTTTTTTTAAATTTTTTTTTTTTTAAAGCCACATTAAATAAGTACAAAATTAGTAATAGTATTTCTATTTCAATTAATTTGGCTTGCAAAGGTTAACAATTTTTGTGCAGTTTATCTGATCTGATACTTTGTGAGTTACTTTTGTTAGTAGGGAAAAGGGTATGGTGCAAAGACTTCACATTCCAGCTTCTGGGGTTCATGGATGCTTTGCCTTTAAACATTGTATCTGCACATTCAGTTTAAACCTGCACTTCTGCTTAAAGTAGAAGAACGTGAAATATCTCACTAGGCAGAATAGGTGCTGTGATTTCATCTCTGCCTTTCACTATTGATGAGTTGAGCAGACTGGATTTGAAGCTTGTAAGAGTATTTGTATGAGTCATGCTGTGCATTTTCACTCATGTTGGGAAAGCCAATCTAGCACTTCAGTAGAGGTCATCATTCCCATTGATTTCCGTCATAGAACTCTTGTCCAGCTGAAATCAATAGTAAAAACCCCTTAGTAGTACTAGTAAAATAGCACTTTTATAGACTGTAATGGTTAAAATAACTTGAATAGTCTAGACAGGTATATAACCTTGGACATAAATTACTTGAAGATGAAAAAAACCAATGAAATATAAGACATTAGTAAAACAATTGGTCATCCCTATAAATGGAGGCAAAAAAAATGCAAAACCATGAGACAAAACCATTCCTTTCTATATCTTGAAAATTCAAATGCAGCATTTACACTGGAAAATGTTGACAATAATGAAGGCATGTATCGTTGAATCAGAAGTCAAAAAAAACTTGATTTAAATACATAAATGTCTAATGCATAACATTTGGCTTATCTGCCTTATTTCCCAGCATTTCACCTTCACACATTTAGTTTGGTTGTAGACTGTTGCATTCTGTATTTCTTGTACATGCTCTACATGCTCCCGTCCTGAACTACTGCAGGGCATTTATGCAGCAGGTAACTATCCAGTAAAAATCTCTATTTAAGCAAGGTAAGTTTTAAGTCTTCACAAGGGCGCATTTGACTGGGGTTAAGATGCACATACAAACAAGGTTGTTATTTGGGCTCAGAGTGTACTGGAAAGCAAGCAATATGGTGGCACTGACTGTTCCCTAATCAAATTCTTAAATTTCTTAATTCTAAACAAAACTATACACTAGTTCAGCCATGAAACTTGGCAATGCTGGAATGTAAGAACTGCCACTTCACCAGACATTACATAAATTCGATATTCATAGTTACATACTTCATTATGAGTTGAAAAAAATACCATTTAGCATTAAGCGCAACCCCTTCCCCCACCCAACCCAACAAAAAAGCAGTCTCCACCATTCAAGTGATGCATGCTCTTCACTACACAACCTAGACAAGGAAACAACCAAACACACATGCCCACAAAAGATGCAGTAACCATCTATAACGAGAGATTCAGGCGACAAAATTTTTCAGAGAGAACATTTCCACAACCTTACTGCCCTCACAGTTAAGGATCAAAACCCGCTAATTGGCTGTAATTCCCTCTAACATATTTGTATAGTTATCATATCCCTTCACAAACACCCCTTTTTAAGGGAAAACAAGCCCAACTTTGATACTCCCCTTCCCCTTAAGAACAACATTTTGTAATCCTTAGCTCCCAAATTTAAATACAGTATAGGTACCATATCGGCAATCCGCAAATCACATGGAATATTGCCAAGATATTCTGGAATCCAAAAATATTGGATACAGTTTTCTGGCAACTACTGAGCTTAGCTCATATAAAATCCTGGAGGGAATACTATCTGGCCATTGACCTTTGATTACATTTAAAGGGTATGTACACTGGAAAATTATTATTATAATTCTTCCCAACTATCACTTTTTTGATACCATTTTTTGTTGTTGTTGATCTGTCCCCTTTTTCTTTAGATATTCAGTCAGAACCATTTTACATTTCAGCAGTCAAAGGGCTGGGGGGAAGTGAGAGAGCCTGCTATATTGATCCAGGGCGCAAGCATGAGAAATGCAAAAGTTTGCTTATGGTAATTGAAGTAAAAAAAAAAAAGGTTAGAAGTTAGGAAATTCCAGACTGGGGTTACCTTGACGTGGTTGGTAGGCTTTTCATTCATGTGATTGCAGTAATGTATACTAAAACCCCTTTGTTTATAAAGTATGGTAGTGTGCAGATAATACAATATTGTATGGGGCCTAATTATTTTTTCTGTTTGTACTAATATTATATTATAATGTAATATAATATCATATGTGCTATACTTTATACTTCATTATGATGCATAATAACGTTTATACATCAAAAGTATCTAATCTACTGATAAGCATATAACTATGTAACCTCATTTGATGTCATGCAAAATAAAAAATTAAATGATGCAAACGCAGGTGAATGCATTTGCAATTTTACCCAAAATTGCACAATTTCGCTGCATTGCGGCGATTTTAATATAATTTAAAAATTGCATGCGCAAACGCTAATGCAATCGCATAAAATTTTTGTGCTAGTGTGGCTTAGCCCTAGTCTGTTTTAGCAGGTGATGTCAAAATAGAATCTAGACCACCTGGAATTCATGTACCTAGGGGAATATCCTTACCGTAACTTCTGATTTTAATGATTTTAAATTATCCTTGGATCCATCTTATGTGCTGTATGTCTTGATCACTGAAGTATCCCACTTGTGCATTATTACCGTATATATACTCGAATATAAGTCGATCCGAGTATAAGTCGAGGTACACATTTACCTTAAAAATTAGTAAAATATGATTGACTCGTGTATAGTCGAGGGTAGAAATTTTGACAACTGCCTTCTGATTCAATATTGTATGAGGCTTAGTTGCCCTTTAAATGGACAGCAGAATTCCCATACAGTAGTCCCATACAGTAATAGCCATACTGGATTTGGCTATTACTGTATGGGGCTACTGTATGGAATTTTGCTGTCCATTTAAGGGCAACTAAAGCTTTAAAACAATACAGAATCAAGGCAATATTTAACAATAGATACCATCTCGATTCTGTATTGTTTTAAAGTATTAGTTGCCCTTTAAATTCACATAGTAAAAGCACCATCCCACAAAACCCTCCAATTCATTGCCACTACAGAAGTTTGGAAACTACAACTCCCAGCATGCTTGGCTGGAGTTGCAGTTTTCAAATATCTGCAGTGGCAAGCACTGCATACCCTGCATACATAGGAGAGGATTGCCTTGTGGAGAGAAGACTTGTGGGCAGGGGACCTTCAATCCGGAGGAAGAGTGGACTTACAATCAGGAGGAAGAGAGGGCAGACAATCCGGCTGCATCGCTCCGCACACCGGTCTCCTGGCGCCTGACGTCCATGCTCTGCGCCGGCAAGCGTACCGGCCCGAATAGTGACTCAGCGGGCGAGAGTGGATGCGGAAGTGTTCGGCGCCGAAAACAGGACAGTCAGGTAAGTGACCGAGTATAAGTCGAGTTAAGTTTTTTTTTTTTTTTTTTAAGCTTTTTTATAGCCTAAAAACCTCGACTTACTCGAGATATACGGTACATCAAATAAATTTCTGACACTTTTTTTTTTTATTCGTACATCTCTAATACGTTTTATTAATGCGGGACCTAAATGATTTGGATGTGCATCCTACATATTTTATATTGCACTTTATGCATGTTAGGAGATACACTACATACCAACAATTAATAGCTTGGGTAATATTGTAAATCCAAATATATCTCACTCACTGCCCCCCTTCTTGTGTGTTAAGACACAGTTCCTTTACCTCCTGTTCTTCAATAAAACTAAATAGAAAAAAAATGGGATTTTGCCAGTGGAGATGTTCTTTAAAAAAAGAATCTTGGATTTGATTTACTCTTCACTGCAAGAGATTTTTCATATTCTGATTTTGTTTGCTTTTTTACACAATCTGTTTTCCACCATCTAAATTCTTCCAGTGACCCAATTAACTTTAGTGCTCCAAATTCACTATTCCTCTTACCCATCTCAGCACTAAACATTTTATTACAGCAAAGAAGATTTGTCTTACTCTGTTTACTTTTGCTTATAAGAGGAATAGATTGATGAATATTTGTTTACCTACAAATTATTGTCTGCATATCTTCAATTAAATTGTAAAGTGTTCTTGTCTAAAATTTTATTTTTTGCATTGTTTTATTGTTGGTGCAAAATAATCTCCAAGGTAACCGCTGTTCCCCAATGTGCACCCGTACCAAAATTGGCAACAAATTCAGGAATATTATTGATTACAATATCTAATTCACGTTAAATCTGTATGGCCAGTATAAAATGTCATTGATGTTTATGGGACTGAATACTTTATAGGGGTATACACATTTGGTTTAGTGCTCTATTAATTTAATATGACATTCCTTCAGAAATCCCCAATTAACTAAACAACTGTTTATTGTTTTATGACTGTTAACTTAATCCCCTAGTTCCAGTTAAACCTTTCACTATAATTCAGACATTCATGGATATATTTTGTTGTTATCCACGTAAAGGGCTGTATGTTGCAAAAGTGAACTGATCCACACTTCTTTTCTTTTCATGTGAATTGGAAATGGGCTAGATATGGAGATCAGCAAATATTTTAGGAACAGTACTGTAGATGTAAAAATAAATGCATTAATGTCCTTGGGAAGTTTCTGATACCTATTGAATAATATTTACAACAATACAATGAATGTGCCTTGCAAATTTAAAAACAATTAATGTTTGAATGGGTTGTTTGACACAATTGATTTAGGTTTTGTATTCAAGCAACTGATAACCTTGGTACACCATATATATACTAATCTCTAAAGGGACACTATACTGAAAAAAATCCTTTCTTATCTTAATCTATAATTGAATACATTTAAGTAGCACTTACCGTATATACTCGAGTATAAACCGAGGTACCCAATTTCAGCTAAAAATCCTAATAAAAGTTATTGACCCGAGTATAAACCGAGGGTAGAAACTTGGCATTCCAGATGTTTGGAAACTACAACTCCCAGCTAATAAAGCATGCTGGGGTGTGGGGAGGGGGGGGGGGAGTTGTAGTTTCCAAACATCTTGAATGCCAAGTGAGGGTGGCATTCAAGATGTTTGGAACTACCCTCCCAGCATGCTTATTAGCTGGAGTTGTAGTTTCCAACATCTTGAATGCCCCCTCACTTGGCATTCAGAGTGTTTGGAAACTACAACTCCCAGCTATAAAGCATGCTGGGAGTTGTAGTTCCCAAACATCTTGAATGCCCCCTCCCCCCTCAGTTCAGTTTGTAACCTGTGGGCTCTTCCTCCATCCAAGGGCTTCCTGGCAGGTACGGTATCGGCATTCCGGCAGCCACGCGCCCATTCCTGTACCGGCGCGCCGGCTGACGTCACTGCCCGGCGCCGGGAAGTGACGTCAGGCCAGTGCAGAAAAAGATCGCGCGGCTGCCGGAATGCCCAGGTAAGCGGTTGACTCGAGTATAAACCGAGTCTGAGTTTTCAGGCTGATTTTTCAGCCTGAAAAACTCGGTTTATACTCGAGTATATACGGTACTCTGAGGTGTGTGTGTGTTGCTGCATGCCTTCAATCTAGCACAATTTGTTTAGGAACAGTAGCCCCCTCCCTCCTTTAACTACTCCCACTTCCATCCGACCTGACACTTTCCCCACAAACCAACTGTTAAATTTGCATACAGCATTCCAACTGTCAAAACTTTGTCACCATTCCAGCTACAGCAAAACGGCTCAGAGAAGAATAGTTTGACAGCAAGGCACTTGAATGGCAGCTGAAATTTAAGATGTTTTAGATTAGATATCTAAAGAAATGGTGGACAGAGCAACAAAAAAATTAATAGTGGTGGTTGGGAGGAATTACAGTTTCCAGTTATCGTCAATTTAAAAGCACTTTTTTTCGGTATAGATGACCTTTTAAACAAGAAAATCTGTTTTTTAAACTGTATAAATGTGTATAAGATCCAGTGTATGGATCTGGTCAATATTCAAAGTTGTGCGCTATAGACAGGGACACCCCTGATTACTGCACATGTGGGGAACCTATTTATGTGCACTGTCTGCTTTGTGCCAGACCACCAGAGTAACCCACTGTGTGCCATGCTGCCCATAATCCTTCCATAAAGCAGTGATCTGGTACAAATTGGTGGCAGTGGTGCTGGTAATACCATTTATTCTCCCGGTTTTCTTTGTATGTTTGTCCTCTGTATTAAGCTATGGAGGCTGCTACTGAAAATATTGATGTAAATCCTCCTGTCCTTGTACCTGCAGATGAAATTCCCCAATTAGCTCTACCAGGCCCAATTGCCAAACCTATTTTTAAACCTGATCCATTTGATGGGGTAACTAGTGAGTGGACTGATTAGCTATAACAATTTGAATTGGCAGCCACTATTAATAGTTGGGATGAAGGTGCTCGCTTGCAAGTCCTTAGCCTTTTGCTTAGTGGTAAAGCCAGGCAAAGGATTTACTGTAATACTGAAATAAAAAGCAGTTATCCGTTATTAAATATTGCTATGAAACAATATTTTTTTAATTAGATCTGTATAAAAGAGTATATAAAGGATAAATCCATTTCTTTAGGTAAACTGGGAATGAGAAATGTTTGTTTATATGTTAGATTATTAGGGCAATGCTATTATAATAACATGATGCTGTGAGTCACCTTCTGTTATAATATATGAGGTACCATTACCACTTGTCATGGTGACAAGTGTGGCAGGATTGCCTGGGTCTACTCTCAGACCTGCAGGATTATCCTATTTGGTTCCTCTGGAAGCTGGTGACTATCTGAAAATTATACCTATGTAAAGATTCTATATCCACTATATCCACACATAGCAAGACATACACATAATTTCCATTGTGCACCAAAAGGCACACTTTTGCTAGTATATATATGTGGTGTGTGTGTGTATATATGCATGTGTGTGTGTATATGTATATGTATATGTATTATATTATATAATATATATATATATATATATATATATATATATAATTTATATATATTATAATCTTGTAGGAGAAATAAATACTTCTCAATAAATATATAGGTATGATAAAAGCACATATAAAAACGCCAACTATATTGAGTTGGTGAAATTCCAGATGTCTAAGCCGGCAAAAATGGTCTATAATGTCCGTATATACAGTCCTTCAAACTGAATCCAACAAATGAGTAAGCAACTGTTACCATATATGAACAGGTATAAAAGCACCAAGACTTGTTGAGAAAGTTATAGTTAGAATGTCTGTAAATATCCACCATACATCACTATATCACGGCCCCATCCGCTGATATCCAGTACACTTCAATCCCCCAGACCAAATAGTGTCCGTAGCACTTGGGATTCCCGCTCAGGGTTTTCTCAACGTGTCTGGTTTACGTAAGCATTGTACGGTGAGATCAGACTTTCCTTTCAAAGATTCCACGTGGTGCCAACGTTACTTCCGGTTTGTGACGTCCCTACTGCCATTAGACACATCCCCTATGGCCTGTGGTGGTGGTGAATGTTCGGTAGTTGTAGACTTTAAACTTGTCTCCTCAGATCCTTGGATCTTGACTCAAGATGTGAGCTCTGCAGTAGGGGCGGTACCACCCGAATAAGGATATCTGGCAACCTTGTCCCAATTTGAGTGTTTTCATTGGTAATACTGGATTGGTTGCCTTCCCACACATAGACTATGTTGGCCAGCCTGTGTTTATTTAATTACAGATAGTGTATATAGATTTGTGGCAATAAATGTTCTTGCTTTATCTATTTATTGTATTTTATATATGTATATGTTTATATTATTCATCCTAACCACTACCCCAATATTCACCTCCCCTGAAAGTTCCTAGGGTGATAACTTAAACCTTTTCCCCATGTGTGCCCTTGATCTACCATACTAGGTATTCTTGGCACTACAAAAGGTAAAGGGGAACCAAGGTTTCCAGACACCACTGTTCTAATATACATAGCACATTCACAAATATACAAGATGTGTTGCACCTATCTCTTTGCTGTGGCTGTTGGATGATTTGTGAAATTAACCTATTGGGTACTATGGGTCAGCTCCAGTAATTCACCGCTTTGTTTTGTTAGAAGTCCTGTCCCACTAAGTGTATGATTCGCAGGAAGCTGCAGCCTTGCTCCCTAGAAGCAGGCAGACAATCGTATAACAGCAGAGAGACCTATCTCTGTTAGTCACAGATCATGCTACAACGGATCCTGCCTTTTAGACAAAATATTATCCAAAATATTAATATCACTTAGATTGTAAGCCAGAGATGCCCAACCTGCGTCCTTCCAGATGTTTGAAAACTACAACTCCCAGAATTCCTTGGTTTCTTCAGCAATGGAGGAATGCTGGGAGTTGTAGTTTTTAAACATCTAGAGGGCCACAGGTTGGACATCCCTGTTGTAAACTCATTGGGGCAGGGATCTCATTCCTAATGTGTCAAGGCACGCTACACTTTTATTAATTTATTATTAAAATATATGTATTCTTAACATATACATGAAACTTTATTTCCTTTTTATATCTGTGTAATTGCTTGCACATATCCAATTGTTTGTGTACAGCGTATCATACCCAAGTTGAGCTTTATAAATAAAATCATACTTGCATACATATTAAATAAAACAGAAGGTATGTTTTGTTTGTTTTTTTTTGTCTTAAAGGAATAGTTCACAGGGAAAGTGAACTATTCCTTTAATACATTGATTTGAAGACCTGGAGATTAAAGAGCTATAACTTTCCTCCCATTCTTCAATCAATTTCTGTGGAGCCAGGACCGAAGATAGAAGAAACTTTTTCGCCTGGTCCTCCGCTGTCACACTGACAGGTCCCGGACACTTCCAGGTTCTGATTAACTAACTATAGCACACATGCATGATAATGCACGCTATAGATTAACAGAACCAGGAAGCGGTCAGGAATTTCAGTGTGACAGCAGAGGTTCCTTGCGAAAGATAAGTTTCTTCTATCTTCGTTCCTGGCTCCAGAGAAATAAGCAGTTGTACTGTTGAACTGTGTATAGTAAATGGTCTGTTTTGTCCTATGAGCGTCTTTATCTGGGGTGCCCCTACCATGAAGCAAACTGAAACATTTGCTCAGGGCGCACCCCTGCAGAACACGTAAAAGGCGGCAGTTAAAAAAAGTCCTTCCTGCAATACCGCATTTTAGCACCAGTCCACCAATCGGTGTTAACTCAGCCCTTCAGTCCACTCGTCAGTGTTAAGTCCAGCCCACCATTCCCACCTCCACAAGCCACATCTATGTTCCCTAATGAAGCCACACCCGGTTCATGTGCCACCCCCTGCCTGACGATAGGGGGTGTCAAAAAGCCTAGGAACGCCCCTGATTTATAATTCCTTCTTATTGGACAGAACATTTTAGGCATGTATATTTTTGTGACATTGCTGTATATTATTAAATAGAACTAACCAATGAGGAAGCCCCATAGGATGTGACAAACCTCAAATATTTTATTTACTGAACCAATCTTTAATAAAGCCCTTTGTACATGGAACTTCTGCATTACAATCGTGTAAGGTGACCTGTTCATATACTGTATTATAGATTAGTTACATGCTTTAGAACCTGCCCTTTGCCTTTAATACACGTAGATTTGCCTGAAGTTGGTTAAAGATTGCAGACATACTGTAGGCTGTGCTTCAAAACACTTTGCAATTTATACAGTGCCACAGATATTAAACTTGTTTAAATGCATGTTTTACTAGTATATTATGGTTCTTCAGAACATTTATTATTATGACTTTCCTTCCTTAGAGGGGTATCATTCGAAAGTTATTTCAAAATGATTTGTACCATTATATGGCAAAGAGAAAAAAGAATGATCAATGCATGTTCCATGTTTTATAAATCATGGCATTTTTTGCTGGATCGTAGGTTTAGGCTTCCTACAGATCCCTCTTTTTTTTTTTTTTTTTTTTTTTTGTTCTTTTATAAGATAATTTGGTAGATCAAAATTCTATAAGTAGATGCTATCATACTTTGCCAGAGCAAGCAAAATAGCAAGAAGGCAGGGAAAGGAACACATTTCTAATTACGTATGTAATCCTTTTAAAGGATAAATAAATCCCTTTTGATATGACCTTTCACATAACAGATTATGTAAAGTGATCTTTTAATATATTATCGATTGCTTTACTTCTTTAGAATCTTTCCAGAGGGTAATATCACAGATTGCAGACCTGCAGTGGTTGTGAAAAGGGAAGACCAATCCACAATTTAATCATACTTCAGAAAAGAACCAGTTAGTAGGGTCACTGGGGGGATTTGGGTCCACAAGCGAGGAAACATTTGAAAAAAGTCTGGTGGGGTAGGGGATAATAATTTTTATTGAATAAGAACATTTTGAATTGATTCTTTTGCTGCTCTGAACTCCTTTTTATTAGAAATTGTTTAAGCAACAAAGAGGTTAGGTTGTGTATAAATCCCAACTAATATCAGGATTTAGCAAGATGGAATGTTAAGCAATGGCACGTGAAAGGATTCCTTCTGAAAGTAAGGAATTTAAAATACTGTTGTGATGTACTTGTGTAAAGCACAATTAATATGTAGATCTATCTATCTCTAATGAATATGTACAAGTATATGTATCTAGATATATATCTGTGGGTGTGTGTGTGTGGTGTGTGGGTGTATATATATATATATGTGTGTATTTTATATATATATATATATATATGTTACGGAATCGATGTTATATCGGTTAGCGTGACTTAACTCCTTTCTTGCGGCGGCTGCGCAGCTAATGCGAAAGTTAACAGCGCAGCCGCCGCAAGCGATGTTATATGGCGAAATCGGCATTTTATTGCGGCACTTTCAACGCCAGCTAATAGCTGGCGTTGAAAGTGTCGGAATCGAACAGCACCAGGTAGCGATGTTCCGAGCGCCGCTATCGGCATATAACATCGCCAGGTTGTTTTCACCGGGTTGCCGATAGCGGTGCTCGGTGCATCGGCCTGTTTGTGTTATACCTAATAAGTCAGTGCTATACTTTATATACATTTACTGATGGTCATTTAAATGGTAATATTGAGATAGTACACATATACACCTTTCCTATATGTAATGTCATATACCCCCCACCACATTGGTAGCTCCTAAAAACTCGATGCAATCTCCTATGAAGATATAAATATATTTTATATAATATAAGGGATGTATGTATATCCTTTTAAAATCACATGTTTACTTCCCCTTTAACACCCATATTTAATTGAATCTTAAGGAACTAACATCACACAAATAGGAGTGTTTAGTGCAATTTATACACATAAATATGTGAGAGTGTTTTGTGTTATGTGTCAGGGAGACAGATTTCCCAAGAAAATGCAACCAAGCAGGGAATGTCAGCCCAGATAAATGACCTAAGGCCATTTATTAAAGGGCAATTATAGTGAGAAAATTGTTTTTTTTTTTATTTCTTCTAATGTATCCTATAAGTCATCCCAACCACCAGGGTACCTTTAGTTTCTTTAAATTCTTCATAGTCCCCGAGATATAAGCCTTTGAATATGCTGTGATTTGTAGGAGCTGCTATACCTCATCTGTCACTCCAGGCACACACCCACACAATCTAAGCTCCAGCTCTACTATCACACACTCTCTACCCACACTATATGTACATGTGCAACATATAGTCAAATGCTGTGTGCTAAACACAATCAAACAACCATAACCCAGTAATATGAGCATAACACACTATAAAAACAGCCCCCCCCCCAAAAAAAATATCTTATATACATAAAAACCAGTGACTCAAATGGAACACTAATACAGTATATATAATACAGTAATACAGAATATATACCAAAACAAGCACACAGTGCAATGTATGAAATATATAGACTAAAGCAACTGAAATGTAACAGGACAACAAGCAGTGTCACTGTGTTTGTGAAGGTCTCTCACTACAAGCTGCTGTTACACTGACTCTCTTCAGTGATTATGATCTCAGCTAAGCAGGGGAGGAGATATGAAATTGAGTAAAAAATAAATACAATTAGCAAAGTTAGAGAACAGGGAGAGTTCAGTAACTTACTGTAAAGAATCTCAGCACCACTTGTCCTCCTCCCCCTCTGCCCCTCCCTTCAGCATATTGCTACTTATTCCACACTTTGATTGCTTGCAGTCTAGCTCTGGAAGGGAGGGGTCAACAGGATGTCAGCACTTCATTTAAAGTCCTTTCAACTGACAATGCTCGGACTCTGTATACAGCCCGTCACTGCTTGAGGGGGAGTAGACAGAGAGGGGAGGGGGACTACACAGCTTGGTACAAACTTCTGCCAGTGTGAAGAAATGAAGCCACACAGAAACATGAAAGTAAGGCAGCTTATACTAAGTGATCTATACATGTATACAGACAAAGTTTTTTTTTCACTATAGTTGCCCTTTAAGACCTTCCATACTGGGGTTACCTTGACATGGTTGAAAGGCTTTTAACATTTATACATAAAATTATAACTAAACCCCCATGTTTTACTGTTTTGCTCTATCACAGATATTATGATATTAAATACTTCTTTCTTTGTGTTATAGCTTGATAAAGGTCCTGGACTGACCATGTTTTTTGCACTGGTGATGAGATAAATAGGTTACATTAAAAAATCTGGTGTGCACAGAATCCCAATTTATAAAAATGTGTAGTATATATATATATATATATGTGGGTGTGTGGGTGTATATATATATATATATATATATATATATATAATATATATTTATATATATATTATATTATATATTAATATTATATATATAATATATATATATATATATATATATCATGCGTTATTGCCTGCACTCCCACGCTCGATGATGATGCCTGGGTGCTGTACCTGTCCAATCTTGTATACAATCTCTCCCAAATCAGGGCACTCTCAGGACTTCCGAAATCACCTAATAAGTGTATTAACTTAGTGGCACACTAATGGCTGAAATGCATTGATCTGAGTTCATACACTTATTAAGTGAGGATTTTTTAAAGGTTTATTATTCACTTTATAAAAAGCAACATTTCGGCCCTCTATGTGGGGCCTTTATCAAGCCACTTACCTGGTCATAAAATAAATAGAGACAGAGTAACACCTTCTTATAACAGAAGGCATCTTGCAGTCTCATGCAAGGAATAGCATTGCCCACAAAATCTAAGAAACAAGAAGTAATTTCTTACTCCCAGGCTCCCCAGAGTAAGGGGCAGAGATATGCAAAATACTCCTTTATGTTCCTTAGCTTATGCATGTGTCCAGAACTGCTGGCTTAATAACATGCAATATAGCCTAACCTGCCTTCTGTTATGCTCAGTGGAGGGCGTTTTGCTCCTTTTGGCCCCCTTCTCCCTAAGCTTTCTAGCTGCCTTGTCTAGAATAAATAGATTACTTTAAAAAAAAAACAAGTTGGTGTTCAACTTGGCTTGATAAAGGCTCCACATACAGGGCCTAAACGTTACTTTTATGAAGTGAATAATAAACCTTTAAAAAAATCTTAGGAGTGCTCCGTTGCTTTTGAACCTTGTGTAAGAACGGTATATCTATATGGCACCCATATCCTAATATTTCTATCTGTATAAATATAATCAGGTGTGTACAAGGATATAAAGAGTTAGTTTTCAGTGAAATAGTTTACAATTAGGGTTGCCAGACATCCCTATTTTTGAAGGGATTGTCCTGACTGCAGGGATAAAATCCCAAGTATTGCCGTCAGGGCTGAAATCTCATCCTAGGAATGGCCCTGGCAGACTGCCCCTTAAATGCTCACTTTCTGCCCAGAATCACCCTTTCCTGTGCCCTGCCTCCTTCTCTTCCCCATTAGGCTAGGGCACCAGATAAATCTGGTAACTCTATATCTACCTGTCCTGAAGGTCCCGTTTGTACGAAGAGGAGTCCCGTCCTTTGGATTAGCAGTTGCATCCATGCGGGGCTGTGGATGTTTTGGTGTTCTTATCTGTGTTGTTGATCACAAGCCTTCAGGACAGGTAGATATATACCGGTATCTATTGTTGTGGACTTGGTATATTTTATATATTAATGAGTAATGTTCGTTGATTGTTTATATCCTTGCTGTGCTATTTTTATTGGGAACATTCCTGTATTATTATATATTTCTATAATAAATTTTGCATTTTGCTTTTATTCCCTGCTATTTGATGATATTGTTTGTATTTAACTTTTGTAATTACATTGTCAGTAGAGATGTCCGAACTTCGAAAAATCTGGTCCGCGCGAGGATCCGCGGATTTTCGAAAAAATCCGAAAATTCGAAAATCCGCGAGCGGACCCGTTAAAACGTATTAAAATTAAAGTTCGGCAAAATCCGCATTAAAAGTGGTCTAAATAGCCTTGGTAACGTACACTTAACCACTCAGGGACCTGGGTAATGGCCTTAGAAGCATGTATAAATGCCAACAATACCTAAAAAGTACAGTCCGCTAGCGTGACTTTAACAAAACGGTATTTTTCGAAAATACGAGGATTCCCGTAAAAACGAAGATTTCCGTAAAAAAAACGAGGCTTTCTGTAACTATGAAAGCTGCCATTGGCTAATTTGGATCATGTGGCTTGCGCCGTCTTGAAAATTTACACGAATTACTCGTTTTTACGAGTATTCTCGTAATTACGAGAATACTCGTGATTACGTGAATCCTCGTAATTACGCGAATCCTCGTAATTACGAGGATTTACGGGTTTTTCCGTATCCCGCAAGTATCGTAGATCCTCGTAATTACGGAGTTTGAAATGGAAAACAAATGATTTACTTTAAACTGCAGACGTCCGCTTTAACTTGAGGGTATTTACATCCAAGTAAGGTGAATGGTGTAGGAATAACACCAGTTGCATAGTGGTGCCTCCACAACTTGTTTAGGAGCATAAGTAGCGGGACAGTAGGCTTATAAGCTGTCCATGGCCGTATGTGTTATACCTCATTATCACAATTCCGATGAGTATTTAAAAGGTTTTCCAGAGTTGATTCCAAGTGTGCTTTTGCATTTGGAAATCTGGCCTGTAACTTTCTAGATCACTGTTAGAACTTCTTAAAAAGAAGGAATGACACTAGGAGTCGCAACACCACAAAGACCTGAAAGACAACGGGAAAATTGTGGTGGTGATCCGAAGAATGTTTCCTTGGTGAAAAGAACCCCCCTTCACAACAGTTGGCCAGATTTAAAACCCTCTCCAAGAGGTAGGTGTTATGGTTGTCAGCGGCAATCAAGAGAACTTCATCAGAAGTGAATACAGAGGGTTCATCCACAGATGTAAACCATTGGTGAGCCTCAAAAACAGGAAGGCCAGATTAGAGTTTGCCAAACGACTTTAAAAAAAAAAAAGCCTTCAAAAGTTCTGGGACAAACATCATCTGGCAGATGATACCAAGATCAATTTGTACCAGAGTGATAAGAAGAGTATGGAGGAGGAAAGGAAATGCTTAATGGGTATAAGCATACCACCTCATCATGTGAAGAATGGTGGTGGTGTAGGGTCAACGGAGTGGCCATGTATGGCTGCCAATGGAAAAATGGTTTTTCTCATTTGATTTATTGATGATGTGATGCTGCCAAAGCAGAGGAAGAATCAGAAGTTTTTCAGTTATTTTTATAATGCACTCATATTCAGCCAAATGCTTTAGAACTCATTGGAGTGCGATGGACAATGACCCAAAGCATACTGCAAAAAGCAAGCAAAGTGTTTTGAAGTGGAATTTTATAAATTGCCAAGTCAATCACCTGACATGAATCGATGAGCAGTGCAATTTACTGCTGAGACTCAACTGAAGGGAGAAAAGGCCCAAGAACAAGCAGGAAACGAAGACCGTTTTGCAGTAGAGGCCTGGCAGAACATCGCCTGGATGAAACCCAGCGCCTGGTTCCAGACTAAGGCTGTTTTTGACTGCAAAAGGATTTGCACCAACGTATTTAAAAGTGAAAGTTTATTTATGATAATTTCTGTCCCATTAATTTGCTCCCTTAAACAAGTGGGGGTGGCAATATGCAAAGTTTTAAATTCCTATACCGTCACCGATTGGATTGTAAATACCCTTAAATTAATGACTGACAGTCTTCAGATAAGCACATCGTGTAGGTTTTTCAATATTTTTGGACTGGACGAACATTAACACACCAAAGCTGTTCAGCCAGATTATTGGACATCCGGTGCTGTTAGAAGTGGCAAGCTAATGGCGCTGATTTACTCAGAGACGCTGGGGAAAAAGCAACTTTTATTTACCCCCCCCCCCAAACAGCCAATCTTATTTAAAGGGAACTAAAGTCTCCAGACAACAGTGTCCCAAGAGACTGAGCACATTCACAACATATAAAAGCTGTGTCTCGCCTCCTCCTTTGCTGGGCCATTGGGGAATTTATGAAAATAACTGTGAGTTCCAGGAGTCAGTCACACAATCTACCTTAGACTGAGTAAATGTCTGCGTCCAGGCACATGCTCTGTAGAAGATCAACAGACCAAAAAAGGAAAGTTGCAGCCTGCTGATCGACAATCCCAGTATAGCACAGATATCCTCCTCTTCATGACACAGAACAGGGATTTCAGTTTTTTGTTTTCAAACACATTCACAAGGCTCCTTTCCTAACAATGACATAAACCTTACTTTTCATACAAAAAAGAAAAGTAATCTTTGCAGTGTATTTCATAGATTGCATGGATGTAAGAACACGGAATACTACATTTCAGGAAACATAAAAGTAAGTCTGAGGAATAGAACTGCAATTGTACATTTAAACGAGCTCTTACCTTAGGCGTGGAGATACCATATAAACCATTGGTACATTGTAGAATCTTGTACTAGCGAACATAATGGAAACAACAAAAATAAAGGAAAAAGTTGTGGGGATCAAACTTGTTGACCAACTGTGTGACCAACTGTATGTGTCTAAACCTGGCGTCTACAAGGTGAGCCAACACTGAATAAGCTGAAAAGCCAAGGTACATTTAGAAAAAAAGGCATGGTCTGGGTTATTGAAATTGTGACCTATAGAACTGTGGTTTTTTTTTTTTTTAAACCTGGTTGCCTTACCCGGTGTGCAAAACACTGATAAGTGTATTCGTGTACCCTTAGAGCTTTATTTTTGCTAGGAACAAGAATAATTAAAAAAATGGAAGTAACCATTTGAAAGTGTTGTTACCCTGACAGTTTATTTTCCAGCAACTCGCACTGACTGGTAAATAGACTGAGAGGTTAACAAGCAGCTTTTGAAGACTTTTCTGGGATAAAGTAAGTCTCCCCATATTGGTGTGGAGACGAGACATCTGTATAGAAAACACTCTGTGCATAGAGACCAGTGAATATGGGGTCAGGGGCAATGGCTCTTTGACTTATGGTCTGTGGTTTGTACTGGCAACAATATGGAAACCTTATTACAGAATCTATTGTCTTACATGTACTAAATGAAAATTACTAGAGAATAATCTACAATGTATAGGTGTTCGGGGAGTTTATGGGGAGAGAGAAACTTGTTTAGTCCCCTTAATATTACATCAAGGCTTGTGTTAAACTTTCGCATATGAAAGCCTGATTTAACCGAGAGCCACACCACTGATTGATTCAGTTGAGGTGCGCCTGAGGTGTTAGTTTGACAGGTGGTGGGTCTAGAATTCATAAATTAATAAGGAATGAAATGGGGTTAAATGCATTATAATCTGCAGTTTCTGCGTTTGTAGGTTAAAGAGGAAAAAGGTGTTGTGGGCTGAAACTAAGATAAAATGTAATGCGAGTCTAATGGATTCAATCATTTATAACTATCAAATAGCTGTTGTAATGTGCCATGTTTTGAAACGGCAGCATTGGGAGAAATCATAGTTCTACAATGACTTAGAGCGTGTTAGGGTGTGAATTTACATAAATTGGTTATAAATGGGGTTTTTAGACTTCTAAAAATTAGAACCCTTTTAAAAGTGCCTGTAAAAACAGGAAAAAGATGGTATTGAATTTTGCAAGGTCAGAATGCTTTAGAGATGGGAAAAACATTTATGGTGAAGGCAAATGGTTTAGGAACTTGCCATAATCAGGACATCAGATGTGGTTTGGAGAGGGTAGGAAAACAAATCTGTAAATTACTGCATCCCCCCAAAATAAGGTACCTTGTCAGTAGTTCACCCATTTCTACGAGTTGCCAATAATACAAAAGTTCTTAAAGTTTACCTTTGTGGGACTAATTGGCAGGAGTCTTTCAGGCCATATGCCTAGTAACACTTTATGGTCAAGGTAAAGCAAAGGGCTTAAGGGTTCCACTTAACTAGCAACCCAAGATTCATTACAGAATCGTTAACCCCCCCTACATTTAAAGGACCCCCCTCTTTTTCCCTTTTTCTCTCCCCCGTTCTCTACTCCCCCTGTGTCTGTCTGCTCTGTCTGTCTTTCTTTCTCCCCTCTTTCAGCCCTCTCTCCTTCTCTCTGCAACGTGTCTCCTGTGCGTAGCGCAAGTCGTGGGGTTGGCTTCTCTTCATGGACGTGTAGTCAGTGGGAGGAGCCATAATGATGCGCGCTCAAGCTTCTGCGTCCATGGGACATTTATTTAAACCTCTCTATATTCAAAAGCCAATCCTATATTTAACCGAGTAAGAATTGGTGCAAGGACAATTGGTATAGAATTTTAAAACAAAACAGAAATAAAACACAAATCTACAATCTATTGCTGTGTTCTTAAACAAGTTAGATGGAATTCATTAGAACCATCTAAATATAAAGTGCTGTATAAATATGCATTGCTATAGCAGAGGAATTGTACCTTTTACTGACAAGTACAGATGTATAGTTTACTTTTTAAACATGTTTTTCACAATACTAATAGGTGTCTAGGATCTAAGAAAAATAAATGCAACATATAAAAATGATGAGCTTTAAAACACATCTCTACCATATTTACATAACCATCTGGTAGTCAAACCAGTCAAACTTGTATTTCATTACTCATTAGGAGGGTAAGGATCATTTGCAACTAGAAATAACATCTTACTTTTAAAGGGCATGTCCACCCTTGAAAAATTTTTTTAGAAACAACATCCCCTGTTCCCCCAGCCCTAACCGCTATATTTTTATTATTAGAAAGTGCCCCAAACTTAATTACCTTCCTTCTTTCCTCCGCCGCACTGCCAGGCCCTCTGCTCTACTAGACTGTAACCCAAAAAATCTTAAATGAATTATTCAGCCTGAGCCATCAATTATCTTATTTTATTTAAGTATATTTTAATAAAAAAATTATGACCTGGTCCAAATGATTAATTGAATTTGATGAATACATATTACACACCTCCTATTATATATTTGCAACTAATAATAAAAAAATCCAATGAACCATGATATTAGTTTTAATATTTTTTTTTTTTTTTTTTAATCCAGTTTTCGTGGCATAACTAGGATTCAAGACCACCCCCCCCCCCCCCCTGCAAAACTATGACGCTCATTCTTCATCTACAGTGGTTTTCTGGGAGGAGGCTATATCTGTCCAAAGAAAAATAAAGAAGATGGGCGCCCCTTGAGTATGTTCCCTGCCAGTTTTACAATCTCTTTAATGCGCATTAAGTTGAACCTATTGGTCCAGCCCTTCGCCACATTCCAAGTTTTTCATGCGGCCCCTTGTGAGATTAGTTGCCCACCCCTTGTTTAAAGTGACAAAATACTTAAAATCTATTATATTGGAACCCATAAATTTTTTTTCTGTGGGAGTACTGTTCCGTAGAGTTGAGAAGTGGTTGCGGTTTTCCACTGAAACCTAAGGGGATGTGTGGTTTCCAAAATGAAAAGACCAGGCTCCTACTTTTTTAAAATGAGCCATCAATTTCCCCCCTATTGCTGCACAGCCCAAGTATGAAGAAATCACTGATCAGAAAGTTAAGCTAGGTACACACAGTAACGATTTCTGAAAGATGACAGACAGGATCTGCAAGATCCGCCTGCCATCTTTCAAGATCTGCATACACATAGTGCCGACGTTCTCCCGAACGACGTACGGCCGACCCGACGTTCGCGGCCGCGCGCTCGTTCGGCAAACGAACGTACACACAGTAACGATAAGCCCCGATACCGCCGGATCCCGACGGTATCGGGGCTTTATCGTTACTGTGTGTACCAGCTTTAGGGGGTGGGAGGTTCTGAATCTGTGGTACAAATACTAGTTCTTCTTTCTAATCTGCAGTTGACACTGCTCCGTGCAGAAAGCAGAAGAAACCAGGGAGAGGTGATTGGGGGTGGGGTGGGTAGGGGGGGAGGCCAGGCAACAGCGGAAGTGTGAAAGGTGTGTAAATTGAGAATTTTTTTTTTAATGCCTCCTGTCACAGAGCGAAGGATGCCATGATCGATTATGCTGCTACAATATTGCACATACAAATGTAAATATCTTCAAAATTATTAAAGTAAATTGCAAATACTCCGTCAATTTACTTAGTCCTTTTTGGACCACAGTTAGCCTTTAAGAAGTTTTTGTAAAAAAAAATTAAAATTGTCGAGGCATACCCATGAAGCTTACAAATGCATTTAAACTAAAGTAAGTTTTTTTTTTTTTTTTGTTTTCTACAACAAATTTTTCTGTTGACTTCATATTTCAGGGCTTCGTCAAATGTTGTGCCAACAGATGTCTAAAGACTAGAACTCCCAGCATTTCAAAAGGAAGCCAGGGAATGCTGGGTTTTTGGTAGTTTGCAAACTGGGGCAAACTCTGACCTATTTACACTTACAATTATATATCTAAGGCACAAGGACCCCAGATTCCAGTGCCCATATTCTGCCTCCCTCTCAACCTCACTATCACTACATGCGCATCCGCCACTAATATGGAGTTAGTCACGCTAACTGGTAGAGAATCGGTTAGCGCAACTTAACAAACATACTTGCCCAGCGCCACTGGGTAAAATCTTTCCCACTGCTGGCTGTGCTAGGAGACTGCAACAATGTATGAAAACGTGAACTTTTCTTACTTGCTGTGCGGGTGTTTGCTACAATGTATCAGAACAGGAACTGCTCTGAATGTGCGTCAGAGCTGAAAACCAAGACCAAACGGCTTTATGTGACCATTCTGGCCAGACCCCGGATTTGTCCCTTTTTTTTTTTTTTTTTTAATCTGATGTCTGGAAACCCTAAGAAGGGGGCTTCTTCCACCCAATAGCATTTAAAACTAAAGTAAGTTTTTAGTGCAGTTGTCTGTTTATAAATAAATGCAACCGATATACTGACTTTCCTGTTTTTCAGGCCCCTAGAAGAGACAGTTATGGTCTTGCCCTTGACCCAGTGCCTTGGGATAATTCAGTTGCTAAGTGAGATCTGATCCATCCAACAGCCAATCGTAGAGAAATTACTGTTAGGAACATTCCAAGGATGTGGTGCACCCTGGGAAGAAGAAGGACGTTAGAACCTGAAATGTCAGCTCACTAATGTCAACAGTGGGGAACAGCAAGGGTATGAAATAAACTGATTTTTCAAAATGGGGAGAATATGTATAATAACTAAGAAGGCATTACACAACTACATTTAACACAAATATTGATAATCTCCACTGACTGTCCCTTTAAAGGTGAGGCAGGCTGCATTTTCTTTTTAAATCTTTATAATTTTAATACAATCATTTTATAGCAACAACAACACAATTGGGACGTGGGAAATGTAGGAGTGTAGGAGCCAAATGTTTAGTCCTTTTTTAGTGGCCCTTCATAGTTATTAATCTTAAACTGCAGGAGATCCTGAAGAGAGGAATTCCTCTTGACTCTCTTGATCTAGTCCTTCTAGTAACAGCTATCAGTCATAAACATGATGGTCACATGACTGATAAATACAGAGGCTGCTCCCCAAACTCCCTCCATTTTGCGGCTGTGCAGAAAATATCGCGTCGATTGGGCTGAAAAATTTGCCTGTGTGTACCCACCCTTACAGACTGGCAGCTGTACTTTTGTAAAATAGTTATATACTTAGCATTACATTACAGCATACACCCATCTAAGAATTTGCATCTGAAAACACTCGTTCTGCAAACTGCTGCAAAAACAGTGCACTAGAAATGTTGTCTAGATGTAAGCAAAGCAGTATGCAACACAAACAACTGATCCTGTATGGCAAATTCGTGCAGAGATGTTAACTGCAGGAAGGAACATCCTCGCAAGAGCATCATGAAGGGCGCTAAAGGACTTAATATGCTCTGTGTATTTGGCATAACTGGCTGAGCAGCATACTTTTGACCCTTTTCTTCAGTTTTATAGTTAGGTATTTTTTCATTGTTCTTTTTGCAGGATTTGATATTGTGATTTCGTGGTTGTTATATATCCTGAGACTCAAGCCTAAAGAATCTGAGCATAATGGGAAAAATTGATCCATTGTCTCATAAAAAAAGTGCGAAAATAATATTCTATAAGAGTAATTAAAACTAATTTTGTGGGATATATAATACATTTATTTCACTTGATACTAAGCTTGACATTAGGATAGAAATTTATATTTTAGCTAACTTTGTTCTCAAGATTGCACTGGTCCACTTACTCTGTTTACAAAACATGCTCTTCAGTTTAAAAAAAACAAAACATTATGTGTAAATGATCTGCATGCATAAGCAAATAAGACCTTTTGCCTGCAGGACTTAGTGACTAGATGAAAGTTCTCTTCAATTATTTTGTCCGATCTGATTTCAAGGCTGTTAGAGTTTAAATTTTACCCATTTGTTAATTTTTATGTTGGCTTTCTGAATTGAAACAAGCCAGTCAGATGACTAGCGAAACGTCCTTTTGAACTAGTTGATCTAACTGAATACAACCGATATGTGGCTTGAACATTGCTATTAAAAGAAAATGTGATATGAACCAAATGTTCATACACAGGCTTTTATTATTGATTTTAGTGAATCTATCAAAAATTGATTTATCTTACATTTTGTTTAATTGAATGAGGTGGATTCTGTCAGGAAAATTTCAAAGCTGAAACCTGCTCAATATGTATTATGTTGCAAGGTAGCTTTTACCTTAAATAACTACTACATTTTATTCAATTGTATTCACCATTGTTAGCTGTTAAGTTATAAGACCAGCTTACGGTAAATGATCGTGGGACACAATTTGACCAGCTTAAATCTTAATTTGGGTAGAGTCCTGTCCTAACCACCCAACTGAAATGCACCCCTGTGGACAAACCCGTGTCAATGACAGGCTAAGAAGGACGATTGGGATATATGGACACAGCATGAAAGATTAAAGGATAACTGTATTGCCTCAATACATTTTTAAAAAAAAAACTGCTTTAAAAAGAGTAAAGGTATGCAGCCCTCCCCATACACTTTTTTTTTTTTTTTTTTTTTTCTGATTTCAAGCTTCTCTCTACTTCAATTACCATTGTTGAAGGGGGCATACAATTCTGTCTGCCTGTAACGGTCATTCAAACTAGCATGCGAGAAAACACCTCCTCCACCCATCCTGATCAGATTTGATTATGTAGGCTGTATCCTAGCAAACAGGACATTTCAAGTTTGTTTGACTGGCAGAGGAGAAGGAGAGAGGTTGTAATCAAACATTCCCACAGCCAAAGACAAGTGTTATATTAATCATGGCCCTGGGCCATCTAGGAGGCGGGTTTTAGCACTCATTTTTGCGTGTGATTAACTAAGGGAGAGACAGCACGGTTGTAATGTGAGTGATTTCAGCTGCTGGAAGTGTGGGACATGTATGGGGGTAATGTTGTTTTTTTTATATTGTTGTCCTTTAAATATGTATTATTACAAGGTCAACCTGAATATAAGTTATAATGTTTTGTTTTTTTCTTGGATGCCAGTGTATGAATAAAAAAATCCAATCTCTAATGTGGGGATTGGGTCCTGTTTTATATCCTGGTTTTATAGAAAAAAAAATCTGAGGGGTTAACATGCCTTAAATGATTTAAATTATTTAATTTTAGTACCCTAATGCTAAAGAGTATTCTTCCTTAGCATCAGAGTAAGCAAGTTTTATCTCAGTCTAGCGCACATGATCAAACTGCCTCGAATGGTGACAAGCACTAGGCACTTTCAGGTTTATTACAGGAGAGACACGTGTGTCTCAATGGGCTCTATTCACTGATTTAAATAGGCGTCTCTCTAGGAATATATTTTGATTGATATTAACACCAGCTATTGTGTTTTGTTGCTAGGACAATTGTGTAAATAAGTTTATTAAATTAATTTAAAATCAAAACAAGGAAGCTGCAGCCTTACTTCCTAGAATCTGCTGCCAATCCTGCAACGGCACAGAGATTCTTCCTGACACAGAACAGGGATTTCAATGCAATTTTTGTGTAAACCTATTTAAATGCTCCTGTCGTAACATGATGTTCCTTTTGCGTTCTTACTAAAAAAAAAGAAAAGTCATCTTTGCAGGTATTTTTTAGATAGCATGGATGTAAGAAACAAAATATTAACATTTCAGAAAAAAGTAGATGTAAGTCTGGAGAATTGAACCTGCTACCTCGTGTCCTCTGTTGGGATGAGGGTATAAAGCACTGCTACCATGTGGAACAATAGTACATGTAGATCATTTATCTTTTGCTAGGAACATAATGTAAACTAAAAAAAATATGACCTCATGGCAGTTTTAAATCAGCAGGTGAGCCACCACCGCATATTCAAACATAAAGTAAACAATTAGATGCTTTATCTTTACCTAGGAGGAACAGAACCCCCCCCCCCCCCAAATGCAGTAAAATGAGCTGACTGTTTTTGTATTGCACTCACAAAGGCTGTATGCAATTCAACCTAGTTGGTAATAAACTGCAGCGTAACAAGCACTTTCAGGACTTCCATATTGGGGGGAGCATCTGTTATAGAAAATACTATACTAATATATTCTCCTATAATAAAAAGGAGATTTTCTCTCTGCCCTTACCCGTGAGGAACTGGGAGTAAGAAATTACTTCTTGTTTCTTATATTTTGTGGGCGATTGCTATTCATATAGCATGAGACTGCAAGTATACCTTCTGTTATAAGAAGGTTCTGCTCCCATATAAATAGACCATACAGTAACATTTGAGTCAGAATGCGACCTAGTTTGACTATCAACTACATGTTTAGTCTAAATATATGCGATACCATATAAAATGCAGTTAATGCTTAGGCTGCACAAGTCTTACATTCATCTCTTAAGGCATGTCACCCCCAAAACTATAATCCCCCCAACTACTGGCCCCACCATGTATGTAGTTTAATCCTTACCTCACATCCCAGCTCCATAGGGTTCTCCTGTAAACCCCCCCAAAGTCTCAAACTAACCACCAGGAGGATAGCAGGTCTCTGCCTGCTATCTTGCCTCCGGTAGATATTTTGCCATGCGCACTGCAGCCTTCTCCCCCCTCACCTCTCCCTCCGTTCTACTATCCCTCCCCCTAGCATTAATCCCCCTTAAGATTATGCTCCCCCATGTCCCCCAGCCCCAACCGCATGTTTTTTTTTTTCAAAAAGCTCCCAAACTCTTACTTACCTCTCCGCTTTCCTCCGCTGCACTGAATGACCGGCAGCCGCGTCGTGATTGGCTGCCGCTCAGCCAATCAGACGTGACTGCCGGTCCCCGCCCCTCTGCTTGCATTCTCACAAGCAGAGGCCGACCAGTGCGGCGGAGGATCGAGGGAGGTAAGTAAGAGTTTGGGGAGCTTTTTGAAAAAACGAAACATGAGGTTGGGGCTGGGGGACATGGGGGAGCATAATATTAAAAAACGATTTCAGGGGTGGACATGCCCTTTAATGCTTAACCTGAAAACTAATGCTGTTGTAGCCGTTAGGGCCTTCTCACCTGTGAACAAAACGTGTTTCAGTGAGGGTTGCTGAATGTATGCGTAATCAAATGAGTTTGTTTTACTTGCTTATTACACTTTAAAGGTCATACCATTAAAATATAGTCTTGCAGAACATTTAGTTTATGTGCATTTAATATACAAGACAGGCTTACAGCACGGAACCTGTAACTTGCTGATCTGTGATACTTCCAAAATGCAGGACTTATCTGGTTTTATGTCCTAGCTAGCACGTTTCTGTTTATTTAATATTCATGTTTATCAGCAGAATCAGTTTGGATATGAAGTAGCTTATTAGTATATTTCATTTAGGAATTTAAAAATCTTGATGTAACATAAAAAACAAATAATCCAGGCTTTTTAAGAGTCCTATAATAATTTGTGAAAAATACAAGATTTTCTAAACTTTATTAGAACATACCGGTAGGTGTTCTCACTGTTCTCAAAGTATTCGTATAAACTGAAAAACATTTAAAAACTTGTAGCTCAACTCCGATGTGGACCCACCCCTGGACTTGAGCACTGGTCTGGTTTAAAGAGTATCTCCAACGTTCATACACACTTTCTCCACGTAGGGACCCTATCCCACACCCAACCGCCAATTTGTTGCAAAAAAATTAATCTGAAAGTACTTACAGAGCTTCGTTCTCCCAGTATTCTGATCGGGCCCTCTGCAGGAAATTGCAAGCAGGGGGCCGGATGGCAGCCTTGTCCTTGATTGGCTAAGAGGCAGCCAATCACAGACATGGTTGCTGGCAGCACGAATGCCCAGGGAATGAAGCTCTTGTAAGTACATTACTCATTTGTTTTTGTTTTTTTTCAAACAAATAGGTGGTGGTGGTTGGGTGGATAGGGTCCCCTGCACTACAGAAAAAGGATTCAAAGCTAGGGCACCAGGCAGCAACAGGGAGTGAGAGGGAAGCTGGGGGAGGGCTCCAGTGGGCAACCAGAAACCTCTCAGGAAAGGTAAGAGGCAGAAACCTTTTCCATTATGGAAAGACTCCTGCTCTTTTCTGGGACTTGGACGCAGACATTGATGAGAACCATTTGAGCTGGAGGTAAGGTAAGGAATTTAAACAATGAACAGTGGGGCCGTAGTGGGGGGAAATTTTAGTTTTGGGGGTGGACATGCCCTTTAACTGAGCCCCAACACTGAGTCAGGAACATGTGCTTTTGCAGAGCTTGTCTTAATTTGGTCTGCCCTGCCCTTGTGTCCAGAAACCTGACCATCGGATCTATTGGCATACCATATCGATCACCTCATTTCTTGTTCTTTCATTTTCCTTTAATGAAAAATAAACACACTAAAATGTACCAATTAAGAACCTAAGCCAATCAACCTTTTTCATCTGAGGAAGAGGGTGTTTTTTTTTTTGTTTTTTTTTAATTATGGGTATAGGTTTAGAACACTTCCAGGGCTTCTTGGCAAACGACAAACCACCCTCTAGTCCACGTGTCTGAGTTTGTCTCTAAAGAGATGTGGTCCAGAAATATAAATTTTTTAAATTTTTTTTTTTTAAAGCCACATTAAATAAAGTACAAATAATTAGTAATAGTATTACTATTTCAATTAATTGGCTTGCAAAGGTTAACAATTTGTGCAGTTTATCTGACTGATACTTTGTGGAGTTACTTTTTTAGTAGGGAAAAGGTGGTGCAAAGACTACCATTCCAGCTTCTGGGGTTCATGGAGCTTTGCCTTTAAACATTGTATCTGCACATTCAGTTTTAAAACCTGCACTTTGCTTAAAGTAGAAGAACGGGAAATTCTCACTAGGCAGAATAGGTGCTGTGATTTCATCTCTGCCTTTCACTATTGATGAGTTGAGCAGACTGGATTTGAAGCTTGTAAGAGTCTTTGTATGAGTCATTGCTGTGCATTTTCAATCATGTTGGGAAAGCCAATCTAGCACTTCAGTAGAGAGGTCATCATTCATTGATTTCCGTCATAGACTCTTGTCCAGCTCTAATCAATAGTAAAAACCCCTTAGTAGTACTAGTAAAATAGCAATTTATAGACTGTAATGGTTAAAATAACTTGAATAGTCTAGACAGGTATATAACCTTGGACATAAATTACTTGAAGATGAAAAAACCAATGAAATATAAGACATTAGTAAAACAATTGGTCATCCTATAAAATGGAGGCAAAAAAAATGCAAAACCATGAGACAAAACCATTCCTTTCTATATCTTGAAAATTCAAAATGCAGCATTTACACTGAAAATGTTGAAATAATGAAGGCATGTATCGTTGAATCAGAAGTCAAAAAAACTTGATTTAAATACATAAATGTCTAATGCATAACATTTGGCTAATCTGCCTTATTTCCAGCATTTCACCTTCACACATTTAGTTTGGTTGTAGACTGTTGCATTCTGTATTTCTTGTACATGCTCTACATGCCCCGTCCTGAACTAATGCAGGGCATTTATGCAGAGGTAACTATCCAGTTAAAAATCTCATTTAAGCAAGGTAAGTTTAAGTCTTCAAAGGGCGCATTTGACTGGGTAAGATGCACATACAAACAAGGTTGTTATTTGGGCTCAGAGTGTACTGGAAAGCAAGCAATATGGTGCACTGACTGTTCCCTAATCAAATTCTTAAATTTCTTAATTTAACAAAAACTATACACTAGTTCAGCATGAAACTTGGCAATGCTGGAATGTAAGAACTGCCACTTCACAGAACATTACATAAATTCGATATTCATAGTTACATACTTCATTATTGAGTTGAAAAAAATACCATTTAGCATTAAGCGCAAAACCCTTCCCCCACCCAACCAACAAAAAAGCAGTCTCCACCATTCAAGTGATGCATGGCTCTTCACTACACAACCTAGACAAGGAAACAACCAACACACATGCCCACAAAAGATGCAGTAACCATCTATAACGAGAGATTCAGGCGACAAAATTTTTCAGAGAGAAAATTTCCACAACCTTATGCCCTCCACGTTAAGGATACAAACCCGCTAATTGGCTGTAATCCCTCTAACATATTTGTATAGTATCATATCCCTTCACAAACACCCCTTTTTAAGGGAAAACAAGCCCAACTTTGATACTCCCCTTCCCCTTAAGAACAACATTTTGTAATCCTTTGCTAGTTCTCAGCCCAAATTTAAATACAGTATAGGTACCATACGGCAATCCGCAAATACATGGAATATGCCAAGATATTCTGGAATCCAAAAATATTGGATACAGTTTTCTGGCAACTACTGAGCTTAGCTCATATAAATCCTGGAGGGAATACTATCTGGCCATGACCTTTGATTACATTTAAAGGGTATGTACACTGGAAAATTATTATATAATCTTCCCAACTATCACTTTTTGATACCATTTTGTTGTTGTTGATCTGTCCCCTTTTTCTTAGATATTCAGTCAGAACCATTTACATTTCAGCAGTCAAGGGCTGGGGGAAGTGGAGAGAGCTGCTATATTGATCCAGGGCGCAAGCATGAGAAATGCAAAAGTTGCTTATGGTAATTGAAGTAAAAAAAAAAAAGGTTAGAAGTTAGGAAATTCCAGACTGGGGTTACCTTGACGTGGTTGGTAGGCTTTTCATTCATGTGATTGCAGTAATGATACTAAAAACCCCTTTGTTTATAAGTATGGTAGTGTGCAGATAATACAATATTGTATGGGGCCTAATTATTTTTTTCTGTTTTACTAATATTATATTATAAGTAATATAATATCATATGTGCTATACTTTATACTTCATTATGATGCATAATAACGTTTTATACATCAAAGTATCTAATCTACTGATAAGATATAACTATGTAACTCATTTGATGTCATGCAAAATAAAAAATTAAATGATGCAAACGCAGGTGAATGCATTTGCAATTTTACCCAAATGCACAATTTCGCTGCATTGCGGCGATTTAATATAATTTAAAAATTGCATGCGCAAACGCTAATGCAATCGCATAAATTTGTGCAGTGTGGCTTGCCCTAGTCTGTTTTAGCAGGTGATGTCAAAAATAGAATCTAGACCACCTGGAATTCATGTACCTGGGGAATATCCACTTACCGTAACTTCTGATTTAATGATTTTAATATCTTGGATCCATCTTATGTGCTGTATGTCTTGATCACTGAAGTATCCCACTTGTGCTATTACCGATATATACTGAATATAAGTCGATCCGAGTATAAGTCGAGGTACACTTTTACCTTAAAAATTAGTAAAATATGATTGACTCGTGTATAGTCGAGGGTAGGAAATTATGACAACTGTCTCTCGATTCAATATTGTATGAGGCTTTAGTTGCCCTTTAAAGGACAGCAGAATTCCCATACAGTAGTCCCATACAGTAATAGCCATACTGGATTTGGCTATTACTGTATGGGGCTACTGTATGGGAATTTTGCTGTATTTAAAGGGCAACTAAAGCTTTAAAACAATACAGAATCAAGGCAATATTAACAATAGATACCATCTCGATTCTGTATTGTTTAAAGTATTAGTTGCCCTTTAAAATTCAAATTATAAAAGACACACACACAGTAACCCTCCAATTCATTGCCACTACCGAAGTTTGGAAATACAAACTCCCAGCATGCTTGGCTGGAGTTGCAGTTTTCAAATATCTGCAGTGGCAGCACTGCATACCCTGCATACATAGGGAGAATTGCCTTGTGGAGAGAAGCTTGTGGGCAGGGGACCTTCAATCCGGAGGAAGAGTGGACTTACAATCAGGAGGAAGGAGGGCAGACAATCCGGCTGCATCGCCCGCACACACGGTCTCCTGGCGCCTGACGTCACTGCTCTGCGCCGGCAAGCGTGACGGCGCGAATAGTGACATCAGCGGGCAGAAGAGTGGATGCGGAAGTGTTGGCAGCCGAGAAACAGGAAGTCGAGGTAAGTGACCAGAGTATAAGTCGAGGTAAGTTTTTTTTTTTTTTTTTTAAGCTATTTTTATAGCCTAAAAAACTCGACTTATACTCGAGTATATACGGTACATCAAATAAAAATTCTGACACTTTTTTTTTTTTTATTCGTACATCTTAATACGTTTTATTTGCGGGACCTAAATGATTTGGATGGCATCCTACAATTTATATGCACTTTATGCATGTTAGGAGATACACATACATACCAACAATTAATGCTTGGGTAATATTGTAATCCAAATATATCTCACTCACTGCCCCCCTTCTTGTGTGTTAAGACACAGTTCCTTTACCTCCTGTTCTTCAATAAAACTAAATAGAAAAAAAATGGGATTTTGCCAGTGGAGATGTTCTTTAAAAAAAGGATCTTGGATTTGATTTACTCTTCACTGCAAGAGATTTTTTCATATTCGATTTGTTGCTTTTTTACACAATCTGTTTTCCACCATCTAAATTCTTCCAGTGACCCAATTAACTTTAGTGCTCCAAATTCACATTCCTCTTACCAATCTCAGCACTAAACATTTTATTACAGCAAAGAAGATTTGTCTTACTCTGTTTACTTTTGCTTATAAGAGGAATAGATTGATGAATATTTGTTTACCTACAAATTATTGTTGCATATCTTCAATAAATTGTAAAGTGTTCTTGTCTAAAATTTATTTTTTGCATTGTTTTATTGTTGGTGCAAATAATCTCCAAGGTAACCGCTGTTCCCAATGTGCACCCGTACCAAAATTGGCAACAAATTCAGGAATATTATTGATTACAAATCTAATTCACGTTAAATCTGTATGGCCAGTATAAAATGTCATTGATGTTTATGGGACTGAAACTTTATAGGGGTATACACATTTGGGTTTAGTGCTCTATAATTTAATAGACATTCCTTCAGAAATCCCCAATTAACTAAACAACTGTTTATTGTTTTATGACTGTTAACTTAATCCCCTAGTTCCAGTTAAACCTTTCACTATAATTCCGACATTCCTGGATATATTTTGTTGTTATCCACGTAAAGGGCTGTATGTTGCAAAAGTGAACTGTCCACACCTCTTTTCTTTTCTGTGAATTGGAAATGGGCTAGATATGGAGATCAGCAATATTTTAGGAACAGTACTGTAGATGTAAAAATAAATGCATTAATGTCTTGGGAAGTTCTGATACCTATTGAATAATATTTACAACAATACAATGATGTGCCTTGCAAATTAAAAACAAATTAATGTTTGAATGGGTTGTTTGACACAATTGATTTAGGTTTTGTATTCAAGCAACTGTAACCTGGTACACCATATATATTACTAATCTCTAAAGGGACACTATACTGAAAAAAATCCTTTTATCTTAATCTATAATTGAATACATTAAGTAGCACTTACCGTATATACTCGAGTATAACCGAGGTACCCAATTTCAGCTAAAAATCCTAATAAAAGTTATTGACCCGATGTATAAACCGAGGGGTAGAAACTTGGCATTCCAGATGTTTGGAAACTACAACTCCCAGCTAATAAAGCATGCTGGGAGTTGTAGTTTCCAAACATCTTGAATGCCAAGTGAGGGTGGCATTCAAGATGTTTGGAAACTAACTCCAGCATGCTTTATTAGCTGGGGTTGTAGTTTCCAAACATCTTGAATGCCACCCTCACTTGGCATTCAAGATGTTTGGAAACTACAACTCCCAATAAAGCATGTGGAGTTGTTAGTTCCCAACATCTTGAATGCCCCCCTCCCCCTCAGTTCAGTTTGTACCTGTGGGCTCTTCTCCCTGTGGACTACTCTTCTCCTGTGGGCTCTTCCTCCATCCAAGGGCTTCCTGGCAGGTACGGTATCGGCATTCGGCAGCCACGCGCCCATTCCTGTACCGGCGCGGGCTGAACGTCACTGCCCGGCGCCGGGAAGTGACGTCAGGCCAGTGCAGAAAAAGATCGCGCGGGTGGGAATGCACGGTAAGCGGGTTGACTCGGTATAAACCGAGTCTGAGTTTTCAGGCTGATTTTCAGCCTGAAAAACTCGTTTATACTCGAGTAATACGGTACTCTGAGGTGTGTGGTGTTGCTGCATGCCTTCAATCTAGCACAATTTGTTTAGGAACAGTAGCCCCCTCCCTCCTTATACTACTCCCACTTCCATCGACCTGACACTTTCCCACAAACCAACTGTTAAATTTGCATACAGCATTCCAACTGTCAAAACTTTGTCACCTTCCAGCTACAGCAAAACGGCTCAGAGAAGAATAGTTTGACAGCAGGCACTTGAATGGCAGCTGAAATTTAAGATGTTTTAGATTAGATATCTAAAGAAATGGTGGACAGAGCCACACAAAAAAATAATAGTGGTGGTGGGGAGGAATTACAGTTTCAGTTATCGTCAATTTAAAAGCACTTTTTTCTGTATCTGATGACTTTAAACAAGAAAATCGTTTTAAACTGTATAAATGTGTATAAGATCCAGTGTATGGATCTGGTCAATATTCAAAGTTGTGCGCTATAGACAGGGACACCCCTGATTACTGCACATGTGGGGAACCTATTTATGTGCACGTCTGCTTTGTGCCAGACCACCAGAGTAACCCACTGTGTGCCATGCTGCCCATAATCCTTCCATAAAGCAGTGATCTGGACAAATTGGTGGCAGTGGTGCTGGTAATACCATTTATTCTCCCGGTTTTCTTTGTATGTTTGTCCTCTGTATTAAGCTATGGAGGCTGCTACTGAAAATATTGATGTAAATCCTCCTGTCTTGTCTGCAGATGAAATTCCCAATTAGCTCTACCAGGCCAATTGCCAAACCTATTTTTAAACCTGATCCATTTGATGGGGGTAACTGTGAGTGGACTGATTAGCTATAACAATTTGAATTTGCAGCCACTATTAATAGTTGGGATGAAGGTGCTCGCTTGCAAGTCCTTAGCCTTTTGCTTAGTGGTAAAGCCAGGCAAAGGATTTACTGTAATACTGAAATAAAAAGCAGTTACCGTTATTAAATATTGCTATGAAACAATATTTTTTAATTAGATCGTAAAGAGTATATAAAGGATAATCCATTTCTTTGGTAAACTGGAATGAGAAATGTTTGTTTATATGTTAGATTATTAGGGCAATGCTATTATAATAACATGATGCTGTGAGTCACCTCTTATAATATATGAGGTACCATTACCACATGTCATGGTGACAAGTGTGCAGGATTGCCTGGGTCTACTCTCAGACTGCAGGATTATCCTATTTGGTTCCTCTGGGAGCTGGTGACTATCTGAAAATTATACCTATGTAAAGATTCTATATCCACTATATCCCACACATAGCAAGACATACACATAATTTCATTGTGCACCAAAAGGCACACTTTTGCTAGTATATATATGTGTGGGTGTGTGTATTATGCATGTGTGTGTGTATATGTATATGTAAGTATATATATATATATATATATAATATAATATATATATTATATATATAATATATTATATAATCTTGTAGGAGAAATAAATACTTCTCAATAAATATATAGGTATGATAAAAGCACATATAAAAACGCCAACATATTGAGTTGGTGAAATTCCAGAGTCTAAGCCGGCAAAAAATGGTCTATAATGTCGTTATATACAGTCCTTCAAACTGAATCCAACAAATGAGTAAGCAACTGTTACCATATATGAACAGGTATAAAAGCACCAAGACTTGTTGAGAAAGTTTAGTTAGAATGTCTGTAAATATCCACCATACATCACTATATCACGGCCCCATCCGCTGATATCCAGTACACTTCAATCCCCCAGACCAAATAGTGTCCGTAGCACTTGGGATTCCCGCTCAGGGTTTTCTCAACGTGTCTGGTTTACGTAAGCATTGTACGGTGAGATCAGACTTCCTTTCAAAGATTCCACGTGGTGCCAACGTTACTCCGGTTTGTGACGTCCCTACTGCCATTAGACACATCCCCTATGGCCTGTGGTGGTGGTGAATGTCGGTAGTTGTAGACTTTAAACTTGTCTCCTCAGATCCTTGGATCTTGACTCAAGATGTGAGCTCTGCAGTAGGGGCGGTACACCCGAAAGGATATCTGGCAACCTTGTCCCAATTTGAGTGTTTTCATTGGTAATACTGGATTGGTTGCCTTCCCACACATGAACTATGTTGGCCAGCCTGTGTTTATTTAATTACAGATAGTGTATATAGATTTGTGGCAAAAATGTTCTTGCTTTATCTATTTATTGTATTTATATATGTATATGTTTATATATTCATCCTAACCACTACCCAAATATCACCTCCCTGAAAGTTCCTAGGGTGATAACTAAACCTTTTCCCCATGTGTGCCCTGATCTACCATACTAGGTATTCTTGGCACTACAAAGGTAAAGGGGAACCAAGGTTTCCAGACACCACTGTTCTAATATACATAGCACATTCACAAATATACAAGATGTGTTGCACCTATCTCTGCTGCTGGCTGTTGGATGATTTGTGAAATTAACCTATTGGGTACTATGGGTCAGCTCCAGTAATTCACCGCTTTGTTTTGTTAGAAGTCCTGTCCCACTAAGTGTATGATTCGCAGGAAGCTGCAGCCTTGCTCCCTAGAAGCAGGCAGACAACGATAAACAGCAGAGAGACCTATCTCTGTTAGTCACAGATCATGCTACAACGGATCCGCCTTTTAGACAAAATATTATCCAAAATAAACACTAATATGATATAAGCCAGAGATGCCCAACCTGCGTCCTTCCAGATGTTTGAAAACTACAACTCCCAGAATTCCTTGGTTTCTTCAGAATGGAGGAATGCTGGGAGTTGTAGTTTTTAAACATCTAGAGGGCCACAAGGTTGGACATCCCGTTGTTGTAAACTCATTGGGGCAGGGATCTCATTCCTAATGTGTCAAGGCACGCTACACTTTTATTAATTTATTATTAAAATATATGTATTCTTAAACATATACATGAAACTTTATTTCCTTTTTATATTGTGTAATTGCTTGCACATATCCAATTGTTTGTGTACAGGTATCATACCCAAGTTGAGCTTTAAATAAAAATCATACTTGCATACATATTAAATAAAAAAGAAGGTATGTTTTGTTTGTTTTTTTTGTCTTAAAGGAATAGTTCACAGGGAAAGTGAACTATTCCTTTAATACATTGATTTGAAGACCTGGAGATTAAAGAGCTATAACTTCTCCCATTCTTCAATCATTTTGTGGAGCCAGGACCGAAGATAGAAGAAACTTTTTCGCCTGGTCCTCCGCTGTCACACTGACAGGTCCCGGACACTTCCAGGTTTGATTAACTAACTATAGCACACATGCATGATAATGCACGCTATAGATTAACAGAACCAGGAAGCGGTCAGGAATTTCAGTGTGACAGCAGAGGTTTCTTGCGAAAGATAAGTTTCTTCATCTTCGTTCCTGGCTCCAGAGAAATAAGCAGTTGTACTGTTGAACTGTGTATAGTAAATGGTCTGTTTTGTCTATGAGCGTCTTTATCTGGGGTGCCCCTACCATGAAGCAAACTGAAACATTTGCTCAGGGCGCACCCCTGCAGAACACGTAAAAGGCGGCAGTTAAAAAAGTCCTTCCTGCAATACCGCATTTTAGCACCAGTCCACCAATCGGTGTTAACTCAGCCCTTCAGTCCACTCGTCAGGTGTTAAGTCCAGCCCACCATTCCCACCTCCACAAGCCACATCTATGTTCCCTAATGAAGCCACACCCGGTTCATGTGCCACCCCCTGCCTGACGATAGGGGGTGTCAAAAAGCCTAGGAACGCCCTGATTATAATTCCTTCTTATTGGACAGAACATTTTAGGCATGTATATTTTTGTGACATTGCTGTATATTATTAAATAGAACTAACCAATGAGGAAGCCCCATAGGATGTGACAAACCTCAAATATTTTATTTACTGAACCAATCTTAATAAAGCCCTTTGTACATGGAACTTCTGCATTACAATCGTGTAAGGTGACCTGTTCATATACTGTATTATGATTAGTTACATGCTTTAGAACCTGCCCTTTGCCTTTAATACACGTAGATTTGCCTGAAGTTGGTTAAAGATTGCAGACATACTGTAGGCTGTGCTTCAAAACACTTTGCAATATACAGTGCCACAGATATTAAACTTGTTTAAATGCATGTTTTACTAGTATATTATGGTTTTTCAGAACATTTATTATTATGACTTTCCTTCCTTAGAGGGGTATATTCGAAAGTTATTTCAAAATGATTTGTACCATTTATATGGCAAAGAGAAAAAAGAATGATCAATGCATGTTCCATGTTTTATAAATCATGGCATTTTTTGCTGGATCGTAGGTTTAGGCTTCCTACAGATCCCTTTTTTTTTTTTTTTTTTTTTTTTTGTTCTTTTATAAGATAATTTGGTAGATCAAAATTCTATAGGAGATGCATCATACTTTGCCAGAGCAAGCAAAATAGCAAGAAGGCAGGGAAAGGAACACATTTCAATTACGTATGTAATCCTTTAAAGGATAAATAAATCCCTTTTGTATAGACCTTTCACAAACAGATTATGTAAAGTGATCTTTTAATATATTATCGATTGCTTTACTTCTTTAGAATCTTTCCAGAGGGTAATATCACAGATTGCAGACCTGCAGTGGTTGTGAAAAGGGAAGACCAATCCACAATTTAATCATACTTCAGAAAAGAACCAGTTAGTAGGGTCACTGGGGGGATTTGGGTCCACAAGCGAGGAAACATTTGAAAAAAGTCTGGTGGGGTAGGGGATAATAATTTTTATTGAATAAGAACATTTTGAATTGATTCTTTTGCTGCTCTGAACTCCTTTTATTAGAAATTGTTTAAGCAACAAAGAGGTGGTTGTGTATAAATCCCAACAATTCAGGATTTAGCAGATGAATGTTAAGCAATGGCACGTGAAAGGATTCCTTCTGAAAGTTAGGAATTTTAAATACTGTTGTGATGTACTTGTTGAAGCACAATAATATGTAGATCTATTCTATCTCTAAATGAATATGTACAGTATATGTATCTAGATATATCTCGTGTGTGTGTGTGTGTGTGTGTGTGTGTGTGTATATATATATATATGTGTGTGTTTTTATATATATATATATATATTGTAACGGAATCGATGTTATATCGGTTAGCGTGACTTAAACTCCTTTGCGGCGGGTGCGCAGCTAATGCGAAAGTTAACAGCGCAGCCGCCGCAAGCGATGTTAATGGCGAAATCGGCATTTTATGCGGCACTTTCAACGCCAGCTAATAGCTGGCGTTGAAAGTGTCGGAATCGAAAAGCACCAGGTAGCGATGTTCCGAGCGCGCTATCGGCATATAACATCGCCAGGTTGTTTTCACCGGGTTGCCGATAGCGGTGCTCGGTGCATCGGCCTGTTTGTGTTATACCTAATAAGTCAGTGCTATACTTTATACTTTACTGATGGTCATTTAAATGGTAATATTGAGATAGTACACATATAAACCTTTCCTATATGTAATGTCATATACCCCCCACCACATTGGTAGCTCCTAAAAACTCGATGCAATCTCCTATGAAGATATAAATATATTTTATATAATATAAGGGATGTATGTATATCCTTTTAAAATCACATGTTACTTCCCTTTACACCAATATTTAATTGAATCTTAAGGAACTAACATCACACAAATGGAGTGTTTAGTGCAATTTTACACTAAATATGTAGAGGTGTTTTGTGTTATGTGTCAGGAGGACAGATTTCCCAAGAAAATGCAACCAAGCAGGGAATGTCAGCCCAGATAAATGACCTAAGGCCATTTATTAAAGGGCAATTATAGTGAGAAAATTGTTTTTTTTTTTTCTTCTAATGTATCTATAAGTCATCCCAACCACCAGGGTACCTTTAGTTTCTTTAAATTCTTCATAGTCCCCGAGATATAAGCCTTTGAATATGCTGTGATTTGTAGGAGCTGCATTACCTCATCTGTCACTCAAAGGCACACACCCACACAATCCTAAGCTCCCATGCAGTACTATCACACACCTCTCACCCCACTATATGTACCATGTGCAACATATAGTCAAATGCTGTAGTGTAAACCAATCAAACAACCATTAACCCAGTAATATGAGCATAAACACACTATAAAACAGCCCCCCCCCCAAAAAAAATATCTTATATACATAAAAACCAGTGACTCAAATGGAACACTAATACAGTATATATAATACAGTAATACAGACTATACCAAACAAGACACACAGTGCAATGTATGAAATATATAGACTAAAGCAACTGAAATGTAACAAGGACAACAAGCAGTGTCACTGTGTTTGTGAAGGTCTCTCATACAAGTGCTGTTACACTGACTCTTTCAGTGATTATGATCTCAGCTAAGCAGGGGAGGATATGAACTTTAGGTAAAAATAAATAACAATTAGCAAAGTTAGAGAACAGGGAGAGTTCAGTAACTTACTTGTAAGAATCTCAGCACCATTGTCCTCTCTCCCCTTGCCCCTCCCTTCAGCATATTGCTACTTATTCCACACTTTGATTGCTTGCAGTCTAGCTCTGGAAGGAGGGGTCAACAGGATGTCAGCACTTCATTTAAAGTCCTTCAACTGACAATGCTCGGACTCTGTATACAGCCCGTCACTGCTTGAGGGGGAGTAGACAGAGAGGGGAGGGGGGACTACACAGCTTGGTACAAACTTCTGCCAGTGTGAAGAATGAAGCCACACAGAAACATGAAGTAAGGCAGCTTATACTAAGTGATCTATACATTGTATACAGACAAAGTTTTTTTTTCACTATAGTTGCCCTTTAAGACCTTCCATACTGGGGTTACCTTGACATGGTTGAAAGGCTTTTAACATTTATACATAAAATTATAACTAAACCCCCATGTTTTACTGTTTTGCTCTATCACAGATATTATGATATTAAATACTTCTTTCTTGTGTTATAGCTTGATAAAGGTCCTGGACTGACCATGTTTTTTTGCACTGGTGATGAGATAAATAGGTTACATTAAAAAATCCTGGTGTGCACAGAATCCCAATTATAAAAAAATGTATGTATAGTATAATATATAGTGTGTGTGTGTGTGTGTATATTATATATATATATATATCTATATATATATATATATATATAATATATTATATATATATATAATTATATATATATAATATTATATATATATATATATATCATGCGTTATTCGCCTGCACTCCCACGCTCGATGATGATGCCTGGGTGCTGTACCTGTCCAATCTTGGATACAATCTCTCCAAATCAGGGCACTCTCAGGACTTCCGAAATCAACTAAAGTGTATTAACTTAGTGGCACATAATGGCTGAAATGCATTGATCTGAGTTCATACACTTATTAAGTGAGGATTTTTTAAAGGTTTATTATTCACTTTATAAAAAGCAACATTTCGGCCCTCTATGTGGGGCCTTTATCAAGCCACTTACCTGGTCATAAATAAATAAATAGAGACAGAGTAACACCTTCTTATAACAGAAGGCATCTTGAGTCTCATGCAAGGAATAGCATTGCCCACAAAATCTAAGAAACAAGAAGTAATTTTACTCCCAGGTTCCCCAGAGTAAGGGAGAGATATGCAAAATACTCCTTTATGTTCCTTAGCTATATGCATGTGTCCAGAAACTGCTGGCTTAATAACATGCAATATAGCCTAACCTGCCTTCTGTATGCTCAGTGGAGGGCGTTTTGCTCCTTTTGGCCCCTTCTCCCTAAGCTTTCTAGCTGCCTTGTCTAGAATAAATAGATTACTTTAAAAAAAAAAACAAGTTGGTGTTCAACTGGCTTGATAAAGGCTCCACATACAGGGCCTAAACGTTACTTTATGAAGTGAATAATAAACCTTTAAAAAAATCTTAGGAGTGCTCCGTTGCTTTTGAACCTTGTGTAAGAACGGTATATCTATATGGCACCCATATCCTAATATTTCTATCTGTATAAATATAATCAGGTGTGTACAAGGATATAAAGAGTTAGTTTTCAGTGAAATAGTTTACATTAGGGTTGCCAGACATCCCTATTTTTGAAGGGATTGTCCTGACTGCAGGGATAAAATCAAGTATTGCCGTCAGGGCTGAAATCTCATCCTAGGAATGGCCCTGGCAGACTGCCCCTTAAATGCTCATTTCTGCCAGAATCACCCTTTCCTGTGCCCTGCCTCCTTCTCTTCCCCATTAGGCTAGGGCACAGATAATAATTGGTAACTCTATATCTACCTGTCCTGAAGGTCCCGTTTGTACGAAGAGGGGTCCCGTCCTTTGGATTAGCATAGTTGCATCCATGCGGGGCTGTGGATGTTTTGGTGTTCTTATCTGTGTTGTTGATCACAAGCCTTCAGGACAGGTAGATAATACCGGGTATCTATTGTTGTGACTTGGTATATTTATATATTAATGAGTAATGGTTCGTTGATTGTTTATATCCTTGCTGTGCTATTTTTATTGGGAACATTCCTGTATTATTATATATTTCTATAATAAATTTTGCATTTTGCTTTTATTCCCTGCTATTTGATGATATTGTTTGTATTTAACTTTTGTAATTACATTGTCAGTAGAGATGTCCGAACTTCGAAAATCTGGTCCGCGCGAGGATCGCGGATTTTCGAAAAAATCCGAAAATTCGAAAATCCGCGACGGACCCGTTAAAAAGTAATTAAAATTAAAATTAAGTTCGGCAAAATCCGCATTAAAAGTGGTCTAATAGCCTTGGTAACGTACACTTAACCACTCAGGGACCTGGGTAATGGCCTTAGAAGCAGTATAAATGCCAACAATACCTAAAAAGTACAGTCCGCTAGCGTGTTAACAAAACGGTATTTTTCGAAAATACGAGTTCCCGTAAAAACGAAGATTTCCGTAAAAAAAACGAGGCTTTCTGTAACTATGAAAGCTGCCATTGGCTAATTTGGATCATGTGGCTTGCGCCGTTTGAAAATTACACGAATTACTCGTTTTTACGAGTATTCTCGTAATTACGAGAATACTCGTGATTACGTGAATCCTGTAATTACGCGAATCCTCGTAATTACGAGGATTTACGGGTTTTTCCGTATCCCGCAAGTATCGTAGATCCTCGTAATTACGGAGATACTCGTATTTCGAAAATTTTCGTTAAAAAAAAAATCCGCAGTTCGGAAGTCCGGAAAGTCCGGAATAATCCGCCGTCTGCGGACGGGAGAAACCGCGGCGGATCCGGGTTCGGGTCCGCGAACCGGCCATCTCTAATTGTCAGTCATGTTTGATGCATCTCATAAACATGCAGGGTAAATGTTTAAACCCACATTTGTGGAATAGGCAGAGTTGGGGGCTAATCAGGGCAGGGGTGGTCAGCATACGGTATCATGTAGGTTGGCCATCCCTGCTCTGTAGGTTGCATATGTATGTAAATATATCTAAGTCAGGGATCCTAAAACTACGGCTCTCTAGATGTTTGAAACTACAACTCCTAACATTCCTAGGCTTCCCTCTGTAGGAATGCTGGATGTTGTAGTTTTCAACATGGAGAGCCGTAGTTTGGGATCACTGGTCTAGATACAGGGAGTGTATGGGATTGTTTTTTTTGTTATACAAGAATTCTGAAAACAATTGTATAAAGTCATAAGGGTTTTTTATTGCAATGCTTAAATTTAAGTTAATAATAGTCTTAGCATCTCGCCATCATCTCCTTAAGTTCCTATTTGTTTTTAGCACATACCTGAAGTATGTTGAGGTTCAGATCTTACTGTTTGATATTGTGAAAAATTACTTATTTAATTCTTTATAGAACCATAAACAATATCTTGTTTCCAAAACAGTATTGTTCTCTGTTTCAGAAACATGCCAAAGGACAGGATTTATTTGACCAGATTGCATACCATTTGGACCTAGTGGAAAGTGATTATTTTGGCCTGCAGTTTATGGATGCTGCCCAAGTATCGGTATGTGTCTTCTTTCATACTTTATACTATTATCTTTTATCCTTATATATGTATATGGGATTGAATCATTAAGTTTAGGAACTAGGGTGGTTAATAATACAATTAGAACTGCTATTTATAAAGTAGGGCATCATTTGAAAAGAGGGCGGAACAATATCCTTTAGTTTCGAATCTCAAAGCCATTTATTTTTATAACTTAGTGCTGTGGAAAACTAATTTAATTTTCATTTTAAAATCTGAATGTCAAATATGACCACTAACGCAAGTCATAGCAGATTACAACACAGGGTTAAATGTTCATTGTAACTAAGATTTAATAACCATAAACAAACCTGGTAGAACATATTGCCCTTGATTGTTGTAAATGTGCATAAACCAAATCTGAAAACATATTATTATTTTTTTAATTTCTATTGTTGCATAATACCTTTCTACACTCATTTGTATTGTGCCTGTGCATTAATTGCTTGATGGAGTGCATTTGATGCAGGATGCCATTATGAGTGCTAAAGAATTGGTGCATATTGTACAACCTACAAGATGTATACCTAGCTAAGTGTTAAACTATAAACATTATTATTATTATTATATTATTATTATTATTATTTTATTATTATTATTTTTATATTATTTTTATTAATCTCTTTGTATCTTTTGCTTGTTTGGATGGACATTTATACATTAGTATAAGAAGGCTAAAGTGAGCACTGCATGTGTGGTCATCTGAATGATCTTCAGATCAGGGCAGTACTGTATGTAGCCACATCTGTATCATATAGATGGAATCCAATGAAAATTGTTTGGTTGTTGGGATTGGTAATGTTGGTACCAAGCTTAGGAGGAGGTTAAATGTTTTGTAATCATTGTAGACATTGCCTCCACACCCAATAGTTTACTAGTCAGTAAACACTTCATTTCTCTTTATCTGTTGCTGCTCACCACCTTCAGCAGATGTCAAATTAGAGATGGGCAAAACTGCAGATTGGCGGATTTTCGGAATAATTCGAAAATTCAAGGAAAAACCCATAATGTCAATGGGGGAAAAAAATCCGCACAGATCTCCTAAATATAAGGTAAAATAGCAAAGGTAACTTATGTACATGGCTTTGGAACCTGGGATATGGTCTGGGGAATATGTACATATATTGAGAAAAAAATAACTTTTCTCACGGTCGCACTTTTTTCGAGCTTCCACGTTCTATTTTTGAGCCACCTTCCAAAATTTTCAAAAATTCTAATTTTATGGTATTTTCGAAAATGTTGAAAATGATACGTAACTTACTGTTTTAAGGACAATTATACTCGCTTTCCCTCCGTCCTCTCTTTGGTCAGTACCTTTACCCAGAGTGAGACCTGAACCGCTAGGTCCTCACCCCTGGGTTCGCGTAACTTGCAGCACAGCCTCACTGAAACTCTGCTCTGGTAGGCTCCGCCCTCTCCTCCCCGTCGGCGGCGAGGCCAATAGGAAGGCACGCTCTGCAACGAGTAGCCTTCCTTTTGGCCTCGTCGCGCAAGCAGATTAACGAAAGTTTATAAAATCAAAAGTCTGCCATTAAGTCGATGGGAGATTTTTTTTTGATATTTCTGCTAAAATAATGGTTTAAATAGCAATGGTGACTAACTGTAAATGGCGGTAAGTGGTGTTAGTCTGATAGGATAACCTGCAGGTTGAGCAAATCCTGCACCACTGGGTGTGAACTAAACAGCTCTATTGGATGACCTAAGACCCTAAACAGGACCCAGATAAACATGCTTTGTTCATACTTAGTATTCACCATGGCAAGTTTCACATTTATGACTACTGATGTTACGACTTGGCAGCACCGGATGCTGTTAGCTTTAAAGATTAAGCTGAGGTAGGGTTAAAGGTGCTAAACGCTCCCCACAGAGTATAAAATTAAAGAGCCTTCTTATAACAGAAGGTTCTTGCAGCCTCATGTTGTTATAATAGCATTGCCTTAATAATCTAACTGTTAAACACATATTTTCACTAACCTTACATGTTTGAAACTGCAAACCCCAGTGTTCTCGTTAGCAGTAAGCTTCTTCTATGTCCATTGGCTAATAATGTATACGATGCAATACAGCCTAATGATATAGAGCATGGGTGTAGAACTTTTCAATGTTTATATACTCGAGTATAAACCGTCACGAGTATAAACCGAGGTACCTATTTTTACCTGAAAAAGTAGTAAATGTGATTGACTCAAGTATAAACCGAGGGTAGAACTTATGACCACTACTGCCTTCTGATTCTGTATTGGTTTGAGGCTTTGTTGCCCTTTAAATGGACAGCAGAATTCCCATACAGTAGTCCCATATAGTAATAGCCTACTGTATATGGCTATTACTGTATGAGAATTCTGCTGCTCATTTAAAAGACAACTAAAGCCACTCCAGATGTTTGGAAACTACAACTCGCAGCATGCTTTAGTAGCTGGGAGTGTAGTTTCCAAACATCTGCACACTCCTCTCCCCCCCCCCCCCAGAGTTCAGTGGACTTACTTGTAAGTGTGCATCTCTCTGTAGTGGGAATCCAATCCTTATTGAAGTGATTCAGTCACTAAGCCGGCGTGCCAGAACAGGCAGGGATTTCCCCAGCTCAGTGCGGGAACAGCCTGGTGGTGTGGGGGGGGACCATGTGCCGGAGCTGCTGAGGGGCATTCCCGGACAGATGACGTGGAGTAGAACTTCCTTCTTTCTTGCCCAGTGCGGGGGCAACATGTGAGTAGTGCTTAGCTGATCCGTCCACATACCGGTAGACTCCACCGCTCGCTCTCTCCCTCTACTGGCGCGCCGGCTGACGTCACTACGCCGGGCAGTGACGTCAGCCGGCACGCCAGAACAGGCAGGAAGAAGAAGGAGCGAGGGCGTCCAAGTTAGTACCGGTAGCTGAAAAATGTCTGACATCGAGTATAAACCGAGGTTGGATTTTCAGGCTGATTTTTCAGCCTGAAAATCTCCGTTTATACTCGAGTATATACGGTACTACAAATCCCAGCACCTCTGACTGCACAGACTGTAAAATGTTGTTTCATACATCCTAGAATAAAGCAATTTTTTGTGCTTCAGCGATTCCTATCCAAGAGCAACTTGCCCTCCCTTTACTATTGCATCTACCTGCCAGCTAGAATCCAGGAGGTCCAAGTGAAATAAACCTGCAGGTCGGAGAATAGACCAGACAATCTTGCCACAATGTGCAGTTCAAAACTAAACTGAACCATTTGGTCACCTGATTAGCATGCTATATTCATACTTCGTATTTACCACAGCAGTTCCCGATTTACAGTTGCTCTGTGGTTAGGACAGAGCACAGGATACTGATTAGCTTATAGTTAGGTGAGTGGTAGGTTAAAGGAGCTAAAAGCTCCACACAGAGTATAAAATGAAATAGAACCTTCTAATAACAGAAGGTACCTCACAGCCTCATGTTATTATAATACCATTGCCCTAATAAACACTCCAGGTTACCTAGAGAAATGGTCGGGGACATGCAAAGTTTCATCGTTTTATATTCTTTCATACAGATCCGGTTGAAAAACATGCTTCAGAGCACTTTTAATAACTGATAACTGCTTTTTATTTCAGTATTAAATCCTTTGTTACCTGCCTGCTTTACCACTAAGCAAAAGGCTAAGGACTTGCAAGGAGCACCTTCATCCCAACCATAATAGTGGCTGCCAATTCAAATTGTTCTAGCCAATCAGTCTACTCCCTAGTTACCCCATGAATGGATCAGGTTTAAAAATAAGTTTGGCAATTGGGCCTGGTAGAGCTAAAGAGTCTAATTGGGGCATTTGATCTGCAGGTGCAAGGACAGGAGGATTTAAATCAATACTCTTAGTAAAGCAATTTTGTTGTTTTTAACAGGTGACTTAATGGTTAGCACCGAGTTCGATTGGCACAAAGCAGAGCACTTACTTTCTTTAAACAAAATACACCAGTTTTAATTACATTTACAAGTACGTTTTGCAATGATTCAATAACAAAACATACACAGTTTCCCCACATAACATATGCAGTAATGGAGTAATCCCTGCCTATGGTGCACCACTTTAAATATTGACCAGGCCTGTATATTGTGTGCCCTTGTAAGTTGGTGTACACTTATCTGTTGCCTCAACGTTTGTATCCAATAAGGTAAATTGTCCAATAATCTTTTCTGCCAACAAGTGATAACAGAATCTTTTACACAGGATCTTGTGTTGCAGTTAATCATCACTATGTAAGGGATCACTCCAAACAGATCAGTCCCATCAGGAGCACAACACTGCACACTTCTATCTACTTTCGCTTTCTCTCCTCCTAGCCATAGAGAGCAGGGATGTCTTGTATTTTATTACTCACTGATACCACCTGCTGGCTGGAGGTGGTGTATATGTCCATTATATACATCACATCTTGTGTAGCATACAGAAAAATGTTTTGGATTGGCTATGACTACCACATGTTTTACAAACAGCACATTATTGGATGTTATACTGACATTACAACTTCCTTTCAGTAGTCACATGGAGCCCCTTAGCAGAGACAAGGGTGTGGTTTAACCTCCCATTCCTTTTCACACCAAGGCAGCATAATACTTGAGATGTTCCGCCCCCAATGTACGACTACTCCCCAGTAAATTTCAGCTCCCTCATCTAGTCCCTCATTGTTTTTTTAGTCCTACCGTTGTTTGGATCTCCCCTATTCCAGTGGGCTGGAAGTCTGCTTCAGTTGTTCATGTATTTGTGCCAGTTGCGGGGTACCTGAGGGGGAAGGAACTATTTTGCCTGGTGTGATTGTCCAGTTCCCATATATTGGTACTGAGGTCTGGTTACAGGCATACCTATATCACAGGCTTATCTCCCTCTCTCCACCGGTTATCTGTTGTCAGACGCGATACACTGGCAGGGCTGTGCAGGCTCCCGATTTCAAGATGGCCGACGCAAGCCAGTCACGATGACGTCATTAGCAGATGTCGCAAGATTCCTTAAGGAGGCGGCCAGTAGCGTTCTGAGCCTATTCCTCCATTACTGCATGCCGTGATGCTCTGCTATCTTGTCCCCCTGCCCTGCCGGTAAGAAAGGGGGTTTTACCTGATCCTGCTATGCAGTATCCCAGTTCATGAAGCAATTAAGGATCTGGTATCTAAGGAATGGAAATCCCCAGATAAAAAATTCTATTTACCAAAGAAGTTTCACTCACTGTTAGCTTTGGAAGAGGAGGAAACAAAGAATTGGGAAAATCCTTCCAAGATCACCTGTAGCCCTTACTGTTAAGAGAAGCACCTTGCCTCTTGAAGACGGTTCAGGATTGAAAAGTTCTATGGATAAAAAAGCTGAGGCTTCGTTAAGGAAAACTTTTATGGCATCAGGAATTAAAGCCGCTACAGCAGCGGCATCGGTAGCAAAAGCTCTTTGTTCGCGGTTATTTGATTTTGAGTCTTTAATTAAGAAGGGGACTTCTAAAGAAGATTTTAAAGGACTTTCCATTATTCAGAATACTTATGTGACCCAGCATTATATAATGTTAAACTAGCAGCAAGAAGTGCAGCCTATCTTCTAGAGCCATCTGGCTACAATCTTGTTCAGAGGATGTTGCCTCTAAAAATAAATTATGTTCTATGTCCTTTGAGGGTAGTTTACTCTTTGGCAAAGAATTAGAGCCTTTGGTGGATAAAAGGTCATAAGACAAGTTTTGTCCATTACCACAAGATAAAAGACCTGGGAAACGTTCCTTTGCATTTAGAGGAAGAGGTGATACGAGAGGATATAAACCATTCAGAGAAAGAGAGGTTTTTCCAGTGGTTTTAGAGGAAGACAAGACCGAGGTAGATCAAGTTTTTCATGCCCATCCATCTTATGACGCCAGAAGCATAGGAGGGCGTCTTTTGCTATATCACAATACATGGCCCAAAATAACGACAGACAGATGGGTGCTAGAATCAGTCCAGAAAGGATACTGCCTAGAGTTAATATGTTACCTTCCAAGTCGCTTCCTGCTATCAAGGAACAATGTAAAAAAGAATTGACTGCAGCAGTGTTAGAATTTCTACATATGGGAGTACTAATTCCAGTTCCCAAACATCAAGAATATATGGGAGTATATTCAAAGATTTTTCTTGTTCTAAAACCCTCGGGAAAATTCAGAACTATAATCAACCTAAGATACTTAAATTTATATCTAAAGAAAAAGCATTTCAAAATGGAAAATATCAGGTCAACAGTAAACTCTCTGCTACCAGGAGATTTCATGGCAACTTTAGATTTAAAGGATGCTTATCTTCATGTCCCAATTTGCCCATCTCATCAAAATATTCTGAGACTAGCAATAAATGGGAAATCATCCATAAAACACTACCAGTTTACAGCTCTTCCCTTCGGACTCTCTTCATCACCAAGTGTCTTCACAAAGATTACAGCAGTTGTTATAGCTTATTTAAGAAGGGAAGGGATAACCATCACTGTAATGACTGGTTACTAAGAGCTACAATCATTCCAGAACTAAAGCAAAAGTTATAAACAACTTTGACTCTGCTGAAAGAGCTAGGTTGGGTTTTAAACAATCAGAAGTCGTCGCTTGTACCAACCCAAGAGAAAAGGTTTCCTAGGTTTTTGGCTAAACACAAGGTTAAATCGTATAACCCCTACAGAAGAAAGAGAGGAAAATATTCAAATCGGAGTAAGAGGATTAATAACTTTGCCAAGAATTCCTTTAAAATAAATTCTCGAGGTTCTGGGTCTCTTCTCGGCAGCTCTAGATGGTATGCCTTGGGGAAGGGCATACATGAGACTTCTGCAGGCTTTCTTCCTGTCTATCTGGGACAGAAATCAATACTCTTTAAAAAGAGTCCTACCAGAAGATTTGAAACAGTCTCAGACATGGTGGCTAACCTCTGAGAATCTGCTAAAAGGCAAACCCATAGCTCTACCACAACCTATCTTTATAACTACCGATGCCAGCTTATCAGGGTGGGGAACACATTGCCAAAGAGACATTTCAAGGCTCCTTGTCGAAACCAGAAAAGATGTCCTCAAATTACAGAGAACTAAAAGCAGTTTGGCATGCCCTTTTAATGTTTCAAAGATTACTAAAGGAAAGATCAGTTCAGATTTTGTCTGACAATTCTACCACAGTGGCATACATAAACCATCAGGGAGGAACAAGAAGCAAACATCTGTTAGAAATTTCTCAAGAAATTTTGTTCCTGGGCAGAATGCAATTTAACAGATATAACCACAAAACATGTTCCCCCGAGTAGAAAAATACCTTAGCAGATCTTTTAAGTCGAAATCAGATAAACCCGAACGAGTGGAGTCTAAACAAGTCTTTAAAAGCATCTGTTTAAAATGGTCGACACCATCAATAGATCTAATGGCGTCCTACCAGAACAAGTAACTCCCATTATATTTCTCCCTCATAAGACAACCAGACGTTGGGGCAAGGTGCACTCACTCACAAGTTCAACCTAGCATATATATTCCCTCCTATTCCTCTAATAGCCAAGGTCTTAAAGAAGATAAGGCAGGAGAAATCATGTGTGATATTTATTAGCACCAGCCTGGCCAAGAAGAAGTTGGCATGCGGATTTGGTTTCGATGTCCAAGAAACCAGCATTGCCTCTTCCGAACCTTTACAATCTTCTGAGCTAAGGCCAGATGATATACCCACCAGTAGAGTTTGCAACTCACGCCGTGGTTTCTGAAGGGTTGATGATGTCTAATTTAGAATTTAGGTTTGTCTCAGGAGGTTATAGAGATTCTTTTACAAAGTCATAAGCCTGCAACATCCAAGGTTTACCAAAGAATCTGGAATACTTTTCAGAAGTGGTGTATTGAACAAAACCAACAGATGACTCTTAACATTCCGCTTATATTGCAATTTCTTGTACAAGGTCTTCAAAAAAACTTAGCAGCAAACACTTTGAAAGTCCAAATCACAGCCCTTGGTGCGTTTTTTCAAACCAAACCTGCAGAGGATCCACTAATAAAAAGATTCTTGAAAGCAGCTAAAATTCTAAGACCTAGAATTAGATTGCTAGTCCCAAAGTGGGATTTGTTACTGGTACTTTCAACATTAACTAAAGCACCATTTGAACCTATAGAGGAAATTCCTTTAAAATTTTTATATTTGAAGACTGCTATATTGGTAGCACTTTGCTCTGCTAGGCGTATGAGTGAAATTCAGGCTTTTTCATGCAAAAAAACCTTTCTTGAAATAGAAGATTTGGGTCTCCATCGAAGACTGCCTTTTTACCTAAGGTTAATTCCTCTTCATAGAGTCCAAAAGATATTTTTACCATGTTTTTCATCTGATTCTTTAGAAGACAAACCGAGAAATCTGATGTTGGACATTGAGTTAAATCCTTTAGGAAATCCGATTCATTATTTGTTTCCTTCTCGGGATACAGTATGGGGAAAGCCAGGGGTGCCCCTACCATGAAGCAAGCTGAAACATTTGCTCAGGGCGCGCCCCTGCGGAACACTTAAGGCGGCAGTTTAAAAAAATCGTCCTTCCTGCAATACCGCATTTCGGCACCAGTCAGTGTTAAGTCTGCCCTTCAGTTCACCAGTCATTGTAAGTCAGCCCACCATACCCACCTCCACAAGCCATGCCTATGTTCCATGATGAAACCAGGCCTGCTTCATGTGACCCCCCGTCTGCCGTTAGGCAGCGTTTAAAAGTGGTATCAGGTGTCAAAAATTCCAGGAACAACCCCGGGAAAAGCGGTCTCTAAGGCAACAATAGCCAGATGGCTAAGACAAGCTATTATTTTGGCCTATGAAAAGTCCGAAGCTCCAATTCCTCAAGAAGTCAAGGCGTATTCGGTGAGGGCAGTTGCGACATCGTGGGCATGGAAAGCAGGGGTTTCTCCAGAGCTTATTTGCCGAGCGGCTACCTGGTCCTCACTAAACGCGTTTGTGAGACATTACAGACTGGATGTTTTTCATAAGGAGGAATCGGCTTTTGGGTGTAAAGTTTTATACTTCTAGTGTGCCCGTATCATAATGAAGCACTGTCGATTGCAAAGAATGTCTCCTATGGACCACACGATCGTCAGTTATTTACAGTCGTATCTGATCGCCTTGTCATCCGATCCAGCGGTAGCCACCAGCCACTGAAATAAGATTCTCTGCCCCAAAAAACCTGCTTGTGTGTACCCAGCTAATAAATATACTTTATAACAAAAGTTAATGATATATCTGTATTGGCTAACTGTCATAATAATTATGACAAGTAGAGAATATATATATTATTATTATTATTATGATACATTTATAATAGAATATATGGATCTATGTTGGATAAAGAAACTGTTAGATATAGAAACTGTTGCAATTCGACACTGATTAATAGTTACAGTTCATTTTTTGTTCTTTAGAAATCCCAGTAAATGCATGTTTTTATAGTTAAAATGTGTATTTCATTGTTAATATGCTAATTACGTATATACCAACTCTTTCTGTATATAAAGGCATTGTTAAAATGCTAATTACGTAGGAGTAGAAGCTAGCTTCCTGTCCAAAAGGTTTCTGCCTCCTCCTCTGAGAGGACAGTGGCATGCGCAGGGGAGTCCTCCCTCTACCCCCCCCCTCCCAATCCTGACCTGGCTGTCCCTTATGTAGTGTTTAATCTTTTATATATATATTGCAGGGCATCCCCTCCCACCCCTAACCACTATATTGGAAGTGTAAAAATAGAATCCGAACAGTACTTACAGATCCTTGCTCCCGCTGCGTTCTCTATTGCCGATAGCCATGGCTGTGATTGGCTGTCTCTCAGCCAATCACAGCCTCGGCTGCCGGTCCAGCTTCCTGCTTGTAGTTCGGCAGGGAGGGAGTCTGATCAGAACAACGCTGGATCGAGAAGCTGTAAGTACAGTTTGGATTCTATTTTTGCACATCTAACATAGTGGTTGGGAAGGGATATATATCAAATATCGAATAGTTCGTCTCTGTTCGAACTGTTAATGCTCAGGTTCAAGCTCGGTTTTAGTCCATCTCTAGTCATGAACTTCATACTGTGCTTGTTCAGAAACCCCCCCCCCTCTCCCCTTTAAAACCCTGCGCTTGCCCCTGGATTTGATGCATTCCCAATGGACACCAGGCACGTACAGCGCCAGAAGTGCACTATAACTGATAAAAATAGCTGCCATTGGTGAATTTGGGACAGAATTCTGCGGATTCATAGATCTCTGAGATCTGCCATGGAACCAGTTTCTGATCCCAGATCCGGTCCATCTCGAGTTGGTATACCAATCAGATTATTTCTGAAAGACTTGATTACAACTAATTCTGACTGGAAAAGAATGTGATTGGTTAGTATACTGATCAGATATTTTCTGAAAGAATCTAATTGTAACTATTCAGAATTGGTTTCAATCAGATTCTTTCTGAATAGTCTGGTCCCCAGACCATTTCCCAGAGCCATATACAGTAAGTTACTGTATCATTTTTACAAACTTTTTCGAAATTTCTTGGTTTTGTATTTTCAACCAGGGTTCAGAAAAAATTGGAAAGTGGAATTGGATTTGGATCCGCAATCCGGCCATCTCTAGTCATACAGGGTTATTCAATAAAAGTTCTTATTGTTTAAAATGGTGCTAATTTTGCCCCAACCAATCATATGTAAGCTTATTAAATAAGATCTGATTGGTTGGGGCAAAATTAGCACCATTTTGAACGATAAGAACTTATATTGAATCTCCCTGATAATGTTTTATTAAAGCTCCTTTACTAAATGTAAAATATTTGTGTGCATATACCCAATTTGAAATAAAGATACAATAGTGCAAATAAATTTGAAGGAAGTTCTTTTATGCCCACCATCATTTTAAAATGTTTTGTGTTTATTACAGGAATTTTCTAGTAAAATATACCCTATCTTTATGAATACATTTTATGAATAAGGTAGTACCATATATACTTGAATATAAGCCAACCCTAGTATAAGCCAAGGTACCTATTTTTACCTGAAAAAGGAGTAAAAACTGATTGACTTGAGTATAAGCCGAGGGTAGAAATTGTGACCACTACTGCCTTCTGATTTAGTATTGTTTTAAGGCTTAAGTTGCCCATTAAATTGATAGCAGTAATCCCATACAGTTATAGCCAAATCCAGTATGGCTATTACTGTATGGGACTGCTGTATGGGAATTCTGCTGTTCATTTAAAGGGCAACTAAAGCCTCCAAACAATACAGAATCAGAAGGCAATCTTTTTAACAACAATAGATACCATTCCCCTACACTAAAATCTAAAGTTGCACTCACTAGGATGGGAGGCAGGGAAGACAGGACTAAGCTAGTGTAACATTGGATTAATAAATATAGCTTGGGATCAGTTCCAAATCCAGGGGTTGGGACCTTGTAGTTTAGATCCTTACCCTGGGTATTTGATGGGGGATTAAAAGATGATGCCATTTAAACCCCCAAAAAGTCTATTTTATAATTACTCCTAAATGGGGGAAAAGTTAATGTGTGTGAATGACTACTGAGTTTGGTGCTTGGAATATTTTGGATGTAAGCTGTAGTGGATCTGATCTGCTAAAATTAACATTCTGAAGTTGGTCCTCTTTAGGGCTCCTTCAGTTAGGATTTCTGTTTAGTATTTGGAGTTGGGGAGATTTTTTTATATTAGGCTTGGAGCTGGAGCTCAATATTTGAAGCTATCCCATAAATAGCAAGCCAGGTGCTCTGTTAAACATAGTGTATGTAATAGACAAAATAACACGGGGTTCTTGTGCACACAAACTGTCGTGGGTGCTTACTTCCAAGGGTTCTTCCAACTTCCAATACTGCAGAATAAGCAAGGTATGAAGTTGCACTCCATAGTGGAATTCAATCATTTATTTTAAACCACACATCAAGAACCCAAAGTTTTGTGGGGGAATGTGCCCCCTTCTTCAGGTGATTCAAATGCAACCAATGGTGAATTTAAAATACCCTACAATAACTACAATAAATAGAATCAATAAATAGTAACAATTACAAGTAAAACATAATATAAAGTCTTATCTGATTAAGATCAAAAAGTGCATTCAGTGCAGATAAAGTGCATCAAAATTTGAATGTGATTCAGTGTAGCTAAAGGGCATTAAAAAAAGCATATATAGTGCATAGATGGGCAAAAAAGAAGGCTACAGACAGTCATGTAACAGCACAGACACATGTAACAGCACAGACATCCTGTCTCTGTTAGGCACAGATCATGTTACAGCAAATAAATTCTGCCTCTCTCAGACACAGGAATTTTACAGTGAACAACTCTGTTTACAAACAATCTCCTTTCCAGAATTACACATTACTTTTCATAAAAAAACTAAACGGAAACTTTGCAGTTCATTTCGGAGCCAGTATAGATGGCTGAAACAAAATTAAAATTTCATAGGTAAGTCTGGGAATTTTAAAGGGCATGTCCAGCCCTTTTTTGAACTTTTTATGTATTATATATATTGATCCCCCAGCCCCAACCGCCATAATAAAATTCTTAGAAAGTGCCCCGATATGTACTTACCTTCCCTCTATCCTCAGCGGCACTCTCCAGGCCCACTTCTTGCACGGAAATGCAAGCAGGAGGCGGGACTTTCTAATAATTCTGTTACGGCGGTTGGGGCTGGGGGATCAATATATATAATATATACTAGGGATTTTACACTAGGGGGAGGGAGAAGAAAACGGGAGGGAGGGGGGGGGGACTCTCCTGCGCATGCCTCAGACCTTGTCGAGATTGAGGCTGAGACAGGCGCAGGATGAGTCACCCAGGCCTTCTACACTACACTTTCCTGGACTTTGGTGGGGAACAGCATGGCAACCATAAGGAGCTGGGATGTAAGGTATGGATTTTTGTACACTACAGAGTGGGGCCAGTATGGGGTTAAATTTGAGTTTTAGGGGTGAACATGCACTCTAGCATACCGCTGTTGGCTGGTAAGCCAGACAAGTTTGTAGGTGCAAGTCCTCTCAGCCCCCCACTTCTCTAAATCCAAGCACGGTTTAGAGAAGAGGAGCACACTACTTTTAAGTGATGAATTTGTTTACTGGTGCAAAGCAAACATACAACGTTTCGAGACTCAAGGTCTCTTCCTCAGGTATTGACCACTAGATAACTTCAAGCAGACTGAGAAACTTATGGGCAAATTGGAAGCAACAACATAAAAAAGATAATAAAAGGAGCTAACTGTTTAGTATTCTACCAGGAAGGTAATTTGTGCCACTCATACTGGCTGAATAATAAACTACAGGGTAACCACCGCAGGTTGGGACAATGTGGCAATCAGCTGTTTAGAAGCATAAGCAGAGTGCAGATGGGTAAACTGTATTTCAACCAATTTTTATTGGGGTTTGGATATACTACCATAACAAAGTAAATGTAACAATTATAGAAAATACTTTTACGTATTCAATTACCCTGGGGAAGGACGAGGTTGAGAGAGAGTGTGGGGGAGGGAGAAGGGATTGATATACCTATCAATAGATTCATAGGAAAACAAGAGGTACAAAGGTGATGCAACTAAAGGAACATTATCAACACCTTTCATAATCATACAGTTGTCTGGTTATGGTAATTAAGAAATACATATTTGACATTGTAAATATGTGGCTCCTATATTGACAATAAAAACACCACTATGTGGGCTAAAGGTCTAAGCGGAGTGCCTCAGGGTTCTGTACTGGGGCCGCTTCTTTTTAATTGTGTATAAATGACTTAGAAGGAGGCATTGAGAGCAGTGTCTCTGTATTTGCTGATGACTCTAAACTATGCAGAGCTTTGAAAACTTCAAATAATCTGCAAGTGCTGCAAGCAGACCTAGATAGATTATCAAAATGGGCAGCAGAATGACAGATGAGATTCAATGTTGATAAATATAAGGTGATGCATTTGGGATTTAATCATCCCTGTGCCCATACACCATAAATAACTCTGTTAAGTGAATCTGTAATGGAAAAAGATTTGGGGGTTCTGGTAGATAACAGACTTGGCTGTAGCAAACAATGCCGGGTAGCAACGACTAGAGCTAGCAAGATATTGTTTTGTATAAAGAGGGGAATAGATTCAATATAGAAAGATATAATTCTCCCTCTTTACAAGGCACTGGTAAGGCCTCATTTGGAATATGCAGTACAGTTTTGGAATCCCATATACAAAAAGGACATCTTGGAAATGGAAGCAGTTCAGAGAAGGGCAACTAAATTAATAAGGGGAGTAATTTAAGAACAAAAAGACCCTTAGGGCTCGTTCACACTAGGAACGGACAAAAACGCAACTTAAAAACGCATTGCGTTAAGTAACATTTCAAAACGTTTTTGTATCCATTGCTGCCCGTTTGCGTGTGCGTTTATTATCCGTTTGTGTCCGTTGCGTTTACATACGTTTTTGCCCACATTTTTCAAATTTTGACGTGGGATGGACAAAACGCAAAATCATGATGTCACTTCCTGGGAGTGTGGGAAATGACATCACAGGAACTCACAGGTCACAGGCATCCTTTTCGAAAAATGGACATAAACGTAAATGCGTGCGTTATCTGTTGTACAGCATTTTCATGCATTTAAAATGTGTGCTGCAGTGCGTTTTTAAAATGCACTGGAGCGGAATGGAATATAACGCAGCAAGTGTGAACGATATTATGAAATCCTATGGAGTTTTGTCTCTCCATTTTTTTTAAAAGCACCTGCGTTTCAAAAACGAATACAAACTGATGTAGTGTGAACAAGCCCTTAGGCACACTATCAAAAATGTGCTAAAAGGCAGATTAGACAAGTTAGGGCTGATTACATTGGAGAAGCGACGTTTGCCTGGGGATATGATAATCTTATACAAATATATTAATGGGCCATACAATAAACTCTCTGGTGCATTGTTCACTAATACTCGTGAACATCCCTTAAGGTTGGAAGAAAAGAAGTTTCATCTTCAGGTTAGGAAAGGTTTCTTTACAGTGAGAGCGGTGCAACTGTGGAATTGTCTTCCAGCAGCTGTGGTAATGGCAAGTTCATTGAATAGCTTTAAAAATGCCCTGGATAAGTCTAAAACTAAAAAATATTGAGAATTACTGTTGGACGGTTCTTCAGCCGTGGTAGCAACGGTCATCAGATCAAAGCAGTCATCCTGGAGCAATGAGCAAGTTTGGACCCCCCCATAGATCATTGGGTGCTATAGCACATTTTCATTAACTCCTGTCTGTCTCTTCTAGTTCACATTAGGTCCATTTACAGTAGCCACACTTTCAAATATTTATTAAATTTGTCAACAGTGTATCTTGCCATTTGGATAGGCCTTTCATTGTAATAAAAGCACCATGTCTTATTGATTAATTAGATTAATAGGACAGATTTTTTCTGGTGGAAGCTATTGGGGAATGAGTGACCGTACATGATGGTAAAGCCTATTACCCTTATTATTTAGGGATGGGGGAGTGGTTCTCAAATAGTGTCTCCCAAGAGTGAGAGATGTTCATTACCCAAAGCCTCTGCACCTATGGATAGTATCAGCAACAGTGAAACAGAATACTGTATAGAAAAGCAGGAGAACATTAACCAGGTCTTCAATTTTGAAGGATTTTTCTTGTAACAACCTGTTAGGTTTGAGGTTCACTGCTAAAATTTTCCATTGGTCATCTGTTAGAGGTCTTTTAATCTACATTTCCCACTTACCTTGCATAGGTAGTTTAGGGAAGGGTTAGTGTGAAAGAAGTTGGGTGTAAATGCTAGAAACCTTACCAGGGCCTGCGTGGTTATGAAGGGCATAGATTTTAAGGGGGATCACCTGTGCAATACAGTGTATACCTTTTATCTGTCCACAATTTCCAATCATTAGGGTGAAGGCCAAGGAGGATTATAGAGGATTGGGTTATAGAGGACAGGCAACATGAATGAGTGTGGGTGGGAAAGTTTGTATCTGTGTCTGGTTTGATTCCACAATTTAATAGTGTAGTGTGTATATAAGGAACAACTAATGTGGAGGTAGACCGCTCCGATCACAGGACAAACAAGGCCATTAGTATATAGTATGAAAATCTAAAAGGGGGAACAGTCTTAAGGATTTCACAGCATGAATGCTACTTCCTCAGACGCTGCTTCCTTGTCTCTGAGGAAGCAGCATTTGTGCTGTGAAACGTGCAAGACTATTCCCCCCCCCTTTTAGTACATGTGTGGCTTTGTTCCATTTATATTATGTTGCACAATAAAGTTTTTCATATATACTAATGGCCTTGTTCATCCTATGATCAGAGCGGAATAGGTGAGGTCATCACTAGCCCCTGTGAAAAACCTTGTGGTGTGACCCTGGCTGTCTCTTGCATGTTGTCCTTCGCGTGCCTTGTTTAATTTGTACCAGATGTTGAGTCCTCCGATCCTCGCTCTATGACCATTGACTGGGAGACCTATAAGGATGGATAAGAACTACCTTACATAATGTATGACAATGCATAGGAGATACATAGGGAATTCGGTCTGCAACACATAATTTATGTTTGTCCTTTCACTTACCAAGTAGTTCCCTCTAAACTATATGCATACATTTCAAATGTGTACCATCTAACACAGATTTTTTTTTTTTTAATTTCACTCTGCGATAGTTCTTTATTTCATTTCGGGGGGGGGGATAAATCATGTAGACTGATAAATTAGCTCTTGAGTATGTGATTCACTTTTTGATTTAATCTGTAAATATAATGTAACTATATAAACAAACAGTGTGTCATAATGTTTTTTTAAAGGGCATGTCAACTCCCAAACCTAAAATTTAACCCACTAACCGCAGAGTTCTTTCTTAAAAAAAAAAAAAAGCAACCAAAAAATGTACTCCGCATCTCAGCCAATCACTGATGTGGCTGCCGGTCCGGCTCCTGCTTGCAAGTTCCGGCAAGCAGGGAGCCGGATCAATGTGCAGCAGGAGTGAAGGGCTGTAAGGACAGCTCTAATTGTTTTTTTAAAGAAATAACGTGGGTTGAGGGTGGGCAGGGGGTACCATATATTAAAAGATTATTTTTAGGGTGGATATGCCCATTATAAGAAGAAGAAAACAAGACTTATTCCTGTTGTTGCGCTGTACATATTTACAAATATGCAAGTCTTGGCTAGATATAAGTATATAAATTAAACTGCTATAATGGCCAATATGGGGGAGACAGTTTCCAAGGCAGTATTAAGTAACTTCAGCTTGTACTTAAGAGATGTTGCCTGTGACAGTAAAGGCTAATGAATGCTGTCTCTCTAATTTATTGCATTTTGTTGCTTTATTCATTGTTTGATAGGCCATAAAATGAGAGTGATGACCTTGGAATGTTCGTATGATTAAACTTCCATTAACTATAATTACTTGTATTCCCTTCTTAGGTATCTTTATCATATAAATAGATATCTGAGGACAAAACATCATATTATCTAATAGTATACAGGGCAGGGGATGTTATTATTTAGAAGAGGCTTGATGTCACTGATTTAAGTATACAGTAAAGTGAGATATTTGTTTCATCTTAGAAACAGGACTCCTGGCTAAATCTATTCTAGGCGATATGAAAAGATTTAATTGACCTCATTTGATAATGCATTTGCTCTATCTCTTTTTTTTTTTTTTTTTTTTTTATCCACAGTAATGAAAGATATGCATGGGATATGTATAGGATTAGTGTGTGATGTGCACCCCCATCAAGTATAGAGCTGCTTGTGTAACACTGATAAAAGCTTAAGTGGGTAAACCTCTCATAACCTCCATGAATTGATAGAAATATTGTATTTGTACATGAAATAAGTGTATATTAAAGGGCAAATGCACATTTATTTATAAACGATTTACCAAAATATACTTAAACTCAAAGATTGTGTTGGTCTTTTACAGCACTGGTTGGACCAAATGAAACCTATTAAGAAACAAATAAAAAGTGAGTATTTTTATTTTTTTTTCCCTTAAGCTGCTGCTGTTTAAAATGTGCAAGAACCATTCTATAGCCTTTCAATTTTTAACCCACTCATAGAACAGTAAAGAACAACGGTAAAAGTCGATCATCTTGAAACAAACCTCTTAATACTCCTTTAATTTGGATCCTCACTGCTGGGTACAGACATTTGTTGTCTTTTTAATATTTTTGAAAAATCAAATGTATAACAATCTCTGTCTTGGGCTTTTAATCACCCGATTTGGAAATTGACTAGACTGTGACACTACTGGTGATAAACACCCTTTGAAAATTCACAGTCAACTATGTCTGTATTTATTGTGCGAAAATATTATTTTGAGATTCACTTGGACTATGAATCAGTTTTATATTTCTTGTCACTTCCATTGTTTGGTTATTAAAATGTATTACCAGTAAATACAGCTGATTCTATTAAGGGACAGTGGTGTGGAGGGGGAAGGGTTAAAAGCAAAAAAATAAATACGGTAAATAGGTTAAAAAAATAGTTAAATATATTAAAGGGCATCTCCAACCCCCCAATTATTTTTTTCTGTAGTGTATGGTATCCCAACCCACCCACAACAAACTTTATTTTAGCAATTAAAAAACAGAAAAAGCACTAAAAAGAAAATTGCAAAAACAGCCCATTAGCAGTTGTTGCACCTCTTTCCTATGGTGTGGCACCTTTAAATTGTGGTGGAACATAATCGGTAAGGTTTAAAGGTACATTAAATTAAAGGGCATGTCCACCCCCAAAACTATAATCCCCTCCACTACTGGCCCCACGATGTAGTGTAGTAAAATCCTTACCTCACATCCCAGCTCCATAAGGTTCTTCTGTAGTCCCAAAAACTGCCCACCAGGAGGATAGCAGAGTCCATATAGGATTCTGCCTCCTACCTGGCCTCCGGGAGAAGCTTGGCATGCGTACTGCAGCCCTTCTCCCTCCCCCTCCCGTTTTGCTATCCCTCCCCCTACCATAAAACCCCTTGCCCATTTAATAGAATATGTTCCCCCAACCGCAAAAAAATTATTTAAAGAAAGTCCCCAGAACTGTACTTGCCTTCCCTCTCTCCACCGGCATTCTGAGAAGCCGACAGCTGCGTCTGTGATTGGCTGCCTCTCAGTGTCTCTCAAGCAGAAGGCCGGGCGTCGGAGGAGAGCGGGAAGGTAAGTGAAGAACTGGGGACTTTCTTAAATTATTTTTATAGCGGTTGGGGCTGGGGCACTGTGTTCTATTATAGGGCAAAAGTTCTTATTCAAATTGATCCTTGCTCCACACGCTCCAAAAAAGTAGCCTACCTAAAGCTTCTACTCACAGAATAAGTGGTGGGTTGGTCTTTGATGGAAAGGCAACTGTTTCTGTAATATTTGTGTATATGACTGTCGCATTGATGAGATATTATATTCATACTTAAAATATTAATACTGCAATAAAAGTGTTTTTCTGGAATGTGAGAGATGTGAATGACCCTAAAAAATGCCTAGCAGTATTTCATCATATCTGTGCTATAGATGCAGATGTCATAATGTCTACAGAAGATACATTTACTACCTTCGACTGCCCTATATGTGCAGCAGCCTTGGATAGGTTGGTCTAGTCATAGTATTGTCTCCTCATACTCAAGTGGAGTATCTTTGATGTTCCACAAAAAACTTTGGTACGATATTCTAGAAGTCCTCACAGATAGGAATAGTGTGTATGTGAGATTTCAATAGCCTAATGGATACCATGATGGATATATTTCCTCCCTTTTTAAAGTGCATCAACTGCACTTACTACACCCCTGAAGCGGTTGATTTCTGAGTTAAAGTGGATGTAAGCATGGAGACACCTACACTCCCATCTGACACAGTATACATGCCTTTCAAAAACCCACAATACTCTCTCCAGACTAAACTATATGTTTATAAACAGGTCAGCGGCTGCATTTACAGCAGGAGTATCTCACGTGCCTAGAGGTATATCTGATCACTCCCCTGTTTTACATACCTGTAGCCTTGTATATGGCGAACCCTCCCATTTTGGCTGACACTCTTCCCAGACCCCGATTCAATTGAAGCAAACATATTACATTACTTCTCCCTAGATCATGGCTCCACCTCACTCACAATTCGGTGGGATTCCTTTAAGGCAGTCATGCAAGGACACTCACAAGGTGCCTTATCAAGATGTCATCTGTGAGAGAAGATGAGTCTCTCACTAGAAATTTACAGGACACTAACAACGCCTTCATACGTGACACAACACCCCAGGCTAAGCTAGCCTGGCAACTAGCTCAAACACTATAAGATAACCTCTTGGTGGAAAAACACAATAGGAAGAAATTCCAAAGGAAAAATATAATAAACATGGCCTCCAATCAGCTAAACTGCTGTGGAGAATGGCACAAAGCCCTACCAATCAAAATATTATTTTACAGTTCTGTGAGCCCACCTTCTGCATTATTACCGACACCCCTTCCATTTTGAAATATCTTTCCTCTTACTACACCAAAATATACTAATCACAGGTACACTTAATAACGCGCCTAACCAATTGATTGATTACATCTCATTTTCCACACTTTCGCAACAAGACACAACCACTCTAGAAGGAAATATTACACTTGTAGAACTCCAGGCAGCCTTAGACAATATGTCCAACAAGAAGTCTACAAACAATATAGAGAAGAAATCATGCTACACCTACAGTACTTGACACATTTCAAGAACTCCTTTGAGAAATTAAGAGATTATCTATTAAACAACACATCTCTCCTCCACTTATATGCAGACAATCTGATTATCTATTAAGCTGACCCACAAGAATCCCTGCACAGAAAATACAACAAAGTATTTCAATATGGCCCAGTCTCAGGACTCTGTATCAATTGGGACAAATCCTATTTATTCCCTATTGGCCCACATCCCTCACATATCCCTCCTATTTCTAATTTTATCCCAATCAAAAATGAGTTCAAATACTTAGGAATTTTGATAAACTGCTCCCCTACCCGATTCTTCAAACTGAATGTCCCCCCCTAATCAATTAATCAAGTCTAATTTTACCCATCAAATTTCAGGGTTTTCATTTTAATCTTATTAAAATTGTGCTACCTCCCAAGATATTATATATACTACAGCACATTGCAACTTTCATACCTGGCACTTTATTTGGGTTAGGAAGATTCAAAGGCTTAAGATCTTACAAAGACCCAAACACCTAGCAGGACTGGCTCTTCATGATTTTCAACTATACTATCTAGCAGGCAGGGGGAAAAGCCCCTAAAAAATGTTGTGGCTCTAGTCTAGAATTGTGTTTATTAAATCTAATATAATATAATATATATATATATAATATATATATATATTAAATATATATATATATATAATATATATATAATATATATTAAATATATCTTTATACACACTACTATAAAATTTATGGATTTGTACAAAAAATAAAGCAAGATGTTAAAAATAAAAAAAATCCTATGAAATCTTGGTTCTATTAGTCTCGCATTCCCTAAATGAATATTTTGATCTATTTATTGTAATCTTCCCACTTAAATTTCCAACCAATAATAGATCAATAGGAGATCCATTGGATCATTCTATAATTAGTTATCAGTCTGTCTTTCAGTACTCACCCTCCCCATTAACTCGCCGCTATCACCAGGGATTCTGTTTGAGAGGGATCACTATTGGTCAATGTGTTCGAGAGGGATCACTATTGGTAAATCTGAGGTCCTATAAAGAGCCCAGACTATCCTGTCATGTTTCAATCTTATTACATTTATCCTTACAGGACACAGGTTCATGGCTTCTCTGGGGTCTATTGCTTAAATAATGTAATAAACCATTAAAGGAGAACTAAACCCAATTTTTTATACTCCAGAATCTGAAAACAACCCCCCTAAAAACACCAATAAACTATAAAATGCCACTTTAGTAAACTCTGTTAAAGTAAATCAAAGCCTGTTAAGAACTGGATGAAGTATCTGTGTATTTGCAGTGTCAGACCACACCCCCTGACCTCAGTCACATGCTTCCTTGCTTTATCTGTCCTGTAAAAGGATTGGCTAGAGATTATTAATGGGTGTGACCAACTGTAACAAGTTTGTGCCATAGCTAAGGACTGAGCATGAGCAGAACATAATAGTCGTTGACTGTTAACTGTTAACTGTGTGATACTAGAATGCTGAAAAGTAAAGCACAAACTATATGTTATTTAGGTAAATTTCCCAGTGCCCGTAACAAAATGAGAGGTAAGACACAGATTACTGGTTTCATATCAAGGTGTTCGGCGTTCTGGTTAAGAGTTGTTCTGTGGCTTTAGTTGCCCTTTAACAAACTCACTTCATTGTCTCCGAAAAATGGGCATTGAGATGTTTTCCTTTCAATCCCCCTATCATATAGAGCAGGGATAAGCAACCAGTAGATCTCCAGATGTTTGAAAACTACAAATCCCAGCATTCCTCTACAAGCACTCTGTAGTTAGGGAATTCTGGGAGTTGTAGTTTCCAAACGTCTGGAGATCTACTGGTTGCCTAACCCTGATCTATAGATATCTCTTACTGTCCAGCAAACAGCAGTTCTTCTTTGTTTCTATTGAGTGGGGAGGGATGGGGGTGGAGTTATGTGAGAGTGGGAAGAATGTTTTTACTAAGACTGTCACATGTTTTACAAAGGAAGTGACATACAAGTCTTGCAACTTCCTACTAAGTTCCTACTAACACTCAGAAAATGTTTTGATTGGCTAACACTGCTGTCAATCTAATATTAAGCACACCATTGGATACAGCACTAAAAGGGAAGTGAGAAATATGTTCCTTTGTAAGCTTCCATTGCCTCCCTGTAAGACTTCCTGGGGTGTGACAGTCCATTTTCAAGATACCATTACAAAACAGGATTGGGGACATGCGAGCACTTTTATTTATTGATAGATTTTGCCTTATTTACATTTCTATATACTTTAATGTCATTACTACATATTTGTTAATATTGATATAACTATTTAGTGCTTAAACAACACTGTCCCTATGTATATTACTTTTACCCACCCCCACCAACATAGTAAATTCGACAAACCCAATTTATTCCCCATGAAATTATACATTTATTTATAGAATATATATATATATATATATTTATATATATACACAGAAACTTTTTTTGGATTACACCTCCTTTCACATGGAGCAGGCACAGGGGTGTGGTTTAAGCTGCCATTTGAACATTCCATTTTGAAATAGGGATCTCAGCTTTGTAAGTAAGTTAATGTATTTTGTATATTTTGTGTTGTACCTAATATAAGTCAGTGCTATTCTTTATATACATTTACTGATGGTCATTTAAATGGTAATGGTGATAGTATACATATACACTTTTCCTATATGTAATATCATATACCCCCCACCACATTGGTAGCTCCTAAAAACTTAATGCAATCTCCTATGGAGAGATATTATATAAATATATTTATAAGGGATATAAATAAATTTATATTTTTACGGAGATTGTATTGAGTTTTTAGGAGCAACTTATTACTAATTAGGTGGGGGTATATAAAGCACCATAATATCCCATAAAATCACCATAACAAATAGTACTATGTGTAAATATAGTACTACTACCTACTACTGAATTACAAAACAAATGATATACAATTAATAAATTATACTTACTGGACACCCTTAAGTTTGAATGGAAAACTCAAAATGGTAGGTTTAGCCACACCTCTAGGATTTCTACATGGGCCTCCATGTAGACACTAAAAGGAAGTGGAATTTTACTAACATCCAATGAGGTTCTGATCTTACACTGTTGGAAAATCAAAAAAACATTTTCCTTACACTTGCACACTTGTCATCTACAAGTGTGCCTAAGTTTCTGTATTACAATTGTGTTCTCACATTTACTACCCCCCTCCCCTCTCTATAGACAGTAATAAGACAATCCAGTTTTGGTTTGCTAGACAGGAAGTGATGTCTGTATGTGAAAAATGACTTTACATGTCTCTCAAACTACCCAGCGTTCTTAGAGAAATGGCCAGTTTTTCCCTTTTTTCCAATATTAATATATTAACAACAACAAGATTGTGAAGTAACTTCTCTTTTATAAGAAGGCTGTTCCCTCGATCGATCGTACGAACGGTCATCTACGGCCACTGTTGCCCCGACCAATGGACATTTGTCCCGGCCGAGCGCTCGCTCGTAGCGAGCGCTTGGTTGGGACAAATGGTCCCTTCGTGTGTACCCAGCCTAACCCATTTAGCCAATCACTATCCTGTGCTGTCCCAATCCTATAGTGGTTGTAAATGTGGAACTTGTGGATTTGGATCCTGTATAGGGTTTCAGGTTGACCAATGGTACTGTTAGGATTAAACTGCACAGTGTGACAGTATTGCCTGGGTCTATTCTCAGACCTGCAGGTTTATTCCACTTATATTTCATGGATTATAGCTTTCAGATACGTGGTTGGATGTGTGACTCCTGCCTGAAGTGACCTAAATAATCCTTCCTTAAACCAATAGTGTAATGGCTATGGATGTAAGGGAAGGGCATATTAATCACTTGCATATTCAAACCCTTGGGTAGGAATCGGTTAAGCATGAACATAGCTTTATTCTAGGATGTATGAAATCAAAATTTTCCAGCATTCTGTGCAGCCAGGGAATGCTGGGAGTTGTAGTTTACTGCATTGCATCTTAATACATTCATTAGCCAATGGACATAAAGAAGAAACTTACTGCTAACAGAAAATGCTGGGTGTTGTAGTTTTCAAACATGTGAAAGGTCCCAAGTTTAACACCCCTGCCCTATACCATTAGGATAAATTACATCTAGACACATGCTACAGGCAATAAATAAGATCCTTTGCATGTCCCCACCCATTTCGTTTTAAGTGAGAAGTGTTTTATATATAAGATTATTCGGGAATGCTATTATAATATGAGTTTCTGAGGTACCTTCTGTTTTAAGAAGGCTCTACTTCATTTTTTACTCTGTGGGGAGCTTTTAGCTCCTTTAAAAACATCTCTCCCTAATATTTATAGCTAATCATTATCCTGTGCTGTCCTAACCCCATAATGATTGTAGAGCTGGAATCTGCTGTGGTAATCCTAATGAGTATGAACCTAGCATATTAATCTGGATCCTGTATAGGGTCTCAGGTTGTCTGATTTACTGAAGAACAGGAGGTAAATGCACTCTTACCTCCCGTTCTTCAGTAAATCTTACAGGAGAGGAGGAGACACTTACCCGTGGACCCGCTCCAGCACCAAATTCCCCAACACCTCAGACGCATCTCCAGTCCTTGGCACTGTGCATGCATGTGCACACAGTGCGAAGGAGCGAGGACGCATCGGAGACTGTCAGTGAAGTCGGCGCTGGAGCGGGTAAGCGTCTCCTCCTCTCCTGTAATATTTACTGAAGAATGGGAGGTAAGAGAGTGAATTTACCTCCTGTTCTTCAGTAAATCAGATAGAAACCAACTTTTTTGATGGACATACCCTTTAACAGCTATGGCCATAAGGGGGAGGCAAAAGATGGCAAAAGTGGTTCGGGAAAGATATATAAAAAAAAACCATATAGCTTATTGCTTCTAACTTACTCACTTTTGTGGACACCGAATATTAGAAAGATATTGGATATCTTTATATCTCGTGTTTAAAGAGTTTAGTAAAGAAAACACTGTATCAATATTGGATTCATTAAATGTTTAGGATTAAGCCATTGCTTGAGGGCTAGGCCCCACTTTATGTGCATGTAAAATCGCAAAAGCGATTGCGTGCGTTTTTACAAGCGATTTGATGCGCTGCCTCTGATTTTTATATGCGTTTACATGTGCTGCGATGTAAATTTTGTGCGATTTAAGTCCGTTTTTTGTGTGTTGCGATTGCGTTTTTGTAAAAATTGTAAAATCGCGTCGTTGTCCGTTTTTTTTGCACTTTCATAGATTTTCATTGTTGCGCGTTGCGGACACAAACGGACAAAAAATGGTGAATGCGTGCGTTGTGACAACGGATCGCAATGCATTGCTCATAGTGGGCATACTTGTTGCGATTTACATTCTAATGTATGTGTCATTGCGCATCGCCAATCGGAAGCGGATCGCAAATCGGTGTAAAAACGCGTAAGCGGGGCCTATCCCTTAGTTTTAAATGGGAATTATCTGTTACAAATAAATAGCAACTTTTGTGACCGCTTCACTGTATTATTTAGTATATTATTGGATGGTTCACTTTTCTGTTCTCCAGAGTGCTTTCCCTTTAATAGCCCGGAACTAGACCTGTAGGGTGTCTGTTTCCCATGGTACTGATTAGTTAGTCGGACTAAAACCGGATTTGGGACTACTTAAGCAGCTCGGCACATAGTTCTACCTTTGACCCGGAAGAAGAAAGGAGTTTGCCTTTCGAAACGCGCGTAGTGTATCTAGGAGGTCTAGCCACACAGAGTACGCATGGGACGGAAAGCCTAATAGGTTTGGGGCATGGATATGGTCAACATTACATGGAAGCGTGGAGGGAATTAGTACCGAGGGAAGGATTGGTATTTCTTATCGGCAGCAGACACTCAAGTATGGTTTCTCTATAATTAACGGTGTTTACCTTCCATTTATCATATTGACTGTTTATCCATACTTGCATTTGCACTTTGTTGCTCCGCTTTTTTGCTTCTTCATTTTTCAACTAACCGTGACAGGTTACCCCAAACTCATTTGAACGGAGGTTGTGCGGAGGGCCTTCCATGCTTTGTCCCCTCTATACCACTGCTTATGTTATTGCTTTCCAGCTTATTTACTCCACAGTGACCGGTTACCCCGACCTCACCTATGGAACGTAGGTTGCGCGGAGGGCCTGCAATATGATGTATGGGGCTTGTCATTTACCTATTTTGCCCTTAGTATAATTATAATTCGTTGATCAGCTTGGTTGTATTTCCGTTGTTGGCAGGTACACTCCTAGGATACTATTAGTTATATTATCCTGGGATGCCCAGGTATGTGTTAGTAGTTTTTAGAAGGGGAGGGGGAAGGTAGATACCATTGTTTTGATGTATTTTTATATTATGTAAAATAAAAGTTACGTTTTATCTTATTGTATGGTTGGTGGGTTCTTTATGCACCATGTGATAATTATCTTTGGTTCTCAGATCTTTAAAGGACAACTATACTCCCCTCCCCCTCGTTCCTTTCCCCCCACTCCTGCAAAGTACCCAGGGTGAGGACCTAAAATGTCCTCACCTCTGGGTACTTAACAAAAGTCCTGCACTACTTACTTGCAATCTCCCTCGTCACTCTGGTCCGATCCTTTGAGTGACAGGTCGCGAGGCAGCCAATGGGAAGACGCGCTCTGCAAGGAGTGGGGAATCCTTTGATTAAGGACACTATGGCGGTCCGAAAAATTACATTTTCCCTGCACCTTCCTCAATGCTTAGTGTGACTGAAAGAACATACATTCATTGTTATATTATTTCTCAACTGTTCAGAGCAAGCCATGCATTTGTGCAATATTATTGCAGCTCTTTTCAATTTACTACTGACATATAGCTTTACCTGATAGAGGCTTATTCCCCCTACCCTCAAAAAAACAATTCATATATTTTTGGTTCCATAATTATTAATGTACAATTACTTATGCTTTATATTTTTAGTGTTAATTTACTATCGAAACCATCTAAAGTCTGCTAGGTACCTTTTGGTCTGACACTGGGACCCAAAAACACAAAATCTGTAATTTGGGCAAAGTTTATGGCAAAAATAAGTTAACGGAATGACCAACATGTCCTGGTTTAGAAATCGGGAAATTATGTTTTTGTATTCAAATAGGAAAATAAAGCTCAGGGGCTTTAAACATTTAAGAAATATGGTGTTGAAACTGAAAAACTTTCAATTATACAAGTTTTAAGATTCTTAAAAATGTCATTGTGTGACCTAGTTTCCAGAAGATTTCAATAATATAACTTGGTAATTAACTTTTTTTCCTTTCAAATTAAAAGACCCTGAGGTGGAGTGTCTTGGGGTATTGCAGCTTGAATTTTATAATAACCTACATAAGAAAAAAATATAGGATAGAGAAAACCCTTTAGCAGAAGATAGATATTGCAGTTTTACTAAATCTGTGATTCGTATGTCGATTCACACCTTGGCCTGGATAATTTATGTGCTGGACTGTGTGATAAACATGTGGTTGTGTCCAGTGCGGGAGAAACAGGAAGGGCTATAAAAATGTGTATGTGGAGGAAATTGGGAAGTGAGTGTGTGTGTGTGGGGGGGGGGGGGCTAAACTTAAAGAAATGTAAATGTGTGGGAATCTTACTGTGATGTAAATTATTTGGATATTAAGTCACATTGGGGTTCCATGACCTTTACAAAAGCACTCGGCTTGCGAAGATTTTAATGTCCAAACCCCATTGACCATAAATCCTTTTTTTTCCCTCTCTGTTGGCGACAAAAATTAGAATGTTCCATTTGATTTGGTCTGGAAGCATGCAGCTTTGCTGACCTCTCTCTCACCCTTTTTTTACTTTCTGCCCAGAGCCTCCAGAGTTCCGGGGCTGTAATGAGCTGGACTTCAAAGTAGGAATTTTTTAATATATAAGGCAGAGGGAAGGTTGGTGAACTTAGCACAACATACATATACATTTAACTTTCCCATTTTATGAGTATAATTTTCATTTAATGGTGGCTTTGAACACTTGTGAATTTACTCAATTAGCTTTTTGAAATTGTCTCTTGAACTTACCGTCAGTTCTGTTATGCTGAGGTAGGGTTGGCACACAGTTCTATGCAATAGCCTTGTTTGGCTTATGTTCTACTTAATATTATGGCAAGAACCACTCAACTTAGCAAAAAGAAAAATCATTCCATCATTTTGTAACACATAAAGGTCAGTCAGTCTAGAACATTTCAAGAGCTTTGAATAGATTTCCTAGTGCAGTTGTCAAACTTGTCAAATTTTATGCTGAAACTGTCTCTTTTATAAGGGCCTCCTCAGGAAAAGGGAGACCAAATGTTACCTCTGCTGCATTCACAGCCTTGGAAACCACAAATTAACGGCCTCTCAAGTTAAAGCCCACATTAATATTTCACAAGTAAAATGCACCTCTGAACATAAACTGTTTTAGAGGATAAATATCACACCAGATTTTTGGTTCTATCCAATATGTCTTTGTGAGATGCAGCAAAGGTTAGTGGATGGGTTCTACATGTGTGGTTCCCACCATGAAGCATATGAGGAGGTATAATGAATTGGGTGCTTTGATGGTTATACTGCGATTTATTAAATTCAGTGAAAGCTTAACCAGCTTGGCTACCACAGCATTCTACAGCAACATTTCATCATTCTATATGTGTTCCTTCATGGTTTTGATGTCCTTCCATCCTTTTTTGAGTTAATATAATAAAATTTGAGGTGTACTATAAAGTACAATGCAGGTTCTGTGTTGTTTGTGTTGAGAAATGTGGTTTAGACTGTTGCATAAAATTAAAAGTAAACATAAATGAAGTGCCAAAATAGTTTGGAACAATTTTCTCCATTGTTTTAAATGTAGTTATGTAAACCTCTACTTCTATTCTGTTTGTCTATGTTGTTTTCAATACTTTTAGACCCTCATGATTTTATTAAATGGTTCAAAGAATATTTAGAGTATAAAATATGTAATGGAAAATATTTAGCATGATTTTATTGACCGTTTCAAAGAATATAATATAGAATGGGACCTAAACTTCTATACAAAGATCTTTTTCAATGCGTTTTTATGCAGTTAGTTGTCCATCTTCACATCTAAATATCTGGCCTCCTTCTCTGGTTATTTGGATGTTATTTGGCCAGTTGAATATTTGCATTGGACTAATGGCCAAATGAAGATAGAGCTACGGTATGAACTACAGTAGTAGTATGTAATGTATTTATTCTCAACCTCCGTTTGTTTGTCCTTCGTTTAACTTTTTAACCTTTTTTTTTAAATTTAACTGGTCCTTATCCTTATGTTGGTGAGGAGTTTCTGCTAAGCAACAAGGGCTCTGGTGGAAAGCATAGGTTATTTGCCAACTGAGAAGTGTATTTATTCCATATCAAATATAAATGTATTTATGTTTAAACTTCTTTTCATAATTCACATACAACTTTAACTTTTAAAATAAATGTCGACATTTTGGCATATTTACAAGTTACAAAAAATAATAAATCCGCATTCAGTAAACATCTTTGCTTTTGGCTGTATTTGCTGCATTTTTTCTTTACTTAAAGGGCATGTCCACCCCCAAAACTATAATCCCCCCCACTATAATGGCCCCACCATGTAGTGTAGTAAAATCCTTAGCTCACATCCCAGCTCCATAAGGTTCTCCTGTAGTCCCCCCCCCCCCCAAAGTCCCAAAAACTGCCCACCAGGAGGATAGCAGAGTCCATATAGGACTCTGCCTCTTATCTGGCCTCCGGGAGAAGTTTGGCATGCGTACTGCAGCCCTTCTCCCCCCTCCCTCTCCCTCCTGTTTTGCGATCCCTCTCCCTACCATAAAACCCCTTGACCATATAATAGAATATGTTCCCCCAGCCCCAACCGCAAAAAAATGATTTTAAGAAAGTCCCCAGAACTCTACTTACCTTCCCTCTCTCCACCAGCATTCTGAGTAGCCGGCAGCCGCGTCTTTGATTGGCTGCCTCTCAGCCAATCACGGACGCGGCTGCCGGTCCCGCCCCCTGCTTGCAGTGTCTTGCATGCAGAAGGCCGGGCCGGGCGTCTGAGGAGAGAGGGAAGGTAAGTAAAGATCTGGTCACTTTCTTAAATTTGTTTTATAGCGGTTGGGGCTGGGGGAAGTTATTCTATTATATGACAAAAGTTTATATTAAGGGTGGACATGCCCTTTAATGTAGACTCATATTTTCATAGCATGATCTAATGGGTTGTGCTCCCAGTAGGCTTTAATAAAGCAATTCGGTCTGTTTTTTTTCAGTCTCTTCATCTGATCGAGTCTCCCGGTTGGGCTTTCCTTTGTATTTGCTTCTTGAACTTATGTGTATAGTATTTGAGGTTGAATAAAGACATATGTCCATTCAGTCCAACCCATCTAGCAATACCCTCATTTCCTGCCTGTTGATCCAGAGGAAGGCAAAAAAACACCAAATTTATGAAGGGTGAACTAATTACTTCCTGACTTTAAGTGGCAATCCTGAAATATAGCTTTTAATAAATCATGTTATTAAAAAAAAGTTTAAAAATGTAAAAAAAAATTTTTCTTTTCATGTATTTTTTTGTATTTCACTGTACAATATTTCTAGAGCTATTTCTATTTACAGGGCTAGGTGGTTTAAAAATGCTCTTTACACTATTCTTCTGGTTAAGAATTTCCGTACTTCGAAAGACAGGTGTTAATGGTTCATAGTAGACTTTTCCTTTAATAATATTTTAGCCCCCCATAATGTGCTTCTCTTTAATCCAATTTGTTTTAGCAAATCTTCATTATGTGAAATTACTGATGTGTTTTGTTTAAATCAACAGTTGGACCTCCCTATACTATGCACTTTCGAATTAAGTATTACTCATCTGAACCAAACAACCTGCATGAAGAGTTTACAAGGTATTTTTTACAAGTGGGAACATTACATTCTCTATACTTTGCAATCTGGCATTCTATCGTGCCGTGTTCCAGTTTTGATAACGTAATTAAAAAATATTTAAACTGAAAGTAATCATGACCTTGTTTTACTTACCACATAGGCTTGGCTAAATAAATTAAGGAATATATTCCTGTAATTAATATTCTGTATCCAACGTTTGTTGCTTAGCTTTTTAAAACTACACTAACCAGTCTGTCTGATGAGCTCCTAGGTAACCATCAGCTCTAGATCATATACTTGCTACATGCTTGTGCAGTCAAAACTGATAACAGCCATTAATTTACTACCATATTTCTGTTGTGAATGTGTAATGCACATTTTTCTTTCTCTGCACCAATCCTAATAAAAGGTGTGCTTTGCTCATTCAAATGAATTTTTTATTATTTGTGTTAACACCCCAGGCTGTTTTCTATAAAACTCTAAATAAATTAACCTATACTGTGTTTGAACCTTAATGACATAATGAAATTAATTTTACTTGGAGCCCCCTCTTTTAACATAAGACTTTAATACTGTAAACTAAATGTGGAGGCTACTTGTGAAGGATTACATTCTTCCAGGTCATGGTATATCTGTGGCATTCCATTTTTTAAACATAAACCTGAACCGTGTTTTGAATTATACAGAAGGGCATGAAAGAATTTAAGGGGGGAAATAAATAAAATTTCACTTGGCTGAATTGCCTTATGTATATGTTTAATTCTGTGCTTATCTTATTTTTCTAATAAACCCTAAATAAACTAAGATGCAGCAGCATGTTGCATAGAATATGGATATGGCTGTTCTTTAAGTGAATGTAGAAATATGGAGGAATACAAACGCAAGGTAGAAACTAATAATTAATCTTGTGACTGTTACCTTCTTACCAAGGTAATGCTGTTTATTGTGCTTGTGTTCTAATTGCTTTTTTCGTGTTTTCTAGGTACCTTTTTGTATTGCAGCTTCGGCAAGATATTCTTTCAGGAAAGTAAGAACTCTTTTTTTTTTTTTTTGTCATTTTTATTCTGTGAATTATATTTATTGGATGGCACTATCATATCCTATTGTATTTTATGAATGGAACAATACTTTTTGCACAGCTTTACACATGGCCCGTTACTGCGTATTGATGAACGATGTCCGAGCAAACGCATGCTCACATGCAATTATTGGCCAAAACGTATGTTCATTGCACATATGCATGCGCTGGTGTGTTTGCCCTCGTCAGCCAAATTGGACTTGTGTACGGGCCATTAGACCATGAACCTATTGACTGCCAGTGTTTAGTGTAATTAGTGTAAACAATCTCGTATAGCTCAGCTGCTTGCCAATAGACTAGCAGCTATTTCTGTAATTTAGAGATTGATTGGGAGACGTCCCATGGCATGAGAAAAAAATGCCTGTTATTCAAGGGGAAACCACACATCTTAGATTGTTGGCTCAAATCGTTTTTTTGGCCATATCGGCTGACAATTATCTAAAATGTACAGAGCTTAAGCCTGGTTAACAATCAGAACCCCATATTCTTGACTTATTACTGATCAATAAACTGATTGATAAAGTGTCTGTTTAAGTAGTATCTGTAATAAATGGCCGACGGCCGTGTACTCACAGTACGCTTTAGGAGGAGGCTGACAGTCCGGAAGGTGCAGGATACAGAGGCTGCTGGGAACTGAAGGCTGTATGCTGGATGCAGGCAACTGGATGCAGGCAAGGTGAGACACTGGAAACCGGCAAGGTAGGCGCTGGATACAGGCAAGGTAAGTATTGGATGCAGGCAACTGGATGCAGGCAAGGTGAGACACTGGAACCAGGCAAGGTAAGTATTGGATGCAGGCAACTGGATGCAGGCAGGGTGAGACACTGGACACCGGCAAGGTAGGTACTGGATACAGGCAAGGTAAGTATAGGATGCAGGCAACTGGATGCAGGCAAGGTGAGTATAAGGAGCAGGATCCAAGGCAGGTAAGTACAGGAGCCAGGGAGGTAGCGGAATGCTACATCGGGCACGGGTCCAGGAGGACACCGGCTTTTCAAATTTCGCGCCGCCCGGGTGGCGGCGGTGACGTCATGACGTCGACGCCGCCCACCCGGAAGTGCAGTGCGGCGCGGGACCGAAGCGGCAGGTAAGTTCGTGACAGTATCTCCGGGACTTGTCAATCGAGCCAGCGGTGGATCATGTGCAAAATAAATATACTCACATTCATTCCTGGTGCCTGGTCAATTGATTGAAGTATGGAAGGTAAGGCCTTTACCTCCTGTACTTCAAGCAATGCATTTAAGGAATAGTTCACTTTTTCAGTAAACTTCCTTTAACATTAGGATCAAATGCTGTTTAGTGTACATCTATAATTCTAAGATTGAATTATGTTATTGTAACGATTTAGAAATAAACACCACACTTTTAATTTTAATTGTACAATTACAGGTATATATTCAGGATGTTTTTTCCCCTTCATTTACAATTAAGTATGTAAAATCATTTGCTAACCTAAACTTTCCTGCTGGGTGCAATTACTGCAGGTACGTATTTAAAGTCTTACACAGTTTTATTTAAACTTAATTACACCATACAGTATAAACTAGTTTTACTGGTATTTGTTTCAACACAAAAATGTTGTTTATCCTGAAATGTTCTTGACAAAAATATAAATGTGTTCATTAGCATAAAGACAATATTGTTGGCAATTAATAATAAGGAATGAAATAGCCAAAATGGGTACAGAATGTAACATACTAAACAGATGTCCAAAGGACATTTAAATCAGAATTGCAGGAGGAAATTAATACTTTCATTTGAAACATAATGTGTCATAATATTTGAGTAAATACAGATTGGGACAAACTAAATTCAATGTGAGCGGCACTTTTCTTTGCTACATTCATGCAAGAATTTGATAAATGTAAATTGTGCACGGTTTACAGGTTCTATCAATAAATCTAATTTTTTTTTTATTATATCAACTTTAAAACTGGTTTTACACAAGCACATATAAAATACACAAGCTTACAGCCCTCGCAAATATAAGACTATATACTGAGGTAATAGCCTGGATCCCACCTAGACTATAAACAGAATTCCACCAGGAATACAGTACCTTAATCAACTTATATCAATCCCAGAATAAATAATTTATCAAAAATTCAGTTTTATTCATAGACATAGATACCACCTATAAATGCACCAGCTATCAAAGCATTATGTATACAATTAAAAAAAATACATACATACATACATGTATGTATGTATATGTATGTATGTATATGTGTGGTATTGTTGTATAGTGTATATGTTATATATGTGTGTGTATGTATGATGTATATATTATATATATATTATATATTAATATATATTATATATATAAATTTTATCCCAGCATCAAGCCACTTTTACCCGAGACATTTCCTGCAAGCAGTTTAAAATACATTTTAAAAAATAACTTTATGAACTCTTTATGTACGCAACTTTTATTATTATCTTCGAGTGAAATGTCCTTATGAAAAGGCTGTGGAACTAGCAGCTTGGTGTTGCAAGGTAATTAGAATATTTTACTAAAGCATTTGTTTGTTGTTTTTTGGAATTTTGCTCTATCGAAGTTTTTGATCATGAATATTTTTATTTTCATAAAAGGTTAACGATTGCTTAACTAATTGTATTCATCACACTGGTGATGGTGCCAATCCCTTTTGCTTGTATTGATGGAATTCCTTCACCAGCTGCCGCTTTGACCTATTCAAAATCTTTGGCACTTTTGATCACAAACATAGATTTGCAAATCATGTTTTGTTTCTTCAACTCCCTTTTAAATACATCTGTATTTAAAATACAATCTGCAAATCGGGGTAACAACACAACATCAACACTTTGTTTTCTAATGCTTGGTGTGATTTGACAAGGTCTTCATAGAATTTATGTTTTCCTAAAGAACAAATATTAAAATTGAAGAAAAGCAATAATCTTTTTTTTTTTTTAATGGTAATGATGGGGTTGTGGCCACACGCAATACATCAAAAAGAATTCACACGTGTATTTGGAAAACAATGCAGCAGATCGGCCAAAGTGGAGCAAAGGAGATTGTGATTTCTATGTTAATCGTGGTGTCTTTGCTAATCGATGGATGTGCTTTTAAAGCAGACTGCACTCCCTAATAAAACAATATATTGGGTTTCCCTTTATTGAATTGGCTGTAGACTATTAAAATATATACTGCATAGACTGTACTGTCTATTATAAAGGGAAAAAAGAGAAGGCTTTACCAAAAAAAACTTAAATTTACTAAATATCTTTTGCTGTTTATTAGTTATACAGAGCCAATGTGTTAGAGTTGTTCATTAAGGGTAAATTTGACCAGAAACTGGCAACATTACAATAAGTAAAAAACACCATGTATAAGGTACCACAGAGTGAGGCAGAACAAACTTAACCTTAAGGTATCTGAAGCCTTAGCCAGTGCTAAACCACCATCATATAACCTTACCACACGGAAAGAAAAGTCTTAACATCCTCAAGAAATATCAGTATCACACTTCTGCTGCGGATATTGAAGATGCACATCATGAACTAAAATGCTAGTTGAACACACCTTTGGTCGATAACACGTATAAGGCTTTAACAAGGGATCCCATCAGCCACTACAAGGAAAAACGTCATAGACTTACAATAGTTTTAAAAGGATAAAGCAATTGATCAGCCAATGTATTACCGCATCAGTGTATATATTGACTCCAGATGAACAAGGAAGGGACCCCCACCAAGACCTATAGTCTGCAGCATCAAAGTTTCATGAACAAGATTCAAGATGTAGTACTCTGTGCAGAAGTAACTATGGTATCATATAATTTGACATCCCTCTTACCTGTATCAAGGAGGGTGTTGAAATGCAAGAAAATGTCTGTGCCAAGACAACACCGTTACCAGCAGAACAGATTTAACCCAGAACAGGTGTGTCCCTACGGACTTATCCTTTATATTTGAAATCTGAGGTATTAAGGCACAACTTCTACAAGCAAAAGCATGGATGTGCTATGGGATCTTCGGTTTCACCCACAGTGGCAAACCTTTACAGGAGAAATTGTAAATACCGGCTCTTAATACCTTGAAGGGCATTGCACCCAGGCACTTGTTCAGATAGTGGATGTCACCTGGGTTAAAATCTACCAGAAGGAAGATAAAGCTTTTATAGAACACATCAATGATGTAAACGAAAACATCACATTACAAGGGAAGAGGTAAAAAACAACACGCTGGCTCTTTTGGACTGCTAAGTAGAAAAAGAGAATGATAAACTGGAAGTAGAGGTTTACAAAAAGCGAACCCACACAGACCAGTATTTGAGTTTGACTCCACCACGCTTTAAATCACAAGCGGAGTATCATCAGAATCCTAGTAGTTTATCATGTGATGTTATTAAGAAATTCATTATATATGAATAATGAACTTTATGCTATATGAGGGAGTGCAAACTTTCCCTTTAAGGTTTTGTGTACCTTGCTGCCTTGTTTGACTGATGTGGAAATGCTAATCCAACCTGTGATTTGAAGAATTTGTTAATATAGCGCTTCATGGGACGCAGCTGCACAATAATATAATGCAAAAATTCAAACAAGTAAAGACATAATAATTGCGCCCCTTCTGCTTCTGGAACAGCAGCAGAAGGCAGCTGAGGGAACGAGGGCTGTAAGTAAAATTAGGAGCCAATATTAATTATTTAAACTTAGCGAGGTCTAGATTTTGGGGGTGGACTACAACATATTAAATTTTTGTTTTAGGGAAGGACATACTCTTTTAAGAAGTATACAAGTGCTGAACCATGCGACTGTGAAAAGAGCTTACAATCTGGTATAATAGATCTTTTACTCATACTTAACATTTTCATCATGATAGAAGTAATGGTTGAGCAAGGCCATGCCAAACGTAGGTGTGACTTGTTGCTTGGGAATGTCACATATTTTGTTGTAGGCATGACAACCCACCCACACTAACATTTTTCAGCTCTCTGGGTTTTAGTACATGTGTGCTCTATGCAAGAGTTATTGGTGGGTGTCACGTTAAACTTGTAAAGCTGAATAATCACTGTACTGGCATTTTATTTGTTATGCTGGTAAAGGAAGTGTGGTGTAACTTGCAGAACACCCTGGAGGAAGCCACTTGCCTATAAATATGGCCAGCCTTTTATAATATGCATATTGATAGTGTGTTTATATTTTCGTTGAATTTTCCTAAATGTAGTATTATAACATACAAAGGTGAATGTAATTTCTTCTCTAATAAATAAAGTTTAAGGACTTCAAAATTAGAATTAAGATAGAACAAAAGCGCTCATTGCAATTGTAACACAGATTTCTTAAAAGCCTTTCATTGCACATAATTGTATGGGTCATACTGCATTTATTGTGCAAGTAAGCTGCCTGTTAATATAAACGGAAGCGATTTTTTGTTGCCATGGAGACTGTAGCCATGTAATAAATAATTTCAACAAAAAAAGTGTTTTAATCCTATTCATAAGTTATACCTGATTGTTTAATATAAAATCCAAATTTTATATTAAATTCTAGCAATAAATTATAGCAAATACAACAATTATTTATAAATGGCTAATACATACAATAATGTTATGTAAACCCGCAACATGTTTTAAATCATTTGAACTTTGTCAAATACCATATTACGCTATTTACTGTTACAATCTACATTAGCAAAATGTTAAACTAGAATTATGGCCTAACATGCATTTTATTTTGACTAGCCACATGTTAAAACATATTTTTGTTTTTTCTAAGATACACCTGTGTGAATTGAGTACCGATATAACTCGAGTATAAGCCGACTCGAGTATAAGCCGAGGTACCCAATTTTTGCCCAAAAATAGAAACCATGATTGACCCGAGTTAAGCCGAGGGTATACAGTAACCCTAATACCTTTCCACTGTAGATGTTTGGAAACTACAACTCCCAGCATGCTTGGTTGCGGGAGTTGTAGTTTCCAACCACCTATAGTAGAAAGGTATTGGGGGTTACTGTATGGCATACTGTCTCCCACCCTAATACCTTTCCACTGTAGAGTTTGGAAACTACAACTCCCAGCATGCTTGGTTGCTGGGAGTTGTAGTTTCCAACCACCTATAGTAAAAAGGTAATGTGGGTGTCTGCATGGCATACTGTCCCCCAGCCCTCCCCCCAGTCCCCCCCAGCTCACTACCGTACCTGATCTTCAGTCTTCCTCTCTCTGCAATCCAGAAGCAGCCGCGAGTCGGCCGGCAGTTCCCATTACTGCTTCGCGGGTGCGCGATGACGTCATCCCGCCAGCGTGCGTGATGACGTCATCGCGCAACCGTGAAGAACTACTGGGAACTGCCGGCCGGACTCGCGGCTGCCTGGATTGAAGGTAAGTTCCCTGTGACTCGGGTATAAGCCGAGTCAAGGTTTTTAGGTTATTTTTAAACCTAAAAACCTCGGCTTATACTCGAGTATATACGGTAATATTTTACTTCCTTATCCTTTTCCATACCTCTTTCATTGGGTAGGCATACTTTGTGTGCTTCATCCAGAAAATAAATGATGGACTGCCCAAAGTACTTTGGGGCAGATGCGTCGACGCTTTCGAGAATGTCTTGCCCTTATAGCTTTTCACTCATGTGATTTATCGTACGTTTCAAATTATCCGCGACCGTTTGTATTTCCTAGACTTCCTACTCCGTGCCTTTCTATCTCCTCAGGCCTCCAGTAAACGGAAGTGTATTCCCATCCACCCTCTCCCCCGCCCCCCCCCCCCCACCTCTCGAAAATACATGACGCCCCTTCCCCGTCCCAGCGGTAGCTTTGGCTAGGTGAAATTGAACCACTAATTTGGCCAGGTTTGGGTGGCCAAAAAGCTTAATCCCCTTTGCATATTTCTGCGTGGTATACAAGGTTAGGACAAGATTTCAAAAGCCAACACCACACGCCCAGAACCTCCTCCACAGTTCCCCGTCGCTCACCCCCCACTAGTTAGCAGGCAAGGTGAGACACTGGAAACCGGCAAGGTAGGCGCTGGATACAGGCAAGGTAAGTATTGGATGCAGGCAACTGGATGCAGGCAAGGTGAGACACTGGAACCAGGCAAGGTAAGTATTGGATGCAGGCAACTGGATGCAGGCAGGGTGAGACACTGGACACAGGCAAGGTAGGTACTGGATACAGGCAAGGTAAGTATTGGATGCAGGCAACTGGATGCAGGCAAGGTGAGTATAAGGAGCAGGATCCAAGGCAGGAAAGTACAGGAGCCAGGGAGGTAGCGGAATGCTACAATCGGGCACCAGGTCCAGGAGGACACCGGCTTTTCAAATTTCGCGCCGCCGTGACGTCATGACGTCGACGCCGCCCACCCGGAAGTGCAGTGCGGCGCGGGACCGGAGCGGCAGGTAAGTTCGTGACAACAGCAACCTACTATATATATATCCCATGAAGCCACAAATTAGGTAAAAAATAACTTTATGAACTCTTTATGTACGCAACTTTTATTATTTATCTTCTAGATTGAAATGTCCTTATGAAACGGCTGTGGAACTAGCAGCTTGGTGTTTGCAAGGTAATTAGACTATTTTACTAAAGCATTTGTTTGTTTGTTTTTTGGAATTTTGCTCTATCGTAAAGTTTTTGATCATGAATATTTTTATTTTCATAAAAAGGTTAACGATTGCTTAACTAATTGTATTCATCACACTGGTGATGGTGCCAATCCCTTTTGCTTGTATTGATGGAACTTCCTTCACCAGCTGCCGCTTTTGACCTATTCAAAATCTTTTTGCACTTTTGATCACAAACATAGATTTGCAAATCATGTTTTGTTTCTTCAACTCCATTTTAAATACATCTGTATTTAAAATACAATCTGCAAATCGGGGTAACAACACAACATCAACACTTTGTTTTCTAATGCTTGGTGTGATTTTGACAAGGTCTTCATAGAATTTATGTTTTCCTAAAGAACATAATATTAAAATTGAAGAAAGCAATAATCTTTTTTTTTTTTTAATGGTAAATGATGGGGTTGTGGCCACACTGCAATACATCAAAAAGAATTCACACGTGTATTTGGAAAACAATGCAGCAGATCGGCCAAAGTGGAGCAAAGGAGATTGTGATTTCTATGTTAATCGTGGTGTCTTTGCTAATCGAAATGGATGTGCTTTTAAAGCAGACTGCACTCCCTAATAAAACAATATATTGGGTTTCCCTTTATTGAATTGGCTGTAGACTATTAAAATATATACTGCATAGACTGTACTGTCTATTATAAAGGGAAAAAAGAGAAGGCTTTACCAAAAAAACTTAAATTTACTAAATATCTTTTGCTGTTTATTAGTTATACAGAGCCAATGTGTTAGAGTTGTTCATTAAGGGTAAATCTTGACCAGAAACTGGCAAACATTACAATAAGTAAAAATACACCATGTATAAGGTACCACAGAGTGAGGCAGAACAACTTAACCTTAAGGTATCTGAAGCCTTAGCCAGTGCTAAACCACCATCATATAACCTTACCACACAGGAAAGAAAAGTCTTAACATCCCTCAAGAAATATTCCAGTATCACACTTCTGCCTGCGGATATTGAAGATGCACATCATGAACTAAAATGCTAAGTTGAACACACCTTTGGTCGATAACACGTATAAGGCTTTAACAAGGGATCCCATCAGCCACTACAAGGAAAACGTCATAGACTTACAATAGTTTTAAAAGGATAAAGCAATTGATCAGCCAATGTATTACCGCATCAGTGTATATATTGACTCCAGATGACACAAGGAAGGGACCCCCACCAAGACCTATAGTCTGCAGCATCAAAGATTTCATGAACAAGATTCAAGATGTAGTACTCTGTGCAGAAGTAACTATGGTATCATATAATTTGACATCCCTCTTCACCTGTATCAAGGAGGGTGTTGAAATGCTAAGAAAATGTCTGTGCCAAGACAACACCGTTACCAGCAGAACAGATTTTAACCCAGAACAGGTGTGTTCCCTACTGGACTTATCCTTTATATTTGAAATCTGAGGTATTAAGGCACAACTTCTACAAGCAAAAGCATGGATGTGCTATGGGATCTTCGGTTTCACCCACAGTGGCAAACCTTTACATGGAGAAATTGTAAATACCGGCTCTTAATACCTTGAAGGGCATTGCACCCAGGCACTTGTTCAGATATGTGGATGTCACCTGGGTTAAAATCTACCAGAAGGAAGATAAAGCTTTTATAGAACACATCAATGATGTAAACGAAAACATCACATTTACAAGGGAAGAGGTAAAAAACAACACGCTGGCTCTTTTGGACTGCTAAGTAGAAAAAGAGAATGATAAACTGGAAGTAGAGGTTTACAAAAAGCGAACCCACACAGACCAGTATTTGATGTTTGACTCCCACCACGCTTTAAATCACAAGCGGAGTATCATCAGAATCCTAGTAGTTTATCATGTGATGTTATTAAGAAATTCATTAATATATGAATAATGAACTTTATGCTATATGAGGGAGTGCAAACTTTCCCTTTAAGGTTTGTGTACCTTGCTGCCTTGTTTGACTGATGTGGAAATGCTAATCCAACCTGTGTATTTGAAGAATTTGTTAATATAGCGCTTCATTGGGACGCAGCTGCACAATAATATAATGCAAAAATTCAAACAAGTAAAGACATAAATAATTGCGCCCCTTCTGCTTCTGGAACAGCAGCAGAAGGCAGCTGAGGGAACGAGGGCTGGTAAGTAAAATTAGGAGCCAATATTAATTATTTAAACTTAGCGAGGTCTAGATTTTGGGGGTGGACTACAACATATTAAATTTTTGTTTTAGGGAAGGACATACTCTTTTAAGAAGTATACAAGTGCTTGAACCATGCGACATGTGAAAAGAGCTTACAATCTGGTATAATAGATCTTTTACTCAATATACTTAACATTTTCATCATGATAGAAGTAATGGTATGAGCAAGGCCATGCCAAACAGTAGGTGTGACTTGTTGCTTGGGAATGTCACATATTTTGTTGTAGGCATGACAACCCACCCACACTAACATTTTTCAGCTCTCTGGGTTTTAGTACATGTGTGCTCTATGCAAGAGATTATTGGTGGCTGTCACGTTAAACTTGTAAAGCTGAATAATCACTGTACTGGCATTTTAATTTGTTATGCTGGTAAAGGAAGTGTGGTGTAACTTGCAGAACACCCTGGAGGAAGCCACTTGCCTATAAATATGGCCATGCCTTTTATAATATGCATAATTGATAGTGTGTTTATATTTTCGTTGAATTTTCCTAAATGTAGTATTATAACTATACAAAGGTGAATGTAATTTTCTTCTAATAAATAAAGTTTAAGGACTTCAAAATTAGAATTAAGATAGAACAAAAGCGCTCATTGCAATTGTAACACAGATTTCTTAAAAGCCTTTCATTTGCACATAATTGTATGGGTCATACTGCATTTTATTGTGCAAGTAAGCTGCCTGTTAATATAAACGGAAGCGATTTTTTGTTGCCATGGAGACTGTAGCCATGTAATAAATAATTTCAACAAAAAAAGTGTTTTAATCCTATTCATAAGTTTATACCTGATTGTTTAATATAAAATCCAAATTTTATATTAAATTCTAGCAATAAATTATAGCAAATACAACAATTTATTTTATAAATGGCTAATACATACAATAATGTTATGTAAACCCGCATACATGTTTTAAATCATTTGAACTTTGTCAAATACCATATTACGCTATTTACTGTTAACAATCTACATTAGCAAAATGTTAAACTAGAATTATGGCCTAACATGCATTTTATTTTGACTAGCCAACATGTTAAAACATATTTTTTGTTTTTTCTAAGATACACCTGTGTGAATTGAGTACCGTATATACTCGAGTATAAGCCGACTCGAGTATAAGCCGAGGTACCAATTTTTGCCTCCAAAATTAGAAACCATGATTGACCCGAGTATAAGCCGAGGGTATACAGTAACCCTAATACCTTTCCACTGTAGATGTTTGGAAACTACAACTCCCAGCATGCTTGGTTGCTGGGAGTTGTAGTTTCCAACCACCTATAGTAAAAAGGTAATGTGGGTGTCTGCATGGCATACTGTCTCCCACCTAATACCTTTCCACTGTAGATGTTTGGAAACTACAACCCCAGCATGCTTGGTTGCTGGGAGTTGTAGTTTCCAACCACCTATAGTAAAAAGGTAATGTGGGGTGTCTGCATGGCATACTGTCCCCCCAGCCCCCCCCCAGTCCCCCCCAGCTCACTTACCGTACCTGATCTTCAGTCTTCCCTCTCTGCAATCCAGAAGCAGCCGCAGTCCGGCCGGCATTTCCCATTACTGCTTCGCGGCTGCGCGATGACGTCATCCGCCAGCGTGCGTGATGACGTCATCGCGCAACCGTGAAGAACTACTGGGAACTCCGGCCGACTCGCGGCTGCCTCTGGATTGAAGGTAAGTTCCCTGTGACTCGGGTATAAGCCGAGTCAAGGTTTTTAGGTTAATTTTTAAACCTAAAAACCTCGGCTTATACTCGAGTATATACGGTAAATATTTTACTTCCTTATCCTTTTCCATACCCTTTCATTGGGTAGGCATACTTTGTGTGCTTCATCCAGAAAATAAATGATGGACTGCCCAATAAGCTACTTTGGGGCAGATGCGTCAGGTGAGAAGTGCCACATTGCGACTGTATCTTACAGGTGTTCAGTAACCGGATGAAAATACACTGGGTAGCGTGAAATTAACACTAATTTGGCCAGTTGGTGGCCAATAAAGCTTTATCCCCTTTGTATTTTGCTGTACCAAGGTTAGAAAAGAGTTCAAAAGAAACCACAGAACTGTTGTAGTAAAAATATGACTTTGTTCACACATTATCTGGGGTTAATAGAACATAAAAAAGCAACAATTTCTTGTCCATTAGTACAGTTCTCCTGAAAAAGCAACATTAAGGGCTAGGCCCCACTATCCTATTTTGGTGTGCGCTGCTTTAGTGCAGCACACAGCGCACACCAATAGAAGAGGATGGGGATGGCCCCATTACCTCCTCTGCGCTGCCAACCCCTTTTGCAGCACATCACCATTTTTGGTGTGCATCATATGCGCTGCGATAGGGGTACATCAAAGCACTTGCAGCGTACTTGTTCATTTTGAAGATTCCCTCTGCAAAAAGTGCTTCCTCCCATTAGCTTGTCTGGGAGTCCTGGGCTGTAAAAGTGGCAGTGCTAGATTGGTACTACAGTTGTAATTTTGATTAGTATGGGGGATCTAGGGCAAACCCAGGGGTGAGGACCCTAGTGGTTTAGGTCCACACCCTGTGTACTTTTAGGGGAAGGGGAGTTGTTCGTGCCCTTTAAGCTAACTTGATTTATTTCGCAAGTTACACGCATAATATGTATTGCATTCTTCTGATGTATATATTTTATAGGAAGTAGCTGGAGAGTGTAAATGTCACATAAAAAAAACTAAATCAATGCATTTATTTATGTGCTTACTGTGTTAAGAATCCGTCCTTCTGCTTATCGTTTATATGATAAATGTGCTGTGGTAGTCTAGGCAAAATATGCCATTCATATAATTTGGAAAGGAAAAGTGTTAAAACCATATTTGCTTATCCTGATTATCTGAGCTTTTGAAAAACTATCAACTGGTTGCTAAGCAACAGAGATGCCTAAACATTCATCTGTAAAAGATTAAATGACAAGGTTCTAGAAAATCTGCAATAAATAGAAATGTACATTTTTTTCGCAAAAATCATGGTCAAATACGCCCAGAAAATGGACCCCCAGTGCATGTGAGAAACTCATTAGTATGGCCTAGCCCTAAGGCTGCAGCCACACTCAAACGCACACAATATTCAGTTATCATTGCATATGCAAATTGCTAAAATTGGTAATTGTATGCATTATGAAAACAGATTGCAGCGCCTCCCACTTTGTGTTAGCCTGGCATGCATTTCTCACGCATTGATGAATTGCAAACTGCGATCGTAAGCGAGTGAAGTTCTAGCGTGGGCTAGCCCTAAGGCTTCACACACGTTAGTCCGTTTGCGTTGCGATCCACGCAATAGTAAACAATCTGAGCGCATGCAGCCCGAAATTGGATTGTGGCGTGCACAATGAGGCCACCCACATTTTGTTTACCTGGCATGCATTTCTTGTACACAAACAAATTGCGGACGTTGGTGTGAGTTAAGAGATTATACAGTTACATTGTAATTTTGAGTTAAAAAAAAAGACAAAGTTCTATTAAGTTCAAGCCAACCTGCACAAAGACATAACCATTCACATATTGTATTAACCAACTGTATGGGAACAGGTCAATTATCTGTAACCTTGAATATTGTCTGTCCAAGAAGACATGCAATCCTCTTTTGAAGGCATTTATATAGTCTGTTATCACAGATCACCATTGTATTACCTTTTTGACTAGAAACATTCCACTCTCTTCATCCTTTTACTGTATGTGTTTGCAACACCTGAGCTTTAGTTTTCTTCCTCTCAATGCTGATCATAATACAGATTCTCTAACTCCTGCAACTCCATCTTATCACCTGAATATTAAATTGTTTGCCCCTCAGCAATTAAAGTTGTTTTAAAAATTCTTATACAGAATAAAACCATGTATTGAAATCAATACTCCTCAAAGGGATAACTATACAATCCTGACCAAGTTCCAAAAGTGCTACCTATAAAATTCTTTGTTAGTCCCATATAGACACCAAGTAAAACAAAAAGTCTCCAACACTGGGTGCAGACTCCAAAGTATCCATCCTCACTGGAATACACAAGTCGGATAAAGAACGAAATTGAGGGTTGCATCACAAAAAAGAAAAGTATGATGTAATCGGTATAGCAGAAACATGGCTGAATGATTTACATGACAGGGTTGTAAATTTGAAAGGATACTCCTTGTTTAGACATGATAGAGTAACTAAGAAAGGAATGGGGTATGTATGTATGTATTTTAAACAGGAATTGAAGTCAAATCTAAAAGAGTAAATAGCTGGGGGTATAAACAACAACACTAAAACAATATGGGCAGAGCTGTGCATATGAAGCAAGAAGGTGGTTAAATTAATTGTAGTCTTCTGTTATAAGCCACTGAGAAGGTGGAAACTAACCTTAATATGCAGGTGCTGGTATGGGGCATGTTCTGGTCATGGGGGATTTAAATTACCTGACAGAGATTAGAGTAAGGAAACTGCCAGCACCTCAAAAGGTATCAAGTTTCTAAATTTGTTAGTGTATGAGCATTTTCTTTCACAGGTTAAAATTTCTACTAGAAAGGATGCCTTTTTGGACCTGGTAATATGCAATATCCCTGAGCTCATTTTGGACATATAGGTATTGGGAAGAAAAAATTACTGAGGTGCACACTATTCCAGTGAATTTCTTTCTATTAGTGAATCACAAAAACACAACTTTTCGGGGATCACCATGTCCCCCTTTATCAGGTGTGGGAAGCTTAGAGGATTAGGATATAGCAAAAATCGAAAGTGTACTAGGTTAACAAAAACTCAACTTTAGGAAACCTGTTTTTATGCTATTAAAATATCAGTCCTGCTCATTAACTGGGGTGATGCCTTCTTAGGTAAGAATACTGAACAGAGGTGGACTGCTTTTTAAAGGGATATTAAACTATTACACTTCTAAATGTATACCATTAGAGAATAATTGTTAAAAAACAAAGAAAAATGCTCAGGTAAAAAAGGGAATGGGAAAAATTAACATTAGGGAACAGAACATGCCTGCATGAAGTATAAAAGCTGTAATATGTAGTGCAAGAAAGCTATTAATCTAGCTAAAATTGACAATTAAACACAGATTGCTAAACAAAGCAGGGCCAACCCCAAAATGCTTTTTTAAGTTCTGTATGTCAATAGTAAAAAGATGAGGACAGATAATGTGCGACTATTAAATAATGGAGCTAAGATTGTTTTAGGGGATGCCAAAACGGCTAATATGCTAAACCGTTTTCTTTCCTGTGTATATACCATAGAGAATCCTAGTCCTTACAGCAGCAGGGACGGTAGTAATATGATTTTGACAAAGTTAATACTGTAAATGCAAGGTGACGCATTTGGGGCTTAAAAATCCTTGTGCCACCTACACCATAAATGGCTCTGTGCTAAGTGCTAATTTTTTTTAAAAGGGGTAAAACATCCTTGCAAATAAAATACACTATGTACAAATATGGACATTTCTGAAAGTTCACTAAATAGTACTTACACGCATTAGAGGACACCATTATACGTCAACAATCAAGGTACTGTATCATTATTGCACTGAGGTAATCCTATTGTAAATATATAAACACATTACTATATAAACACATTATTCCTCCGTCAATATGTACAATTACCATTCCTACTCATCAAAAACCCAGAGAATAGGCACCAGTCAGTATATACAGTCATTAATATCCAGTACTAAAAATGGCCTTACATCTTGCAGATACCGGACAAATTCCATCAAATCCAAAGGGATTTGATGCCTACGAACCACTGGCATCAGTATTGGACTTCCTGGCAGAAAATTTCTGTTGGTCGGTATTGGCTCCTTTAAATTTAAGAGTGGAATTTGCCCATACACATGAGTTCGTAATCACATGTGTATGGGTAACTTTAACTCTTAACTAGATGGATGCACTAGTGCTTTTGCTAGAACATACTAGGACTCGCACTTCACCAATGTCATTATCCAGGATTTCACTCCTGCCCAGGTCTGGACCCTTCCAAGGCAGTCCCTCTAATTTTATCAATGCAGCTTCACTCAGTGTTGGTCACTCTGTTTCATCTCAGGGACTAGTAACAGTGTCTCTATCAGATTTAAAACCAGTTCCTATCACCACACATCAAAAAGAGGCATTAAACTCTATTATCCAAACATAATGCATGTTTCACTAAAATCTCTGGCTTCCTCTGGGTACCTGAGTGAGGGCTAGGCCACACTATCGTATTTTTCTCACAATGCGCATGCGTTTGGGCATTTGATTGCGGCTTTTTCAGATCATTGAAAATGCGGCAACGCACCGAAAACGTGCATTTTTGGTTGTGTTGTGATTGCGATTTGCTTTCCGCAATATTAATCCCTTTCGCGTGTGTTTTCTTATACCTAATGAAAACGCAACAAAATCTCACATGAAATCGCATGTGATTGCATTTGCGGCGCAGTGTGGCTATGCCCTAAGGGAGAACTGCTCAAGGAAGTATCTTTCATTTTGTGGGATTTTTCATCCTGACATCCAGGAATTCTTATCCTAGGTGCCCATACACTAGTTACTTATCTGTGATTTCTCCCAAACCGGATTTCCTTAACCACTTTATAACCGTCATTATAGCTGTAACTTCATGTGTAATCCATCCACGAAACCGTGTGGGAACGTCGCAGTAAGAACTGCTGGACAGAAAGATGATAAAGCAAATTAGACTTTCCTCAGAATGAACTTTTAATCGGCTTTAGCAGTGTATGGTCCACATGGAACATTTTAGAAAGCATCATGCATACACATGAATGGTCACATACAAGGCCACATCATGTCTACTATCTGCCCAAGATTAATCCCTTGTGGTTTAAATGTGCTATTAAGTGGTAGAGGGAAAAAAGGTCATGCAGACCTCCAGTAGATGATGCTTACAGCATACCCTTAAATGACTATTCTGGGTGCTTTGGGAACTGTTGCCAGCAGTTATAGTATAATGTGCTATATTAGATGCAATTATAGAAAAAAGTGTAAATCCATGCTACCTGATGTATTATCAGGGCCTGTGCAATTTACGAAACTTAGAAAATTCAGTTTTGGACTACTATGTAATGCAAAACATGACATAATACGTGGAGGTATAAAACCTGCAACCAATGCTCCTTACCTTACCCGGCAATGCAGATGAATACATTTTCAATATGAAAATTGATTATTACAAGAAAGTTAGGTAGCATTGAGATATATGTATATTATATCCCCTTGTCTGTGTTTATAAAGGGGATAACCAGATACAGATATTTAGCCTAAGAAATTAGGGAATTAACTGTGCTAACTATTGTTAGCATGGTTCATTCCCCTAAGGTTCCAGTTACATGAGGAATTATCTGAACTGAGGTTAAAATCAAGCCCTAAAACATTGCATAAAATAAGTATTTATGTGAATATAGCATTCTGTTGAAAGGAAATAGCGACACAACTGCTCTGGATAAATCTTCCTTAAGAGAGTCACCAGTGGCTGTTCAAGTGTGCATACTGTCAAATAGCTTGCATTGGATGTGACAGTATTGGAAGAGACACTTGCGCACTACACATCGCAAGCAGGGGGTAAAGTCTCACTAACTGATTGATTGTTTTCATTAGAGGTCGCTGGGCTTTAAATCGGTTTCAAATGTTTTATCTTGCATGTCCATTTTGTTTTTTGTTTGTTTGGAGTATCTACTAGGTTATTTTTAGTTAATGTATTCCAGTCCCTACTTAAGTTGGTTCTTGTTGACTCCTGTGCCTTGTTCCTGGTCATCAGGACAAAACATACAAATCACATTGGAATAGTATAAGAACGCTAACAACCCATCAGGTGTTACTATTAACAAAGATGCATTTTATTTCAGACCCACACACGTTTCGGACAGCAAGGTCCTTTCTCAGCTTGAGAAACATTCTTTTCTGACAGCATGTTCTTATACTACTCCAAATGGTATGTTTTATCTTCTAGGTTAACCAATTAGCTGAATGGGAGGAGTTTATTTATTTGGCAGAACAGGATGTAGGGGAAAATCCACAATATGGTTAATGGCTCAAATGCTTAGCTAGTTTTTGTTCATATGCCAATTCGTTACACATTGGTGCTGCTGTGGGCATCTTCCTTCTAAAAACAAAACAGGATGGACTCATTGCACATAAATGTTGAATTAATACTTAAATCTTAAAATCATGTTAAAATGTACCAAGTAAAATTATTCAGTAAAAATCCTGCTTGACTACAGGGTATTTTTGCACAAGATTAAGCTAGTTCATTTTGTCTTTTTAATTAGATCCCTTTTCTCTATTGGCTTATTAAATCTCTTCAAATTCAAAGTATGATAACTTTTTTTATATCCGTTGATGGCTAATTACAGCTTCCTAAATACCTAGTTCTATTTTGTCTACATTAGCTGTCCCAGCAAATATGTTTACTTTGTAATGTATAACAAATCCGTTACTCTGCAGCTTTATAGAAAAAAATTATGAATAACTTATAGTACTTATAAAGTACTATATTGCATACAACTCTAGAATGCAATTTAAACCAGATGCATAAAGTTTTGATATGGAGATTTTTGAACACACAGGGTTTGCAGTATAAATTATGCACATAATTATGCATTTCTACAAGTAATGTTTAGAGGCACAATGACTTGCGCTTACCATATTAATGACTGTATGTTAGAAAAAACATTGCAGAAGTAGCGCTGATGCACCTCATTTGCCCTAATATATTTTTGGTTTAGTTTTGCACTTTTTTCCAAAATTCCTGTGCTAATCCTGTAGTGTTTGTTTTGCACTAATATGGGCGAGATCATCCAATATTGCATCTCCCTGCATGTTCTTATTCCCTATTGTATTTTATCATTTAAATCAGGGGTGCACAACCCAGCTAACAGTTATGGCTGTACTAGCAGCACTTTTTCTAATAGACCAGGTATATAGCCTACTCAGGCTTAACGAAGGCTCAGAACCAGGAGCCGAAATGTTGCCTGTTGTAATGCACAACTAATAAAAGATTGAGTTCATCAAAAAAATTCCCTGAGTGCATTGGACTTTTCTTGGATTATATGGATTTTCCAGGGTAATAATAAACTGCAAGTAAATTGTTATATAGCGAGTGCTCTCTCTACCTCTGCAAAATATTTCTTTTTTATAGATACTAGTATTAAAGCAATATTCCAATATATTTTAATACAAGTGTGTAATCAATAATCCTCCATCTAGTGGGTTTAATAATTGTAGTGTAGGTATATTTCTACCTTTCTTTTCTGGTCTCCTCTATCAAACATAACTGGCGCAAATGAACTGTCCCTGATTCTTACTCCTCTTCTCACACATGGGCACAGCATGGCAACTAAACCTGGTGTGCCCTCTCCTGAGCACATTTCTCTCTGTGTGCATGTATTAAAAAGGCTTAAAAGTCAATTCGGGAGCAAAGATTGTAATAGCAATTGTGTGCATGGCCTATCCTTTTTGAGTTTTCCTGTGTTGTAGATATCCATTTGGATGAACTAATAAACTAATATATAAGGTAATAGTAGATTTTGCTCTTAAATTGTCAGTAATGGCACAACATTCTTCTTCTTATATGACCACATACTGGGGTTGCTGACATGTATGTTCACAAATGACTCTGGTTTACGTATCCCATGATCTTTAGAGACACTTGATTATAGGCCCAGGCTTTTATAAAATTATTTATTTTAATTTATGCATATGCAATAAAATAAATGTGAATAGGTGCAACACTTGATGTTTGCTGTATGATTATTACCTTTCATGCAATATTCATATTTTTTGAGGTACAGTTTAAGACAGCTGAGAGCGTTCAGGTTTTGTGTCTCAAGTCTAAACCGGGAATTTTGCCTGTCCCTTTGTGGCTTGGGCTCCCCTTTATTATTTTATTTTTCCCTAATTAGCAACCACTTTATTTTGCTTTTGCTGTCACTCTGTGCTTTTACATATATTCCTTTGGATGGCTTTACCCCTTCTTTCTGCCTGTATCATACTTAAAGGGCATCTATAGTGGGAAAATGAACTTTTCCTTTCTTTCCATGTGTTCTATAATTCCCTACAACCCCCAGAGTGTCTTCACTTTTTTCAGATTCCCTCTCTGTCCTGAGATACACCAGTTAGAAGAATACGTGATTGCATTCCTCTACTCCTACTTGGACTGTCAATCAAATCCCTGTGACTTGATCCCCCCTCCCTGCTCTGTAATAAACATAGAGATAACAGCATTAGCAGGGGGAGAAAGGTAGCTTTGATGTTAGATATAAGGCTGCACTTGACCCCCCTTCTTAATAGCTTTCACTGATTGATGATGGCTCACAAAGTGAGAGATCGTAAACTGTACTGATCTCCTTCTTCCGTGTCTCCAGGACAGCTTACTTTCTATTGGCCACTGTGCGTGGGTGTGTTTTTCAGGATGTTGAACTTTTAACTCCTACTGCACATAAAAAGCTTGTCGGTTAGCCGGAGCTGAGACATGGAGGAGGTAACAGAGGGGAGGGAGAAGGGGGGAATGCTGCACATAGATCTGACACCATGGTTAAACAGAGTCAGTGACAGATATAGGATTAAGGCAGCACAGAGTACATGAATTTAACTTTGTAAAGGGGCAATGTGCTTTTCACTATAGATGCCCTTTAACTTCATTATCTGATAATACCTTGAGTGTACTGCAGTATCAGAGCATTAAAACTTCTTCTTAGCATCAATAAAAAAACTGTCAATGGATATTTCAAACAAACACATGACACAGTGTACAGTTGCCAATGAATTTTATGTGCCTTGTCCATATGTGTTAGTCTGTTGAAAATTTGCTTACAATTTGGTCTCCTGACATAATTCGGTTTCTGATTTTATAAGTGCCTCATTTTTTTTGATTATTTGTTGCTGCGGACTTTCTTAATATTTGCCTCATTAGTTGACTAGCGTAATGTTAAGTAACACATTTGGGTGACCAAATTAAATGGATATGACCAGACAGATGGGGAGAGTATTGGACAGATGGTCAATAGAATGGTTGCGATCCCTTTTATTTTGTCATCTGACATACATTGTTTTTTATATTTCTATTTTGGCGTATAAACTGCAATGAGATTTTTCATTTGCTAAACACACCTTTGCAGCCAACACAAGAAGCGATTCCTCATTCATCAGTTTCCTTTAGAACATTTCCAAATTATATGTAAAATGTGTTCTGGCAATGGTCAACACAAAAATATCAATGTTTATAGAACAGAGGCAATCCCTATAATCCCTTAGAAACAATTTGTAAGAGGCCAATTTAGAAATATATTCATTTTATTCTTTTTCTTACACGCTGATAATTAAATCTGTGCTTACGATTTAATTAAAAGCAAATATATCTGACTAAAATAAACAATTGCGTTTTGTAAAATAAAACAAACAACACAAAAGATTCATTATGTATTGCATTGTGTATCATCCTCCTTCTGTTTTTGCAGAACTACTTTTGATAATGGTCAGGGTAGTCATTGGTGTAATTAAAGGATAAGTGCACTGTAAAATCAAGTTATGTTCATTTGGAAGCTGCAGCTTTAAAAATACTGTTGCCATATTTTTTTTTTACCTATGCCCCTCCAGAGCCTAGCTTTGTGCCTTGAAAGTTGCTGACATCTTGTTACTGGTTTGCTGAATGTTAAGCTCCGCCCCTCTGAGATTTCCTCTGCTTTCTCCTGCTTGAGCCTCAAACAGTAATGCCTGTGAGTTCCATGCACTCTCCTGTTTGAGCCTCACAGTAATGCCTGTGAGTTCCGTGCACTGTCCTGCTTGAGCCTTAATCGATAATGCCTGTGAGTTCCGTGCACTCTCCTGCTTGAGCCTCAAACAGTAAAGCTGGGTACACACAGTAACGATAAAGCCCCGATACCGCCGGATCTTGCAGATCCTGTCTGTTATCCTTTCAGAAATCTGTACTGTGTGTACCTAGCTTAATGCCTGTGAGTTCCGTGCACGAGCGTGTGCACAGAACTCACAAGCATTACTGTTTGAGGCTCAAGCAGGAGAAAGCAGAGGAAATCTAAGGGGCGGAGCCTAACATTCAGCAAACCAGTAACAAGATGTCAGCAACTTTCAAGGCACAAAGCTAGGCTCTGGAGGGGCATAGGTAAAAAAAAAATATGGCAACAGTATTTTTAAAGCTTCAGCTTCCAAATAAACATAAATTGATTTTACAGTGTACTTATCCTTTAAACAGCAGAAGTACAAAACTGATGTTCATGAATTGAGTTTAATTTTAATGTACTGTACCGTGCTCGTAGGGATGAGGGGGGACAAGTAACTATAATTTGGTTTAGCAAAAAATGATATTTTATCAAACAACTTTTTTTTTTTTTTTTGCAGCTGAGCTTGGAGAGTGCGACCACCCAGACTACACTCCAGAACTGGTGTCTGAATTCAGATTCTTTCCTAACCAGACGGAGGCAATGGAAATGGATATCTTTCAAAGATGGAAAGAATGCAGGTATAAGGAATTCTGCCAGCTGTGAAGAATCTCTACATTTTGCAGATATGTTACATGCTTGGTACTGTTTAGATATGGTACATATATTGAAAACTGCTTTTCCTTTTAAACGTGTGTTTTGGATTGCCCTAAATTGTATACCTTTGCATATATTTAGTGATTGATATACTAATTTGGTATTCTGTAGTCAGACATAATTTTGGCATATTCAGACCGATTTGAGCAGAAGTAAAATAATGTTTTAGAAATGCTAGAAGAAAATTTTTTGGCAGCTGACAGATTTTATTAAAGGGGAAGTTCAGTGCAAATACATATACTTTTAGAAAAAAGAGCAGTATTTTTTCATCCCAATGACCTTAACCTGCCCATTCAGCATTGTGTCTGTGTATAAATAAATGCAACCGAAATACTGACTTCCTGTTTGCAGGACCCCTAGTAGAGACCGTTATGGTCTTGCCCTTGACCCAGCGCCTGGGCTGATTCAGTTGCTCAGTGGAGATCTGAGCATCTTTGACCCATCCAACAGCCAATCAGTAAAAATTACTGTTAGGAACATTCCAAGGAAGTGGTGCATCCTGGGAAGAAGAAGGACCGTTAGAACTTGAAATGTCAGCTCATTATGTCAACAGCAGGGAACAGCAAAGGGTATGAAATCAAATGGGAGAGAATATGTAGAATAACTAACAAGGCATTACACAAACTAACAATTTAACAAACATTGATAATTTCCACTGAACTGTCCCTTTAACGTCTCCATAAATTGCATTTACAATTGTTTTCATGGTAATAGTATAAAAGTACAAAAATATCAATTAGAAATAATTTTGCTGAAATGTGCGAATTATCCTGTTTTAATAAAAACAAATAAGAAATGTACAAATGATAGTGTGCTATTACCTAGCTAAGGAATCTGTGGAAGTGCTAGTGTTATCTGAGAATTTTGAGAATTGTTTCCCTATTCATTATAATGGGTACAATTCTCAAACAGACATTTCGAGGTTTTGGGGTCATGTGATCAAAACAGTTTTAAGGTCTAACTCATAAAAACACTCATACCCCCAACCACCCCCACATAGACACAGCTACACACACTTACTGACCTACCCTTTCCTTCTGGTGGCAGCCATAATTAAATGGTAACTAAAGTCAAAAAACTAATTTTGACCGATCATCAAAGTTAGTTTAATGGCCATAAATGCAAAAACACAAACCCCCAACATGACACAGGTACATATTATTACTGTACTGCAGCCATACTAAAAGGGTAACTAAAGTGAAAAAAATCCTTTTATTGCCTTAGCAAGATTGAGTTTTAAAACCTGCAGCACAGATGTTCACATTCCCTTCCAATATGCAACCTTTTAAGACCAATTTAAAGTTTATACTTAAACTTTCCATTTCTAGTTTATACTTGCAGTTTTTTCAAAGTGAACGTGTCTTACCTCCAGTTCTTCACTTAATGTACCAGGAGAGACAAGCAAACATATCCCCCAACTGTAGCAGCCATAGTGGATGGCGCTATTGGGTAAGTTTGTTTGTCCTGGTACATTAAGTGAAGAACTACTCTGTCTGCTTTACATCTGTGTACAGACACCATATGATTGCTGAATATTAATTTGTGTTCTATGTTGTTAATAGTTGCTTTTGTGAAGCGTTGGAAAAAATAGTAGGCATAATATTCCGTGTTCTGTAATAGTGGTGAAGCTTGCTAGGGGGCATCTAGAGAACGTAGTCAATAAATGGAGGCTAGGCAGTGCATTGGTATGGGTTGGAAGCTGTAGGGATGATCTAGGGTGTGCAGAAAAAACATTTCTGATTTTTTTTCCCAATGAAATGTGGCTATTTTAGCAACTAATAGGCAGGATGTAGGCACAGGTGGTGGCAGACAGAGCAGGGAGTTAAATACTTTGAAGAACTGTTTGGGGTTAGGAGATTGTGTGGGTATGAGGGAATAGATGTCATTTTGCTTGGCTAAAGACAAAGCACTGATCTGGTAAAGGGCACTTAAATTATAGAATGTCTTTATTTTTGTTGCTCTTACTCTAGCGTCGTTCAGCTACATGGGAGTGCCTTTTCATCTTTTTAATCTGATCCGTAAGCCATGGTTGTGGTTTCTTACAACTAAGGTGACTGGTGGATGAGGATGCAAACGAGTCTAGGGCATTGGAAACAGTGTTGTGGTAATGGACATCTGCAAGGTCAGGGTCAGAGAAGGGGGGCATAGATAAGTTGTTAAAGGGGAGCAGAGAGCAAATAGGGGTTGAGATTATGTAAATCCCTGCATCTATACTATTGTTTATAAGGGGTTATGGTTGGGACAGATGACATAAGATTAAATTTGATAAGATTGTAATCCAGTACAGGTAAGGGAGAGTTGGAGAAGTTTGATATCCAGCAGAGACAAGAGGACCAGATTGAGCAAATGGCCATCACAATGTGTCTGTGCAGAGGACCATTGAGAAGGGAGGAGGTAAAAGAGAAGTTTAGTGGCAGTAGAATTGTTAGTATTGATGGGGATGTTGAATTCCCCTAAGATAGTTTTAGGAGGTGTTGGTGGAAAGAAAGTGGAATAACCGAGCTTAGAAGTGGTCAAAGAAAGTAGTGGTGAGGAAGAGTAAATACTAACAGAGTGAGACACAAAATATGTACTGTAGAGGAATGGTAAAGATTTAGTGAGATCACAATTGCAAGTAGAAGGAGAAGATTGAGAGAGAGGAGTCTAGAGTGGGATTTAAATGATCCATGTGTTTGTCTTGTAGTGGAGGAAGGTGGGTAGTATTTGACGACAGAAAGCAGTTGGTGGTAAAGAAGGGAAGAGGATAAGAGGGTGCAATGTAAATAACTTACTGACATGGGGATGTTGCAATGAGGTGAAAAAAATTGATTATGTAGGTAAGCAGGAAGATAATTAAGTTTAGTTTAGTTGGAACACGGTAATAATGGAGTAGTAAGATAATGGAATGGAAAGTATAAGGTGGTATATCCAAGAGTTCAGGGTCGGGACACAGGTAACTTCTGGTGTAAATTCACTCCTACACTTAGAGGTCTGGAGCCCTGGAGTCAGATTCTTCAGCCTTTTTACCTAGTGCAACATTTTGAGTAAACATCATTTTAGCCACTTTTTCTTAAACATTACCATGGTGAAGGTCAATGTACCAAAATTAATTGATAATTGCTTTAATCACAAGCTTGATTCCTGGCTTAATAAATAAAGCGGAGTACACGCAGTACTGATAAAATGCCTATCCTATCAGGTCTGACAAACTACCTCCGTCAGCTGCAAGCTGCCACACTATTCTATCAGCCACTATACCTCAGATATTGGAGAATGTCAGGACTATGTGTAGCCAGTTTTAGAGCCAATGATAAATAGCTTCCAATGGAATATGTCTGTCGTCATCTGCTATAAATCTGTACTGTGTGTACCCAGCTTTAAATCATAAAATAATGGCAGAGCTGTTGTAATTGCAATCAATTTATTAGTGCAATTCACACATGTTTCAGACACCAAAAGGCCTCATTTATCACTAGCTGGCTGCATCGGTATAATGGGGCGTTTTAACTCACCTATTCAATAGCTGTTAGTGTGAGGTTAACCTATTACTTGCAGTGGCTTTGCAAAAGACACCCTGCACAACTGCCGCTAGTTATACAATACTAGTATTTGCAATACTATTATTGTGATACTTTTAGCCCTTCTATTTAATGCTAGTTATTAGCCAATGTTAAATTTGCGGTCTGTTAAATCCCTACATAGAGGGGAGTAAGCCATGCTATGTCAACTAGTTTCCACAATGTTTCTGCAAGAGAGGAGTTATATGATGCAAAATACAAAGAAAACTGTGCAGGTCTATACTGGTTATTGATGGGTTCATAAACACACACATACTAATAAAGAGCAATGGTAAAAATGTGATTTACAGGAAACTAGCAATGTTTCAGTCATCCTATTTAAAAGGAAACAAGTACAACATTAAATACATTAATTCTGTAGTGATTTTCTGTTCTTTGGTCAGACAATTCAAAATGTTTGTTTTCTGGACTACCCTGGTCTCCATTTCTAGCATAGAGAAAGTCCATCATTCCATTGTAAAGTCTGACAACAACAGTTAAAAGAATACAACAGTCAAACCTGATGAGTTGGTAAAGGAGATGGGTATTTAAATGGTGTGCTGGTGTGCGTATTCTGGGTTATAATGATTTTATAATTATTTTTTGCTAGGTTTAGATTTTAGCAATGGTGATTATAATTGTAGTTTGTTGTAGCCTTTAAAAATATAAATAAGTAACTGAAAACAACCCTGTTTTTCATTCTTTAGGGGTAAAACACCAGCACAAGCTGAACTCTGTTACCTGAACAAAGCAAAATGGTTAGAAATGTATGGGGTGAATATGCATGTTGTGAAGGTAAGGTTATGATTGGGCTTTTTGAACACTATTTGAAGACTATAATTAGGCAGAAATTTTGGTGTTTTTCTAAAGGTGAACCTCTGCCTAGGAACCACTCACTTAAGTGATACATTTTGTTTAGCGTAACAGACTTTTAATCCGCTTTCCCCACCTAAGGGTAATGATAAAAATAGGTATGATTCAAAGAGTATTTGATGTTTATGTTTGAAGATATTTGTCTAGAAATGTGTCCCTGAAATGTGTACAGTGCTCCTTTTAAATCTAGCCAATAGTGTGATAATAAGTAGTAACAAAACCCTGAATCAAAATCATCACTAAACGGAATTGTGGCACATTTGCATCTAGGGGAGAGATGGATGTGACTATGCACTTGGACTGACACCAACCGGCATCTTAATCTTTGAAGGCTCAAATAAAATAGGTTTATTCTTCTGGTAATGTAACCTTTTCTATACATTTTCTTTTAATACATTTGTATTTTCTGATTCTCTTGCAAATAAAAGGGCATCTATTTTGTTAAAAAAATGCCAGTTTAGCAATAGAATTCATTGGAAGGTTAGAATGCCGATAGCTCTCACAGAATTATATTTTTAGTTTGTATTTTAACCAAAGATATAATAACACTTTGACTGCAAACTGTTTGCTTTGAATGACAAATGTATGTAATACAGCAAAAAGTTATAAAATAAATGTGACAGAATGGATTTTATATGTCCTAACTAAAGATGGTTCCACTGCAAAATGACCTTACTTGAGTGGGTTAATATCACTCCAATATAAGACCATGACAAACCGGAAGAAATGCAGCTTAAAAACTGATTGGTTCTAAGTTGTAAATTAGCATTTTAAAATTAAATTGTAGCTGTTAAGGATGCCCATAATCATCTGAAATGATTTGGTAAACATTAGCTATGCTTTTAATATATTGTTAAAATTGTATAATTACATAATTTGAAAATGTTCTACCATCAATGCTTAATTTTGTGTTTGTAAAATGTTTTAACTATTCTAATGTTGTTTTAATGTTTTAGTTTTTAAAAATTGCTTTCATTTCTAGGCCCAAAATAACAAAAATGGACTTTAAGAAAAGCAAGCTAACACTTGAAGTTGTAGAAGATGATGATCAGGTATTTTATTGTACATGTTACAAACCGCATACTTATCTGCAAGTTAAATAGGACTACTACCTAACAATTGATATGTTCTTACAGGGTAGGGAACAGGAACATACATTTGTTTTCCGCATGGATAACTCCAAAGCCTGTAAACATTTGTGGAAATGTGCAGTAGAGCATCACGCTTTCTTCAGACTTCGAACACCAGTAAATAATAAACCTAGCCGATCAGACTTTATTAGACTGGGATCGAGATTCAGATTCAGGTAAAACAGTAGGCTTATAATAAATGCTATTTGTGTGATAAACAGCCTTGGCATTCCTCCTGATTTATTTTGCTTCATTTAATTTTTAATGTGGAAGAACACAAGATGAATTAATTTATAAATTCAAGAAAAAATATGTTCTGTTTACTGTTACACAATACACACTAAAGGTGAAAAGCTTTTAGACATGTGTGAAAAGGTGCTGTAAAGTAAAAATGTCTTCACAAATCTAAATTCTACCGTATATACTCTTAATATATGGTATATATACCATATACTACCCTCAGAGTATAAGTCGAGGTACCTATTTTTACCTGAAAATTTTTTAAAAACTGATTGACTCGAGTTTAAGCCGAGGGTAGAAATTATGACCACTACTGCCTTCTGATTCTGTATTGTTTTAAGGCTTTAGTTGCCCTTTACATGGACAGCTGAATTCCCATACATTAGTCCCATACAGTAATAGCCAATCCAGTATGGCTATTACTGTATGGGACTAATGTATGTGAATTCTGCTTTCCATTTAAAGGGCAACTAAAGCCTCAAAAATACAGAATCAGAAGGCACTATTTAAAGCAATAGATACCATCCTCCTGATTCTGTATTGTTTTGAGTCATTAGTTGTCCTTTAAATGGACAGTAATCCCATACAGTAACCCCCAATCCCTTGGCACTCCAGAATTTGGAAACAACCACTCTCAGAATGCTTAAGTAGGTGGGAGTTGTAGTTTCCAAACATCTGCAGTGGCAAGCACCCTTAGACCAGGCCCCCCTCACTCTGCATTCACTGATATGCTGCTTGACGTCACTACTCGGCGCTGGGTGTGAGACAGTCGCCAGGTAGTGACAACGGTCTGCAGATCAGTGGATGCAGAGCGAGCGGCAGCTAGATTGCAGACTGAATGAGGTGAGCGACCTGACTATAAGCTGTGGTTCGTTTTTCAGGCTATTTTTAAAGTTCTAAATGCACAATACTTGAGTATTTATGGTAATTGTTTATTCTTATCAATTTACAAAATGCATAATAAGCTAAGAAGAAATTTAAATCAAATCAATATTTGGTGCGAGCGACTTTCTGTTCTTATATGAGCACTTGCACAATGTCAGGGATTGGTTAGGATTATAGTGAGTTGTATGATTAACCAGTCATACCAAATGGGTTACTGAAACACTGCTGTATAGGAGGCTTAAAACTCGATAAGGAACAAACTGATACCAAGGTGAGACTGGAAAAAGGTCATACACCATGGGAAGACTAAGCACAGCAACAAGACACAAGGTAGTTATACTACATTAGTAAGATCTCTACACAGTTAAAGCAAACTGGGATTTCAAGAACTTGTGATGAAGAACAAATAAATTAGCAACATTAAGGGCCATGGATGCAACAGTCTGATACTGTAGATCCACCAAGTGCGGCAGATAGACGCATCAAGCTTACTTTTCTTTAAAATTGAGCAAAGCTCAGGCAAAAACTAAGGTACACACATCTACTGTCAAGAGAAGTCTGACCAGAAAATATTTTCATAGAAGAACTGCAGCCATAAAATTACTCTTAAGATACATTTTTATGCATGGTTAAATCGTTGACTTTGCTTCCATAAGAATCGGGTTCAGAAAGAGGCAGCAGGTGCTCTGGGTTGATGAGTCAACAGGAGCAGGAAGCAGGAAACCGTGAAATTGGGGATTTGTACAGGATTAATAGTGTCCTAAAAGCAGTTCTATATGAATTGTGCAATACCATCAGGGAGAGGCCTGATTGGCCCTAAATTTACTCCTTTGCAGGACAATAACCCAAAAAATCTCAGCCAATGTGATAAATAACCATTTTGAGTATCAGTGTAATGAAGAACTAAAAGTGATGTTATGACACGCACAGAGCCGAGCCGAGTTGCCAGTCGTGTGTAAGTATAGTTTTTGACAAAAGTCTTGTCGCCAGTGTATTTTAAAGTAACTCCTGCTATTAAGGAACTTTGATGGGGAGATGGAAGTATGCGATGGAGCACCATCCTGCTGCAGAATTTGGCAATTTTTTATGGCTGGGAATATATAAGGTAGCTAAGATCTCTTGGTATTTTACACTATTGATGTTGCCTTCCACCCTACAGATCCCTCGCACACCCCCACACTGGATGTAACCCCAGACCATGATTTTGTCTCCACCAAACTTCACTGTTTTCTGGGTAAATCTTGGCTCCATGCGGGTTCCAGTAGGTCTCCTGCAATATTTGCGGCGACTGTGGTGTAATTCAACAGTAGATTTATTTGAAAAATCCATCTTTTGCCACTTTTCCATAGTCCATCCTTTTTGCAGGCTGTGCGACTTGGCAAATGCCACACGGGTTTTCAATTGTCTTTTGTTTAGTGCTGGCTTATGGGCACTGATTCGACCATGGAGGCCATTTCCGACTAACTGTTCTGGTTGACACAGGGATTTCAGGTGACCAGGTCTCCTGGAGCTCTGCTACAGTTGAAAATGGGCTTGCCTTGGATTTTCCAGCCAACAAACAGTCCTCTTGAGCAGTTGTCTTGAGAGGTCTGCCTGACCTGGGCTTGTCAAAAACTCCAGTCTCTTCATTTTGCATTAAAACATTATTACAAAAGCTGTTTGGGGTAAAATTAACCATTTCTTGAAACAAAATCTGCAATAGAATTATTGTTAAGCGGCACTTCAGGTCTATTTGTACACAAGTGACAAGACTTTTGGACCAATAAATGCTGTTTTGGCAATAGGTGGTCTCAATTAATATAGATTTTGATGTAAATTACTCTTCTGTTTGTTCACTTTGCATTTAAATTGATAATACTAAACTAATCACTTCTATTTGCAGAATCATTCTCCGATTACAACATATTTCACACCTGTCTAAAACTTTTACATTACATATGGACTATAAATATTTATTACATTTACATTAAATAGGCAGTAACCTGGGTTTTTAACTTTGACAGTCCGGTATGAGACTTATGGAGAGAACTCAGGGGTGAGGACCTAGCATTTTAGGTTATCACCCTGTGTTCTATCCGATGAGGAGATATAAGGGTTTACTTAGGGTATTTTTGTACTAGCACTATACTTTTTTATTATTAGCCTAGACATGGCTATATGCCTTCTAAAGCAAACTGGGAAGGGGGACCTACTGTATGTTCTAAATGCACACATACTTTCACACTGGCATGAAGCTAAATTATTTCCTCTAAATATAACCTTTTCATATAGGTAACGTCTCTGTCTTTTAAGCATGTTTTCAAAAGCATGCATCTGTATGTGTGCACTGAAATTGCAATTGTTGACCACTTAAAAACAGGATTAGGGAACACATCCTAGACATCAAAAATGACAATGACAGGAGCCCTGTAGCCAGACATACGGAACTGTATAGGGTATACACATACAACCAGACCTATACATGTACAGACCATAACACAAGTGTTCCCTAATAGAAGAAGCAAGGACCGATTTATTAACCCCTTTACTAAAAGCTGAACCCAAATGCATTTTCCTTTTGGACACCAGGTCTACTAAGGGGCTCAACTTAAAGGATAACTGTATTGCCTCAATGCATTTTTTAAAAAAAAAACTGCTTTAAAAAGAGTAAAGGTATGCAGCCCCCTCTATACGTTTTTTTTTTCCTGATTTCGAGCCTCTTTGCATTCAATTAGCCATGCTGTGAAGGGGGTGTAACAATTCTGTCTGCCTTTAACTGTCACTCAGAGCTAGCATGCTCCTGTACCCACCCTTAATTAGCTTGATTATGTAGGCTGTATTCTAGCAACAAGTTTGTTTGACTGGCAGAGGAGGAGGAGAGAGGTTATAAAAGACATTCCCACCAGCCAATGACAAGTGATATGTTAATGATGGCCCTGGGCCATCTAGGAGGCGGGCTGTTGGAAGTGTGGACATGTAATGGGGGAGATGTTGTTTTTTTGGGTATTGTTGTCCTTTAATAGGGGATATATCAGGTGTTGCAGAATAACATTGTCTACTCCCTCCCCAAAAAGGTGCATCCACTGTAATTTTCACAGCCCTATTCGTTCAGTCAGCTGTTAAGTAGTACACTGTCAATTTACTACCCACCTTTATATAGACCCCACACGTACCCTAGTCCTCTCTGTAGTATTGTACAATATAACACTAACGGAGATTCAATAAAAGTTCTTATCGTTAAAAAGTGTGCTAATTTTGCCCCAACCAATCAGATCTTATTTAACATTAGAAAGCTAACATCTGATTGGTTGGGGCAAAATTAGCACACTTTTTAACGATAAGAACTTTTATTGAATAACCCTGTAAGAGTGTAATTATGAATTAAGTAAGGTTCCCTTTTAAAGTATTAGTAACGTTTGGACTTATGACCAAATAGTGGGTTATTGGAAGGTATTTGTATTCATATGTTTCGTTTATACATTTTATATCTTTATTCCTAGCACACCATATGCCTATGATTAAGAACGCTTGGATGTTCGAAACGCGTCAGGTTTTTTTTAACGTGTTAGTTTTTGTCCTGTGTATATACTGCTAATGTAAGATAAAATAAAGATTGGCTTTTTAAACTAATCACCGGCATTCCCCGAGTGTGATATTTACCTGGCAGGAGCGGCATGTAGTCCTTCTTATTTACCTGGCAGTAAAATGAGTTTAAACTTATTTCAGGGCACTGCATAATTTCACAGCGCTCCCTTTACAATACTCCTTAGGTTAAAGGGCATGTCCACCCCCCTTTTTTTTAGTAGGTTGGTTTGCCTCCCGCTCGCCCGGTCCCGCCTCCGGAGGTCTCCACATGCATTTGTTTCATTAAAGTTGAACACCAGTTGGTTACTTTGTGGATTCTTCTTATATATTATACTAACGTGCTGGTTGAGTCCAGCCACGCACCCATAACTTTTGGAATTTGTCAGGGCAATTTCTGTGTTGGTATATAATTTTGATATATGGTAGATCGTTGTTTACAAGTTGGATCCATTTTTTTAATTTTTGGGGGTCTATCAGACATCCATCTCATTGTAATATTTTTACGAGCATAAAACAGAACCGCCTGCAGGAGAGCCCGTTCTTTAGTAGACCACACATCATCTTCCAGTAAACCAAACATGCATAGTTCGGGTGAGGGTTGGATGGGGAGCAGAGTGAGTGTCCTCAGAGTTTTAAGTATTTCCCCCCAGTAGTCATTTATTCTCGGGCATTCCCACATCATATGTATGAAGTCTGCTTCTTGCATCTGGCATTTAGGGCAGTCTGAGTTTCTGCCAGTATTCATATGTTTCATCTGTTTGGGTGTGTAGTATGTCTGGTTCAATATTTTAAACTGTATAAGTTTGTTGTTTACCGCTGGGGATACTTGGCAATGTGTGGATAGGATATCTGGCCACTGATCGTCCGTTGTTGTTGATATATGTGGTGCCCATTTTGCTTTAATTTGTTCAATTGAGGGTTGTGATTTAATGGTTATTAAGCTGGTGTATAGCTTGGATATAACTCCTTTCATCCCTTGTACGTATTATCCCGATCTTGGGTGTTTTGTTATTTTATCAAAGTTGTTTGTGAAAGTGGTTTTCAGTCCATGTTGTAATTGAAGATATCTGTAGTGGAGTATATTCAGTATTCTGTATGTATTTTGGAGGTCTCGGAAGGGAATTAGCTGCTTATTTTTAATTATATCTCCCAGTGTATTCCGTGTTCTTCCCATATTGTGCGTCCTGGAAGGTTTAGTAGATGTGGGAGGTGTTTGTTGTTCCAGTGTGTTCAAAATATCCATTGAGTTGGAGTAATTGGTTGATGAGATTCCAGATTCTGAGTGTTTGCTTATGTAGGGTGGTGCCTGGTCCTATCATGTGCAATTTGGGTGCGTCCAAATATGCCATGAATGGGCTTGTCAGATAGATAGCCATCATCATATCAGAGGGGGTCAGTGTGGTATTTATGTTTACCCAGCATTGCAAGTGCTTCATCTGGGATGCCCAGTAATATAGTTGTAGGTTGGGTAGTGAAAGTCCTCCCATCTGTTTGGGTGTCTGTAGGGTGGTGGTTTTTATTCTCGGTTTTTTGTTACTCCATATGAAGGAGATGATTAAGCTATTTAGTTTGGTGAAGAATGTCTTAGGGATATATATCAGGGAATGTTGTATTACATATAGTATTTTTGGCAATATAAATATTTTTATCATTTGTATTCGGCTCCATAGATTAAGTGAGAGAGATTTCCAGGCTACAGTCTTGCTTCTAGTGTATTCTATTAGTGGTGATATATTCATTGTGTAGAAAAGTTGAGGAGACTTGGTTATAGTTATGCCCAGGTATGTAAAGTGTGGTACTATCGGTATCGGTATATTGCTTGGTATTCTATGGGTTGGGATTGTGTCCAGGGGATATAGAGCGGACTTGTCCCAGTTTATCATAAGGCCTGAGTGCGTTCCAAATGTGTTTATGAGTTCAAATGCGGCCCTGAGTGGGGGGCCCGGGTCTTCTAAGTAGAGAATGATATCGTCCGCATAGAGACCCATACGTTCTTCATATCTATCTATACGGAATCCCCGTATACGTGTGTCAGCGCTAAGACTTATTGCTAGTGGTTCAATCGCTAGGGCGAACTGGTAAGGGGACAGGGGACATCCTTGTCTGGTGCCCCTCTGTAGTGTAAAAGTTGTGGTTAGTTCCCCATTGATTAGTATCTGCGCTGTTGGTTTTGCATATAATAGTTTAATCCAGTTAATCATATTTTGTCCAAATCCAAAGCACCTGAGGACCCCCCAAAGAAACGGCCATTTCACTGAATCAAACGCCTTGCGGGCATCCAGTGAAAGTATGATTCGCTCCCCTGAGTTGTCATGGTTCAGTTGTGTTTGTATTAATTGTCGTTGATTTGTTTGGCATGAAGCCTGTTTCGTCTGGGTGTATTATGGAGCTGATAATGTGTTTTATGCGTTGTGCGAGGGTTTTTGCCAGGATTTTGTAGTCTGACGTAAGCAGTGAGATCGGCCTATATGATCCACATTCTTGTGGGTTTTTCCCAGGTTTGGGTAGCACTACTATTGTGGCATTATATAGGGATTGGGGTAGAGTTCCAGTGGCGCCTGATTCATTGTACATCTCTAATAGTGGGTGTATCAGTTGTTCCTTGTATTTTTTATAGATTTCGGATGGGAGTCCATCTGGTCCGGGTGCTTTCCCGTTGGTTTGTTCCCCTAGTGCAGATTGTATTTCTTCCTTTGTTATAGGCATATCTAGGAATGTTCTTTGTTCGTTTGTAAGTTTAGGGAATTGTAGGTTGTTTAAGTATTCTATTATATCTTCTTTTGAGCTTGTAATATTAGAGGTGTATAGTTCCCGGTAAAATTTGTGGAAGGCTTCTAGTATTTGAGGGGTTGTGTGTACTAATGTTTGTTGTGAGTTTTGTATGGCAAGTATTGTGTTTGAGTGTGAGTGGTCCTTTGCCATGTATTTTTGCAGAGTGGCTTCCGTTTTCAAAAAAATTTTGTTTAATAAAGAATTGTTTACGGTGTGCCTTTTGGGTTTGTAGATTATTATATAATCTTTGTGTTTGTAGCCATGTCTTTCTATTTATTGATGTCTGGGTTTGTATGTATTCTTTCTCTGCTTGCTGGAGTTGGGTGATTAGTTTATTTTCCTGTTCTTGTGTATTACGCTTAATGTATGATATTGTTAAATGAAGTCGACCTCTCAAGTAAGCTTTAAGTGTTTCCCATATTAGTTTTGGACTATTTCCTGGGGTGTTGTATAGCAAGAATTTCTCTAGTTGTTCTGGGTGGTCTGGTGTTGGTAGTTGGGTGATCCAGAATGCATTGAATTTCCATGGCTTCACTTGTGTTTTTGTGTTTGGTAGTGTAATATGTGTTAATATAGGTGAGTGGTCCGAGATTCCACGGGGAAGGTGGGATATATATGTAACCAGGGGGACTGTTTTTTTTGTAAGTAACACATAATCAATTCTGGATAGTGAGTTGTGTGTTGGTGTATGGCATGTGTATTCTTTTGTATTCGGGTGCCTGTGTCTCCACACATCTATCCATGCCCATGTTTTTACAAAGGATGCCAAAGGTGTGGTACCTAGGTGCTTCGGGTTGATGGGTTTCTGGTTCGTCTGCAGGTGGTCCATGGTTTGAGACATGATTGCGTTAAAATCTCCCATACAGAAAATATGGGCATCTGGGTATCTGAGCAGTAGGTGGATGACATTTTCCATAGTTGATAGGCCCGTATTTGGGGGGATATAGATGCCCAGTATAGCCACTGAGACATTCTCTATATCTGCGTGTGTAAAAACATATCTGCCGTAAGGGTCTATTTTAACCATGTTTATTTTGTATTGAAGTATTTTTCTAATTAGTATGGAGACTCCACGTGAGTATGCGGAGCATACACTGTGTGCCGCCCATCCCACCCATGGTTTTTGCAAGACTTTGGTGGTTGTGCGTACCAGATGGGTCTCCTGCAGGCAGATTAAATCCGCTCCATGTCTATTGATTGTATTGAATACTTTATGCGTTTATCTGTGTGATTCATCCCCCTGACATTCCATGACATTAGTTTTAGTGCAGTGGCCGACTCACCCATCTTTTGTTTTCATTGGATGCGGTTTGTAGGGGCCCTCCGGATTAGGATCCCAGGCGACCAGGCGGCGGTGTGTTTTCTTTTGCGCAGGCATATAGCAAACATAAAAAACAATAACAGGCATTAACTTACTCAATTGGTTTAAGTAAACCATTAACATTAACAATAAACTTTTAAGCTTTAGATACGGACACAAGTGTCCAACCTATGCCGTTTGACTGGGGCAAGGTATGCCTCCTGGTCAAGTTGGCGGCGGGGGGGAACTGAGTGGTTCTGTTCAGACGTGGATACGTCTGGGGGGGGAGGTCTCCCGACTCTATTTAAGTATGTTGCCGGTTCTATTTAGTTTGGGTTTGAGTGTTTGCATGTCCAGGCCCAGTTGCAGTGTATGGTTATTCTATATTGGGAATGCTAGTTGCTTTATATTTATACACAACCTATGGGTTGGGGTTTGGTTCGGTAGGGGGGTCCAGTGAAGATAGGGCGAGGGGTCCATCCTGTTTGTCTATTCACATTTTTTAGTTGCCGACGGACGCCCCGGGTGAGGAGACCCGACCCGTGGTGGGGTCCCGTGGGGAGAGAGCGGGGTGTTTATCGAGTTTATCTGTTTACATTTCTATGCAGCATCTAAACATGGACACTTTGTATTTGTATAAGACCAGGGGGAGAGTTCTGATCTAGTGGAGCGTCCTGTGCGGAGAGAATGGGGTGTTTATCAGAGTTTATCAGTTTACATTTCTATTCAACCCATAGACATAGTCACTTTGTATTTGTTTACATCTTTAGGGAGGAGCTCTAATCTAATGGGGGGTCCTGCATGGAGAGAATGGGGCGTTTATCAGATTTATCAATTCACATTTCTCTGTTCAGCGTATAAACATATTCACTTTGTATTTGTATACGACCTGGGGAAGATTTCTGATCTAGTGGGGGGTCCTGTGAGGAGAGAATAGGGTGTTTTCAGATTTATCTGTTCACATTTCTATTCAACATATAAACATATTCACTTTGTATTTGTAAATATCCTGGGGGGGGAGGTCTGGTCTGATGGGGGGGTCCTGTGGGAGGAGAGTGGGATATTTATCAGTTTTGTCTGTTCACGGTTCTGTTCAACATGCAGTCCTTGTTGTTTTTTATATTTATGTATATTTCAGGAGAGGAGATGTAACTCAGCAGGAGGGGGAAGTTCGGAAAGGAGAGTTCAGTCATCTCTCGTGTATTTGTATTTCCCAGTTCAGTTGGGTGCCGTGAAGTTTTGGTGGCTGGCTAGGTTTTGCGGTTTTTCAAGGCTCCCAGTCCATCTGTGGGTATCTTCTGTCGTTGCTCCCATTTAATCTGTCCAGAGACCCATTTCATCAGTTCATAGTGGGGTGTTGAGGATGTTTAATTCCATCAGTTCAGGTTTTGAGGTTGTTATCTTAGTGGTGATCTCTTTGTCGAGATAAATAAATGGGTTGGCTGGGCTCCCATGATGTTCAGTCCCCTATCCAGGGTGTGCCCAGGGGGGAGAGTTTCGTCGGGTTCAGTGATTTGTGGTGTCCGGCTTTTGTGTGTTTCAGGTGGTTGCTGTCTATCGGTATCTTTACTTTAGTTTCTGCCGTTGGGGCCAAATCTGGCATCCAGCCAGAGTGTGGCATCCATGGGTGTCTCAAAAAATTTTGTATTGTTGTCATGTTGGACACGCAGCCGGGAGGGATATATCATGGTATAAGGTACGTTCAGACTTCTCAGGCGTTGTTTTACTGCTAAGAATGTTGCGCATCTTTTTTGTAGTTCTATGGAATAGTCCGGGAACAACATAATTGTGTTATTTTCTAGTTGTATCTGGCCCTTCAGCCTAGCTTGGCGCAATATTGCATCTCTATCTTTTGCGTTTAATAGTCTGGCTAGCATTGGCCTTGGTCGTGAGCCAGGAGGGGGGGGTCAGGCGGGAACGCGGTGAGCCCTCTCCACCGTGAATACGGATGACAATATACCGGCACCGAAGGTATCGAGAAACCATTTGGTAAGGTAAGTCTCCGGTTCCCTGCCCTCTATCCCCTCGGGTAGCCCCACCAACCTGACATTTTGGCAGCGGGATCTGTTCTCCAGATCTTCAGCCCTCTCCTGTTGCGCTTTAAGTTGCTGGCGTATGGCTTTCATTTCAGTGGGTATCGGCCTAATGCAGTCCTCCACGGTAGATACCCGGTCTTCCAGGTCTCCCACGCGCTGTCTCAGGGTCTGGAAATCCTGCCGGAGTAGGCCGACATCCACTCTCACCTCCTCTATCAGAACAGTGAGAGAGGTTTTGGATTCTTGGATGGCGGCCAGTATTTGTGCCAGTGATGGGTAAGTTGCTGAGGCGCTCGCAGTTTGTTCTGTCGCTGCCTCGTGTTCAGCTAGTGGTTCTAGGGCCTCGGCCTGTCCCTGTGGCTGATGAGCAAACTTCCCGAGTTTGTCGGCATAGCCCGATTTTTTTTTTTGCTCTGCTGGCCACCGTGCTTTGTCATTGCTCCGTTTTTTTTCCCCCAGGCTGTCAGTTTTGGGTCTGTAAACCAGCTTTCTATATTTGTTTCAGGATGTTTGTCAGGAGAGCTCCTGTCCCTCGCGTCCACTCAGGTCGCAATCTTGGCCACGCCCCCTTTTTTAAACTTTTAATATATTGTAGGGCTTCCTCCCCTAGCCCCAACCGCATTATTCTTATGTCCACAAACTTCACCATCTTTACTTACCTTCCCTCTTTCCTCCGCTGTACTGCCCGGCCCTCTGCTTGCATGAAACTGCAAGCAGGAGGCCGGACCAGCAGCCACGTCCATGATTGGCTGAGAGGCAGCCTATTACGGACGCAGCTGCCGGCAGTTCAGAATTCCGGGGGAAAGAGGGATGGTAAGTAAAGATCGGTGGAGTTTCTGGACATAAGAATAATGCAGTTGGGGCTGGGGGAGGAAGCCCTACAATACCCCAAGGGGATTTTACACTAGGGGGAGGGAGAGGAAAACGGGAGAGGGGGAGGAGGGCTGCTCTGAGCAAGCCAAAAATCTCTAAGAGGAAGCCTCAGAGGCAGAAACAATTTCCCTCCCTGCAGTGCTCCTGGTGGTCAGTTTTTTGAACTTTGGAGGGACTTTACAGGAGAACCATTTGGAGCAGGGATGGTAAGGTAAGGTTTTTATACACTACAGAGTGGGGCCAGTAGTGGGTTAAATTATAGTTTTTGGGGTGGACATGACCTTTAAGTTTTGCACTACCTTGTAGCCCTACACTTAAAAGGGACTGGGGAGTTTAAAAGTATGGGGACTTTAAACAAGTGCAAAGAGGAATGTCTTGCCTTTCTGTGATGCAATACCAGACGACGGGCTTGCTTTTCTTTGTTATTGTATTCTCCTGTTTGTTTGGTGGTATGCCCTAAAATGTTTGTTTTTGTATTGGAGAATGCCCATCAAATATTACAGCTGGAAAAAAATATTATTTAAAAGATTTTGAACAATGATACAATGTAGACTTGCACTCCAACGTGAAATGGTGGGTTTGTTATAAGCCAAACATCAACAGTAACAACATTTTGAGGGTACGACCCCCTTCATCAGGTGATTGAAAAAATAGCCTAGTGCCAACCAGGACACCACCCCTTCCTGGGTGTATCCTACTTCAAATTACCATACAATATACACGAATATGCATGGAAGTGCATTATAATATAAGTGAGTAAAACAGGTGTAAAATAAATACATTGGTTATAATAGTAAAAGGCTTGTAAAAGCATCCAATAGGTGATCTAAAATTTACTAATACGACATCTGAATGGTTTAAAATAGAGAGTAAATGTTTTAAACCATTCAGATGTCGTATTAGTAAATTTTAGGTCACCTATTGGAGTGATACTGCAAAAAAGTCTTTGCAGTATCCATATACAAAAGACAAATATTAAATCAAATGAAATCATATAAAATCAATAGGTTAATATTTTCTTTCCTATATCCTGACCCGAGAAATTGGCTATTCTGGGCTGGGCCATATGTTGTTGCAGATGCTGTTTAGTCTCCCCCACATACAAATCAGAGCACTCTTTACTGCACTGCGTATATGATGTCGATTTTCTTGTGTTTCGGTACTGGGTTTTTCAGATAGTGGCAATCGCTGCCAATTTCTCGGGTCAGGACTCAACCTAAGTAGAGGAGGGGTTCGACACCAACTGTCTGCCAAGTACAATGCTGTTTTGACACCTTAACTTAGGCAGTTTCATTAACACCCCTTAGTCTCAATGCATCCACACCTTACATTCAGAAGGTCCCTCACACCTGGCTGTTATATGCTAATTGGGACTTGCCAGGGTACTTAATTGCCAACAGAATCTTTTGCAAGTCATTCTGAATTGAGAAAGCCAGTCGGATGACTAGCGAAACCTCTTCAAGAACTAAACTTCAAGTCCAGTTGATCTAACCGAAGACAATATACCATGATCTAGATGATTGAAAACGTTCACAAGCCTTGTATGTAACATGAAAGTTTTTCTCATATTTATCAATGTAGTTTTAAGGCACCGCAAACATGCTATATTAATCAGTTATCATAATAATAATAATCCCATTTCTTTCAGCATCTCTTGTGTGCAAGGATCATTCTTTCTTTTCTTATTTCCAATTCATTGGTAGACGGCAGTCTGTGGTGTACAGGCTGCCGTCTACAGCGTCTCCATCCACATTCCTCTCCGACTTTAAAAAGAGAATCAGAACAGGACAGCAGCGAAGAAGAAAGCCAAGTTTCAGTCTCCCCATATGTTCCTGCCCGTACCCTTCGCTCATCACAGAACCAGCTCCTGTACAGGACTGTACACTCGGACTGCTTCTTCTCGCCTTAAACCTTCTCTCTTGTGGCTCCCATCCTCTGGAATTCTATTTCCCTCTAAGTCAAGAAACCTCAATTAGCAGATTTAAATCTAGCCTTACATCCTACCTATCTGGTAACCAGCACAGTACATGATTGTTTTATTTGCACTGCATTCGTCTCACTCCAGCACTCATACCCATTCCATTGTAACTGTATGTTACCCACCTAACTATATTGTAATTTCTATGGGGCAGGGACCTTCTTACCTCTTGTGGGAAAGCTCTAGCACTTCTGTTTATATAATTTATATATTTAGGTACTGAACTATCTATGTATTTGTTCCCCTTTATTGTATTTTGTTACTGTACAGTGCTGCGTCCCCAAGTGCACATATTGTAGGTCTACACACGCTTAACTTTTTGTAGATTACAAAATAAACCTTCATTTTTTAAGTTAAAATTAGTTAATTGGAAAAAACAAAGAAGAAAACAAACTTTAATTTTTAAAACATTGACCTCGTAACTGAAAACATTGCCCATGGATTGTAAAACAAATTTGTCCTCATACTATTAAATGCCTACAATACAATACCTGCAATACAATACATCCAAGAAAAACGGATTCACACAATCAATTATGACTTAATAAAATGGTATTGTGCAGAATTCTTTACAAATCTGTTTTCTTTATGCCTCAAGAGAAGAAACTAGAAAATGTTTTTGACAGCTTTGTAAACCAAATGGCATGAATAGTAGACTTGGCATTTATATATTAACTGAACCAAATAGTGATCCTCTTCATCAACTGACAGCGAGCGTCAAGAGGAAAGTCAACTTTTCTCTAGTGACAGAGAAAGGTCAATTGCATCTAACAACTCATTGCCCTTACTGTATGTAGAGAGAAATTAAAGCAACACTAACAATTTTTTCTTTTTATCTCGTATAAGGGTAATAATCCAAGCTTGACTTGGAAAGGCACCTTGTTACCATTTTCGAAGCTAGGCAGACCGGCAAAGTGATGATTATGCATATAAACTATAGAAAGTCTAATTTCTTTTAAATTAAAAGTGTATAGTACATGCATATATTTAATCGATATCATGTGTGGATATATTTGTAGTGGTCGAACTGAATATCAAGCAACACATGCGGGAAGATTAAGAAGAACCAGCACATTTGAAAGGAGGCCTAGCAAAAGATATCCCTCAAGAAGGCATTCCACATTTAAAGGTAAACAGCATTTTTACTAGATTAGCCATAAATTGTTCACACTTTAGCTAATGTATCCCAAATAATATTACTAACCCCTTTCCATTTAAAGCGCCCACTCTTGATTCAGGATCTGGCCATCTTGCAGAGCCATTGGGGAGGCCCCAGACACAAATGCGGTTCAGGGCTTATAGTCTGGTGATCACAAGGAAAATTGCCAACGATAAGCAGTTTAGGTTATCACCCAGAGTACTTTCAATGGAAGGGGGGTGGGCTGTAACAGTTTTATTGGCCTTTAATAAAAATTCTATTATTCTAGAAAAAAAATATTAATATTTTGAAATTATAGTGTATATTCATTTTATTATAGATTAGCCAATTCCTTCTCTTGAAAATAGTGTTCAGATGCAGTTGGCAGGACCCCTTATATCACTTAAGATCTAAGGTGGATGATACATATAGATTTCCAAGGAACCTTCAATTCCTGCGCTCACACTGCAGCTATCCTAAAGCTCTGGGAAAGATCAGAAAAGTTCTAAAAAAAACCTCTGATGGAAATAAATACCAGGACCATGTATTAGCATGAATTATTTGTTGTTGCAGTATTGCAAATAACACTTCAAATTGTATTAGGGAATGCAAAAAAGTCCAAATTTAAATGTTTGTTCGATGTAAGAAGAATGTAAAAGACAAAAGAAGGAAAATGCATTAAAATTCAAATGGAATAGAAAAGTCCTCTAAAGGTTTTAAAAACTGTGGAAAGGATGCGATACTTATTACCTTCTCTGTTACCGCAATTAATCACTTAGGGTCATACAGTATTTATGAAAGGTCGCTATTTTTGCCATTGAAACAGAAGATGTGATTGGGAAAAAGAATCCCAGTCACCAGAAACCCACTTAACTCCCCAGACCACCTGCAGAGGCACTCTTTAGGCATATAACTAGGAAATATGTATCCCCCAAAATTCCTGGGGATCAGGAAGTAATAATATAGGTACTTATTGAGTCACCCAATCAACCATAATTGTTCTAAAAGTATGTATCTTTATTATTGGTAATAAGCATAAAACACTTCTCAAATACAACAACACTTCATAAAATACAATAAATATATTATATAACTGCCCGCATCCTAGGCGTCCCTAGGTGCTGGAAAAGGATTATCTATAACTAGTGTCCAGGTAAGTAACGGCAGAAAAAGCAGAGACTGGTTAGTGGCATATAGTTTGTTAAAAGCAGATGGTCCATGTATGGCAAATATGGCTAGGCAAATGGTACAATGATTGTTAGTAGCAAATTGCACAGATGAATGGGCCCTCCGCGCAACCTCCGTTCATCCACGGGGTCGGGGTAACCCTACCTATAAAAGCAAAAAAGCAGAAAAAGCCTTGCCAGAGCTTATTGACTGTACGGATGGCCGTAATGTGATACATAGGTTAAAGACAATGGTTACGCATATCGGGATACTTAAGTGTCTGCCGTACTGCATTCCAGATTCCCATGTCCATTATTCTACATGTCCTCACCGATCTCCAACATCCTATGTGGCCTTCCGTGTCACAGGTAATAAGTGCATTCTCCTGAGCTGCCGTCACTAAACATGAAAAAGCCTCCACCTGCTGCCGTACATCACCCCGACACTTACGCAACTATTTTTGCCATTGCAGGGCATCGCAATGACAAAGTGCGCTATTTTTGTATTTAGTCTGGTATCGAGGCGAAAAGAGAAATTGCTCTTAAGCGTAAGCAATTACCATACCAGAGAAGGTGAAATTTCAGAGCTATTTTTAACATTTTTTATTTAAAGCTATTTATAAATATGGGAAATTTTGCCTTTTTGCCACCTTTTGAATCTTACTTTTTATCATATTTTTGCTGTAAAAACACCACATGTGCTAGGCTATCTTTAAAGGGCATGTCCACCCCCAAACCTATAATTCCCCCCACTACTGGCCCCACTCTGTAGTGAATAAAAAATCCTTACCTTACATCCCAGCTCCAAATGGTTCTCCTGTAACCCCCCCCCAAAAGTCCCAAAAACTGACCACCAGGAGTACTGCAGAGTCCATATAGGACTCTTCCTCCTGTCTCCCCTCCAGGAGAAGTTTGGCATGCGCACTGAAGTCCTCCCGTTTTGCGATCCCTCCCCCTAGTGTAATTTCCCTTTGGTAAATAATAGTTTACCTTCCCCCAGCCCCAACCGCTATAAAAGATTTGTTAGAAAGTCCGCCGATAGTTACTTACCTTCCCTCTCTCCCACGGCCTTCTGTGCAACCGGCAGCCGTGTCCGTGATTGGCTGCCTCTCAGTTCTATGCAAGCAGAGAGGGCTGGGACTGTGCGGCAGAGGGTAGAGGTAATATGGCGATATTACATTGGGCTTTTTTTATTTGCCCATTAGGGGCCAGAGTAACATCTACCTTTAAGTACTCTAAACCTAATTATTTCTCCCCTATGTACACAATAGAGCAAACTATAATTTGTAAATTTAATATAAATTGTAGTAACAAGAATAGTTTAATAAAAGCAAATGTAGAGTATATGGTCCAGTCTTAACTTTTTTTTTTTTTTTTAACTTGTCCAATTCTGGAAATGCTACTCTGTATATAAAAATGCTTGTGCTCGCTTTTTTACTCATACAAGCACTTTATACAGTCACGTGTGTGTGTGTAGGCTGGAGGCCAGCATAGGTCTTGTGCTTCAGGTTAGTATTATATTACTATAAATATCAGGGGCATAGTACTGGAAATAAATTATTTTCTATTTGTCTTTATTTTCTGGAATCACTGATATGCTATCACGGACTTAATATAGAGATTTTGGTCCGCAATTGATAAGAAGTAATATGGAAGTTTTTCTTTAATTTGAGATGTGGTGAAATTCTGATCATACAAAAGTTTTACATAGACTCATCACTATTCTGTTGGCTTGAACTGCTCTGTAGGCCTAAAAAGAAAAATTGTCCTTCATGAACATAAAGCTGGACAGAACCCTATTGTAAGAATCACACAGAGTACCCCTGGTTGCCAATTGTTCCCATTGATTTCTAAACATGCTGATCAAGACTTCTATTGCAGAATTATAGGAACAAATATACTCTGCAAATTAAATTGAGCTTGTTTCCTCTTGTAATTTAGTAACATTTAGTAACGTTTCACTTATAAAATCTATTTAATTTTTGCAGCTAATAATCCTATGAAGACCTCACCATACTGGTAAGTAACATATTTTAACTCATTTATTTAAAACTGTGAAAAAAGTATGAATGGTGCTAAAAAGTCTTCATCGCATTTGCTTTAGTGGTTTCATATGTGACTGCAAAAAAATCTTGCGTAGTGAAGTCCTGGGGTATATTTCAGTACGTGGGATAATCTGAGAAAATGAGAATATCTTTCCAGTTTTGCATTCCTTTTTGCACTACTGTTGAACGTGAACATGATTATTTTAGGGGATTTTATAATATCTCCTTGTTTGTCCTGTTTGTGCTGAGTGGGGTGTCCATAAAAGGATAAATAAAAGACAAAAAACGTGTTGCTATAATCCATAGTAACAAAAATATAGAGCTGCAGAGGGAGGATAACAAAGTGGATGTGATCTTAGCACAGCTCTATGCAATGCATTTCTTAATAGTGTATCTATCTCAAAGTAAATAAAACCTTCACTATCTAAAGGTAAGATCAATCCGGCTCTAGGTTTTTGTTAATAAATCAATTAAGCAGTGACACAATTTTCACGCTAGAAAATGAGCTAGCTCACTGAAATCCAGTGATAGTGGGAGGAGACTCCTTACTATGTGATGAAGTTAGACTGGAAGAAGTGCTAAAATCTACTAAATTCCAGGGATCTGCTCATGCAAGCTCCCTTCGCGATTCCGCTGCGCTCTTGCATTCCAATCCTCTCGACCAGTAGCAGTGTACAATAAAGTGAACCATGCAAATAGAAGGAGCAGGCTGCACACAGTGTTCTATAATTCCTCCGCAACCCCCAGAGTTTTTCGGATTCTCCACAACCCCCAGAGTTTTTCAGATTCCCTCTTTGTCCTGAGATACACCAGTTAGAAAAATACGTGATTGCATTCCTCTACTCCTACTTGGACTGTCAATCAAATCCCTGTGACGTGATCCCCCCCTTCCTGCTCTGTAAGAAACATAGAGATAAGAGAATTAGCAGGGGGAGAGAGGTAGCTTTGATGGTAGATATAAGGCTGCACTTGACCCCCCTTTTTATTTGCTTTCACTGATTGATGATGGGTCACAAAGTGAGAGATCGTAAACTGTACTGTTCTCCTTCTTCTTCCGTGTCTCCAGGACATCTTTCTTTCTATTGGTCACTGTGCGTGGGTGTGTTTTTCAGGATGTTGAACTTTTAACTCCTACTGCACATGATAAGCTTGTCGGTTAGCCGGAGTTGAGACATGGAGGAGGTGGAAGGGGGGAGTGCTGCACAGAGATCTGACACCATGGTTAAACAAAGTCACTGAGAGATAGGATTAAGGCAGAGGGGAGGTGGAAGGGGGGAGTGCTGCACAGAGATCTGACACCATGGTTAAACAAAGTCACTGAGAGATAGGATTAAGGCAGCACAGAGTACATGAATTTAACTTTGCAAAGGGGCAATGTGTTTTTTTCACTATAGATGCCCTTTAAAAGCAAACACTGGACTAACAGGTAGTGTCTGACACATTTTGGGACATCACTTCATCTGAAGCAGACTACCACAGCTGTGCACACATTTAAATAGGTTTCCTTGATCACAAAAGGTAATTTTGTTGTACCACGCGCGCAACCTCTCTGCGGCATGACGGCATGTACCACACGGCCGCACTACTTGAGCTGTGCATTAATCTTTAATTTGCATCAAAATGCACACGGTGCAAAGACGTCACACGCATGTTCGCGGACACACATGTGTATTGATGCTCATGGTGTGCATTCACGTAGCACGCGGTATAACCGGAAATGACCTATTGCAGGAGATTTTGTGGGGGCAGAGCTCCAGATGCCATTACAGGTGGAGGAAGCCAGCAAGAATCAAGCAGTAAAGGTAGGCCCTGGGGGGGATAGAACAAAAAAAATGACACAACTAAAACAGCTTTCCACTAACCCTTTAAGGATCATTATTGCCTCTATTCTGGCAGAGTAAGCTGGCTCCTCTTTCCATGCAGTTAATCAAGGCTGTGACTGCTGACATCACAGCCAAAGAATGACTGCTGTTGCCGCTGCTGCCTCCTATGCTCATTGTTCTAAAAAGCTCATTGAGCAGAGGGAGGATATACCCTTACCAGAACAGAAGATAACTTATTAAATTTCTGGTTACAAATAAAAGTAATAAACTGGTAAAGATAGCAGTTGTGGTAAGATAAGATTTTTGTTTTAAGCAGTACAGTAGCAAACCAGTTTTTTTTTTCCCTTTGACAGTTTAATGTTGTTTTAAATAGCAGCTATCTTACTGATCTACAGAGAAAAGGGTGTTTTTATTGAATTAAATATTTTTGCCATGATCTAAAATGTCCTAATCTCTAAACAGCAACATACAGTAGTCATAGCATTTAAAAAACAAAACATATTAGCAGCTGATGACTGTTTGAGAAGTCAGTAGGCAGTGTAATTAATAATAGTTTTTTTATAGGCGTAACAAAGTTGGCAATAGTCCAGGTATAAATTAAAGTATTGATAGGGAAATTAAAGTAGAGCCACACCAGTCTTGATTTTCTAAGTAGATACAGAGAAAAGAGCATTTGAAACAATTTTAAAAGTGAAGAAATAATTTCAAATAAACAATTCAAGTTGCAAATATGTTAAATCATTAATTAATCATTAATATATTGTCAACCTATAAGATAAACTTAGTTATTCAATTCACAGAAGCCAGAATAAAACAGTTTGTCAAAAATATCAAAGATAAAACACAACTCAGTACAATACAAAGACAACATCAAGTCAGAACAATAATGAAAAATGTTAGTAGTACAAATAATTTAGCAGATAACATTCACACAAACTTTCAAATCGGGATTTTTATGGTTAACAAACTCCTAATGAGTTACTGCCCCTAAATTATCCCATCCTGTTCTTTGGAACATTGAAAAAGGCTCATTAACTTTTCTGTCCTGAATCTTCTTCAGGCTCATAAATCTGTCCCTGTCCTTTTCAAATTCCAAAGACTCATAAAACTAAAACAAATAGAGTTGTGCTACTTTCCTCTAAACATTAAATAGGGGTTTTACTCTAGAACTAAATCCATGCTAACATACAATACACAAACCATTCACAAAACATATGGCTCACATCAGGCTTAGAATAACATAAGTACAAAGATTAAAAAAGAAAGCTAAGGTCAATACATATCAACAATCAAGACTGAGGGAAAGTTACTCGTCAACAGAACATACCTGGTCCTGCGATCAATTTCCAAAAAGGGACAAATATGGGTAAGAAACAACTCACCGGGCCCTTGATTTTGTCCTCCTTTTGAAAGTTGACCCCATCTGGACAGGTAGGTTTGCATCTTGAGTGCCCGCATTCTTAACCAAAACTGATAGGGAAATTAAAGTAGAGCCACACCAGTCTTGAAGTTGATAGTAGAGATTTATTGGCATATGCATATAAACACACGTGCTGTTCACTCAACTGGATGTGAGTGACCAAGATAGCTTGTACGGACCCCTTTCTTATACACAATCTGGACCATACGTCACAAGCCCATCCTATAGGAAAGGACTTGGCAGTCCCTTTTTACTTTTAGACATGTAACCTTATATGGCCATATGTTACCTTACACAGCTTTAACAAGAAACATGTTATCCCTTTGTGACTAGAGATCCAAGGGGCCCAAAGTTACATATACATTCCATATTCATGCCAGGTCTACACAGTCATTGCCTAATGCATGTAGCTAATACAGTTTCTATACAATGATAACATTGATAAATTAATAATCTTTAACAGTATCATGGGGGAACAGGTTAAGCTTGGCTATGTTCACTGTAGAAATCATGGCTGTGCTTTTATCTTGACAAGTTATATCCTTGAATATGCTGCAGACCTTGATTCTTGATTCTGAACCATGAAATACCGGATAACGTACCTAACACAGAGCATAAATAAAGAGGTCATAAATAGCCTGTAGAATTTACAGCTGGCTGGCCTTTTTGTATTACAAGTGGACTAGATGTATGCAAAAACGGACCATCAATTTTATACTTTTAATACAGTATTTGTGTGTTGCTCTGTGGCGTAGTGCCTTTATTTATCATCTGTAATCTTATTCACTTTCTTTATTCTTGATGTACAACCTGTCCATATAGCTGTAGTTTTGTATTATACATCATTTTAATTTGGCTTGAAAGAGCCAAATCCACGTCGTTGCTGCTGCTGCTTCTTCTTCTCTTTTTTCCTTCTTTTCCTTCTTTTCCATCGCCTCCCACAATTTACAAGCCAGAGACACGAAATTTGGTACAAACGTATAGAACACATAGGAGAAATTTTGATATTTACCTAGCAAAAGAATCCGTAGAAGAAGTATTGGCAAATTTTGGGATATTTTTTCCCATTGACTAGAATGGGTCCAGTCCTCAACATGAACATTCCGGGGTGTCAGGGTCATGTTATCAAATCCCATTTGTCACTTTATGTATGAAATGAACCTGGGTCCGTGACTACACTAACTGCACACAGTCAGGCTAATGTATGAAGAGACGCAGCATCTCTGCTGCGATCTGCTAAGGGGTTAAAGTTGCACTAACCGAGTTTGCGGTGGCTGGGACACTCGCTCAACCACCACAAGCATATTTACCAGAGGCTGCATGGCTGTGCCCACAGAAGTAATTAATGCCAGCTGATAGCTACTATTAAATGCGTATGGGTAAGATTCAGTCAGAGCCATTCAAGCTCTGGTAAATTTTTCCTGGGAGATTGCACAGGGCAAGTGAGGCTCTGGGTGAATCTCCCTGTGTGTGTCTGTGACACAAGCACACACAATGGCACAAACACACACAATTGAAAAAAAAATCCTAAAGTATATATATGTATATAAAAAAAAAAAAGCACAATAAAAAATATATGTAAAGTGCAATGTATGATTTATGTAACTGGCATGAAATATAACACAGGGAGATTTAATTAAAGTTCTTAACGTTAAAAATGGTGCTACTTTTGCCCCAACCAATCAGATGTTAGCTTTCAAATTTTAAATAATACCTGATTGGTTGGGACAAAATTCACACCATTTTTATGATAAGAACTTTTATAGAATCTCCCTGTTAGTTTTATAGCAGGGATGCTCATCCTGTGGTCCTCAAGGTGTTTGCAACCTAAAATCATTCCCTGTTGCATCTGCTGTACACAGGTACACACACCCAAGGGCAAGTGCAGGATCTTAATGGCCATGGGCTGTGGTAAGCGCATCACACTACCTTTTTCGCCACACATATGGCTTTTAAGGCCTCTATGGTGTTAAAGTATGCAATCTTTATATTTTCCTTGCTGCTAGATTTTTGCTTTTTAAATAATGCTTCAATTTATATTAAAATATAAGGATATTAGATGACACCAATGAGTTTGATATGATGACCATGTAAAAGTATGAGGTATATGTTTGTACAAAGTATCTTAAAATCTCAAAAACATATTTTTCTATCCTTTTGCTACAGATACAAAACTAATTATTGTAAAAACATCATATAAATCCTTATTCATGCTAATACTGGTACAGGACACTAAGCATAAGGATGATAAGTTCCCATTTGCGGGATTGTGTAGTCTCTCTCATTGTCTATGTGATCAGTTTCACACCCGACCCCAAATAAGTAACACTTACTATTCATATCTGTATATTGGCTTCCATTGTTTTAACCCCTTTCATAATGATACCCCTTGCTCTTTCTGATTTACCTCAAGCTACCAGAATTTCAGATAACAATGGCAGCAGAAAGGAGGGGTTCTAGGCACCTGTAACACCCCCCCCAACACTCCACCTTTGTTTCCATGCCAACCAGATACATCATAATAATAATAATAATAATATATATATTTAATCAGAATGGTTTATACAATTTAAATGTTCTGTCTTTACCATAGCATTACACAAAATTGAGTTTTAAAGCCTGCAGAACAGACACACACATTCCCTTCCAAATTGCAGATTTTCAAATCAAATTTAAAATTTTATACATTTCCTTTCTAGTTTGATTCTGAAATTGTGTATTAGCCAGTGGATTCACAACCACAATTCACAAGAAGACGTTGATCAAAACATGGATTTGTTGATTTTGTTTTTACTATTGGATCCCACAGTACTTTATATGCCGAACATGGTTTCTACTTAATTATACCGCTGGGGACTGGATTTTAAGGATCTCTGTGGAAAACTGTTCTTTAGCAGGGATAATGACCCTGGCTCTCCAAAGATCACATCCTTGCATTGCCTGTATCTATAGGAGGGAGGTGAAAACAATTAAAGGGCATCCTTACCCTTAAAAAAAAAAATGGTCACTGCCAGTTACCTGCCCCCGACCTCAACTGATATGTTCAGAACTTTACTGTATTTGATGCATTATTAACCAGATTTTTAAGGATCATTATTGCCTCCATTCTGAAAAACATCATAGGCGGTGATGCTTCTACTGTCTCCTCTACACTTGTTCAAGCTTAAAAAATATTGAGCAGAGGGAGCAGGTGGATATCTTTGCCAGAATGGAAGAGAACTTAATAAATATCTGGTTACAAATGGATTAAAATAAACTGGTAAAAATAGCAGTTCAGGATGTGGGTTTTGTTTTGAGGGTTTACATGCCCTTTAAGAACTGCTTGTAGCAGTAAAGATATTTGTCTCAAAAACAAAATAGCGAGGGGGTAACAGACAGGCTGAGGGAGAATAACTGCAAACGGCTGTTTAATACATGCGGCTCCAGCGCGACATGTTTCGAGTCACACGGACCCTTTTTCAAGTGTATCAAAAACCACATAGCCATCTTTAAAGGCTTCAAACAGGAAGTGATCTCAAAACACACCCATTAACTCTTAGTAAAACAAAGGTACAAAGTGCATAAAGTACAATTATCATTAAAGTGCAAAATTAGCTATAAAGTGCCATTATAATAATGAACATAAAGTGCTACTTACATTTCAATTCAATAAAAAATGTCATAAGCAAACATCATCAAAGTGCATAATCGGATATAAAGTGCCATTATAATAATGAACATTAAAGTGCTATTTACATTTTAATTCAATAAAAGTTATAAGCAAATACATAGTATATATTGATTATTTAATAATAATAAGAATCGTAAAATATCAAATTTAGGTGATTCAATTAATGTAAAGCAGATAAGTGGTCGTACAAATAGTGATCAAAAAATATATATAAATACATATCCTATTTCAAGCCTCCATAGATGTCAGTCAGTCCATAAACAACTGTATTCTAATATAAGTCGTACAAATGTGTCATTTTTTTTATAAACAATGGTACTTAGGGGGGAGACCTAGAAATGTATCCTCTGTGATTCATACTATGATATATTTGACATAGTCCTATAGTCTCCTTCATGCCCTTAATGGAAGCCTAATGTCCATAAATAATAATCAAGTGTGGAACATTCCAGTGTGTACCTTTTAAACGATGAAGAAGTCCTTAAATCCTAAATAAGTATCTAAAATCTAGGGAGAATGTATCACGTTAGTTATACAGTCTGAAATAATACATTCATCCACATTTTATCCATCTCTAGGATATTAGAATATAGAGAGAATATCTCTAGGATATTCCACCTCAATTGGGATGCTGCATGTTTTCAATGAAAAAAATGGCATGTGACAGCTGTATCCGAGTATGTATTGGGCTTATAGTTACGAATGTCGTTCTTATGTTTTTATTTTTATTTTGGCACTTCTACTTGTTTGTCCCTCATTTTTTTGTTTTTGAGATACATTTATGCATACAGGGCGGATGCACAGAGAGGGGTAACCTTACGCCTTCTAGCACTTTAGTGTGGACCACAGTTATAACAGTAAAACTATTTCTTGACTTTGCACAGCTTTATTCCTGAAAGGCAAGTGATACATTTTTTAAATTGGACGTTTCTGTACTAGAAATGAACTAAAATCTAGATTGTTGAAATCATTTCCCACTTTTAAATTCTATTCAATGCCGAAGCAATACAACTAGAGGCGTAACTACCAGGGTAGCAGGGGGAGCAACCACAGGGGTGGCCAGGAGCCGAGGGGCCCCCTTCTTTTTTTATTTTTCCTTTGACAGATATAGCCTCCTCCCAGAAAACCACTGTGGAAGAAGCATGTATTGAAGCCCCATAATAGTTTTGCTGGGGGGCCCAGTGATTTCTAGTAATGCCACTGAAATACAACCTACAACAAACATTTTCCCTAATTTTCACCTGAGCAACAAATGGATATTCGTTCATGGTTTGCAGTGTTAATAACATATACTGGGCTAAGATGGTGCTTCCCATTTGAATGCCTAATTGAGAGTGTAACATTAATGTAACAATCTAGTTGATTTTAGGAATCTAGGATATTGAATACAAAGCATTGCAAGGGTTGAGGTCGTTAGTCATATATAGGTAAATAGAATTACCATTGTTCACAATCATCAATGTGAGAGAAATAAAGCTATTGCAGCAGGATACAATTCAGTTGCTTAACGTGTGTGTTGGAGTAACTCCCCTTATAAGCTTATATGTTGAGGTCTAAGCTCATATGCTACATCATGCATTCCAAGCTAAATTGCTGAGGAGCAAACAGTCATTAAAATTAAAATAATTACCTCTCATTCATTATCTGACTAATTGGGTGTGTAATTTTTTTAAAGTAAGCATTATTTTTTTTGCCTTTGCATATCACAAGGGGTATAACAAAGTAGAGGAGAAACTACTGTAAATTATGCCCCCAAGGGGAGGTAGAAGGCATATTTTATTGTTTGGCTAATTTGCTAGGCATTATCTACTATCCAGATATATCCTCCTGCGTTAGGTATACAGAACACAACCTAAATACAGGCTATTTGATTCTAAACTAGAGATCTTTTATTTCAAATTACAAATTCTTCAATATATTCCTTTAGGTCGAGGCCCCACTTCAATGCACCAAATAATATGCATTTTTAGTTATTCCACAATGTGCTGGGTTTGTGTGCATTGCTGTGTTCCAGTCTCTGTTATTATAATGAAAATACAGGGTTATTCACTAAAAGTTCTTATTGTTTAAAATGGTGCTAATTTTGCCCCAACCAATCAGATGTTGGCTTTCAAACGTTAAAGAAGATGTGATTGGTTGGGGCAAAATTAGCACCATTTTAACTTTTATTGAATCTCCCTGTTAAAGGGCATGTCCACCCCCAAAACTATAATCCCCCCCAGTAATGGCCCCACCATGTAGTGTAGTGTAATCCTTACCTCACATCCCAGCTCCATAGGGTTATCCTGTAGACCCCCCCTAAAGTCCCAAAAACTGTTCACCAGAAGGCTAGCAGGGCTCTGCCTGCTACCTTGCCTCCGGTAGATATTTGTCATGCGTACTGCAGCCCTTCTCCCCCCTCCCTCTCCATCCCTCTCCCTCCCGGTCCACTACCCTCCCCCTAGCGTAAAACCCTTTTAATTGCTGCTCCCCCATGTCTGGTAGCCCCACCGCATGGTTAGTATTTTCCAAAAGCTCCCCAAACTCTTACTTACCTCTCCTCTTTCCTCCGCTGCACTGAATGACTGGCAGCCCATCCGTGATTGGCTGCCGCTCAGCCAATCACAGACGCGACTGCCGGTCCCGCCCCTCTGCTTGCATCTCGTAAGCAGAGGCGGCAGTGCAGCGGAGAACGAGGGGAGGTAGTAGAGTTTGGGAGCTTTTGAATACTAACCATGCGGTTGGGGCTACCAGACATGGGGGAGCAGCATAATCAAAAATAATTTTTAAGGGTGGACATGCCCTTTAATATAGTATTTGAGGTTGAATGTACAGCAAATTACATCTAGTCCAGCCTGCTTGGCAATACTCACATTTCCTGCCTAACTGTTTAGTGTATAGAGGAAATATTCCTTCCTGAATCACCATTGCAATGCACTATTTTAGTTGTGGACCACAAGACTGCAAATAGTGATGTAGTATATAATGCCTTATAGCATATGGAGAGTAGGAATAATATTAAAGGGGAAGTTCAGTGCAAATACATATACTTTTCAGAAAAAAGAGCAGCATTTTTTATCCCTATGACCTTAAAGGGGAACTGTGGTCTCCAAACAAGTTACGTTTAAATGAAAGGCCAGTTTCCTACCTTTAAAACGAGCCATCAACCACCTCTCTACGTGCTCCACAGCCCAAGATATACAAAAATGTTAATGGGTGGGAGGCTGACTTGTGACATTCCTGAGGCTTCTCCTGCACAGTGCCGCCGGCGAGCACAGCCTCACACTCCCTCAGTGTGTGAGGGAGACAGGAAGTCGCTCCTCCTCTCTGCTGTCTGAAGTCCTGACAGAGAAGCCCTTCTCTTTCACTGTGTGTGTAGGGGGGGGTCTGAGTAACCCACAGCACCCATGATTGGGCGGGGCTTAGGCACCCGCGAGTGGGCAGGGCCTCGGCACATGTGGGTGGGAGGGGCCACGTCACCTGTGAGTGGGCAGAGCCACGGCACCCCACGAGTGGGTGGGCGCACATGGGGCTGTAAGATAATGGGCCATGGGGGGCCTGCAACTGGAGGGACCATGGGGTCCACGAGCGGGAGGGACCAGGGGGGCTGCAAAGAAGAGGAGGAGACACAGGACAGATTAACTGACAATTTCAGAGCAGGAAGTGCAGGGGACCTGGTGATGCTGCTGCCATATCACACACAAAAATTTAAATATCTTCAAAACTATGCGAAATAAACAATGGAAATAAATTGCAAAAATTCTCAGGGGAGCAATTCCTATCAATTTAAGTCATTTTTGGACCACAGTTCCCCTTTAATCTTCCAATTCAGCATTTTGTCTGTGTATAAATAAATGCAACTGAAATACTGACTTCCTGTTTGCAGGACCCCTAGTAAAGACCGTTATGGTCTTGCCCTTGACCCAACGCCGGGGTTGATGCAGTTGCTCAGAGATCTGAGCATGTTTGACCTATCCAATCAGTAGAAATAACTGTTAAGAACATTACAAGGATGTTGTGCATCCTGGGAAGAAGGACCGTTAAAACCTGAAATGTCAGCTCACTAACTAACAGCAGGGAACAGCAAGGGGTATGAAATCAACTGATTTTTCAAAATGGAAGAGAATATGTAGAATAACTAGGTATGCATTACACAAACTAACAATTTAACAAATGTTGATAATTTCCACTGAACTGTCCCTTTAAGCATAAGCAGGGGAATTGCTGGGTAAATTGCATTCAGGTTCTGCCTGATGCTTGACTCGTTGCTATGGCTTTCAGTAACTTCCCATGTTAGATCTTTTAGAACAGCCAGGCTTTAAATATTAGTGCACTGTCCCCTACACTAAATAATATGATACAGATCTGATCCATAATTGATCCTGCTCTACAGTTGACATCTCTACAGAGCAACTTGTGTTTGTAGTGTTTCAATGTACAGTATACAGATTTTGGGGCATATTAAGGGTGAGATAGAAAAAAAAAATAAGCATTTTACATCTACCTAATCCCATATTCACAAAACATAATATTGTGAAAAAGTATAAACCGAGTTTTTCAGGCTGTAAAATCAGCCTGAAAACTTGAACTCGGTTTTTCTCGAGTTACTACTTCCTTTACCTCTCCCGGCAGCCGCACGATCATTTATGTACTGGATCGCACTCACTTGTACTGGCGTGGCCGACGTCACTGCCGGCGCCCAAGCCCGGCACCAATTAGTGACGTCAGCCGGCGCGCCAATACAGGGAATGAGCGCGCGGCTGCGGAATGCTTACGGTACCTGATCGCGGCTGCTGACTTCAATGCTGGCAAAGGGTGAGGTGCTGACTCTTCAATGCTGGCACATTACTGGATGCACAGGTACAAACTGAACTGGGTGGGAGGGTGAGGTGCTGACTTCAATGCTGGCACATTACTGGATGCACAGGTACAAACTGAACTGGGTGGGAGCAAACTGAACTGGTGGGAGGGTGAGGGTGGCATTCAAGGTGTTGGGAAACTACAACTCCCAGCATGCTTTATTAGCTGGGAGTTGTAGTTTCCAAACATCTTGAATGCCAAGTTTCTACCCTCGGTTTATACTCGAGTCAACCATTTTTATTAGATTTTTTAGGTGAAATTGGGTACCTCGGTTTATACTCGGGTCGGTTTATACTCGAGTATATACGGTATGTGGTTAAAGGGACTGCAATGATGGCCAGCCAGACCCTCTTAACAAAAAAAGTATGTTGAGTTCAGTAATTAATTACTGCACTAATGGGACCCACTCTGGGACGCTATGTCCTTTTGAGAATCTATATGAGAGGTTTTTTTCTTGTCTTCTTTACATGACATTTTACATCTATAGTTACATAGGCCAAATATCTTTTTTCTGTTAGGTTGACATTGCCTAGTACAGGTTCATTTATTTGTCCTAAATAAAGCAAAATAGAGAAAAATTAAACCACTAAGCAAATAGGCTTGTAAATCTGGGGATTTGGTGTATAAGCTTGCACCCATGATACCAATAACTTCCATCTTGATAATTGAATTTATACTAATAAATAAACTGAATCACTTGGTTGTTTCCATGGGAACAAATCTAAGAAAATTTTGTCATGACTAAGTAAAATCGCTTTTTTAATTAATTTAAACCTTATGAAAATGTCATTCAGGCTGCCTGATAAAATGAAGGTAAATAACACAGGATGACCTTGGTCTTTTTTACTTTGTTGTTGTGTTTTATACATTTAGCACTGAATAGTTAGCAGAATGAAACCTCTAGATGTGATTGTGATGTTTTGCCAAGTACTGTTAATTGCTGGAGATCTATGGAAAATTTTTAATCAAATATTTTAGTTGGATATAAGGGGAACTGCAGGCTGAATATGCCTAGCAAAGTCAATACGAATTGGAGTATAATCACTACCATGCTAATTGCTACGCTCCGTTATAACACACAAATTCTCTGTAAAGTGATAAAAAATATAAACCAAAAAATTCCCTTAATTACTGCTCAATGATTTAGTCAAGCAATTCAGTTTACTGAAAGTAAAGGGTTTCTATGTATCATACTGTACTTGCCTCCACGGGTAAATAAGTTATTGTCAAATGTCTGAAATGCCAAGGATCATAATATAACATAAGAAAACAGATTATTTGAAGCTACATAATTTCAGTTTTCATTTTAGGTAATGTGAATAAAAAGAACTTTCTTTGTTTTCTGTTTACAGTGCTAAGAATAATTCTGAGATCCAGAATTACCAGGTAAATTGCCAGTCTGGCTCTAAATGGATTGTATTTTATGTGAAACAGAGGAAAATGTGCAGCTTGAAAAAGTCTTTTCTGTATTACCATAAATGTCACCTGAGTGTTTGCTGTCAAGGAGCTTTTTTTTTAATGCTATTATCATGGCAACTCTTGAGTTGGTGTAGGAGAGCATGCAAAGTAACAGAGATAATATATAGCCACTGGAACACCAATGTAAGAACTCTGTATTCCACATTAGAATCTGAGCCAAAATTGTAGCATCCTAAATTTGGGTACATAACCATCAGGGGTGTCTTCAGGGTTTGATAAGATCAGAGGCACTTTTGGGCACGTGAAATTTTAGGCCCCCCATTAAACCACAACCATTAAATCATATCAATAAGTTCCTTTATCATTACAAATGCTGCCACCGTCTGACCTGTTATAGTGAGTGGATTGCACTGCACATGGGGTAATCCCGAGTGTTTTCCCTATATAAAGTAAAGGTAGACAGTTAGACTGCCACACCCTCTACTACACATGGCCATCTATCTATACTTCAGTATAGGGAGCCGACCATGGGCACAATCGTTTTCACTGTACACCCTTTAATTTGTGTACATCTGCATATGTAACAAGATATTTAATGAAAAGTTCTATTACTTCCTCGCAAAGATATCTGCCATGTGCAGAGGAGACAGTAAGGGAGGGGAGGAGCTAGTTTGGATGGTTTTTCCCCCCGAAACGTTGTGATATGATGTGTGGTCACAAATAACACTTATTATCTACTGGAGTTTGACCCTCTCCTTTGTTTGCTTCAGAGGAGCTAGCTCCCCAGAATGGGGACAATAATTATTCTTAAATATCTGGTTAGTAATGCAGGTAATATAGTGCAAAATATATAATTTGGGGTTGGGGAAGGTAAATGACAATTGACCAGTCTTTTGTCTTTAGGGTGAAAATCCCCTTTAGCTGGTATGATTGATTCCCAACACTTAGCAAAAGAATGCAAAGGTATTACAAATATCCATACTAAACGCAATCAACTCTTTATTCACAGAAACTGCACACCATGTATGTCCGGTTTCACCAGAACTTTACATTATGCAGTCATCCTACTAAAAAATATCTAAAGCACAGCATGAGTTAGAATGCAAATAAACTATACATTTATGTGTTTTAGCTACAGCTAATTTTCCATGCACGCTGTCATTTGCGCTACTACTATGTCCGCTGCCTTGCGCTGCGCTTTTTTGCCCATTTTCGCAGTGTATGTGATCATAGGCTTGGGGCCTAGCCCTAAGCCTCAAACAATAATGCTAACATGTAAAATAGTTTCTAGCTACCAAGTAGTGCTAAAGTAAGAGCACAATGTGTCTTAACTCAGCCATAGACCAAAAGATCAATGTAATAACTGTAATGAATCCCAAATACCGGATCTGCAACACAATTGGCAGAGCAAGATTTTTACTTTTTGGGATCCATTGGGTGGGAAAAATGAAAATAAGCATGCAGAATTCAACAGAAATGTAAAATATAATCAAGTGAAGGACTGATTACCACAGGTGTGTGACCTGTATGTCAGGCATAATACATAGAGTTTGTCTTTAAAAAGGATTGATAGTGTTTTTTTTATAGTGCAATAATATTGGTTTGTTCCTTTTTCCGTAGCAGTACCATCCAACTATACAACAAAGTCAGCAACACTGGCATCCTCACACATCTCCTAATATAAGGTTGGTACCTTCCCATTAGGGGGTTGTTTTTTATTTTAAAGGAATATGATTTGAAATGGTAAATGGTGCCATATTGTCTTTATTTCTATGCATACAGGCCTATCTATGTACAAGTTGTCCTTGTGTAACTGATTAATAAGCAACATAAACCAGATTATTCAATAAAAGTTTTTGTTAAAAATGGTGCTAATTTTGCCCCAACCAATCGGATGTTAGCTTTTAAATGTTAAATAATATCTGATTGGATGGGGCAAAATTAGTACCATTTTTAAAGATAAGAAATTTTATTGAATCTCCCTGAAAGCTTTTTGTCTCCAATATGTTTTTGGACAAAAGTATGCAGTCTTGTGATCCCTTCTACATATAATGACACCATGAAATATCCAGGGACTGATAGATTGCTACACAGAAAAGTCTTTTTTTGCTATATTACTAATAGGTAGAGTGTTCACTTTAAAATAGATTTTCGAAAAATGTGCATAGTGATGTAAAATGATAGCAGCCGAACACTTTACCGCTCAACCATTCAGGCTTCTGATCCCTTTTAGCACACCGTTACTGTTAAGTGTTGGTGTTTTACATATTTACAAGCAAAGTTGTACATGTAGGAACATAGTTACTATTTACAGCACTTAACATATTCTTTGCCTCCTTTTTAATTCATCAGACTGTCTGGAAGTTATTTTCTTATACATAACTATCAGGAAGTGTGAATAAGCATAATTCCATTTGCTAAACTTTGCATGTTTCTGCATGCATTTCATGCTTGGTATATTTTCAAGTTTCCCAGTTATAACTGGTTTTCCTTGATGCTTAATGTGAGATTTAATGGTACTTGTGTATCATTGAAGGATAATACTAAATGTCAAAGAGTTATTAATTCTTAAAATGGCCTGAAGCTCCAGCTCAGTCTTGGAAATGTTTTGATTGTTTTTTGTGTGTAAGGCTGGGTACACACTGTTAGATATTTTCTGGGGACCTATCGTTCGTGCCGTGTATCGGTCGGTTGGCCACTGGCCAACTGTTGCCACAACAGACAGTCATTTGTCCCGAACGACCAATTGCTAATAGCGAACGCTCAGTTCAGGACAAATAATTTCCCCGTGAGTACCCATCCTAAACCACTATAACTATGTGTTAAAGTGGTTAATACAGGTAAGCACAAGTATGTTGTGATCCAAGACTTTATTTTATCTTTATTTTATTTACACTGTACTTCCTGGTATATCATCCTCATAATTTATTGGACTAGTTTGAATGCTAAGCTTCATAAAAGGGAAGACTAATACCTTCAGAATATTAAATTTTATTTGATTTTGGTTGATTTTATGTACATTCATTCTTTCACTTATTGTTGATTTCATATACATTCATTCTTTCCCTTATTATTTTTAGTATATCATTAGAAATATTTGTCATTCATAAGTTTGTTTCACCATTCTCCATTTGTCACTAACTAATAACTGTACAAATGGTACAGGCCATCCTCTCATGATGACAGGTCATTTTGGAAACCATCCACCAGTGATGATGGCAGGAATGCACGCTACATCCAAGAGCAGAACAAGAAGAACTTGGGAAGCCCTGAAATCGTAATATACCAAGATAAACTCATGACAACCCTTTGAGACACACTTATGGCAGAAAATTTTGTAGAGTACATATCCATTACATTCCATGAACTCATCTGTCTATTTGTGTCTGAAGGCACTGTTGTTTAAAGGCAATGGCTTATTCCTTACTGGAAAGATATATTTCCTCTGTGTTAAAATCCCAGATCTTTGTGGGTCCATCTTTTTGAAAGCATTTCATGTTAAACTTTATTTGCTTTTCTTAAGGAAAATGAATGTAGTATATATTTTTAAATCACTTTATTTAAAATGAGGGAGATTTAAGCCAATTGGAAGATTGAATGTTTTATTATTTAAGTTTATTAAATTGCTTGCAAATATTTTTGATCTCAATACTAGTAGTTTCTATTTGCTCAGTGTTAAACAAACAGGAAGTAAGTAATCCTCTAACCAGAAAGATTGAATTTGACATCTTGATTTCATAATGATGAAATCCGCTGTGCCCACACCTTGCCCAGCGTTATCATGGAATGTATATGCACCTTGAGGCAATGAGTGATAACCCTTTACTGTAAGCATATTATGGAACTAGGCAGTATTTTTAGATATATTTTTTCGAAAATGGAACTTGTCAACCAATGACAACATTTTTAGACACTCGTTATTGTTGAAAAACATTTATTGCTTATTTTTGCCTTTGTTTCTACCTTCTCATAAATAAGCAATTTTGAAATGTCCTCAAACTATTTTCAAAATCTCACCATAAGAATTATATGATGGTGGCAGCTAACAACCCTTTTTGCAAACTGCGAAAAGAAAAGAAATTATCCTACCTTCCAGGGAAATATATATTTGATATTAAATAAAGTTGTTGAGAATGAAAATTTAAAAATATGCTGTGCACGTCTCTAACATGGGGGATCAAATTAAATTATTATTAGTATTTAGTTATTGGCAGTCTGCCTTCAAAAGGAATACAAAGCTGGTCTGTTGAAGCCATCAATGGCATAGTGCTGCGATTGAAAAAAAATTGAACTTTGCGAATTCCTTATAGAAATTCAATGTTAAGCAGCATTTAAATATATATATATATATATATATCAATAATTATGCTTAAAGACTTGTTTTAAGCTGGTATTAAAATGTTTCACACAACTGTGATTCTCACAGGATATGTGCGTACTGTTTTGTTTTTTGCTTAGAACATTAGGTAAAAATACGCTGGGTTGGTACCTATCTGTATGTGCATAAAAGGTTTTATGATCATAAAATTCCTTGTATTAATATTTGTTTGTATATAAACTTCACATTCTTTACTGACCTTTTGGAGTTTTTTTAAAGTACATTAAATATGGTGTATTGTTTTCATGTTGAACAAGATAGCAGTTTCATCACATATGTACAAATGCACATATACATGTTATCCAATTGCCATGTCATCCTGTAGATTAATTTTTACTAAATAAATGCATTGATATATGGGATTTGTTTTCCTTTTAAAAATAAAACTTGAAATTGTTTTTTTTTTTTTTTTTTGTTAATCTTTAATTTTGCAAATATGCTTATTGAATGATTATAGCACCTGCTGCTGGTACAACAGGGATATGACCAATTGTGCCTTATAATGAATACTGTTTGTTTCTTTTTAATTGATTACTGAAGAAAAATAATTCTGTAGCCTCGAAGGCTCTTTTTGCTGTAATTGAAGATGAATAGTGTAACGTTGTCTTGGAGATTAGAGTATTTTAAAACCAAAGCATTGTAAGGATTAGTCAGGCAATTAGCTCTATTGTTTATTAAACGTATTAGTGCCATCTCTGTTTTTCTAAAAGTATTGCGGGAAGATAATCATATTACAAAAAAATATTTTTTTTAAAATATAATAATTTTGTGTTTCATTAGTGGATTTTAATGCAAAGAGGGTAACTTATAGTGATGCAAGGGTGAATATGCTTAAAATATTGTGGGAAAAACCGCTGTTCTAGATTAAATGCACAAATGTATTTTTTCAACTGAAATTCAAATGAAATTTAAAAAAAGAAAAAAATATATATATATAATTTCCCTTGTGCCATTGTGTGTAAATGTTTGTTTAAATAAGGATATCAATGGCCTTAATTTCTTAAACAGTGTGTGTATTTTGTAAAATATGTTTGTTTACAGATTTTTTTTAGTGTCACTTATTTGAATCTTCATTTGTGCTAGGTACAAATAAATACAGAGCTGTCCAGATGATTTGTCTTGTTGTTTTGTCTTTTGTGTACAACCATTACCAGATGATCATTCCATTGCTCTTCCTGTGATCGCTTTTCTGTGCCCAGAATATAAAGGCAAACAAGCCAACTTAATTTATATACAATAACAGATGATGCCCATAGCTTTTGTTGTTTGCATGCAATCGGTTGTTTGCATCTGGTATCAGTTGCTATGTACAATAACATAAAACCAAGCCTATAACAACTGAGGTGAGATGCATGCTTTATCAGTTGTAGATATTGGATATATTTCCCACAGTTTCTCAACATACTGTAGGGTGTAGAATTGGAACATAAATTACTTTAACCAGGGGAATGTTTGTTCAGTCACTCTTTAATAAAAGGTCCCGAGAGAAGCAGTTTTATAATTAGAAGTGTAATGGCCATCTTTGGTTAAAGGGCATGTACACCCTTAAAACAAAAAATTGGTGACCTACCAGTTTGTATTGTGGGCAGATAACTGACATTTTTACCAGTTTAGTATATGAATTTGTTACCAGATATCCTTAAAACCACATATCTTCACTGTCATTGGGCTAATGTCACTCTGGCTAGTATTATGTACAATGCAATATGTACTTTGTTTCCAGCCCAAGTTGTTTTGTCACTGTAATTGTGATTTGAATACTAATTTTATCCATAAATCACACCACAAACTATAAAGGGAAAGTTTTGAGGAAATATATATGCTTTTTGAAAAGAAGCCTTAGTTTCCCATTCCAATGATCTTAAAGGGTGTCCACCCCCAAACAAAATTTTCAGGGTTAACTGAAAAACCCTGATAACCTAGATCTCGCAATGTTTAAAGTGTTCAAACCGGCTCCCAACACTGGAGTTCTGGTCCTAGAAGAAGAGAAGGGGTGTGTGTGCTTGCTTGATGGAGTTCCTGGTGTCTGATGCATGGCCCCTGGTATCCAGTGATTTAGTCAATAAGTGGCTTTACTTTCTATGGGGGCATTTTATACATAATAATGTACATGGGAGAGCACTCTCTGGATTTGGACATATTTCAAAGGACAATTATACTCCCCATTTCCCCGATCCATTCCTGCAAAGTACCCAGGGTGAAGACCTAAAATGCAAAGTCCTCACCTCCTAGGTACTTTACAAAAGTCCTGCACTACTTACATGTAATTTCCCTCATCACTCCGGTCCGATCCTCCCCACTGGCACTGTCAGTGACAGTCCGGGAGGCAGCTAATGGGAAGACACGCCTTCTTGCAGAGCGTGTCTTCCCATTGGCTGCCTCGTGACCTGTCACTCAAAGTGCCAGTGGGGAGGATCGGACTGCAGCGCCGAGGGAGATTACAAGTAAATTATTTTTGTAAAGTACCCAGAGGTACTTAGCGTTTTAGGTCCTCACCCTGGGTACTTTGCAGGAACGAGGAGGAGGTGAGTATAATTGTCCTTTAATAGTTGAAAGCCAAGCTTATGCATTTTCACTGCATAAAGTTTTGCTGTGGCGATGTGCGGCAGTGGTATCTTCTCTTCACAGGACTTAACACAATGAATCGCACATTGCATGAAGTCCTACATCGCGGTGAAAAGAGAAAATGTGATTTTAGTATAACTGGAAATCACCGATCGTATTAAATGCTGCAAAATAGTCTAACACCCCAATGGACCCTTATTAGTATTAAGAAACACTTTGCAATGTACGGATACCTTCCAAGGACCTACTGACAGGCTACATATATGGGCACTTATGTCTTTTCGCCTCCTCAGACTTGGCGATTTTAAATCGCCAAACTTAATGCTAGGAAATGGGCGTAACTGTGTAAACATGGGCCTCCCCATGAGATTGGAGGCCGGGTCTCTGACACACACCCTCGTCAGCGTGCCAAAGGTTTTTAAACAGCGGATTGTGCGTATTAAGTAAACATATGCACAATCAGCTGTTTTAAAAGACCGGAACCGAACAGGAAGTTTGGGTCCGGTCTTTTAAACAGTTGACTGCAGGTATGTTTACTTAAAGGACAACAATACCCAAAAAAACATCTCCCCCATTACATGTCCACACTTCCAGCAGCTGAAATCACTTATTCTCATTTACAACTGTGCTGCCCTCCCTTAGATATCACACAGCAAAGATGAATTCTAACAGCCCGCCTCCTAGACGGCTCAGGGCCATCATTAACATATCACTTGTCATTGGCCGGTAGGAATGTCTGTTACAACCTCTCTCCTCCTTCTCTACCAGTCAAACAAACTTGAACTGTCCTGTTGCTAGAATACAGCCTACATAATCAAGCTAATCAAGGGTGGGTGCAGGAGTATTTTCTCGCTTGCTAGCTCTGAGTGACAGTTATAGGCAGACAGAATTGTTATGCTCCCTTCACAGCATGGCTAATTGAAGACAAAGAGAGGCTCGAAATCAGGAAAAAAATGTATAGGGAGGGCTGCATACCTTTACTCTTTTTAAAGCTGTCTTTTTTTTAAAAAAAATGCATTGAGGCAATACAGTTATCCTTTAAACAGCTTATTACAGACCTTTGGTGTGGGCCCTCTTACCTCCCGGTTGCGGGGGCAGTTGTTCTGCCACTGCAAGGAAACGCTTATCTCCGTCCAATAAATACGATTGAGCAGTTACCGGGGCAGTAACTTTTCACTAGCGGTTATTGTCACTTTATAAATTGACAATTTGAATATGTGCTCTTGGTAAACTATCTGCCTGTATCCCTTAAATAGCTAGGCATACACACACTACATTCACCCTGTGAGGATACATTATCCTCCTAAAATACTGCAAAAAATAAATAAAAATGTACCCAGAACATTCGTTTGTTAATGCAGTTAAATTACTGTATATAGGAGGCCTTTGCTTTTATGTATTTTGTGTTTAGAATTGTCTAGAACTTTGCTCAGTGATCCTTTTAATAAAGAAACTGATCTCTCTGGCTAAATTTGTTTCCTAGCGATCTAAGAGTTTTAGCAATCTAAATCCTGGTTTTTTTTTTTTTTGCTTTACCTCTTCCCTTGTTACTGTGTACAGATAATTGTTGATCTGAGGGCTAATGTGCGTTTTCTTGAGTTTATTTATAATATGAGTTTTATAATATGATGTCATCAGCACTTGCCTCTGCATTCCTCTCATTCCTCTTTTACTTCTTATGGTAGTTTCTGTTATTGGGTTTTGTTTTGTTTTTTATATAAATAACATTACAAGACTTCACTGCATGTTTTATAAACCCAGAAATATGCTATCAAATGGATGACTTAGGGCACAGCCACACTGCGCCGGAAACGCGATCACACATGGAATCGCATGCAATTTCATGTATACGATTTTAAGTTTGCACATGCGTTTTTTATTAGATATAGAAAACCGCATGTGATTGCGGTAAAAATGCGGAACGCAAATTGCAACGCGCATTTTCGGTGCATTGCGGCAATTTCAATGATCACAAAACGCATGCGCAATCGCATTTTTTTTGTAATGGGTACTCATGTAAAACCAAGGAAACTGTTATTTTTATCTTCCTGGCAAACCGCAAGCAAAGTGCCACTGGAAAATGTTTGATTGCCAAAGTTTATGTGTTGCTTTTCTGTGTGTTTACGGTTTGTAAAAGTACATCAAATTGGTGTGAGTAAAGCTTAAAATGCTCTGTTAAGATTTTCTTGCAGTACCCTAACATTGACTTAATTCTATCCTAAAACATGACACGACAAGTTGTTAGAACAGTCCCCTGGCCTTTTCAACAGCTATATAGGGCATGCCCACTTAAATGTTTTTTTTTTAAAATGGCCGATTATCAGTTACCTGCCCCTCCCCTCAATTGATATATTTGGCACTTTATTATTAATCAGATTTTTAATGATCCTTATTGTCCCCATTATGGCAGAGTAAGCTGGCTCCTCCCTCCATGCAATCAATTAAGGCTGTGACTGCTGACATCACAACCAATCACAAAACTGCTGTTTCACCTGCTACCTTCTCTGCACATGCTCAAGCTTATAAAATGCTCTTTGAACAGAGGTAGGAGGCAGATACATTTTGCCAGAAAATGAAACTTATCATAACATTAAATATCTGGTTACAAATGCATGTAATAAACTGGTAAATTGGGTTGCAGTCAGGTAACTGACGAAGTCACCAGTTCTGTTTTAAGTGTGGACATATCCTTTAATGGCCTTGTGTAAAATTCTTGTTAAAACACATACACTATTGGTGAGACTATTACAACTGGTTTCAGAACTATGGGATAAATCAGCCCTGTCCATCTGGCAGCCCACATCTCAGTCATTTAGGATTATTGGGCTCATCCACATCTGTGAGATTCACAATTCAGGTTTCAATGCAGCCATAGATCATCTGAGAGGCATATAATGTAAAGACACCTTATTTCCACTGTAGTTTCCTCTGTATTTATCTAAAATCCACTGCTAAGTATATCCTGTACAGCATACAATAAAGGGGTTGTATGCATACCAGGTTAAAGGGTCACTATACTAACTGAAACAACTTTACATTATTTGAAACTATAATATGAGAGAAGTAAAATGGTGGTACTCACATATTTATCTGTTCTTGCTTTGTCATTAAATTATTAATATTTAATGTGTGCTCCTAATATCCCCCCTCACCTCCCTTTCACACTGGCTTCTTGTAGTGTCTGCGACACTTATAAGTTCTGCACAGCCTCACCATGGACACTGCTCTGCTTACACATCTTCCCCTTCCTAATCGCTTCTTTCTTTTCTCTGCTGATTCTCTTAAATGTTGCAGAAAGTGTGCTGGCAGCCAGCCAAAGAGGTCACGCACGGGTTACATATTATAATTTCTGTTTCTGGAGTGACAGGTCTTTCCCTGTAAATGCTGTGATTTCAAATGATGATTTCTTACATCTCAGATGTAAAATCTGAAAAACGTTTTGGAGCAGGGGGATCTTGCTTAATCTAAAGGTACAATTTTTGAAAATTTTATTTTAAAGGGCATCTATAGTGAGAAAATTAACTTTTCTTTTCTTTCCTTACATGAGTTCTATTATTCTCCCCAACCCCCAGAGTGTCTTCACTTTTTTCAGATTCCCTCTCTGTCCTGAGATACACAGGTTATACGTGATTGCATTCCTCTACTCCTACTTGTACTGCCAAACAAATCTGTGACGTGATCCTCTTCGCTGTTCAAGTCCCTCCCTCTTCCCTGCTGTTTGCACAAACATATCACCCCCATTTCTTTAAAGGGATATATGTAAATATATATCCTTCTTTAAGGGGTCCTTCTTATTGAACGCAAAATATTATTACATTACATTTTACTAATGGCATTCTCCTTTACAAAAGAAATACCAAATGTACATTAACATTACTTAGGGCTAGGCCACACTATGGCGTTTTTCTTGCGTTTGCGCATGCGTTTTTTTTTTAAGATCCTTGAAAATACGTCAACGCACTGAAACCGCGCATTTTCGGGTGCAATGCGATTGCGATTTGCGTTCTGCATTTTTAATCGCAATCGCATGCCTTTTCCGATACCTAACAAAAACGCATGAGCAAACACTACGAAATCACACGTGAAATCGCATGCGATTCTGTGTGGGATTGCGTTTGCGTCGCAGTGTGGCCGTGCCCTAAGAGTATCACAGAAAACATGCAAACTGCAAGGCCTCATTTAGGCCACTTGCTCATATTTTGGTTCTTGAGTATTCATATAATAAATCCACCTAAGTTTATGTTGCAACAGGATTTTATTGTTTAGCAATACTTGAAAGTTCTATGTTTTAGCCAGGATTGCTCTATTGTGTTCTTGTATCCTGTCATGGGGCATATAGTGGTCTTTCCTATATTCTTCTTACCACATTCACAATTAATCAGGTAAATTACACCTTTTGTTTGACAGGTTATTACCCCTTGTCGCATCCGACGGTATCGGGGCTTTATCGTTATGTGTGTACGTTCGTTTCTCGAACGAGCATGCGGCCACCGAACGATCGTTCAGGAAAGGCCGAAAATTTCCATCAGCCGCGCTAGACTCCCTATAGAGGAGTCTAGCGCGGCCGATGGAAACACAGTCCCGAGCGTTCTCCTTATGAAGTTCATTCGGTTTTACGTCTCTACTAAAAAATAAACTAAATTTCACATGCATTAAATCATGAAAAAAATGAAAAGTCATATTCCATATATAAAGTGCTTGATCAATTTGTTATATTTTCTAGAGACCAAGTTAGATGCTTGATTTATGTGAAGGACTATTATGTGTTATTAATTAGCTATTGCTGGTTGATAATTTAGCATCACAACTGAAAAGACTGAATGAAGAATAACCTGTTTTTTCAGTTGACAATCTTTGAATTGATTGAATTGTCTCATACTGGCAAAAATACAGAACATCAATAAATCTAAGGGGCTTTATCGTTATGTGTGTACGTTCGTTTCCCGAACGAGCATGCGGACGCCGAACGATCGAGTCGGCCGAACGCTCGTTCAGGAAAGGCCGAAAATTTCCATCAGCCACGCTAGACTCCCTATAGAGGAGTCTAGCGCGGCCGATGGAAACACACAGTACCGAGCGTTTTCCTTATGAAGTTCATAGGGAGAATGCTCGGGACTGTGTGTATGCAGATCTTTGAAATATGGCAGACAGGATATTGCAGATCCTGTCTGTCATCTTTCAGAAATCTGGACTGTGTGTACCTAGCTTTAGATTGGTTGCCCTCATCGCTGTCATGGCTGGGAAGTGGCCCACCAGATCTTTAAGATCTTTGTCATCATAGAGAAGGAACCAATGTTGCATCAAAATTTCCTGCAGGGATCTCCAATCTTGCCTATAGGTGGATTTAAATCTCACCCTATTATTTTTATTATTTTCCTTGCTGGGATTCCTGGAGTGCCTATCTTATTACCACAATTTTGGTGCACATCCGTCTTACCCTTAAGTAACCTCTGTCATCCTCTTTTAATGATTTTGAGTATCCTTTTCTAATTTCAGTTTCACTGTGTCCTCTATCTCTAAATCCATTAGCCAATTCATCTGCCTGTTGTTGAAACATTAGTTGGTCAGTACAGTTTTTTAATTTCTTAAAAATTGGCTTTTTGAGATACCTTTGTTGTATGCATACCAACAGAATACAGTGCCAAATAATGGACAGTGATTAGTTGGCTGCCGTTTATAAAGGCAATGCTGATGTATTACCATCTAGCTTTTCATTACTTCTACTACAGCAGTCTAATTTTTATCTTGAGTACTGTACATTGAAATGACTAATTGGCCAAAGCTGCCACAACTATAGAATGTTTCATAAGTTCCTTTAGACTATAATATTGTTAGCCTACTATGCCTGAAACCTTAAGAATATTGTAAAAATCTAAATATAGTGTGTGTGTGTTATTTAGATATTAGCTATATAATATATATATATATATATATATATATATATATATATATATATATTTCATATAATATCAGCACCGTAATCTTGTTTCCTCCTATTGGTTAGACAAAGTGGCTGAATAAAAATAATCTTATATCCAAAGTACAAAGAAATGTAACATTCGGTTTTACTCTCTACTAAAAAATAAACTAAATTTCACATGCATTAAATCATGGAAAAAAATGAAAAGTCATATTCCATATATAAAGTGCTTGATCAATTTGTTATATTTTCTAGAGACCAAGTTAGATGCTTGATTTATGTGAAGGACTATTATGTGTTATTAATTAGCTATTGCTGGTTGATTATTTAGCATCACAAATGAAAAGACTGAATGAAGAATAACCTGTTTTTTCAGTTGACAATCTTTGCATTGATTGAATTGTCTCATACTGGCAAAAATACAGAACATCAATAAATCTAAGAATACCACCTAGATATGCACTGCCAACATGTTACTCTGTATAGCTCTACTCAGAGAATAATATGGAAAAATGGAGACCCAGATGGACTCAATGAAAGTGCTTTTATTGTGCTATCAGCATAACATATTGCGGATTTCACCGATCCTTTAAGTGTGATAGTGAGTGTTCAGAGTAATAAATTTATGCACACAGGAAAAGACAAAATAGCAAGATCAACAATCCTTAAATCCCTCCCACACAACAGTTGCCATCTTCATTCAATCCATGGTCTAGAGCCATTCGCCAAGTCCATAGTTCGGAGTGAAATATTGATGAAACAAATTGTGCATGATAACATCCTTTTAATCCATCATTGAAGGGTGCTTAAAAACAATATACAATACTACTAAAAACCTGTGAAGTGTCCATATTGATCATACAGTAAAACATTTTTAATTTCTCAAGTGTAAAAATGTCTATATAGTTATCCATTACCTGTCAATGTGCAAGTATAAATATCTAAAAACAGACAATTAGACCAGTCTAAATATAAAATTTGGCTATAATGTAGGTTACTCCTGCCCACCCCAACCCCTATATTAGTTTGTTAATTTACATGCCTTCATTCCCCCGGCGCTCTGGTCTGGCTCCCTGCTTACCGGAACTGCAAGTAGGGGGTCAGACCAGCAGCGGCTTCTGTGATTGGCTGAGAGGCAGCCTATCACAGACGTGGCTGCCGTCAATGGAGAACACCACTGGAAAGAAAGTTACTTTAGAAACCTATAACCTAAGATCCAGAGAAGCTAGTGACATCATTCTAGATTCGTTTGAACGCTACAAGTGATCCATACATGTATACTTGGAGTAAGACCACAGTTACTCTTTAAAGAATAAGTAGCTTAATGGGTTACAGTGTGTGTCCCTTACCCTCAGTGTGTAGAAATAAATTAATTAGGGGAAATCATGGAATATTTTTAATAGGAACTGGGCAATGCAAGCTATTTCAACATTTAATAGGAATAGTTTATTATGTATACAATAGTGATATGGTAATAACAGAAGGCCGATTTGACCTCAAATATTTTCTCCAGTGCAAGTTGTGTGCTCTAAGCCAACTGTAAGATTGTCTGAGCCTCTACATGAACTAACCATTAAGTTAGTAATAAATCTCCAATTCCTGGCTGATGGTTTTCCTTTTTAAGCTCCTTTTTTGGAGTTAAAAGCTGCATGTACTAATCTGATCTCAGTTCTCTGCTCCCTTGACAAACTTCTCTATCTTCTCTGATCCTAAGAAACAAAAGTCTTTTGCTTGTATTTTGAATAATCTTGGGCATTTTACTTACGTTATAGCACAGACCTAATTATTTGACCCCATAACATTCATAAAACATGGAAAAAGGGTATTTTAACTTGATAAACATTCAGCATGATCATACATTTCATTTCACACAAATACTGTATAATAAACTGAATCTAAATGAACTGTAATAACTAAATACATAAATGCCCTATATAACAAATGGAATCTATTTTGCTCCAAATAACTTCTGTGTGTTTAGATTATTAAATAATAGGGGAACACAAAACATTTACCAAGACAAAAAAATGAGTGTTAGCATCAGTGATTCTTCAAGAATAGCAACCTCTAAATATTCTTAAATAAAAACCCTGCAGATCTCTTTCTTTATTATGATATACTGTACTGTATAATGGTTAAAGGGAAAGTTCAGTGGAAATTTTCATTATTTTTAAAACTCGTACAGTGAGATTCAATAAAAGTTCTTTTCATTTAAAAACGGTGCTAATTTTGCTCCAACCAAACAGATCTTAGTTTGAAAGCTAAGATCTGATTGGTTGGGGCAAAATTAGCACCATTTTTAATGATAAGAACGGTTATTGAATCTCCCTGTTAAATGGTATGTCCACTCAAAAATTAACTTGCTTTCTATCTGTTTTACTGAAGAACAGGAGGTAAATGCACTATTTCTTACCTCCCGTTCTTCAGTAAATTTTGCAGGAGAACTTACCATGATCGTTCCAGCGCTGACAGAGCCGCAGCCGAAAGTCCCAGCCTCCGACGCATCTCCAGGCCTTTGCACAGTGCTAAGGAGTGCTAAGGAGAGTGGAAGTGCCGGAGGTATCAGGTATTTCGGCCGCGGCTCTGTCAGTGCTGGAACGATCCCGGTTAGTTCTCCTGCTCTCCTGCAAGATTTACTGAAGAACATTAGTCATTAGTTTATACAGATAGCTCCTAATCTCAATGCATTTACCTATATACTGCTGAATGTCCCACTGACACCTAAAAAGTATAAAAAAAGTTTATAAGTGAATTAATCCTTTATTCAACTAATAGGACCTACTTGAGACAAGAGGAATAGTGGGAAAGCTATCAGCTGTAGCAAAAGCAGCTTTTTAACAGCTCACTGCTTGGGTTAGAGATTATTTTAAGAGGTAGGAGTAATGTCTCCTACCTCCCTGGGATTATACTTTTAAGTAGAAGAAAGTGGTAACGCTTTAAAATAAACAGGTAGATTCAATAAAAGTTCTTATCGTTTAAAATGGTGCTAATTTTGCCACAACCAATCAGATCTTACTTAGCATTTGAAAGCTAAAATCTGATTGGTTGGGGCAAAATTAGCACAAATTTTAACAAGAAGAACCTTTATTGAATCAATAAAAGTTCTTATCGTTTAAAATGGTGCTAATTTTGCCCCAACCAATCAGATCTTATTTAGCATTTGAAAGCTAACATCTGATTGGTTGGGGCAAAATTAGCACCATTTTTAACAATAAGAACCTTTATTGAATCTCCCTGAAAGTGTCCAAAACAAGTTTAAAAAATATGACCCCTATGATTTCCCACAGACATTACTCCTACCCAATTTGACACTTACTATTGAATCTTTCTGTAGTAAAAGATTGCCGCTCTCCATATAACACAACTCTGACTGAGGGGTAGAATACAATTCAAAGGCAAAATCTCTCGTTTTGGTTAACTGAAGAAATGCCATGTTTGATTAGACAGATGGGCTGATTATTAATTCAGCAATAAAGCTAAATATTTTCAAAATAACATAATGTTAATATTTTTTAAATCCACTTTTCCATCTGTTCATTTTTTTTAAATTAAATACATTTTTCATAATGTCCAAGGTTTTTCATTAAGCCTAACTGATCAATAACTAAAGATATCCTAATCCTTAGAAATCCCCAGGATTTTTTTTTTCAATATTCATTTAAAAAAAATTTAACTCGTTTATTAATGAAGTCATACATAATAAACATAGAAATAATGTAGCAATAATGTACATGACAAATTACATTAGTTCTTGTTGTGAGTGTAAAACCAACACTACTCAGTGTATTATCAGGTAAGGGCTAGGCCACACTAGCGCGTTTTTCGCGCGTTTGCGCACGCGTTTCGCGCTCGCGTTTGCGCCCGCGATTTTCGCTAAAATGGAAATCGTGGAAACACAAAAATTCCCGCGATTTACGATGCGCATGCGATTGCGCGTCCGTTCGCGTTATGGTAACGCATGCGTTCACCATTTTTGGTGCGTTAACGCATGCGTGTCCATAACGTGAAAAGGCGAAAATGCATGCGCAGAACGCGAGCGCGAAACGCGCAAAAATCGCGCACACAATCGCGTGCGATAACGCTCGCGATTTTGTGCGCAATTCCTGTGCGATGCAGTGTGGCCTCACCCTAAGCGTGGATTTTACATTGACTTTGAGGGGCCTGCTTAAAGTCTAAAAATATTTGGGCTCTGCGCAGCACCCCAAAACATTTAAAGGGCAACTGTGGTCTCCAAGCAAGTTTGGGTTTTATAAATGCATCAGTAGGTAAAACTTGTGAGAAGTTATATTCCTGACAAGGTTTAGCAAATGTAACTTTTTGAACACTTCCTGCTTTCACCAGCTTGTAGCCATGTGACCATTCTTGACCTGCATTAATAATCCTCTTTCAACAGTCAGTTCTTTTTTTTAAGTCTATGCAGGTACTTTTCCACTTTTCAAGAAATATTTTGCCCCTGGGGACTAACGTGAAACAGAGGGTAAGTTAAAGTCACTCAAGCTAATGAAAGTAGGAATTTAAAACTTTATTTGCAATATAATTTCTAATTTTTAAGGAAAGAATGCATGCTTTTATTTAACCCTTACTTGTTCTGAGTCCGCAGTTGCTTTTCAAGTTACATTTTGTGCTACCTAGTAGCGTGAAACTTAACACACAAAGCATTGGGATTTTATCCCAACGCATATCTCACTACTTACCTGACCGCGATCCCAATAAATGTTACTGGACGTATGATTACTGCGTTGCTGGATCTGGGCCAGGTAGGTAACACAGCCAAAAAATACTGCCTTCTCCCTTAAGAGTGTTGCGGGGGCTGACACTTTTGTAAAGTCATGCAGTTATAATGTGGTGCTATTTAATAGTTTAGTGTCTTGACACAACGCACTCATCTATGTGATGGCTCTTTTTATTTCTAAGACTATAATTGGAATTTCATCTAGAGATTGGCAAAGGATGTTTATGTCATTAATTTGGGGGCCATTGTAAATCCCATATAAGTATGAGGCAATGTGTGCTCATTACAATGACTTATTCTGGGAACAACATTACTAAACAGAGAATGTTCTTAAAAGTGCGCTAATTTGCATGCTGGATGTAAAGGACATCAATATCTTTATCCCATCAAACATTTCTAATGATGTACCATTTCTATCTATCCCTGCTATTAAAGTTTAATGTGTCTCATTTCCAGATTATCTTCTGCTGGGGAGATATATAGTTTTCTTCTTAAGTATATTGCTTTTACCACAACCATACCATATTTAAATGTATGTGTCTAATGCAGTCTTATACAGTGGCTATTAGCGTTTAAGTCAGTTAGGCAGCCTTTGACGCTCCAGCAGAACTGTAATTTCCAGCTTTTTAAAAATTGTAATTTCACTACAACTGGAAGGGTTGGTTTTCGTTGTAATTTTTTTTATTCGCTTTTGATGTTCAGTTTGTGGGCTGCAGTTTTTTCTTGTTAATCAGGTTTATTGGATAATTAATTAGTGCTCAAGGACCTTTCCAGAAGCATTCTCTTCTTAAGCCCTCATTGTAAATATAGATCCCACAGAAACACTTGAATAACAGGCTGTGCAGCAGAGAAGTTTAAAAAAAGCCAATTAGAAAATCAGCAGTTCCAGCCGGGCTGTTGTTGCCTCTTGGATCATTCACACAGGCACGGTATAAATACAGTGATTCTTTAATTGATTTAATTATACTGAGAAAGTGTTCTTGCTGTTTTAAGCATTGTTTTTCAATTAATTCCTGCAAAAAACGAAAATATTTAGATATCTGGGTGGGTATTTAAGTGAACTGTCACTGAAAAATGGAAATGGGCAATACAGATGAGTCCTGGATTCGAAACCGACCTAGTTTGGGGGCTAAATATCTGCTGTTTTTTTAGAATTTCAAAACTTTCGAAAAATCATGGTGGAAAATTCCACTTCCATTGTGTTTAATCGGATTTTAGAAGCCTTGAGGAGCTTGTTTATTGGAAACCTTTAAATGTCTATTGCAATAAACGGGAATTCAAATGTTTCCTAAACAGGAAAAAAGAAAAAAAAATATATAAGTATGCAAATAAAATGTATCTGGCTAGTCCTAGACCTTCTGGCTGGTGTACAAATCAAGATTCTGAGAAGCTCCCCAATGTCATAACACATTATCATTGTTTATAAAATGCCAACATTCTCTACAGTTCTGTGAAAACACAAGTGGGAAATATCAAAGAATGCCTGCAGGTCATTTCACACCAAAAACCACATGATTTATCTCAAGAGCCTTCAAGAATAGTAAACCACTGAAGATATATTTTAGTACCCAGACATCTGCAAATCTTTGTATTTACTAACATAGCTAGACGCAAGAAGTTTGACATTAGAAAATGGTTAATTATTACAAGGTATAACTAGAAAGGGTAAGTTTAAGTATAAACTTTTGAATTCCATTTTGGAAAGGAATTTGTGTGTTTGTGCTGCAGATTTTAAAACTCAATAATGTCAATGAAGAGGACATTGTTGTTTTTTAATTACCCTTTAAATATGTCACATGCATTAAAGGTAGGTCAGTTGGTGTGTGTGTATTCATATCAGGTTGGGGGATAAAATGCTAACTTTTTTGATGATTGGTTAAAATTAGTTTTTTTTATTTTAGTTACCCTTTACGTATGGCTGCCATAGTAATGGATAAGTGGATCAGTAGGTGTGTGTACCCGTGTAGCAGAAGCGTGTGTCTTCCCATGGCTGCCTCGTGACCTGTCACTCAAAGTGCCATTGGGGAGGATCGGACTGCAGCGCCGAGGGAGATTACAAGTAATAATTTTTGTAAAGTACCCAGAGGTACTTAGCGTTTTAGTTCCTCACCCTGGGTACTTTGCAGGAACGAGGAGGAGGTGAGTATAATTGTCCTTTAATAGTTGAAAGCAAGCTTATGCATTTTCACTGCATAAAGTTTTGCTGTGGGCGATGTGCGGCAGTGGTATCTTCTCTTCACAGGACTTAACACAATGAATCGCACATTGCATGAAGTCCTACATCGCGGTGAAAAGAGAAAATGTGATTTTAGTATAACTGGAAATCACCGATCGTATTAATGCTGCAAAACTAGTCTAACACCACCAATGGACCCTTATTAGTATAAGAAACACTTTGCAATGTACGGATACCTTCCAAGGACCTACTGACAGGCTACATATATGGGCACTTATGTCTTTTCGCCTCCTCAGACTTGGCGATTAAATCGCCAAACTTAATGCTAGGAAAGGGCGTAACTGTGTAAACATGGGCCTCCCCATGAGATTGGAGGCCGGGTCTCTGACACACACCCTCGTCAGCGTGCCAAAGGTTTTTAAACAGCGATGGTGCGTATTAAGTAAACATGCACAATCAGCTGTTTTAAAAGACCGGAAACCGAACAGGAAGTTTGGGTCCGGTCTTTTAAACATTTGACTGCAGTATGTTTACTTAAAGGACAACAATACCCAAAAAAACATCTCCCCCATTAATGTCCCACCTTCAGCAGCTGAAATCACTTATTCTCATTTACAACTGTGCTGCCCTCCCTAGATATAACACAGCAAGATGAATTCTAAACAGCCGCCTCCTAGACGGCTCAGGGCCATCATTAACATATCACTTGTCATTGGCCGGTAGGAATGTCTTGTTACAACCTCTCTCCTCCTTCCTACCAGTCAAACACAACTTGAACTGTCCTGTTGCTAGAATACAGCCTACATAATCAAGCTAATCAAGGGTGGGTGCAGGAGTATTTTCTCGCTGGCTAGCTCTGAGTGACAGTTATAGGCAGACAGAAGTTATGCTCCCTTCACAGCATGGCTAATTGAAACCAAGAGAGGCTCGAAATCAAGGAAAAAAATGTATGGGAGGGCTGCATACCTTTACTCTTTTTAAAGCTGTCTTTTTTTAAAAAAAATGCATTGAGGCAATACAGTTATCCTTTAAACAGCTTATTACAACCTTTGGTGGGGCCCTCTTACCTCCCGGTTGCGGGGGCAGTTGTTCTGCCACTGCAAGGAAACGCTTATCTCCGTCCAATAAATACGATTGAGCAGTTCCCGGGGCGTAACTTTTACTATAGCGTTATTGTACTTTATAAATTGACAATTTGAATATGTGCTCTTGGTAAACTATCTGCTTGTACCTTAAATAGCTAGGCAAACACACACTACATTCACCCTGTGAGATACATTATCCTCCTAAAATACTGCAAAAAAATAAATAAAATGTACCCAGAACATTCGTTTGTTAATGCAGTAAATTACTGTAATGAGGGGCCTGTTGCTTTTGTATTTTGTGTTTAGAATTGTCTAGAACTTTGCTCAGTGATCCTTTTAATAAAGAAACTGATCTCTCTGGCTAAATTTGTTTCCTAGCGATCTAAAGTTTTACAATCTAAATCCTGGTTTTTTTTTTTTTTGCTTTACCTCTTCCCTGTTTACTGTGTACAGATAATTGTGATCTGAGGGCTAATGTGCGTTTTCTTGAGTTTATTTATAATATGAGTTTTATAATATGATGTCATCACACTTGCCTCTGCATTCCTCTCATTCCTCTTTTACTTCTTATGTTAGTTTCTGTTATTGGGTTTGTTTTGTTTTTTAATATAAATAACATACAGACTTCACTGCATGTTTTATAAACCCAGAAATATGCTATCAAATGGATACTTAGGGCACACCCACACTGCGCCGGAAACGCGATCACACATGGAATCGCTGCAATTCATGTATACGATTTTAGTTTGCACATGCGTTTTTTTATAGATATAGAAAACCGCTGTGATTGCGTAAAAATGCGGAACCGCAAATTGCAACCGCATTTCGGTGCATTGCGGCAATTCAATGATCACAAAACCATGCGCAATCGCATTTTTTTGTAATGGGTACTCATGTAAAACCAAGGAAACTGTTATTTTTATCTTCCTGGCAAACCGCAAGCAAAGGGCCACTGGAAAATGTTTGATTGCCAAAGTTTATGTGTTGCTTTTCTGTGTGTTTACGGTTTGTAAAAGTACATCAATTGGTGTGAGTAAAGCTTAAAATGCTCTGTTAAGATTTCTTGCAGTACCCTAACATTGACTTATTCTATCCTAAAACATGACACGACAGTTGTTAGAACAGTCCCCTGGCCTTTTCAACAGCTATATAGGGCATGCCCACTAAATGTTTTTTTTTTAAAATGGCCGATTATCAGTTACCTGCCCCTCCCCTCAATTGATATATTGGCACTTTTTTTAAGTATTTTTAATGATCCTTATTGTCCCCATTATGGCAGAGTAAGCTGGCTCCTCCCTCCATGCAATCAATTAAGCCTGTGACTGCTGACATCACAACCAATCACAAAACTGCTGTTTTCACCTGCTACCTTCTGTCTGCACATGCTCAAGCTTATAAAATGCTCTTTGAACAGAGGTAGGAGGCAGATACATTTTGCCAGAAAAGAAACTTATCATAAACATTAAATATCTGGTTACAAATGCATGTAATAAACTGGTAAATTGGGTTGCAGTCAGGTACTGACGAAGTCACCAGTTCTGTTTTAAGTGTGGACATATCCTTTAATGGCCTTGTGTAAATTCTTGTTAAACACATACCACTATGGTGAGACTATTACAACTGGTTTCAGAACTATGGGATAAATCAGCCCTGTCCATCTGGCAGCCCACATCTCATTCATTTAGGATTTTGGGCTCATCCACATCTGTGAGATTCACAATTCAGTTTCATGCAGCCATAGATCATCTGAGAGGCATATAATGTAAAGACACCTTATTTCCACTGTAGTTTCCTCTGTATTTATCTAAAATCCACTGCTAAGTATATCCTGTACAGCATACAATAAAGGGGTTGTATGCATACCAGGTTAAAGGGTCACTATACTAACTGAAACAACTTTACATTATTTTGAAACTATAATATGAGGAAGTAAATGGTGGTACTCCACTATTTATCTGTTCTTGCTTTGTCATTAAATTATTAATATTTAATGTGTGCTCCTAATATCCCCCCTCACCTCCCTTTCACACTGGCTTCTTGTAGTGTCTGCAACACTTATAAGTTCTGCACGCCTCACCATGGACACTGCTCTGCTTTACACATCTTCCCCTTCCTAATCGCTTCTTTCTTTTCTCTGCTGATCTCTTAAATGTTGCAGAAAGTGTGCTGGCAGCCAGCCAAAGAGGTCACGCACGGGTTACATATTAAATTTCTGTTTCTGGAGGGACAGGTCTTTCCCTGTAAATGCTGTGATTTCAATGATGATTTCTTACATCTCAGATGTAAAATCTGAAAAACGTTTTGGAGCAGGGGATCTTGCTTATTCTAAAGGTACAATTTTTGAAAATTTTATTTTAAGGGCATCTATATGGAAAATTAACTTTTCTTTTCTTTCCTTACATGAGTTCTATTATTCTCCCCAACCCCCAGAGTGTCTTCACTTTTTTCAGATTCCCTCTCTGTCCTGAATACACAGGTTATACTGATTGCATTCCTCTACTCCTACTTGTACTGCCAAACAAATCTGTGACGTGATCCTCTTCGCTGTTCAAGTCCCTCCCTCTCCCTGCTGTTTGCACAAACATATCACCCCCCCCATTTCTTTAAAGGGATATATGTAAATATATATCCTTCTTTAAGGGGTCCTTCTTATTGAACGCAAATATTATTACATTACATTTTACTAATGGCTTCTCCTTTACAAAAGAAATACCAAATGTACATTAACATTACTTAGGGCTAGGCAACACTATGGCGTTTTTCTTGCGTTTGCGCATGCGTTTTTTTTTTAAGATCCTTGAAAATACTTCAACGCACTGAACCGCGCATTTTCGGTGCAATGCGATTGCGATTTGCGTTCTGCATTTTTAATCGCAATCGCATGCCTTTTCCGATACCTAACAAAAACGCATGAGCAAACCTACGAAATCACACGTGAAATCGCATGCGATTCTGTGTGGGATTGCGTTTGCGTCGCAGTGTGGGCCGTGCCCTAAGAGTATCACAAAAACATGCAACTGCAAGGCCTCATTTAGCCCCTTGCTCATATTTTGGTTCTTGAGTATCTATAATAAATCCACCTAAGTTTATGTTCAACGATTTTATTGTTTAGCAATACTTGAAAGTTCTATGTTTTAGCCAGGATTGCTCTATTGTGTTCTTGTATCCTGTCATGGGGCATATAGTGGTCTTTCCTATATTCTTCTTACCACATTCACAATTAATCAGGTAATACACCTTTTGTTTGACAGGTTATACCCCTTGTCGCATCCGACGGTATCGGGGCTTTATCGTTATGTGTGTACGTTCGTTTCTCGAACGAGCATGCGGCCACCGAACGATCGTTCAGGAAAGGCCGAAAATTTCCATCAGCCGCGCTAGACTCCCTATAGAGGAGTCTAGCGCGGCCGATGGAAACACAGTCCCGAGCGTTCTCCTTATGAAGTTCATTCGGTTTTACGTCTCTACTAAAAAATAAACTAAATTTCACATGCATTAAATCATGAAAAAATGAAAAGTCATATTCCATATATAAAGTGCTTGATCAATTTGTTATATTTTCTAGAGACCAAGTTAGATGCTTGATTTATGTGAAGGACTATTATGTGTTATTAATTAGCTATTGCTGGTTGATAATTAGCATCACAACTGAAAAGACGGAATGAAGAATAACCTGTTTTTTTCAGTTGACAATCTTTGAATTGATTGAATTGTCCATACTGGCAAATACAGAACATCAATAAATCTAAGGGGCTTTATCGTTATGTGTGTACGTTCGTTTCCCGAACGAGCATGCGGACCGCCGAACGATCGAGCGGCCGAACGCTCGTTCAGGAAAGGCCGAAAATTTCCATCAGCCACGCTAACTCCCTATAGAGGAGTCTAGCGCGGCCGATGGAAACACACATTACCGAGCGTTTTCCTTATGAAGTTCATAGGAGAATGCTCGGGACTGTGTGTATGCAGACTTTGAAATATGGCAGACAGGATATGCAGATCCTGTCTGTCATCTTTCAGAAATCTGGACTGTGTGTACCTAGCTTTAGATTGGTTGCCCTCATCGCTGTCATGGCTGGGAAGTGGCCCACCAGATCTTTAAGATCTTTGTCATCATAGAGAAGGAACCAATGTTGCATCAAAATTTCCTGCAGGGATCTCCAATCTTGCCTATAGGTGGATTTAAATCTCACCCTATTATTTTTTATTATTTTCCTTGCTGGGATTCCTGGAGTGCCTATCTTTTACCACAATTTTGGTGCACATCCGTCTTACCCTTAAGTAACCTCTGTCATCCTCTTTAATGATTTTGAGTATCCTTTTCTAATTTCAGTTTCACTGTGTCCTCTATCTCTAAATCCATTAGCCAATTCATCTGCCTGTTTGTGAAACATTAGTTGGTCAGTACAGTTTTTTAATTTCTTAAAAATTGGCTTTTTGAGATACCTTTGTTGTATGCATCCAACAGAATACAGTGCCAAATAATGGACAGTGATTAGTTGGCTGCCGTTTATAAAGGCAATGCTGATGTATTACCATCTACTTTTCATTACTTCTACTACAGCAGTCTAATTTTTATCTTGAGTACTGTACATTGAAATGACTAATTGGCCAAAGCTGCCACAACTATAGAATGTTTCATAAGTTCCTTTAGACTATAATATTGTTAGCCTACTATGCCTGAAACCTAAGAATATTGTAAAATCTAATATAGTGTGTGTGTGTTATATATTATATATATTATATATATTATATATTATTATATATTATATAATTAATATTTCATAAATATCAGCACCGTAATCTTGTTTCCTCCTCTATTGGTTAGACAAAGTGGCTGAATAAAAATAATCTTATATCCAAAGTACAAGAGAAATGTAACATTCGGTTTTACGTCCTACTAAATAAACTAAATTTCACATGCATTAAATCATGGAAAAATGAAAAGTCATATTCCATATAAAGTGCTTGATCAATTTGTTATATTTTCTAGAGACCAAGTTAGATGCTTGATTTATGTGAAGGACTATTATGTGTTATTAATTAGCTATTGCTGTTGATTATTTAGCATCACAAATGAAAGACTGAATGAAGAATAACCTGTTTTTTCAGTTGACAATCTTTGCATTATTGAATTGTCTCATACTGGCAAAAATACAGAACATCAATAATCTAAGAATACCACCTAGATATGCACGGCCAACATGTTACTCTGTATAGCTCTACTCAGAGAATAATAGGAAAAATGAGACCCAGATGGACTCAATGAAAGTGCTTTTATTGTGCTATCAGCATAACATATTGCGGATTTCACCGATCCTTAAGTGTGATAGTGAGGGTTCAGAGTAATAAATTTATGCACACAGGAAAAGACAAAATAGCAAGATCAACATCCTTAAATCCCTCCCACACAACAGTTGCCATCTTCATTCAATCCATGGTCTAAGCCATTCCCAAGTCCATAGTTCGGAGTGAATATTGATGAAACAAATTGTGCATGATAACATCCTTTTAATCCATCATTGAAGGGTGCTTAAAAACAATATACAATACTACTAAAAACCTGTGAAGTGTCCATATTGATCATACAGTAAAACATTTTTAATTTCTCAAGTGTAAAAATGTCTATATAGTTATCCATTACCTGTCAATGTGCAAGTATAAATATCTAAAAACAGACAAATTAGACCATCTAAATATAAAATTTGGCTATAATGTAGGTTACTCCTGCCCACCCCAACCCCTATATTAGTTTGTTAATTTACATGCCTTCATTCCCCCGGCGCTCTGTCTGGCTCCCTGCTTACCGGAACTGCAAGTAGGGGTCAGACCAGCCGCGCCTTCTGTGATTGGCTGAGAGGCAGCCTATCACAGACGTGGCTGCCGTCAATGGAGAACACCACTGGAAAGAAAGTTACTTTAGAACCTATAACCTAAGATCCAGAGAAGCTAGTGACATCATTCTAGATTCGTTTGAACGCTACAAGTGATCCATACATGTATACTTGGAGTAAGACCACAGTTACTCTTTAAAGAATAAGTAGCTTAATGGGTTACAGTGTGTGTTCCCTTACCCTCAGTGTGTAGAAATAAATTAATTAGGGGAAATCATGGAATATTTTTAATAGGAACTGGGCAATGCAAGTATTTCAACATTTAATAGGAATAGTTTATTATGTATACAATAGTGATATGGTAATAACAGAAGGCCGATTTGACCTCAAATATTTTCTCCAGTGCAAGTTTGTGCTCTAAGCCAACTGTAAGATTGTTGAGCCTCTACATGAACTAACCATTAAGTTAGTAATAAATCTCCAATTCCTGGCTGATGGTTTTCCTTTTTAAGCTCCTTTTTTGGAGTTAAAAGCTGCATGTACTAATCTGATCTCAGTTCTCTGCTCCCTTGACAAACTTCTCTATCTTCTCTGATCCTAAGAAACAAAAGTCTTTTGCTTGTATTTTGAATAATCTTGGGCATTTTACTTACGTTATAGCACAGACCTAATATTTGACCCCATAACATTCATAAAACATGGAAAAAGGGTATTTTAACTTGATAAACATTCAGCATGATCATACATTTCATTTCACACAATACTGTATAATAAACTGAATCTAAATGAACTGTAATAACTAAATACATAAATGCCCTATATACAAATGGATCTATTTGCTCCAAATAACTTCTGTTGTTTAGATTATTAAATAATAGGGGAACACAAAACATTTACCAAGACAAAAAAATGAGTGTTAGCATCATTGATTCTTCAAGAATAGCAACCTCTAAATATTCTTAAATAAAAACCCTGCAGATCTCTTTCTTTATTATGATATACTGTACTGTAAATGGTTAAAGGGAAAGTTCAGTGGAAATTTTCATTATTTTTAAAACTCGTACAGTGAGATTCAATAAAAGTTCTTTTCATTTAAAACGGTGCTAATTTTGCTCCAACCAAACAGATCTTAGTTTGAAAGCTAAGATCTGATTGGTTGGGGCAAAATTAGCACCATTTTTAATGATAAGAACGGTTATTGAATCTCCCTGTTAAATGGTAGTCCACTCAAATTAACTTGCTTTCTATCTGTTTTCTGAAGAACAGGAGGTAAATGCACTATTTTCTTACCTCCCGTTCTTCATTAAATTTTGCAGGAGAACTTACCATGATCGTTCCAGCGCTGACAGAGCCGCAGCGAAAGTCCCAGCCCTCCGACGCATCTCCAGGCCTTTGCACAGTGCTAAGGAGTGCTAAGGAGAGTGGAAGTGCCGGAGGTATCAGGTATTTCGGCCGCGGCTCTGTCAGTGCTGGAACGATCCCGGTTAGTTCTCCTGCTCTCCTGCAAGATTTACTGAAGAACATTAGTCATTAGTTTATACAGATAGCTCCTAATCTCAATGCATTTACCTATATACTGCTGAATGTCCCACTGACACCTAAAAAGTATAAAAAAAGTTTATAAGTGAATTAATCCTTTATTCAACTAATAGGACCTACTTGAGACAGAGGAATAGTGGGAAAGCTATCAGCTCACGTAGCAAAGCAGCTTTTTAACAGCTCACTGCTTGGGTTAGAGATTATTTTAAGAGGTAGGAGTAATGTCTCCTACCTCCCTGGGATATACTTTTAAGTAAAGAAGAAGTGGTAACGCTTTAAAATAAACAGGTAGATTCAATAAAAGTTCTTATCGTTTAAAATGGTGCTAATTTTGCCACAACCAATCAGATCTTACTTAGCATTTGAAAGCTAAAATCTGATTGGTTGGGCAAAATTAGCACAAATTTTAACAAGAGAACCTTTATTGAATCAATAAAAGTCTCTTATCGTTTAAAATGGTGCTAATTTTGCCCCAACCAATCAGATCTTATTTAGCATTTGAAAGCTAACATCTGATTGGTTGGGGCAAAATTAGCACCATTTTTAACAATAAGAACCTTTATTGAATCTCCCGAAAGTGTCCAAAACAAGTTTAAAAAATATGACCCCTATGATTTCCCACAGACATTACTCCTACCCAATTTGACACTTACTATTGAATCTTTCTGTAGTAAAGATTGCCGCTCTCCATATAACACAACTCTGCTGAGGGTAGAATACAATTCAAAGGCAAAATCTCTCGTTTTGGTTAACTGAAGAAATGCCATGTTTGATTAGACAGATGGGCTGATTATTATTCAGCAATAAAGCTAATATTTTCAAAATAACATAATGTTATTATTTTTTAAATCCACTTTTCCATCTGTTCATTTTTTTTAATTAAATCATTTTTCATAATGTCCAAGGTTTTTCATTAAGCCTAACTGATCAATAACTAAAGATATCCTAATCCTTAGAAATCCCCAGGATTTTTTTTTTCAATATTCATTTAAAAAAAATTTAACTCGTTTATTAATGAAGTCATACATAATAAACATAGAAATAATGTAGCAATAATGTACATGACAAATTACATTAGTTCTTGTTGTGATGTAAACCAACACTACTCAGTGTATTATCAGGTAAGGGCTAGGCCACACTAGCGCTTTTTTCGCGCGTTTGCGCACGCGTTTCGCGCTCGCGTTTGCGCCCGCGATTTTCGCTAAAATGGAAATCGTGGAAACACAAAAATTCCCGCGATTTACGATGCCATGCGATTGCGCTCCGTTCGCGTTATGGTAACGCATGCTTTCACCTTTTTTGGTGCGTTAACGCATGCGTGTCCATAACGTGAAAAGGCGAAAATGCATGCGCAGAACGCGAGCGCGAAACGCGCAAAAATCGCGCACACAAATCGCGTGCGATAACGCTCGCGATTTGTGCGAATTCCTGTGCGATGCAGTGTGGCCTCACCCTAAGCGTGGATTTTACATTGACTTTGAGGGCCTGCTTAAAGTCTAAAATATTTGGGCTCTGCGCAGCACCCCAAAACATTTAAAGGGCAACTGTGGTCTCCAAGCAAGTTTGGGTTTTATAATTGCATCAGTAGGTAAACCTTGTGAGAAGTTATATTCCTGACAGGTTTAGCAAATGTAACTTTTTGAACACTTCCTGCTTTCACCAGCTTGTACCATGTGACCATTCTTGACCTGCATTAATAGCCCTCTTTAACAGTCAGTTCTTTTTTTTAAGTCTATGCAGGTACTTTTCCACTTTTCAAGAAATATTTTGCCCCTGGGGACTAACGTGAAACAGAGGGTAAGTTAAAGTCACTCAAGCTAATGAAAGTAGGAATTTAAAACTTTATTTGCAATATATTTTCTAATTTTTAAGGAAAGAATGCATGCTTTATTTAACCCTTACTTGTTCTGAGTCCGCAGTTGCTTTTCAAGTTACATTTTGTGCTACCTAGTAGCGTGAACTTAACACACAAAGCATTGGGATTTTATCCCAACGCATATCTCACTCTTACCTGACCGCGATCCCAATAAATGTTACTGGACTATATTATACTGCGTGCTGGATCTGGGCCAGGTAGGTAACACAGCCAAAAAATACTCGCTTCTCCCTTAAGAGTGTTTGCGGGGGCTGACACCTTTTTGTAAAGTCATGCAGTTATAATGTGGTGCTATTTAATAGTTTAGTGTCTTGACACAACGCACTCATCTATGTGTGTGAGCATCTTTTTATTTCTAAGACTATAAATTGGAATTTCATCTAAGAGATGGCAAAGGATGTTTATGTCATTAATTTTGGGCCATTGTAAATCCCATATAATAGTATGAGGCAATGTGTGCTCATTACAATGACTTATTCTGGGAACAGACATTACTAAACAGAGAATGTAATCTTAAAAGTGCGCTAAATTTGCATGCTGGATGTAAAGGACATCAATATCTTTATCCCATCAAACATTTCTAATGATGTACCATTTCTATCTATCCCTGCATATTAAAGTTTAATGTGTCTCATTTCCAGATTATCTCTGCTGTGGGAGATTATATATGTTTTCTTCTTAAGTATATTGCTTTTACCACAACCATTACCATATTTAAATGTATGTGTCTAATGCAGTCTTATACAGTGGCTATTAGCGTTTAAGTCAGTTAGGCAGCCTTTGACGCTCCAGCAGAACTGTAATTTCCAGCTTTTTAAAAATTGTAATTTCACTACACCTGGAAGGGTTGGTTTTCGTGTAATTTTTTTATTTCGCTTTTGATGTTCAGTTTGTGGGCGGCAGTTTTTTCTTGTTTCAGGTTTATTGGAATAATTAATTAGTGCTCAAGGACCTTTCCAGAAGCATTCTCTTCTTAAGCCCTCATTGTAAATATAATCCCACAGAAACACTTGAATAACAGGCTGTGCAGCAGAGAAGTTTAAAAAAAGCCAATTGAAAATCAGCATTTCCAGCCGGGCTGTTGTTGCCTCTTGGATCATTCACACAGGCACGGTATAAATACATTGATTCTTTAATTGATTTAATTATACTGAGAAAGTGTTCTTGCTGTTTTAAGCATTGTTTTTCAATTAATTCCTGCAAAAAACGAAATATTAGATATCTGGGTGGGTATTTAAGTGAACTGTCACTGAAAAATGGAAATGGGCAATACAGATGATCCTGGATTCGAAACCGACCTAGTTTGGGGGCTAAATATCTGCTGTTTTTTAGAATTTCAAAACTTTCGAAAAATCATGGTGGAAAATTCCACTTCCATTGTGTTTAATCGGATTTTAGAAGCCTTGAGGAGCTTGTTTATTGGAAACCTTTAAATGTCTATTGCATAAACGGGAATTCAAATGTTTCCTAACAGGAAAAAAGAAAAAAAAATATATAATTATGCAATAAATGTATCTGGCTAGTCCTAGACCTTCTGGCTGGTGTACAAATCAAGATTCTGAAAGCTCCCCAATGTCATAACACATTATCATTGTTTATAAAATGCCAACATTCTCTACAGTTCTGTGAAAACACAAGTGGGAATATCAAAGAATGCCTGCAGGTCATTTCACACCAAAAACCACATGATTTACTCAAGAGCCTCAAGAATAGTAAACCACTGAAGATATATTTTAGTACCCACATCTGCAAATCTTTGTATTTACTAACATAGCTAGACGCAAGAAGTTTGACATTAGAAATGGTTAATTATTACAAGGTATAACTAGAAAGGGTAAGTTTAAGTATAAACTTTTGAATTCCATTTTGGAAAGGAATTTGTGTGTTTGTGCTGCAGATTTTAAAACTCAATAATGTCAATGAAGAGGACATTGTTGTTTTTTATTACCCTTTAAATATGTCACATGCATTAAAGGTAGGTCAGGGTGGTATTATTCAGGTTGGGGGATAAAATGCTAACTTTTTGATGATTGGTTAAAATTAGTTTTTTTATTTTAGTTACCCTTTACGTATGGCTGCCATAGTAATGGATAAGTGGATCAGTAGGTGTGTGTACCCGTGTCGGGTTGAGGGTTAAAAAAAAACTTTTTTGATGATTGGTCAAAATAGTTTTTTTTGACTTAGTTACCCTTTAAGTATAGCTGCACAGTAATGGAGGGGTAGGTCATTAGTTGTGTATACCTGTATCTAGTTGGGGGTTAAAAAAAAACAAGTTTTTTGATTATTGATCAAAATTGCTTTTTTGACTTTAGTTACCCTTTAGTATGGCTGCCACAGTAATGGATAGTAGATCAGTAGGTGGTGTGTACCTGGTCTGGTTGAGGGGGTATGTCTTTTTTGTGTTTATAACATAAACTATCTTTTATTGAGGTAAATTTAAATTAGTTTTTTTGACTTTAGTTACCCTTTAAATATGGCTTCCATGGGAATGGAAAGGTAGGTCAGTATGTGGTTGTACCTGGGTCTGTGTGGGGGGTTGGGGGTATCACCATTTGTATTTACGACCATAAAAAAAACTGTTTTGAAATATCCACATTTAGGATTGTTACCATTATAGTCTATGGAAAAATGTCAGGAATTCACACGATATCGCCATAAGGCTCTGCGGATTCCTTAGCTAGAAGATAGCACACTTCTCCTATATGCCCCACACATCTGTACCGAATTTCATGTCTCTAGATCAAAAACTGTGGGAGGAGATACGGTCCAAAAAAGCGGAAGAATAAAACGGAAGAAGATAGAAAGACAGTAATTGCTTTTTCAAGCCAAATTAATAAATATTTGGGCTTTTACAAAATGTTACGAATTGCTTGTACATTTCGCATTAGTTTTTTTTTTTCATCATCATTTTTTGAGGTACAATCCTTGCAAATTTGTAGCCCTGATGAGCTAAATGAAGAGAGGAATTTCCCTATTAATAAAATTATCAAACACCCAAACTATTCCTAAATGGGCATAATAATTCTATAATAAACATATTGTACTCCCCCCACTTTACACAATTAAATAAATTAACTTACTAAACATAAGTAATGTCATTCTACTAGATTACGACTTCATTTCTCTATAAATAGCTACACCTCCTTATCCAATCACTTAGGCAGTTACCTGTAACCTTATCTAATGGATGCATATTAATAACCCACATCACCCCCCCAATTCTTTAATAATTCAACTACAATGGTCAGTTGGTGTGTGTGTATTCATATCAGGTTGGGGGATAAAATACAATTTTTTTTGATGATTGGTCAAAATAATTTTTTTTACTTTAGTTACCCTTTACGTATGGCTGCCATAGTAATGTATAAGTAGATCAGTAGGTGTGTGTACCCGTGTCGGGTTGAGAGTTAAAAAAAAAAACTTTTTTGATGATTGGTCAAAATTAGTTTTTTTGACTTTAGTTACCCTTTAAGTATAGCTGCAACAGTAATGGAGGGGTAGGTCAGTAGCTGTGTATACCTGTATCACATTGGGGGTTAAAAATTATTGATCAAAATTTGCTTTTTTGACTTTAGTTACCCTTTAAAGTATGGTTTCCACAGTAATGGATAAGTAGATCAGTAGGTGTGTGTACCTGGGTCTGGTTGAGGGTGTGTGTCTTTTTTGTGTTTACAACCATAAAACTATCTTTTATTGAGAATAAATCTAAATTATTTTTTTTTACTTTAGTTACCTTTTAAGTATGGCTGCCACAGTAATGGATAAGTAGATTAGTAGGTGGGTGTACTGGGTCTGGTGTGGGGTTGGGGGTATCACCATTTGTATTTACGACCATAAAAAAAACTGTTTTGAAATATCCACATTTGAGGATTGTTCCATTATAGTCTATGGGAAAAAATGTCAGGAAATTCACCGATATCGCCATAAGGCTTCTGCGGATTCTTAGCTAGAAGATAGCACACTTCTCCTATATGCCCACACATCGTACCGAATTTCATGTCTCTAGATCAAAAACTGTGGGAGGAGATACGGTCCAAAAAAGCGGAAGAATAAAACGGAAGAAGAAATAGAAAGAACAGTAATTTAGCTTTTTCAAGCCAAATTAATAAATATTTGGGCTTTTACAAAATGTTACGAATTGCTTGTACATTTCGCATTAGTTGTTTTTTCATCATCATTTTTTGAGGTACAATCCTTGCAAATTTGTAGACCTGATGAGCTAAATGAAGAAGGAAATTTCCCTATTACCCCAATTCCTCCTAGGGCCCATACAACTATATTCATTTTAGATACATTTCCTTTTAGAATAAATAGTATTATGTTAATGTTGTATGGTATTTTACAGACTTGTATTTTCTCTACTGCAGAATATGTAGCCCTCCCTTTCTCCAAGCAAAGGCCTTTGGCAGTTTGGCTATGTATTAATGGGCTAATATTAAAAAGCCTGGATACCCCACTTAAACTATGGGGGGTGCTAAGGGGTAAATTAACTTCTAAGCTGTACAATAATGGGGAATGAACGCCATACACCCCACACAGCACACTATTCTTGTGGCTGCTAATTCTAACAATGTCCCAATAGGCGAAACCCCTCAAAATCTAAAAATATTATTTGACATCAATACTGCAAATACAGATCACTTAAACTGCAAAAACCACACAAATGTATTGGTCACAACAACAACCCCATAAAAACTCCCAGAGATAAAAAATGCCCCCACTCTAAAACATTCTCATACACACTTGATAAAGGATCATTATAGATCCAAACATGTCATGTGAATAGCACAATAAAGAGCACTTTGGCAATTTTTAGTTAACCAGTTTCTTTCCATTCTTCATTGTATATACACAAACTCCTATATTGGCAGACTATCAGACTATGGGTGCTCAGTTTGACATTGTTGGCACAGCTCGGGCCCGTGTTTGCACATGAGTACGGGCTTTAACAGCATTCCACTAGCTAACTGCAAAGCCAGAGAGATAATTTAAAGTTAGCAATAATAAACATATACCAACATCAGGTACAGTTCTACCAAAACATAAATCTTTTGAAAAGTTAATTTCGTGCCTATAATGTCTCAGGAAAGTATTATCCAATTACCATCTTGTCACCTTGCATATGGTTTGCAAGGGCACCTTAGCCTCTGCTGCCCATGACATTTAAGGCCTAAAAGGATCTGTTTACCAATAAAGCTATATGCTTTCCTAATGCATTGTAGCATCCAGCTACTGATTGCTCTAATGGTTGGAGAGCAACTTCTTCTCACACCACCTGGGATTACAAAGAGATGATCCATCTTACACCATCCAAGATAAATGGAGATTGCTCTCACCAAATCCAATTTATGGCATCTCTCCTCTTTTAAAGACTTTGGGGTTGGCGAAAAGAAGGCAGCACTGCTTCTAAACCCATATGGAATCTTGATAAGACGTTGGGCAGGAACTTAAAATCAGGTCGCAAATAGATTTTCATAAAACACAGCTCCTTGCAAGAGAAGCCCTGAGCAATTCGTACTGAGATCCTTCTGAAAGCCAGAATATGGAAATTTCAATTTGAGCGAGTTTGCATAGGATCTTCTGTACGCTAATAGAAATGTGATAAATACCTCCCACACCCTGTAAAACTTAAGCGTTGTTGATGATTTTCTGCAGCATAACATAAATTGAACTAGTTCTCCCTGCAACACTAATTGATACAGCCTCCAGGCTGCTAATGGCAATCTCCCCGTATTTCGAAAATTGAAAGGGTCTGTTAGGATTTCTTCAAGGAGAGTCCATGCAAACCCTTCACTGGACGCAGAGTCTAAGTGTCTGCCGGTCTTCTCCAGAGCCTCTGATGGTGAGGTGTTGTGCGCAAGGCTGACACCAGGTTGCAGCTCCAGATCAGGATCACAGGGGACTAACCCGTAGTGTGAGAGAGGCAGCTAATAGAGATACACCGACTGAACACAGGATAGGCCGACAAGATGGGATAGAGAACACAGGTTGAACAGTAAGCAGATACTGGCAGGAGTCAATGGGTTCACAGGCTGACCTAAAGATATACAGGCTGGATGGTATGGATTACACAGGTCAACTGGACCAATAGGCAGGCTTGATAATATGGAGTGCAGAGGTCGCTGGAATAATATTGCAGGCTTGATGATATGGAGTACAGAGCGGAACTGGAACAATATGCAGGCTTGAGGATATGGAATACAGAGGTTGAACTGGAACAATCTGCAGGTTTGAAGATATGGAGTACAGAGGCTAAACTGGAACATATGCAAGTTCTGAAGATATGGAGTACAGAGACTGGAACAAAATCGCAGGAGCTGAAGAACAGATGCAAGAGGGAAATCTGAACTGGCAGCAAGAACTGCTCCACGTGGAGAGGATTATGAAGGCCCCTCCACTTCATCCTTGTGCAGCCGGTGCGTCCGTCGTTCCTGGCGCGGCGCCCGACGCCACATCTCCTTTACGCCGGCACGGACGTGCGCACGCACGGAGCGTAATTCGCACACCCGCTTGGCAGCGCTGGACCGCGGCCCGAGGTAAGTTCCGAACCCTTACAGGGTCCCTGCATTAACCATGCTTGCTTCAGCGGTATCCGAATAACAGTGGAAACTAAGGCCTTCTCGGCCATATTGGGATGACCGCTATCTGTCTGACCTCTGTCTCCTTATCTTTTCCAAAACTGCCCGTATCATTGAGAAAGGCAGGAATGCATAAAGTAGACCGGTTGACCATTCCTGCTGCATTGCATCCACCGCGTCTGCCTGCTGACATGGGAACCTTGAAAAGAATCCTTTCTTATGTTTTCTCTTCCTTGTATATGTACTGCTTCTAACCTCTCAATATCTTCCTGCCCAGGAATATATTTTTTCTGCTTCTATCAGAAGTGAACGAATTTTGGTTCCCCCTTGGTTCTTCAGATAGGCCACTGCTGTCTTATTGTTACATAGTTATCTTTTAATTCTGTCCAAAACAGAAAGGCCCTTAGCTCCAGCAGGTTTGATGGTAGCTCCCCCCTGACTACCAGGTGAGGAAGAGGCCATAGTGATCCTCGAAACGTTGTGTGTGCGTGATCAATAAAGACTTTGTGATTTCACCATCTAGTGTGCCCCTCACAATTCCTTTGCTTGTGCTATAGCTAAAGGGTCTGTGGTAAGACACAGGTAGGGAGCACCTTACAAACAACTGGCTAATAGCCACAGGGAGTGCCTAGGCCCCAAAACCAAGTTGCTCCATTTATTTTCTGGACTGTATTAAAGATAGTAAACTTTACACCTCTATCTAAAGAAAACCTACAGACAGATGCAGCTACCTCCATTTCTCCAGTTACCATCCTGTACACAGCAAAAAGGCCAAAATACACAGCCAGGCCATCAGGTCAACAGAATATGCTCAGACCCAGAGGATCGCAACAAACATCTTAATAAGCTAGCACTCTCACTAACACAAAAAGGGTATAAGCCTAACATCATCCACAAAAACATTAATAGGCTCTGAAAAACACAAGAGAATATCTACTACAATATAAAAGAAAAAAATAAATGCACACATCCCACTAGTGACTACATAGACCCCCCCCCCAATCTTAGCATTCCGCCAACCACCCAACCTCAGACAGAAACTGGTAAACAGAAAATTGCCTTCGGATCTTAATGGTCTCACTGTAGGGACCACTAGTGACTACATAGACCCACCCCCCATCTTAGCATTCCGCCAACCACCCAACCTCAGACAGAAACTGGTAAACAGAAAATTGCCTTCGGATCTTAATGGTCTCATTGTAGGGACCAAACTATGTTATTATATTAAAGGGGAACAGTGGTCCAAAAATGACTTTAGGTAAATTGATAGGAATTGCTCTCCTGAGAGTTTTTGCAATTTATTTCCATTGTTTATATTTACATAGTTTTGAAGATATTTACATTTTTGTGTGTGATATGGCAGCAGCATCACCAGGTCCCCTGCACTTCATGCTTCCTGCTCTGAAACCTGTTAGACAATCTACCCTGTGTCTCCTCCCCTTTGCAGCTCCCCTGGTCCCTCCCACTCATGGACCCCATGGTCCCTCCAGTTGCAGGACCCCCTTGGCCCATTCCCTTACAGCCCCACCCGCAACACTCGCATATGCCTGACACCCCCCTACCCCACCCTGAAAACTCTGTGGAAACAACCTTTTCAGGCAGAGTGAGAACTCTGCCTGAAAAGGCTGTTTGCACATAGTGAGAGAGAAGGGATGTAGATTCCCTTACCTTCTCTGCAGCTGCAGGTCCTACACACAGAGAGAGAGGAGAGGACTTCCTGTCTCCCTCCACACACTGAGGGAGTCTGAGATTGTGCTCGCCGGCGGCACTGTGCAGGAGAAGCCTTAGGATGTCACATGTCAGCCTCCCACCCATTAACTTTCTGGTCAGTCATTTCTTTATATCTTGGGCTGTGGAGCTGTGGGAGGTGGTTGATGGCTCTTTTAAAGGTAGGAAACTGGCCTTTCATTTAAACTCAACTTGTTTGGAGACCACAGTTCCCCTTTAATAAATAAACCAACATTGCACATAATAAAGGAACCTTCAGCATTAAAGGATCAGACTGCTGCGCATCCAGGAAAGTTGTTTATATGATCCAATGTAACAAGTGTCCCATATTAGGTAAACAGGACAAGAATTATGCCAATTATAGCCACAGACTCACTTTAAATATTCATGAAAATAAACCTAATTGCTAGGATAACAACACCACCTGCACACCAGTTGGACACCACTTCATAATCATTCTGATATGGACCTCACAATATTGATACTTAAAGGACTTAAATTTCAAAAACACCCAGGAAAGGAAAACCTTTGAACTTCAAATGATCCTATTATTTAACACTAAACAAACTGGTCTAAATAAGGACCCAGGATTCCTCAGCCACAATCAGGAATATGTTTGATCCATTCCCACTTCCCCTGCCCCTGTCTGCTTTTACCTTGTCTGTATCTTACTAATTACTTTCACTAATTATGTCCTATTTACAGTTTCCTGGTGTTTACTTTGTTGTTGTTTTATTGCTTTACTGCTTATAGTTCACCCTGTATGCCTGTATCCTTGTTTTACATTCCTAACATAATAGGATTTCCAAAATCCTATACAAACCTATCCACTTAAAATCTTGTCTGGAAAAATGAACTGTTAGTCAATAATAAAAAGGTGTCACCTTATCCTACAGTACTTATCTCTTAGTATATGCAACTGGAATAATATGGCTACAACCATTTTATCTTATATGATTCCTAAGGGATGTCAAAAATGTTTACATTTTGTTACTTTTTCATATACTTTTAACCATGATATAGACATTTTCATAGTAATCTCATAGTTATGGAATGCTTATGTTGATAACACGGATTGTGAAATCTCAGCTCTACAGAATGTGGATGAATTATATTGCTTTCATTTAAAAATTCTATTCTTACCCCTCCCCCCTCCATATCATTATTCTTCACTAGAGATGTTCGAAAACTTATTTTTGGAAAAATTTGTAAATCCAAAAAGAAGAGTCAATGGGAATTAAAAAATCTGAACGTTCAGATACAATCTTAAGGCATAAATAGCAATAGTAGTAGTAAGTTAGTGTCTCTGGGAAATGGTGTGGGGAACACGTACATACTGTATAACGCACAAGCTATTTTCAAGTTTCCGGATCATTGTCATAAGTAAGTATGACAATCTGTGGGTTTGGAGGGTAAGGGAAGGTAAGTAGAGATTTTAAAGGTGGGGTGGACATGCCCTTTAAAGGGCAAGTCCAACCCCAAAATGAAAACTTACATACAGGTAAATCACCCCCCAAAACCCTAAATGGTAATAGTTTGAAATCTAAAATATATAAGTTTAACCAGAAATCCTGCACAATGTCCTGTTTCCCCTGTTTCTGCTTCCTGGTTCTTCCAGTTAGCAACTGTCAGTTATGGATTGGACAGCCAATAACTAAATGTTAATCCCCTGTCTGCCTCTTCTGAGCATGCCCAGGCTCAGTACAAGCTCAGTACAGGTTTCTAAATTGCTCAGTTTCCATGAGGCATCCAGAAGCATAGCAGGCATACAGTAATGAATTCATAGGACAAACTAAGATTTATCAACATATTTTAAAGAGACCATTCTTTCTAAAAGATGTTCTTATGAGGGTGGAGTTGTCCTTTAAGGTTGTTTTTTTTTGCAAGAGCTTTTGCTACTCTAATTGAAAAATATACAGGTTTTTGGTAGTAAAAATACTTGTTGAATTTTACAAAAATTGGTTTGTGCTTTACATTGGTGCTCTCAAACAGGGCAAATCAAATTTAAAACAAGGCTCAATCAAGCAGTAGCAGTAAACTGGGAAAACTGTGAGAATCCATTGTCAGTAGCAGTGCTGTTGATAACGGAGACTGCTGGAGACAGGAAATCATATCCTCTACTTCAGATATAATGTTTGCTGCCTAAAGGAAATTAATATTTAATACCTAATAAAATTTTTCAAACCATCTGAATTTACATTTATGTGCAATGATGCTAACATTACACTTGATACATGCAAAAACAGAGTGTACAATATAAACTATAATTATAGGCAAAGGCATTGGATTCTAAAAGTGCAATCGCATTTTGACGCTGTGATACTCTTATGGCTGGATAATAAAGTAGTTTTATAGGTGCCTAAAAGGAGCTAAATATCTACAATTATAACTTACAAAGTCAACACAGAGCAGGCCAGATCCAGGTAGCAGGGTTTATAGATGACTCATTCTATAAAATGAATCATGCAGACATTAAGATCATTCTTCTGCTGTTCAGTAAGTTTGCAGCTTTCATTTCAATTTATCTCACCCATAACTCATAAAAAGATTTTTCCCACCATAAAAATATAAATGTAAATAATAAACGTCCTTTATTTTATTCCCGGCTATTTGTTCTTAGAATTTATTTATCGCATTCATACAGTATCTGTAATTTCTGTCAGTTATACAAAGGAAGTGTCTATATCGCACTTTAAAACGGTTTGCTATTTCATTGGCAGATATCCATTAACACCAACGGCAGTTAATAGCACTGATCTACATCCATTCAGCATTGAAGAAAATGGAGGAACATCATTAACACCAAAAGGATCTGGAAGACATCACCACCACCAACACCATCACCATCGCCATCACTCTTCATGTGGGGTGCTGTCTCCTGATGGAAAAGATCTGATTTCTGGTGGTACAAGTGCACGCAGTGAGTTTTACTGGGAGGAAGTCAAGATGGAAAAATTGAGAATAATAGAGACACTAATTAGAATAAGGTTTTATTTGTAATAACCTTAACCATGTTTTTCCATTATCCTGCAGTAAATAATGGTAATTGCGACATTTGGAGGATATTCATTAAAGGGCATATCCAACTAAAAATAGTAATTACCTAATTACCTTTTTCACTTTTATTGAAGAAAGAGAGGTAAAGGAGCTATGTCTTACCTCCTATTCATCAATTAAGGCAACATGAGCCAGTAAAGAACCCAGCAAACTTATCCGCGATTGCGCTCCTCTGCTGCTTCCTCTGACAGGTGTACTATACGCGAATGAACTATACCTCCCACTCTTCAATTTAATAGTAACGCCATCCCTAAAATAACTTAAGCTATTTAGAAAGATTACCCCGCCAAAGCCCTTTCATTATAATCTTACCTTTCTCAGGCACTCCTACACTGAGATATACAGTAGATACTCATACATAGCCGATCCCTTACCACTTTCTCCTTTTCTTATGGGTAATGGCTGTCAATCATGGTCACGGCCAATGGCAGACTGCCATTACTGATCAAGCAGTTACGAGCAAGCTCTGCTCCTGAGTAAAAAAGCGCACAAATGGACAGAGACAGCGAGGAATTTGCTGTTTGTAAATGCCTATATCTCATTCACATTTCTTGGGAGGGTGTGTTAATCTTTCTAAATAGCTTAAGTTATTTTGGGACTGGTGTTACCCTTTAAAGTGAAAAAAGGTAATTACTATTTTTAGGTTGAGATACCCTTTAAGCTCTTTACTTTATTGCAGAAACAAAAAATTTTAAATAAATAAACAAAACTATTTTATTTAACAATTTAACATTCTGGTAGTAAAGTAAATGGTAGAAAAATTAATGTTATTGTATTTAATGGTACATTTTTTTTATTCAAACCAAGTAGGAAACAATATGGAATTGCAATTAGCAATTTTACAGGGCGATGCACAGAGAATCACTATCAGCCTCTCTGTGCATTCCAAAATGGAGTTTCACTGTTGCGGGACTTTAACGCCAGCCATTTGCTGTTTAAGACACACAAAACGATATAACATCTGTTAGCGTGTCTTTTAACTCTTAGAATACCGATTATTATCAACGATAGCGATTTGTATTGTACAATAACGATCGTTATTCTACGATAACAGCGCCATAGATTTAAAAAAAGCGGTATTGTAGAATTACGATCGATATCGTAAATTAACGGTCGGTATTGTAGAACACCGATCGTTATTATTACGATAACGATTTTTTATAAATATGGCCCTAAGTGTGTCATTTATTTAGTCCTTGGTTATAGTTTTTCTCCTATTGGGTGGAGTGTATCACCTTTTAGACCTAGAGGTTGTAACTGAGCCACATCATTTAAGAGAAGCAGTGGTGGACTGTATAGTATTGGATGAATCAAGAATGGATTGGCAAAAGAGATGATGCTGGAACTATTGTTTGGTGTCTTTCAAATAAAACATAAAGAAAACTGCCTGAAGATAATAAGCAAATTTCCACACTCATTGATGATACAGGGTTACACATCAGGTTAAGGACCATGGAAGATGCTAATTTCTCCTTCCATCATTTGAAAGTAGGCTTGTTAATGATGATATAATTTTTAGGGATGATAATACATATTGCCACTTAGCAAATAGCATTAAAACTTTCCTTTAGGAAAGGCATATCAACTCGATGACATGGCCTGCAGCCCGATTGGAAATTTATGGTGGAAAGTAATAAAAAAATGGTTCATGACAAGGCTCCTTTGAAAAAATCTGTTAAAAAAGAAAGTTGGAACCTGTTCAATGAATATTATTCTTAGTTTAATCTTTAAATCGGGGATTCTTAAACTGTGTGCCTCCAGATGTTTGAAAACGACAACTCCCTGGCTTCCCTCTGTAGTTGAGAAATGCAGGGAGTTGTCGTTTTCAAACATCTGGAAGCACACAGTCCCCTGCTTTAAAGAATCCAAACATAACAACAACAAGAAGTGCAACATAGTACAAATTGGAATTTATGGTTAAAGATTCTATAATTTGTACTCATTGTAAAAAAATATGCCTTTAATTATTTAATTAATTTACTATTTGATTTGTTTGGTTTTTTTGAGGATGTTTCACAATTTTAAGAATGTTTAGTTGTTTTACATAAACTTTTTGTGCCCTGTTTGTTGTGATTCCTTATTTTTTGCCAGGGTTGAGATATACTGACAATTGTTTTCTATTAGGGTAAGCCATGACAGTACATCACGGTACCTGTCCAAAAAAAGGTCACATACATATTTTGTTGGACAGCCTTTAGCTTTTATTAGGGTATGCATTTCAATGAGCTTCTGCAATGTCACAAAAAAAATTCCACCCAGAGTTGCATTAATTTGTACCAAGATTACCAAAATCTGGTAGAGATGATGGAAGAGTTGGACTGGTGTGCTAATTCTAGTCCAGCACATCCCAAGATTCTCAATGGTTTATGGCCTGCACCAATCTATGTGTGAAAATGATGTCCCATGCTAATTGAATCCACTCTGAATCCCCAATTTAAGCCAGATGAATCCTGGCATTTCATCTTGGAATATGTCCTTGCCACCTGGTAATTCAGTATAATGAGATAGTTAGTTGCCCTCATTCTTTGGGCAACAAGAAAAAATATAAAACAAATCTGCACACATACCGGTATATATGGTAAGCAAATACACTCTCAAATATGCACACAAGAAATCGGCACAAACACAAATACCCAAAATGCACATATAAATTAATACACATAAAGAAATGAAAAAATAAACATACAGGGAAATTTACTCATAAAGACATCCATGCACATATGTACACACATATAGACACCTCCACACGCAAATACACAAAACTATATATGCATTCATAGTAAATAATTGTTTATACTTATTTCAAAGTGTTTTTTCCTGAATGCCATTTCAGAGTTGTCATCTGGAAGCACGTTTAAATATGAAGATGGCGCTGTCATTTTGAAAAAAATAGATTCTGATCCCCCAATGATGGTGTTACCGTGGCCAACTGTGCATATCAGCATAAACAAGGTATTTCTTACTGTATTTAAATGCTGAATGAATGCAAGTCATGTATGTACGATCACTGGACTGCTCAGTGTTACATGGTTGTCTGGCAATCCAAACATTACTGCATGTGCTACATAGATCCCTTTATCTGCTAATTGTAGGTCATTCTATATACTGTACTAATACAGTATCTAGTCCCAAGCAGCAGGGTAACTATAGATCTGCCTGCTAGACACCATGATCGGCTGTTAATAAACAGCTGATTGCACTTACCTTTACTAATAAACACGTCATGAGCTATTTAAAATAAAAATATCTTGATAAAAAAATTTGGCCCACCGCTTAGCCTGTCTTTTTTTTATTTTGGCCCCTTATGTAATAAAGTTTGACAACCCTGCTTTAGACCATTTTCACATTTGACAGATTACCATTTGTTAAACCTGAGAATGTATAGATATGCATGCTTCACTGCCAGGTGCATTGGTTGGGTCTCTCTTCCCTACTGCTCCGTTTCCAGCAGTCTTAGTCACAGAAAGTAGAATAAAGGAAGCGGATCCCATGCAGGAATACTGCATACACAAAGTGTTTATTGTTCCAACATGTTTCGATCCCCAAACGGATCTTTGTCAAGTGATGAACCAAGCTAAAAATAAAAAAAAAAGATATCAGGTGAGTAAAAAAAAAAAGAACCTTCTGTATGAAAGAAGTGGCCTTCTGTATGATTCTCTTACCTTTCAAATATTATATTGCATAGGGATGCTTTACAAAAAAAATGGTTTCTGGTACTGTACACATTGTTGCCCAATGCGCAGTTCCTCCCAATGTGCTCCAGATTTCCAATAGAACAGATCATATGGGCAAGCTCTGCATCAATACCTTAAGGGCATACTTACCCTTAGAACATAAATCTATACTTAATTTCCCAAGTTACCTTCCTGCTGTCTCTGAAGCCCAATTACATTTCTCTGCCACGCTTGTCCTCCCCAGTTCTCCCCTTCTCTGTAAACTCAGAGAGACTCCAAGGAGGAGTGCAATATTTTTACAGAATAACATTTGTTATGTATATACTGTAAGATATATTATAAAAACATTTCTATGTAGTGTAACTAAAACATTCAGGCCAACAAAGATGTACTGCAAGAGAAAATAAGTTTATTTGTGACTGCCTTATCTATTATAAACTGTTATAAAGTACACATCAGCTTTTGGTCTGTACATGCTTATTAGACTACACCTCTCTGCATCCTCCAAGGCTGACTTCCAATGGCTTTGCTAATCCCAACATCCCATAAACAACCCTCTGAGTTTTTTAGGAATCAATATGAACTGTCTTTTACCCTTGCTTGCCGCAGTTTCCTGAGTATTGTGAAAAACATGCAGCCACCATCAAATGTTATCAAATGATTTCTAACAGTAAAACGGTAGCATCTGATTGGTTGAGGCAAATTAATTAAATTGAATTTATTAAATAAGCCCGTACATGTTTACAGTATAGTGTCCTGCTTGTTTGAAGATTTTATTTTATCAAAGTTGATAGCAAATATTTATTTCTTATGGTTATAGCTAAATAATGTGTGAACATACGCATTGTTTATAATATAGCTAATGCTGAATATTTGCTTTATAAAGTTAGAAACAAACAAATACCTTGATAGAATGTTTTTATTAAACTTGTAAAATGAATCTTTTAATTATATTGAGGGTGAAGATAATAAAGTACTTGATAAAACTCTCCATCCTCCGCTATCACCATCTTCTCTTTCTGACCACATGAAATATAACCTTCTTAAAGCGCAGATAGATGCTTCTTTCAGAGTGGGACCACAGGTGAGGCGTTAATATTTTTCTGCACTTTTTAATTGCAATATTTAAAACATTAACAAGGAGATTCATTAATTATCGTTAAAAGTGTTGCTAATTTTGCCCCAACCAATCAGATATTATTTAACATTTGAAAGCTAACATCTGATTGGTTGGGGCAAAATTAGCACCATTTTTAATGATAAGAACTTTTATTGAATAAACCTGTTAATGCATGTTAAACAAAAAGTCATCTAGTTTAGTTACCTGCAATCTGAATACCGTAAACCCTGAATATAAAGAATTTTTTGCACAGAAGTTTATTTTATTATACAGTTGCCCGAAAATATGCAAGATAAGTTCTTATCTGAACTGTTTAGCCTGATTGGAAAAAATATGGATTCAGCATTTTTTTCATTTAAAAGTAGAATTATAGGTTGTTATAGCTTAATGCTTGTTATATAAAATAAAATCAAAATGGTTACCTCTGCTAAAAACAGACCCCCCCCCCCCAACACAATGACTAGGCTTTCCTTTGCAGAAGTGAAATGATTTATGAGGTTTTTTTATTTTCCTGTGTCTTCCTTCTCTACTCAGCAAATGTAAATGTATTTCTGGCTTTGTTCACAGGAGCGCGAGGCATTTTTAAAAATTCTTTATTTAAGTTTAAGCCTTATACTACTTTATATAAAAATCAATTTCTTCATTTATGATACAGTAGTCGAAGTAGCCAGAACAATACTTTATAAAAATGACCAACATTTGTAAATAGAAATATGTTGCTGCTACAAATGTATAGCCACATGTGGCATTAAGATGCAAAGTACATTACCATACACATGCAGTGTATACAGTATGTGTGTGAGAGTTTCCATGAATGAAAGAGAATGGTGTTTGCATGTTAGAATGTCTGTATGACTGAGTATGTCTGCAAGACAGAGTGTGTGTCTACATGACTGAGAGTGAATTTGTGTGACTGAGTTTGTCAGTGTAACGGAGAGTGTGTTTGCATGACTGATAGTATGTCTGTGTAACAGAGATTATGTCTGCATGACTGACAGTGTGTCTGTGTGACTGAGAGTGTGTCTGTGTGACTGAGAGCTTGCCTGTGTGATTGAGAGCATGTCTGCGTGACTGAGAGTGTGTCAGCATGACAAAGAGTATGTTTGCATAACTGAGAGTGTTTGCATGATCAAGTATGTCTCTACATGACTGAGATTGTTTCTGCGTGACTGAGTGTCTGCATGATACTGTGTGTGTCTGTGTGTCTACATGAAAGTGTGTCTGAGTAAATGAGCAAGTGTCTGCGTAACTGAAAGTGTGTCTGCATGACAGAGTGTGTCTGTGAGACAGAGAGCGTGTCTGTGTGACACAGTGTCTGCATGCCTGAGAGTTAGTCAGTATGACTGAGAGTATGACTACATGACAGAGAGTGTGTCTACCTAACAGAGTGTGTTTGCGTGACAGAGAATGTCTGGCTGACAGAGAGTGTGTCTGTGTGACACAGTGTCTGCATGCCTGAGAGTTAGTCAGTATGACTGAGAGTATGACTACATGACTGAGAGTGTTTCTGTGTGACTGAGTGGGTCTGCATTACTGAGTGTGTGTTAAGATTCTTCTGAAAAAAGGCTCCTATGAGACCCCCTCTGGATGCAGAATCTAAGTGCCTGCCGGTCTTCCCCAGAGCCTCTGATGGTGAGGATGTTGTGCAGCAAAGCAGGCACCAGGTCACAGCTCCAGATAAGAGCCCCACGAGCAAATCCCACAACACGGAGAAGGCAACAGAAATAGAAAGCTGAGACAGGACTGGCAGGAGACAATCAAAGCAGCGAGTATGGACAACAGGATATACCGGTAGCAGGAGGGATGTACAAGTATGATGACAGATTGGGGCAAGAAACTGGAAAGAAATGTCAGGATATGCAGACCCAGGTATAGTCTGGAAGCTGGAACAAACTGGCTGGATATGGAGGCCAATGGGTAAACTGGAAGCTGGATTAAACTGTCAGGTTATGGAGACCAAGATACAATCTGGAAGCTGGAGTAAGCTGGCAGGATATGGAGACCACTGTGTAAACTGGAAGTTTGAGTAAACTGTCAGGGTATGGAGACCAATGGGTAAACTAGAAGCTGGAGAAAACTGTCACATTATGGAGACCAAGATACAATCTGGAAGCTGGAGTAAGCTGGCAAGATATGGAAACCAATGTGTAAACTGGAAGCAGGAGCACACTGGCAGGTTATGGAGACCAAGATACACCCTGGAAGCTAGAGCAAGCTGGCAGAGTATGGAGACCAATACATTCTGGAAGCTGGAAGGAAATAGCAGAAGAGGGAGCAGAACAGAGGAAAAGCCCTGAACTGGCAGCAAGAGCCAGAAACAGCGTGGAGGGCTATATAGGGCGACGCGACAGGGTAAGTCAGGACTGACAGTGTGTCTGTGTGACTGAGAGTGTATCTGCGTGACACAGATTGTGTCTGCGTGATAAAGTGTGTCTGAGTGACAGATAGTGTATGTCTGAAAGTGTGTCTGCATGGCTGAGAGTGTGTCTACGTGACAGTGTGTGTGTCTGTGAGACAGTGTTGCGTGTCCTGCGTGACTGAGAGTGTGTCTGTGTGAATGAGAGTGTGTTTGCATGACTGAGTGTGTCTGAGTGACCAAGAGTGTGTCTGCATGACTGAGAGTGTCTGCAAAACTATGGGGCATATTTATAAAGGGCCATTATTACTGCCATAAAATCATTATTTTCGCCATATTTATAAAGGCGACCAACATTGTGGCGAAAAGCATTACCACTGATGGAATTTGAGCTCTCTTTGCTGCAATACTGTACTTTGCGGCCCTGACAAGGACCCTTTGGGGCTTAGGGGGTCCCGCAGCCCGTACCGGGACCCCCCACCACGTCCCTTGTAAGGGCCCTTGCGATACTGAGAAGTGCCTTTGTGGGGGGTCCCGCAGCTTGAAACAGGACGTCAGTTGTATCTTTAAAGAGCCCTTGGACATGTCTTCTTTCTTCCATCTAGCGACACCAACTCCACTGAAGTCATTAACACCAAGCAATGCCCCTGCAGCCGTCAGGGGCACATCCGGCGCTAGCAGCTTAAACAAAGCCAATGTTGCTAGCGTCTTGATCCAACGTTTCTTTCTTCACAGCCAGTGACACCAACTCCACTGAAGTCGCCAATCCCAGGCGAGGTCACTGCAGCCACCAGTGACCTCGCTGGCACCGCCGGCTTCTACAGGGCTGATGTTGCTGGCCTCTTTCTTCTTTCTTCTGCCATCAACTGAGATGACTTCTGAGCTCCACGGAGGTTTGCAGCTCTTTATATAGGTTTGCTAATGGACATTATCCAATTCTGATTGGTCAATTTTTCAATGCTTGCCAACGGGGGTCCTGTTTCGAGCTGCAGGACCCCCATCAAAGACACTTCTGAGTCCTGCAAGGGCCCTTAAAGGGCCGGGGAGGGGGGTATCGGTACAGGCTGCGGGACCTCTTTAACCCCAAAGGATTTTATCAGAGCCACAAGGGCCGCAATAGCACTTATAAGTGCTGGGGAAGAGGGGTCACGGTTCGAGCTGCAGGACACCTTAAGCCACAAAGAGTCCTTGTCAGAGCCGCAAGGACCTTTATAAGGGCAGGGGATTTGGTTCCCGGTTCGAGCGGGACACCTTAAGCCCCAAAAGGCACTTCTTAGTGCCCCCGCTGGAGGATACCTCCACCTCTCCAGCAGGCCCCTCCCTTCCCCTCCCCGCGAGGCAGGGGGCTGGGAAGGGCTGCTGAGAAGGGGTTGTGTTGCGTGTTGGGCGCACATCCCCTAACCCATGGTGATCTCGCCGTTTTCGCCACGTTAAAGTTGGCAAATTGAAACAGGCGAGATTTACATCGCTAATCAGTTACCGCGGCTTTATAAATGGAATCGAGCGGTAACTGATTCAATGTTAATGAGTTTTTAACTTTCCACCGCTGGGTTTCGCCTTTTTGTAAATAGCGAAAACCGTGAGAAACCCGTTTATAAATATGCGCCTATGTTTTTGCATGACCGTGTGTGTTTATGCGACAGTGTGCTCATTTGTTTGACTGGGTGCGTATCTGTGTAAATCATAGTGTGTCTGCATGACTGAGTGTGTCTGCATGACAGGGTGTGTCTGTGTGTATCTAATGTATCTATGAGACATTGTGCGTATCTGTTTGACTGAGTGTGGTTGTATGTCAGAGATGGTGGCTGCGTGACTTAGAATGTATCTGTATGGCTAAGAGTGTGATGCATGACTGAAAGTGTGCCGGCACGACTAAGAGTGTGTCTGTGTGACAGTGTGTGTATCTTTGTGACTGAGTGTCAGCAACACTATTTTTGCATGAGTGTGTGTTTACTTGAGAGTTTGTGTTTGTGTAACTGAGATTGTGTTGGCCTGATTGAGAGTGTGCTTTTGTGACTGAGAGTGTGTCTGTGTTGCTGAGATTGGCTGTGTCTGTGTAACAGTGTATGCCTGCGTGTATGAAAGTATGATATCTGCGTGTATTAAAAGTGTGTTTGCGTGATTTTGTGTGTGTCTGAGTGACTGGTAGTGTGTTTGCATGACTGTGTAGCCACACACGTCCCAATCAGACTGAAGGGAGTTGATCAATTATAGGAATTGTTTGTACCTAGCTTTATCTTGTCAAAATGATGAACATTTTTCTAACAGGATGAGATACTGTAGTCTATAAAACACCCACTCTTGGAAAACTTGTGTGCACTGATATTTTACAGGTGAGAAAATTGGTTTTTAAAATGAAGAATTAATTTGCCTACGCTAAAATAATAATTAGTCATCAAAGTAGGATTTGTGTGCTACCAATGTGAGATTCAATGTAAACTGATTAAAATGTGTGAATTGCAGTTTTATGACTCACCTGAAAAGAAAATCCTTCCTCAAGTACATTATAATAGCTCTTGGAAACTTGCTCCCTTTTGTTCAATAGGTTTTCTATCCTCGCTTACTTGATTGACAAGAATGATATCAAGTGCCCATTTTGTCATTGAAAAGAAAATTAATGGACATCACGAAAGCAAAATTCCCATCAACAGGGCATTACCCAAATATGTAATAACAGATTGGTTATTCCTGGTAAAACACTGGCACTGGGTAATTAGTATTAGTAGGCATATTTATAAAAAAGTGCAGTATAATATTATTGGCCCCATTTTATTAGCTGTCAAATAGTGTGTACTGGTGGCTATGGTTATCTCTTTCAAAACTTTCACATGCCTTATTTGACCTACTGTACCTTTTTTGTTAATATTGCCAATGTAGAGTGAGGCGTTGGGTTAGGCTAGGTACACATAAACAGATATTTTGGTTCCCAAGGCCAAAAAATTACACCAAATATCTTGGGACAATCTGAAATATCGGTTACTTAGCACAGAATATTTGGTTTAATTTTTTGGCAGTGGGCAAACAATGTCGATAGTCCTTCATCTAAATCACACAAAAGGCCGATTGGGAATTTAGTCAAATTATGGGCAAACATGAGGTTACTTTCGGCACAACCTACAATACTTGGTCGGCCATTCGCTAATAATAAAATATTATTCTCCCCCGTTACAAGGCACTGGTAAGACCTTATTTGGAATATGTGGTGCAGTTTTGGAATCCTGTATGTAAAAGGAACATGAATTTGCAGGTTTATGATCACTTTATGCAAATATATTAATGGGCCATATATATATATATATATATATATATATATATATATATATATATATATATATATATTATATATATATCCTATATATATAAATATATTTATATTTTTATAGGAGATTGCATTGAGTTTTTAGGAGCTACCAATGTGGTGGGGGTATATGATATTACATATAGGAAAGGTGTATATGTATGTATGTACTATCTCACTATTACCATTTAAATGACAATCAGTAAATGTATATAAAGAATAGCACTGACTTATATTAGGTACAACACAAAATATACAATATACATACAATTACTTACAGAGCTGAGATCCCCATTTCAACATGGAATGGTCAAATGGGAGGTTAAACCACACTCCTGTGTCTGCTCCATGTTAAAGGAAGTGTATTCCAAAAAAAGTTTCTGCTACACAGGATGTGATTAGAGATGGACTAGAACTCGAACCCGAGTTCGAGCTGAACTATCCTGGACCCGGATTTTCGATATATTCAGACTTTCAATAAGTATGAATGTTCGACCATTCGAATATGCGAGTAAAATGCCTATTATACCTATACGCGAGCATCAAATCCGTGAGTAAAGTGTCCATTAAAACCTATACGCAAGCATTGAATCTGCGAGTAAAATGTCCAAGGTGTCTAGGTGCGAACATCGAATCCACGAGTAAAGTGTCCATTAAAGCCTATACGCGAGCATCGAATCCACGAGTAAAAATGTCCATGGTATCTAGGAGCGAACATCGAATCCGTAAGTAAAGTGTCCATTAAAACCTATACGTGAGCATCGAATCTGTGAGTAAAATGTACATGATACCTAGGCGCAAACATCGAATGTTTGAACGCGAGAGCTCGAATATAGCACGAGTGAGAGTAAAATTGATTTTTCGAATGCCCTGGATATTCGAACATGCTCCCCAGACCATTTCCCAGGTCCCACAGCTATTTACATTAAGTTACCATTAATATTTTATTTGTATTTCATTAGAACTTTTTGAACTATTTGACTCCCATTGACTTTAATGGGTCCGTTTTCGAACTTTTCATATAGTTTGAAAGTTCAAAAACGGATTGAACTTTCAGAAGTTCGGCCATCTCTAGATGTGATGTGTATTGTAATGGACATATACACCAAGGCTCCTTATGTACCACTTCCAGCCTACTGGTGGTGTCAGTGAGTGATAAAAGACAAGACATCCCTGCTCTCTATGGCTAGAAGGAGAGAAAGTGAAGTAGACTGTGTTGTGCGCTTTTGAGAGATATTGACTGCAACACAGATCCTGTGTACCGTATATACTCGAGTATAAACCGAGTCTTTCAGGCTGAAAAATCAGCCTGAAAACTCGGACTCGGTTTATACTCGAGTCAACCACTTACCTGGGCATTCCGGCAGCCGCGCGATCTTTTTCTGTACTGGCGCGCCGGTCTGACGTCACTGCCCGGCGCCGGGCAGTGACGTCAGCCGGCGCGCCAGTACAGGAATGCGCGCGCGGCTGCCGGAATGCCTGCCAGAATGCCTGAGAAGAGAGCCCAGGGAGAAGAGAGCCCACAGGAGAAGAGAGCCCACGGGGAGAAGAGAGCCCACAGGTACAAACTGAACTGGGTGGGAGGGGGAGGGGGGCATTCAAGATGTTTGGAAACTACAACTCCCAGCATGCTTTATTAGCTGGGAGTTGCAGTTTCCAAACATCTTGAATGCCAAGTGAGGGTGGCATTCAAGATGTTTGGAAACTACAACTCCCAGCTAATAAAGCATGCTGGAGTTGTAGTTTCCAAACATCTTGAATGCCACCCTCACTTGGCATTCAAGATGTTGGAAACTGCAACTCCCACTAATAAAGCATGCTGGGATTGTTTAGTTTCCAAACATCTTGAATGCCAAGTGAGTTGGCATTCTACCCTCGGTTTATACTCGGGTCAACAACTTTTATTATGATTTTTGCTGAAATTGGGTACCTCGGTTTATACTCGGGTCGGTTTATACTCGAGTATATACGGTATATAACCCTGTGTATAAGACCCTGTGTATATGATCCTGGTACCACCTGTTGGGAGGCCAGATTATTGAACAGACAATTTACCTTATTGGATACAAACTCTGACATAACATATAAGTGTACACCATCTTACATGGACACACACTATACAGGCCTGGTCAATATTCAAAGTGGTGCACCATAGACAGGGACACCCCTGATTACTGCATATGTTATGTGGGGAAACTGTTTATGTGCACTGTCTGCTTTGTGCCAAATAATCCTTCCATAAAGCAGTCATTTGGTACAAATTGGTGGCAGAAGTGCGAGTAATACCATTTATTCCCCCTGTTTTCTTTGTATATTTGTTCTCTGTATTAAGCTATGGAGGCTGCTACTGATAGTATTGATTTAAATCCTCCTGTCCTTGTACTTGCAGATGAAATGCCCCAATTAGACTCAGTAGCTCTACCAGGCCCAATTGCCAAACCTATTTTAAAAAACCTGATCCATTTGATGGGGTAACTAGGGAGTGGACTGATTGGCTAGAACAATTTAAATTGGCAGCCACTATTAATGGTTGGGATGAAGGTGCTCGTTGGCAAGTCCTTAGCCTTTTGCTTAGTGGTAAAGCCAGGCAGGTATACCAAGGATTTACTGTAATACTGAAATAAAAAGCAGTTATCAGTTATTGGCAATGCTATTTTTTTTTTTTTTTGTTCAATAAGATTTTTATTAAGTTTTCATTTTCGTTTTCTGCATACGTTACAGACAATTAAAAATAACAATGTTTGAATTGTTTTCCTTATTAGTTGGTGTTATAACATCATTTATCTTTACATACATATTGTAAACATATTGGTTGTTCTTGAGAATAATCGTCCAGTTATCGTCGGTATCCTTTCCATTGTGAATCCGTATGGTTGTTCAGTGGTCTGTGATATCTTGTTTCCTGTGTGGGTTCTGGGCACTACCTCCAGGGGGGATCTTTGGTTAATATTTTTAGGTTTTTGATCTTGGGGGGGTTCGTAGTATCCACACATCCCAGATTTTAATAAATTTTTTAAGATTGTTTGTAAGCAAATGGGCTGTGTACTCATTATCATGAACCCACCAAATCTTTGCAATTAGTTTTGATTTGGATAGGTCACCTCCTTTCCATGTACCTGCTATGATACTTCTAGTTGCAGACCAAATATGTCCTATCAGAAGATTAGCTTGTTTATTCATATTTTGCATAGGAAGGTTAAAAAGTGTTGCGAAGGTGTCCTGTATTATGTTATGGCTTAGCTCCCAAAATCTTTTAACATCTGGGCATGTCCACCAACAATGTAGTTGATCGGCTATTTGACCACATCCTGTTAAACAAAGATTTGTTAAAGAGGGGTTTAACACTGGGTTTCATCTTTTTTTTTTTGTTGTTCTTGAGGGGGATTTGGTTTATTGGTTTTCATGCCATATTAATTTGTTCAATTGGGATATAGAATTGTATGTTGATTGGGAATTTTTTATGAGAGATTCAAATTTTGTGGGGGCAAATTCTTTATTTTTACTTAGTGTGGACCTTATGACGTATATCAATCGTGTGTATGAGTACCAATAGTTTGGAGGTATTTTGAATTTTTGGGTTGCTGTTTCCCATTGCATAGGTATTCCCTGTTGGTCACAGATGTCGCTTATCAAAGATATTCCTTTTTGAGGTCCAGAATTTGGCCTCTTTGTTGTTGTGCCTAGGGTGAAATAGGGTGTGTAGAATAACGGTTGGTATATAGAGGGAATGTGCGTGAGTTTGTGTTGCTGGTTGCATTTGTCCCAGAGTTGTAAGGAATCCTGTATGGTGTTGTATTGAATGTCTTTATAGATTGGTCTGTCTGGGGGGCAGACCCACAGATTGATGACGAGTGTAAAGGATTTAACAGTTCGTTTTCCAAATCTACCCATTTCGCTCTACCTGATGCCCAAGACCACTGTAAACATTGTGCCAGTCTTTCTGCCTTGTAGTAGGAATATAGGATTGGGGTCGCGAAACCACCTTTGTCCTTATGTCTTTATCCCCTTCCAGATAAATTTGTTTATCGCTATTTGTAATTTCTGTAGATCTTTTTTACTTATTTTCAGTGGGAGTGCTCTAAATATGTATAATATTTTTGGCAAAATTGACATTTTACCTGCAGCTATTCAGCCCATCAGAGAGATAGGGTATAATGTCCATTCTTGTAGCAGCTGTATTAGCTTTGAAATAGTAGAGGTGTAGTTGTATTTGAACAGGCCCTCTCTGGTTGTGCTAAGATGGATACCTAAATATTTAAGGGAGTCCTGTGCCCATTTAAAGTAGAAGGAGGTTTGAAGAAGGTCTTGTATCTGTTGTGTGATATTGATTGCTATTAGCTTTAAAGCCTGAGATATGGCCAAATTGTTTCAGATATTGATATGTAGAGGAGAGAGATATTAGCGGCTGTGTTAAAAAGAAGAGGGTATCATCTGCGAATAAGGAGAGCTTTGTTTCAGTGGTTAAAATTTTTATGCCGTGAATGTTTGAGTTGTTCCAGAGGTGGTTCCATATATAGGGCAAATAGAAGGGACTATAAGGGGCAGCCCTGTCTTGTTCCATTGCCTATAGTGATGTATTTGGATGCGTATCCCATGTTATGAATTCTTGCTTTCGGGTGGTTATAGAGACTTAAAATAGCCTGTATTAATGCTGTGGGAAATCCTATTTTTTCCAAAATTAGAGTTATATATGTCCAATCAACCCTGTCAAAGGCCTTCTCCACACCTAGGGATAGAAGCATTGAAGGTGTGCTCCCTGACTGGGTCGATTGAAGAACTATTAGTGCCTTTCTAATACTATCTGTTGTTTGATTTCCCGGTATGAAACCTGTTTGGTTGTAATTGATGAGAGATGGTAATACTGTTTTAATTATATTGGCCATAATTTTTTTTTAAGGTCCACGTTTATTAGAGATATTGGGCGGTAATTTGTAACTTGTGTGGTGTCCCTATCTGGTTTTGGAATTACAACTATATTGCTTTCAAGCATGTCTGAAGAGTCCTTCCCCTGGAGGATTGCGTTATATAGGTTAGAGAGATGTGGAAGTAGATCTCTTTAGAATTTCCTGTAGTATAGGGTTGTGAAGCCGTCTGGGCCTCGGGATTTTTTGGGATTGTTTCCACATCGTCTTCCCGAAAAAGAAGCATCTCGTTCAGACACCAGTTAGGTGGGGAATTTGTTTTGAGCAAATTTTGGATTGTAAGATGTACATAGGCATGATCTGACCATGAGATCTCAGAAAAATGGATGTCCGGGGAGTGTGGTAGTAATTGTGGGGCTATTAGTGCGTAATCTAGCCTTGTGAAAAGTGAGTGTACCGGTGAGAAAAAGGTGTATTCTCTAGCTGTAGGGTGTAGAATTCTCAATCTGTCCAAGACTCCGCAAGCCTTTAGAAAAGAGGATAAGTGTTTGTCACTCATAGGGGCGGGGGTTTTCTTGGGGGGTGTGGATCTATCCAATGCTCGGTTTAAGGCTATATTAAAGTCTCCCATAATGATAATTATTCCAGTTGCATATTGTATAACTTGGTTTTTTAGCTGTTGTAGGAAGACTCCTTGTGATGTATTGGGTACATAGGCATTAACCAGTGTTATCTTAGTGTTTTGTAATGTACCGTTTAGAATGTTGAACCTCCCATGTGGGTCAGCCTGGCCTTTTTTGATGTGGTTGATGCAAAATATTGCATTGGGTATTTTTTCCCCCAGTATTTGGGTTCGTGGTCTGATTTAAAATTTGTTTCCTGTAACATTAGGATGTCCGGGTTAGGATTTCGGTAGTATTGGAGACCATCTTACGCTTTTGGGGGGTGTTCAGCCCTTTAACCTTATGTGAGGGGGGAAACTGTGGTCTCCAAACAAGTTGAGTTTAAATGAAAGTCTAGTTTCCTACCTTTAAAACTAGCCATCAACCACCTCTCTACGTACTCCACAGCACAAGATATAAAGAAATGACTGACCAGAAAGTTAATGGGTGGGAGTCTGACATGTGACATTCCTAAGGCTTCTCCTGCACAGTGCCGCCGGCGAGCACAGCCTCAGACTCCCTCAGTGTGTGAGGGAGACAAAAAGTCCCTCCTCCTCTTTGTTGTGTGAAGGACCTGCAGCTGCAGAGTAGGTAAGGGAATGGCCAAGGAGGGCATGGGCCAAGGAGGGCTGCAAAGGGATGGAGACACAGGGCAGATTGACTGACAGGTTTCAGAGCAGGAAGCAGGAAGTGCAGGGGACCTGGTGATGCTGCTGCCATATCACACACAAAAATGGCAATATCTTCAAAACTATGTAAAATAAACAATGATTGCAAAAATTCTCAGGAGAGCAATTCCTATCAATTTACCTAATATCATTTTTGGACCACAGTTCCCATTTAACTCATTATTCGTGGTGGGTGCTGGTTATTGGAGTAAGCTGGTTGTTATAGTGCATACTTACTGTGGATGTGGGATGTTTTTTCATTGCTGAAGCTTGTGAAGAATGTTGACTTCGATCCCCTGGTGGAGTGGCGCCTGGAACCATCCCCTGTCTCAAAGAAGCAAATTAAATAGTATCGACAATAACATTGGTTATTCAAAGTCTTATTTTGTATTTTCGGATTCAATTCAAACTTAATATTTGTAAACTCAAAACAACATTTAACAGGTAACAACTTTATACAAATTAGATTGTTTGTTAGCTCTTTGAAATGCACTTTTGTGGGAGTTCCCATTTTCCTCTGGGAACCTGGGTAAGGGATTAATTCCTTACTACAAATTGTGTTTAACGGGATTTCCTGTTTCTTGGGGGGGGGCGGTGTCTATACACCTATAGGTGTCTGGTCCGGGGGTGAACCTCTGTTAGTTGAGCCCCGATCAAACAAGAAAAGAGATGATCAATGCACATTCCTGGGCCCCGTATATCATAATATCTATGCTAGTGCAAACAGTAAAAATATGGGGGTTTTAGAGTTACAATGTTTTGCATAAAAGTGAAAATCTTTCCAACCACGTCAAGGTAACCCCAGTATGGAAGGTCCTAACAGTTTACCTTGGGTCATTTATCTGGCTCACACTCCCTGCTTGGTTGCATTTTCTTGGGAAGATTGTCTCCCTGACCTTGCATTGGATTAGTATTACAGGTTATCACTTCCCCCCGCCTTCTGGCTTTTAACAAGGAGGGAAGAGGCCTCTCATCCAATGCTTAGTATTCAAGGCATAAGACCTCCAATTAAAGGGACGTGTTGGGAGTACTACTACCACATGGAATCTTGTTCAATCTTCCTGCAGAGAAACTCTACAATACTCTGCTACAATATATACACAAAAGGGGGGCTGTGGGAGCACTCCTGTGGCAAAATTACTTTATAACAAATAGTGGAAGTACTGATCTGACCAAAACATTAGAACAAACAAGAAAAGAGATGATCAATGCACATTCCTGGGCCCCATATATCATAATATCTGTGCTAGTGCAAACACTAAAAATATGGGGGTTTTAGAGTTACATCTCTTTTCTTGTTTGTTCTAATGTTTTGGTCAGATCAGTAGCACTTCCACTATTTGTTATAAAGTAATTTTGCCACAGGAGTGATCCCACAGCCCCCCATTGGTGTATAAGTTGAGCCCCAATCGTCCTGGCCTGGGTGATTAAGGGGCAGTGGCCTGGATTAGATTATTCTATTACCTCCCCTGTTTTCTCCCCCAACTTTTGTTGTAATAGTGATTATTTTCAATTTGCTTTTATCTTGATTTAAATCAGCTAACGTACTTTTAAACAACAAATTCGCATTTCTTATTGAGTAACTTTGAGAAAGGTTGCATAGTATTAGTTCACATAAAAGATATTTAGCGATTAATACATTAAGGCACAGGTTTATTTTTATTAACAAACATTTAGCGCTGTTTTCGAGAACCCCTAGATACCTAGGGATAGAGAAAGGAAGCAAGCACCATTTTTTTTTAGTAAAGGGATAGCTGTAGAGAGATATGGGGGGTAGCTATGGGGGCATACATTCACTTGGAATCTTGCAGCACTTTTTCCAGCTATAGTTAGTATTATAGGTTTTAATATTACATTGGTGCTTCCATCAATTGCTCCTAAGAGCTATGATTCAATACTGCATTATTTACAGAGGGGAAAGTTTATAACTGTATACTTGTGAATATATCAAAGGGATAGCACGAAGATAGTTTAGAGGGGGATGGGGCGGATAGGGCAACAAGAGAATTTCTGCTCCGGTATTTGCTGTTCTTATTACATAGCCTTTGGACATATATCTTTCATCCTTTATGATATAGCTAAAAGCATTTTTAGGTTAGGCAATTACATTTCCCAATATCAGCAAATTGTGGATTCCCACCTGAGGAAAGGGGTTGGACCCCCCGAAACGTTGTGTATCTGGCTTGAGCACTCAATAAATGAAAGTTTGCTATTAACCTCTACCTGAGTGTGCCTCCCTGCATATTCTATATCAATTACATTTCCCCCCCTCCCACCCACCCCTCCCCTCATAGATTTAATACCATGGCATTAGAAGAAGAAGAATTTATAATTATGCATGTAAGTGTATGTTAACGACCGTTATTTACCGATACCGGTCGTTATTTACCGATATCGGTAAATACCAGTCGTTATCGGTAAATAACGGTCGTTATCGGTAAAACCCGGTCGTTATTTTACGATAACGATCGGTATTTTACGATAACGATACCGATCTTTTATAAATAGGGCCCAAGGTTTGGAGGTCTTCCTGCGTACAGGGTTCCATGCTTTCTTTCAGTGGTGAGCCGGCGCCATCTTGATTAGGCCTTGGAGTCTCTGGCCTATTTAGGAAGTCTGTTATGTCGCCCTTCAGTTGCTGTTGGGCTTTTTTTGGACCCATCTCCACTATTTACTGGTCTGTGGGATCTTTTTGGGGGGTATAGCAGGGATAAATGCCTGTTTTATAGCTTAATTTGGGAGCTCCTTTTAGACACGTCCACTCACATCACCAGTCAGACTCCACTCCAGGGCAATGCTATTATAATAACATGATGCAATGAGTTACCTTTTGTTATAATATATGAGGTACCATCACCACTTGCCGTGGTGAATACTAATATGTATTAACCTAGCATGTTTAGTTTCAAACATAACGTGTGGCAGGATTGCCTGGGTCTACTCTCAGACCTGCAGGATTATCCTATTTTGGTTCCTCTGGAAGTTGGCGACTGTCTGATATATAATATAAATACATATATATATACATACATATAATCAATGGATAACAGGTAGCAGCACTTTTCTTCCAATAAATGATGCAAAGCTGTAAAATTAATATTCAATAGACCATGTAGAGTACAGCAGCATCGATGAATAATATCAAAAGTCCAGCATATAATAATGCATATTGATTTATTGGCTTAACAACATCAATATAATGGCGGCAACGTTTCGGGACACCTCCCTTCTTCAAGCCTGATTGATAAGCCTTGAATTAAACATGACCCTCAAATACCTTTAATAGAGGGTAACAGGAAACTATTATCATAGAATACGCTTTTAAATTGGCAACATATTAGCAGGAACAATTGGAAACAGTGACACCCAGTGGCATGTCAAGGAAAACATCACAGTCAGTTACAAGAATACATAAAGATCATAATCCTTGTTTAACCCCTTAGGGGATAATGTGTCTAACCTATTTATCCACCACACTTCCCTTTTCTTTAACTCTAACTGTCGATCACCTCCTTTGAGGTGATCAATATGAACCTGTTCCAAAATCATGAACTTCATTTGGTCTGGTTTATGTCCTAATTCCCAATAATGTTTGGGTACAGGAAGAGTTATAGGGAGGTGTCCCGAAACGTTGCCGCCATTATATTGATGTTGTTAAGCCAATAAATCAATATGCATTATTATATGCTGGACTTTTGATATTATTCATCGATGCTGCTGTACTCTACATGGTCTATACATACATATATATATAATTGGTGCATTGTTCACTAACAGGTCATATTAAATGACCTGTGGACATCCTTCAAAGTTCTTCAGGTTGGGGGCAGAGCAAGATGGCGCCGTGAGCGGACGTGCTTTGGGGGAGCTCCGGACAAATCGGCTATCCTGAGCACTTCTCGCATATATATAGCACTAAAAACACCCTAAATTTGGGGGAATATCTAATAAGAACTACTGTGCGCAAACCCAGATCCCTCACTGCTGCTGAAATGACTGAAAAACTTGCTAAGTTTCAGCGCACGGTAGCCCAAGATGGCGGCATCCATCCGCAAGGCCAGAAAGCCGCGCCCCAACTGCAAGCTACTAACTCACCTGAACCAAGTGCCTCGCGGTCGGTCATGATAGATGTGGAAGCGGTGGAGGACGAGGACCCAAGCCACTCCAACCCACGAAGACATGCTGAACTGCTGCAGGCCATACTGGAGACCAAAACCTCCCTTACCATCTTCATAGAGGAGGTAAAAATTGATGTGGGCCTGGTGCGACACGATCTACAATCCCTCTGCCAACGAGTGAGTGAAGTGGAAGACAGAGTGTCCCAAATGGAAGACCAGATGCCACAAGTCATAACGGAGATGGCAGTGCTGCAAACCAAGGCCGAGGACCTTGAGAACCGGGCCAGACGGCAAAATTTGAGATTTATAGGTATCCCAGAGGGAACCGAAGGCACCCACCCAGAACAATTCCTGGAACAATGGATAAGCAACCAATTTGGACCGGTGACATTATCTCAAACATTGGTGCGCACAGAATTCCCGCCAAGGCCCCACCGCCAGGTGCAAGACCAAGGCCGCTGATTGCTCGCCTGCTTAACTGCAGGGACAGAGACCACATACTCCGCTTGGCCAGGAACAAAGGAGAGCTGAAACTGGGGGGATCCAACATCTCCATCTTTCCCAGTTTCTCCATTGAATTACAAAAAAAGGCGGTTGACATACTTGGAGGTAAAGCGAAGGCCGGAATTACCTACTCCATGTTTTACCCAGCTAAGCTCCGCGTGGCCCACAACAACCGTACCCATTTCTTTGAGTCTCCAACAGCAGCTTTGGAGTGGCTGGAGACCCTACTGTGTTAGCAACACACCATAGCCTCTATAAACAGCCAACCTACGGTAGGCCTTATGCTTTTATGTTTTACCGTTGCCCATTTTCGATCTGTGCTGGAGAGCACCGCCAAGTCTCGGTATGTATTTGTTAGATACTTACCTCATGTATGCATTACCACCTAGCCAAATGTCACACCGCACTTTTGAACAACCAAATGTTTTGATAAAACCCCTAGATATAAACAATCCTTTTATATATAACACTAAGTACATTTGGGAACTTTTTGGACACTAAAACTTGTACCAACATACTGAATCCTGAGTATAAGGTAAACGCAACTACCCCAACAATATGTAATACTGCATAACCCACTATGGCCTCCCAATACACACTGTTACACAAGCAGTATGGACAAGGCCGCTGCGACTTCAACATACATGCCTGCATCTGAGAGACCCCGGACTTACGTGTTAGGTATAAGACTCGGCACTAAATCTCTGGTGTGGATACGACCATGGGCCTTGACAGAATATACAGCCTATTTGGAACGGTTTAAAGATCAACACCTTAGCTCGGTGAAAGCACCTAACACTATATACGGATAGAATATATATATGTTGCAATAATAACCTTGACGTGGTTGGAAGGCTTTTCATTCATGTGATCACAGTAATGTATACTAAAACCCCTTTGTTTATAAAGTATGCCAGTGTGCAGATAATATGATATTGTATGGGGCCTAGGAATGTGCATTGATTATCTTTTCTATGTTTGCAATAATAAGGTTATAAACTAAACCATCTGAACTAATATTGGGGGTCATCTTATATGGAGCAAACCTCCTGAGTGTTGAATAGAAGAGTTACTTATCTTATTTAACTATAAGCCAAGTGGGGAAAATGTTTATATCTATAACTTATGCACAACAATTGGTAGAAGTAGTATCAAAATACCGCAATGTGCCTTGGTTTATATATTTGTATATTTAATGACGCACAGCTGGAATTAACGCACAAATATTAATTGCAATGTATATACCAGTATATTGGGGATTACTGAATCATAACGATTTAGGTGATATGCGCGACTAACCGTGTGCGACAAACAAAGTTGTGCTACAATATGTGTTTATATTGTAAAATTATTTTTGGTTTGTCACTAACAAAAGTGGAATACCGCCTCATATGATTTTTGCGCCACTATCCTCTCCCCCCAGCTCCTGTGGCCTTTATCTATGCATCTTTTGCTATATCTTCAGAATTAAATCGAGCTACCCCTAATGTTAATCTCTGAGTGGAGCAGCTCTGGTGCTAAGCACTATAGCGGAGCTCCCCCTCAGTACCAACAGTTACTCACACAAGCACCTTTGCTTGATAGTTGCACTTTATGTGCCACCTCTAAAGTTAGTTATAAGTTTATACAAATGTTGTGTTTTTTTGTAAGGGAATGTAAGGCTCATGAAAGCCCTCAGGCAGGGATGGGTGAGAAAGGGGAGTTTGTAAATATTGTCGTATACTGCTATAGAATATATATTAAGGGAAAATTCAAAACTCTGTCTGCTGTGTTAATAAAAAATAAATGTTTTAAAGGTGAGACACTATGCCCAAATGTCAGCATGATCAATGGCTAAATGAGTACACATATAAAATTACTCACTTGGAATGTGAGAGGACACACATATAAAATTACTCACTTGGAATGTGAGAGGACTGAATGACCATATAAAACGTATCACTGTACAATCATTTATAAAAAAAACTATGATCCCGATATTGTCTGTTTACAGGAGACGCACCTACTGCAAACAACCACTAGTTATCTACAAAAAAGATGGGTAGGCTGGGCGGCACATAGTTATTATTCAACTTATGCAAGAGGAGTGTCTATTCTATTACATAAAAGATTAAAATACAACATAACCAAGGTACAGACAGACGCCCAAGGGAAGACTGTATTTATTGCACTCACAATAGACAATATACCATAAGTCCTTGCTGGCATCTACAACACTCCACCCCCGACACAGCAGCAGATTCAAAAAGCAATGGTGTTTGCTTTGAACTATGCTGATGCCCATATTATCCTTATGGGTGATCATAACCTAATTATGAACCCCCATCTTTACAGATTACACACAAGAGCCAATACCCCAGTAGTAGATACACAATCCCAGCTATCTCATCTTACAGCAGCAGTGGGGCTACTGGACCCATGGAGAATACGACACCCTATGTTACAGAAATTCACATGTTATTCCGCAACCCATCACACGAATTGATTACTACCTCACGAACCACAAAGTATTATCTAACGTAATAGATATAAAACATTTGCAACGCGGCATCTCAGATCACTGTCCCATATTATTAACAATCTTCTCCCCAGACAAAACCGCTATCATTAAACCTTGGAAATTCAATCCCTTTTGGATTTCCCTCTTTCCAGACCCAGATGGGATAAAGGAACAGATAATAATGTATGAGGATATAAATCAAGGATCAGAGTCATACAAGGTTAAATGGGACTCCTTTAAAGCATTTATGCGAGGATGTCTTCATGCCACAGTTTCACACATTAAAAAAACTGCAAATAAGGAAGAATCAGTGCTAGCAGCCTCGGTCCACTCAGCAGAGGCCAGCTATATAGCAGACCCTACCAACACACACAGAACGACATGGCAATCTCTTTCCAGACAATACAATGCAATTATAAAAGAAAAGGCCCAAAGAAAGCAATTCTTCATACACCAGTCATATTACGAGAGGGCTAACCTATCGGCGAAGCTACTGGCGCACCTTGCCAAAACAGACACAATGCATCAGACAGTGATGGCCATTAACACCGATAATAACATCCAGGTGACATTCACACCTGACATTCTGCATACACTCAAAAACTTCTATCAAACATTATACACCTCCAGAACCAACTACTTAGCACAAGAACTAGACCAGTACCAACAGAATATACCGTTTCCCCAACTACAAACATCAGACCGAGCACATCTAGATTCCCCAATAACAATAGAAGAAATACAAACAGCCATTAGCAACCTGACCTCTGGCAAAGTGCCCGGCCCGGATGGCATCCCTATAGATGTATACAAACGATACAGCGATATTATAGCTCCACAATTACTTAAACTATACCAACAATCGTATGATGCAATATGATTACGATATGTTACTGTATTTGAAAAGCGAGGGAACCCCACTAATATCAGCAATGCAACTGATCAACACATTTGGTACATTTTCAGGACTCATTATGAACTGGGGGAAATCTGTACTATGTCCACTAGATACTCCACCTAATGCACTACAACCACTACCGTGTCCAATATTAATAACCAATAAATTTAAATATCTGGGTATGATAATTACAACAAATACATCCCAATTCTACGATTTAAATATTGCACCCCTACTGACCTTTATTAACACCAAAATACAAGTATGGAAACATCTGCCATTGAATCTGGTGGGTAGGGTTAACCTTATTAAAATAATTATACTTCCCAAACTACTATACAGCATCCAGCACTCCCTTATATATATACCAAAACACTTCTTTGCCTCAATAAATAGTATGTTGGTCGAATTCCTGTGAAGCCTGGGCAGAGTCCGTGTTAAACTCACCTCTCTACAAAAATCCAAAGAAAATGGGGGTCTGGCCCTAACCGACGTGCAGCTGTATTACTTGGCCGCACAATTTGGGTATATACAAAACTATTATATATAGATAATACTATGCAAAAATGGTCAAAATATATACCTGAATTAGAACCCAGTGACTGGGAGGAAATGACAGGCTTATTCAACTTTACATATATACTCCACCAATCTTATATGCACCCAGTGCGCCTGCATAGAATATATAGGTCCACAACAGGCAGCTGTCCTAAATGCAGTCATGCCGGTGCAAACTTTTGGCATCTGATTTGGGAGTGCCCAAAAATCCTATATTTCTGGCAAGACATCACCACCACACTCTCTAGTAAACTGGGTATCCCCATCTCTTTAGATAACAAACTGCTGCTGCTAGGAATAATGGGGGATAATTTCCCAGACAGATACAAGGCCACCCTAATCAGAGAAACTTTATTTTATGCCAGGAAAGCTATCACTATTAGATGGATGGCACCCGAACCCCCCTGATTTGACGCAATGGCTGAGATTGATAAATGCCGCAATACCATACCAAAAAGTGATGTACTCTAAGAGGAAATGACCTAAGAAATTCTACAAAATATGGAATCAGTGGTTCGAGGCAGCAGATATAACACAAGTGTCAGATTAGCCAACCAAATGTATATACTATGCAATACACTAATAATTAATACTGTTATATAAGTGTGATAATGTCCCAGCAGACAGAAATTGAAATAAAGCAGGAATAGTTTTAGTTTAAATAAGTTTATTAAGGGTGTACAAGGTTCAATTGAGTTGTACTTGCACTAATACTGGTTAAATATTGCATTCTATGGAACTATGCTCGGTATGTAATGCTATACCGATTTGAAATGTGCAACTTACTGAATATAAAAGATTGTTAATATGTACTGTAATGCACTATGTAACAATGCAATTTTACTCTGTGTGAAATGTAAGTTATTTTGTACTGACATCAATAAAACAAATCAAAAAAAAAAAAAGTTATTCTTTACAGTGAGAATGGTGAAACTGTGGAACGATCTTCCAGCAGCTGTGGTAATGGCTTAATAGTGGGCTGGATGAGTTTCAAAACCAAAAACAAATATTGAGAATTACTGGTATTAATACATATACTGCAGTTCTGGTTGATCGAGGCATACTTTCCAATTGCCATTTGAAGTTAGAAAGGTTTTTTTTACCCCTATACAGTTGTATTTTTTTGGATCAACTCTTAGGTAGGATTAATGAGTAGACTACGCTACACTACATAAAATTCCCCTACACTAGTGAAAGGAACAGGAGCAGAGACATTAGGAGGGAGTGGGCCCCCTGGGCATGCCTGAGTCTTCCAGGAGGACAAGGAAGTAGCAGGGACCAGATGACACACAAGGAAGCTGAGGTGTAACACCAGTGGGTCCACTATGGGGTTAAATTTAGTTTTGGGGGTGGACATGCCCTTTAATTTAATATCTAAAATATTACATATCCTTTGGAACTAAGATCTAATTACGTGATCTTGTTTGTATGAATTATTAGCAAGTATTTTTCATAGTAAAAATATTGGGTATGTATCAGTATTTTACAATACAATTGAATTTTTCTGAGGTTTTCTTGCCTGACTCACTTTTATGTTACAGGTTATAAAAGATGACACATGTTCATCAGATTTCTGTAAGAGTCCAACCCTGCAGGACACTAATGTAAGGTCTGTCTTTTCTTGCCCCTTGTATTATTGTAAATCATCGAAAAAATGTTTTGCACATGATCTTGTGTTAGTGAATTTTAATAATGTTAAAATAAGGCTATTGATATGAAACATCAAGTAGACTAATGGAGTGAACTGGGTTTAACTAGATCCACTTGATAAAGGATCATTGATCCGAACCCTGTTGTGTGGATAATAAACAGCACTTGGCAGACAATTTTGTGTGTCAATTAGTCCTACCAGGATCTTCAAATTTGACTGTTGATTAGAGATATTGGAGTGCTTGAGCCGAACACTTGAAGTTCGCTGGAGGCAGCCAGAAAGTAGGTGGTTTCTAACATATTTATTATTTAAAGGAAAACATGCCTAGTGAGTATCAAAACCATTGTCTAAAAGCCAGTAACAGACAAGCTAATCTGCAACCTAAAATGCACCTTAATTTAGCCGAAAGTCTATTACACACGTATGGTGTGCGCTCCCTATGAACTAGTTGCCGACAATTGCTACTGTGTGACCACTCTGTCATGATGACTCTGTCGTTGATCCGTATGAGACTACCAACAAACGCCTGGCCGCACATGTGTGATTTTTGGCTCACTTGTCAAATTAGTTAAATTTGTCACAAGAATGAATTTTCCATTATGTATGCTGTTAGCAAGCAACGATTTGTTCCTTTTCAATAGATTATTGATAATGTAGTTTTTGCCATAAATTAGAATAATTTCAGGCAGGATTTTCTTTATTTATTATTGAAATGTAAACAAACATCAGGGGTGTGTAGCTTTAAACACAGGGAGCATTAATTATTTTAATAACCCAGATAAATGACGTCTGATCCAAATGCAAGGCCAATCATTTGCAGCTTTTAGGACATTACCCCCCTTTTCTACTTTCACAATGTCTTAGAGAAGAGTTTGCCTCTATCTTATAAAGACCAGTCCAAGCTCACAGCAGGACGTTCTATTTGATAAGACACTCTATAAACCTTTATCACTAATAAACTAAAGAGACACGGAATTCATTTGTTCTTAGTACTCTCCTATACTAAGCACAACTTTGCTAACACTATATTAAATTTCAATCCATATTTATATTGCATACTAACCAACAACTCATACTTGAAACAAGGTTACCAATGTTATTCCTTTCAACTCAACAAAAACAGAAACACTGTAAGTTACCTTAAAGGTGTAAAATTATTCCTTACAGATAAATTACAATCCAAGGAATACAAATACTCTTTAAAGGACAACTTAAGCCTCAGAACAACACTCTTTTTGAAGTAAGAGCACACCCCAGTGACCATTTGGTTCTTTACACATGTTCAGTCCTAAGATACGGCAGGAACTTGTTTTAGTTGGTCACACCCACTAGGAGTCTCTAGCCAATCCTTTTTGCAAGACAGATTCGGCAAGGGGACATAAGATTGAGTTCACGGGGGTGGGCAGTTACTGTATGTACACACAGTTATTATACCCAGTTCTTCAAGGGTTTACCTTTATGCCTTTTACTGTAGTGGGATTTTGAAGTTTATCTGCATTTTTAAAGGGGATATTTTCAGATTCTGGAGTGTAAAAAGTTGGGTTTAGTTCTCCTTTAAACACATACATGTGTCAAATAGCTGTGTCATAAAAGTGCAATTTTATTCTAAAAAGTGTGCGCTGGGTATTTTTGTTCATATTCCGTTCACTGGTCAGTGATTATCAATTTATATGATTTGTAACCAGTGTAGAGACAAAACATTTATAAATATGATTAATTATAATATTAATAATTTTTTATTTAATACATTTAGAAGCCCTTCATCAGTCCGGGCAGAAAGTACTCAGTCCACAGGATCATCCTCCAGCAAGACAGAAACACGACCTCCAAGATTAAAGAAACTAACAAGACAATTCAGCTTGTGAGTATTACCATGTGTATGCCACATATAACATTCAACCAAAACCTTGGTAATAAAATACATGTGTCTAGCTTTGATAAGACAACTACCAAAATATTTTATTCTTATCCCTTCTTTTATGCACCAGATTCTGTGAGTGAAAACCGATTTAGGAAACCTACATAAGGGGGAGATATGCTGTATAAATGGGTAAAGGTCAGTGTAGAAGGGGATAACAAATAAGGAGACCACAAAAGAGGAGAATATATGAGGGCACAGAACAAGAGAAAAGGGAGGGGCTACTACGAAAATGCCTTGGTGCATTTTTAAAGATCTTGTTAATGCATTTGAAAGACTCCTAGTTCTATATTGTTAATAGCCATTTTATTCATTAAAAAAAAATATTACACGTAATTTGTATGTACTGTATAGCCCCTTATTTTTCATATTGTATGTTGCTTGTGAATGCTATGATCAATGCATGCTCATTCAGGATGCTTTTTTGAAATGTACATACATTGAGCAGTCAACCCATGACTAGATCGGCTATGCATTTCCAATACATATTGTTGCATATTATTGAATGCCTACCAGCTGTCATAATATTTGTTTGATTTGCCTTTTTGACAGCCTACTCCATTTTTCTAAACTATCAAACAATTGCCGGGTTTAAGGAGAATTTAAACACATTTTATGGCCCATGGACCTGCTAATTAAAACAAAGCTTTACTAATTCCTTCCCAAGGATGCATTTTTAAGCAAGTAGAATCTTAAATTATAGCCAGGAGTATTGTATTAGAATTCACCAGGAACATGTTCCACTTCCTCTAGAGTTAACTACTTTAGGGAGTTGGCTTTATTCCCTGTTGTTATATATAAATGGTAACTCTTTTTCCTAATATTATCAGGTCCCTGTGGCTTCTCTCCATGAGGTTCTGTTGCAGACAGACATGCAATATGCTGTTTGATAGGGCTAGGCTCCACTAGCGCATTTTTGCCGCATTTAGCGATCCGTTTGCAATTTGAGATCCGCACAACATTTTATTTATAATGTCAATCGTGGGAAGTAAGCCTCACTGTGATCTGTTGCAATTTTATAACACATGCAATTGCCATTAACTAATAGGCATATCCCTGATTAAGATTTAGAATTACAAGTGACGTGTTCACACACGCCAACAAAATTGCAGCACAATGCATGTCAATATGGGTGGCAACAATGCATGCACTGCCATTCGATTTAGAAGCGCATGAGATCACCATTTTTTTTGTGAATCACTCTCCAATAACGAACTATTGTACCTAATTCATCCATTTTTAAAGGGGAAATTGCTAATTCTTGCTTGCTTGACTATCACTATTTGCAGACACACCAGACCAGAGTATCTATGGGACCACAATAGCCCTTAAGTGAATGTATCATTCAATTTGTAGCTTAAAAAAAAAAAAAAAATCTTCCATTTGCAATAAAAAGAATATAAAACATTCTAAAATGCTGAAAACATTTGTAAATGTTTCACTTGCATTAACAAGACTTTGCATCCCCAGTAAAGCACAGGAAAGAGAATTGTGAGACAGCTACAGTAATTGCTATAAGTAAATCTAAAAAGGACACAAAGCGCCAGTGAAATGTTTTCACCGAGCACAGATTGTAAAAAGATTACTTACAGCAATTAAAAAAATGAAAGCTTTACCGTGTGTTTGGTAAACAAACTGCTATTTTATGGAAAGGATATTTTTTTTTCTATCTTGTTTTTCTGGACACCTCTGAAATGTTGGACATTTTATTATTGTAAGCATCTGCGATGTCTTTAAACAAACTTTTAATAAATTATTTTTGGTTTAAGTAATCACAGCGATGAAGACGATCTTCCTCCAGCATTGGCAGCGGTGGCTGCGGAATCTGCTGCTGAACAAAGGGCTGCACTAATGCAGGCTTCAAATGGACATTCCCAGTCTTCGTCTATTGAAAAGGTACACAGAGTGTAGGAGTACACTTGTTTTAAAAGGAGAGGTGGACCCAGAGTATTAGAAAGCAAATTAGTGTGCATGAAAAAGACAAAATCATGCTGCATAATTTCTGGTCTAAACTCTTTAACTGTTGCCAGCATAAGATACTTAGCATGCTCTACAAATGTTTGCTAGCTTAAGAACCTGGAAGTTGCTAATCCTCTACCTAAGAATGATTTATTTTTAAGTGATTAAATAAGATATTACATTTCACAAGCTTGAATATAATGTTGCTGTTTTGACACCTTACTCTGGGCGTTCCTATAACACCTCTTAGCCACTATCCAATCACGCCCATAACACTTGGCTGTGATATGCTAATTGGGATTTTCCAGGGCACATAATTGCCACAGATTCTTGTACAAGTCATTCTGAATTGAGAAAGCCAGTCGGATGACTAGCGAAACATCTTCAAGAACTAAACTTCAAGTCCAGTTGATCTATTTGAATACAACAGATATACCATGACCTGGATGAATGAGAACCTTCACAAGCAAACTTATTTTATCTAATTTAGGAAGGCTTTTACCCTAACTTAGAGACACTATACTAATGCACACTTTATATGCAGTATACTCAAATAACTGACTTCTCACTGGATTCTTTCCCAGACAGTGCCCCTGGCACTGCTCCCTTCTCTGACATAGGTATGCATATGATAGTATGGGGGTGGAAAATGGTGGAAAGCAGAGTGATGTGCAATTTCTGCACAATAGTTCTGGGTACACACGCAAGTGTCATCTCATATTACATGTAATATTCCTGTAATATCTGACAATATACATATGCAATCATACAATACCATGATCTGTATGGGGATTATTTGGATGAATATACTGTCACTTTCGACTGACAGTTGACAATTCCCTCTGGATGTGACAGAGTTTGTCAATAATCAAGCATGCCACGCTGGTCCTGCATTTATTAGTTTCACAATGTGAAAGTAAGCTCTAACCAAAACTTTACCCCACCTTCTTAATATCTTATTGATTTCTCTCGAATGGCTCTTCACTATGCAGACTGGAGGCTTATTTTGTACTGATGATATCTCAATAAAGCCTAAAGTGGTCAACAATTAACACTGTGGTTCTGCATGTACAATGCTGTAATGCCTCATGCACTATAAAATGTGTGTGATTGCACTGATTAGCGCATGTCATGCAAAACAGGTGTTGAGAACATGCAAACCTTTAATGACAATGCAAAAAAATGCAAAAAACCCCACTAATTCAGACATTTATTATTTCCATAGTTTCTAATCAATCTTCTTTTTCAGAGTCCCAGTAAACCAAACAGTTCATTCACACTAGAACCAGGTGACCTTCTCATGGACTTCACGGAAGCCACACCTATGGTAAATATACAGTCTCCTTAAAAAAAAAAGTCTCCTTTTACATAGTTTTTTAAAAAATCATAAAGTTTTTATTACTTTTTTTCCTGTGTTTTTTTTTTATTATCCTGAGTGTATGTCTCTTAAAAATGAAAAGCGTTTTTTTTCTTGTGTGTGTGTGTTTATTTTTTGTCTTTACATCAATAAATAAAACTGACCTTAAATGCTCATGCCCTTTACACAGTTTAGGGGCCAGATACACAGAGCAGAGAGTGAGTCATAAGAAGGTGTGCTTTCTTTCCTCAGTTTATTGGCAGGTAAAGCTCTCAGCATGAGATGGCTTTCCTTTCCATTTTTCATAGCTTCTGTGTAAATGGCATGAGCATTTAAGGTCAGTTTGGTTTATTGCTGAATACACCTTCAGGGACATTTTTATTAGGAAGTTAGTGCAGGAACAGTGAAATGGTGAAATATTTTTTTTAAAAAAAACACCCAACTATGTAGCTTTTACTGGCTCTACATGTGGACTTCGTGTCTTTATCTTTATTTGTACAACTTACAATATAACTTACTTATGAAAAGGTTTGTCATAGATGAATAAAAAAAATCATATTTATTCTGTTGTATACCTCTACCTCCAAGTGGAAGAGCTGTGGACTGTGGAGATGGGAACTGTATGTTCACCAATAGACCATAATTGCTAATTTTACAATAATGTTTTCCAGTGGTTCAGACAATGCTTTCTCTGTGGGGTGGAAGGGGGGTAGGGGGTTAGGTAGATAACGTGCCTGCAAGTCTCACTGTATTAAAGTATTTATTATAAAACAGGAAAAAAATTAACATAAGAGACTATATATATCCTTTATATTATATAAATACATTTATAAATTCATGGGGAATACATTGGGTTTGTCGAATGTACTATGTTGGTGGGGTGGGTAAAAGTAATATACATAGGGACAGTGTTTATGTGTTGTTTAAGCACTAAATAAATAGTTCAATATTATCAATAGTTCAATAGTATCAATATTAACAAATATGTAGTAATGACTTTAAAGTATATAGAAATGTAAATAAGGCAAAATATATAAATAAAGAAAAGTACTTGCACAGTCCCCACTCCTGTTTTGTAATGGAATCTTTAAAATGGAGTGTTTAGTCACACCCCAGGAAGTTTTACACGGAGGCAATGTAAGCTTAAAATATTTTTTATATTTATCACTTCCCTTTTAGTGTTGTATCCAATGGTGTGATTAATATCAGATTGACAGCAGTGTTAGCAAATCAAAAAAAATCTGAGTGTTAGTAGGAAGTTGCAAGTGAAATATGTCACTTCAGTCTGTCACCTCACCCCACCCCTCCTATCGCAATAGAAAAAAAGGAGAGCTGCTGTTTGCTGGACAGTAAGTGAATTATATATATGATGGGGGGGGGGCTCAGGTTCCCCAGTGGTGCTGTTTGGTTTGAACTGCACAATGTGACAGAAATGCCTAGGTCTATTCTCAGACCTGCAGGTTTATTCTATTGACATTCTATGGATTATAGCTCTCAGATAGGGGGTTGGATGTGTGACTCCTACTGCCTGAAGGGACCTGAATAATCCTTCTCTAAACCAATAGTGTAATTGCTATGGAAGTAAGGGAAGGGCAGATGAATCAGTTGCATGTTCAAACCTTTGGATAGGAATCACTAAAGCATGGGCTTTTAATGTCTGTAAGTCAGTAAAGGGGATTTATTCCAGGATGTATGAAAAATACATTTTCCAGAATTCTGTGCAGCCAGTGAATGCTGGGAGTTGTAGTTTTTAAACATGTGAAAAGTTCAACACCCTATCATTACACTGTATTGCATTTTAATACATTCCTTAGCAAATGGACATAAAAAAGAAGCTTACTGCTAACAGAGAATGCTGGGAGTTGTAGTTTTCAAACATGTGCATATTCAATCCCTTTGGTAGGAATCGCTAAAGTATGGGCTTTTAATATCTGTAAGTTAGTAAAAGGGCTTTATTCCAAGATGTATGAAAGAATAAACTTACTGCTAACAGAGAATGCTGGGAGTTGTAGTTTTCAAACATGTGCAAATTCAAACCCTTTGGTAGGATAAAGCATTGACTTTTAATGTCTGTAAGTTAGTAAAAGGGCTTTATAAGTACTGTAAGTACCTAGCATGTTATTCTGGATCCTGTAAAAGATATCAGGTTGTCCTATGGTGCTGTTTATTTAAAGTTGCACACTGTGGCAGGATTGCCTGGCACATGCTGGCAGGTCAAATTAAAATGGTAGGGTATGTGTCTGTTTGATCATATCATGCAGTGGGATTGCCTGGGTCCTTTTTAGGACTTTCAGGCTTATCCTATTTGATCCTCCCCCTGGATACTTGCTGGGAGTGGAAAGGGAGAGCAAGTTCTAAAGCTAAAGAGCTGTAAGTAGCCTCTCTCTGGCCCCACAGCTTAACAGCTATATGCATAAGGGAGAGGCAGACAGATCCCAAATCACTTGCATGTTTCTGCACTTTGTGTTGGTCTCACTGAGAGCATGACCCCGAGCTTTCAATAAAAATAATTACCTAGCAAAACATACACACATAATTTCCACTGTGCACCAACGGGCACACTTTTGCTAGTATGATATATATATATATTTTTTTTTTAATTTACTTTTTTAAACCAAGAACATCAATAGAACATATGTCACAAACATTAATGTGTAAAACTGTAGATATATACATTATGAAACAGAAACAAAAGCTAGTACTGGATGCACTGCCAATATACTAATGGGATGTGTGTTATCTGAAACTCTCAGACAGTGCAAGGGATCAAAAATTGTATATAACTCCAAAATAATTATATGGAGGGAAAGCCCCAGTATCCCTATAAACACTCACACACTTGACATCCACCAATTGCAAAAAACTGATTTATTGGCACAGAATCAATCATGAAACCCACACACACACTATACCATACCCCACCCATAGATTATCAAGTGTCCAACAGCTGGGCGTCCCCAGTCACTGTATATTTAGATGGATACATCTTAAAAGGTCTCAATTAAAAGGCCAAGAGGCTGGGCTGGTTTTAAAGTGCAAACTGAAACAAAACTGAGTTTCGCTTGTTAGTATCCAAATGCAGATGTGATCTGAGTCAGATAATTAACTTGATAAAAGTCCTCCAATCGTCAACATGGTAGCTATGATATGTATCCAAACAAAAGGCACAGAAATGAAACAGTCTCACCCGGGAATATAGACGGACAATCCTTCGCTTGAAGTGTGTCAGTTCTGTTCCCACACCTGATTTCTTTAGCTCGCTCAGCTTGCTCCTTGGGTTCTGCTGGATTCCGTTCTTCACCCGGTGCTCTGTGCTGTAGCTTGTCACTCGTCTCTGCTTACCAATCAATGCACCTTGGTAATTGCACTATTACGGTAACCAGTCACATTCTCATGGCCTATGTCTCACCGATGTGCGTTTCGCTTGCAGTCCTAGTTCAAACACAAGCTTCATCAGTGTCTCGCGAGAGTTCCTAAGGGACCTAACTTTATACCTTTTACCTTCACCGGGTGGAGCTTGCCTGAAAGGAAAAAAATTAAAGGCATTTTTCTAACACTAAGGAGCGTTTTGGGTATCTAACATTATGGCTTTCCCCCCCACCAATTTGTACAAGACATCCCGAGTAACTTAAAATTATAAAGAAACATTAGGTTCCCTTGGCAAACTTGTCAGATAAATGAAAGATTGATTTTAACTTGATTTCCTTCATAGTAAAAATGCAGCCTAGTGACATATTATTCTAATTTCTCATACTGTTAAAAGGAGGAGGAAATTACGATAGCATTATTCTAGCGAATATTAATGTATAAATTTCAAAGAAAACAACCATAATGGAAATTTTCATTTAGGCCTTTAGGGGTTACTGTTTGTAACACATAGATCCACCTACTCTCAGCCTGTAATAATCTTACTTCCATGTCCCAGCTCTTTGGCCAAGGGTTATCTGTTGGATTCCCATACAGTTAAGTGAGATATTATTATGTTTGTGTTGTTCAACTATGTGTTTAACCATTGCACTTCTGTCAACTTGACAGTTCCTGGTGGCTCTTACATGCTCGGCTATTCTTGTGGTCAGTTTCCTCTGCCCGACATATTTCATTCCACATTGAAACTGTAATAAATAATGTAGACTACTTGGTGGCTTTGACAGGTTATTAAAGATGTAATTTTATTATTTTCCTTATTACAATCCTCAAAAGTATCATTTTGTTTCATATTTTTACACATACTACATTTACCACAGCATCTAATTCCTTTAATCAGAGAGACCCCATCCATCGTTGTAATGTCACCTGCTCTGGTTTAAAATAGTTCTAGGAAACAGAAGTAAACATTTTTAGAAACTTCCCTTTAACTGTTTTGTATTGTTTGAACAGCACATGCAGTGTCATTGCTACACGGTAGAAGTGATATGACAAAGACATCAATGGGCACATTCACAATAAACTGAATCTCATTCTGTAACAGTGTACGGCTCTGAGTTTAACCCGTGGGTCAAAACATCTGAATGCTCACAGTAGCAAAAGAGCAAACTGCACTTCAGTGCTTTAGATGCTTTTTATATTACAGTGTTTTGCTGGGGTACTGTATATATATATTTTTTGGTCATGTTTTTAAAGGGCATGTCCACCCCTTTTTTAAAATTTTGATATATTGCAGGGCTTCCTCCCCCAGCCCCAACCGCATTATTATTATTTCCAGAAACTCCCCCGATCTTTATTTACCTTCCCTCTTCCCTCCGACGCACTGTCCCAGCCAAATGCTTGCATGAAACTGCAAGCAAGGGGCTGGACTGGCAGCCACATCCATGATTGGCTGAGAGGCAGCCAATCATGGACGCGGCTGCCGGTAGTTCAGAACGCTGGAGGAGAGAGGGAAGGTAAGTAGAGTTCAGGAGAGTTTCTGGAAATAATAATGCGGTTGGGGCTGGGGGAGGAAGACCTACAATATATGAAAAGGGTTTTACACTAGGGGGAGGGAGGGGAAAACGGGGGGGAGGGAGGGGAAAACGGGGGGGGGGGGGGGGAAAACGGGTGGGAGGGAGGGGGGCTGCAGTGTGCATGGCAAAATTCTTCTGGAGGAGAGACAGGCGGCAGAGTCCTATATAGACTCTGCTAGGCTCCTGGTGGCCAGTTTTTGGGACTTTGCAGCCATTTGGAGCTGGAATGTAAGGTAAGGATTTTATTACACTACAGAGTGGGGCCAGTAGTGGGGGAAATTGTAGTTTTGGGGGTGGACATGCCCTTTAAACTTTTTTTCCCTTTTTCCTTACTGATAAAATCTTAAATCCTATTCACAGAAGGGTGTGCACAGGCAGGCAAAGTTACTTCTTCATGTTCATTATGAAATCATATGTATAAAACAAAAAATCGATCATATGTATATAAAAAAATATATGCTATATAACATAAATACAACCATGCGTTTATAAATACTTAACATACTAATGGACAATCCAGAACCAATGATGTAGCAATGAAAGACTTTAAAGCAAAAGTTTTAGTCTAAATTTTGGATTTGGCTTAATAGGCTCCAATTTGTTAGCAACCACACCACGGTTACACAGAGTCTATCAATATGTGTTTGTGTGCACCATGAATTGTAAACCTCAATAAATAAACCTCAATAATATTGCTATGACAATGAAAGAGGCTTTGTAAACACATATATATTAAAGTGCTTTTGTGTCATTTAAGGACTTTTATTGAGAAATCATTTGTATGTCTTTGTGTGTTGTCTGAGATCCAGGTGCATTTTGTTTAAAGGTTCTACCCATTCAAAATGAATAGGTGGCAATGTCCACAGAATTCCCTAGACAGTATTTACTTTATCTTTGTCTTCTGGAAGTCTGAGTTTTATGTTGCTAGAACTGTAGTAGAACATACAGTACAGTTTTAAACATAGTTTGCATCAAAAACACATTCTGGTGAAAACATTCAGCTTAATTTTTTGTTTTTTACAGGAATTGTGTGTTCTTACTAGAAATCTTTGTGCAGGATTTCCACCCTGCCCTTAACATAAATGTATAGTAGTGGAAACACTGCTGGTATTGTTTTACTTTTTCTACTGACACAGCAACAATTTAGCAGCCCTGCTGGTGCAATCCTGGCCAGGGGCAGCCCAACTACTAAAATATTTACTCGCAGACTTATGTGAGCACATTGTGAGCCAAATGCATGCAAATCCATAAGTACTATTGTCAGAGTCTCATTTCTAGAATTCTATGTACCTGCTGCCCATGAAAGGACAAATGACCTAGAAATCCTCTGGTCCATTATTATGAAGACTGCCCCTCTCTTTGCCATAACAGCGTTTAGTACATTTGTCTATTTATTGAACTTTTTCCTTGTCATATCATTAGTAGAACCCATAAAGTATGTACAGTATTAATTTCTGCATTTCTCTATAACACTGTGATTTGCTTGTGTGAATTCACATTGCTGAAATATATTTTGTGCACCTAATAAATTATCATCACAGATGAGGTGAAAATAAAAAAGTGGATGTGCTTTCTCACTTAGATAATACTTGAGAGAACACGATTTCCTTTTCTTATAATAGATGTACCTAGGAATGTACAGTCTATAGTCATGGAAAAAATTGCCACCACCCTCTAAGTACTGTATATACCCTTTTTTAATACAGTTTCATTGATCGGTTGCAGATGAGTTGATGTATTTGTTTGAAGGTATGCTGCAGTTATCCTTACTCCATTGCAATGAATGAGAAGGCTGATATTAAGCATCTGTTGCCATGACACCATTACTTTTTTAGTTTTCATGCATATACAACATGTCGATGTCAATGCTTGTTCCCTTTTGTTTTCAGTTTTAAACTGTAAATTCATACTTAGATGGGATTTAAACCAGATACGGTAATTTACTGGATGTGGGGTTTGCAGAGTTAACACTACATTAATGTAGCATATGTGGAATTTAGATTGCATAGCAGAACCCAATATTTCTGCAGGCAGACTTCAACCAGATTAGCAAGCTTCACTAATGCGATATTCAACATTTCTTCAGGTTGAATGTTGATGTGTCAATCCCTGTTGCTGGTTTACAGCTGAAATTCAGTAAAAGAGCTACAAGGCTGTTTACTGTGCAACCTGTCACATTGAGTTTAACAGTGATATCTGTGGTGTTTTCCACCTGACCCCTGCTCATAGATGCTGAAACACTGCATCACAATAACTGCCTGTTTACCAAAAGATAGACAAGGATCTGTATGCGAGAGACCTGTCACTCATATTTGCCATAGCTGATCTGTTACATAAATATAAATTTACGTTCTATGTTATTTTCATTGTTGACTTATTTTGTTTCAGATACTGAAACCAACTATAAATACATACAAACTCATAATGGTTAAATGTTGCAGATGGTGCTTCAATATTTAGTAAATAGTAAAGAAATAGTGATCTAGCTAAAGTCAACATATAAAATTTTCAGGATGCTTATGCTTGTGCTATGCTATGATGTAATACAGTTCCAGAGCAGTTTGCAGTAAGCTGCAATTTTAGGTTCTAATTTTTGTTTTTATATGAGGATTGTATTTGTGCTCAAAACAAAATGAGGGCCTCATTCAATTGGCTGAATTTGGGGCACCTACACTCATAATCTTTTCAAAGTTTTACAAAAAGTGCTCCTTTAATATTTGCACACCAGAGCTCTTTGTGTCATTTAATATAAAGGAGTACACAAATATGTGGTTCTGATCATATACAGTAATATACTTTAATACGTAACAAAACTTTAATATGTAAAAAAACATAGTTGGGAAAACCACAAGATGTATTTAGAGGCTTCTAAACAGCTGAAAAAAATAAATGGCACACTTACAGGAGACCCTTGCACAGCTATTTCTGCACATTTGAATGTCACAATAATATAATAGTTATGGTCTAAGTTATAGATGGTGTATTAAATATGGTTATAAAAGAGATAAAATACAGAAGATATATAAGATGCAATTTGTACATTTATAGGGGTTAAACAGAATTCCAATTAAGCTGCTTTACAAATCCAGGTACATGTTATTAAAGGGCATGTCCACCCTTAAAACAAAAAACTGGTGACTTGTTAGTTATCTGCATACAACTCCAACTGCTATTTATTATGTGCATTTGAGACCAGATATTTAATATTTTATTCCTTTCTGGCAATAGTATCTTCCTTCTCCATCTGCTCAAAGAGTTTTTTTATATGCTTGAACATGAGCAGAGGAGGCAGCAGCTAAAACAGCAGTCAATCATTGGTTGTGATGTCAGCAGTCACAGCCTTGATTGACTGCAAGGATGAAGGGGCCAGCTTACGCTGCCATAATGGGGCCAATAATTATCCTTAAAGGGCATGTCCAGCTAAAAACTTTTTTTAGCCCAATTACCCCCAAAACCTTAGTTGTGTTTAAACCTTACCTTAATCTGACCCTCTCACTCTGAGATATACTTACTTTTAGTTCAGCTCAGCCGATTCCTCGCCAGAGGAACTGTTTCTGGATATATTAATACTTTCTTAATACTTTTAAATAACTCTTTGTATTAATTTCACTTCAATATATGGAAGGAACTATTTGGTTTTTGAGGGTTTAAAGGAGAAGTAAACTTCTTTAATCCTAATGTGAACATTTTCTCTCAAAACAACTATTCATTGTAAAATATTGCTCTATTAAGTTGCAGTTACGTACATGTAAGAAGTAGATTCTGTAACTAGAAGGTTTCCATGTTGTTGCCAGTACAACTCACAGCCAATGTTGTCTTTAAAGATCCTTGTGAGCATGTGCACCAGTATTCACTGTGTCTATGTACATGTTTTCTATACAGATGTCTTTACAGCAATATGGTCCCTGATAAAACTTTTAGAAACGCACAAACACACAGTCAATGAGGTTACAGGTTAAAATTCCAAGACTTGCGGCAAAGACTTGCTTTTGATTTTTTTTTGTATGATAAGCAAACAATGTGTGCAGGGGCATTCCTAGTATTACGAATATTTAAAGCTGTGGCCCACAAATGTGAGAGTGGGTTGTGGAGGTAGGTGTGGTGGGCTGACTGACACTAGCTATTGAACTGGAGGGCTGGCCTTACATTTCACTATGGCACTAACAGTGTCATTAGTGGCCTTATTTGGTCTGTGGGCAAAATGGAGGGGATCAATGGAGTAAGGGATAATTTTACCAATCCAATGTGTTTAAAATTAATTAATCAAGACATTTCAGTGGGATTGGTTTAAAGCAATTGGCATAATTTAGATAAGGGGCATAACTACCAGGGAGCCGGGGAAGCAACTGCAGGGGTGTCTAACTGCAGGGGCGTCTGGGAGCCAAGGGGGCCCCATCTTTTAATTTTCCTATGAGAGGTATAGCCTCCTCCCAGAAAACCACTGCAGATGAACCACGGATATGGGCCCCATCATAGTTTTGCTGGGTCCAGTGATTCTTAGTTACACCACTGCTTTAGATTTTTTATAAGCAGTAATATATATATATACACACACAGTTAATATATTGATATGCAAATGAAATGTGTAATATATTTTATATTTTAGCTGCGCTTTTAGCCTTTCTCTAATTATGTTACCTTAGTAACGCAAGTACAGCACTACAGTCTTGTGGGATTGTAATAATAACATGCAGGAATATTCATTTTAAGATAATCCAGCGTTTTCCTTTTTCATTTGAAATATGAAGCACTTTAAATGATTTCAGTGAAGTGTTCATCATATCTGTACGTGAAAGAATTTCACAAAGAACACTTCAATGCTCCCATCACTAAGTCTTTTTATATATGTTTGCCAATAAAAAATAATATAGCACTGCATATGTAGGTTATAAAACCAGCTTAAAAATGTAAGGAAGTTGACGTGATCTCAAAAAAACTAGGTTATCTTGTAACCATTGCAAAAACTGAAGAGTAATAAGGCCCATACATGCACTGATATTGTACGATCATCGGTTAATGTTTAGATTTTCATATGATCAGGGCCGTCTATAGACTTTTTGCCACCTGAATTTTTTCCCCCAAATGATCCCCCCCTTCGCCACCGGAATGGGTGTGATTTTATAATTGAAAGTGGATGATGCTTTGTCCAGAAGTGGGTGTGGCTTGTCCAGAAGTGGGAGGGGCTTTATACACATGACTGGTAAATAATGCCCACAATGACTGGTAAATGATGCCCAAAGTGACTGGTATTAAATGCCCACAGTGACTGGTAAATGATGCCCAACGTTGATTTTTGATCTGCAGGGCTGACAAACATTGGTATTGATCAATTGAATTGCAAGTCAAAAGGGAGAGGGAGGAGTCGTAGCTGCTTTCTATTGCGCAATGAAAGTCACGGCTATTTAAAGTAACAGTACCTCCCAAAAATGTGTGTTTTTTACTAGAGGCATTTTTGGGCCCAAGGCACCATCAAAGCTACTACCTTCCTACAGGGTGCTGCTCTGTAATGTGCTTCACCTTGCATTATTAGAGAGGGGGCCCTGCGTATCATCATCGTACAAAAATCATGCGAAAATTGTATTATTGGCCCAATGAGAAACTTTTTGTCGTATGATCACTCAATCGTGTAACCAGGATTTGTAAGTGTATGGGCCCCTTTAGGCTAGGCATAGACAGGTCACTTACAGCCTGATATTTCTGAAGGATAGACTACTTCTGATTTATCAAATGAGCAGTTTGTGGATCAGCAAGTTACAATGATATTTTAGACCCAAACCATGCAAGTTTATTTTCCCATTGTGGATGTGACATCCAGTATTAGTATTGTTGAATAGGAGTCCAATGCAAATAAAATTTTAGGCACAGGTTAAGAGCTGTTTTAACAAAGTTCCAAGTTTTCCTTGCTTGACTGTTTTAATAAAGGCATCATGTACTCTCTACAGTATTATCAATTCCACAGAGATAAAGATAAAAGGCCTGGGAGATTGATTAGAGGAGGGGATATGAATGAAATGAGAAATAGAATTATATTTAATGTGAGTATAATAATTCTTAAAAGTACATGATCCTAGAAAGTAAAATTATGTTTAAAGAACATGTCCACCCTTAAAACAAAAAACTGGTGACTTGACAGTTATCTGCCAGCAACCCAAACTGCTATTTTTAACTGTATATTACATGCATTTGTAACCAGATATTTAATGAAAAGTTCATCAATGAGCATTTTACAAGCTTGACCATGTGCAGATAAGGCAGTCAATCATTGGCTGTGATTGGCTGTTTTGAGGGAGGGGCCAGCTTACTCTGTCATAATGGGGCCAATAATGGGGCCAATAATTATTATACTAGAATGTATTGTTCACTAACCCTTGAATGTATCGTTCGTTTTCGGTAACCCTCGAATGTATTGTTCGTTTTCTCTAACCCTAGAATGTATTGTTCGATAACCCACGAATGTAATGTTAGTTTACGCTAACCCTCGAATATATCGTTCGTTTTCGGTAACCCTTGAACTTATGGTTCGTTTTCGCTAACCCTAGAATGTATCATTCGCTAACCCTCGAATGTAGCCTTCGACTTTCGTTAACCCTCGAATGTATTATTCAATTTTGGTAACCCTCGAAATTATCGTTCGGCAACCCTCGAATTTCCCTTAACCCTTGAATGTAGCTTGCACAACCCCGACAATTGCCCGATCATGAAGTAAGAAGTGTTTAAGCAGGTTTTGGTGATAGTGACATGTTCCTCAGACCATTTACCAGGTGTAACAGTAAGTTACCATTGTTAGTTTATCTGTAAAATATCCAAACTTTTCCAACTATTAGCTCCCCATTGACTTTAATGAGTCCGTTTTTTGAACTTTCAAACTTTCTCTGAAGTTCGAAAAAGGACCAAACTTTATGAAGTTCAGCCATCTCTATTCTTGATAGATTATATCAGAGGAGAAAATGCGATCCCTTAAAATGGAAAGGAATTGCCTCCCAATAGACATGTTAATTAAATGTCCATTGAATAGTTTAAGAAAGTATTTTAATGTTGAACGTGTGGTATTAATATAAAACTGGTATCAAAATTAGGGTAAAAGGGTTGAACTATATAGGCTTGCTTTTATTCAAAGAAAAATATAAAGTACTCTGAATTGGCTGCACTCAAATGACATAAAAAGATAAAAATAAAAAGAAATTAAGATCAATTTGTTTTAAAAAAAAAAGTTCTTATCTATGTTAAAATGTGATAGCATATAAAAGTACCCACTTGGGGTACTTAGTACTTGGTACACTTGGGGTACAAAAGTAAAAACATCAACTTTAAGACATTTAAGGTGCACTGTGCCTTTAAAAATACAGTACTGTCAGCTCACACCCTGGCTACCAACATAGTGGGTACTTTTCCGATTTTAACATACAGTAGATAGGAACTTTTAAAACACATTGATCTTAATTTCCTTTTTATATTTTTATGTATTTGAGCGGAGTTGTTGCTATATAAATATTTACCACTGGTGCTAGAAGATGTATAACACTATACTTATTTGTATTCAAAATCCACTATTGTGTGTTACTACAGTATTTTACAATATTATTGTTATCTTATTATTATTATATTTTTACATTTCAAATATTCACCAATGATGTAGATGCCGAAGTAGATGAAAAAACAGATTAATTCCAATTTCTGTTAATCAATACACACAGAAAGATCAAAAGCAAATACACTATTGAACACTGGCAGCAGATGTACTTTTCTAAATGTCCTTAGAAAAAAGAAAAAAGTCAATAACAGCTAAATAAAATAAGAACTACAGTATAAAAGGAACTTTTGTTAGTTGATAAACACAACTAAAGGTTTTTCTTATAATTGGTGCCAGCTATCAACATCAATCTTTGTACATCCCAAACAAGCTTGTGAATGTTCTCATTCATCCAGGTCATGGTATATATAACAGCCAGGGTTCAGTGTATGTGAGAGAGTTGATACACTGTAGGAGAGAGTGTAGACAGAATATAGACTGCAGGTTTGTGAGAGATAGAGGACAGAGACTGCCTGAGAGAGAGTGCGAGAGAGAGAATGTGAGAGACAGAGGATAGAATATGTATGGGACCTTTACTGTCTGTTCTTACTGTATGCGACCTTTACTGTCTGTTCTCACTGTGTTGGACCATTACTGTCTGTTCCCACTGTGTGGGACCTTTACTGTCTGTTCTCACTGTATGGGACCTTTACTGTCTGTTCTCACTGTATGAGACCATTACTGTCTGTTTTTACTGTATGAGACCTTTACTGTCTGTTCCCACTGTATGGGACCTTTACTGTCTGTTCTCACTGTATGGGACCTTTACTGTCTGTTCTCACTGTAATGGAAACCATTACATCTTTTCTCACTGTATGGACCTTTACTGTCCGTTCTCACTGTATGCAACTTTACGTCCGTTCTCACTGTGTGGAACCATTACTGTTTGTTCTACAGTATTGGCGCCTTTACTGTCTGTTCTCACTGTATGGGACCATTACTGTCTGTTCTTACTGTGTATGGGACCATTACAGTCTGTTCTCATTGTATGGGACTTTTACTGTCTGTTCTCACTGTTAGGGACCTTTACTGTCTGTTCCTACTGTATGAGACCTTTACTGTCTGTCTCACTGTGTGGACTATTAATGTCTGTTCTCACGTGTGGGGACATTTACTATCTGTTTCTCACTGTATGGGACCTTTACTGTCTGTTCCCACTGTATGGGACCTTACTGTCTGTTCTCACGTGATGGGACCTTTACGGTCTGTTCTCACTGTATGGGACCATTACTTGTCTGTTCTCACTGTATGGGACATACAGTCTGTTCTCACTGTATGGGACCTTTACTGTCCGTTCTCATGTATGGACCTTTACTGTCCGTTCTCACTGTATGGACCTTTACTGTCCGTTCTCACTGTATGGGACCATTACTGTTTGTTCTTAAGTATGGGGCCTTTACTGTCTGTTCTCACTGTATGGGACCATTACTGTCTGTTCTCACTGTATGGGACCATTACAGTCTGTTCTCACTGTATGGGACTTTTACTGTCTGTTCTCACTGTATGGGACCTTTACTGTCTGTTCTCACTGTATGGGACCATTACTGTCTTTTCTCACTGTATGGGTCCTTTAAGGTCTGTTCTCACTGTATGGGTCCTTTACTGACTGTTCTCATGGTATGGGCACCTGTTAGTTTCGTTTTCCACTGTATGGACCCTTAACGTGTCTTTCTCACTGTGTAATGGGACCTTTACTGTCTTTTCTCACTTATGGAGCCTAACGTCTGTCTGTTCTCACTGTAATAGCTCTTACTCTGTGCCTTAGCGGTACTGTATGGGACTACTTGCTGTTCTCGCTGGGCTCTCTTTACTGTGTATGGGGACCTTATACTGTCGCTTTCTCAACTGTATGGACCTATGTCTGATTCCGTCTACTGTTATGGGACTTACTCTGTTCTCACTGTATGGGAACCTTTCTGTCTGGTCACATGTAGATGACCCTTACTGTCCTGATCTGTCTTCACTGTATGGACCATTACTGCTGTTCTACTGTAGGGCTACTTTACTCGGTATCTCAACTGTATGGACGTTACTGTCTGTTCTCACTGTATGGACTTTTATGTCTGTCTCACTGTATGGACCTTTACTGTCTGTTCTCACTGTATGGGACCTTTACTGTCTGTTCTCACTTAATGTACCTTTACTTCTGTTCTCACTGTATGGGAACTTTACTGTCTGTTCTCACTGTATGGGATCTTTACTGTCTGTTCTTACTGTATGTATGTGGACCTTTACTCCGTGTTCTTTTTCTCACTGTGTGGGACCTTTACTGTCTGTTCTCACTGTGTGGGACCTTTACTGTCTGTTCACTGTTGGGACCTTCTGTCTTCTACTGTATGGGACCTTTACTGCCTGTTCTACTGTATGAGACCTTACTCTCTTTTTTCACTGTGGGGACCTTTACTGTCTGTTTCTCACTGTGTGGACCTTTACTGTCCTGTTCTCCTGTGTGGGACCTTTACTGTCTGTTCTCACTGTATGGGACCTTACTGTCTGTTCTCACGTATGGGACCATTACAGTCGTTCTCACTGTATGGACTTTCACTGCTGTTCCCACTGTATGCCGTTACTGTCTTTCACTTATGGACTTTACTGTCTTTTCTCACTAGGGCTTATGGACCTTTACTGTCTGTTTCTCACTTAATGGGACCTTTACTCTGTTCTCACTGTATGGGACTTACTGTCGTTATATCTGTTTGTATTCAATTAGATCAACTGGACTTGAATTAGTTATTCTTGAAGACGTTTCGCTATCACCCGACTGGCTTTCTCAATTCAGAATGACTTGTACAAGAATCTGTGGCAATTATGTACCCTGGAAAATCCCAATTAGCATATCAACAGCCAGGTGTTAAGGGTGTGATTAGATAGTGGCTAAGAGGTGTTATGGAACGCCCAGAGTAAGGTGTTAAACAGCATTGTACATGGCAGACAGTTGGTTTCGAACCCCCCCCCACTCTATTTTAGGCTTGGTTTCCTTTATTTTCACATAAATGGCCTCCTTAACACCTCTCTTGAAACCAGTCCGTTCCTTCCCAGTATGTTAACATTACAATCTTCAAGGTATGTCCTTTATCCTTAAATGCGATACACGGCTGAGTCCTGACCCGAGGAATTGGCTCTTCTGTGCTGGGCCATACGTTGATGCAGTTGCTGTTTTGTCTCCCCACATACAAATCAGAGCATTCTTCACTGCACGCCTCTGCATATAGAGTTCGCTTTTCTTGTGTTTTGGTATTGGGTCTTCGGATGTACCAATTGCTGCCTTAGTGTGTTGTTCGGTTTAAGCAGACAGGGATACGATGTTTTTGAAAATTCTTCTTAATTTCTCGGAGACCCCTGCTACATATGGATGACCATGTTCTTCCTCCTGTCTTGCTTTTTCCCTTCACTGGTTGGTACTCGTGTTCTTTTCTTTCCTTCTACTCTTTTACAAGGCCCAGTCTGGATATCCACAAGTTTTAAGGGCTCCTCTGAGATGTTTCATTTCTTTAGCCTTCGCCTCTGTGCTAGTGGGGGGGTTCGACACCAACTGTCTGCCATGTCACATGCTGTTTTTAACACCTTACTCTGGGCGTTCCTATAACACCTCTTAGCCACTATCTAATCACACCCTTAACACCTGGCTGTGATATGCTAATTGGGATTTTCCAGGGTACATAATTGCCCAGATTCTTGTACAAGTCATTCTGAATTGAGAAAGCCCGTCGGATGACTAGCGAAACGTCTTCAAGAACTACATTTCAAGTCCAGTTGATCTAATTGAATACAACATGATATACCATGACCTGGTGAATTAGAGAACCTTCACAAGCATTTTACTTCTGTTCTCATGGGACCTTTACTGTCTGTTCTCACTGTATGGGACCATTACTGTCTGTTCTCACTGTATGGAACCATTACAGTCTGTTCTCACTGTATGGGACCTTTACTGTCCGTTCTCACTGTATGGCAACTTTACTGTCCGTTCTCACTGTGTGGAACCATTACTGTTTGTTCTTACAGTATTGCGCCTTTACTGTCTGTTCTCACTGTATGGGACCATTACTGTCTGTTCTTACTGTATGGGACCATTACAGTCTGTTCTCATTGTATGGGACTTTTACTGTCTGTTCTCACTGTATGGGACCTTTACTGTCTGTTCCTACTGTATGAGACCTTTACTGTCTGTTCTCACTGTGTGGGACTATTAATGTCTGTTCTCACTGTGTGGGACATTTACTATCTGTTCTCACTGTATGGGACCTTTACTGTCTGTTCGACATCACCACCACACACTCTCTAGTAACTGGGTATCCCATCTTTAGATAACAAACTGCTGCTGTAGGAATAATGGGGGGATTAATTTCCCAGACAGATACAAGGCCACCCTAATACGAGAAACTTATTTTATGCCAGGAAAGCTATCACTATAGATGGATGGCACCCGAACCCCCCTGATTTGACGCAATGGGAGATTGATAAATGCCGCAATACCATACCAAAGTGATGTACTCAAGAGGAAAGGACCTAGAAATTCTACAAATATGGAATCAGGGTTCGAGGCAGCAGATAAACACAAGTGTTCAGATAGCCAACCAAATGTAGTAACTAGCAATACAATAATAATTATAACTGTTATATAGTGTGATAATGTCCCAGCAGACAGAAATTGAAATAGAAGCAGGATAGTTTTAGTTTAAATAAGTTTATTAAGGGTGTACAAGGTTCAATTGAGTTGTACTTGCACTAATACTGGTTAAATATGTATTCTATGGAACTATGCTCGGTAGTAATGCTATACCGATTTGAAATGTGCAACTTACTGAATTAAAAGATTGTTAATATGTACTGTAATGCACTATGTAACAATGCAATTTACTCTGTGTGAAATGTAAGTTATTTTGTACTGACATCACTAAAAAACAAATCAAAAAAAAAAAGTTATTCTTTACAGTGAGAATGTGTTGAAACTGTGGAACGATCTTCCAGCAGCTGTGGGTAAGTGGCTAATAGTGGGCTGGATGAGTTTTCAAAACCAAAACAAATATGAGAATTATGGTATTAAACATATACTGCAGTTCTGGTTGATCGAGGCATCTTTCCAATTGCCATTTGAAGTTAGAAAGGTTTTTTTTACCCCTATACAGTTGTATTTTTGGATCAACTAGTAGTAGATTATGAGTAGACTACGCTAACTACATCACAAAAAATTCCCTACATAGTAAAGGAACAGAGCAGAGACATTAGGAGGGAGTGGGCCCCTGGGCATGCCTGAGTCTTCCAGGAGGACAAGGAAGTAGCAGGGACCAGAACACACAGGAACTGAGGTGTAACACCAGTGGGTCCACTATGGGGTTAAATTAGTTTTGGGGGTGGACATGCCCTTTATTTAATATCTAAAAATATTACATATCCTTTGGAACTAAGATCTAATTACGTGATCTTGTGTTGTATGAATTATTAGCAAGTATTTTCATAGAAAAAAATAGGGGTAGTATCAGGATTTTAATACAATTGAATTTTTCTGAGGTTTTCTGCCGACTCACTTTTATGTTACAGGGTTATAAAGATGACACATGTTCATCAGTATTTCTGTAAGAGTCCAACCCTGCGGACACTAATGTAGGTCTGTCTTTTCTTGCCCCTTGTATTATTGTAAATCATCGAAAAAATGTTTTGCACATGAATTTGTGTTAGTGAATTTTAAATGTTAAAAAGGCTATTGATATGAAACATCAAGTAGAAAATGGAGTGAACTGGTTTAACTAGATCCACTTGATAAGATCATTGATCGACCCTGTTTGTGGATAATAAACAGCACTTGGCAGACATTTGTGTGTCAATTAGTCCTACCAGGATCTTTCAATTTGACTGTTGATTAGAGAATGGAGTGCTTGAGCCGAACACTTGAAGTTCGCTGGAGGCAGCCAGAAAGTAGGTGGTTTCTAACATATTTTTATTATAAGGAAAAAACATGCCTGTGAGTATCAAAAAACCATTGTCTAAAAGCCAGTAACAGACAGCTCAATCTGCACCTAAAAGCACCTTAATTTAGCCGAAAGTCTATACACACGTAGGTGTGCGCTCCCTATGAACTAGTTGCCGACAATGCTTACTGTGTGACCACTCTGGCATGATACTCTGTCGTTGATCCGTATGAGGACTACCAACAAACGCCTGGCCGCACATGTTGATTTTTGGTCACTTGTCAAATTAGTTAAATTTGTCACAAAGAAGAATTTCCATTATGTATGCTTGTAGCAAGCAACGATTTGTTCCTTTTCATAGATTATGATAATGTAGTTTTTGCCATAAATTAGAATAATTTCAGGCAGATTTTCTTTATTTATTATTGAATGTAAACAAAACATCAGGGGTGTGTAGCTTTAAACCAGGAGCATTAATTATTTTAATAACCCAGATAAAGACGTCTGATCCAAATGCAGCCAATCATTTGCAGCTTTTAGGACTACCCCCCTTTTTACTTTCACAATGTCTTAGAGAGAGTTTGCCTCTATCTTATAAAGACCAGTCCAACGCAAGCAGGACGTTCTATTTTGATAGACACTCTATAAACCTTTATCACTAATAAACTAAAAGGACACGGAATTCATTGTTCTTAGACTTCCTATACTAAGCACAACTTTGCTAACACTATATTAAATTCAATCCATATTTATTGCATAATAACCACAAACTCATCTTGAAACAGGTTACCAATGTATTCCTTTCAACTCAACAAAAACGAAAACACTGTAAGTTACCTTTAAAGGTGTAAAATATCCTTACAGATAAATTACAATCAAGGAATACAAATACTCTTTAAAGGAAACTTAAGCCTCAGAACACACTCTTTTGAAGAAGTAAGAGCACACCCCCAGTGACCATTTGGTTCTTTACACCATGTTCAGTCCTAAGATACGACAGGAACTTGTTTTAGTTGGTCCACACACCACTAGGAGTCTCTAGCCAATCCTTTTGCAAGACAGATTCGGGCAAGGGGACTATAGATTGAGTTCAGGGGGTGGGCAGTTACTGATGTACACACAGTTATTTACCCAGTTCTTCAAGGGTTTACCTTTATGCCTTTTACTGTAGTGGGAGTTTTGGTTTATCTGCATTTTTAAAGGGGGATTTTCAGATTCTGGAGTGTAAAAAGGTGGGTTTAGTTCTCCTTAAACACATACATGTGTCAAATAGCTGTGTCATAAAAGTGCAATTTTATTCTATAAAAGTGTGCGCTGGGATTTTTGTTCATATTCCGTTCACTGGTCAGGTATCAATTTAATGATTGTAACCAGTGTAGAGACAAACATTATCAATATGATTAATTATAATATAATAATTTTTTATTAATACATTTAGAAGCCCTATCAGTCGGGCAGAAAGTACTCAGTCACAGGATCATCCTCCAGCAAGACAGAAACACGACCTCAAGATTAAAGAAACTAACAGCAATTTCAGCTTGTGAGTATTACCATGTGTATGCCACATAAACATTCAACCAAAACCTTGGTAATAAAATAACATGTGTCTAGCTTTGATTAAGACAACTACCAAAATATTTTATTCTATATCCCTTCTTTTATGCACCAGATTCTGTGAGTGAAACCGATTTAGGAACCTACATAAGGGGGAGATATGCTGTATAAAATGGGTAAGGTCAGTGTAGAAGGGGGATAACAAATAAGGAGACCACAAAAGAGGAGAATATATAGGGCACAGAACAGAGACAAAGGGAGGGCTACTACGAAATGCCTTGGTGCATTTTTAAAGATCTTGTAATGCATTTGAAGACTCCTAGTTCTATATTGTTAAGCCATTTATTCATTAAAAAAAAATATTACACGTAATTTGTATGTACTGTATAGCCCTTATTTTCATATTGTTATGTTGCTTGTGAATGCTATGATCAATGATGCTCATTCAGGATGCTTTTTGAAATTACATACATTGAGCAGTCAACACCCATGACTAGATCGGCTATGCATTTCCAATCTATTGGTTGCATATTATTGAATGCCTACCAGCTGTCATAATATGTTTGATTTGCCTTTTGACAGCCATACTCCATTTTTCTAACTACTCCAAAAATTGCAGGGTTTAAGGAGAAATTTAAACACATTTTATGGCCCAGGGACCTGCTAATTAAACACAAAAGCTTACTAATTCCTTCCCAAGGATGCATTTTTAAGCAAGTAGAATCTTAAATTAATAGCCAGGAGTATTGTATTAGAATCCCAGGAACATGTTCCCTTCCTCTAGAGTTAACTACTAGGGAGTTGGCTTATTTCCCTGTTGTTATATATAAATGGTAACTCTTTTCCTAATATTATCAGGTCCCTGTGGCTTCTCTCATGAGGTTCTGTTGCAGACAGTACACTGCATATTGCTGTTTGATAGGGTAAGGCTCCACTAGCGCATTTTTGCCGCATTTAGCGATCCGTTTTGCAATTGAGATCCGCACAACTTTTATTTATAATGTCAATCGTGGGAAGTAAGCCTCACTGTGATCTGTTGCAATTTTATAACACATGCAATTGCCATTAACTAATAGGCATATCCTGATTAAGATTTAGAATTACAAGTGACGTGTTCACACACGCCAACAAAATTGCAGCACAATGCATGTCAATATGGGTGGCAACAATGCATGACACTGCCATTCGATTTAGAAGCGCATGAGATCACCATTTTTTTGTGAATCACTCTCAATAACCGAACATATTGTACCTAATTCATCCATTTTTAAAGGGGAAATTGCTAATTCTTGCTTGCTTGACTAACTATTTGCAGACACACCAGACCAAGTATCTATGGGGACCAAAAGCCCTAAGTGAATGTATCATTCAATTGTAGTTTAGCTTAAAAAAAAAAAAATCTTCATTTTGCAATAAAAAGATATAAAACATTCTAAAATGCTGAAAACATTTGTAAATGTTTCACTTGCATTAACAAGACCTTGCATCCCCAGTAAAGCACAGGAAAGAGATTGTGAGACAGCTACAGTAATTGCTATAAGTAAATTAAAAGGACACCAAAGCGCCAGTGAAATGTTTCACCGAGCACAGATTGTAAAAAAGATTACTACAGCAATTAAAAAATGAAAGCTTTACCGTGTGTTTGGTAAAAACTGCTATTTTATGGAAAGGATTTTTTTTCTATCTTGTTTTTCTGGACACCTCTGAAATGTTGGACATTTTATTATTGTAAGCATCTGCGATGTCTTTAAAACAAACTTTTAATAAATTATTTTTGGTTTAAGTAATCACAGCGATGAGACGATCTTCCTCCAGCATTGGCAGCGGTGGCTGCGGAATCTGCTGCTGCTGAACAAAGGGCTGCACTAATGCAGGCTTCAAATGGACATCCCAGTCTTCGTCTATTGAAAAGGTACACAGAGTTAGGCGACACTTGTTTTAAAAGGAGGTGACCCAGAGTATTAGAAAGCAAATTAGTGGCATGAAAAAGACAAAATCATGCTGCCAATTTATGGGTAAACTCTTTAACTGTTGCCAGCATAAGATACTTAGCTGCTTCTACAATGTTTGCTAGCTTAAGAACCTGGAAGTTGCTAATCTCTACCTAAGAATGATTTATTTTTAAGTGATTAAATAAGAATTACATCACAGCTTGAATTATATGTTGTGTTTTTGACACCTTACTCTGGGCGTTCCTATAACACTCTTAGCCATATCCAATCACGCCAAACCCTGCTGTGATATTGCTAATTGGGATTTTCCAGGCACATAATTGCCACAGATTCTTGTACAAGTCATTCTGAATTGAGAAAGCAGTCGGATGACTAGCGGAAACATCTTCAAGAACTACTTCAAGTCACGTTGATCTATTTGAATACAACAGAATCCATGACCTGGAATGAATGAGACCTTCACAAGCAAACTTATTTTATCTAATTAGGAAGGCTTTACCTCACTTAGAGACACTATACTAATGCACACTTATATGCAGTATACTCAATAACTGACTTCTCACTGGATTCTTTCCCAGACAGTGCCCCTGGCACTGCTCCCTCTCTGACATAGGTATGCACTATGATAGTATGGGGGTGGAAAATGGTGGAAAGCAGAGTGATGTGCAATTTCTGCACAATAGTTCTGGTTACACACGCAAGGTCATCTATATTACATGTAATATTCCTGTAATATCTGACAATATACATATGCAATCATACATACCATATCTTTTGGGGATTATTGGATGAATATACTGTCACTTTCGACTGACAGTGACAATTCCCTCTGGATGTGACAGAGTTGTCAATAATCAAGCATGCCAGCTGGTCCTGCATTTATTAGTTTCACAATGTGAAAGTAAAGCTCTAACCAAACTTTACACCCACCTTCTTAATATTCTTATTGATTTCTCTCGAATGGCTCTTCACTATGCAGACTGAGGCTATTTTGTACTGATGATATCTCAATAAAGCCTAAGTGCGTCACAATTAACACTGTGGTTCTGCATGTACAATGCTGTAATGCCCATGCACTATAAAGTGTGTGATTGCACTGATTAGCGCATGTCATGCAAACAGTGTGAGAACATGCAAACCTTTAATGACAATGCAAAAAAATGCAAAAAACCCCACTAATTCAGACATTTATTATTTCCATAGTTTCTAATCAATCTTCTTTGTCAAGTCCCAGTAAACCAAACAGTTCATTCACACTAGAACCAGGTGACCTTCTCATGGACTTCACGGAAGCCACACACTATGGTAAATATACAGTCTCTTAAAAAAAAAAGTCTCCTTTTACATAGTTTTTTAAAAAATCATAAGTTTTTATTACTTTTTTTCCTGTGTTTTTTTTTTATATCTCTGAGTGTAGTCTCTAAAAATGAAAAGCTTTTTTTCTTGTGTGTGTGTGTTTATTTTTTGTCTTACATCAATAATAAAACTGACCTTAAATGCTCATGCCCTTTACACAGTTTAGGGGCCAGATACACAGAGCAGAGAGTGGTCATAAGAAGGTGTGTCTTCTTTCTCAGTTTATTGGCAGGTAAAGTCTCAGCATGAGATGGCTTTCCTTTCCATTTTCATAGCTCTGTGTAAATGGCATGAGCATTAAGGTCAGTTTGGTTTATTGCTGAATACCCTTCAGGGACATTTTATAGGAGGTTAGTGCAGGAACAGTGAATGTGTGAAATATTTTTTTTTAAAAAAACACCCAACTATGTAGCTTTATGGCTCTACATGTGGACTCGGTTCTTATCTATTATTGTACACACTTACAATATACTACTTATGAAAAGGTTTGTCATAGATGAATAAAAAAAATCAATTTTATTCTGTTGTGATACCTCTACTCCAAGTGGAAGAGCTGTGGACTGGAGATGGGAACTGTATGTTCACCAATAGACCATAATTGCTAATTTTTACAATAATGTTTTCCAGTGGTTCAGACAATGCTTTCTCTGTGGGGTGGAAGGGGGTGGGTAGGGGGTTAGGTAGATAACGTGCTGCAAGTCTCACTGATTAAATATTTATTATAAACAGGAAAAATTAACATAAGAGACTATATATATCCTTTATATTATTAAATACATTTATAAATTCATGGAATACATTTGGGTTTGTCGATGTACTATGTTGGTGGGTGGGGTAAAAGTAATATACATAGGGACAGTGTTATTGTTGTTTAAGCACTAAAAATAGTCACTATTATCATAGTTCAATAGTATCACTTTAACAAATATGTAGTAAGACTTTAAAGTATATAGAAATGAATAAGGCAAAATATAAATAAAGAAAAGTACTTGCCACAGCCCCACTCCTGTTTTGTAATGGATCTTTAAAATGGAGTGTTTAGTCACACCCCAACGTTTAAGGAAGTTTTACACGAGGCAATGGAAGCTTAAAAATTTTATATTTATCATTCCCTTTTAGGTTGTATCAATGGTGTGATAATATCAGATTGACAGCAGTGTTAGCAAATCAAAAAAATCTGAGTGTTAGTAGGAAGTTGCAAGTGAAATATGTCACTTCAGTCTGGTCACCTCACCACCCCTCCTATCGCAATAGAAAAAAAGGAGAGCTGCTGTTTGCTGGACAGTAAGTGATAATATATGATGGGGGGGGGGCTCAGGTTCCCCAGTGGTGCTGTTTGGTTTGAACTGCACAATGTGACAGAAATGCCTAGGTCTATTCTCAGACCTGGCAGGTTTTATTATAATTGCATTCTATGGATTATAGCTCTCAGATAGGGGTGGGATGGTGTGACTCCTACTGCCTGAAGGGACCGAATAATCCTTCTCTAAACCAATAGTTGTAATTGCTATGGAAGTAAGGGAAGGGCAGATGATCGTTGCATGTTTCAAACCTTGGGTAGGACATCACTAAAGCATGGGCTTTTAATGTCTGTAAGTCAGTAAAGGGATTTATTCAGGATGTATGAAAAATACATTTTCCAGATTCGTGCAGCCAGTGATGCTGGGAGTTGTAGTTTTTAAACATGTGAAAAGTTCAACACCCTATCATTACACTGTATTGCATTTTAATACATTCCTTAGCAAATGGACATAAAAAAGAAGATTACTGCTAACAGAGAATGCTGGGAGTTGTAGTTTTCAAACATGTGCATATTCAATCCCTTGGTAGGAATCGCTAAAGTATGGGGCTTTTAATATCTGTAAGTTAGTAAAAGGCTTTATTCCAAGATGTATGAAAGAAAAACTTACGCTAACAGGAATGCTGTGGAGTTGTAGTTTTCAAACATGTGCACAATTCAAACCCTTTGGTAGGATAAAGCATTGACTTTTACTGTAATGGTAAGTTAGTAAAAGGGCTTATTAAGTACTGTAAGTACCTAGATGTTATTCTGGATCCTGTAAAATATCAGGTTGTCCTATGGTGCTGTTATTTAAAGTTGCACCACTGTGGCGGATGCCTGGCACATGCGGCAGGTCAAATTAAAATGGTAGGGTATGTGTCTGTTTGATCATATCATGCAGTGGGATTGCCGGGTCCTTTTTGGACTTCAGGCTTATCCTATTGATCCTCCCCCTGGATACTTGTCGGGAGTGGAAAGGCCGAGACGCAGTCTAAGTCTCTAACAGAGCCTTCAAGAGACAGCCCCTCTGGCCAACACAGTAAGCTATATGCATAAGGGAGAGCCAGAAGATCCCAAATCACTTGCATGTTTCCTGCACTTTGTGTTGGTCTCATGAGAGCATGACCCCGAGCTTTCAATATAAAAATAATACCTAGCAAACATACCACACATAATTTCCACTGTGCACCAAGCGGCACACTTTTGCTATGTATAATATATATTTTTTTTTTTTAATTACTTTTTAAACCAAGAACATCAATAGAACATATGTCACCAACTTAATGTGGAAAACTGTAGATATATACATATGAAACAGAAACAAAAGCTAGTACTGGATGCACTGCCAATGACTAATGGGATGTGTGTGATCTGAAACTTCAGACAGTGCAGGGATCAAAAATTGTATATAACTCCAAAATAATTATATGGAGGGAAAGCCCCAGTATCCCTATAAACACTCACACTTGACATCACACCAATTGAAAAAACTGATTTATTGGCACAGAATCAATCATGAAAACCACACACAATATTACCATACCCACCCATAGATATACCAGTGTCCAACAGCTGGGCGTCCCCAGTCACTGTATATTTAGATGATACATCTTAAAAGGTCTCAATTAAAAGGCAAGAGGCTGGGCTGGTTTTAAAGTGCAAACTGAAACAAAACTGAGTTTCGCTTGTTAGTATCCAAATGCAGATGTGATCTGAGTCAGATAATAACTGATAAAAGTCCTCCAATCGTCAACCATGGTAGCTATGATATGATCCAAACAAACGGCACAGAATGAAACAGTCTCACCCGGGAAATAGAAGGACAATCCTTCGCTTGAAGTGTGTCAGTTCTGTTCCCACACCCTGATTTCTTTAGCTCGCTCAGCTTGCTCCTTGGGTTCTGTGGATTGTTCTTCACACCGGTGCTCTGTGCTGTTAGCTTGTCCACTCGTCTCTGCTTACCAATCAAGCACTTGGTAATTGCACTATTACGGTAACCAGTCACATTCTCATGGCCTATGTCTCACCGATGTGCGTTTCGCTTGCAGTCCTAGTTCAAACAAAGCTTCATCAGTGTCTCGCGAGAGTTCTAAGGGACCAACTTTATACCTTTTATCCTTCACCGGGTGGAGTTGCCTGAAAGGAAAAAAAAAAATAAAGGCATTTTCTAACACTAAGAGCGTTTTGGGTATCTAACCATTATGGCTTTCCCCCCCACCAATTTGTACAAGACATCCCGAGAACTTAAAATTATAAAGAAACATTAGGTTCCCTTGGCAAACTTGTCAGATAATGAAAGATGATTTTAACTTGATTTCCTTCTAGTAAAATGCAGCCTAGTGACATATTATTCTAATTTTCTCATACTGTTAAAGGAGGAGGAAATTACGATAGCATTATTCTAGCGAATATATGTAATAATTTCAAGAAAAACAACCATATGGAAATTTTCATTTAGGCCTTTAGGGGTACTGTTGTAACACATGATCCACACTACTCTCAGCCTGTAATAATCTTACTTCCACTGTCCCAGCGTCTTGGCCAAGGGTATCTGTTGGATTCCCATACAGTTAGTGAGTTATTATTATGTTTGTGTTGTTCAACTATGTGTTTAACCATTGCACTTCTGTCAACTTGACAGTTCCTGGTGGCTCTTACATGCTCGGCTATTTCTTGTGGTCAGTTGCTCTGCCCGACATATTTCATTCCACATGAACTGTAATAAATAATGGAGACTACTGTGGCTTTGACAGGTTTTAAAGATGTAATTTTATTATTTTCCTTATTACAATCCTCAAAAGATCATTGTTGTCATATTTTTACACATATAATTTACCACAGCATCTAATTCCTGTAATCAGAGACCCCATCCATACGTTGTAATGTCACTGCTCTGGTTTAAAATAGTTTAGGAAACAGAAGTAACATTTTTAGAAACTTCCCTTTAACTGTTTGTATTGTTTTGAACACACATGCAGTGTCATTGCTACACGGTAGAAGTGATATGACAAAGACATCAATGGGCACATTACAATAAACTAATCTCTTCTGGAAAAGTGTACGGCTCGAGTTTAAACCGTGGGTCAAAACATCTGAATGCTACAGTAGCAAAAGAGCAAACTGCACTTCAGTGCTTTAGATGCTTTTAATTACAGTGTTTGCTGGGGTACGTTAATATATATTTTTTGGTCATGTTTTTTAAAGGGCATGTCCACCCCTTTTAAAATTTTGATATATGCAGGCTTCCTCCCCCAGCCCCAACCGCTTATTATTAGTTCAGAAACTCCCCCGACTTTACTTACCTTCCCTCTTCCTCCGACGCACTGTGCCCAGCCAATGGCTTGCATGAAAACTGAAGCAAGGGCTGGATGGCACCACATCCATGGATTGCTAGAGGGCAGCCAATCAGGACGCGGCTGCCGGTTAGTTCGACGTGGAGAGAGAGGGAAGGTAATAGAGTTCAGGAGAGTTTCTGGAAATAATAATGCGGTTGGGGCTGGGGGAAAGACCTACATATATGAAAAGGGTTTTACACTGAGGGAGGAGGGGAAACGGGGAGGGAGGGAGAGGTGGAGGGAGGAGGAAACGGGGGGAGGGAGGGGGGCTGCAGTGTGCATGGCAAAATTCTTCTGAGGAGGAGGACAGGCGGCAGAGTCCTATATAGACTCTGCAGGCTCCTGGTGGCCAGTTTTTGGGACTTTGCAGCCATTGGAGCTGGAATGTAAGGTAAGGATTTATTACACTACCAGAGTGGGGCCAGTAGTGGGGGGGAATTGATAGTTTTGGGGGTGGACATGCCCTTTAAATTTTTTTCCCTTTTTCCCTTACTGATAAAATCTAAATCCTATTCACAGAAGGGGTGCACAGGCAGCAAAGTAACTTCTTCATGTTCATTATGAAATCATATGTATAAAACAAAAATCGATCATATGTATATAAAAAATATATGCTATATAACATAAATAACAACCATGCGTTAAAATACTTAACTACTAATGGACAATCCAGAACCAATGATGTAGCAATGAAAGGACTTTAAAGCAAAAGTTTTCTCATTTTGGATTTGGCTAATAGGCTCCATTTGTTAGAAACCACACCACGGTTACACAGAGTCATCAATATGTGTTTGTGTGCACCATGAATTGTAACCTCATAAATAAACCTCAATTATTGCTATGACAATGAAAGAGGCTTTGTAAACACATATATATTAAAGTGCTTTTGTGTCATTTAAGGACTTTTGGAAGAAATCATTGTAGTCTTTGTGTGTTGTCTGAGATTCCAGGTGATTTGTTTTAAAGGTCTACCCATTTCAAATGAATAGGTGGCAATGTCCACAGAATTCCCTAGACAGTATTTACTTATCTTTGTCTTCTGGAAGTCTGAGTGTTATGTTGCTAGAACTGTAAGTAAACATACAGTACAGTTTTAAACATAGTTTGCATCAAAAACACATTCTGGTGAAAATTCAGCTTAATTTTTGTGTTTTTTACAGAATTGTGTGTTCTTACTAGAAATCTTTGTGCAGGATTTCCACCCTGCCCTTAACATAAATGTTAGTAGTGGAAACACTGCTGGTGTTGTTACTTTCTTCTACGACCCAGCAACAATTTAGCAGCCCTGCTGGTGCAATCCTGGCCAGGGGCAGCCCAACTACTAACAATAGTTTACTCGCAGACTTATGTGAGCACATTGGAGCCAAATGCATGCAAATCCATAAGTACTATTGTCAGAGTCTCATTTCTAGATTCTATGTACCTGCGCCCATGAAAGGACAAATGACCTAGAATCCTCTGGTCCATTATTATGAAGATCGCCCCTCTCTTTGCCATAACAGCGTTAGTAACATGTCTATTATTGAACTTTTTCCTTGGTCATTCAGTATTAGAAACCCATAAAGTATGTACAGTATTAATTTCTGCATTTCTATAACACTGTGATTTGCTTGTGTGAATTCACATTGCTGAAATATATTTTTGCACCTAATAAATTATCATCACAGATGAGGTGAAAATAAAAAAGTGGATGTGCTTTCTACTCGATAATACTTGAGAGAACAGATTTCCTTTTCTTTAATAGATGTACCTAGGAATGTACAGTCTATAGTCATGGAAAAAATTGCCACCACCCTCTAAGTACTGATATAACCTTTTTTAATACAGTTTCATTGATCGGTTGCAGATGAGTGAGTGTATTTGTTTGAAGGTATGCTGCGTTATCCTTACTCCATTGCAAGAATGAGAAGGCTGATATTAAGCATCTGGTTGCCATGACACCATTACTTTTTAGTTTTCATGCATAACAACATGTCGATGTCAATGCTTGTTCCCTTTGTGTTTCAGTTTTAAACTGTAAATTCATACTTAGATGGGATTTAAACCAGATACGGTAATTACTGGATGTGGGTTGCAGAGTTAACACTACATTAATGAGCATATGTGGAATTTAGATTGCATAGCAGAACCCAATATTTCTGCAGGCAGACTTCAACCAGATAGCAAGCTTCACTATAGCGATATTCAACATTTCTTCAGGTTGGAATGTTGATGTGTCAATCCCTGTGCTGGTTTACAGCTGAAATTCAGTAAAAGAGCTACAAGGCTGTTTACTGTGCAACCGTGTCACATGAGTTTAACAGTGATTATGTGGTTGTTTTCCACTGACCCCTGCTCATAGATGCTGATAACAATGCATCACAATAACTGCCTGTTTACCAAAAGATAGACAAGGATCTGTATGACGAGAGAACCTGTCACTCATATTTGACCATAGCTGATCTGTTACATTAAATAAAATTTACGTTTCTATGTTATTTCATTGTTGACTTATTTTGTTTACAGATACTGAAACCAACTATAAATACATACAAACTCATAATGGTTAATGTTGCAGATGGTGCTTCAATATTTGTAAATAGTAAAGAAATAGTGATCTAGCAAAGTCAACATATAAAATTTTCAGGATGCTATGATCTTGTGCTATGATAGATGTAATACAGTTCCAGAGCAGTTTGCAGTAAGCTGCAATTTTAGGTTTCTAATTTTTGTTTTTATAGGAGGATTGTATTTGTGGCTCAAAACAAAATGAGGGGCCTCATTCAATTGGCTGAATTTGGGGCACCTACACTCATACTCTTTCAAAGTTTTACAAAAAAGTGCTCCTTTTAATTATTTGCACACCAGAGCTCTTTGTGTCATTTATATAAAAGGAGTACACAAATATGTGGTTCTGAATCTATACAGTAATAACTTTAATACGTACAAAACTTTAATATGTAAAAAAACCATAGTGGGAAAACCACAAAATGATTATTTAGAGGTTCTAAACCGCTGAAAAAAATAAATGGCACCTTACAGGAGACCCTTGCCACAGCTATTTCTGACATTGAATGTCACCATAATATAATAGTTATGGTCCTAAGTTATAGATGTGTAAAATTGGTTATAAAAGAGAAAAATACAGAAGATATATAAGATGCAATTTGTACATTATAGGGGTTAAACAGAATTCCAATTAAGCTGCTTTACAAAATCCAGGTACATGTTATTAAAGGCTGTCCACCTTAAAACAAAAACTGGGGACTTGTTAGTTATCTGCATACAACTCCAACTGCATATTATGTGCATTTGAGACCAGAATTTAATATTTTATTCCTTTCTGGCAATAGTATCTTCCTTCTCCATCGCTAAAGGTTTTTTATATGCTTGAACATGAGGCAGAGGAGGCAGCAGCTAAAACAGCAGTCAATCATTGGTTGTGAGTCAGCAGTCACAGCCTTGATTGACGCAAGGATGAAGGGGCCAGCTTACGCTGCATAATGGGGCCAATAATTATCCTTAAAGGGCATGTCCAGCTAAAAACTTTTTTTAGCCCAATTACCACCCAAAACCTTAGTTGTGTTTAAACCTTACTTAACTGACCCTCTCACTCTGAGATTAACTTACTTTTAGTTTCAGTCAGCGATTCCTCGCCAGAGGAAATGTTTTGGATATATTAATACTTTCTTAAATACTTTTTAAATAACTCTTTGTATTAATTTCACTTCATATATGAGAGGAACTATTTGGTTTTGAGGGTTTAAGGAGAAGTAAACTTCTTTAATCCTAATGGAACATTTTCTCTCAACACAAACATTCATTGTAAAATATGGCTCTAAAGTTGAGTTACGTACATGTAAGAAGGTAGATTCTGTAACTAGAAGGTTTCCATGTGTGCCAGTACAAATCTCACAGCCAATGTGTCTTTAAAGATCCTTGTGAGCATGTGCACAGTATTTCACTGTGTCTATGTACATGTTTTCTATACAATGTCTTTACAGCAATATGGTCCATGATAACTTTTAGAAACGCACAAACACACAGTCAATGAGGTTAAGGTTAAATTCCAAGACCTTGCGGCAAAGACTGCTTTTGATTTTTTTGTATGATAAGAAACAATGTGGAAGGGCATTCCTAGTATTACGAATATTTAAGCTGTGGCCCACAAATGTGAGAGTGGGTTGTGGAGGAGGTGTGGTGGGCTGAATGACACTAGCTATTGAACGGAGGGCTGGCCTTAATTTACTATGGCACTAACAGTGTCATAGTGGCCTTATTTGGTCTGTGGGCAAATGGAGGGGATCATGGTAAGGGATAATTTTTAACCAATCCAATGTGTTTACAATTAATTAATCAAGACATTTCAGTGGGATTGGTTTAAAGCAATTGGATAATTTAGATAAGGGCATAACTACACAGGGAAGCCGGGGCCAGCAAATGCAGGGGGTGCTAACGGCAGGGGCGTCGGGAGCCAAGGGGGCCCCATCTTTTAATTTTCCTGAGAGGATTAGCTCTCCTCCCAGAAAACCACTGCAGATGAACCACGGATATGGCCCCATCATAGTTTGTGGGTCCAGTGATTCTAGTTACACCACTGCTTTAGATTTTTATAAGCAGTAATATAATATATACACACACAGTTAATATATTGATATGCAATGCAATGGGTAATCTATTTATATTTTAGCTGCGCTTTTAGCCTTTCTCTAATTATGTTACCTTAGTAACGCAAGTACAGCACTACAGTCTTGTGGGATTGGAATAATTAACATGCTAGGAATATTCATTTTTAAGATAATCCAGCGTTTTCCTTTTCATTTGAAAATATGAAGCACTTTAAATGATTCAGTGAAGTGTCATCATATCTGTACGTGAAAGAATTTCACAAAGAACACTTCAATGCTCCCATCATAAGTCTTTTTATATGTTTGCCAATAAAAATATATAGCACTGCATATGTAGGTTATAAAACCAGCTTAAAAATGTAAGGAAGTTGACGTGATCTCAAAAAACTAGGTTATCTTGTAAACCATTGCAAAAACTGAAGAGTAATAAGGCCCACATGCAACTGATATTGTACGATCATCGGTAATTTAGATTTATATGATCAGGGCCGTCTATAGACTTTTGCCACCTGAATTTTTTCCCCCAAAGATCCCCCCTTCGCCACGGAATGGGTGATTTTATAATTGAAAGGGATGATCTTTGTCCAGAAGTGGGGTGGCTTGTCCAGAAGTGGGAGGGGGCTTTATACACATGACTGTAAATAATGCCCACAATGACTGGTAAATGATGCCCAAAAGTGACTGGTATTAAAGTGCCCACACGTGACTGGTAAATGATGCCCAACGTTGAATTTTTGATCTGCAGGGCTGACAAACATGGTATTGATCAATTGAAATTTGTCAAAAGGGAGGGAGGAGTCGTAGCTGCTTTCTATTGCGCAATGAAAGTCACGGCTATTTAAAGTAACAGTACCTCCCAAAAATGTGTGTTTTTACTGAGGCATTTTGGGCCAAGGACACCATCAAAGCTACTACCTTCCTACAGGGTGACGGCTTGTAATGGGTGCTTCACCTTGCATTATTAGAGAGGGGGCCCTGCGTATCATTCATGTACAAAAATCATGCGAAAATTGTATTATTGGCCAAAAATGAGAAAATTTTTGTCGTATATCACTCAATCGTGTAACCAGATTTTTAAGTGTATGGGCCCCTTTAGAAGGCATAGAAGGTCACTACGCCTGATATTTCTGAAGGAATGAACTACTTCTGATTTATCAAATGAGCATTTGTGGGTCCAAGTTACAATAATTTAGACCCAAAACCATGCAATTATTTTCCATTGGGATGTGAAATCCAGTATAGTATTGTTGAATAGGAGTCCAAGCAAATAAAAATTTTTAGCACAGGTTAAGAGCTGTTTTAACAACAAGTTCCAATGTTTCCTTGCTGTGACTGATTTTAATAAAGGCATCCTGTCTCTCTACTCAGTATTATCAATTCCACAGAGACATAAAGATAAAAGGCCTGGGAGATGAATTAGAGGAGGGGATAATGATGAAATGAGAAATAGAATATATTTTAGTGATATAATAATTCTTAAAGTACATATCCTAGAAAGTAAAATTATAAGGTTAAAAGAACAATGATCCACCCTTTAAAACAAAAAAAACTGGTGACTTGACAGTTATCTGCCAGCAACCCAAACTGCTATTTTAACTGATAATTACATGCATTGTAACCAGATATTTAATGAAAGTTATCAATGAGCATTTTACAAGCTTGACCATGTGCAGATAAGGGAGTCATCATGGCTGTTTGGCTGTTTTGAGGGAGGGCCAGCTTACTCTGTCTAATGGGCCAATAATGGGGCCAATAATTATGATACTAGAATGTATTGTTCACTAACCCTTGAAGGTACGTTCGTTTTCGGTAACCCTCGAATGTATTGTTTCGTTTTCTAACCCTAGAATGTATTGTTCGATAACCCGAATGGAATGTTAGTTTACGCTAACCCTCGATATAATCGTTCGTTTTCGGTAACCCTTGAACTTGGTTCGTTTCGTCGCTAACCCTAGAATGTATCATTCGACTAACCCTCGAATGTAGCCTTCGACTTTCGTAACCCTCGAATGTATTATTCAATTTGGTAACCTCAAATTATCGTTCGGCAAACCCTCGAATTCCTTAACCTTGAATGTACTTGACACAACCCGACAATTGCCCGATCATGAAGTAAGAAAGTGTTTAGCGGTTTTGGTGATAGGACATGTTCCTCAGACCATTTACAGGTGTAACAGTAAGTTACCATTGTTAGTTTATCTGTTAAATATACAAACTTTTCCAACTATTAGTCCCCATTGACTTTAATGAGTCCGTTTTTTGAACTTTCAAACTTTCTCTGAAGTTCGAAAAAGGACCAACTTTATGAAGTTCAGCCATCTCTATTCTTTGATAGATTATATCAGAGGAGAAAATGCGATCCCTTAAAATGGAAAGGAATTGCCTCCCAATAGACATGTTTAATTAAATGTCCATTGAATAGTTTAAGAAAGTATTTTAATGTTGAACGTGTGGTATTAATTAAAACTGGTATCAAAATAGGGTAAAAGGGTTGAAAATATATAGGCTTGCTTTTATTCAAAGAAAAATATAAAGTACTCTGAATTGGCTGCACTCAAATGACATAAAAAGTAAAAATAAAAGAAATTAAGATCAATTTGTTTAAAAAAAAAAGTTCTTATCTATGTTAAAATGTGATAGCATATAAAGTACCCACTTGGGTACTTAGTATTGGTACACTTGGGGTACAAAGTAAAAACATAAACTTTAAGACATTTAAGGTGCACTGTGCCTTTAAAAATACAGTACTGTCAGCTCACACCCTGGCTACCAACATAGTGGGTACTTTTCGATTTTAACATACAGTAGATGGAACTTTTAAAACACATTGATCTTAATTTCCTTTTATATTTTTTGTATTTGAGCGGAGTTGTTGCTATATAAAATATTTACCACTGGTGCTAGAAGATGTATAACACTATACTTTTTTGATTCAAAATCCACTATGTGTGTACTACAGTATTTTACCATATTATTGTTATCTTATTATTATTATATTTTACATTTCAATATTCACCAATGATGTAGATGCCGAAGTAGATGAAAAAACAGATTAATTCCAATTTCTGTTAATCAATACACACAGAAGATCAAAAGCAAATCACTATTGAACACTGGCAGCAGATGTACTTTTAAATGTCTTAGAAAAAGAAAAAAGTCATAACAGCTAAATAAAATAAGAACTACATGATAAAAGGAACTTTTGTTAGTTGATAAACACAACTAAAGGTTTTTCTTATAATTGGTGCCAGCTATCAACATCAATCTTGTTACATCCCAAACAAGCTTGTGAATGTTCTCATTCATCCAGGTCATGGTATATATAACGCCGGGTTCAGTGTATGTGAGAGAGTTGTGATACACTGTAGGAGAGAGTGTAGACAGAAATAGACTGCAGGTTTGTGAGAGATAGAGGACAGAGACTGCCTGAGAGAGAGTGCAGAGAGAGAGAATGTGAGAGACAGAGGATAGAATAGTTGGACCCTTTACTGTCTTGTTCTTACTGTTGCGACCTTTACGTCTGTTCTCACTGTGTTGGACTACCATTTACTCTGTTCCACTGTGTGGGACCTTTACGTTGTTTCATGTATGGGACCTTTACTGTCTGTTCTCACTGTATGAGACCATTACTGTCTGTTTTTACTGTATGAGACTTTACTGTCTGTTCCCACTGGATGGGACCTTTTACTGTCTGTTCTCACTGTATGGGACCTTTACTGTCTGTTCTCACTGTATGGGACCATTACTGTCTGTTCTCACTGTATGGAACCATACAGTATCTGTTTCTCACTGTATGGGGACCTTTACTGTCCGTTCTCACTGTATGGCAACTTACTGTCCGTTCTCACTGTGTGGAACCATTACGTGTTTGTTCTACAGTATTGGCGCCTTTACTGTCTGTTCTCACTGTATGGGACCATTACTGTCTGTTCTACTTGTATGGGACCATTACAGCTTGTTCTCATTGTATGGGACTTTTACTGTCTGTTCTCACTGTATGGGACCTTTACTGTCTGTTCTACTGTATGAGACCTTTACTGTCTGTTCTCACTGTGTGGGACTATTAATGTCTGTTCTCACTGTGTGGGACATTTACTATCTGTTCTCACTGTATGGGACCTTTACTGTCTGTTCCCACTGTATGGGACCTTTACTGTCTGTCTCACTGTATGGGACTTACTGTCTGTTCTCACTGTATGGGACCATATGTCTGTTCTCACTGTATGGGACCAGTTACGTCGTTCTCACTGTATGGGACCTTTACTGTCCGTTCTCACTGTATGGGACCTTTACTGTCCGTTCTCACTGTATGGGACTTACTGTCCGTTATCACTGTTTATGGGACTTACTGTTGTCTACAGTATGGGGCCTTTACTGTCTGTTCTCACTGGTATGGGACCATTACTGTCTGTTCTCACTGTAGGGGACCATTACGTCTGTTCTCATGTAGGGACTTTTAATGTCTGTTCTCACTGTATGGACTTACGTCTGGTTTCACGTATGACCATTACTGTCTTTCTCACTGTATGGGTCCTTTAAGGTCTGTTCTCACTGTATGGGTCCTTTTACTGACTGTTCTCATGGTATGGGACCTTTATTGTCTGTTCCCACTGTATGAGACCTTACGTTCTGTTCTCACTGTATGGACCTTTACTGTCTTTTCTCACTGTATGGGACCTTTACTGTCTGTTCTCACTGTATGAGACCTTTACTCTGTTCTCACTGTATGGGAACGTTACTGTCTGTTCTCACTGTATGGGACCTTTACTGTCTGTTCTCACTGTATGTGACCATGACTGTCTGTTCTCACTGTATGGGACTATTACAGTCTGTTCTCACTGTATGGGACCTTTACTGTCTGTTCACACTGTATGGGACCTTTACTGTCCATTCTCACTGTATGAGACCATTACTGTCTGTTCTTACTGTATGGGACCTTTACTGTCTGTTCTCACTGTATGGGACCGTTACTGTCTGTTCTCACTGTATGGGACTTTTACTGTCTGTTCTCACTGTATGGGACCTTTACGTCTGCTTTACACGTATGGGAACCTTTAATGCTGTTCTCACTTATGGGACTTACTCTGTTCTTCACTGTATGGGAACTTTATGTTGTTCTCACTGTATGGGATCTTTACTGTCTGTTCTTACTGTATGAGACTTTACTCTTCTGTCTCACTGTGTGGGACCTTTACTGTCTGTTCTCACTGTGTGGGACCTTACTGTATGTCTCCGTTGGGCCTTACTGTCTGTTCTTCTGTTGGGACTTTACTGCCTGTTCTTACTGTATGAGTACCTTACTCTCTGTTTCACTGTGTGGGACCTTTACTGTCTGTTCTCACTGTGTGGGACCTTTACTGTCTGTTCTCACTGTGTGGGACCTTACTGTCTGTTCTCACTGATGGGACCATACTGTATGTCTCACTGTATGGGACCTTACAGTCTGTTCTCACTGTAGAGGACTTTCACTGTCTGTTCCCACTGTATGAGACCGTTACTGTCTGTTCTCACTGTAATGGGACCTTTACTGTCTGTTCTCACTTAATGGGACATTTACGTCTTTCTCATTAATGGGACCTTTACTCTGTTCTCACTGTATGGGAACTTACTGTCTGTTTATATATGTTGTATTCAATTAGATCAACTGGACTTGAAATGTAGTTTTGAAGACGTTCGCTAGTCATCCGACTGGCTTTCTCAATTCAGAATGACTTGTACAAGAATCTGTGGCAATTATGTACCCTGGAAAATCCCAATTAGCATATCACAGCCAGGGTGTTAAGGGTGTGATTAGATAGTGGCTAGAGGTGTTATAGGAACGCCCAGAGTAAGGTGTTAAAACAGCATTGTACATGGCAGACAGTTGGTGTCGAACCCCCCCACCTCTATTTTAGGCTTGGTCTTTATTTTCACATAAATGGCCTCCTTAACACCTCTCTTTGAACCAGTACGTTCCTTCGCCAGTATGTTAACCTTACAATCTTCAAAGGTATGTCCTTATCCTTAAGATGAGATACACGGCTCGAGTCCTGACCCGAGGAATGGCTCTTCTGTGCTGGGCCATACGTTGATGCAGTTGCTGTTTGGTCTCCCCCACATACCAATCAGAGCATTCTTCACTGCATGCACTGCAATATGATGTCGCTTTTCTTGTGTTTTGGTATTGGGTCTTTCGGATGTACCAATGCTGCCTTAGTGTGTTGTTCGGTTTAAAGCAGACAGGGATACGATGTTTTTTGAAAATTCTCTTTAATTTCTCGGAGACCCCTGCTACATAGGGATGACATGTTCTTCCTCCTGTCTTGCTTTTTCCCTTCACTGTTGGTACTCGTGTTCTTTTCTTTCCTTCTCACTTCTTTTGACAAAGGCCCAGTCTGGATATCCACAAGTTTAAGGGCTCTCTGAGTGTTTCATTTCTTTAGCCTTCGCCTCTGTGCTAGTGGGGGGGTTCGACCCAACTGTCTGCCATGTACAAGCTGTGTTTTAACACCTTACTCTGGGCGTTCCTATAACACCTCTTAGCCACTATCTAATCACACCCTTAACACCTGGCTGTGATATGCTAATTGGGATTTTCCAGGGTACATAATTGCCACAGATTCGTGTACAAGTCATTCTGAATGAGAAAGCCAGTCGGATGACTAGCGAAACGTCTTCAAGACTACATTTCAAGTCCAGTTGATCTAATTGAATACAACAGAGTATACCATGACCTGGATGAATGAGAACCTTCACAAGCATTTACTGTCTGTTCTCACTGATGGGATCTTTACTGTCTGTTCTTACTGTATGAGACCTTTACTCTCTGTTCTTACTGTGGGACCTTTACGTCTGTCTTCACTGTGTGGGACCTTTACTGTCTGTTCTCACTGTGTGGGACCTTTACAGTCTGTTCTTACTGTATGGGACCTTACTGCCTGTTCTTACTGTATGAGACTTTTACTCTCTGTTTTCACTGTGTGGGACCTTTACTGTCTGTTCTCACTGTGTGGGACCTTTACTGTCTGTTCTCACTGTGTGGGACCTTTACTGTCTGTTCCCACTGTATGGGACCATTACTGTCTGTTCTCACTGTATGGGACCATTACTGTCTGTTCTCACTGTATGGGACCATTACAGTCTGTTCTCACTGTATGGGACTTTCACTGTCTGTTCCCACTGTATGAGACCGTTACTGTCTGTTCTCACTGTATGGGACCTTTACTGTCTGTTCTCACTTAATGGGACCTTTACTCTGTTCTCACTGTATGGGAACTTTACTGTCTGTTCTCACTGTATGGGATCTTTACTGTCTGTTCTTACTGTATGAGACCTCTACTCTCTGTTCTCACTGTGTGGGACCTTTACTGTCTGTTCTCACTGTGTGGGACCTTTACTGTCTGTTCTAACTGTATGAGACCTTTACTCACTGTTCTCACTGTGTGGGACCTTTACTCTCTGTTCTTACTGTGTAGGATCTTTACTGTCTGTTCTCACTGTGTGGGACCTTTACTGTCTGTTCTCACTGTGTGGGACTTTTACTGTCTGTTCTCAAAGTATGGGACCTTTAGTTCTGTTCTCACTGTATGGGACCTTTACTGTCTGTTCTCACTGTAGCGACCATTACTGTCTGTTCTCACTGTATGGGGCCTTTATGGTCTGTTCTCACTGTATGGGACCATTACTGTCTGTTCTCACTGTATGGGACCATTACAGTCTGTTCTCACTGTATGGGACTTTCACTGTCTGTTCCCACTGTATGAGACCATTACTGTCTGTTCTCACTGTATGGGACCTTTACTGTCTGTTCTCACTTAATGGGACCTTTACTCTGTTCTCACTGTATGGGAACTTTACTGTCTGTTCTCACTGTATGGGATCTTTACTGTCTGTTCTTACTGTATGAGACCTCTACTCTCTGTTCTCACTGTGTGGGACCTTTACTGTCTGTTCTCACTGTGTGGGACCTTTACTGTCTGTTCTAACTGTATGAGACCTTTACTCACTGTTCTCACTGTGTGGGACCTTTACTCTCTGTTCTTACTGTGTAGGATCTTTACTGTCTGTTCTCACTGTGTGGGACCTTTACTGTCTGTTCTCACTGTGTGGGACTTTTACTGTCTGTTCTCACAGTATGGGACCTTTACTGTCTGTTCTCACTGTATGGACTTATGTTGTTCTCACTGTATGCGACCATTACTGTCTGTTCTCACTGTATGGGGCCTTTATGGTCTGTTCTCACTGTATGGGTCCTTTACTTACTGTTCTCACTGTATGGGACCTTTATTGTCTGTTCCCACTGTATTAGACCTTTACTGTCTGTTCTCACTGTATGGGACCTTACTGTCTGTTCTCACCATATGGGACCTTTACTCTCTGTTATCACCTTATGGGACCTTAAGATCTGTTCTCACCTTATGGGACCTTAAGATCTGTTCTCACCTTATGGGACCTTTACTGTCTGTTTTCACTGTATGGGACCTTTACTGTCTGTTCTCACTGTATGGGTCCTTTACCGTCTGTTCTCACTGTATGAACCCTTTTACTGTCTGTTCTCACTGTATGGGTTCTTTACCGTCTGTACTCACTGTATGAAACCTTTACTGCCGCGCTCCCACCAATGAAGCCATGCCCATCCCCGTTTGCCGGCGAAGCATAAGCCTCATATAGGCGGAGTTTGGCTCAGGTTGCAAAAACCCTAGAGACACCCCTATACATTAGGATGTTTTCTCGGTCACTCTCACTACCATATCTGTTGTCTTGAAGTTTTATGACATGAACATGTAGCCAACACAGAAACAAATTACACAAATCTATGAAAATATTAGAAACCTATGAACTCATTTTGAAAATGAAAATTCATGTTTATACTCAGAATTACGCTTCTTATTGTATTTATAGCAAGTAACTTTTTCCTAATGTTTTCTTTGTTTTAAAGATAAAGGCAAACCCTGCTGATCCTTGTAATACATTTTTCGATCCTTTTACTACAATGAGAGAATTTCCTGTAAGTAAACGTAACCCTACTGCACTACACTTGGCATAAGTGATTATCAAATGATTTTTGTATAAGTATTAAAGGGATATTCTAGCATTTAATTGAACAAACACCGTTTTTGGGGAGATGAAGAGCAGCAAGTTCGAAACTTTGTTGTTGCCTAAAACTTTCTATAAAAGAGGGTTTTAAAAGATTCTTCTCCTAGCTTGCGAGTGATTCTCTATCAACCTGTAGAGCAACAATTTGCAGATCTGTCCAGAACAACCCCACTTTAGGTGCTGGCAGTGAAGAGAAATGGATTACTGCATACCTTTAAAGGGCATGTCCACCCTTCTAAAAAAATTTTTATATCATATTCCCCTGTCCCCCAGCCCCAACCGCTATAGTTTTAAGTTCAGAAAGTGCCCCAAATATTACTTACCTTCCCTCTTTCCTCAGCCGCACTGCCAGGCCCTCTGCTTGCAAGAAAATGCAAACAGAGGGGCGGGACCGGCAGTCGCATCTGTGATTGGCTGAGCGGCAGCCATCACGGACGCGGCTGCTGGGAGTTCAGTGCGGTGGAGGAAAGAGGGAAGGTAAGTAATGTTTGGGGCACTTTCTGAACTTAAAACTATAGCGGTTGGGGCTGGGGGAACAGGGAGAATATTATATAAAAAGGGTTTTACACTAGGGGGAGGGAATCCTAATTGGGAGGGAGAGGGAGGGGAAGGGAGGGGCAGAAGGGCTGCAGTGCGCATGCCAAACTTCTCCCGGAGGGGAGACAGGAGGCAGAGTCCTATATAGACTCTGCAGTACTCCTGGTGGGCGTTTTTTTGGACTTTAGGGGGGGATAGCAGAAGAACCAGATGGAGCTGGGATGTAAGGTAAGGATTAAACTACACTACACAATGGGGCCAGTAGTGGGGGGGAATTATAGTTTTGGGGGTGGAGCGAAAAGTGCAGGCACAATAAAGAGCGAAAAGTATCGCAGCGAAAACTTAAGGTGTCTACAAGATGACTGCATTGCGAAAACCATTAGACAAAAGTAGCTCCTCCCCACTCATTTTCTCTAGCCACAATGATAAGCTTAAGCTGCTTGTTTAAATAGTGTTTGTTATCAATCAAACATTATTGTTCCTGTTTTTTAATTATGTGAAATTTGTAGCAAAAGAAGTGAAAACCACATCCAATCATTGTTACCAGCTAGCCAGTTGTTCAACATTCTTGGCACTATATTTAAATTTAGCAAAAATTGGGAGAATACAGAGAAAGAAAAACATGCCTATTAACAACGTAAACGCGCATTCGAAAGGCGAACGGACAGAATGAGTTGTTTGAACACCACAGCATAAAGCACACACCCTGAATGCTAACAATTGGCCTCGCATTGGAAATGCAAAAATGAGCCTACATTGCGACCGCTAAAATGCCCCAAGAAAAAGGGGGTGCGGGTGCTTTCACATGAAAGACAAAATAGCAAACCTCATTTAAAATTCCTAGCTAAAAATGTCATGAAAAAGGCAAAAGAAAAGTTACGTCACATAAAGTCATTGTGGAAAGTATACTAAAAGTTAGCGAAAAATAAAAATCTATACCTTCATAGATGTGTCCAAAAAAACATGTTAAAATAGTAGTAAGATCATTTGTATGAATGTGTTGTAATTTTTGGGTGCATTAAAAATCATGACAAACTCCAAAATTTCAACAGACATGGTAAAAAGATGCCTTTTCGCCAATTGCGTTATGCCTTTTCGCTCCCTTTTCGCTCAAATTAACATTGCGATGTATGGCGAAGTATGGCGAAAAGGGTTTTAGCGATAGGTCGTGGAAACGTTTTTGCCACCTTTTTAAATTACGTTAACTAGCTTTTTGGCAAAAAACCATGCGGTTAGCGATAGCGAAAACGTTTCGCAAATTTTTGCCCTTTTATAAATATGCCCCTAAAATGCAGGGAAATAAAGCACAAGCCAGCTAAATTTTCATGCACTTGTGTCACAATGAGACACAGATTACTGTTTTTATGTCACTTTTGATTGAGGCTTTAGTTGCCCTTAAAAATGGTATTCTTGTACTACTGCTACTGTTTGCCATTTAGAATTGATCATTTTTTCCATGTTGTTAAGTGTTAAGGATTTAAAATAAGAAATGGCGAGTTAGCAAAGTTGTAACATTTCTGTGGTGTATATATTACCAACTATTATCACAAGAATTGATTTTCCAGAGCAGTATTACTTTCATGTGTAGGATCATTGGACATGTTCTGGGGTGCCAGAATATTCCTTTAATTATAGCCAGTGTGTTAATTGTTAGCATTTTATTAAAACATTCTAAAAAATAAATAGCATACACTAAACCATTTAGTGCTTCCTTTCCTAAGTACAGTATATAGCTCTGCTGTGTAATTTAATTAAACTTAAAACAGAAGAAGTTTCTGTACTCTTGTCATTCTGCCCAGCAAAATCCATAAACAAAATGCAACTGTGTAGAGAAGTGGAAGAATTTTTCAAAAGGCTGAGACTTAAAGAGCACTTCCACAATAAGAGCTCCAACACCACGGATGTTGAACAACGGCATATTAATCCCCTAAAAAGATCCACTTGAGGTTTATACCGTGTTAGCCATAAGTAAGAGAAGAGAAGTAGAGCTGTGATACCTTTTATTGGCTAAAAATAAAAAAATTAAGCAGCTTCGAGAGTCCTAAGCCCCCTTCATCAGGCTGATGTTGATAAAGGGGGCTATGGATCCCTATTTAGTTAGCCAATAAAAGGTATCACAGCTCTACTTCTCTTCTAAATCTGGAGCCAACCCTACTTTAGAGAGTGGGTCACATTTCTACACAAAGCAGAAAAGAACAAAAAGGACCCGTCGGAAGACAGGGTGGAGGAATAAGAGACTGGGTTGCTTAAAGGGTATGTCCACCCTTGAAATAAATTTTTGCTATAACAATCCCCCGGTCCCCCTAGCCCCAACCGCTATATTTATTTTATTAGAAAGTTCCCCAAACTTTACTTACCTCCCCTCTTTCCTCCGCTGCGCTGCCGGCCCTCTGCCTGCGAGAAAATGCAAGCAGAGGGGTGGGACCAGCAGTCACGTCTGTGATTGGCTGAGCGGCAGCCAATCACGGACGTGGCTGCTGGTCATTCAGTGAGGCGGAGGAAAGAGGGGAGGTAAGTAATGTTTGGAGCACTTTCTAATAAAATAAACTTCTAATAAAATAAACACAGCGGTTGGGGCTGGGGGGACAGGGGGATTATTATTGCAAAAGGGTTTTACACTAGGGGGAGGGAATCCTAATTGGGAGAGAGGGAAGGGGGAGAAGGGCTGCAGTACGCATGCCAAACTTCTCCCGGAGGCCAGGTAGGAGGCAGAGTCATATATGGACTCTGCTATCCTCCTGGTGGGCAGTTTTTGGGACTTTGGGGGGGGACTACAGGAGAACCAGATGGAGCTGGGATGTGAGGTAAGGATTAAACTACACTACACAATGGGGCCAGTAGTGGGGGGGATTATAGTTTTGGGGGTGGACATGCCCTTTAACTTCATTCCCGGCTCCTGAACGTTTCACAAGATTCAGTATTGTATCATGACTGAAGAAGCCTTAGTGTTTCGAAAGCTTGCATTTCCATTATAAGTAGTTCCAAAATAGACCTCTAGAGGTCTCCATTGAAACACACTTTGATAAAATGTGCCCTAACCTAGGGGTATATAAATGATTGATATTTTCACCATTTAACTATTGCAGAACATTGCAATGGCAACATTTTTTATTTTTGGCATATTTATAAAGCCAGTCATTTTTGCCACAGTGATGTGCGCTGGCGACATTGCCGTATTTTTTCCGTTAAGTCCGTTATCATGGCAAGAAAAAATGTCTGTAAGTGAAGATGAAAAAGCAATATTGGTAAAATTGGAAAACAACTATTGCCTATTGAGTAAATGTTGGAAAAATCGTCTAACACAGGACCCTTATAAGTATTGAGAAACACTCCACAATGTACTGATGCCTTCCAAGGATCCAGCCTAAGCATATTGACACTTATGCGTTTTCCATTATATCCACCAGGTCCATAAAGTCCACCAAGTTCAAAAAGTGAATTAAGAAAAGTGAAGTTCAACGTGACTAACTAATAAGTTACCATGCATATTGTAATGTATATGCATAATGTACCCCATACTTTAATTTGTAAAGGTATTAGAAGTCACACTGGAGCTCCGTAACATAAATTATAGCACTTGGCATGTGGTCTTGTATTTTTTATGCATTCACAGAACTCCTCGATGCCTTACAATATCCTTCTAATTTACAGTAGACAGGTACAGTATCTACTGTAGTTGTTGGCCTTTAACATTTATTTTGTAATCTTCATAAAGTGCGCTATATGCCCCTAAATTGTTTCTGTCTTCTTGAATCCTCAAAAGTCTATGCAATGGGAATGTATGACGCACCATGGTTCTAATTCAAACATCTATTAACTGCTCTCTAAAGAACTTTACAATGTTGAAAGTGTGCTAGAAAAGTTAGCAGGTTATTTACAACTGGTGTAAATGACTCTATACAGATTTTAACTTTTGGGTTTGATTTCCCTTTTAAGTCCTTTTAAAATGTGAAACTTCTTAAAAGAATAGTTCACTCTCAAAGTGAACTATTCCTTTAATTTATTGATTGAAGCCCGAGAGGTTAAAGAGCTATTACTAACCTTCCGTTCTTCAATCAATAGCTCAGGATCCGGGAACGAAGATTTAAGAAAATTATCTTTTGAGTGATCCACATTGAAATCTCTGACTGCTTCCTTGTTCTGTACAGCGATAATGTGCACTATAGTTAAACAGAACAAGGAAGCGGTCAGAGATTTCACTTTGGCCGCAGTGGATCGCACAAAAGGTACGTTTGTTGAATCTTCGTTCCCAGATCCTGAGATATTGATTGAAGAACAGGAGGTATGGCATTGCTCCTAAGGGCTTGTTCACACTACATCTGTTTGTATCCATTTTTCAATGCAGGTGCATTTAAAAAAAATGGACAGACAGTGGGGGGCGTGGCCAGCTAGCCTGGAAAGAAGACGCATGGTCTGATAGCTCCTGCACAGCTACCAGTATTCTACCTACTTAAAACTACCTAAACAAGGTCTAAACACCAAAAAAAAACCACCAAACAATTCTAAAGATGGGCAGATGACGAGGTCCGGAACCTTTATGGAGACAAAGTAAGAAAACATTGTCAGACAACATTATACGAAAATACAGACACAGACTCAGATAGAGAACAAAAAAAAGATCAATACCTACCGATTACAAATCCCAGTGAGGACTCCAGAGACGCAGATCTCTCCCCATCCCAGGGCAATAGGGTCCCACCTGCAAAATCCCCACAACCACAGAGAGAACCTATTAAAAGAAACAAACATGGGGAATCAGAAGAAGAAGTTAACATAAAAGAAACAACACATACTCAGAACTCTCTACACAATTTTCCTACTAAAGACACACCAGTGTCAGGAAACATATTAAAGGAAATGCTGATATCTCGGCACAAAGCTTTCAAATTAGATGTCTCAGAAATGGTCAAATCTATCAAAAAAGATATAATAGAAATAGCAGAACGAACCAACCATATAGAAAACAAAATGGCAGAATTTACAACCACATTTAATGAGCTGGCAGATGCTCACAATAACCTAGATGAGACGGTGACCACACTCCAAAACAAAATTACAGACCTAGAAGATAGCTCAAGAAGAAATAAAATCAGAGGAATACCTGAAAGTGTTCTAAATTCTGAATTAGACCAATACATAGAAGATCTACTGGAAGCATTAATGCCAGATATACCAAAAATAGAAAGAACATTGGACAGAACTCACAGACTGTTCAAACCAAAATACGCCCCTCAGACAGCACCCAGAGACGTGATAACAAGATTTCTATTTTTCCAAACTAAAGAACAACTGATGTCAATTTCAAGGAACAAAACCAACATAGCAAGCAAATATGCTCATCTACAATTTTTCGCAGATCTTTCACCCCAAACCATGCAAGCAAGAAAGACGTTCCAAGAAGCTACAGAGATCAAAGACATAACTCAATAAAATACAAATGGGGATTCCTGGTTCGTTTAATAGCAACCAAAGAAGGCAAAACATATACCTTCAACACACCAAAACAAGACATTCAAAAAGCTCACGAATGGAAACTACCTATACCCAACTCCCTTAAACTTCATCTGAAAGAACTACACAACAATGGAAAAGTCCAACAAGAATGGAAACATACCTAAAAACACTCTGAACCAACCGACAGTTAAGTTAAAAATTTTAATTATCTTTCAATCTAAGAAATAGACAGCCAAACCAATGGAAAATCCTTATACTCCAATGACTTATTTAAAAAATAAAGGAATATTGAGCAAGAATCCACACAACATATATGTCTATGAGATTAAAAGTTTATATGCTAGTTCATTGTAATTAAAGTTGTAATTGATGTTGGGATAGGATCTAATATAACTTAGTTTAAAAGTTTATTGAGATAGCAGAGTACAGAAATACCCTAATATCTAATTAATATATAATTAAAAAATAAAGGAATATTGAGCAAGAATCCACACAAAATATATGTCTACGAGATTACAACTGGTGTAAATGACTCTATGCAGATTTTAACTTTTGGGTTTGATTTCCCTTTTAAGTCCTTTTAAAATGTGAAACTTCTTAAAAGAATAGTTCACTCTCAAAGTGAACTATTCCTTTAATTTATTGATTGAAGCCCGAGAGGTTAAACAGCTATTACTAACCTTCCGTTCTTCAATCAATAGCTCAGGATCCGGGAACGATGATTTAAGAAAATTATCTTTTGAGTGATCCACATTGAAATCTCTGACTGCTTCCTTGTTCTGTACAGCGATAATGTGCACTATAGTTAAACAGCAAAAAAACACAATATTCCAATGGTGATTAAAATACAATCTTACAATGTTAGGGGTCTTAACTCACCCCAAAAGAGATTCCTCATCTGGAAAGAACTTACAAGCAACAAAATAGACATAGCATGTATTCAAGAAACCCATCTTAAGAAAACATCTAATTATCTCCTTAAACATAAAACATACAACAATATCTTTCACTCCTCATCAGACAAGAAATAAAGTCACCATTGCAATAAACAATTCTGTAGCCTTCAAACTCTATGATGCCAAGATTGATACCCAAGGCAGATATATAATTCTTCATTGTTCCATAAACAACCAGAACCTAGTATTAGCTAATTTATATGCTCCCAACCAAAAACAAATCAAATTTATAAAAAAAAAAAATCATCTATAAAGTTAAAGAATACCACCAAAAAAATACTATAACATGTGGAGACTTCAATCTACTACTAGACTCAGAACTAGACTCTACCAACCCTAACACAAAGAAGAATAACACATTCTCCAACCATCAGAAGACTTATTTGACACATGGAGAATAACACATCCAGCAGAGAAAGACTACACCTATTTCTCCCAATCTTACAATATGTACTCCAGACTAGACTACATCCTTGTAGACAAATGGACCCTTCAGAAACTCCCAGATTCAAGAATCTCCCCTATTACATGGTCGGACCATGCACCAATAACAATTCATCTAAAAGAAAGATTCAACCTTAACCAACAAAATCCATGGAGATTAAATCCAACTCTATTATCCTCTGAAAATTCCAAAAATAAAATACAAAAAGCAATAATTGAATACATTGAAATAAATGAATCCCCAGAAGTCGACCCTTTCACATTATGGAACGCTCACAAGGCTGTAATACGATGCATATGCATTCAACAAGCAACCCAAATAAATAAAAACAGAAAACAAAAGAAAATGGTACTACTACAAAAAATAGCCACACTAGAAAAAGAAAACAAACAAAAACCTACACAACAAACAAAACTACAACTGAAAGAAACAAGAGACAAACTTCACTCCTTGAACCTATATGAGTACGAAAGAATGCTTAGAAGAATGAAAGCCACATTTTATGCCCAAGGAGGCAGAGCAAACAGAAACTTAGCTAACAGAATTAAAAATAAGATAACCAGAACCAAAATTTCATTCATCACGGAAAACAACAAAAAAATAATTAATCCTCAAGAAATAGCCAACCAATTCAGCCTATTCTAATTCAAATTATACAATCTTGCAGAAAATGGAGAAGTAAAAAACCCAACAAAGAAACATTAGAAACATTCCTTAACTCAATAAATCTACGTTCAACTACAACCGAACAAAAAGAATATCTAGACAAACCAATTTCCCAAGATGAAATAATCAAAGCAATCAAAACATCTAAACTTAATAAATCCCCAGGAGAAGACGGGTTCACCAATGAATACTATAAAACTTACCTTCCAAATCTATCTCCATACATGCAAAATATGTTTAATAAAGCTATAGAAGACCAGACATTCCCTAAAGAAATGTTGAAAGCAATAATAATCCCAATACCAAAACAAGGGAAAGACCCGACACTTCTTGGGAATTACAGACCAATTTCTCTACTAAATAATGACCTCAAATTATATTCAAAGATACTTGCTGAAAGACTTAAAAACATACTTCCACATCTTATTCATTTAGACCAAGTTGGATTCATAAAAAATAGGCAATCAACAGACAACACAAGGAGAATAGTGGATCTAATTGACTGGGCCAACCATAATAACATTTCATCTCTATTTATAACCTTAGACGCCGAAAAGGCATTTGATCGCCTCAATTGGTACTAGAAAAATTTGGTATACAAAACCATTTCAAAAAAGCAATAATGGCTCTATACACCAACCCTTCAACAACTATAGTCATATCTAACATGCTATCAAACCCTCTCAATATCTCAAACGGAACCAGACAAGGATGCCCTCTCTCCCCATTAATCTTCGCCCTGGCATTGGTGCAAAAATACGGGCAGACCCTAATATATCAGGAATTCAAATTAAATCCACTTCTCACAAGATAGCACTTTTCGCAGATGACATTATATTAATTGTAACAAAACCAATTACATCACTAATACATATCCAAAAACTTGTACATCAAGTCATGGAAACTAATATATCTGGGACACTAAAAATTTTTCTATCAAGTAAATACAATTTTAACTGGGACTCAAACGAAATAACCTATCTAGGTATCAAATTATCAACTAACCTTGAGAACCTACTCCAATCCAACCTCATCCCGCTCATAGAAAAGCTAGAAATCCAGACAAAAATAAAGACTATGATGCTCACACATATAGACAGAATAATGGCAACTAAAATGATAATCCTTCCTCAATACCTCTACATCTTTAGATCACTACCAATAGACATCCCAGAATCTTATTTCTCAAGAGCTCAAAAAAACATAACTCAATTCATATGGAACCAAAATAAAGCAAGAATCAATAACCAAATCATGGCCAAAAACCGCAAAGCAGGGGGATTGGCAATACCAATACTAAAAGAGTACTATCAAGCAACAATCCTTGATCAAATAAGATATTGGAGGAAAAGCAACACAAACAAGAATCTATGGCGTGAAATAGAAGAAAAAATGTGCCAACCTATGAACCTAAAACAAATCATGGGAGGAATCCTCCTTGGAGACGTACAAATAAGACAACCATATATTCTACCCCAAACTTCTATCAACATATAGAGAAGTATCGATAAAAAACAAAATATTCTGGCTCCATTATATGACTTTAGAACTATTAATCCCAGATCTACATATCCAATGGGAACAAAACCAACTGATAACAATAGACCAATTATACCATCAAGGAAATATAGTTTCATTCCAAACACTACAAAGCAAATACCATATAAACCCAAATGATTTTTTCAGACATATTAAAATAATATCCCTTCTCACAACCTCTAAAACAAAATGGAAAACATCTAATGAAACAACAGAGATACAATTTATAGCTTCTACAATCCCACCCAAAGGAATAACAACCTTCTATACCCTGATTAACAACAAAGATATATTTACTAAACTCAAACCACACATAAAATGGGAAGAAGAACTAACTCTCGAGCTGCTCACAGCACTGGGAAACCGCAAAAAAAAATTCCCTGAGATACTACAGAACACCTACAATATTAGCAAAATGGAATCCCAACTACTCACCGATGTGCTGGAGATGTGCAGAATCCCGAGGAACGCTAACCCACATATTCTGGACCTGCAGGAAAATAAGGAGTACATGGTATAAGATCCAACAGGTACTCTCATCGATACTACAAAAGCAAATCATACTTACTCCAGAGTTAGTTCTGCTGTTCATAAATTTACAACAGTTCCCTCCTAACCAAAAAACCATTATCTGTCATACCATAATAATTACCCTTCAATATATTACAAGAAACTGGCTGACTACCAAAAAACCCAACATCACATTAATACTGAGGAACTTAAAGGGCAACTATAGTGAAAAAAAAACTTTGTCCGTATACAATGTATAGATCACTTAGTATAAGCTGCCTTACTTTCATGTTGCTGTGTGGCTTCGTTTCTTCACACTAGCAGAAGTTTGTACCAAGCTGTGTAGTCCCCCTCCCCTCTCTGTCTACTCCCCCTCAAGCAGTGACGGGCTGTATACAGAGTCCGAGCATTGTCAGTTGAAAGGACTTTAAATGAAGTGCTGACATCCTGTTGACCCCTCCCTTCCAGAGCTAGACTGCAATCAAAGTGTGGGATAAAGTAGCAATATGCTGAAGGGAGGGGCAGAGGGGGAGAGAGGAGGACAAGTGGTGCTGAGATTCTTTACAAGTAAGTTACTGAACTCTGCCTGTTCTCTAACTTTGCTAATTGTTATTTACTTTTTACCTAAAGTTCATATCTCTCCCCCTGCTTAGCTGAGATCATAATCACTGAAGAGAGAGTCAGTGTAACAGCAGCTATAGTGAGAGACCTTCACAAACACAGTGACACTGCTTGTTGTCCTGTTACATTTCAGTTGCTTTAGTCTATATATTTCATAGATTGCACTGTATGTCTTGTTTGGTATATAGTCTGTATTACTGTATTATATATACTGTATTATTAGTGTTTCCTTTGAGTCACTGGTTTTGTATGTATATAAGATTTTTTTTTGGGGGGAGGGGCTGTTTTATAGTGTGTTATGCTCATATTGCAGGGTTGATGGTTTATTGATTGTGTTTAGCACTACAGCATTTGACTGTGTTGCACATGGTAGTTACAGTGTGGGTGAAGGAGTATGTGACAGTACTGCAGGGGAGCTTTGAATTGTGTGGGTGTGTGCCTTTGAGTGACAGGTGAGGTGTAGCAGCTCCAACAAATCACGGCATATTTAAAGGCTTATATCTCGGGGACTATGAAGAATTTAAAGAAACTAAATGTACCCTGGTGTTTGGGATGACTTATAGGATATATTAGAAGGAATTAAAAAAAAACAATTTTCTCACTATAATTGCCCTTTAAATATAAATATGCAATATGAGAAACAATACTCCATAACTCAACTCAATTTTCATAAATTTTTATAAAAAATGGGAATATTGGTACACTGATAATAGATCTCTATATCAATAAATACTAAGATGCAAACAGAAGAAAGTCGAGTAATAATATAATACACACCTGGGCGACTGGAATTGAGCATATTCCAGGTTAACTGAAAGTAACTTGCTTTATGATTATTTTGTTTATATATTATTATTTTATTTTAGTTAATTTTTCTCTATATTATTTTGAATGACTTAATTCAATTTAACTCTAAATGCTTTTACTGTGATTGTCATGGTATTGATATATACTATAATCTATATACAGTTATGCATAGAATAATTTGTATGAAAAATTCAATAAAAACTAAATGATTAAAAAAAAAAAAAAAATGGACAGACAGTAACCCCACAGGATTTCATAATATCGTTCACACCTGCTGCATTATAATCCGTTCCATTCCAGTCCATTTAAAAAACGCACTGCATGCAGCATTTCTGTCCGTTTTTTCATGCATTTTCTATAGAAATCTATGGAATACACATTGTTAAAAGAATGGATACAAATGTATGAAAAAAATGGATACAAACTGACAGACGCACATGCTGTGCGTTACTGTCAGTTTCTAGTGTGAACGTAGCCTTAACCTCCTGGGCTTCAATCAATACATTAAAGGAACAGTTCATTTGGGAGTGAACTATTCCTTTAAGGTGATTTTGAAAGAGAAAGGGTTTTATTTCTGACTATTTGTTGTGTTTGTGTGTTTGTTTTGCCTTGAATGAATTCAGACATGGGGGGCATATTTATCAAAGCGCGGTTTTGCAATTTTGCGATACCACATGTTTAACGGGCGGCATTTTTATGACTGCGGATCATACAATTACGATCACGGTCTTAAAAACGCAATTGCGGTGTAAAATCATGATTGCAGACGTATAATCACGATAACAATCGTAGTACATTTACAATAGTGATTGTTTTTGTACAGTCACCTATACATCGTTGCCGTACTTTTCTTCTAACCTGCGGTATCGGCACCAGGGTTTACTAAATATTCCACCATAGACTCTATTGCTATACAAGTCTAAAAAGTCTATTACTGGCTCCAACTATTACTGACAACATTTGGACATTTCTACCAGCCACAAATGAAAAAAAAAGACAGGCAATTATTTCTCAGTATCTTGTTAAAAATCTCTATCTTCTAGACATATTATAATAATAGTGTAGTAGGTCATATGAAAGATCCTTATTTCTTTTTTCCTCTAAAAGGCTTCTATATGTTTTTTCCCATTAATTTTTTTTTTTTGTCGCTTGCTGACTTTTTCACAGCAGGATGAACAATAGATACTGTGCAGGATGCCATTAAAATCCAGCAGAACTTTATTGTTACGAAAGTTATAAAAGGATCAGTTTTACTTAATGGTTTACTCAATGAGGCAGCAAAACTGTAAACCAAAGGGAATGCTATGGCTTGCAATTCTCTCTATATATCTAGACTGTTTTGAAAGGACAAACATTGTTTTATTAAAGGGATAGTGTTGTGTACTGTTAAGAGTTTTCTTTTTAAATTTATGAATGACAATATCACGTATAGGGCAAAGAGATACAGGCAGTCCCCGGGTTACAGTTCTGTATGTTTGTTAAGTTGAATTTGTATGTAAGTTGGAACAGGTACATACTGTACACCTATTAAATGCAACAGATGTTTTTAAAAAATAAAAAAATAAAACTAAGACAGCATTTTTAAAAATGGATTACGGTGCTGGCCGGCTTTGCTATCAGCTGTTTTTTTAACAGCTGTTTCTGGTACAGCACAAGGTAGTTAAAGGGGCCAGTTGGGGGCACATTAAACAGTGGTGGTTGTACTGTATGTACTTGTGTCTGTATTGCAATAGTTGAAATGCTGCATCATTTTGTGAAATCCTCGCTGCCCATGTAATATTGAGTTAAATTGGGGTTTACAGTCATTTTAAGCGGGCAGCACCATTTCCAAAGGTTTTTAGCGATAGCATATCACACTTGATTCAATACACTTTAAAGGGCAAGTCTACCCTCATACTAAAAATCTTTATATAGCCTAACCCTATATGTATTTAGTTATACTTACCTTCATCAAAGATTTGTCTTTAAATACAGACAGCAATTCCTCTCCCCAGCTGTCTCCTCTCCTCTGCAGAGTAGAGAACTTCCAGATAATGGCTGTCGGGGAAAGCTGTGACACTGGTGTCTTCCTGACTTCCTAAAGCTGCTTAGGCTTAAACTGGCAAAAGCACCAGAGGAGGTGTGTCAATTACAGAGAGGAATCGGGTCCTGAAAGTAACTTAAGACACAAAACATGAAGAGACAAAGTACACAGGCCGCACTTCCAGAAAACCCAATCAGTTTTATTAGCATAGCATAAAAACTCCAAACACAGTCAGACTCATCTGACGCATTTCAGGGTCCACTCCCTTAATCATAGATGAGCACACACAGATACAGATCCTCCTTATATAGGGAGGGGTTAAACAATTAAAAGGAAAAAATGGTTATATTCCTCCCTTATTAAATCCTTTAGAAAAAGACCTAAAAACATGCTTAGTAACTTAGTAACTACAATAGAAGACACAGGGGGGAATGAAGGGTAAGAAGGCACAAAACATGTATCCAATCAAAAACACTAGGTCCTCACCCCTGGTAATACATTAGATTATGCAGACCAGACAAGAGCTTGAATCCTGGTAATTTTGCCCAACTAATGTACTTGCAGGGGAGAGGATCTAGCGCATTAAGTCATCAAACAAGGTTCAGCAAAAGAGAAGGGGTGGTTTGGGACCTTTGTTCCCCTATAAAATGTGTGGGCCTATTTTTTTTTTTTTTTAATGAGCTCCCAGCATCCCAATATGACAAAGTACTAGATAAATCTCAGCATTCTATTTCATTCAGTACATGCATAATAAGGTAATTTGTTATTAAATACAAGATATACTCCACATTTATTTATTTGAATTATTGAGAGGATCTACTTATGGAGGACTCATTAAATTGCAATTTCTCAGTGTGCATGGATAAACACCAATATGTATACATAACATATACTCATACACTGAAAGAACTGGTGTGTAACAGTGGATTGTATTGCAGAAAATATTCAGGGTTATTCAATAAAAGTTCTTAGCGTTAAAAATGGTGCTAATCAGATCTTATTTAACATTTGAAAGCACCAATTTTAACGACAATTTCCCTAATTTGCCTTTTGCAATAAAAGAAACTAGAAAATACGAATATGCCAAATTATAAAGAGCAATAAAAAAAAAAAATGACACACCTCTGGTAACTTAATGTTAATTTCCTGTATAAGAACACCCTACATTAATCCCTTACATATACTCTAATATTAATTACAAGGTTTATCACAATTTTTTCTTTACTTTCTCAAATGCAAAAATAAAGTTTATAAATAAGTAGATAAAAACTCTCATGATTTTCGTTTAACCAGAAATCAGATAATGTGGCATATGAAATACATAGCCGCATTTTGAAGCCGTCATCGGCGAGCGCGTACGGCGTTCCCGCGTGGTAAACCTGCACAAATTGGGTTGTTTTCTCTGATCCGCTGCTAAAGCCCCATCAGTGATCAAGTTAGTCCCTTTAGCCTGTCCGTGACTTTAGGACTGTGAGTGTATTAGACGTTAATTGTTACATAGAGACTGCTTATACACAGGACGGAGGTACCACTCTACTGTATACATAAATAGATATAATTTTGATAAATCTTTGCACTGCTTGTATAGATGTGACAGGTAACACGTTATGTATATATTCGATTTTTAATTGTTTTTAACGAGTTAGGAGGTATTTGGGTAGATATGTCCCTGAGTGTTAAATAAAGGATTTTTACTTTTACTATATAGAGTGTGCAGATTGCTTCTTTGTGAAGGGGATTCTGTGGGTTCTTTTGTATATATATTGTAATTTATAATCCCCTAAATATTCCAGTATTGGGAAAGGGTAAATAATAAATTATTAATACTATTTTTGTACATTCACTAGTGCCCTATCTCAAATTTTGTTTCTCTTTGCATATGAAATACAACACAGAACAATATTGTCATGATATTCTGCCCAGACATATCTTTTGACTTAATAATGATCACTTTTCTGACTCTGACAGCTCTGCCTAGTCATGGACAGAGTTCTGCTTTTGTATCTTCTTTAGCTTATTAATTTACCCCCCCTTAAACTTTTATGCCTGCATTTTACATGTATGTGGTTGTCTGCTCCCTAAGTTTGAAGCAATCATGCAACTCAGAGGGCAGTTAAACATACTTCTTTGTCTTTTTTTTCTAGGTAGATTTATTAGAGACACCACTGCACCAATACTCTGTTATTCAAGGATCCCCAAAGAGATTGTCGCCATCAATGCACAGGGTCCCTCAACGTTCACATAAGCACCAAGGACAAGCAATTTCAGCAAGTCATTCCCCGCATATTTCAATGACTGATGGGTAGGTTTTTACACTAAAATTTGTACAATTTGTGTCTTTGAATCTTACATGTAAACCTGGTACACACGTTGGCTAATTTTCATACGATGCAGCCGCCGAATGTTTAACGACATTATCGTTATCCTCATATTTGAAACGACATCTGTACACACAGCAACAATAATTACCACGATAGTCGTTAGATATAGACGTTCGTACGTAACGTAACGTTCGTATCTTCGCGCAATTACGAAAGCAGCGCATGCACCTTTTATATATTTGTGTCGTAGAACGTTAACGATAATCTGCCGACCATGTACAAATATACGATAATCGGTAGAACAAATCCGCCAGGCTGATCATCGGAAAAAGCCGACAATAGTCAACGGCCTTTGATGATCGTTAATGCTATATTTTCGTACAAATATCGTGCGATTGGTCGTTTGTCGGCTGCATCGTACGACAATTATCCAACGTATGTACAAAGCTTAAGACTATTTGTAACTTATTACTTTATGTATTTATTATTTTATGTTACCTACCCAATCTCTCAAATAAATAAGAAATGTAATTAAAAAATTTATGATCGCACAATTACAACTGTGTCTTAAAAGATGATGTGATCAGGAATGCACAACTGAGACCATAATTACTACAAAATAAATAATTTCGATAACTAAAAGTATCAGAAAGCTCTGCCCTTGGTGTCTTAAAGTAACCATACACATAGCGAGATCAGACAATAATATGGCTACAAAACCTTTTCACAAAGTCCGATAGCAAAAACATCCTGATTCAGCATGTTAATGTATTGTTGTAAATGTAGTTCTGCAAAACACAAATTTTTCTTCTGAGACTACGCTTATTAAAAACGTTCCTGTCCTCATTTAAAAAGTTATTGTACAACCCAAATCCAGACTAGACCTAGGAACCATATCCAAAATATAGTTCCCTGCGGTCTCGTGCGTAATATTGGTATATGATTATTCCACATCATATGTGATAAGGAGGTGATCATCATTAATCTGGACATTCTATAGTAGCTTTTGGACATGAAGTCTACAGAATTTTGGACATAGGAATCTAAACAAATCACAATGTGATTGTGATTGTACAATGTAATTGTAGATATGTATAAACACATTGGAAAGGTGACTTATCAAACGCTGCTGGCCTACAAGGTGGGTTATTGATGAATAACAGTTGAGAGAAATGGAAGGCAGTAATGGGTAAAAGACTCGGTGATTAGTACCTGCTTCGGATGATTTATTAATTAAATTGATGAATTGAAATTTGTAATAAATTTTTGAAGCAGATCTCATTACTAATAAAATATTAGCTTTCACATTTTATGAGGATAATTAAAAAAAACCTTCATCCGATAATTCATGCTACCTTTCTTCATGTTTGCCATGGTCTCCTGCAAATGGTGATGTCAGCCCCATTCAAGAAGGTGTTACCAGCAGCATAGGAGCTTGGGTAAAGAAGGAACACAACACAACAATCTGCATTCATTTTTAGGTAAATGTTAGCATTTTTATGGAAAAAAATACATCTGTTCAGTCCTAATTATATGAGGAAATTTTAAGTTTATTATTATACTTTTTTTCTCCTTTAATTCTACCGTAGTGGCCTTAAACTGTCATGAATACAAGTTCTTTATCCTAATGGTCAGTTACAATATCTATGATGACATCTTTTTTTTATAAAGCTTTACTCTTCTTTTCTAGGTCAGAGGCACTAAGACGGGAACTTGAAAGAGAGAAGATGATGAAAAGACTTCTGATGACGGAACTCTGAAATTCTTTTAAATTTCTGAAAATGCTGATTAAGGCCTAACAATATAGTGCCTTCTATGTTTTCTTATTCCACTGTGTTCTTTAGGCAGAATAATGTATAAGGTTGATACATCCTACCTTGTTTTAAAAATGAGCCACAACTAGTGATTTGAAATATTTTAAAGCATTACTGTAATTCAACTGAAATGTATGCATGTAAAAAATAAGAGATTAATTCTCCCCAGATGCTTATCTTGTATAATTTTGTATATAATTCAACAAAAAATATCATTATGCAGAATATTTTAATAGCTTAACAAAATATGTTTTGTAGTCCTCTGAATATTAGTTGCTTGATAGCATTCTATTTAAAGGAAAATTACACTCCCCAACCCACACATCTGCCTTTTGATGGACCTAAGACACTAGTAGATCCTCACCCCTGAGGAACATTTGATCTCTATCAATACTTACCTAAACTTGTGTTTGCTGGTCTGGCCCACACTCTGTTTGTGTCTGGGCCTGACCTATGAAAGGAACAAGTGCATTTTCCCATTGGCCATTGGAAGGGTGATTGAGCCTGGACCAGAATGGCAACCACAACTTTAAGTATGAAGTGCAATCAATCTAATACACCCCCCAAAATGTTAGTTCCCCACAGTGGGTTCATCAAAAAGGAGGTTGTGGTTTAGGGGGTTTAATTACTGATATAGCTTAGGGGGTATAATTACTCAATAACTCATAGCAAAAAGTAGTTCGATGTGGGCTTGAAAATAAGTCTTGCTATGGCTAGAGAACTTTTGTTTACTGTGATCAAACAAAAAAAAAACAAACAAAAATCTTTTTCTATATCATATACAGTATGTGTTCCTTGTTTATTTCATTGTTTTTTATGAATGTAATAATCCCAGTTTTGTATCATACAGTATGTACAAAAATATATTTATATTGTGTATGCTGTAGCATTAATATGATATTACCATTTCATGGGTTGCATGGAAGACCCACACTGTAACTGTAAGTAATGTGTAATTTACGCTTTACTGCATAATAGTGAGATTATATTTTTCTGTAAAGGAATTCAGAAGGAAAATATCAGTTATGAATGATGGGATCATTTATTAATGCATTTAGTTTTTTCTACTAACAGGGACATCAAAGGTTCATCAAATATAAAAAAAAAACTTTATAATTTATTCTCTGATGCAATTGACATTATTTAGCTTGTGTAAAATTCTTAAAGAACAAAAATCTTTCTCTAAGCAGCTTGAAAGAGTGATTTTACTAATGGACTTAAGTCCTCTTCTTAATATAATTGGCTTTGGTAAAAAAAATACATATCTCCTTGAGCTCACACATTAGACACTTACAGGGAGATGTAATAAAAGTTCTTATTGTTAAAAATGGTGCTAATTTTGCCCCAAACAATCAGATATTGTTTACCATTTGAAAGCTGACATTTGATTGGTTGGGGCAAAATTAGCACCATTTTTAACAATAAGAACTTTTATTACATTACCATGTTAGAATGAGCCACAATCTTATTTAGTTACTATATACAGCACTGTGAACTCATACATCTCATGTCTCTTGTGCTTTCTTTCATTACTACTGTTCTAAAGACTGTGTAAATATGGACTTATACAAACAAATCAAGAAATATATATATAAATGCAAGAACTTATTATTTAACTAAGATGTATATATATGTGTTTTCCTTTGCACAGAACCAGCATTAAACATGGTTTTTAATATATGTGTCTGTGCACTCTTTATTTAAAAAAAAAAACAAAAAAAAAACATTGATAGTAGAACAATTTAAATGTCGTTTCTAAAATAAAATGTAGTTTTACTTGAGCAAAATTACAGTTCAGGTAATAAGAATATACCATACCTCCGTCGGATAAAAAAAATATAACTTGATTCAGGCTTTAAAAGTATAAGAGGGGTAAAGCCATGAACCCTGATACATTTCATAATGCCCACTGTCACATCATCTGAGGGAATACACCCCCACACCAAATATGGTATGGGTTTTTTTGATAAAGTGACAGTTGACGTCACAAAACAAGTCAGAATTCACTGCTTTTCCCCTTCTGTGCTTTTAAAGACTAAATAAAAAAAAGTTATGGGCTATATTTATAAAACATCGTTATCGTAAAAATAACGATCGGTTTGCTAGGATATGGTTATTTTACGATATCGTCCGTAATCCTACGATATCGCTACCATAAATCGTATCGTTAACGTAGAATACAGACCGTTATTGTAGAATAGCGACCATTATCGTAGAATGAGATACAGACACCAGGGAGCAGAACGCTTCGAAACTAGGAATAAGCCGTGGCGGATAATATCATGATGTGCTTTATTCAATTCCACACATGTGTACATCAAAAGGCAGTGCCATAAGTCAGAAACAATGGAGGTGCAAGTCAGTAGTCTTACGTGTTTCCCAGCGTCATGGCCGCTTCATCAGACTCACTGAGGGAGAGGCATTATCGTAGAATGCCAATCGTTATCTTACGATTCAACGCTAACGACTGTTATTCTACAATAACGGTCGTTATTCTACGATAACGGACGTTATTCTACGATAACGATCGTTATTCTACGATAACGATCGGTATTTTACGATATCGGTACTGTAGATTCATGATAGCGATATCGTAGGATTACGATCAATATCGCAAAATAACGGTCCATATCCTTGTGAAGGTTCTCATTCATCCAGGTCATGGTATATCTGTTGTATTCAATTAGATCAACTGGACTTGAAATGTAGTTCTTGAAGACGTTTCGCTAGTCATCCGACTGGCTTTCTCGAATCAGAATGACTTGTACAAGAATCTGTGGCAATTATGTACCCTGGAAAATCCCAATTAGCATATCACAGCCAGGTGTTAAGGGTGTGTGATTAGATAGTGGTAAGAGGTGTTATAGGAACGCCCAGAGTAAGGTGTTAAAAACGCATTGTACATGGCAGACAGTTGGGTTAAAATCCCCCAGAAGGAAGTGCAAGCTTTCACAGAACACATTAATGCGGTGGACCAAAACATTAAATTACAAGGGAGAGGTACAAAACAACAAACTGGCTTTCTTGGACTGCTTGGTAGAAGTTAAGGAAAATGGTAAACTGAAGTAGAGGGTTACAAAAAAACACACACACAGATCAGTATTTGATGTTGACTCCCACCACCCTTTAGATCACAAGCTGGGGTCATCAGAACCCTGCAACACAGAGCCGAGAACATCCCCACTAGCACAGAGGCGAAGGCTAAAGAAATGAAACATCTCAGAGGAGCCCTTAAAACTTGTGGATATCCGAATGGGCTTTGTCAAAAGAAGTAGAAGGAAAGAAAAGAACACGAATACCAACAGGAAGGGGAAAAGCAAGACAGGAGGAAGAACATGGTCATCCCATTGTAGCAGGGGTATCCGAGAAATTAAGAAGAATTTCAAAAAACATCGTACCCTGTCTGCTTAAACCGAACAACACACTGAGGCAGCAATTGGTACATCCGAAAGACCCAATACCAAAACACAAGAAAAGCGACATCATATATGCAGTGCAGTGCAGTGAAGATGCTCTGATTTGTATGTGGGGGAGACCAAACAGCAACTGCATCAACGTATGGCCCAGCACGAGAGACAATTCCTCGGGTCAGGACTCAGCCGTGTATCTGCATCTTAAGGATAAAGGACATACCTTTGAAGATTGTAATGTTAACATATTGGCGAAGGAACGTGACTGGTCAAGAGAGGTGTTAAGGAGGCCATTTATGTGAAAATAAAGAAACCAAGCCTAAATAGAGGTGGGGGGGTTCGACACCAACTGTCTGCCATGTACAATGCTGTTTACACCTTACTCTGGGCGTTCCTATAACTCCTCTTTGCCACTATCTAATCACAACCCTTAACACCTGGTGTGATATGCTAATTGGGATTTTCCAGGGTACATAATTGCCACAGATTCTTGTACAAGTCATTCTGAAATGAGAAAGCCAGTCGGATGACTAGCGAAACGTCTTCAAGAACTACATTTCAAGTCCAGTTGATCTAATTGAATACAACAGATATAACGGTCCATATCGTAGAACACCGATCGTTATTTTTACGGTGACGATAACGATGTTTTACAAATATGGCCCTATGTTCTTACTTTCTGGTTAGTAAGTTTCTAGACAATTCATGCAGACATTTAATATTAGGAATAAAACAAGCACTTGATGTCTGCATGTTAATAGAACTTCAATTTACTGAAAAACTTAGGTACCAGCTTCTTATATATATACAGCAAATGAATTGGCAACTAAGGATCTATAAAGGGTTTTTAGTCATCCAGGTCATTGTATAGGTAATAAAACTAAAACATAAATGTAAGTGTGAACATTATAATTTTTAACTTACAAAATGAACATATTACTGTATTCTGGAAGTCTCTGGGCCTCATTTACCAATCACTTCAGGTAAATGTCCCTACGTGAATTTAATATTGCGTCAATGCTCATGAGTAAATCCTAAAAGACTATTTGCTGGAGTTAAAGTATCTCTCCACCTAGCCTGTTCTTTTATGCTATCAACTTGAGATCACAAAATAAATAGGCCAAATGGGATTATATCAAAATAAGAACCACTGATTGTAAAATGCAGCCTTTAGACAAATGTCTACTGTATTTAATGTCTGACTAATGTATGGCCAGCTTTTAGATAGATATTTAAATGAGTCATAACAGGGATAGGACATTTTAGGTGGGCCCCAACATTTCAGTCCGACAATGATCATACAGTATCTTGGACATATTATTCAGACCTTTTATCAGATTCTGCAAGATTGTGGCCCGTTCTTCTAAGCAGATTTCCATCCATGTATTACAAATATGTATTTATGAAGGCCCAATACTGATTAATGAGGAGCTGTGGTTTCCAAAATGTGGTTTAAATAAATGAATAAACAAATGAACACATTACTTATATGATGGGACATAATATAACCAGTGTACAAACCAAGAAATCTGTCTATGGACATGTTAAGCTTGTTTTCTTTTCTTTAACTGTAGTTTTTGGATTAATCTTTTACATTAGATTTTAACAAACAATAAATATGAGAAAAAAGAGGATAAGAATGTGGGGTGTGGCGAAGGGAACCAGATAAGGTAATTCACAAAACATGCTACAAAGCAATGGGATGATTCGGCTACCAATGTGATGAATGTTACTTTATTGTAAGTCACAGTTTGAGGCTGCATCCACTATGAATGATAGTGATCCAAATGGTTAGTCCAATTCTTTATGGACATGTCCGAAGCACTCAATGGTGAATTTCAGAACATTGACAAACCTATGTCTCTGCAGAGAGATATAGGTGTTATAGGGACAGCAATGTCAGAGAGATCAACGATACAATAGTCCTCAATCATGTATGGAACGAGAGGGATAGATATGGGCAAGAAAGGAAAAAAGACAATTGTTAACAAGGAAAAATAAGACACAGCAGCTCTACGTAGTGCAGAGATAGATTTTCCCCTATAACAACATGAAGAACAAGGCACTCAATGGTGAATTTCAGAACATTGACAAACCTATGTCTGTGCAGAGAGATATAGGTGTTATAGGGACAGCAATGTCAGAGAGATCAACGATACAATAGTCCTCAATCATGTATGGAACGAGAGGGATAGATAATGGGCAAGAAAGGAAAAAAGACAATTGTTAACAAGGAAAAATAAGACACAGCAGCTCTACGTAGTGCAGAGATAGATTTTCCCCTATAACAACATGAAGAACAAGGCATATCATGGTACCCCTGTACCAAAACATGCAAATGCAGGTTCAGCTATTTCTCTATCAAAAAGGAAAAATAACTTACACAATGTACAGTACATGGAGCCCCTCACATATATCTAACATCTTTAATAAATAGAAAATAATGCCCCCAATTTAGAAAATCCAGTTCAGACGGGTGACAAGCCAAATTAAATGGGAATCAGACAGCGGGCTGCCATGAGTCGATGCCAAACTTTCAAGGATCACTCTCTCTGATCAGACTCCAATACAGAATTAAAACTGGGCAGTCCCAAAATATATGAATCAAAGGGCGAAACTGATAATTTATCTCTGATCAGTTTTACGATCGTTAATTTACGATGTTATCATATATTAACGATAACAATCGTAGATTTATGATCCCCATAGAATACCCCACCACCCTTTAGATCACAAGCTGGGGGTCATCAGAACCCTGCAACACAGAGCCGAGAACATCCCCACTAGCACAGAGGCGAAGGCTAAAGAAATGAAACATCTCAGAGGAGCCCTTAAAACTTGTAGATATCCAGACTGGGCCTTTGTCAAAAGAAGTAGAAGGAAAGAAAAGAACACGAATACCAACAGTGAAGGGGAAAAGCAAGACAGGAAAAAGAACATGATTGCCACAGATTCTTGTAGAAGTAATTCTGAATTGAGAAAGCCAGCCAGATGACTAGCGAAACGTCTTCAAGAACTAAACTTCAAGTTTAGTTGATCTAATTGAATACAACAGATATTTCCACTTAATCATTCTACAATCATATAATGCCAGCCATACACTATAAGGGCATTAGATATATTAGACATTCAGCCATTAAATCTATCTAATGTCTTTTGAGCTTTTGAGAGCAGTGGTTCTTACTACCAACGTTCCCACTGCATTCCCATCTGATCCATTCTTTTTGTGATATTGAATCTACTGCAAAAAAAAAAAACAGGTGAGGTGGTTCCTTGGACATCACACAAACATCAGATGAACATCGGAAGGGGAAGAATTGACCTGGGAAAGGAGAATTTAGTATTATATACAGTTGCCACAAGCCCCTTTGGAGCAGTTCCTGGAAAAATACTGCTAAAACACATCACTCGTGTCCCCTTGTAATTTTTCAAGAGCTGCATGTGGGATCCATATTGGAAATATAGCAAATAGATAAAGGAATGTAGGTAGCATTGTCATTTTATTGCTGCAATATGGCCAACCCACAACAGCAACAATTTTTGCCATTTATCCAGCAGGTATGCACAAAGGTCAGCAAGCATGAGACTATAGTTTACTGTCCAGTATAGGAGTCTCTTCTGTGTCTCTCCCAAATATATCATCCTTAGTCAGGCAAATATACAGGGGCGCCTCTAGGGTTTTTGCCTCCTGAGCCAAACTTTTGAATGCCGCCCCTATGTACCACTAGGCACCATGAAGTGCGCCACCGCAACCAGAGTTAGGTGTGCATGGCTTCCAGGAATGGGCGTGGTTAGACATTTGGTCTTTTTAAACTTAACATCACGGCGGTATTTATATAGTTCCTCAAAAAGACATTTATCCACACCATAATTCCTATAGAAAAAAAAAGATTTTTCCCAAAAGATTTGTAAGCTTGCCACCACGTCAAGGTAGAGTCGCTTTGATATTTAGGAGGGGCACCGCCCTGAGCATTTTCCTCATATTGCCTCATTAGAGATACACCCCTGCCAATATAGCCCATGCCACAGCAATACATAAACATTTGGATAATGCTAATGCTGTCATTAAATCTAGAGATCCAGTCTCTAATATACTGGTCATCAAAGAGAGTGTTGACACAATGGAAGGGCTGCCAAGCTTGTTACAAAGAAAAAAAAGCAAAAACAGATGATAAATGCACATTCCATTTTCCCATATAATTCCAATATTATAGCATCTGTGCAATTGCATGAAGTATAAACATAGGGGCTTAAGTTACATATATAATCAGGGGTGCCCCTACCATGAAGCAAACTGAAACATTTGCTCAGGGCGCACCCCTGGGGAACTCTTTAAAGGTGTCAGTTTAAAAAAAATACTCCTTTCTGCAATACCACATTTCAGCACCAGTCCACCAATCAGTGTTAAGTCAGCCCTCCAGTCTACCAGTGTTAAGTCAGCATTCCAATTCACCAGTCAGTGTTAGTCAGCCCACCATACCTACCTCCACAAGCCACGCCATGTTCCATGATGAAGCCATGCCCACTTCACGAGCTGCCCCCGTCTGTTGATAGGCGGCATTTAAAACTTGTTACAGGTGTCAAAAACCCTAGGAACACCCCTGTATATAATAATGTAAATGAAAAGCCTCCCAACTACTTTAAGTTTACCTGGGTTACCCTTTATTTGGAAGGTCCAAAAAACTGTAATATATCTAACATAACATCCTCCTGTGGTTGCATTTTCTTGGAAAAGGTGTCTCCATGGCCTTTGCATTGCATTAATGCTTTCAGTCCCCCACCCAGTCCACTAGCTTTTGTAAGGAAGGAAAAGGCCTCCCATTTAATACATAATTAAACAGCCAGTGTGGGGGTCCTGCTATCACATAGTTTTATGTCCTCTTATCTTAATAATAAATTACATTCAAGTAAGGGACAGTGGAAGCTCTCCTCAGGCCAAATTACAGTAACATATTGTGGAAGTATTAATGGTCTGGTCAAAGAAATTCAAAGAAATACAAAGAAAGAAGCTTATACTGCAACGCTTGTAATGAAGTGACAATCATTAATATATTCCAGCCTTTTCGTAGCTTGGGAATTTACGCACATAAGGCGAGCTGTTGCCATCTGGTGGTTAAAATTGTTACAGTAGTTTCAAAACTTCTAATCTATGTTGATATTCTGATCGAATGAGTCTTGAAATAGGTTGATAGGGCCAAATGTCCCAATTTATCGTTTGGCAGTACAGAAACAGTGTACGTACTAACAATATTCAACCCTTTCATTAATAATTTATCAAGTAATTCTGATGGAATGTTATGATCAAATTTGCTTGATCCTACATGCAATGCTCTTTGTACTGTTTGCACCAGCCCATACAGTATAAATTGTTTTTATACACAGAATTGTCTTTTTTTTATGATTATTGTCTGTTTAAAAATTTGTATTATAGATTTAAAAATTGCACTGATATCCTTTTTTAAGCTAACAAAATCTGTATTTACATGCAAGGACTTTGCTCTAGCCTTTCTCATTAGACTTTTAGCACATTACTTTTATTTTGAGAAAATATTACTCTAGCAATATTTATTTAGCAACATATTTAAAATTAAAAATGTCAACAACTGGATGCAACAAAATTGTGTGGTACCGTTATTTTATAGCATTGCTGTTTTTTAAACATGGTCTAAAATAAAAATACGTGGTTGTAAAATAGTGGCACCAACTATTATTTATAAAGATCAGTATTCACAATACCAAGATGCAGAAACAAACTGCAGTAAGTTCAGCCATCTCTAGTGATCATCTGTTTAAAAACGGCTGATCACGGTACTAGTAGGGAGAATGTCTGGCTCTCTGAGCCTTTGCAAGGGCTGTAGTTACCCGACTGGATCAGGATTACTGATCGGTAGCCTGTATGATGGAAATGTAAGCAGTACTGTCGATATTTTGGTATGACCAATCACGTGGCCCATTCAAATCAACATGATCAAGCTTTGACTCATAGGTCACTTAAAAGAGAGTAAAACCTTTTTCTTTACCCTTAAAGGGTAACTGTGGTCTTGAATTCTTCCAAACTAGGAAATAAAAAGCCTTCCATCGTACCTTCCAAATAAAACCTAAAATACATTTCTAGATACAATTTGTGAGAAGTTATTATTATATTCAGCAATATTATTTCCTGCTTGAACACTTCCTGTTTTTAGCCATGTGACCAGCTTGTAGTCATGTGACCAGCCTCAACCTACATTAATAGGCACTCCTTCTAAACTGTCCATTTTTCCCCCATGTCCTTCCTGATTTCCCCAGCATTAAGTTTTAACTGAGCATGCTTCTCCCCCGGGGCAGATGGGTGGGGTAGAGATGTCACTCCACCTACTGGAAGCAGGAAGTTTGGACATTCACCCCAATGTAATTTCTCACAGATTCCAGTCAGAGATGTGATTGTTGGCTCAGTGTAAAGGATATACTGCAGGCTTTCATTTAACCCTAACTTGTTTTGAGACCACAGTTGCCCTTTAATGTAATAGGTTTTCTCCTCACAACACTCACGCGTAGTAAGATTCTACTCCAGTAAGTTGCATTCTGTAATCAGGAAGGCTTCCATTGTGTTTGCAGTACGTGTCCCTGTCTAAAACAGCCTAGTGAACATGTGCACCATTTGGCCACAACCCCTGACCCCAGGCTATTAAGAAAGCAATTTCTATACAGATGTCTGTACAATAATATGGAAGCCCCTGATAAGATTTTGAAAGCTGCTTGTTACGCTGCAGTTTATTTTCCTGCTGCTTTTTCTGTCTTTTTTTTGCTTCCATTCTGTTCCTGAATTTACATATTCTCAGTATATAACCTCTGGTGGGTTTCTTAGGCTGGGTACACACCAGAAGTTATTTTCGGCCAACTGACCAATTCTGTTGGCCGAAAATATCTCCTGGTGTGGGGTGGCCGGCCGCGACTGACCTCGATCGTCCGTTCATCCGAAACAGACGTTTTTGGAAAATCCTGATCAATTTTGCAGTTCCCTATGGGACTGCACGGTCAATCTTTCGCAAATTCAGCTGTGGACGAATTTGCCGCGACCGATGGACATTTGTCCAGGCCGAACAAATAGTCCCTCCATGTGTACCCAGCCTTAGATTTATGTGCTGTAACATGAGCAGAGTGTTAGAGAGGCAGGACCTGGGCAGTAAATCAATTGAGGGTCAGCTTCTAGGGGGCATGACAGGCTACAGCTTCCTTGTTTTGATCTACTGTAAAGAAAAAAGCATGTTAAAGGGTATGTCCAATAATTTTTGAACCATCACTTTTTCTGTTTAACTGAAGAACAGGAGGTAAAGAAGCTTTGTCTTACCTCCCGCTCTTCAGTAAGACTTTCAGGAGAGAGTAGAGAACTTACTGCCGATAGATCTAGCTCTCGCTTCTCACTGACAGTCTCTGACACATCCACACTCCAGTCTCTGACGTATCTAGTCCCCGACGCATCTCTTAAACTGTAAGGGACTGTAGATGCATTGAACTAAAGAACTTGGACTCCTCTAAAACCTGGCTGTCCTATCAAGCTCGCCTTTAATGGTGGCAAAATTTCCTGCTAATTTCCACAGGTAAACAGATAAAGCAATTCATCTCCTGTTCTTGCTCAGTTGGATGTAACAAAAAGTGTAGTTGGATCAGAATGGGGGTGCAAAATGCCAGAAACCCATTACATTATAAATATTATTATATTTATTATAATAAAATAAAGGTATTATTAGCAAATACCAAACCAGACAAGGTAGGAAAAGGAACTCACCAAGGAGTGTATGGTCAGTTTGAGAGTGTGTATGGTCAGTGTGAGAGTGTGTATAGTCAATGTGAGTGTATGGTCAGCGTGAGAGTGTGTATGGCCAATGTGAGTGTGTATAGTCAGAGTGAAAGTGCGTATGGTCAGAGTGTGTATGATCAGTGTGAAAGTGTGAATGGACAGTGTGAGTGTGTATGGTCAGCGTGAAAGTGTGTATGGTCAGCGTGAGGGTGTGTATGATCAATGTGAGTGTATGGTCAATGTGAGTGTGTATGGTCAGAGTGTGTATGGTCAGTGTGAAAGTGTGTATGGTCAGTGTGAAAGTATGTATGGTCAGTGTGAGTGTATGCTCAACGTGACAGATTATGATTAGTGTGAGAGTGTATGGTCAGTGTGAGTGTGTTGTGTGTATGGTCAGTGTGAGTGTGTGTATGCTCTGTGTGAGAGTGTGTAAGGTCAATGTGAGTGTGTATAGTGTGTATAGTCAGTGTGAGTGTGTATGGTCAGTGTGAGAGTGTATGGTCAGTGTGAGAGTGTATGGTCAGTGTGAGAGTGTATATGGTCAGTGTGAGTGTGTATGGTCAATATGAGTGTGTATAGTCAGTGTGAGAGTGTGTATGGTCAGTGTCAGAGTGTGTCAGATAGAGATAAGATGTGCGTGTTAAGTGTGGTAGAGAAAGGAGGAGAAAATGAGTGAAATGTAAAAGGAATTCATTGTTCTGCGTTAAAGTAAAAGTTAAGTGTACCACCCCTAGTAATATATCACTGGTCTGGGTAGGAAGATGGTTGTGGTTACGGGTGTCAGAACTGTAATTTCCCCTTTCTGGGCCAGATTACATGGTTACTATGTACTAGCCCTATCACTATTTTCTTAGTGTACTGGTTGGAAGAATATGGTTATTTTATATGATATCTTTTTTTTGGGGGGTGGGGAATCATATTTAAGGGGCACCCTTTATGTTGGTATGCCCAAAGTTTAAACAAAGAAATAGTTACGTAAATCCAAAGATTTTATGTTGTAAATTTACTTTATTGGCAATAATCTAGCTTATTTGCATACAGAGGGATGCACTGTAAATCAGACAATCAAAAATATTACAGGATGCCTGAAAGGGTACTGTACCCCAAGACTCATAAAAAAGAGAAAATTGTATCATTTTACCGTAATTTTCTTTTCCTGGTCCGTAGCACAGCAGTGGAATCTGATGGGTTGACAGGCCTCTCCAAGCAATAAAAAGTCAAGCCACACCTCCTCCTTCAGTCTTTGACTCCTGTATGAACCATGACCCCAAACTCAAGGGTGGGAATTCTTCCACTGCTGTGCTACAGACCAGGAAATCTGATGGGATTTAAGTAGCAATAAAAGACTGAGAGGGAATATAATGCAAAAATAAGTGACTTCATTAATTTCTGCAGAGAGGATACTCCTGCCAAATTCAGAATGCTTAGAAGATTCTACATCTAATTTGTAGTGCTTCATAAATGTGGTCAGGGTTGACCATGTTGCCGCCTTCCAAACTTCCTCTGGAGGAACCTGAGCAGAGAAGGCCCAAAACGCCACTACTGCTCTAGTGGAATGCGCTGTTACCCTAGAAGGTTGTTCTGCTACCATGCAACTATAAGCTTGCCTGATACAGGTATTGATCCAGGTTGCAATAGTGACCTTGAATGGCATTAAACCTTTCTTATTCCCTGAAAAAGGGATGTTTTTTGTAGATACATTTGTAGATACATGCTGAGGTTTCGCCCTACATCCAGAAGTTGAGATTCCTCCTTGTTTGATTCTTGGAAGGTAGGAAGGATTATGTCCTGATTGATGTGGAATTTGGTTACCACTTTAGATAGGAAAGATGGATCTGGTCTTAACACCAACTTGTCAAGGTAAAAGATCAAGACAGGTCCTGATGCTCTTAAAGCATTCATTTCTGCTACTCTCTTAACAGATGTGATTGCCACTAAAAATACCTTGTAGTGCCTGAAGAACTAATGGTAGGTCCCAGGGAGGAACTTTGGAATTACGAGGTGGTTTAAGATGTTTTACCCCTTAAAAAGACTGATGTGGTAGTAGAGGGAACATTTCTTTTCATGCACCAATCTGAAAATGTCTTCCAGACTTTATAATAATTTGAGGTAGTTGACGGCTTTCCTGCTACTAAAAGAGTAGATATGGTTCCTTTTCCATTATGTTTGTTTCAATAGCCATCCCGTCAGGTTGAGGCTAGACAGATTTGGGCCCTGGGAAATCAGATCTTCTCTCAGGGGAAGCCTGTGGGGAGGAGCAATTGATAATTGAAGGGAACACGGAAACCAAGGTCTCCTGGGCCACCATGGGAGAATTGCTATTACAGTCCCTCTGTCATTCTTTATTTTCCTCAAGATTTTTTGGATTAATGGATGTGATGGAAATATGTAGATTAGAGGAAAATGCATTTTCCATGTTGCCCCTTGATGACTGTATCTGGAACAGAATGTTGGAACTTGAGAATTCTGTATTGTTGCCATATAATCTATGTGAGGTTTCCCCCACAGATGGACTATGTCTTTGAATACTAATGGATGTAGTCTCCATTTCCCTGTATGCAACCGGACTCTGCTGAGAAAGTCTGCTTTCTTTTTCCCACGACCTGGAACATGAATTGCTGATAGGTCTGATAGTTGAAGCTCCGCCCAGTTTAGGATGTGTTTGGCCACTCTCCAAATTTGAGAACTCCTTGTACCGTCTTTTCTGCGTATATAGGCTACCACTTTTACATTGTCCAAGTGAACTAGGATTGGAGCACCTAAAATTTTCTCTTGGAATTATCGAAGAGCCTTCAGAACTGTCCATATTTCTCTTAAATTCTGAGATAGGGTTGACAACTTCTTGGACCACATGCCTTGGGCTACATGTTTCCCATGAACAGCTCCCCAGCAATTGGGGCTGGCATCTGTTGTCAAATTCACCCAAGAAGGAATTCTGAGAGAACAAGGTTTGAGGTTCCTCGTTGTAATCCACCAAGTTATATCTGCTAAAACAGGGGGAGTAAGCACTATGAGTTAATTCGGACCCTTCCGCCATCTGAATTGTTTTAGGAAAACTCCTTTACATGAGACATGGCCCATTTTAATGAACCTGATGTCGCTGTTAATTTTACCTATAACATGTTGACAATTCCAAACAGTGGATATTGGATGAGCTCTCAGGATCTCTACTTCTTTAATAGCTCCTGTATTTTCTCTTAAGGCAAAGATATTCAAAATTTGTTTGAGTCCAGGATTGAACCTGAAGAATAGCATTTTTTTTTGTGGTTGAAGGATTGATTCAACCACCCATGCTTCTGAATACATAATATAGTTTGCTGAAGATGCAGGTTTAAACTGTGTGGATCCTGAGCTTTCATGAGTATGTCGTCAAAATAAGTAAATATTTGGATTCCCTGCAGCCTTAAGTGAGCTATTGACAAGACCAGTACTTTGGAAAAGACTCTTAGGGCAGTGGCCAGCCGAAAGGAAAGGGCGGTGTGCTGAAAATGATGGCCTAGAATCATAGATATTTTCTGTGTAGAGGGGAGATAAGTACATGAAGATAAGCATTTTTTATATCTATCTTTATCATCTGGTCTCCTTCTGTCATCTGCATGGAAATAGATGTTAATTTTTCCATCTTGAAGTGATTCACTTTTAGAAATTTGTTCAGCTTCTTTAGATTCAGGATAGGGCAAAGTTCCCTTGACTTTTTTATGAAGAGGGGAGAATAAACCCCTTGTTCTATGATTTTGTTGTTTTCCCATTCGCTTAGCAGGCTCATTATGTTCGACTTTGTTGAAATGGAGGGAACTCTCTATTCAACGAAATGGTCCATTAAGGGTAATCTTTGATACTCCAGAAGATATCCAAATTTTATTATGCTCAAAACCCAGTTGTCTGTTGTCGAGAGCGCCCACATTCCCTTGAAGAGAGCAATTCTTCCTCCTACTTTCAAGGGAGGGTTTTGGCAAAGAGTCATTGTTTACCTCTGGTAGAAAATCCCCTTCTATGAAATGTCTGAGATCAACCCACTTCTAACTGAAAGGTCTACCTGGTCTGTATTGCCTCACATCCTTGATATTGCTATGCTGTGAGGCTGCTTGAAAGGATCTTCTGGGTATTTGTGGTAAAGGAAGTTCTTTTTTTTTGAGAATTTTTTTCAATTAAATCTTCCAGACATGAGCCAAATAGAAGATTCCTTTTAAAAGGGAGATTCATTAACCCTTGTTTTGAAGTAAAACCAGCCTTCTATTGCTTTAACCAAAGTGAGCATCTTCTCCCATAATTTATGACAAAAGTTTTAAAGAAAGAAAAGTGATACTTCTGCTATATATTGATTCACTATCTTTGTTTCTGCAAGCTGTCTCACTTGCTCCCCTCTAAATGTGCCATTCTTGATTGAATCCTCTAGGTCCTTAATCCAAATTTTATTGGCCCTAGCAAGACTAATCACTGCAATAGCAGGCCTAAACGAAGCCCCTGCCACAGTAAAGATCCTTTTGTGCAGAGCATCTTTCCTACGTTGCATAGGATCTTTAAGAGTTACGGAATCTTCCGTAGCCAAAGCAGTCTTCCTGGCTACCTTTGCACAGGCTGTGTTTATTCTAGGTGCTTCATCCCACTTGCATGAATCTTCCTGTAGAAAAGGATATGTTTTCCTCAGATAACACAAATTTGGGATAACACAAATCTCCTGTCTGGTTTATCCTATTCTTTGTTAATGATTTCCTTCATCTAATCTTGGACATAAAAGTCCAATATAAAAGCTAAATCTTGGATTTTTTCAACAAAGATTAAATCAGCATTTCTGATAATTTTCCTGATCAAATGATCCAAAGCTTCATCCGTAAGTGCATGATCAGACATCTCCACTTCTACTTCTGGACTGCGGTCAGATGTAACATGGATGATTTGGCTTAAAGTACTTGCACCCTCATTCACTTTAGAAGATTGCCTTCCTGTGGATGATATGTGGTAATGGTGTTCGTCTTGTTCTTAGTGTCTAGAGGACCTGAAACAGAAATCCAGTTTCGTTGAATCCATTCCATAATCCTTCATATAAATGCATGTTCTTTATTATGGCTCACCCTCCTGATCCTGATCTGTTGCATTTTCTTTCATGGCACTGTAACATAGTAACATAGTAACATAGTAACATAGTAATTAAGGTTGAATAAAGACATTCGTCCATCAAGTCCAACCTATTCCCTTTTTTTTTTTTTTTTTTTTTTTTTTTAACCCTACCTAACAGTTGATCCAGAGGAAGGCAAAAAACCCCAGCTAAAAAAGGGGGGAAAAAATTCCTTCCTGACTCCAAACGGCAATCGGAAAGTATCCCTGGATCAACCAGATCTATATGCATTAGTACCAGTAATTCTCAATATTTTTTAGTTTTAGAAACTTATCCAGGCCTTTTTTAAAGTTATTCAATGAACTTGCCATTACCACCTCTGCTGGAAGACAGTTCCACAGTTTCACCGTTCTCACTGTAAAGAAACCTCTCCTAACTTGAAGATGAAACTTCTTTTCTTCCAACCTTAAAGGATGTCCACGAGTCCTCTGATATGACCTATTAGTGAACAATGCACCAGAGAGTTCACTGTATGGGCCATTAATATATTTGTATAAGGTTATCATGTCCCCACGCAACCGCCGCTTCTCCAATGTAAACAGCCCTAACTTGTCTAATCTGCCTGCATATTCAAGCCCCTCCATTCCCCTTATTAATTTAGTTGCCCTTCTCTGGACTGCTTCCATTTCCAAGATGTCCCTTTTGTATATGGGATTCCAAAACTGCACCGCATATTCCAAATGAGGCCTTACCAGTGCCTTGTAAAGAGGGAGAATAATATTTTTCTCTCTTGAATCTATTCCCCTCTTTATACAAGACAATATCTTGCTAGCTCTAGCTGTTGCTACCTGGCATTGTTTGCTACAGCTAAGTCTGTTATCTACCAGAACCCCCAAATCTTTTTCCATTTCAGATGCACCTAACACAGAGTTATTTATGGTGTAGGTGGCACAGGGATTATTAAATCCCAAATGCATCACCTTACATTTATCAACATTGAATCTCATCTGCCATTCTGCTGCCCATTTTGATAATCTATCTAGGTCTGCTTGCAGCACTTGCACATCATTGGAAGTTTCCAAAGCTCTGCATAATTTAGTGTCATCAGCAAACACAGAGACCTTGCTCTCAATGCCCCCTTCTAAGCCATTTATAAACAGATTAAACAGAAGCGGCCCCAGTACAGAACCCTGAGGAACTCCGCTTAGAACTTTAGCCCACATAGATGTAGCTCCATTAACCACCACTCTCTGTTTGCGGTCCAATAACCAGTTCTTTATCCATGAACAAATGTTTTCTTCAAGGCCAACAGTCCTCAGTTTATACATTAGTCGCCTATGTGGCACAGTATCAAAGGCTTTTGCAAAATCCAAATATACCACATCCACAGCTGTGCCTGAATCTAACTTCTTACTCACTTCTTCATAAAAACCAATTAAATTTGTCTGGCATGATCTATTTCTCATAAATCCATGCTGACTACTACTAATAAGATGATCTCTGGAGACAAAGTCAAGGATATGATCCCTTAACAAAGTTTCCATCACCTTCCCTACCACTGATGTTAGGCTTACAGGTCTATAGTTACCAGGCTGTGAACGACTACCTTTTTTGAATATTGGTATTACATTGGCTTTTTTCCAATCCAGCGGCACATCCCCAGACAAAAGCGAATCTGAAAAGATGAGACACAGTGGTCTTGCTAGAACTGAACTAAGCTCTTTTAAAATCCTAGGATGCAATCCATCTGGTCCTGGCGCTTTATTGATATTAACTTTGTCTAATTGATTCCGTACCATATCCTCTGTTATCCAATGTGAAAACTCTTCATTTCCTCCCTGCACATTGTTACAATCCCTACTGTAAGGATTCTCAACAGTAAAAACCGATGTAAAAAAACGGTTTAGCAGATTAGCCTTTTCGGCATCCTCTACAACCACCTCAGCTCCATTATTTAATGGTCCCACATTCTCAGTCCTCATTTTTTTACCATTTATATACTTAAAAAACATCTTGGGGTTGGACTTGCTTTGTTCGGCAATCCGTATTTCATTTTCTATTTTAGCTAGTTTAATTGCTTTCTTGCACTCTTTATTACAACTTTTGAAGTCCCTGTAAGCCTGTTCTGTGCCTTCTGCTTTCAAAATTTTAAAAGCCCTTTTCTTTTTTTCCATTTCCCTTTTTACCTGAGCATTAAGCCATGCAGGAGTGGACCTAATTTTTTTACACTTGTTTCCTAAAGGTACCGATTTGGAAATGTTATAGTTTAATATCCCTTTAAAAGTGGTCCACATCTGCTCAGTATCTTTACCTAGAAACAGTTCCCCCCAGTCTATTGTGAAAAGTAATGGAATAAATTGAGCATAATGGAAGTTATGGTGAATGAAAAGCATGAGCCTTCCAGTTCAATACTCACAGCTAATAGGCAGCAATACCCCCAACACAGCGCTGTGCTTAAGCGCGCACCATTACAGATACTGTCGGCTGTCCCTCTTTGACAATTCCAAATTGCCTGCTTCTTCTACAACTATGGGCAATAGGAAGTACTGAGCTATAAAAGTTGAAAATTGTTGTACCAACAATTTCCAACTGCACTGCCAATTAGCCCCTGCTGATTTTTTACCAGTGCCTGTGTGCCAAGCATGTTGTAAGTGCCCGTTTGCCAAGCATTTAATCAGTGCCTGCGTGATATTTTTTGGTCATAACAATATTGTATGATCGGTATTGTTGCGTATATAGACCACTTCAGAACATATGCAGCAGAGAAGCCATGATATACTGTAAGTGCTTGCGTCTGGTGATGTCAAATACCAGTTTGTTACCTGGTAGAAAGTCCCAAGGAGAAAGAGATAAGATAAAAATAACTATTAAAAAGTAAGACAAAAAGTGACTTTCCCCATATAAAATCAATACAAACCTCCCAACATTTGGAAATCCTAAAGAGGGACAGAATCCATAAAAGCTGCATGCTTCAGAAAACAAGAAATGGGCGTGGTCACATGGATGGGTGTGGTGGTGGGAGGGGTGTGGGAGGAGTATGATTACAATGTAATGGAAAAAGATCGCTTTTAGTATCCTGGTCGGATGATGTGAAAAATGTGTTTTTTTTAAAATGTATTTCAGTCTAAAGTAATTATTTGAGCTGCTTTAAAATAAACTTACTTCTTTTATCGCAAAAAAACTCAAAAAAACCCCTATCCAAATAGAGGATTTTTTTTAGTATAAATAAAACCACATTCCAACAGGTCCATCTGGACATGAAAAAACAAAACTAACTTTTCTGGGTACCATTCATGTATTATAAGGGATAATGTATCCCCTACTGTAAATTATAAGGATATTACCAAGTCACTGAGGAGTTCTGTGTCTATATAAAGGTACAAGGATGCAGACTGAGTGATACAGGGAAGTCTGGGTACCACTTGTGTATTATAAGGAATAATGTGTCCCCTACTGTAAATTATAAGGATATAAATAAGTCACTGAGGAGTTCTGTGTCTATATAAAGGTACAAGGATGCAGAATGATTTATAACTCTAGTTATTAACTCTAGGTACCACTCATGTATTATAAGGGATAATCTAACCCCTACTGTAAATAATAAGGATACTAGATATAAACGGGCGCTAGACAGACCTCTCTCTCTCCTCCCAGGAGTTGAAACTGCACAATCTACACTGTGGAGGATGATAATGCATCCGGATCAGTGGGTGTTTGCTCTTAGCCGACAGACTCCTCCTCTCTCGCATGCGTCCATACAAAAAGCCACACAGATTCACGGACGCACATTAAGGGTTTTATTATATAGGATTACTAAATCACTGAGGAGTTCTGTGTCCAAATAAAGATACAAAGACACAGGCTGAGTTATACAGGAAACTCTGGGTAACACTCATGTATTATAAAGGATAATGTATCCCCTACTGTAAATTATATTACAAAGTCACTGAGAAGTTATTTGCCTATATAAAGGTACAGGGATGCAGACTGAGTTATACATGGAACTCTGGGTACCACTCATGTATTATGACGTCACCGCACACGGGATCTCGGTCCTAGGAAGACACCTGGAAATCCTATGCTGCAAGTGGCGCGCTAACCACTCCTGTACTGTACATGAGTGTCTGGTACAGGAATCAGAGAGGAAAGAGAAGCATAGACCCCTCTCGAACACAAGATTGCCAGGACAGGAGAAAAAAAAGACTGAAGGAGAATGTGTGGCTTGACTTTTTATTGCATGGAGAGGCCTGTCAATCATTTGGGGGTGGGGATTAACCCACCAAATTGCGATGCTGTGTAGGACCTGGGAAAACAAAACGAGCACTAAGGGCTGCTGCATATGAATCTCATTGTGGACTTGTCCTTTAAGAATAAAATGCAAACAGGGACTTTTGGAAACTGAAAGGAAGAAGCAAAATGGCTGCACATGCTTCAGCATGCAGGGGGGCGTGGACAGTTATATTTTAGAACAGATGGTAGAAGCAGCTTTGTGAGATAATGATGATTGCATTGTGAATGCTTTATATTGTTTTTTGTTTTGGGCTGAATCCAGACGTCCTTATATCTAGGGCTACTGCATCAGTTTAGTGAGAAGGATCCTAATTGTGCAGTAGAATAAAGCTAGTAGAAATTTCAACAAAAAAAGGCTTGGATCTCGAATGGGAAATTTACTTTTTGAATAGCAATTGTTTCCAGATGAATAAAGCTAATTGAAAAAAAAAACTACTTGGAACATGTGCAGTGAGTCAGAGTGTGTGGCTGCAAGAGACGTCCCTATCAGACAGGAACACGGACACGGTTTCAATTTGAGGGAGAGTGTGTTGTGTTATCTCTAGGGGACAGGGAAACAAGTGACACGAAGGAAGATTTCCTCCTTGGCAGTATGGCAGAGGCCCAGCCATCAGGTAAATGTTCATTTGCAGATCATGTGAGGAAGTGGAACGTTTGTGTGTGTCTGTGCTGGGACTACAAGTTCCAATATTTCCCAGGGGACGGCATTATTACTGGGAGGTTTCTACCTAGTTCTAGTCTCTGGTCTGGAGTTCATTACATTGCCAGGAACGAGCTGGTCAGCCACAGCGATGGGAAATATCTGTCACTAGTAGAATAGCAGTTTGTTGTGTGGGTTCAGTGCCTGCACACTCCCCATGTGTCCTTATCTCATATGGATACAGTAAAACATGTTATTACGATATAATTAGTGTCTCATTGCGTGATTATCAGATTTTTCCACTGGCTGAATGCAGGAGTGAAGACACTGTCGCCACCTGTCTGTAGTTGATTTACAGCTTTAACACATGAATGTACCTAAGTAGCCAATGTAATGCCTGTTTCATTAAGAATAACCACCTACAGCAGGGATGTCGAACTTTCCGCCCTTTAGATGTTTGAAAACTACAACTCCCAGCATTGCCTGGCTGCAGTGGCGTAACTACCGCCACCCCCCTGACCATGGGTCAAGCCCAAGATGCAATCTGCTGTTTTAAACAGCTTATCGCGCATATGAATGAGACATACGCGTGATCAGCTGTTTAAAAGACTGGACCCAAACTTTCTGAAGTTCGGGTCTGGTCTTTTAAACAGCTGATCGCACGTATGTTTCATTCATATGCGTGATCAGCTGTTTAAAACGGCTGATAGCGGGAGGCATCTTGGAGGGGGTCAGGGGGGCCCCGGGGTCCTGCAGGCTGCATAGTTTTCAAACATGAGAGGACTGCAAGTTTGACCTCTCTGACCTACAGTAACCAGAAGACTCCTATAAAGTTACTGTATGTACTGCCATATTATGTGTAAAAATGTCAGGTGCAGGCACTATGTTGGATATCTATTTATATTTCTGATCCACTTCCCATTGTGAGAAGAAAATCTGTAGTCATGGAATTTGGTTTAACCCCCTACAGGAGCAAGGACCTCTATTTCACGCATTTTATGCTGACCACACATTATGGGCGAACCCTGTGGTTGACTAGGTGAATGGGCCATAGAGGGTACATCAGTGATTTACTGATGCAATGAGTCAGCCAGTCACTGACACAGTTACTGGTCTGGCCCATTCTGCTGCTGCCATGCACATAAAAGGCAGAGAGCAGCAGCCATGTCTAGGGTGTTTTTTTGGGGTGGAAGGGTGGACAAACCAAACATGTTGGCAAACGTGCAGATGGAAGAGACAAAAGCAGGACAAGGGAGTGCATGCAACAGAGAGATGTAGGATTAAAAAGAGATGGTCATGCACTTTGTTCCTTGCAGTGAACTGTCAGCCACCACGTAAGCATAACTTTGACAGCTTACTGTGCATTTTTAAAAGTCCATTCATAGCTGCCAACCATCCCATTTTCTGTGGTACTGTTCTGTTTTAAGGCTCTTTTCGCGGTGTCCCGGCACCCCCTTTGTGTTTATGCAATGTCCGGTGTGTTTATGCAATGTCCCCCTAAAAACAATTAAGTGAAGTGCAGTTGAAGGCTTTAGAACTACACTGGAATAGACCACTCAGTCACTCCAGTTCCTGCTTGCTTGAGTGCGGGGCCTTTTCTTTAGAATGGAGCTGCTCAGTGCTGGGGAATTGTGAAGAGAGGGAGTATGGCAAAGTTAAAGATCCTAGGTCAGTACAGATTGCTTGGTTCTGCCTGGGAAACTCAACTGCATTGTTGTGTTTGTATTCAGCAACAGGCAGGACACTCTAAACTGACATATTACCTCTTCCCTTACAGGGGTCAGTAGTAGACTAGTAATGGTCAGGATGCCTGTTACTGAAGACAAACATTGCTATGTATTTATTAATAATATTAATATATGCAACATGTGAAGAACTTCCTTTGCACTCCCCCTTTGTAGTTTAGCTGCCCCGGTGCTGCCGAAGGGTTTCAAATAAACGGAGAAGATACCAGCGCACTCGTAGGACTTTTCCACACAGTGTAAAATATTTATTCCACACACAGCGTTACAGAATCAACGCGTTTCAGCCATCTTGGCCGTCGTCAGGATTACAGACACGCTAAGCAGGTGAGTACAAATACGATGCAGTGATCAAAACCAACCCCCTTCCCGCCCACACCAGTTAACCCCTTCAGGCCCTGGTTCCAAGAACCTATAAGTGAAGTATATAAAACACGCATATCTTGTACACAAAAGCTCTATATATATGTGTATGGGTGTATACACCCCCCAGATAAAAACCAACAAGAGGTGCAGAGTTGGTAAAACCAATAACTTCCTATCAAACAGTAGGTGCCCTATGATAGGGCTAGGAGATAAGCAAAGGTAGGGAAACACCCTAGTCAACCAGGAGAGTGTATCCGTACCAAAGTGCATGAGTGCATATAAAACTTGATGAGGTGCCTACAAAGGGAAAGGGCGTGCCAAGGGGCACAAAACCACATAACAAGGACATGGTGAGTATAAATAGTAAGTGAGGTATGATGAAACCATGAATAATACGGTCTTAAAATAATGGAGGTATAAATATATATTATATAAAAAGTCCAATATGTTAAAGGGGTAAAGTGCACCAGGCTATATTAACCAATAGATATAATAAAATGATACATAGCAAAAGTGGGTACTAAAAGTGAACAAAGTCAGATGAAGAGCAGGAAGTGCAGTAAAAAACAAAGTATTAAATATATATTGACATATAAGTAGTAACATAGCATATCGGCAAGTTAGACTAAAATTATGCTAAAAATAGAGAGCTCTAACATTGACTGTATCATCAAATAATAAAGGGGTAATAAGTATTGTAGGCTCACATCAAATAGGGAACCAAGGGGAGCATAGCTTCAGTAGGATTAGAACTGTACAGTTCACTAAATTACGGACTAGTTATCTAATGGTAGAGGAAGTTGGTCTAGTACTATCCAAATAAGAGGTTTTGTTAAAGGAAGCATGATAGTGACAACTGTTCATTTAAGCCTATCGGTGCTAACGTATTTAATGATCTGATCCAACGGGCTTCTAAGCGTAGTAAGGCTCGGTTCCGATCCTCGACGCCTTTACTGGTTTGGTGATCAATGGCCATCCATTTAAGGGTAGCCAATGTGTGGCCCATTTTTGCAAAGTGTTTAGCAACAGATTGTTCGCCATATTTTATGTTGTTGGGGTCCATATTCCTATTGGTGTTGGTTGTGTCCAATGCATTCCTGATCGCTTGTCGATGATTGGCCATGCGGTCTTGGATCGTCGTAGTTGTCTTCCCAATATAATACTTGCCACATGGGCAAGTAATAAGGTAGATGGCATACTGGCTAAGGCAATTAAGTCTATGTTTAATTCTGATTCTTTGGCCATTTTGAGGGTGAGGGAAATCCTGGCCCGTTATTACGTAGCGACAGGCTAGGCATCCGCTGCATTTAAAGCAGCCTTTTTTCATTGATGGCAACCATGTGGTCAGATCCCGATCGCGGCTCTCTTTGAAATCTGTTTTAACCAAAAGATTTTTTAAATTCTTTCCTCTTCTAAATGCCAGTAATGGTTTACTGTTCTTAAACGGTAGGTGGACATCATTTTTAATAATCTCCCATCTGGAATTTATGCTGTTTGTTAGAGTTTTGCTCTGTGGGGTATATTGGCTAATGAATGGGATATTCTCTGTTGTTTTGATATTCTTTTGTTTAATGGCCCGATGTTGGTCGTTAATGTAATTAATGGCTCGTTCCATTTGTTCCTCCACACTATTGCTGTCATATCCCCTGGATAAAAATCTATCTTTCATGCTCAAGAGTTGTTTTTGTGCATTGATCTGATTAGTGTTATTTTTTAGCACCCTAATCATTTGGGAGTAGATAATACCCTTTTTTTGGGATGGTGGGAGGCAACTGGCGGCGTGCATTAGGGTATTCCTATCTGTGGGTTTCTTATACAGTGTCATGTGTAATATTAATATATAATACCAAGACTTACTGCTTATAATGACCTGGTTCAGCTTTCTACTATTCTAAACTTCCAGAAAGCCAAGCAAAATGTAGATGTGGATTAATATGAATGGTGGCTGCAGTAGCAGCATATATATATGTCCAGTCCTAATCCTTGTTATGAGCAGAAACAGCTCAAAATTGTGTAAACATTTCAACTTAAGCTGAATGCAATGAATTTGATTGGAACACAGAAAAAAGTCACTAATATAAGTTGCTTGCTGCCCCCATGTACCTGGTTTTTGCAAGTTTATAGTTGTGAGGGGGTTCTCTGCTGGGTCTATTGAATTTTTGCTCCCTCTACTGTGTGCTGAATTTAAAGTGAATGTCGACTTAACTTTCCCAACCAGACCCACCATACAGCTATTTCCCACTACTTACCTTTGCCAACCAGATCCCCTATACAGCTATTTCCCAACCAGATCCCCTATGCAGCTATTTCCCAACCAGATCCCACATACAGCTATTTTCAAATACTTGCCTTTCCCCACCAGATCCCCCATACAGCTATTTTCCAATACTTACCTTTCCCAACATGATCCCCCATGCAGCTATGTCACAATACTTACCTTTCTCAACCAGATCCCCCATACAGCTATTTCTCAATACTTACCTTTCCCAACCAGATCCCCCGTACAGCTATTTCTTAATACTTACCTTTCCCAACCAGATTCCCCATACAGCCTTTTCTCAGTATTTACCTTTCCCAGAGTTCTTTGATATGCAATAAATTGGACACCATTTTTTAAAATTAATGTAAAATTAGGGAATACTGGTTTTTAATATGGGCATGACCTAAACTAAGTGGGCAGGGCCTTTGAAAAATTGGTGGTCGCAAATTTCCCGCGCGCACCATTACCAATTCTGTTGGCTGTCCCTCTTCCACAATTCCAAATGTTGGGAGGTATTTATTTTTTTGTAGTTGCCTTTATTCCTACCTCCCTATGGATAATATCTTTAGGTAGAAGGCTTTTGCCACTATAATGTTTCTTTAATTATTTTTGTATTTGTCATTTATGCATTTTATCTTACTTTCCTCCTGTTTAAGATTTATGTATTGTGCAGTGCTGGTGCTATATAAATAACACTCTGTTGTGCTGGATAAACCTGTGGCTGAAAACTCCGTTCAATTACAGGTTCAGTTACCTATATGTCTATAAAAATGATGTTAGGTGTTCTAAGAAACGGCAGATCTAAATGAACCAAAATAAATGTGTTTAGTTACCCATATATACAGTGGTGAAAGTGGCAGGGTTGCAATGGTCGTGATTGCCAGCTTAATGCTATCTGTCTTCAAGTACCCTCCTGCCTGCTTCTTCAACTATGGGCGACCAGCGCAGCGTGCCCACATGCTATAAAAGTTGGAAATTGCTGTGCCAACAATTAGCCCCTGCTTATTTTTACCAGTGCCTGTGTGCCAAGCATGTAGCCAGTGCCTGTGTGCCAAGCATGTAGCCAGTGCCTGTGTGCCAAGCATGTAGCCAGTGCCTGTGTGCCAAGCATGTAGCCAGTGCCTGTGTGCCAAGCATGTAGCCAGTGTCTGCGTGATTATTTTTGCACATTCCTATAACAATATTGTACTATCGGTATTGTTGCGTATAGAGACTACTTTAGAATATATGCAGCAGAGAAGCCATGATTTTTAAGTGCTTACGTCTGGTGATGTCAAATACCAGTTGCTCTTTGTTCCCTTGTAGAAAGTCCCAATTTACAAAAACCCTGACCACAACAAGAACAACCTGAAGGAGAAAGACTTTCGGATTATAGGGCAAGTTTTGACAAAGTGGAGTGACTTCCAAGCTTGTCACAAACAAATTAGACTGACTGCACATTCCATTTCCTCATATAAAATCAAACATCGCATACCTCCCAACATTTGGAAATCCTAAAGAGGGACAGAATCCATAAAAGCTGCATGCTGTAGCAAACATGAAATGGGCGTGGTCACATGGATGGGTGTGTGTGTCAAGTGGGCGGGGTGTGGGAGGATTATGATTACAATGTAATGGCAAAAGATCGCTTTTAGTATCATCGTAGGATGATGTGAAAAATGTTTCTTTTTAAATGAGTTTGTCTAAAGTAATAATTTGAGCTGCTTCAGAATAATTTTTTTTTATTACAAATAAACTCACAAACAACTATCCAAATAGAGGATTTTTTCTTTTTTAGTATAAATAAAACCACATTCCAACCGGTCCATCTGGACATGAAAAAACCAAAACTAACTTCCCTGGGTACTACTCCGGTACCACTGTATTATAAGGGATAATGTGTCCTACTGTAAATTATAAGGATATTACCTAGTCACTGAGGAGTTCTATGTCTATATAAAGGTACAAGGATGCTGACTGGGTGATACAGGGAAGTCTAGGTACCACTTTTGTATTATAAGGGATAATGCTTCCCCTACTGTAAATTATAAGGATATTATGTCACTGAGGAGTTCTGTGTCCATATAAAGGAACAAGGACACAGGCTGAGCTATACAGGAAACTCTGGGTACCACTCGTGTATTATAAGGGATGATGTGTCCCCTACTGTAAATTATAAGGGTATTACTAAGTCACTGAGGTTTTCTGTGTCTATATAAAGGTACAAGGATGCAGACCGAGTGATACAGGGAAGTCTGGGCACCACTTGTGTATTATAAGGGATAATGCTTCCCCTACTGTAAATTATAAGGATATTATATGTCACTGAGGAGTTCTGTGTCCATATAAAGTTACAAAGAGACAGGCTGAGTTATACAGGGAACTCTGGGGACCACTAATGTATTATAAGGGATAATGTATCCCCTACTGTAAATTATAAGGATATTACAAACTTACTGAGGAGTTTTGTCTATATAAAGGTACAAGATTTCAAATTGAGTTATACATGGAACTCTGGGTACCAATCATGTATTATAAGGGATAATGTATCCCCCCTACTATCTGTTGTATTCAATTAGATCAACTGGACTTGAAATGTAGTTCTTGAAGACGTTTCGCTAGTCATCCTACTGGCTTTCTCAATTCAGAATGACTTGTACAAGAATCTGTGGTTTCTCTCTTGATTCCATTCCCCTCTTTATACAAGACAATATCTTGCTAGCTCTAGCTGTTGCTACCTGGCATTGTTTGCTACAGCTAAGTCTGTTATCTACCAGAACCCCCAAATCTTTTTCCATTTCAGATGCACTTAACACAGAGTTATTTATGGTGTAGGTGGCACAGGGATTATTAAATCCCAAATGCATCACCTTACATTTATCAACATTGAATCTCATCTGCCATTCTGCTGCCCATTTTGATAATCTATCTAGGTCTGCTTGCAGCACTTGCACATCATTGGAAGTTTCCAAAGCTCTGCATAATTTAGTGTCATCAGCAAACACAGAGACCTTGCTCTCAATGCCCCCTTCTAAGTCATTTATAAACAGATTAAACAGAAGCGGCCCCAGTACAGAACCCTGAGGAACTCCGCTTAGAACTTTAGCCCACATAGATGTAGCTCCATTAACCACCACTCTCTGTTTGCGGTCCAATAACCAGTTCTTTATCCATGAACAAATGTTTTCTTCAAGGCCAACAGTCCTCAGTTTATACATTAGTCGCCTATGTGGCACAGTATCAAAGGCTTTTGCAAAATCCAAATATACCACATCCACAGCTGTGCCTGAATCTAACTTCTTACTCACTTCTTCATAAAAACCAATTAAATTTGTCTGGCATGATCTATTTCTCATAAATCCATGCTGACTACTACTAATAAGATGATCTCTGGAGACAAAGTCAAGGATATGATCCCTTAACAAAGTTTCCATCACCTTCCCTACCACTGATGTTAGGCTTACAGGTCTATAGTTACCAGGCTGTGAACGACTACCTTTTTTGAATATTGGTATTACATTGGCTTTTTTCCAATCCAGCGGCACATCCCCAGACAAAAGCGAATCTGAAAAGATGAGACACAGTGGTCTTGCTAGAACTGAACTAAGCTCTTTTAAAATCCTAGGATGCAATCCATCTGGTCCTGGCGCTTTATTGATATTAACTTTGTCTAATTGATTCCGTACCATATCCTCTGTTATCCAATGTGAAAACTCTTCATTTCCTCCCTGCACATTGTTACAATCCCTACTGTAAGGATTCTCAACAGTAAAAACCGATGTAAAAAAACGGTTTAGCAGATTAGCCTTTTCGGCATCCTCTACAACCACCTCAGCTCCATTATTTAATGGTCCCACATTCTCAGTCCTCATTTTTTTACCATTTATATACTTAAAAAACATCTTGGGGTTGGACTTGCTTTGTTCGGCAATCCGTATTTCATTTTCTATTTTAGCTAGTTTAATTGCTTTCTTGCACTCTTTATTACAACTTTTGAAGTCCCTGTAAGCCTGTTCTGTGCCTTCTGCTTTCAAAATTTTAAAAGCCCTTTTCTTTTTTTCCATTTCCCTTTTTACCTGAGCATTAAGCCATGCAGGAGTGGACCTAATTTTTTTACACTTGTTTCCTAAAGGTACCGATTTGGAGATGTTATAGTTTAATATCCCTTTAAAAGTGGTCCACATCTGCTCAGTATCTTTACCTAGAAACAGTTCCCCCCAGTCTATTGTGAAAAGTAATGGAATAAATTGAGCATAATGGAAGTTATGGTGAATGAAAAGCATGAGCCTTCCAGTTCAATACTCACAGCTAATAGGCAGCAATACCCCCAACACAGCGCTGTTTCACAAGCTACTGAGGAAGGAGCTGAGAAGAAACAGGCAGCAAGGATAGGAAGGACGCCACTTCAATTTAAAATTTGCAGTGCTTCTGCCAGCGTACATCATGTGATGATGTCACCGCACATGAGATCTCCGTCCTAGGAAGAATCCTGGAAATCCTATACAGCAAGTGGCGCGCTAACCACTTCTGTACTTTACACGAGAGTCTGGTACAGGCACCAAAGAGGAAAGAGCAGCATAGACCCCTCTGGAACACAGGATTGACTAGAGAGAAGCCAGGAGAGGACCATCCATTGTGAGGACAGGAGGGGAAAAAAGACTGAAGGAGGAGGTGTGGCTTGACTTTTTATTGCTTGGGGAAGCATGTCAATCATTTGGGGGTGGGGATTAACCCACCAGATTCCACTGCTGTGTAGGACCTGGGAAAACAAAACGGGGAAAGCTATTTCCCACTACTTACCTTTCCCAACCAGACCCCCCATACAGCTATTTCCCACTAATTACCTTTCCCAACCAGACCTCCCCCATACAGCTATTTCCCACTACTTACGTTTCCAAACCAGACCCCCCCCATTCAGCTATTTCCCACTATCTTCCTTTCCCAACCAGATCCCCAATATAGCTATTTCCCAATACTTACCTTTCCTAACACCTTTTCCAACCAGACCCCCATACAGCTATTTCCCACTACTTACCTTTCCCAACCAGATCCCCTATACAGCTATTTCCCAATACTTACATTTCCCAACCAGATCTCCCATACATCTATCTCCCAATAATTACCTTTCCCAACACCGTTTCCAACCAGACCCCCCCCCTACAGCTATTTCCCACTATTTACCGTTCCCAACCAGATCCCCCATGCATTCATTGATCGCGCTTGTCGATGATGCCATGCGGTCTTGGATCGTCGTAGTTGTCTTCCCAATATAATACTTGCCACATGGGCAAGTATAAGGTAGAGCATACTGGCTAAGGCAATTAATCTAATGTTTTTTAATTCTGATTCTTTGGCCTTTTGAGGGTGAGGGAATCCTGGCCCGTTATTACGTAGCGACAGGCTAGGCATCCCTGCATTTAAAGCAGCCTTTTTTCATTGATGGCAACCATGTGGTCAGATCCCGATCGCGGCTCTCTTTGAAATCTGTTTTTAACCACAAGATTTTTAAATTCTTTCCTCTTCTAAATGCCAGTAATGGTTTCTGTTCTTAAACGTAGTTGGAACATCATTTTTAATAATCTCCCATCTGGAATTTATGCTGTTTGTTAGAGTTTTGCTCTTGTGGGGTATATGGCGATGATGGGATATCCTCTGTTGTTTTGATATTCTTTTGTTTAATATGCCCGATGTTGGTCTTTATGTAATTAATGGCTCGTTCCATTTGTTCCTCCACACTATTGCTGTCATATCCCCTGGATAAAAATCTATCTTTCATGCTCAAGATTGTTTTTGTGCATTGATCTGATTATTGTTATTTTTATCACCCTAATCATTTGGGAGTAGATATACCCTTTTTTTGGGATGGTGGGAGCAACTGGCGGCGTGCATTAGTATTCCTATCTGTGGGTTTCTTATACAGTGTCATGTTAATATATATATAATACCAAACTTACTGCTTATAATGACCTGGTTCAGCTTTCTACTATTCTAAACTTCCAGAAAGCCAGCAAATGTAGATGTGATTAATATGAATGGTGGCTGCAGTACAGCATATTATATGTCCGGTCCTAATCCTTGTTATGAGCAGAAAACAGCTCAAAATTGTGTAAACATTTCAACTTAAGCTGAATGCATGATTGATTGGAACACAGAAAAAGTCACTAATATAAGTTGCTTGCTGCCCCATGTACCGGGTTTTGTGCAAGTTTATGTTGTGAGGGGGTTCTCTGCTGGGTCTATTGAATTTTTGCTCCCTCTACTGTGTGCTGATTTAAAGTGAATGTCACTAACTTTCCAACCAGACCCCCATACAGCTATTTCCCACTACTTACCTTTCCAACCAGATCCCTATACAGCTATTCCCAACACATCCCCTATGCAGCTATTTCCCAACCAGATCCCACATACAGCTATTTTCAAATACTTGCCTTTCCCCACCAGATCCCCCACAGCTATTTTCCAATACTTACCTTTCCCAACATGATCCCCCATGCAGCTATTGTCACAATACTTACCTTTCTCAACCAGATCCCCCATACAGCTATTTCTCAATACTTACCTTTCCCAACCAGATCCCCCGTACAGCTATTTCTTAATACTTACCTTTCCCAACCAGATTCCCCATACAGACCTTTTCTCAGTATTTACCTTCCCAGAGTTCTTGATATGCAATAAATTGGACACCATTTTTTAAAATTAATGTAAATTATAGGAATACTGGTTTTTATATATGGGCATGACCTAAACTAAGTGGGCAGGGCCTTTGAAAATTGGTGGTCGCAAATTTCCCGCGCGCACCATTACCAATTCTGTTGGCTGTCCCTCTCCACAATTCCAATGTTGGGAGGTATTTATTTTTTTGTAGTTGCCTTTATTCCTACCTCCCTATGGATAATATCTTTAGGTAGAAGGCTTTTGCCACTATATGTTTCTTTAATTATTTTTGTATTTGTCATTTATGCATTTACTTACTTCCTCCTGTTTAAGATTTATGTATTGTGCATTGCTGGTGCTATATAAATAACACTCTGTTGTGCTGGATAACCTGTGGCTGAAAACTCCGTTCAATTACAGGTTCGTTACCTATATGTCTATAAAAATGATGTTAGGTGTTCTAAGAAACGGCAGTCTCTAAATGAACCAAAATAAATGTGTTTAGTTACCCATATATACAGTGGTGAAAGTGGCAGGTTGCAATGGTCGGGATTGCCACTTAATGCTATCTGTCTTCAAGTACCCTCCTGCCTGCTTCTTCAACTATGGGCGACCAGCGCAGCGTGCCCACATGCTATAAAAGTTGGAAATTGCTGTCCAACAATTAGCCCCTGCTATTTTTACCAGTGCCTGTGTGCCAAGCATGTAGCCAGTGCCTGTGTGCCAAGCATTGTACCATGCCTGGTGCCAAGCATTGTGCCAGTGCCTGTGGCCAAGCATGTAGCCATGCCGTGTGCCAAGCATGTAGCCAGTGTCTGCGTGATTATTTTTGCACATTCCTATAACAATATTGTACTATCGGTATTGTTGCGTATAGAGACTACTTTAGAATATATGCAGCAGAGAAGCCATTTTTAAGTGCTTACGTCTGGTGATGCAAATACCAGTTGCTCTTTGTTCCCTTGTAGAAAGTCCCAATTTACAAAAACCCTGACCACAACAAGAACAACCTGAAGGAGAAAGACTTTCGATTATAGGGCAAGTTTTGACAAAGTGGAGTGACTTCCAAGCTTGTCACAAACAAATTAGACTGACTGCACATTCCATTTCCTCATATAAAATCAACACTCGCATACCTCCCAACATTTGGAAATCCTAAAGAGGGACAGAATCCATAAAAGCTCGCTGCTGTAGCAAACATGAAATGGGCGTGGTCACATGGATGGGTGTGTGTCATGGTGGGCGGGGTGTGGGAGGATTATGATTACAATGTAATGGCAAAGTCGCTTTTAGTATCATCGTAGGATGATGTGAAAAATGTTTCTTTTTAAATGAGTTTGTCTAAAGTAATAATTTGAGCTGCTTCAGAATAATTTTTTTTTATTACAATAAACTCACAAACAACTATCCAAATAGAGGATTTTTTCTTTTTTAGTATAAATAAAACCACATTCCAACCGGTCCATCTGGACCTGAAAAAACCAAACTAACTTCCCTGGGTACTACTCCGGTACCAACTGTATTATAAGGGATAATGTGTCCTACTGTAAATTATAGGATATTACCTAGTCACTGAGGAGTTCTATGTCTATATAAGTTACAAGGATGCTGACTGGGTGATACAGGGAAGTCTAGTACCACTTTTGTATTATAGGGATAATGCTTCCCCTACTGTATTATAAGGATATTATGTCACTGAGAGTTCTGTGTCCATATAAAGGAACAAGGACACAGCTGAGCTATACAGGAAACTCGGGTACCACTCGTGTATTATAAGGGATGATTGTGTCCCCTACTGTAAATTATAAGGGTATTACTAAGTCACTGAGGTTTTCCTGTGTCTATATAAGGTACAAGGATGCAGACCGAGTGATACAGGGAAGTCTGGGCACCACTTGGTATTATAGGGATAATGCTTCCCCTACTGTAAATTATAAGGATATATATGTCACTGAGGAGTTCTGTGTCCATATAAAGTTAACAAAGAGACAGGCTGAGTTTATACAGGAACTCTGGGGACCACTAATGTATTATAAGGGATAATGTTCCCCTACTGTAATTATAAGGATATACAAACTTACTGAGGATTTTTGTCTATATAAGGTACAAGATTTCAAAATTGAGTTATACATGGAACTCTGGGTACCAATCATGTATTATAAGGGATAATGTATCCCCCCTACTATCTGTTGTATTCAATTAGATCAACTGGACTTGAAATGTAGTTCTTGAAGACGTTTCGCTAGTCTCCTACTGGCTTTCTCAATTCAGAATGACTTGTACAAGAATCTGTGGCAATTATGTACCCGGAAAATCCCAATTAGCATATCACAGCCAGGTGTTAAGGTGTGATTGGATAGTGGCTAAGAGTTTTGAACGCGCCCAGAGTAAGGTGTTAAAACAGCATTGTACATGGCAGACTGTACAATGCTGTTTTAACACCTTACTCTGGCGTTCCTATAACACCTCTTAGCCACTATCCAATCACACCCTTAACACCTGGCTGTGATATGCTAATTGGGATTTTCCAGGGTACATAATTGCCACAGATTCTTGTACAAGTCATTCTGAATTGAGAAAGCCAGTCGGATGACTAGCGAAACGTCTTCAAGAACTACATTTCAAGTCCAGTTGATCTAATTGAATACAACAGATATACCATGACCTGGATGAATGAGAACCTTCACAAGCATATCCCCCCTACTGTAAATCATAATTAATTTTATAGAACTACTGTAAATTATAATTAATTTTATAGCTTAGTACCTAATTTTATAGCTCAATACACAACACATGCTTGCAACAACAGTACTTCCCCTGTGTTCCAAGCATGTTGCCAGTGCCGGTGTGCCAAGCATTTAACCAGTGCCTGCGTATTTTTTTTTGTCATATAGACTTCTTTAGAATATATGCAGCTGAGAAGCCACAATATTTAAGTGCGTGTGTCTGGTGATGTCAAATACCAGTTGCTCTTTGCCAGTTGTAGAAAGTCCCTGACCATAACAAGAACAGCCTGAAGGAGATATGAAGTGATAACCTAAAAATAACAATCAAAAAGTAAGACTCTCGGGGATATAGGGCAAGTTTTGACGAGGGGAGTGACTTCCAAGCTTGTCACAAACAAATGTGACAATCACTGCACATTCCATTTCCCCATATAAATCAAACATCTGGTGTCTCCCTGACCTTTGCATTTAATTTGTGTGAGAAGCTTTTGCTTTCCTCTCCCTCTTTCTTTTATTAAGACCGCCTACCATTCAATACTTAACATCATGTGCATAAGGCCCGGTTAACCAAAATTTTGGACACAGTGGCCGATTGGGGCAACTAAAGGCAGACATTTTTGGCGCAAATACATTTTTTGACGTGGCATTATTTTTTAATTGTCATGTTTATTGTTAATGGGCTGCACTGTCCGTTGCGCTGAAATATCACCAATTGCTGTTTTTTTTACTCCCACCAAATGGAGTTTTACTGACCCATAAGGGGGGTTGAGGATGCTGTTATCACAAAGGAGCATGGCCTATTTTCCTAATAAACTACATAAAAGAGGTACTGTAGAAACACTTCTCACATCAGTATGAGAGATGCTTGGAAATACATGCATATACACGTCACACCACTTAGAAATGGCCATTTTGGATGACCGCTTGGTCAGGAGTCATTCGTTGATTGCCAATGGGTCCCCAATGGTCCCTGATGAGCATCCAACGGTTAGTCATGCATAAGCCTTCCAGTTCAATACTCACAGCTAATAGCGGCAATACCCCCACACTGCGCTGTTTCACCAGCTGCTGAGAAGAAACCGCAAACTATTGCATTTTGCGTTTTTTAAAAATCATTGAAAGCGCAGCAACGTGCAGAAAACGTGCGGGTGCGTTGCGATTGTACATGCGATTTGCGTTCTGCATTTTGATTGCAATTGCATGCGTTTCCTATACTTAACGAAAAAAAACCATGTGCAACGCAATGAAATCCAGGTCCTCACACCAGGACTTGTAGGGGGAAGATTTAAGGACTATGATTGTTCTTTAACCACATCATACACTTGAAAATGTTGCAGGCAAAATGCATAGTGGTCTTACTAATTAGTGTAGCTTAACAAAGTGTGTGACCTTAGCAAAGTGGCCCTGGTCAAAAATGTTGTAATCTTATGTAAGAATCACTTGGATTTTCTCCCCCGGCTAAGGTCCCAGTCCTCCTCTGTGTACATGAGTGTATGGTCAGCATCAGAAGGAAAGAGCACATAGACCCCTCTGGAACACAGGATTGCCAGGCAGGAGGAAAAAAAGATGGAGAGGGTGTGTGGCTTGACTTTTTATTGCTTGGAGAGGCCTGTCAATCATTTGGGGTGGGGATTAACCCACCGGATTCCACTGCTGTGTAGGACCAGGAAAACAAACGAGCACTAAGGGCTGCTGCATATGCATCTCATTGTGGACTTGTCCTTTAGAAATAAAATGCAAACAGGGACTTTTGGAAACTGAAAGGAAGAAGCAAAATGGCTGCACATGCTTCAGCATGCAGGAGGGTGTGGACAGTTATATTTTAGAACAGATGGTAGAAGCAGCTTTGTGAGATAATGATGATTGCATTATGAATGCTTTATATGTTTTTTGTTTTGGGCTGAATCCAGACGCCTTATATCTAGGGCTACTGCATCAGTTTAGTGGATCTGGTTGGGAACGGTAAATAGTGGGAAATAGCTGTAGGGGGGGGTCTGGTTGGAAACGGTGTTGGGAAAGGTAATTATTGGGAGATAGATGTATGGGGGATCTGGTTGGGAAATGTAAGTATTGGGAAATAGCTGTATAGGGGTCTGGTTGGAAAAGGTGTTAGGAAAGGTAAGTATTGGGAAATAGCTGTATTGGGGATCTGGTTGGGAAAGGAAGATAGTGGGAAATAGCTGAATGGGGGGGGGGTCTGGTTGGGAAACGTAAGTAGTGGGAAATAGCTGTATGGGGGAGGTCTGGTTGGGAAAGGTAATTAGTGGGAAATAGCTGTATGGGGGGTCTGGTTGGGAAAGGTAAGTAGTGGGAAATAGCTTTCCCCGTTTTGTTTTCCCAGGTCCTACACAGCAGTGGAATCTGGTGGGTTAATCCCCACCCCCAAATGATTGACATGCTTCCCCAAGCAATAAAAATTCAAGCCACACCTCCTCCTTCAGTCTTTTTTTCCCTCCTGTCCTCACAATGGATGGTCTCCTGGCTTCTCTCTAGTCAATCCTGTGTTCCAGAGGGGTCTATGCTGCTCTTTCCTCTTTGGTGTCTGTACCAGACTCTCGTGTAAAGTACAGAAGTGGTTAGCGCGCCACTTGCTGTATAGGATTTCCAGGATTCTTCCTAGGACGGAGATCTCATGTGCGGTGACATCATCACATGATGTACGCTGGCAGAAGCACTGCAAATTTTAAATTGAAGTGGCGTCCTGCACAGGTGATCAGGTCTGAAAGAAGGAGTCATGGTGTATTGGATCCAGGTGAAGGGGTACAAGATAGGAATAGCGCTTTTATGGTGAGTGGCATATGGGGGTTCGCGTGGTGTGAGACGGGTTTGAGGGAAATTTGTGGTGATGGGGAATAGGCTGATTCTGGGGGGATCTGGGATGTGGAGACAGAAAGGGGAAGGGAGTAGTGGGGATAGCATTGTATTGTGGTGGGTCTGGTGGTTTATGTGCAAACTTGTGTGTGGGAAGAGTAAGTATTGGAGATACCTTATGGGGATCTGTTGGGAAAGTAAGTCGTTGAGAAATAGTTATGGTGATCTTGTTGGAAATTACGTACTGGAAACTAGCTTGTTAGGGGATCTGGTTGGGAAAGGTATTTGTGGAAATAGCTGTAGGGGGTCTTGTGGAAAAGGTGTTAGGAAGGTAAGTATTGGCAATAGCTGTATTGGGGATCTGGGTTGGGAAGGAAGATAGTGGGAAATAGCTGTATGGGGAGGTCTGGTTGGGAAAGGTAAGTATTGGGAAATAGCTGTATGGGGGTCTGGTTGGGAACGCAGGAAATTTTTGACCACGCCAATTTTTCAAAGGCCCCCTGTCCGCTTTGTTTTAGGTCATGCCCCTATTAAAAACCAGTATTCTCTAATTTAATTTACATTAATTTAAATGGTGTCCGAATTATTGCATATCAAAGAACCCTGGGAAGGTAAGTATTGGAAATAGCTGTACGGGGGATCTGGTTATGAAGGTAAGTATTGGAAATAGCTGTATGGGGATCTGGTTGGCAAAGGTAAAGGTAAGTAGTGAGAAATAGCTGTATAGGGGTTATCTGGTTGGAAAGGTAAGTATTGGGAAATAGCTCTATGGGGGACCTGGTTGGCTCAAGGTAAAGGTAAGTTGTGGGAAATAGCCTGTATGGGGGATCTGGTTGGGAAAGGTAAGTATGGGAAATACTGTATGGGGGATCTGGTTGGCAAAGGTAAAGGTATAGTGTGGAAATAGCTGTATGGGGGATCTGGTTGGGAAAGGTAATTATTGGGAAATAGCTCTATGGGGGAATCTGGTTGGGAAAGGTATAGTGAGGGGCATTGCTGTATGAGGGTTTGGTTGGACAAAATGTGTTGGGAAAGGTAAGTATTGGGAAATAGCTGTATGGGGGAATCTGGTTGGGAAAGGTAATTAGTAGGCTGCTGTATGGTGGGGTCCTGGTTGGAAAGGTAAGTATTGTGGGAAATAGCTGTATAGGGCATCTGGTTGGGAAGGTAAGTAGTAGAAATCGCTGTATGGGGGTTTCTGTTTGGCAGGTGTTGGAAGGTAAGTTTGTGGATAGCTGTATGGGGGATCTGGTTGGAAAGGTAAGTAGTGGAAATAGCTGTATGGGGGGTTCTGGTTGGAAAAGGTGTTGGGAAAGGTAAGTATTGGGAAATAGCTGTATGGGTGGATCTGGTTGGGAAACGTAAATAGTGGGAAATAGCTGTATGGGGGGTCTGGTTTGAAAAGGTTTGGGAAAGGTACGTAATTGGGAATACCTGTATGGGGGATCTGGTTGGGAAAGGTAAGTAGTGGGAAATAGCTGTATGGGTGATCTGTTGGGAAGTAGTTGTGGGAAATAGCTGTATGGGGTCTGGTTGGAAAAGGTGTTAGGAAAGGTAAGTATTGGCAAATAGCTGTATTGGGGATCTGGTTGGGAAAGGAAGATAGTGGGAAATAGCTGTATGGGGGAGGTCTGGTTGGGAAAGGTAAGTATTGGGAAATAGCTGTATGGGGGATCTGGTTGGGAACGGTAAATAGTGGGAAATAGCTGTAGGGGGGGGGTCTGGTTGGAAACGGTGTTGGGAAAGGTAATTATTGGGAGATAGATGTATGGGAGATCTGGTTGGGAAATGTAAGTATTGGGAAATAGCTGTATAGGGGATCTGGTTGGGAAAGGTAAGTAGTGGGAATAGCTGTATGGGGTCTGTTGAAGGTGTTAGGAAAGGTAAGTATTGGAAAAGCTTAGATTGGGGATCTGGTTGGGAAAGGAAGATAGTGGGAAATAGCTGAATGGGGGGGGGTCTGGTTTGAAACGTAATTAGTGGGAAATGCTGTATGGGGGAGGTCTGGTTGGGAAGGTAATAGTGGGAAATAGGCTGTATGGGGGTCTGGTTGGGAAAGGTAAGTTAGTGGGAATAGCTTTCCCCGTTTTGTTTTCCCAGGTCCTACACAGCAGTGGAATCTGGTGGGTTAATCCCCACCCCCAAATGATTGACTGCTTCCCCAAGCAATAAAATTCAAGCCACACCTCCTCCTTCAGTCTTTTTTCCCCTCCTGTCCTCACAATGGGAGGTCTCTCCTGGCTTCTCTCTAGTCAATCTGTGTTTCCAGAGGGGGTCTATGCTGCTCTTTCCTCTCTTTGGTGCCTGTACCAGACTCTCGTGTAAAGTACAGTAAGTGGTTAGCGCGCCACTTGCTGTATAGGATTTCCAGGATTCTTCCTAGGACGGAGATCTCATTGCGGTGACATCATCACAGATGTACGCTGGCAGAAGCCTGCAAATTTTATTGAAGTGGCGTCCTACCTATCCTTGCTGCCTGTTTCTTCTCAGCTCCTTCCTCAGTAGCTTGTGAAACAGCGCTGTGTTGGGGGTATTGCTGCCTATTAGCTGTGAGTATTGAACGGAAGGCTCATGCTGTATGCGGGATCTGGTGGGAAAGGTAAGTATTGGGAAATAGCTCTATGGGGGACCTGGTTGGCTAAGGTAAAGGTAATTTTGTGGGGGAAATAGCTGTATGGGGGATCTGGTTGGGAAAGGTAAGATGGGAAATAGCTGTATGGGATCTGGTTGGCAAAGGTAAAGGTAAGTAGTGGGAAATAGCTGTATGGGGGGATCGGTTGGGAAAGGAAAGTAATGGGAAATGCTCTATGGGGATCTGGTTGGGAAAGGTGTAGTAGGAAATAGCTGTATGAGGGGTTTGGTTGGAAAATGTGTTGAGAGAAAGGTAAGTATTGGGAAATAGCTGTATGGGGGATCTGGTTGGGAAAGGTAATTAGTAAGGAAATAGCTGTATGGGGGGTCTGGTTGGGAAAGGTTAGTATTGGGAAATAGCTGTATAGGGGATCTGGTTGGGAAAGGTAAGTAGTAGGAAATAGCTTATGGGGGTCTGGTTGGAAAAGGTGTTGGGAAGGTAAGTATTGGGAAATAGCTGTATGGGGTGATCTGGTTGGGAAAGGTAAATAGTGGGAAATAGCTGTATGGGGGTCTGGTTGAAAGGTGTGGGCAAGGTAAGTATTGGGAGATACCTGTATGGGGGATCTGGTTGGGAAAGGTAAGTAGTGGGAAATAGCTGTATGGGTGATCTGGTTGGGAAATGTAAGTACTGGGAAATAGCTGTATAGGGGATCTGGTTGGGAAAGGTAAGTTGTGGGAAATAGCTGTATGGGGGTCTGGTTGGAAAGGTGTTAGGAAAGGTAAGTATTGGGAAATAGCTGTATGGGGGATCTGGTTGGGAAAGGAAGATAGTGGGAATAGCTGTAGGGAGGTCTGGTTGGGCAAAGGTAAGTATTGGTAAAGTCTGGGAAATAGCTGTATGGGGGAGTGAGAAGGATCCTAATTGTGCAGTCGAATAAAGCTAGTAGAAATTTAGCCTGGGGGGAGATACATCCAAGTGATTCTTTCACATAAGATTACAACATTTTTGACCAGGCCCACTTTGCTCCCACCAAATGGAGTTTTACTGACCCATAAGGGGGGTTGAGGATGCTGTTATCACAAAGGAGCATGGCCTATTTTCCTAATAAACTACATAAAAGAGGTACTGTAGAAACACTTCTCACACTATCAGTATGAGAGATGCTTGAGAAATACATGCATATACACGTCAACCACTTAGAAATGGCCATTTTGGATGACCGCTTGGTCAGGAGTCATTCGTTGATTGGCCAAATGGGTCCCCAATGGTCCCTGGATGAGCATCCAACGGTTAGTCATGCATAAGCCTTCCAGTTCAATACTCACAGCTAATAGGCAGCAATACCCCCAACACTGCGCTGTTTCACCAGCTGCTGAGAAGAAACCGGCAAACTATTGCATTTTGCGTTTTTTAAAAATCATTGAAAGCGCAGCAACGTGCAGAAAACGTGCGGGTGCGTTGCGATTGTACATGCGATTTGCGTTCTGCATTTTTGATTGCAATTGCATGCGTTTCCTTATACTTAACGAAAAAAACGCATGTGCAAACGCAATGAAATCCAGGTCCTCACACCAGGTACTTGTAGGGGGAAGATTTAAGGACTATGATTGTTCTTTAACCACATCATACACTTGAAAATGTTGCAGGCAAAAATGCTAATAGTGGTCTTACTAATTAGTGTAGCTTAAACAAAGTGTGTGACCTTAGCAAAGTGGGCCTGGTCAAAAATGTTGTAATCTTATGTGAAAGAATCACTTGGATGTATCTCCCCCCCAGGCTAAGGTCCCAGTCCTCCTCTGTGTACATGAGTGTATGGTACAGGCATCAGAGAGGAAAGAGCAGCATAGACCCCTCTGGAACACAGGATTGCCAGGGCAGGAGGAAAAAAAAGATGGAAAGAGGGTGTGTGGCTTGACTTTTTATTGCTTGGAGAGGCCTGTCAATCATTTGGGGGTGGGGATTAACCCACCGGATTCCACTGCTGTGTAGGACCAGGGAAAACAAAACGAGCACTAAGGGCTGCTGCATATGCATCTCATTGTGGACTTGTCCTTTAAGAATAAAATGCAAACAGGGACTTTTGGAAACTGAAAGGAAGAAGCAAAATGGCTGCACATGCTTCAGCATGCAGGAGGGTGTGGACAGTTATATTTTAGAACAGATGGTAGAAGCAGCTTTGTGAGATAATGATGATTGCATTATGAATGCTTTATATTGTTTTTTGTTTTGGGCTGAATCCAGACGTCCTTATATCTAGGGCTACTGCATCAGTTTAGTGAGAAGGATCCTAATTGTGCAGTCGAATAAAGCTAGTAGAAATTTCAACAAAAAAAGGCTTGGATCTCGAATGGGAAATTTACTTTTTGAATAGCAATTGTTTCCAGATGAATAAAGCTAATTGAAAAAAAAAGCTACTTGGAACATGTGCAGTGAGTCAGTGTGTGGCTGAAAGAGACGTCCCTATCAGACAGGAACACGGACTCGGTTTCAATGTGAGGGAGAGTGTGTTGTGTTATCTCTAGGGGACAGGGAAACAAGTGACACGAAGGAAGATTTCCTCCTTGGCAGTATGGCAGAGGCCCAGCCATCAGGTAAATGTTCATTTGCAGATCATGTGGGAAATTGGAACGTGTGTGTGTGTGTGTGTCTCTGTGCTGGGCTACAAGTTTCAATATTTCCCAGTGACAGCAAAGGGACGGCATTATTACTGGGAGGTTTCTACCTAGTTCTAGTCTCTGGTCTGGAGTGCATTACATTGCCAGGAACGAGCTGGTCAGCCACGGCGATAGGAAATATGTCACTAGTAGGATAGCAGTTTGTTGTGTGGCTTCAGTGCCTGCACACTCCCCATGTGTCCTTATCTCATATGGATACAGTAAAACGTTGTGATTACAATATAATTAGTGTCTCATTGCGTGATTATCTGATTTTTCCACTGGCTGAACGCAGGAGTGAAGACACTGTCGCCCCCTGTCTGTAGTTGATTTACAGCTTTAAATGACAATTATACTCCCCTTCCCTCGGCTCCTCTTCTTTAGTCAGTACTTTCTACCCAGGGTGAGGACCTGAACCACTAGGACCTCACCCCTGGGTTTGCTTAACTTGCGGCATATACTTACTTACGCGCTGCTTGTCGCTGATGGGGAGGAGCGGCACATCGTAAGTAAGTATATACCGCAAGTTAAGCAAACACGGGTGAGGACCTAGCGGTTCAGGTCCTCACCCTGGGTAGAAAGTACTGACTAAGGAAGAGGAGCAGAGGGAAGGTGAGTGTAATTGCCCTTTAACACATGAATGTACCTAGTAGCCAATGTAATGCCTGTTTCATTAAGAATAACCACCTACAGCAGGGATGTCGAATTTTCTGGCCTTTAGATGTTTGAAAACTACAACTCCCAGCATTGCCTGGCTGCATAGTTTTCAAACATCAAGAGGACTGCAAGTTTGACATCTCTGACCTACAGTAACTAGAAAACTGCCCTATAAAGTTACCGTATGTACTGCCCTATTACATGTCAAGTGCAGGCACTATGATGGATATATAGTTATATTTCTGATCCACTTCCCATTGTGACAAGAAAATCTGTAGTCATGGAATGTGGTTAACCCCTACAGGAGCAGGGACCTCTATTTCACACATTTTATGCCGACCACGCATTAGAGGTGAACCCTGTGATTGACTTTAGATGAATGGGCCAGAGGGGTACATCAGTGATTTCCTGATGCAATGAGTCAGCCAGTCACTGACACCGCTAACAGTCTGGTCCATTCTGCTGCTGCCGTGCGCATAAAAGGCATAGAGCAGCAGCCATGTCTAGGGTGTTTTTTTGGGGGGTGGGGTGAAAAGGTGGACAAACCTTTTAAAAAAATTTTAACACAAATTGCCACCTTTAAAGACTCAGCTGCTGTTCACAAAAGGTGAGGTAAATGAAATTGGCACACTTCTACTTTTTATACCACTTTCCCATCATGCCTTGCCAACCAATAGAACTCCTTTTCAGCTTTCCCCAATAACTCTGATTTACCACCAATAACATTACTCCTATATATCCTTCCAAGGGATAACTTCATAGTTGCAACAGCAACTAAGCCCATGAGGGATCGCAGTGTTATCCCACCATTCTAAGCACCATTCTAGGCAATATTTGGGGTGTATGGCCAGTATAAGTGCTCCAAGCTCTTTTTATTATAACAGTACATTGAAATTAAAAAAATGAAACCAAACAACTACCCTTTAACATTTGTGTTCATTTATGTATGAAAGTCTCGTATTAGCTTTCTTTAATATAGTGTGAGACAGGGACCACACTGGTTTCTAATCTACAGTGTTTATTCATTAATATTTTTCAGTTTTATTTTGCTTGCTCCTACTATATTTCTCAGGGAGTTAGTATTGAGTATTCCAACCTCCCTACATCCAGTGCAAGTTCAGCAGTAATGAACCACAAGCACTTCCTCAGACAATTGTCCTGGCTGACCTACACCTAACCTGCTGTTAGACCCTCCTATCTTTACAATTGGAAAACGTGCAGATGGAAGAGACAAAAGCAGGACAAGGGAGTGCATGCAACAGCGAGATGTAGGATTAAAAAGAGATATTCATGCACTTTGTGCCTTGCAGTGAACTATCAGCCACCACACATTCATAACTACTGTGCATTTTAAAAGTGCATTTTTTGTAGCTGCCTTTATTCCTACCTCCATATGGATTATATCTTTAGGTGGGAGGCTTTTGGCACTATACTGTTCCTTTAATTCCTTTTGTATTTATCATTTATGCATTTTATCTTACTTTCCTCTTGTTTGAGATTTATGTATTGTGCAGTGCTGCGTTTCCAAGTGGTGGTTTATAAATAACACTCTGTTGTGCTGGATAAAACTGTGGCTGAAAATTCAGTTCAGCTACAGGTTCAGTCGCCTATATGTCTATAAAAATGGTGTTAGGTGTTCTAAGAAACGGCAGATCTAAAGGAACCAAAGTAAATGTGTTTAGTTACCTATATATACAGTGGTGTAAGTACCAGGGTTGCAATGGTCGTGATTTCCAGCTTAATGCTATCTGTCTTTAAGTTCCGTTCTGCCTGCTTCTTCTGTAACTACGAGCGACCAGCGCAGCGCGCCCACATGCAGTGCCGCTACAGGAAGTACTGAGCTATAAAAGTTGGAAATTATTGTGCCAACAATTTCCAACTGCACTGCCAATTGGCCCCTGCTGATTTTTACCAGTGCCTGTGATTTTTTTTTTTTTTTTTTGGTCATTCCTATAACAATATTGTATTTTAACAAAATCGGTATTGTTGCGTATATAGACCCCTTTAGAACATATGCATCAGAGAAGCCATGATATTTAAGTGCTTACGTCTGGTGATGTCAAAAAACAGTTGCTCTTTGTTACCTGGTAGAAAGTCCCAATTTACAGATCTCGCAATAACCCCGACCACAACAAGAACAGCCTGAAGGAGAAAGAGATAAGATAAAAATAACAATTAAAAAGTAAGACAAAAAGTGCTGTTTTTTTACCCCCACCAAATGGAGATTTACTGATCCATAAGGGGGTTTGAGGGTGCTGTTATCACAAAGGAGCATGGCCTATTTTCCTAATAAACTACATAAAAGAGGTACTGTGAAACACTTCTCACACCTACAATATGAGTGATGCTTGAGAAATACATGCATATACGTGTCAGCCACAAATGCCCATTTTGGATGACTATCACGCATGCATGGCCGCTTGGTCAGGAGTCATTCATTAATTGGCCAAAGGATCCCCAATGGTCCCTGACTGAGTAAGGTGTTAAAACAGCATTGTACATGGCAGACAGCATGTACAATGCTGTTTTAACACCTTACTCTGGGCATTCCTATAACACCTCTTAGCCACTATCTAATCACACCCTTAACACCTGGCTGTGATATGCTAATTGGGATTTTCCAGGGTACATAATTGCCACAGATTCTTGTACAAGTCATTCTGAATTGAGAAAGCCAGTCGGATGACTAGCGAAACGTCTTCAAGAACTACATTTCAAGTCCAGTTGATCTAATTGAATAGAACAGATATACCATGGCCTGGATGAATGAGAACCTTCACAAGCATAGTAATTGACCATATTAATATAATATTTGTGCAAATGGATTTCTTAATCGGTCATTTTCTTTATAATTTGTTTGCCCGGAATCATCGAGGTGGTCGTTCCAGAGTATAATAATTTGTGTTATTGATTTCTAATATTGTTGGATGGAGGAAGGGGTTGTTAGGGCAGAGAGAAAGGATAAGAGGGGAAAAAAAAAATTAAAGGGGGTTATAGATAAGAATAAGTAAGTATGAAGGGGATCACTGAGTATCTTCCACAGCCAAGGGGTCCAAATTTTATCGAATGATTTCATCGTCCCTTTCAGGGAGTTTATTTGTTCATTTTGACATATCCACCATATCTTATTTATTAGATGTGGTCTAGTTGGGGCTGCTTGTTTCCACATTGAGGCAATTATCTAGAAATAAGTTTCGCCTAATGAATAGGTCTATCCTTGGGGGCCCTATCAAATCAGCCCATCCAAGGGTCTGGAGCTATAGTGAGATATAGAAGGTCATTAATTTGATTAAAGCAGTCCGTCCATATTTTCTGTATAGGTGGCCATACATATGAATGATAAAACAACTTGATTTACCCATTATCGTTTAAGTGTATGGGCTTTTCCTGACCGACCGTAGTCGCCACTACGGTTGGTTAGGAGAGATGGAAAATTTCCGTCGGTCGTTATCGGCTCCCTTTACTTTAGCAAAGGGAGCCGATACGATCATTTACGTGTATGCACATATGACCGACCGATTCCCATACCGCGTATGGAGATCGGTCATTTACATGTGTGGCGGTTCCTGATGCAATGTGCTGACAGATACCAATGTGATCTGTCAGCACATTGCGATGGAAATCGCATGTGTATGGCCACCTTATCTCTCGGCAAGACCACTAACCGTGTAAGAAATCAGCCTTCTCTCCACATCCTCTGAAAAGGCTTTGGGGGATTGATGGGTCTATTTTGTTAAGTTTAGATGTTAAGCCCCTATTCTTATTGTAATGTCAAGAGTGTAATATAAACATTGTCCGTTTTATTGCTTACTTAAGTTCCTATTCTTAAAGGGAAAACTGCGGTCACCATACAAGTGCTCTCATATCTTTCAAACAAGCCTGGATTTTAAGTTTTAGGCTTCCAAAGTTACAGTTCCTGGTATGTCCTGTCTGTCTTAGTTTCTGTGACAGTCACATGATGTTCTGTGTAAGATGCCCCACCCCCAAAAATAAACCTTTTCCTGAAGCTATTTACAAACCTGCATCCATTCTCTGTCCTTCTTCTTATGGACACCCCAGGGAAAGAAAGTTATCTTTTCACACTGGTGGCTAGCTTTAAAAATGATTTGGAAGTTTGGGGACGGGGCTTATGATGCCACTACCGTATTTACTAAAATATAAACCAGCCCAAATATAAACCGAGGTACTTATTTCTTAACTGATTAACCAGGAAAACTGCTTGACTCGAGTATAAACTGTATACTGTATCACTTTCTCCCATAGATAGTTCCACAGACAGTCCCATAGAAAGTCCAATACGCTGCCCTTGTTCTTTTAACTCTCTTCTGGGAGAGAGGTAGATCTTCCTGCTTATTTTTAAAACATGTTACTAAAGGAATATATATCGTACCGTATCAAAGACACTCTAAGGAAGACTCACCAGTGAATCTCGCCCGCTCTTAAGTATTTAAAGCCAGCTATCAGCTGAATTTGTTTAACCCTAAAAAAAGAGCACTGCAGCTGCCTGTAAATCCCCCCCCAGATTGTTTAAAAAAAAAAAAAAAAAGCACATTGCCAATTACATATTATATCTAAAACTGTACCATTAACATTACACAGGGTGTATTGATTAACATCCCCTCAAATCCATTGAATATTTAAACTTTACAATTATATCTCCAAAGCTATTATATAAGGGATAACGTACCCCTTACAGTATAAAATAAGGATAGTCACCAAGGAGTTCGGCCTCGTGCTTTTATACAAGGCAGGGAACTCTGTCAGGCGCAGCACTATATAGTGCCTTGTACGCTATGTCATTAGAATTACGCAACCACTGTCTCTTTAGTTTAATCAGTCTATTATTCTATAATTCCTCTAGCGCAGTTCTATGGAAACATTGGTTTTAAAGAGCACACCAAATACTTTTAGTAACTTCTTTAATAACCTCATGTAACAATGAATCTGGTGCAGTAGATTCATTCATGTACAAATCTCGTGGCGAATAAATCACAAAATGGATTCAACAGTTTAATAGCATGAGATGGAGCATGTATTTGACTCTCAGTTTGGTATAGCACTGTGCTTGCTATATAGCAGCAGTAAGCAATTTTGTATTTGTGATTGAAGCTGTAATTGAATCTGGTGGAAAAGTAAACACATATAACAGGTTCAATATATATAGATCCCTTCCCTTATATATTATATTAATATATTTATATCTTCATAGGATATTGCCCCAATGTGGTGGGAGGTATCGATTTCTATATCGAATCAGAGTATAAACCTGAAAAATGAATAAAACTGATTGACTCGAGTATAGTCAAGTCAAGGGTAAAAGTTATGACCACTACTGCCTTCTGATTCTGCATTGTTTTGAGGCTTTAGTTGCCCTTTAAATAAACAGTAATTCCATACAGTAACCCCCAATTTCTTGCCGCTGCAGATGTTTGGAAACTACAACTCCCAGCATGCTTTAGTTTCTGGGAATTGTAGTTTCTAAACATCTGCAGGGGCATGTAATATACCTTTAAACTGATGTAAATAAAAGCTGTTTTAGTATTTACCTGCCAGTTGTTGAAAGCAGGAAACAAACTAGAGGGAGAGAGAGAGCAGCTCCAACCCGCTCTACCCAGACACACTCACTCTATCACTCCAGCCAGGGGAACGCGTCCTAGCAGGAAGACACCAGATGCCTGCAATCCCAGCTGAACAGGTGGTTTCTGGGAAATTCCATGCAGTGACTTCTATTAACCAGTTCGGGGTGACCTGGTGGATGGTCTTTTATTCCCTGGACTATTTCAATGTCTGGACCCACCATAGAGGATCGGACAACCTAGAGGCACAAATCGCCTGTCACTAAAATTGTCCGTGTGGTTCCGCTGAGATCCGCTGGGATCATGTGCTGGGTGTCGGTGTAGGTTGAACGGTATCTCTGGAAGATACAGTCAGGGCTGTGACACCATGGGGAACAGGGAGCCCAGGGCCAGACAGGGGAGGTTTTTACCGGTTGATCCTAGGACTCAAATGTGGAGCGAGCGCCGCTGGATTGGTGAGTAAGTAACGGATTGACTTGAGTATAAAGCGAGGTTTGGTTTTTAGGCTATTTTAAAGCCTGAAAACCTTGGTTTATACCGTATATACTCGAGTATAAGTCGACCCGAGTATAAGCCGAGGTACCTATTTTTACCTCAAAAATTAGTAAAAACTGGTTGACTCGGAGTCGAGGGTAGAAAATATGACCCTTCCACTACAGTACAGTACAGTTCTTTTTATGCAGCCTTACCTTACCTTACCTATCCTGTCCCTGACCCAAATGACTCCCTTACTCTCCCCCCCACCCCCAGGAATAAAACCCTATTTCCCTGCCACTACAGTACCCACCCTTCCACTACAGTACAACACAGTTTTTTTATGCAGACTTACCTTTTTCCAGGTGCTGTGGGTGCTGTCACAGTTGAAGGAGAGTCCGGGCCCCCGACATCACTCACTTGATGGAGGAATCCGGCTGCCGCATGCACTGTGATAGAGGAATCCGGCTGCCGCATGCACTGATGGTCGCATCCACTGACGTCAGTTCTCTGCGCCGGTCTCATTTCCCGGCGCCAAGTAGTGACGTCAGTGGATGTGACCATCGGTAAATGCGGCAGCCGGATTCCTCCATCAAGTGAGCGACTGACCCGAGTATAAGTCGAGGTTCAGTTTTCGGGCTGTTTTTACAGCCTGAAAACCTTGACTTATACTCGAGTATATACGGTATACATACATACAATAGCAACCTAGGACAGGTCTTAGCTACAAACTCCCAGTTGACTTTTTAAACCTATTACACTGTAATGGGGCAGCACAGCATTACTTCTTCCTACAGTCAGTTCAACTGCTGGTGTCCGTGATGAATCGATGTTCAGTGCAGCACAGGAGACCCGGGTGTCTTTCCTATGAGTCATAGGCAGGGGTTCGGTCTCCAGAGATGCACTGAACATAGATTAATCATGGACACCGGAAGTTAAACTGCTTGGAGGGAGAAGTATTGCCGTGCTGCTTGAAGGGATTTTTACTGTTCAGGTCTGTTCCCAGGTAAACGTCTTTACTTTTAATTATTGGAGTCCTTCATTCTTAATGGTGACAGGCTTTTAATGGGAAGGTGCAGTGGGATATATTCTTATAAAAACCTTAACTAGTTGAGAGGTTTTTATAAAAATATATCCCACTGCACCTCTCCATTGAAAGTCCATAGCCTTAGGAATTATTCCGTATGCGTTTGTGTTTGCGTTGCAGTGTGGCCGTGCCCTTACAAAAAGCAAAACTTTTTGGCTTTTTGCACAGGGTCAATTTTGTCGGTCCTGCCAATATTATGATATAACCAAACACGCCACATGATTACCTGAAATTTACAGACATGTCTGATTTTCAACTAACTTTAACAGAAAATCAGCTAAAAATATTTAGACCAAATTTTTTTCCCGATATTTCAACCTGCTCAACTGAACTATTGTACTGGCCAGTCAATAGGGTTGAAATTTTGCTCCGTGTATATCTGCAAAGGCCCTGTGGCCATCCCTTTGAAGACCTGATTAATGCATCCTACTTGGGTACACAATTTCCCCACCCCCTCATACCAATGCTTACTGTAAGCTTTTTAAAGGTTATGCATAACAAAAAAAAAAGTTCCCAATTAATTGTCTTAAATGGAGGTAGTGATTAAATTTAAGCTATTTCTACCTTCCGTTTTGTTTTAGTAAAGGAGTACTCATCCTCTGCACAGCTTGGAGCTACTTGGTAGGTTGAACTGTTAGACCTTGGAAACCTCTATAGCTGAATATTGAAGCATGGTGGTATTTTTGAAATTGGTTTATATGGTGTTTTAGTATACGTGTAATGGCTTAATTAAAGGTGTAAGTGTACAAGTCATTGTGCTTACATTTAGAGACCCATCTGTGTTAATTTTACCCAGAATTTAGCAAAATTGCTTATGCATGCTCATACAATAGTGAGTGGCGTACTAAGTGTTGCTTAGATATACAAGTCTCACCAGCTCAATCTGGGCAGCCCAGTCTTTTTCTGATTAGAGGCATGTTGTACATGGAAGGGGAAGGTACTGTACGATTGTTCAGTAATTGGTCAAAAGGGAGCATGTAAACTGCAGTGGTGATTACACTGTTACTAATTTATAATAACGATTATTTTATAATAACGATTAATAAATTTTAAATGTATAACCCTTAAAATATTTGTTTCTCTTTTATGAATCGGAGATATGTATATAAGCATTATTCAAGCTCATTCTTTTTTTTTTTTTTTTTTTTTTTTTTTTAAAACACGTTTTATTGATGTAACCAGCATTTAGTATATGACATACAATATATAATCCATACATGACTTTCATTAAATACAGTATGTAGTAGTTCAGTAGTGATTATACAACAAAGTGGCATTTGCATGGTTGAAGATTGTTAGGATGCTTGTTGAACTCAAACAGGTGAACTATTTACATTTCGGTATGCTTTTGTAGGAGCCTAAACTCAAATTATTGTTTTGCGTGCATAGAATAAAGTGGCTTGTATAAAAGTTAGTTCGTTATTAGCCCAGTTGTCTTCTGCCACCAGACCAAATAGACATAAATCAAGGGTGGGTCAGTGGTATGCGGCCTCATTTCCTCCAGAAAGTGTATGATGTTTAGCCAGAATTGTCTCCCAATTGGGGCATTCTTAGATAAGATGTATGAAGTCTGTATCTAAATGGTGGCATTTGGGGCAAGTTGAGGTATGTGTAGAACTAATATGTTTAATTTGTTTGGGAGTATAGTAGGCTTGGTGTAGAATGTTGAATTGAATACGTTTGTTGTTGACTGCTGAGGAAATTGTGGTGTGGGAGTTATAGATATCTATCCATTGTTCTTCTGTAAGGGATTCAAACTGGGGGGACCATTTGAATTTTAATGAGTCTGTGGTTGGTATCGATTTGGCTGAGATTAAATGAGTGTATAATTTGGAGATGATGCCTCTCAGGCCTTGTGTACATATTATGCATGGGTGATTTGAGATTGTGATTTGGAAGGTGGGAAAGCTAACTCTTGTTGTGTGATGTAATTGTAGGTAGCGGAAGTGTTCATTCTTTGTTTTTAAGCAGATTATTCTAAATAGAAAATCATGATTTAAAATGCAGTAGATTTACAGAAAGCATCATGTTTCATCCCATAAAGATTGGTTATCATCGTTAAAGGTGAACTATAGTTTGTATAAAGTTTTTTAAGAAAACAGTTAAAATGAAAAGCACTTGGGACAGGAATATAGGACTGGAAATTCCTGCCTACCAATATTGTTTCTGTGAAGAGCACCAGCCCAAAGAAAACTGATTCTGACAGTCTTCCTTGTGGCTTCAGCACTATCTTTAATACAGAACTAGTCCAGGATGAACCTGGCAAATGAAAATTGTACATGCTAAAAGTTCCTCAACAAAACAATATTGTGAAGTAGGAATAATCAATCCTTACTACCTACCCCAGGTACTTTACTCTAAAAATTAACTTTTTAAAAATGCAGTTATCCTTTAATGTCAACCCAATTTTAATGTCCACGTATCTTATACTTTTTCTTCTGTTAGGTTCTACAAAGTACAACCCTGATGCAGCTGACTTTATTCCCAGAGAGAGACCAAGCACCAATTCAAACTGGGGAAGTCATGGAAGGTCAGACGGTAACAGACACTGGAACAGGCAAACCAATCTACCAAATTCTTATCAAAATCAGCAACCTAGGGAGCTTGGTTTTGAAAATCCAGTACAAAAAATACATACATTCAGCAGCTCCAGCAAGGCAAAGGAACGGAATCAGCAGGGTTCTCCAGATACCACTAGTGCAAGTAAACTAGTGAAGAACCACAGTTTTCAGAATCAAAGATGGCATAGGTCAAGAAGTGAGAGGTCACATACTCGAAGACAACCTTTTTCTGATACATCAGTAAGGCCTTCATTTGGAGTTACTCCACTTGGTGACTGGCGCATAAGAGCAAGAGAACCCAATGATTTATGTTCGTCGGAAAGTGAAAAGGAGGTTGGCAGTGCTGATAGCAGGGGAGCCAAGCCAAAAAGATTATCTCATGTTTCAGGAGGCTCTCTCAGGGGTCCTAGGGATAGAATAAAACATACATATGATAGAGAGAAAAGGTTGGTCACTAAGCAGAAGGCAGAACAGATGTTTGAAAACATACCTCCACGGGATGGTGGGAAATCTGGAGCATCTAAAGAAGAGATTTTTAGAACAAGGCTTGATAGGTTTGATGGTACAGTAGGAAATGAAGAAAAATTAAGGCATCAGTGTTCTTCAAAGATTTCACACGAACCTCTTGACTGGGACAAGTCAAGAGTGGAGATTCACGTAGCAAAGCCAAATGAAACACAGGTCAGAAAAACGTCAAGGCATGAAAAAAGCACAGCAGCAGCTTTTGCATCCAAAGAGAAGAAACCAGATAAAGGAGCAAATCCTCCGTTTTCTAACTCTTACCAAGAGCCAAAGCGTCGTGGTCACTACTGGGTGTCTGAGGGTGATGCAAATTCAGGCAGAAAACACCAGCTTCAGTCTCAGGAAAATGCATCAAAAAAATCTATGCAAGGCTGGAATAGACCATGGAAAAAGAATGAGGCACCAAAGAATAAGGAAACTCATACAGGTAACAAATAATAATTTTTTTTTTTTTTAAACTCGTTTATTGGTTAACATATATAGGTTTCCATTATACATAAATACAAGTGCAAAGATATATTAATTTAGATTCATACAGGTGTGTCAACAAAATAAACGTATTCTTTTTCATGAGGAATCGTGTACATTTTTGGTTTATCAGTAACCTATATCTAATGTAGATACAAATCTACTCAATGATCGGATTAAATAAGGGGTGGGGGCAACTTGGATCAGGCAATGAAGAAAGACGTTCCTCGATTACATTACAAGTTGTGTATGGAAGCAAATCGGTTGTGATACAGAGAAGGGGTACGTAGGTAGGGTTCATGTGACATAGTTCGAGTATCTTCTTTGTCAGATTCCTATAGTTGCAAGCTATTTTGTTGTATTCATGCTTGGGGTTGTTGCAGCCATCTAGATGTGGTCATACCATGTCGTCAAGATATTATTAAATTTGTTCAGGCAGCCTCGACTTTTGTATATCAATCTAATCATGGGGAGTGTGTTAGTAATCAAGGTTTTCCATGTGTTGACTTTAGGAGGTGCCATCCATTAGAGGATTATTAGAGGATTATGACCCTTCTGGCGTAGCGTAGGTGTGTGCTATTCCACATATCCACTTCTGGTATTCCCAGTAATTATATTTTAGGATCTTAGGGGATTGGGAATGGGAGAATGCGGGAGAGGTAGTGTAAAACTTTCCCCCAGAATCTTTGTATTTTGGGACAAGCCAAATAAGGTGCCAGAAATCTGCATTGTCTTGTTTACATTTTGGGCATTCTGAGTTGAATCTGAGACTTATACGAGATTTCCTAAGGAGAGTTATATAGGCCTGGTGAAGAACATAAAATTGCATAAGTCTGTTTGGGGCCGAGGGTGATGCTCTGAAATGAGTCTCGGCTAGTTCTTCCCAGTCTTCGACTGTAAGTGAGGGGATGTGGCGAGACCACTTTTTCAGTATAGGGAAGTTGTCATCTGGTAGCTGTGCATTTAGTAAATGTGTGTAGAGGTTGGATATTATGTGCCTTGTTTCCTCCTGCATAAATATATTAATAATGGGATTACGGGAGACTGGGGTACTGGAGCATTGGAATTTGGATATCGGGCAATATCTTGTAAGTTGTAAGTATTGCAACAAGAAATAATTGCGTACCTTCAATTTCATTTGAATTCTGGAAAGGTGATCAGTTGGCAGCCATACATACAAAATGTATTTTGGTATTGGAATATGTGAGATGGAAACCAATATTATACTTTTAAATGGGAAAGTAGGCCCATTAAAATGATACCCAACACGGAGACCGTATTCCCTTGCCAAGGCAAGTTATTAATATCTTGGGAAATATGTATTACAGACATGTTTGGTATTGTAGGAATTGATAATTAATACAGGAGAGGAATATGTGGTCTATATCCCAGTACAATGTACATATCTAAAGTTATATGGTATCTGCCTAACTGAGGGGGAATTAAAGATTGTGACAAGTTGTAAATCTGGACCTCCCTGAATGCTCCCACCTCATGCATAGTTAAGTAGGAGGATGGTTCATCAATGGGCTTAAAATTTTATTTATTTTTGTATTATATGAACTGTCAACCTTTTGGAATATTAAATCTAAAATTTAATAAGTTTTGTCTTTGATGCTCTAAAAGAACTCAGTTAGCCTCTGATATGTTTGTATGTGTTTAGGTGGAATGCTCAGCTATTGCAAATGCTAATTAACTCTATGACTGTTTGTGAAGAACCGATGCTAATTAACCAGATAGTTGCTGGAGTGAATGGTGTAGTGTTAACCATTTAGCTGCCAGTACAGGGGTGTGCATAGTCCGTGAGAGTCGAGTGTTTTTGGGGCGTCTTCAAGGCCATAACTTGGAGTGGTGGCAGCTTTTACCGATTGATTGGTCAGATTACGTGCCCAACTGGCGTTTGTGACAATGTGGGAGAATTTAGTGGCTCCAATTTTTTTCAGTGAGTGGTTTATATTAAGAGATTGGAGGTGTGGGAAGTTATAGTTATACCATAATGGGGTTTCCTCAGGTATGTCAGTGTAGTTAATCATTCGTTGTGTCTTCTTCCAGACTTTATATTGCTGTTTGTGCGATTCTGTGCCTCCGGCAGGTAAGTTATATGATGGGCTGTTTAGAATGATATAAATTCCAAGGTATTTGAAGCTGTCGACTCTGGGGAGTAGGTTTCGTGCAAATAGTGTGATGTAGGTAGGTTTGTCTATCGGGAAGAGTGCCAAATTGCCTACAGACAGCTGTATAGAAAATACTCTGTACATAGAGACAGTGAATACTGGGGTCAGTTACAGAATCTATTACTTTTTTAGGGATTACATATTGGTGTAGAGAGAACTTGGACCAATTAATATATAGGCCCGAGATTGGTCCGTATTGGGTGATGAGTTTATGTGCGATTCAAAGAGATGTATCTGGGTTCCCTAGATAAAGGATTAGGTTATCAACATATAGACTTACCAGTGCAGTGTGTTGGCCTAGCGATAGGCCAGATATGTCTGGGTGGGATCTCAGCTGGATTGCTGAAGTAAATAGCAATGGCTCAATTGCCAGAGTAAATAGATACGGGGGAAAAGGGGCAACCCTGCCTGGTTCCCCTGGCCAGGGGGAAGGAGACAGAGATTACTACGTTTACTTTGATGGTGGCTCTCAGGTGTGTTTATGGGATTTGTACCCACTTTTGGAAAATCGGACCTATTCCAAAACGTCGCATACACTTCCATAGGAAGGGCCATTCTATCGAGACAAATGCCCTAGTGGCATCTAGGGAAACCATTATGCACGATCCTGAGTTGTCATGATCTACCAAGGTGTTAATTAGTGTTTTTCTAATATTAATTGAGGTGGATTTCCCAGGTATGAACTCTGTTTGATCAGGGTGTATAATAGAGGTTATGATTTGTTGTAATCGGTTAGCCAGAATTTTTGCTAGCAGTTTGTAGTCTGCATTTAACAGTGAAATTGGGCTGTAGGAGGCAAGGTCAAGTAAGTTTTTATCTGGTTTGGGGATAAGTGTTATATGTGCGCAGTACATAGAGTCGGGAAGGGTGTCCTTTTGGAGAGCCTGGTTAAATGCATTTAGTAGGGCTGGTAGGGTTGTAAACGTCGACCAGGATCACATCTGTGCCTGGTGTTTTGTCTAATCATTTTTAATGAATGCTTTTTAGCAATTCTACCATTTTTGAGGGAGGGTATACATAAAGACAAAACAAGACATGAAATATAATACAAAACCATATAATAAGAAAATCAAAACAAAAATGCAAGGAAATAACCAGGTGACCATGTACAACATTGCATCGGACTGCATTAGTGTGCCTGTTAAAAGGTATCTCCACTGGTAAAAAAAATTGGTATTCAGTTTTATTAAAAAATTCTTCAATTAAACCTGCATGACCCGGGAACGAAGGTAAAAAAACCTGATCGCTCGCTCCTCCGCCGCATACTCTGACAGGTCCCAACGGACTTAGTACATAGAATATAGTCAGTCTCAGGTTTTATTGAAGAACGGGGGATAAGACAGAGCTCCTTTACCTCACCGTTCTTTAATAAAACTGAATACCAAATTTTTTCTTTTTACCAGTGGAGATACCCTTTAATATGGTAATTCTATGGGGAAATAAATATCCTTGCATTTTTCAGAAATGCATGCGTTCCGAAAAATGCATATAACGCCACATAAACTCATATAGCGTGAATTAACCCAACTAACTAAGTTAAAGGGACAGTTCAGTGGAAATTATCAATATTTGTTAAATTGTTAGTTTGTGTAATACCTTCTTAGTTATTCTACATATTCTCTCCCATTTTGAAAACCAGTTGATTTCATACCCTTTGCTGTTCCCTGCTGTTGACATTAGTGAACTGACATTTCAGGTTCTAACGGTCCTTCTTCTTCCCAGGATGCACCACATCCTTGGAATGTTCTTAACAGTAATTTTCCACTGGCTGTTGGATGGGTCAAACATGCTCAGATCTCTACTGAGCTATTGAATCAACCCAGGCGCTGGGTCATGGGCAAGACCATAACGGTCTCTATTAGGGGTCCTGCAAACAGGAAGTCAGTATTTCGGTTGCATTTATTTATAAACGGACAAAATGCTGAACTGGCAGATTAAGGTCATTGGGATGATAAAATACTGCTCTTTTTTCTGAAAAGCATATGTATTTGCACTGAACTTCCCCTTTAAAGCTGCATTCTTATGGGAAACTACATTGGCAGGTTATTTCAGTACATAGACTCAACCATTTCCCCGTCTCAGTGTAGCTATGCTGTAGACTTTTGTCCGTAGTACAACCTTGGCATATTATTTTCACATTCAGATGTATTTGCAGTAGATCTTAACTTTATTTTACATGAAAAATTGCATTTCACAGCCAGCCATTCACTGCTTACAACTGCAAAGGAGTCACTGCCAAAGTGTCCTAAAAGGTCCTTTTAACCCTTTCAGTGCCAGCAGAATTTTCATGATTTTGCCCTCAATCGGTTTAGACTAATTTTACAGTAAGATACCTTGCAGTAAATCAGGAATATTATACATTGTTTTTTTCAGCACAAAGTGTACTTTAACATGGTAACAGAAATTTGTAACTTTTCTGGAAATTTACTGGAATAATGGGTAAAATAAAATTTAAAAAAATTGCAAATTTTCATGCATTTTTCCCATTTTTACTTATAGTTATCTTAAGGTTACACAAAAAAATCTTACTGTTTCTAAAAACTCTAATACTCCTGAGTACAACGATACCAAATATATGTAGGTACCCCAAAGACTGGAACCCCCCCCAACTAAAACCGCACCTTCAAGAATATTACACCAAATTGAAATGTATTACCACTTCTGACGGTTAACATAAAATATCTTCCAAACTAACTAAAATATCCCCTCAAGTGAGATATTTTTAGAAACTACACTCCCTGCAGGATTTTATGAGTGTGGTAAGTTTCGATCAAAATGCAGATACCTGGACGCAGCTCTTCTTTTCCTCAACTGTAAAATCAGAGACAAAATCAAATGCAAATTTAAGCTAAAAGCTGCAGAGTAAAGTTCAAACGCATCTCAAATATGAAAGCCTAACCCATCCCGAATAAAACGGTATGCCACATTCATGGATGTACCCAGAGACATGTCTACCAACTAACCCAGAGCGGGACCAATGCCAATGTCAGTAGCAGCAAAAAATAGATTAGCCAGCTTTGCATTTGAACAGTCTGCAGTTTTTCCTACAAAACACCCCCCTAACTCAGAATTACCCCCCACATTCCTGAAATCTACACACCTTCAGCTATGTAACACTGTAGTTTGTTAATTCATACTATCAATGCCCTTTTCGCAGACTTTCTAAATTTTTTTTACATCAAACAATATTCAAAAGGCAGAAATTATGCCATAATCCCATGGAATGTAAAAAAAAGTTACCAAATATCAATCTCCCAAATGTCCTGAATCAAACGGTATGCCATATGCATGCTACGGAACACTGTAGTTTGTTCACAAACTATATATACCTGAAATCTACACACCTTCAGCTATGTAATTCTGTAGTTCGTTCATTCATACCATCAATGGTGTGGGCGCAGTTCGTTGTAGAAGGTCGCACTTTTCAGAAAAAATTAACAAAAAACAACTTCAAAAGGTAATAATCATGCTCAAACCTCATGGAATGTAAAAAAAAAGTTACTAACTATCAATCTTCCAAATGTCCTGAATTAAATGGTATGCAATATGCATGGTTGCACATGCGGACATGGAAGCGAATAGCCACGAAGTGAGACAATGCATGATGGCTTAGAAAAAGCGAAAATATTCAGGCAACACTGAATTTGAACAGTCTGCAGTTTTTCCCCACAAAACACCCCCGTAACTCAGAAATACCCCCAACAAACTATATATTCCTGAAATCTACACACTTTCAGCTATTGTAGTTTGTTCATTCATACCATCAATAGTGTGGGCGCAGTTCTTCGTAGAAGTTCTCACTTTTCTGAAAAAATTTACAAAAAACAACTTCAAAAGGTAGAAATCATTCCACATGGAATGTAAAAAAAAGTTACTAAATGTCAATCTCCCACATGTCCTGAATCAAACGGTATGCCATATGCATGGATGCACACAGAGACGTGGCCACCAACTAACTGAAATGGGATGCATGCCCAAGTGCTCTGTAATTTGAACAGCCTGGAAATACCCCACACAAACTATATATTTTTGGAATCTATTCACATTCAATTACGTAACGTTGTCATGCTTTCATACATACATGAAGAATTCCAGACATAGTACTCCATAGAACTCGGCACTTTTTAAATAAGGGGATTCAAAGGTTGAAATCCTACCTTGACAAGCAAACCCACTAAGGGCACGGCCACACTGCGCCTCAAACGCACACAGAATTGCATGCAATTTCATGTGCGATTTTGTTGTGTTTGCCCATGCGTTTTTGCATTAGGTATACTTCAACAGAGACGGGTCATCAACTAACTCAAATGGGACCCATGCGCAATTGTAATTACAAGAAAAAATCAAAAACCGGCACAACCCACCCCCACCCACACTCCCCCTTTTAGTGGTATTTTAGTGAAAACCAGTTAGTACGGAGAGTCACACAAGTTTTTGCACACTTTACTGATCCTATAAATAATAATTTCCTACTTAAATAGGCTTAGTTTCCCTTGGAGAAGACAAAGTTTTTTTTATAGTTATAGGGTAAAAAAGGGGGGGGGGGTGAGTGTATCCCTTTTAAGAATTTTTTTTTGTGTGCATTTTCCCTTTTTTTTTGGGAATCATTCCCAAAGATGATCATCAAATCATCATAGGGAATAATGAACTTTTTTTTTTTTTTTTTTTTTAAAGGGGAAGCCACAGAACGTATATATAGCAACTAAAGTAAGAAAAAACAACTTGGGCTAGAAACAAAGTGCATAGTATATAATGCACCTTCTCAGAGTGACAGCCCAATGACATTGAAGATACATGGTTTTAAAGTTGTCCCATGGGGGTCTGCCAACTTCTCTACCCACTGGGTATCGCACATACGCAAGAGCCATTGGGGACTGAGGATAAATTGGAAGCTCATCTCTATTTTGCATGTATACTTTTGCACCTAATCTAATTCCTGCATTAGATTAAATATAGTAATGCACTTTTTATGTGCATTAAAACTGCAAATGGATTTTAAAAGAACAAGCTTACTAAAGCCTGTTTAAACTAAATATTAATAATTAATTAATAATTGTGGTTTCTTGTTTTTCTACTTTGTAAACTAAACAAAGCATCCCTATTCTGGGAGAATTCAAGGTCTAAGGCACTTTTGTGTGTCTTGGCTAAAACATACACTCAAACAATTACCTTTAATTAAAGGGCTATAGACATTTTAGATGATCAATGGCCAAAGACATTAAAAGGTGGTGATAAAAAAAAAAAAAATCATAGATTGCAATCTAGAAAAAAAAAAAAAGTCCCATTTTGTAGGACAGAGCATGTGGAGAAATCAATTTAAATCTCCCTGATTATCATGACAGTTTCAGGATTAATGAAATTAAATATAATATCAAGCCTATTATAGCCATGTTTGCAAATTTCATAACATTTTACTCATTTACTTATTTACTTATTTTACTACATTTACCCATTTACTTATTCATTGATCTGCAGTCATGGTGAAGAGAGTACCGTATATAAAAAAGGACACCGAAATTACACATCCTTGGTGTGTACCCTTGATATAAGGTAGCCATACACATGGTGTTGAGATTTGTCAAGTATTGGCAACAGTATGGGAGCCAAATACAGCACAGATGGAAAATTTCTTCCAAATTGGTAACTGCTCCCTTTACTTCAGTGGTAGTAGGGTGAAATGTGTATGGTGCGTTTTTTAAAAAAAATTGTGAATCAGGGAAAATTCACAATCTGTTTCCAATGGAATCTGTCCTTTAGCCTACTTTCAAATGAACTAGGACACACAAAACGATTTTGTGTGTTTTATAATTTTGTTGCCTCCCCCCCCCCCAAAAAAACCCCAAAAAAACTGCCTGCCGGCATACCGTATAAACCGAGGTTTTCAGGCTTTAAAAAAAGCCTGAAAATCTTACCTCGGTTTATACTCGAGTCAATGTTTCGATCCGCATCCTCGCTCACAGCCCTTGCGCATCCGGATGATGTCACTACCCGGCGCCGCAAAGTGAGAGGCGCGGGTGTAGTGACATCATCGGATGCGCAGAGGCTGTGGAGAAGGATGCGGATCGCGCGGCCGCCGGACAAGGTAAGGGAAACTTTACTTATTTACATAGGGACACACTTAAGTAGAAAATACATACAATAGGAGTAAAACCTTCTTTATTTGTGCATACTGTATGCACAAATATAGGAGGATTACCCCTATTTGCAAGTATTTGCCACTTAAGATGTTTGAATACTACAACTCCCAGCATGCTTTATTGGTTGGGAGTTGTCATTTTCAAACATCTTAAGTGGCAAATACTTGCAAATAGGGGTAAATCCTCCTATATTTGTGCATACAGCACAAATAATACCCCCTCGGTTTATACTCGGGTCAGTGTGGTTTTCCTACTTTCTTCCCTAAAACTAGGTACCTCGGTTTATACTCGAGTATATACGGTATGTTAGGTCCATTTCTCATAGTTGAAATTGCAGTAAACTGCAGTAAGATAGGTTTGTCACCTCCCTTTAAAGGGCATGTCAACCCCCAAAACTAAAAATTATCCCACTCCTGGTCCCACGGTGTTAAAAAATCCTTACCATACTCTGCTCCAAATGGAAACTGAAGAGTAGGAGCCTTCCTGTGTGTGAAAATGTTTCTGCCCCCTTGCTGTCCTCCTGGAGGATTCTGGCATGCACTGGGGGTCCAATTCCCTCCACCCTCCGGATTCCTCGTCTCTGCACTGTATAATGCATTTTTATAAAAATAAATTATTTTCTTTAGTGTAGGCACCCCTTTCCCAACCCTAACCGCATGGTTCCTTCAGCTTTCTCAATAGCCGGCAGTCACAGCGGCCCCTAATGATACCCTGTTCCTGGAAGTATCATTAGAGGCCGTGGTCGTGGGGACGAAGGCTGGTAAGATTCCTGGCAGTTTTTTTTTTTTACAATTTAAACAATACTGTTAGAGTTAGGGGAAGCCTTCACTACTTCAAAGCTTATTTTTAAGGTGGACATACCTTTTAAACATGAACACATACCAAACCCTTCCATCCCAACATTTACCTTTAAATACGTTAAGTACACTAATGGGAAATGCATTGCGCAGAGCTGTGCTGAGATCAAGTTTAAAGGGCATAATCACCCCTTTTAAAAACTTTTGATATGCGGTAGGGCATGCTCCCCCAGCCCCAACCGCATTAATATTATTGTTAGAAAGTCCCTGTTCCTTACTTACCTTCCCTCTTTCCTCCGCCGCAGTGTTCCGGCCCTCTGCTTGCATGGAATTGTAAGCAGGGGGCGGGACCGGCAGCCACATCCGTGATTTGTACAGACATTACAGGAGAACCATTTGGAGCAGAGAGGTAAGGAAAGGATTTTTAAACTCTGCGCAGTGGGGCCAACAGCGGAGGAGATTGTAGTTTTGGGGGTGGACATACCCTTTAAAGTCTAATTAACAGAACTTATATTGACCTCCTTTGCTTATTCAAGTTGATTCTGAATTACTCGGATCTAAGGGGAGATATCTTCCTTACTATGTGCTTCTTTAAAATGTATACATTACCCATATGTATCTGTATGGGCTGTAGATGCCAAGAGATTCATGGGATATGGATGCATCCAGAATATGAGCTCAATGAGAATAATATTTCTTTGGATGTGATAGGTGGTGGTGATTTGAATATGGATTATCAATTAGTTTTTATTTGTATATATGTAAAAGACGTACCGATCGCTTGACAACAGGGCGCTATAGATACGCACACTTTACGCATGACTTGGACGTGATGACGCATTACACATAGCGTGTGACCACGTACCGGAAGGATATTCTGGTCAGGTGGTTTAGTGCGCGATGATGACGTGGGAATTGTTTGGGTCTAGTAGTATTTTGAGCCAATCGGAAGACTGGGTGAGTAGTAGTTGAGTAAGCTATGTGTGCATTGCAAGAGCGAAACATGTCCTACCCGGTTGCTTTTTCAGCCACCCTCTCCTCTCTGTAGCTATCCCGGTTGCCTAGCCAGACTCCACAATCACTGTTGGACCCCTGTGTAGACTGTATACATGTGTCTGGATGATGGACATGTTAGGTATACCCCTACTTGTGACTATTTATACACAAGGATTTTGACTATATATGCTAAAATGACTATGTATATAAGATATAGGAGGGAGAGGTTTGCTGCATTTAAACTGTTTTCAATTTTCTTATTGAAATCCCAGTTCAGTGTACAATAAAGAATCTTTATACGATTATCCGAGTATAGAGTGTTGCAATATGGTTATTTGTAAAAAAAACAAAAAAAAAAACAAAACAACAACAACAAAGATTATGGCAAAATGAACATTGTAAAGCTAAAATACAGGTATGTAGGGGTTATATCCCCATAAAATATTTGTCTTCCCAATAACGTTTTTTCCATTCTTACAATTTAGGCATGCTTGCATAATTAAGCCTAATTACCTGTCCAGTTGGAGCTAATAACAAACCGACTGCCTGAAACCCTCAGCCTCAAGTCCTTGTATAATTTGAATTCTGACATTTAGGGTGAGGCCACACTATACCAGACTGCATCAGATGGAAAAGTGCATGTGCGATTTCCAATGAGATGTTGTCCATTTGGCCAACCCTAGTGTGCACTTTTTAACGCATGGTTGGATGGTGTGGCATAGCCCTCACTGGGCACTACCCTTCCCAGTTAAAGATACCAGTTTAAAAAAAATCCCAAAAAGTGGATGTTGGATAGAATGGGGTGAGAACCTAGAATCCAGTAGTCTCATCTTGTTTAAAGCATCAGACAGATATGTTAAAAATAGAGTGTACCACACTTTCTTACAGATCTCAAGGTACAGGCCGGTGTTAACATTGTCCAGGGGCCTTTTATCAGTTCTTGTGGTTGTTCTCTAAGATTGGTGGCATGTGATAACTTTTAGGGTTGGGCTTAAAAAGTTTGATAAGTTGATAAGTTTTAAAATAATATTTTTTTACTTTATTGTTTATTGCAAATACCCAAATCTTAGCTACAGTCCATACCCCTGGCTGTGGGTGTGCCCTCTATAAATAATGAATGATGTATAATAAAGTTTTGGGGGTCTAGGGAAATTCCACAAACACATGTAATGATTAGCTTACCGTAGGTACCAGTAACATGGCATGCCCATATTAGAAGTTTGAATTGAGGCAGTCACCAGATGGTTGATAAAGCCTCTTATAAGACGCTCTTTCATAAGTTGTACATTTTTGGCTAAGATGATCAGGTAGTGTGCAATTTTTACCCACAAATGTTTGATGCAATTATTGTTTTAATGTTTTACATTGTAATCAATGTTTTTTTTTTTTTAATTTTTTGACTTTACATGTAAACAGACTACTGTATTGATATTGATGCTCTATGCTTATTTAAAGCTGTGTGTTCCTATTTTCCTTCATACAGTTGCATCTATTGGAGGGGATTAAAATGTAAATTAAACCCCAAAAAACATGTTGCAAATTGATTGCAACAAACAAGTAACATTACATGTGTTTTTAATAGGTGTCCCTGCATATTTCACTGATCTGGCAATTCTGCATCCAAATTCCCCTTTAACCCTTTCACTGCCAGGAGATTTTCATTTTTTTTGCGTTAACTGCCAGAAGAATTTTCAGGATTTTGCCCTTAATTGCTTTAGACTAATTTTACAGTAGGAAACCTTGCAGTAAATCAGGAATATTATACATTGTTTTTTTCAGCACAAAGTCTACTTTAACATGGTAACAAAATTTTGTAACTTTTCTGGAAATTTTACTGGAATTATGGGTAAAATATGTAAAAAAAATGAAAAATTTGCAAATTTTCATGGATTTTTCCCACATTTACTTATAGTTATCTTAAGGTTACACACAAAAATCTTACTGTTTCTAAAAGCTCTGATACTCCCGAGTACAACGATACCAGATATATGTAGGTACTCCACATTTCCTGTACAGGGACAAAATCAAATGCGAATTTCAGCTAAAAACTGTGGAGGAAAGTTCAAACACATCTCAAATATGAAAGCCTAACCCCTCCCGAATAAAACGGTATGCCACATTCATGGGTGTACCCAGAGACATGGCTACCAACTAACCCAGAGCGTGACCAGTGCCAAATGTCAGTAGCAGCAAAAAAAAAATTAGCCAGTTTTGTATTTGAACAGTCTGAAGTTTTTCCACAAAACACCCCCCCAACTCAAAAATACCCCCCACAAACTATATATTCCTGAAATCTGCACACCTTTAGCTATGTAACGCTGTAGTTTGTTCATTCATACCATCAATGGTGTGGGCGCAGTTCTTCGTAGAAATTTGCACTTTTACCAGATTTTCAAAAAAAATTAACATCAAACAACATTCAAAAAGGTAAAAATCATGCCAAAACCTCATGGAATCTAAAAAAAAACTACATATCAATCTCCCAAATGTCCTGAATCAAACGATATGCTATATGTGTCGTTACACACGCAGACGTGGAAGCGAAAAGCCACAAAGTGAGACAATGCACAATGGCGAAAATATTTAGCCAAATCCGAATTTGGACAGTCTGCAGTTTTTTCCACAAAACACCCCCGTAACTTAGAAATAACCCCCACAAACTATATATTCCTGAAATCTACACACCTTCAGCTATGCAACGCTGTAGTTTGTTCATTCATATCATCAATGGTGTGGGCGCAGTCCTTCGTAGAAGTTCGCATTTGTCTGAAAAAATTAACAAAAAACAACTTCAAAAGGTAAAAATCATGCCAAAACCTCATGGAATCTAAAAAAAAGTTACTAAATATCAATCTCCCAAATGTGCTGAATCAAACGGTATGCCATATGTGTGGTTACACATGCGGACGTGGAAGCGAAAAGCCACGATGTGAGACAATGCATGATGGTTGAGAAACAGCGAAAATATTTAGCCAACTCCGAATTTGGACAGTCTGCAGTTTTTTTTCCACAAAACACCCTGATAACTCAGAAATACCCCACACAAACTATATATTCCTGAAATCTAAACACCTTCAGCTATGTAACACTGTAGTTTGTTCATTCATACCATCAATGGTGTGGGCGCAGTTCTTCGTAGAATTTCGCATTTCTACACAATTTTCTGGAAAAATACATTTCAAAGTTACAAAATCACACCAAAACCCCATGTAATGTAAAAAAAACTTACCAAATATCAATCTCCTAAATGTCCTGAATCAAACAGTATGCCATATATGTGGTTACACACACGGACGTGGAAGCGACTTGTCAAAATGTAAAACAATGCGCAGTGAGCCAATAACAGCATTTTCCCAGATTTTTCAAACTGAACACCCCTCTAACTTGGAAATACCCCCGCAAAACTATATATTCTTCAGCTACGTAACGCTGTAGTTTGTTCATTCATACCATCAATGGTGTGGGCGCAGTTCTTCGTAGAAATTCGCATTTGTCTGAAAAAATGAACAAAAAACAACTTCAAAATGTAGAAATCATGCCAAAACCCCATGGAATGTAAAAAAAAGCTACTAAATATCAATCTCCCAAATGTCCTGAATCAAACGGTATGCCATATGTGTGGTTACACGTGGACGTGGAAGCCAAAAGACACAAAGTGAAACAATGCACAATGGCTCAGAAACAGCAAAAATATTCCATCTGAATTTGAACAGTCTGCAATTTTCCCCACAAACAACCCCCACAAACCATATATTTCTCGAATCCACACACCTTTATCTACGAAATTCTGTAGTTTGTTCATTCATACCATCAATGGTGTGGGCGCAGTCCTTCGTAGAAGTTCGCATTTGTCTGAAAAAATTAACAAAAAACAACTTCAAAAGGTAAAAATCATGCCAAAACCTCATGGAATCTAAAAAAAAGTTACTAAATATCAATCTCCCAAATGTGCTGAATCAAACGGTATGCCATATATGTGGTTACACACACGGACGTGGAAGCGACTTGTCAAAATGTAAAACAATGCGCAGTGAGCCAATAACAGCATTTTCCCAGATTTTTCAAACTGAACACCCCTCTAACTTGGAAATACCCCCGCAAAACTATATATTCTTCAGCTACGTAACGCTGTAGTTTGTTCATTCATACCATCAATGGTGTGGGCGCAGTTCTTCGTAGAAATTCGCATTTGTCTGAAAAAATGAACAAAAAACAACTTCAAAATGTAGAAATCATGCCAAAACCCCATGGAATGTAAAAAAAAGCTACTAAATATCAATCTCCCAAATGTCCTGAATCAAACGGTATGCCATATGTGTGGTTACACGTGGACGTGGAAGCCAAAAGACACAAAGTGAAACAATGCACAATGGCTCAGAAACAGCAAAAATATTCCATCAAATCTGAATTTGAACAGTCTGCAATTTTTCCCCACAAAACAACCCCCACAAACCATATATTTCTCGAATCCACACACCTTTATCTACGAAATTCTGTAGTTTGTTCATTCATATCATCAATGGTGTGGGCGCAGTTCTTCGTAGAAGTTCGCAGTTTTAGCAGATTTTCTAAAAAATTTGAATAAAAACACTCTCAAAGGTAGAAATCATGCCAAAATCCCAAGTAATGTAAAAAAAAGTTACCAAATATCAATTTCCTAAATGTCCTGAATCAAACGGTATGCCCTATGTATGGTTACACATGCAAACGTGGAATCAACTAGCCACAAAGTGAGCCAATGAACAATGGCCCAATTACAGCAACTTTTCAGATTTGTCAGACTAAACACCCCTCTATATTAGAAATACCCCCCCAAAACTATATATTCTTGGAATTTACACACCTTCAGCTACATTACGGTGCCATGCTTTCATACATACATGAAGAATTCCAGACCCAGTAATCCAAAGAACTCCGTGTTTTTAGGAGGTTTTGTGAAAAATAAAGTAAGATGATTCAAGGGTTGAAATCCTACCTAAACCCACTTGACAAGCAAAAAAACCCACTTAATGTCAATCTCCCACGTATCCTGCATCAAACTGTATGCCATATGTGTGGGTGCACACAGAGACGTGGCCACCAACTAGCTCAAATGAGACGCATACACAAATGCAATTACAAGAAAAAATCAAAGTGCTCTGTAATTTGAACAGCCTACACTTTTTCTAAGGAAACAGTCCTGAAACATGGAAATTCCCCCCTCAAACTATATATTTTTGGAATCTACACACCTTCAGCTACGTTATGGTGCCATGCTTTCATGCATACATGAAGAATTCCAGACCCAGTGATCCAAAGAACTCCGTGTTTTTAGGAGGTTTTGTGAAAAATAAAATAAGATGATTCAAGGGTTGAAATCCTACCTAAACCCACTTGACAAGCAAAAAAACCCCCTAAATGTCAATCTCCCACATATCCTGCATCAAACTGTATGCCATATGTGTGGGTGCACACAGAGACGTGGCCATCAACAAGCTCAAATTGGACACATGCACAAGTGTAATTACAAGAAAAAAAATCAAAGTGTTCTGTAATTTGAACAGCCTAATCAATTTTGCAATACCCCCCACAAACTATTTTTAGAAGCTACACACCTTCAGCTACGTGATGGTATCATGCTTTCGTATATACGTGAAGAATTCCAGACGCTGTTATTCATAGAGCTTTTAGGAGATTTTGTGAAAAAATAAAATAAGAGGACTAAATGGTTGAAATCCTACCTAAACCCACTAAATGGCAATCTCCCACATGTTCTGAATCAAACGGTATGCCATAAGGGTGGGTGCAAACGGTGACGGGGCCACCAACTAGCTCAAATGGGATCCATGCGCAATTGCAATTACAAGAAAAAATTAAAAAACGCCACAACCCACCCCCCTACCCTATACCCACTCCCCCTTTTAGTGGAAAACCAGTTAGTACGGAGAGTCACACAAGTTTTTGCACACTTTACTGATCCTAAAAAATCAATACGGTCTTTTTTTGGTACCTCTACAAAATTTCCTACTAAAATAGGCTTAGTTTCCCTTGAAATCCAACAAATAAATGATCCGCGTTTAGTTTACCGATATCACCGGGGACATTGGGAAGCTTGGAGAAGACAAAGTTTTTTGCTAATTTATAGTTTTAGGGTAAAAAAAAAAAAAAGGTGTGTGTATCACTTTAAGATTTTTTTTTTGTGTGCATTTCCCCTTTTTTTGGGGGATCATTCCCAAAGATGATCATCAAATCATCTTAGGGAATGATACCGAACTTGGAATACGGGCATAAATGCCCGTTTTCCAATTCGAAATCCGATCGGAAAAATCACTTCCCGGAAATCATTTTCCAGGAAGTGATTTTTCATTCATTGGCAAAGATCAATAATTTGGTGATCAGAAGTGATCACCAAATTTTGATCTCTGTCCCCATTTTTTTTCTAAGTCTTCGCTAAGTAGCAAAGACTTAGAAAAAATCCTATTTGTGAATGGAACTTTGAGTTCCATTCACAAAATGTATAGTACAGCTGTCAGCATGACAGCTTGTGCTATACAGGTACTGCAGAATGATCTGAATAGAGATCAGACTGCAGTACCTCCACTGGACCACCAGGGTATAGAGCATAATACCTCCATATGGGAAGACCCCGGTGAAGGAGGAAGTTCTGTGATGTCACCGGGGTCTCCCATGCAGCTTCCTCCTCCAACTCCACGTGGGACCAGCAGCTCCTATGCGGTCACGGCTTTAAGGTAGGATATCTCCCGATCCCCCCCCCCTCGGATTTGGACGAAACCGAGGGGGGATCGAGGGGGCTAGGGGGGCAGTTGAATACTGCCCCCCGATCGCCCCTAGCAGCGTTTTTTTTTGTTTTTTTTTCAGGTACAGCCACAGATCGTATATTCACGATCTGTGGCAGTTTGGGCATACACTGCACAGATCGTGAATATACGATCTGTGGCAGGGAAAGGGTTAAATAGGTACACTATTGAGAAATGTACTGTACAGAGCTGTGCTAAGAATAGGTTAATTTCATTATGTTTCACCTACCGTTCTATGCTGTATGGCTACACTGAAATTAATGCAGCTTGCATCACACTTCTAAATATATATTGCAGCAGTACACACACTTATAAATGCACTATATACGACTATATCAGTCTGTGCTATTAAAACTGCATCATTCAGGGCATCAATGGATGCCACAGCAGTGCATGGTTAAAATTACCCTGGTTGATGGTTAGACTTCCCAGCAATCCTTACTAGACTGTCAGGGCTATGTACCGAGAGCCGCTAACGGCTATTTGTGTCTTAAAGTCACACTAACCAATGTACCAAGCGTTAACCTGACTTTAAGACCAAATTAACGGCAGTTGCGACTTTACGCAAAATTTGTGTTGCGCCACTGCCGCAACCAATGTACTGAGCTGTTAACGGCTCTTTAGGACATAATGTCTAACGCCAGCAGATAGCTGGAGTTAAAGATTCGCAATAGGCAAACTCCAATTGCAATGCACTGAGAGCCACTATCAGCTTAGTGCATTGCATAAAGGGGGCCATAGAGAGCAATAGCGACTCTCGGTACATACCCCCTATAGTGTTTTCACAACATTTCAATACAAAAATGTGAACAAAAACTGTCCAGTAAGGGATGCTCGAAGGTGTAGTTCAACCATTACCCATGACTGGATGGGACGGATTAGTTCCTACCTTAAATGTTTATTAAACAATTAATAAAATGGGTCTTCTGACCAAATTTCAATAGACTGGTTAAGAAAAAGCAGTCACACAGAGAAGCAGATTTCTGAATACCCTCCAACATGCCCTTTAATAAGGTACACTAATGTAAATGCATAACACAGAGCTGTGTTGAGATCCGGTTCACTTCATTATCCTCCACCTGCAGCTCTATACTGTGTAACTATTAAAGGGTATGTAGATGGAATGTACCGTAATCTGTGATTTTTAGGAGATACAGTATGGGCAGATTGAAAGCAATATCTAGAAGACTGTGGCTGATCTTGTGACAGATTAAGCCTAAATACATATGGAATCTTCATATTACAAGGCTAGTTAGCAGTTTATTATGACATGATGTATGGCTGCATTAAAACCAATGTCTTAAGGTCCGTACACACGTTCGATTGCAGGCCTGCGATGCACAGGTGTCTTTAATAGTTACACTTCAAGAAACAGAGCTTCAGAACTGCAAAGGGGGCATAATTAACCTAAGTGTCTTGGGGTTTGTGTGTCTGTGCACTGTGTCCCTTAGCATAATAAATAAAAGATCAAAATATATAGTATTACATAATATTAGTTTTAAAATCGTGATACCTCAACAATAAAAACCATGTATTAAAAGATTAAAACTCAATAAAAGCACTTACATCACAGTCTGGGAATTGGCCATCCAGAAAAACTCACAACCACTTCCTGGTATAAATGAGTGCAGGGGTCTTAATTCAGTGCAAATAAAATTAGATTTAAAAAAAAAAAATCATATACAATGCATCTGTAGCTATTATGCAGCAGTTAAGCAGTACTCAAAGCGTTTCGCTGTTTCATGCAGCTTCCTCAGGAGTATTATAGTCTAAAGTGCTTCAGTGTACTGTTTCGCTTTAAATGCCTGATCTTCCAAGGTTTCTACCATGTGACCGGAATTGACATTGTGTTGTCATGGGCACCATCTTGGAATGTTTACAAACTTTTAAAACATATAATATATATGTGCCCACAAGATCTGTGATGGAGGAGGAAGGGGGCTTGTAACCCGAAACGTTGTGTTGATGTTTGGTTTTGAAGAAATCTCACTAAATTCTTGTTGGAGTTCGACTTTGCAATTTTTACCTTACTGGTTATCCTTACTCCCTTGGAAGTGGGAGGTCTGCTTATCATCTGCACCCACGTAGGTAGTGTATTTTCTTGCACACTACAACACAACAGAACGTCCATGTGTGATATTGTGCGTTTACACTGCGATTTACCAATATTACACTATTGCACATGAGATTGCTCAAAAAAAAAGAAATGGTGATCGCATGCGCTTCCAAAAGCGGATGTGGCCAGCCCCATTGCCTTACACTAGCATGTAAAAAGCGCAATCTGATCGCACTGAAAATCACACTAGCCCTTATAGAGTTAATATTCTTTCTAAACATTTCTCTACCACGGGTTATTTCCCTGGGTACTTTTAAGGGAGGGGAAGGTTAAAGTGGTATAAGAGGCTGCGGGTGGCTGCACAGTAGCTATGAATGAGTTTATTACTTGGTTTTGATACATGGGGTATATCTCTATCAAATAGAGCTGTCCAAGGGTCCAGGGTGATCGGGCAGTGTAGGGTTTTGTGTATTAGGTTTTCACATATGTCCCATAGTTTTCCGGTCTCCGCACAGCCCCACCAACAATGAAACAGATCTGCTGTCATCTGGCAGTTACGATAACAGAGAGAGGAAGCGTTCGGGTAAATCTGTGATATTCTCTGAGGGGACAGGTACCCGTGATGGAGAATCTTAAAAATTTTTTCTTGCAATGTGATGCTGGAAGAGCACTTGTGAAGGCATTGAAATATGTTGGTCCATTGTGTGTCGTCTAGTATGAGACCCAACCATGTCTCCCATTTAACCATAAATTTTAGTTTTGGGGAGTGTCTAAATTTATTTAATATTGAATAGATGTATGATTTGGTGTGGGGGGTGCGGCTGGGTCTGTTAGCTAGGATTTCAAATTTAGTGGGTTGTGGAAAAGTTTTTTTTGCTGAAATATGTTGTATAAAATGTAAGATCTGTTGGTAGTGGAACCATTCCGAGAGCGGGGGTTTAAATTGTGACCTAAGTGTGTGCCAGGGTAGGGGTTGGCCTCCTGCGATTATTTGGCCTACTTTAGTAATCTGTTTGTCCTTCCAAATGTGCCAGCCTCCGGGGTGCATTCCAGGGAGAAAGTCTGGGTTATGGAAAATTGATGTTATGGGGGAGGGTGTATTGCAGAGTTTGTATTTTTACTAATATCGTACCAGAGTTTTAGTGAGTGATGTATATATGGGTTGGTGCCACATTTCTTTAACGCTGAGGTGGGGGAGGAAAGCCAAAGTAAATCTGTTAAGGGCGTAGTGGGGCTTAAGGATTGTTCCAGCTCAACCCATCTGGGTTGGTTGAGATGTTGAGTCAATTGCAGAGTTTGAGCCGCTAAGAAGTAATGATGCAGACTAGGCAGGGCAGCCCCTCACATGTCTCTCGGGCATTGTTGTGTCTTGCTGCTAATTCTCGGGTGTTTATTACGCCAGAGAAATTTAGTGATTTGTGATTGAATGATTTTGAGGTCTGAGGATTTAAGGGCAAGTGGGAGGGAGCGGAACAGATATCGCAATCTACGCAGTATCAGCATTTTAACGCTGTTAATTCTCCCAAAAAGAGAGAGATTATAATTGGTCCAGTGTTTTAATTGCGATATTAGTGTCTTGATTAATGGAGTGTAATTATTGTTATATAAAGTTGGGTCTACACTAATCTTGATACCGAGATATGTGAAGTAGGAAGGGACCCAAGAGAAATCAAAATTTAATTTTAATAGCTTTATAGTGGGGGGTGGTAGATGAACCGGGAGAATAATCGATTTTGTATTATTAATTTTAAAACCAGAGAGTGTGCTGAATTCGGAAAGTTGGGAGCATAAGTTTGGAAGTGAAGTAAGGGGGTGAGTTAGTGTGAATAATGCGTCGGTGGCAAATAGAGAAAGTTTATATTCTGATTGGCCTACCTGTATCCCATAGATTTTTGGGTCATTGCGTATGTTTATGGCCAGGGGTTCCATGCATAGATCGAATAGTAAGGGGGATAATGGGCAGCCCGGCCTAGTACCGTTTTTTATAGGTAAAGATTGAGAGGAGAAGCCCATGTTTGAAACAGTGGCAGTTGGGACTGAGTATATATTGTCTATAGCGGATAGAAATGGGCCAGAAATGCCGAAATGTTTTAGTGTAGTTTTCATGTATGTCCAATCTATTCTATCAAACGCTTTCTCGGCGTCTAGTGCAAGTAAGATAGACGGTAATTGGGTGGAGTGGCAGTGGTAAGCTAATTGAAGTGTGCGTCGGATGTTGTCGGTAGTTTCTCTACTGGGAATGAAACCAGTTTGATCCTTATGAATAAGGTGTGGGAGTAGTTGGTTCAGTCTATTAGCTAAAATTTTGGTGAAAAGTTTCACGTTTGTGTTAATAAGGGAGATATGTCTGTAGCTAGAGCATTGAGTGGACTCTTCCTTTTTTTGGGATAATTACTATATTGGCTTGGAGTAAATCTAATGAGAGGGGGAGGAACCGGTTAACAGTGCATTAAATAGTGGGAGGAGATGGGGAATGAGTGTGTCCTTTAATTTTTTGAAATACGCCATGGTAAATCCGTCTGGGCCTGGAACCTTTCCCGATTTTAGTTGTTTTATAGTTTCTGAAAGTTCCAGGGTGGAAATTGGGGCGTTGAGTGAAAGTAATTGATTTTCTGTTACCTGGGGTAGTTTTGCTTTAGTTAGATAGTGGGCAATGTGTTGTTGGGATGCTTGGGTGGGGACAGTGGTGTGACCACCATATAGTTTACTATAGTACTCAGTGAATTGATGGAGGATAGAGATCGGGTCATAGATGATGTCTCCATTTGGGGTTTTAAGAGGGAGCAAACGGCTTTGTGACATTTTCTTGTTTAGTTTGCGTACCAACATAGTATCTGCTTTATCTTTTTTATCTAAATACTTGTGTTGAGTGAACCGGATTTCCTTCGATCACGGACGCGGCTGCCGGTCAATCAGTGCAGCGGAGGAAAGAGGAGAGGTAAGTAAGAGTTTGGTGATCTCTTGTAGGGTTGTATCCGAATGGGACAAAGAGTGTTGTGTTTCTTTGTTCCTTAGTGTTTGAAGTAAACTGTTTAATTTAGTTTTGGTAGTTCGTTTTTTTGATGATGCCAGTGCTATCAAGTAACCCCTTATTACCACTTTGTGAGCCGCCCATAGTGTTGTCTGTGTTGTATCTTCTGTATCGTTTAGTTGGAAATATTCTGTGATTATTTTTTTAAGTTGGCCTAATGTCTGAGGGTTAGTGAGAAGGGATTCGTTCAACCAACATTTGAAATTTGGTTTAGCTGATAGAATACCTGACAGGTGGGTGGAAACCGCTGCATGGTCGGACCATGTGATCTCTGAGATATCGGAGTCCTTTAGCATCAGTAAAAATTGAGCTGATATGAAAACAGACGATTCTGGTGTAAACTTTGTGTGGGTGTGAATAAAATGTAAATCGTTTTTCCATAGGGTGCTTCAGCCTCCAGGTATCCCAGAGATTGAATGTGTGTAATAGTGATGTGAGGGGTTTTGATGAGAGAGCTGGTTTGGATTGGGAAGAGGGTTTTGATCGATCTAACATCGGGGGAAATAGATACATTAAAATCGCCCGTAACGATCAATCGTCCTAAATCTGACGAGAGAAGATGATTCTCTATATTGTTATAGAAGGATTTCTGGCCTTGAGAATGGGGCATATATGTTTACTATAGTTATCTTTGTTTGTAGTAGAGTACCTGTTAGGATAAGGAAGGAGCCTAGTGGGTCACGTTCGCAGGATTCTAGTGTAAAGGGTATAGATTTATGTATTAATATAGCTACTCCGCCTTTCTTTTCTGTGCGTGAGGCAAAATAATGGGAGGTGTAGTGTTTACCCCAGTATTTGGGCTCCTGTCCCCTCAGAAAATGTGTCTCTTGGAGACAGACAATTGGCGAATTACCGTTCTGTGTTTGAATTGGCTATTAAGGCCTTTAACGTTGTGTGAGAATTGAGAGTGTGCGGAGAACCAATCACAGTGGTAACATATAAGGGATCATTCTCATACTTGGCGGGCTTGAAAAAAAGGGAGGTAGTCTCGGTGAGGGAAATTCAAGTAGTAAGATCAGTGGTGGTGAGAGCTTCTGTAGGGAGTAGGTGATGGGCGACGAGCCGAGCAACAAGTTATCACACAAGATGCCGGGCGGCCCACCTGGCTACTTTTTTATGCCACCCGGCTGGAAAAAAATTCTTGAGAGAACACTTGTGATTTAAAAGAATTTAGAAGTAGGATTAATAGGTGTGCCAATAGGTCAGTAAAAACTCCCGCCAAAACTGCTCAGTCCAGACCCCTTTTTTACACTTTCAAGATTATTTTAGTACGTTAACTAGATTTTCCAAGATCTCCAAGGCCACAAAAGGGTGTCACATGTGCTTGTGCTGCTATGTTACATTGGTTACCTTCAGATGTTGCAGAACTACAACCTCCTGCAGATGTTGACGAACTACAACTCCCTGCATTCTACAACCACAGAATGCTGGGAGTTTTAGTTTTCAAACATCTAGTGGAAGAGAAGAAAGCTTAATATCCGTATTGGTATGTGAATAATTCGTGGGTAGGAAAGGGTTTCCCGAGGCATATAGAGGTCCGGTACTTTCAAACTCGTTTGGATATATTAAGTTCAAGGTTGGGTGCAGTGAGTATGCGACATTGTATCAGACAATTCTAAAGCTGCTACCAGATATAATACAGTTATATTTCATAGAAATGCGAGCTACTTGGTATAACCTTTGGGTGGATCATACATTTAAACGAGGTGCTCTGTATATTCAAACATTTACAGTGTTTGTAAATCTATAAGACGTGAACATATGACCAGAAGTTATGCCACTTGGAGCGTCCATGGTGGTAGTAGGCATATCTAGGTTCTCCGTTGATGTGTCTCCATTGTCCTCTGGGTTTAGTAGTGACATAGGTTGTGGTTAATTTGAACATAAGTAGTTTTTGTCATTGGAGACAGAGTTTAAGACCAGTGGTCTCATAGGGCTGATGAAGGGGTGAGTCAGTTGTAGAGCCAGGAGTGAGGTCTTCTCTGTGGGTGTAAGTATTGTGGGAGGTAGATCGTATGTGGGATGAGCCCCACTGAACAGTTGTCTGAGTTCTTGTTAGGTTTCGATGTGGGTGCATCCAATAGTCTAGGGAAAAAATGGGGAAATACATGGTATTTTTTTGAGGGGTAGTCCGGGGATTATATAACATTTTTGGGACCAACAGAGAGGGAGCGTGGGCTGGGGTCTTCCATACCTCTCTACCTCCCGGTCTGCCTCGCGTGTATAGTATAGGGCATTTTTGTAAGCTCTGTCGGGTCGGCTCTGGGAGTGTAAGTGTGATCTACTCACATACAGGGAGAAAATCCTTTAGCAGCTGTGTGTGGTGGTCCTCACGGTCACCGTTTCTAGTTAGTGTCCAATAGATCATCTTGTAGCTGTTAACCATTGGTCTAACGGTGGAGTGATCCTGGTTGATCTCTTCTCCGTGGCCGGAGGGGGTGAAACTGTGATGCTGAGCTTTTGAAGAAGGTCCCAGCCGTCCGGAAGGGACACAGCAGAGTCAATTTTCCTGTTTCTTTCCGTAATCAGGCGAAACGGGAAGCCCCACCGGTACTTCAATCCTTGGTCCGACAGGGCCTTTAGGATCGGGTGCATCTCTCTTCGTCTCTCCAACGTACGGGGGGAAAGATCCTGGTATAGATGGATCTGGTGCCCATCATGGAGGAGAGCCGGGTTGTTTCGTGAGGCTTTCAGCACTTCCTCCTTTGATCCAAAATAATAGAAGCGGACAATAACATCCCGTGGCGGCTTGTTAGGTCCTGGTGGGGCTCGGAGAGCTCTGTGTGCCCTGTCGAGGAGAAGGTCTCTTACCGGGATCTGTGGCACTAGGGTGTGGAAAAAGTGCTCTAGGAATGGGGGTAGATCCGTAATTCCTTCTGGGATCCCCCGAAGGCGGATATTATTCCTCCGGTCTCGGTTCTCCGAGTCCTCCTGTGAGTCCCTTAGTTCGGATAGTTGGGTTTGGAGATCTGTTAAGTCAGTTTCCACTTGTGAGCCCTGAGAGGACTCTAGTGTGCTCACCCTGTCTCCGAGGCCTGAGAGTTCCTGCCGAACTTCTTTCAGGGTTTCTTGGTGAGCCGTTTTAATTACTGCTTCTAGATTGCGGTAGTGTGTCTAGGTCCTCTTGGGTTATATGTTGGGCGGGCTGGTCTTGGTCGCTCGAGCCGCCATGTTGCGTAGGTCGCGGCGTTTCAGGTTTGCGCCAGATACCGGGTATATCAAGTTTCGGATCGGGTTGCGTTCTCTTTGGGGGCATTCTCAAAGGCAGTGTCTCCGAGTGTGTAGGGATAGAATGCTCTTTTAGTGCTTAATATAGCTGAAATGCAGTCCTCGTGGTCGGAGCTCTATCCCAGTGTGTCCGCCATGCCATCGGAATTTGGAGTTTCTACCCTAATAGATATCCTATGTGCTACGGCCACAGACTATAGTGCTTTTTGGTCTGGGGGATCGTGGGAGTTATGTTCCATACATCGGTTATAAAAGTCCATAAAAGTCTATATACTGCGATGCATCATACAAGTTGATATTTACCACTGATATATTGCTACGTTATAACCTCACACGTATTCATATTCACTTTTGTGATCACGCTACCTTAGAACTCTTTTTGGCTCCTCAGTGTGGAATATTACTACTAGGAGGCTGGATTTCAACTAAAGAAATATATATATATTTTATATTTTTTTATTCATAGAATTTTTTCTAGAATATCTTAAGTATTATCTATACTGTGGAATATCTTTATATATTATATTTTGTTTGCATGATATTTTCTCCACATGCTGGATTTATAGAGGTTTGAGTCCTTCTAGACTGCTTTTTATTGATATTGATGTTTTAGCTATATATTGGTATTTATCTATGTTTGGCTGGCCAGCCTTTATAGCGCGCGCGCGTGCGTGCGTGCGTGCCAGTAAAGTGCCAGTAAAGTGCCAGTAAAGTGAACAAATCGATCCTGAGGACGGCCGGTATAAGGGCTGAAACGCGTAGATAGCTTGTTCCGACACATTTTAATTAATATCACGTCTACAAGACTCGTGAAGCTTGTTCCGACACATTTTAATTAATATATATATATTAATATTACTGTTTGTTTTATATTCACTTTATACAGGTTGCCATATATCTTAATTTTGTCTAAATGTATTAATTGTGTATCTCTTTTTGTAAACTTTACTCTTGTATATAGTTTTAATTTTAACTTTTAACTTCTTGCTTAACTTTTAATGGATCAACTGATTTGTGTTTCCAGGATCTCTCATCGAGCAGCTGACCGCAGAGAAGTATGAGTGCATGGTCTGCTGTGAGGTGGTTCGTGTGATGGCTCCAGTATGGAGTTGTCAGAGCTGCTACCATGTTTTTCACCTTAACTGCATCAAGAAATGGGCCCGGTCTCCTGCATCACAAGCAGAAGGTATGTAATCAGTAGGTTTAGTGTTTTTAACTTGTATGGGGAAAAAACTCTGTAAATAGGCATTGTAGTATAATGGAACAAACACAAAACAAAGTATAAAGGAACACTAAATCATGAAATCAGGATTTTGAAGTATATAGAATCCGTTTCTATTATTCACAGGGATGTGAGAATGCTTATTCTCACCTCCCTGTGAATAATAGAATGCTCAGGGGACACTGGAACTTACCTTACCAACGCTCCACTCGCAGATGTTTTTGCACTGACAGCTGTTCTGTCCCGTCAAAGCGCCTATCTTAGTCGCATGCGCGCCAATACAAAAGATAGGCACGCGATCGGGCAGCATGGCTGTCGTTGCAGAAGCAGCTGCGAGTGGAGCGGCGGTAAGGTAAGTTCGGCAGTGTTCCCTGAGCGTACTATTATTCACAGGGAGGTGGGAATAAGCATTCTCACCTCCCTGTGAATAATAGAAACGGATTCTATATACTTTAAAATCCTGATTTAGTGTTCCTTTAAAGGACAACTATACTCCTAAAAAACACACAATCTACACAAACAGAGTAAAGAAAAATAAGCCAAATGCACCTTTGACATCAATCCTGCGTTGTCAGATGCATGAGATATCATTCTTGAACATAGCGTTTCCCTGCACTAGTTCTCTGCCTTTTCTGCTCTGTCTGTGACAGAAATTAGCATATCAATGAGGATTGGTTATTTTCAGTGACATTGCTCCCCCTCCCTTATGCATTTTCTGCCTGCCTAGCGTCCTGGTTGCTAGGCGATGGGTAGAGCACGGAACTCTGCAACTTTGCTGCTAATAGGTCAGTGTGGCGTTATCTTTCCTGAGGTGAGCAAAGCATGCTCTGACAGGCAAACACACAGACACATAAAATGAAATTCTGTACATTCGTTCACCTCTTGTTACTCACAGTAATCAAATGGTCAAAACTTTCCTTAGATCGTTTCCTCTTTAGTTGTACCCCCTGTTTTGTACAAGACTACATCCTATTCTCCCTTTTAGTGCATCCTTCTCAATGAGGTTTAGTTCTTAAAATTCAATTCAGAAGAATCTGTTGCCAATAAGTACCCTGACAAGTCCAAATCGGCATATAACAGCAAGGGTTTTGGGACCTTCTGAATGCAAGGTTTGATTGGATTTTGGATGAGGTGTTATTGAAACTGCCCAGGGTTAGACGTTAAAACAGCATTGTACATGGCAGACAGTTGGTGTCGACCCCCCCACACACACACGCCTCTTTTCTGGCTAGGTTTTTTGTGTTCACATAAATGGCCTCCTTGACACCTTTCTTGAACCAATCCTGTTCCTTTGCCAATATGTTGACATTACAATCTTTAAAGGTTTGTCCTTTTTCCTTAAGATGCAGGTACACGCCTGAGTCCTGACCCAAGCAATTGACTCTTCTTTGCTGTGCCATACAATAGTGCAGCTGCTGTTCTGTCTCCCCACATACAAATCAGAGCATTGCACTGCGTATATGATGTTGCTCTTCTTGTGTTTCAATATTGGGTCTTTTGGATGTGCCACTTGCTGCCTCAATGTGTTTGGTTTAAAGCAGACAGGGATACGGTGTTTATTGAAAATTCTTCTTAATTTCTCAGGACACCCCTGCTACATATAGGATTTCGAATATAAGGTTACATTCTAGCAAAAATTTGGATGTGATATGGGATCTCCAGTTTCACTCATTGTGGCAAACCTTTACATGGAGGAAGTGGAAACATGGGCTCTTAATAGCTTCAAGGGCATTGCACCCAGCCACTGGTTCAGAAACGTGGATGACACCTGGGTTAAAGAAACACTAAATCCATAAAAACAACTATGTGCCATCCGTTTCTATTATTCACAGGGAGGTGAGAACCTTAATCTCACCTCCCTGTGAATAATAGGACGCTCGGGAGACCTGGAACTTACCTTACCGCGCTCCACTCGCAAGCTGCTTCTTCACTGAACAGCTGTTCTCTCCCGATCGCCCGTCCTATCTTTTGTATTGTATTGTATCTAACATAGGGCGCGCGGTTGGGACAGATCAGCTTTTAGTGAAGGAGCGGCTTGCAGTGGAACAGTGGTAAGGTAAGTTCCAGGTCCCCCGAGCGTCCTATTATTCACAGGGAGGTGAGAATAAGCGTTCTCACCTCCCTGTGAATAATAGAAACGGATGGCAAATAGTTATTTTTATGGATGATGGGGAGTTTACAGTCCCTTTAAAATCCACCAGAAGGAAGTACAAGCCTTCAAAGAACACATCAATGCCGTGAACCACAACATCAAATTTACTAAGGAAAACAACACACTGGCTTTCTTGGAATGCTTGGTAGAAATCATTGAGAATGGAAACTGGAAGTAAAAGTTTGCAGAAAACCAACACTCACAGACCAATATTTGATGTTAAAATGTACAGTTTTGGGCCCAGTCACACTCCTTGTCAATTTGCCTGTTCCTAAGAAGGTGCTATCCCAGTCTTAGTCCTCTACCTTAGGACCAATAGCTATGCACAAGCAAAAAGGTTTGAACTGAAATGCATGCTTCAAATTTGGATTACTCTGTTTATTATGGGAATCCCAAATCCCTATGTTTTGGGAATCACCTTGTCCCCTTCATCAGTATTTGATATTTAATTCCCATCACCCTTTAGATCACAAGCTAGGGGTCATCAGTACCCTGCAACACAGAGCGGAAAACATCCCCCACTAGCACAGATACAAAGAAAACATCTCAGAGGAGCCCTTTAAACTTGTGGAATTCCGAACTGGACCTTTGTCAAAAGTGATAGAAGGAAAGAAAAGAACACTATACCAACAGTGCAGAAGGAAAGCAAGACAGGAGAAAGAATATGGTCATCCCATAAGTAGTAGGGGTCTCAGAGAAATTAATAACCTTCAATAAACACTATCTATTTATGCTTTAAACCAAACAACACACTGAGGCAGCAACTAGTGCATCCAAAAGACCCAATACCAATAAAGAAACCTAGTCTGAATATAAGGGGGGGGGGTGGTTAGGTCAACACCAACTGTCTGCCATGTACAATGCTGTTTGTATTATCCTGGGCAGTTTCGATAAAACCTTTTAACCACAATTCAATCAAATATTGCATTCAGAATACCTGGCTGTCATATGCTAATTGGGACTTTCCAGGGTACTTCTTGCCAAATGATTCTTGTACAAGTCACTCTGAATTGATATGATTAGTGAAACGTCTTCAAGAACTAAATTTCAAGTCCAGTTGATCTAAATACAACAGATATACCGTGACCTGGATAAATGAAAACCTTCACAAACCTAGTGAGTGTTTTTACAGAAGTGTTTTTTGACTGCACTGGGAAGGAGATTTTCACTCACCGTGAAAAGTTGTTTGGAGGTTGGACTTATATTTATTGTAATAGTTGAAATAATGTTCTTCTCTATCCCTCCCTATACTTTTGGAATCTGTCCACTAATTTTCTCAAGAGCAATTTTATAGAATAGCAAGGTTTTGTATTTGTTTTCCTATTTATAGGCTATAACTCTGCAATCTTGTACCTTGGATCATTGTTTTATTTGTTTTTAAAGGGTATGTTTTTTTTACATAACATTCCCCCTGTCCCGCCAGCCCCAACCGCTCTATTTGTATTATCAGAAAATGGCCAAAACATTACTTACCTTCCCTCTTTCCTCCGCCGCGCTGCCAGGCCCTCTGCTTGCGAGATAATGCAAGCAGAGGGGCGGGACCGGCAGTCGCGTCTGTGATTGGCTGAGCGGCAGCCAATCATGGACGCGGCTGCCGGGAGTTCAGTGCGGCGGAGGAAAGAGGGAAGGTAAGTAATGTTTTGGCCATTTTCTGATAATACAAATAGAGCGGTTGGGGCTGGGGGGGCAGGAGGAATGTTATATCTAAAGGGTTTTATGGTAGGGGGAGGGAATCCTGAGAGGGAGGGGGAGAAGGGCTTCAGTACGCATGCCAAACTTCTCCCGGAGGCCAGATAGGAGGCAGAGTCCTATATGGACTTTGCTATCCTCCTGGTGGGCAGTTTTTGGGACTTTGGGGGGGGACTACAGGAGAACCAAATGGAGCTGGGATGTGAAGTAAGGATTAAACTACACTACACAATGGGGCCAGTAGTGGGGGGGATTATAGTTTTGGGGGTGGACATGCCCTTTAAAATGCACTATACTGGTGCATATTATTTTGGTGCATAGCTTTAATACATGAATGCACAGATTTTCATACCCGGCTTTAGCACCATAAGAATTTTCACCACTCAATTAAATCAATATTTGGTGTGACTACCCGTTACCATCAAACCAGCGTCAATTCATGTAAATATACTTACACAGACTGGGATTCTGTAGGATAATAGGTGAATGATTAATCATTTATACCAAACAAGTGATTAACATTTTTATTAAACATTCTTTCACTGAAACTGTGCATGGCTTTAAACTGGGTAAGAACGTTGTGGAACTTTGGGAACTAGCATTACCCATCTTCAGTCTGGAGAAGTATGGCAAGAAGAATTGAATGGAAGAATTGTGGCCAAGAAGCTATACCTCTGGCATGAAAACAAGGCTAAAACAATAAGAACTTGCACTAGACTGATAAGTCAAAAATGTAAATATTTGGCTGACGCAGAAATCAGTTTGTTCGCCGAACTTCTGGAGAGCAGTACAATGATGAGTGCGTGTAGACAATAGTGAAACATGTTGGAGGTTCCTTGCAACTTTGGAGCTGCATTTCTGTTAATGGGTTTGAGAATTTATTCAAGGTTAATGGTGTCCCTAATGCTGAAAAATACAAGCGGATACTTAACCCTTTCAGTGCCAGCAGAATTTCTAATTTTTTTGCGTTCAGTGCCAGCAGATTTTTCAGGATTTTGCCCTCGGTCGGTTTAGACATTTTTTACAGTAGGAAAATTTTAACTTTTCTTGAGATTTTACTGGATTTATGGCTAAAATATGTAAAAAAGAAAAAAATTAAACATTTGCAAATTTTCCTGGAATTTACCCAGGATGAATACGGAAAAAATGACTTTGCATCATCTTAATCTATAAATATGTGTAAGTAGCACTTACTCTGAGGTGTGTGTGTTGCTACATGCCTTCAATAAATTACTTTTTTTGTTCAGACTCTGACCACTGAGTAACATAGTAACATAGTAATTGAGGTTGAATAAAGACATAAGTCCATCAAGTCCAACATATTCACCCTCTTGCTAAAACGTAAGATAGTTGGGATGAATTATAGTTTCCAATAATGGGCAATTTAAAAAAACAAATTTGGCAGTGTACATACCCTTTAAGGTTACGCACAAAAATCTTACGGTTTCTAAAAGCTCTGATACTTCTGATTACAATGATACCAGATATATGTAGGTACCCCACTTTTCCTGTATAGGAGACCCCTCAAAACTAAAACTGCACTTTCAAAAATATTACACCAAATTGAAATGTATAACCACTTTTGAAGGTTAACATAAAATTCCAATCGCTGTGATCCTTAGAACTCTGCTTTTAGGAGATTTTGTGAAAAAATAAGATGATTCAAAGGTTAGTATAGTATTTGAGGTTGAATAAAGACATACGTCCATCCAGTCCAACCCATCTAGCAATATCCTCATTTCCTGCCTAACTATTGATCCAGAGGAAGGCAAAAAAAAAACACCAAATTTATGAAGGGGGAAAAAATTCCTTCCTGACTCCAAGTGGCAATCGGAAATTTCCCTGGATCAACTCTACTTTATGTATCAATACCAGTAACTTGTAACATTCCTTGTTTGCAGAAACTCATCCAGCTTTTTTTTGAAAATGACCAATGAATCTGCCATAACAACGTCCACTGGAAGACAGTTCCATAACTTTACCGTTCTCACAGTGAAAAACCCTTTCCGAGCTTGAAGCCTAAACCTTTTTTCTTCAAGTCTTAAGGGATGTCCTCGTGTCCTTTGACATGTTCTATTGGTGAACAATGCCCCAGATAGTTTATTGTATGGCCCGTTAATGTATTTATACACAGTAATCATATCCCCACGCAAGCGCCTTTTCTCCAGCCTACATAATTGTAACTTTTCCAGTCTCTCTTCATATTCAAGCTCCCCCAATCCCCTTATTCATTTAGTTGCCCTTCTCTGAACCCTTTCCATTTCAAAGATGTCCTTTCTGTACACAGGATTCCAAAATTGCACTGCATATTCCAAATGAGGCCTTACCAATGCTTTGTAAAGAGGGAGAATTACATTTTCCTCCCTTGAATCCATACCTCGCTTTATACAAGACAATACCATGCTGGCTCTGGCTGTTGCCGCCTGGCACTGCTTGCTACCTTTAAGTTTGTTATCCACCAAAACTCCAAGATCCCTTTCCAACAGGGATTCACTTAACACAGAGCCATTTATAGTATAAGTAGCAGAAGTATTTTTAAGTCCAAAATGCATCACCTTACATTTATCAACATTGAATTTCATCTGCCACTTAGCAGCCCAATGTGATAATCTATCTAGATCCCCTTGCAACGATTGCACATCCTCTGAAGTTTTTAATGGTCGACAAAGTTTTGTGTCGTCAGCAAACACAGAAACCTTGCTGACAATACCCACTTCCAAATCATTAATAAATAGATTAAATAGAAGCGGCCCCAACACAGAACCCTGTGGCACCCCACTTAGCACTTTAGTCCATAATGATGAAGCCCCATTAACAACTACTCTCTGCATCCTATTCCTTAACCAATTTTCTATCCATGTACAAATGTGACTCCCCAGACCAACAGACCTTAGCTTATTCATTAGTCGCCTATGGGGGACTGTATCAAAAGCCTTTGCAAAATCCAAGTAAACTACATCTACTGCTATACCAGAGTCTAAATTTCTACTTACTTCCTCATAAAAGCCAAGCAAGTTAGTTTGACAAGATCTATTCCTCCTAAATCCATGCTGGTTACTATTATAAATGTACAGTCTTGAAACATACTCTAAACATGTCCCCCTTATTAAACTTCCAGGATCTCCCCCACCACTGAAGTTAAACTTACAGGCCTGTAATTACCCGGCTGTGAACACTACCCTTTTGAATATTGGAATAACATCAGCCTTTTTCCAATCCAGAGGCACACACCGGACATGAGGGAATCAGCAAAAATAAGAAACAATGGCCTAGATAAAACTGAACTTAGCTCCTTAAGTACCCGAGGATGTTTAATTCCGCCAGGAGATTTATTAATATTAACCTTATCTGTTCTTTCTGTACCATATCCTCGGTTAACCAAAGTGAACTTGAATCTTGTATACCTTTTGCTACTATACTCTATGATATCTGTACTTGGATCTTCTATAGTGTATACAGAGGGAAAAAAATTATTCAAGACATTTGCTTTATCGCCATCCTCCGTAACTAACTTATCCCCATTAATTAATGGTGCCACATTCTCAGTCCTCATCTTCTTACATATTAATATCTTAAAAAATGTTTAGGCTTAGTGATGCTTTCTTCAGCTATCCTAACTTCATTATTAATTTTAGCTAGTTTGATTGCTTTCTTACACTCCTTGTTACAGTTTTTATACTCCCTAAAGGCCCTTTCCGTTCCCTCTGCCTTAAAGGTTTTAAATGCATTTTTCTTCCTTACCATTTGCCTCTTTACATCAGAATTCAGCCACATGGGCGCGGATTTATTTTTTTTACATTTATTTCCGAGGGTATAAATTTAGATGTGAACTGGCTTAAAATCCCCTTGAACACATTCCACTTCTGTTCAGTACCTTTACCTGATAATACATTATCCCAGTTGACATTCTGAAGAGCTGCTTTAACCTGGGAAAATTTGCTTTCCTGAATTAAATGTCTTGTTAACCAGCGCACTTTTCCTTTCGATAACAAAGTCCAAATGCCACTATTTCATGGTCACTATTCCCTAAGCCTCCAGCTACCTTTATATCTATAATGCGCTCCACAATGTTTAGATATTACCAGATCCAACAGAGCTCCTTTTCTAGTAGGAACCTCAACCACCTGTGAGAGAAAATTATCCTGCAGCAAATTCAGGAACTCATCGCTTTTTCTGTGATGGCAGTTCCACCACACCAATCAATGTCAGGGTAATTGAAGTCCCCCATAATGAGCACACTCCCCAAACTTGCACCCTTGCCAACTGCATATGAAGTTGACTCACCTCCTCTCTGCTAGCATTTGGCGGCTTTAGCAGACACCAACAATGACATTACCCCACGTTTCCTTTGCCTCTAATTCCACCCATATTGCCTCCACTTTATCATCCCTATCACCAGTTATCTCTTCTTTTAAATTTGGCTTCAATTCTTTTTTAACATAAACACATACTCCTCCCCCTTTCCTTTTTTTTCCTGTCCTGCGTACCAAGGCATATCCTTCTATATTTACAGCCCAGTCGTGAGAACTGTTCAACCACGTTTCTGCTATACCTATTACATCATACTTTTCATTCAATGCCATCATTTCCAATTCACCCATTTTGTCAGCCAGGCTTCTCGCATTTGCAAACATACATTTAGATTATGATCCTGTAATTTATTTGTACACTTTGATACACATTCCTCCCTATCCCCTATGCTAGCCCCACCCCCCTTTCCACCCACCACTGGCCTATCTACACCCTGGCTTTCCTCCTGGACTATTTATCCCAGTGAGACTGCTAATACCCTCCCCCCCAAACCTAGTTTAAAATCTCCTCCAACCCTCTAGCCATCTTCTCCCCTAAAACAGCTGCACCACCATCAGTGAGGTGCAACCCATCCCACTAAAGAGCCTGTAGCCGACAGCAAAGTCTGCCCAGTTCTCAATAAACCCAAACCCTTCTTCCTTACACCACTCTCTTAGCCACGCATTAATGCTCCTAAGCTCCAGCTGTCTCCCTGGCTTACACGTGGCTGCGGTAGTATTTCTGAAACACTACCCTGGAGGTCCTTGCTTTTATCTTGGCCCCTAGTTCTTGGAAATCATGTTTAAGGATCTCACCTCCACCTCTAACTTTGTCATTGGCACCATGTGTAACCAAAGACCGCCGGTTCACACCCGCCCCACCAATAATCTGTCTACACGATCCACCACATGCCGAACCCTAGCACCAGGCAGGCAACACACAGTTCGGCATGTAGGGTCTTGGCGGCAGATTACCCTATCTACCTTCCTTAATGGAGTCCCCTACCACTACCACCTGCCTTGCATTCCTGACCCTTCGTTCCTCCTCCCTTGTATCGGAGATGGCAGTCCCCTGGTGCTCAAGGGACTAGCCCCCTCCATACACGCTAATTCGGTGTCCTCCTCCACTTCATTACCTAAGGCGGCAAAACTGTCGCATTGAATTAGTACCTAAACCCACTGTCAAGTAAAATAACCTACTTAATGGCAATCTCCACATGTCCTAAATCAAATGCTATGCCATATGCATGGTGGCACACAGAGACGTGGCCCCCAACTAGCTCAAATGGGCCGCATACACAAGTGCATTACAAGAAAAAAATCAAAGTCCTCTGTAATTTGAACAGCCTACACTTTTTCAAAGAACAGCCCTGAAACTTGGAAATACCCCACACAAATGTATATTTTTGGAATATCACACACCTTTAGCTACATGCTTTCATACATACATGAGAGAATCCAGATGCTGTCATCTATAGAACTCAAATCAAAAGGTATGCCATATGCTGGGTGCACACTGAGACGTGGGCACCAACTAGCTCAAATGGGATTCATGTACAAGTGCAATTACAAGGGGGGGGGGGAAAGCCACAACCCCCCCCCCCCACACACACACTTTTAGTGAAAGCTGGTTGATTCTGAGAGACACAAGTTTTTGCACACTTTACCGATACTAAAAATTCAATTTGGCCTATTTTTGGTACCTCTGCAAAATTTCCTAATAAAATAGGCTTAGTTCCCCTTTAAATGGAGGAATATTATCTGTATTTACTTTACCGATATCACCGGGGACATTGTGAAGCTTAAAGGACGACTATTTTTGCTAATTTATGCCTTTAAAAAAAGGTGTGTATAACTTTAAGAATTTTTTGTTATGAGCATTTCACTTTATTTATTTTTTTGATCATTCCCAAAGATAATCTTCAGATCAACGATCTGGAATAGGGGCATAAATGCCCGTTTTCCAAGTCGAAATCCGATTGGAAAAATCACTTCCCAGAAACATTTTCACTAAGTTATTGATCTTTGCCAATGAATGCTAAATTATTAGGTGTTCAGAACTGATCACCGTATATTGATATTTGCCTCCATTTTTTTTCCTTAGTCTTTGCACAATAGCAAAAAAAGTTGTATAGAAAAGGGTGTATTTGTTGAATGGAACTGTCACACGCTTGTACTGCACTGTGAGCTGAATGCAGTACACTGTCCACCAGAGGCACAGTGGGGGAAAGACATTGGAGTTTCTTCTTCCAATCTAGATTCTTTATCACTAGTAGGACACTGCTGAGTAGAGATGCCACCTGAGAAAAGCTTTTAGGCATTCCCAAACCTTAAACATAGATATTCAGTTTAGTTTAATGCATCTGGGAAGAAGTATTGCAAATTGCAGGAGTGCAGCTGATCATGCTTGTAGAAATGCATAGTGTATTTGTAAGGTAAGTTGCTGAGTGATGGGTGTATAACCATGTTTGGGTTATGGAGTTGCCAATTGACCATTCAGCCAACTTGATCCACAAGAGAGCAGAAGGCAGTAAGGCTGATACTTTGAAATCATCAAGGATTGTAATGCTTATTGTGAAGGGTGTAGCCATTCTTAAAATGGGAGACTTCAATATTCTCATTATTTTTGCAATTTACTTTCATTATTTCTTTTAAATGGTTTAGAAGATATTTAAATTGTGTGATATTGAAGCACCATCACAGATCCCCTGTTCTTACTGCTCTGAATCCAAGTGACAGTCACTCTGCCCTGTCTCTCCTCCTCCTCCCTTCCAAGCCCCCTGGCCCCTTCCCTTGCAGCACCCATGGCCCTTCCCACTAGTGGCCCCTCTGACCCTTACCCCTTCCCTTATAGCCCCCTCAACAACCCCTTGGCCATTTCATTTGCAGCTTTACTTGGCCCCGCAACTCACAGATTACAACGGCTCCACCCATTCGCAGTGTCTGTGACCGCTCCCCCATCCAGTTCCATACCTCCCTCTGCAGAAAACTAAAAGCAGCCTTTACAAGCGTGTTAGAACTCCTGAAAAGGCTATTTCGCAGTTTTCTGTAGGGGGTATGGGTATGAGTGGGGAGGGGCTAAGGCACCTGTAGGTGGGAGGGGCAATGAGGAGTGTAGGGCTGTAGATTCCCTTACCTTTTCTGTGGGTATCTCTTTCATACAGCAGGAAGTGGGAAGGACTTACTGTTCTCTCACATACCGTAAGTCTAAGGCTGTGCTCTGCCAGTGGCAAGGTGAAGGAGCAGCCTTTGGAATGTCACAAACCTCCTCCCACCCATTAACTTTCTGTCAGTAATTTCTTGGCTGTGGAGCACATAGATAGGTGGTTGATGGCTCTTTTTAAAGCTAGAAAACTGGCCTTTCATTTAAAGTTAACCTGTCTAGAGACCACAGTTCCCCTTTAAAGATATGGGAAATTGAGGTCAAATCTATTATTTTCTTAAGTGGTTGCAAATCTGCTGGTAGGAGGTTATATACAGTATGCTAGTATCTAATACTGTTGTTGGTTTAATTCCATTACTGTGGCGCTTGGTCACTTGTAAGGACTTTGATAATGTATTGTTTGACTGTACTATAGATTAGAACTGAGACCCTCACAGGAGTAAGTGGGTATGACAGCTGATGTCTGCCCAACCAGCCATTGCTTTTTTTTTTTTTTTTTTTTTTTAGGTATTTGATAGTTGTATTAGTTTTTTAGAGACAGATACCATCTGTGGAGTGCTTTTATATTAGGAAGAAAACCATAATCCTTTTTTAATAACCCATTTAGTCCACCACATTAACCTTTCTCTTTGTAACGTTTGAAGTTTGGTGGATGCGGTGACAACAAGTGAGGGAGGAGAAAGGGGTGGGGGTAATCAGCACTGAAGAGACCAGACAAATATTCCTATTGTATTGACTGGCATAAAACCAACACTGTAAAACCATAACAATTTATGCATCAAAATACATTAGCTAAATTTTCCATGTAGATTCATTTGTGGCTGATACTATTCTTTATAAGGCAGGTAAATGTTGTATAGAAGAAACAAGGTAAAAACCTCAAAATGGTTAACTTTTAAACATAAGCATGTGGAAAAACAAAGCTGATTTTTTTGCATTTGATTGTTTAAATTGTGTTGTTATAGCAACCTTCCTTGAGCTGTCCTGCTGTGAGCCACTGCCACTGGTAAAGGAATAAAAATATCTATTCTATACATTTGATTGGCAGAATTAGGAACCCTGTGATTGTTATTTCAAAATTGCTTGTTTATTCAGGATTTAACACACCATTTTTCATTTTCATTATGCAGTAAACTACCAAAACGACCTTGTTTTTCTTACTCCTCACTTAAAGGGACTGTAAACCTCCCCTAAACCCCAAAAAATAACTATATGCCATTCGTTTGTATTATTCACGGGAGGTGAGAATGCTTATTCTCACCTCCCTGTGAATAATATTACGCTCGGGGGACCTGGAACTACCTTCGCTCCGCTCCACTCGCAGCTGCTCCTTCACTGGACAGCTGTTCTCTCGCGATCGCGCGCCCTATCATTTGTATGGGCTGCATGCGCCTAGATAGGGCCAGAGCGGCTGTCAGTGAAGGAGCGGCTGCGAGTAGGTAAGTTCCAGGTCCCCGAGCGTCCTATTATTCACAGGGAGGAGAATAAGCGTTCTCACCTCCCTGTGAATAATAGAAACGAATGGCAACTAGTTATTTTTTGGGGTTTAGTGTTCCTTTAACAGACATACTCCAGCTTTGTTTATAATAAAGCAAGAATCATCGCACAGTAAGAGTCTTTTTTTTTTAAAACATTTTTTTAAGTTTTTTAGTTAAAATAAACAGCCAGCATGTAATATTTTTTTCTCTGCTTGATATTTCTACTATGAAAGACAGTTACATTAAACACACCCACCGCTAAACTATTCTTATGTTTGTCAACCGTAACATTATAACTTATGTAAATAAAGTTATTCTGAGAGACATATATATTTTTTGAAAATATTATAGGTAGCGCACTCTGATAAATAAAAGTTGCTTACTACACTTTATTTACATTAGAAGTAATAAATGTACATAAAACACAGGTGAACACGTCATAGGCATTACTGGTTTCTCCTAGTTCCAGATTTTTTTTATAGCAATGTCTACCTCGCCATCTTAAAGGCAACTGTGGTCTCTAACAGTTAGGCTTACATGAAAGTCTGCAGTATTTCATTTAAAATGAGCCAACAATCGCATCTCTGACTGGAGCCTGTGAGAAATTACATTGGGATGAATGTTCAAACTTCCTGTTTCCAGTAGGTTAAGTGACATCACCAAACCTCTGCCCCGCTTTTCCGCCCCGGGAAGAAGCATGCTCGTTAAGACTTAATGCTGGGGAAATCAGGAGTACCCAGTAAAGTCCCCAGAGGTAAGGACTTAGTGTTTTAGGTCCTCACCCTAGTACTTTCAGAGTGGGGGGAAAGGAATTGTCCTTTAACGCTGGGGAAATCAGGAAGTACCTGGGGAAAAAATTGACAGAAGGGGAGCCAATTAATGCAGGCAGAGGCTGGTCACATGGCTGAAAACAGGAAGTGTATAAGCAGGAAGTTATATTGCTGAACCTTTCCAGCAATAACTTATTACAAGTTTTATCTAGAGATGTGATTTGTTTTATTTTAAAGGTGTGTGGAAGGCTTTTTATATAATCCTTACTAGTTTGGAAGAATCGAGACCACAGTTACCCTTTAATCTTGGTGAGCTCAGTGCCAGATGATTTTCATCATTTAACGCTTATTTGGTTAAGTCAAATTTTTATTTTTTTCACCAACAGTACTTTAATAAGAAAAACATTTTACATGGATTTTTTGGTGAATTATAAAATAAAACTGCAAAAAAATAAATAATAAAGTAAATGTAATCTGTAAACTGAATTGTTGTTAAGGCTCATTTACACAACACACAGAGCAAAACGGACAGTCCATTATTTTGTCCATTTTGGTATGTGTATATAGTTTGTTTTTTATTTTAAGGGGTCAGTTTCTGGACAGAAATATGTACCGCAGCTATTTCTGTCTGGAAATAGCCAAAAATTGACTATTATTGTGCACGAACCTAAAAATTTCTGATTCTTCTGAATACAAATACCAGTTTTTTTTAGTTATCTGCCTTTCCTGTGCATGAGGTCCAAGCTAAATGTACACCAAATTGAAACAGATATTTTCAGAAACTGCATACCAACATATTTAATCATTCTAAGCACAATGGTTCTCCCAGGTGTCCAGTTCTGCCTTGACCACCTCCTTGCTAGTACCAATCACTTAAATAATACAATTTTAAATATTAAAGTCATAGACAGACTTGGTTTCCCAAAGCTCACTGGTGTAATCCCATTTATGTGCCATCATGGCAAAAAAAAGAATTGTATCTGCACAGTAAATGGGATCAACCAATGAGCATATTGGAAAGCTGACTTGTATACCCATGATTTTTGAGTGGCATACATAGGTTGTTATCAAAATTTAGATACTCACCTGTTAATCAAATTGGAAGGTATGTCATCTAAAAAAACTTATGAAATATGACACTTAAAGGGCATCTCCATCCTCAACAATAATAAATATATATATAGATAGATAGAAGATAGATGGTTAGGGTTGGGAGGGCATGCCCTGCAGACTGCAATATATATAAAGACCATCAGAAACTGAGAGGACATATCCGAGGCAGAGACGTTTGAACAGGAAGACAAGCTCCTACCATTCAGTTTCCTGGACTTTACAGTGGGGCCAGTAGTGGGTTAAATTTTAGTTTGGGGGGTGGACATGCCCTTTACACTTTTGTAGAACTTCACACTTTTAGTAGTTTTTACAATTCAAAAAAGAAATCTTGCAAAAGCTCCAGGAGAAGTAAAAAAAAAACAAAAACAGCCAAATATCAATCTCTAACATGTCTTGTAGAAAATGGCACCAACATGTCCTTAATAGAATGCTACCGCACATTTATGGGTGCACACAGAAATACTGCAGCCACCGTTGAAATGGAGCAATATACACTTTATGACTGTTCTTTAAGTAGCACGCACACAGGATAACAACCCTTTTAGGGCTATTTACCGAGGCCGGTATCACTATTGCTTCCTCTAGGCAATGCACTGAGCCAACAACTGCTCTCAGTGCATAGTGAATGGGGTTTTCCCATTCCGAAACTTTGAGTTTCTGTCTTAAAGAGCCAGTATTGGCTCGGTACATGGTTTGGTTCCACCGCAAACACTGTAATTATGTCTTTAAGTCGTGTTAACCCTTGGAACATGGTTTAGCATGACTTTAAGACGAAAAAGCCGATAACGGCTCTCCGTACATAGCCCTGTTTAGTGCTATTTAGGAAAACTGTTAGATGCAGGGGTTTTTACAACACTTGCTGGTGGTCGCAAAAATTAAATTCTGTATTTTTTGTAATAATACATGTGCAAAATTGCTTGCGGTAGGTTACATTATACAAATGTAGTCGGTGAAATTCATAATTGAATGAAACTAGCATACAGTGATGGTAAAAAACTATTTGCCCCCTTCCTGATTTCTTATTCTTTTGCATGTTTTGTCACATTTTAAATGTTTCTCCTCATCAAAAACCGTTAACTATTAGTCAAAGATAACATAATTGAACACAAATGCAGTTTTTAAATGATGGTTTTTATTTTAGTGAGAAAAAAAACTCCAAATCTAAATGGCCGTGTGAAAGAAATTGCCCCCATAACCTATAACTGGTTGGGCCACCCTTGGCAGCAATAACTGCAATCAAGCGTTTGCGATAACTTGCAACCAGTCTTTTTACAGCGCTCGGAGGAATTTTGGCCCACTCATCTTTGCAGAATTGTGTAATTCAGCTTTATTTGAGGGTTTCTATCATGAACCTCCTTTTTAAGGTCATGCCACAACATCTCAAGGATTCAGGATTCATTTACATACGAGTTAAGATTTAAGAATTTGGGTAAAACTATAAAACCTGCTTGTCTACGATAAAGATTTTTTATACCGCTTTCTGTCTACTTAATGGCTTTTCCAGCTCATTGTAAACTTGCACAGTGGGTAATATATCCAGTTAACCAATTTTCTATCCATGTACAAATGTGACTCCCCAGACCAACAGACCTTAGCTTATTCATTAGTCGCCTATGGGGGACTGTATCAAAAGCCTTTGCAAAATCCAAGTAAACTACATCTACTGCTATACCAGAGTCTAAATTTCTACTTACTTCCTCATAAAAGCCAAGCAAGTTAGTTTGACAAGATCTATTCCTCCTAAATCCATGCTGGTTACTACTTATAATGTCAGTCCTTGAAACATACTCTAGAACATGTTCCCTTATTAAACTTTCCAGGATCTTCCCCACCACTGAAGTTAAACTTACAGGCCTGTAATTACCCGGCTGTGAACGACTACCCTTTTTGAATATTGGAATAACATCAGCCTTTTTCCAATCCAGAGGCACACCACCGGACATGAGGGAATCAGCAAAAATAAGAAACAATGGCCTAGATAAAACTGAACTTAGCTCCTTAAGTACCCGAGGATGTATTTTATCCGGTCCAGGAGATTTATTAATATTAACCTTATCTAGTTCTTTCTGTACCATATCCTCGGTTAACCAAAGTGAACTTGAATCTTGTATACCTTTATTGCTACTATACTCTATGATATCTGTACTTGGATCTTCTATAGTGTATACAGAGGGAAAAAAATTATTCAAGACATTTGCTTTATCGCCATCCTCCGTAACTAACTTATCCCCATTAATTAATGGTGCCACATTCTCAGTCCTCATCTTCTTACTATTAATATACTTAAAAAAATGTTTAGGCTTAGTGATGCTTTCTTCAGCTATCCTAACTTCATTATTAATTTTAGCTAGTTTGATTGCTTTCTTACACTCCTTGTTACAGTTTTTATACTCCCTAAAGGCCCTTTCCGTTCCCTCTGCCTTAAAGGTTTTAAATGCATTTTTCTTCCTTACCATTTGCCTCTTTACATCAGAATTCAGCCACATGGGCGCGGATTTATTTTTTTTACATTTATTTCCGAAGGGTATAAATTTAGATGTGAACTGGCTTAAAATCCCCTTGAACACAGTCCACTTCTGTTCAGTACCTTTACCTGATAATACATTATCCCAGTTGACATTCTGAAGAGCTGCTTTTAACCTGGGAAAATTTGCTTTCCTGAAATTAAATGTCTTTGTTAACCCAGCGCACTTTTCCTTTCGATAACAAAGTCCAAATGCCACTATTTCATGGTCACTATTCCCTAAGCCTCCAGCTACCTTTATATCTATAATGCGCTCCACAATGTTAGATATTACCAGATCCAACAGAGCTCCTTTTCTAGTAGGAACCTCAACCACCTGTGAGAGAAAATTATCCTGCAGCAAATTCAGGAACTCATCGCCTTTTTCTGTGATGGCAGTTCCACCACACCAATCAATGTCAGGGTAATTGAAGTCCCCCATAATGAGCACACTCCCCAAACTTGCAGCCCTTGCCAACTGCATATGAAGTTGACTCACCTCCTCTCTGCTAGCATTTGGCGGCTTATAGCAGACACCAACAATGACATTACCCCGTTTCCTGTTGCCTAATTCCACCCATATTGCCTCCACTTTATCATCCCTATCACCAGTTATCTCTTCTTTTAAATTTGGCTTCAATTCTTTTTTAACATAAACACATACTCCTCCCCCTTTCCTTTTTTTTCCTGTCCTGCGTAAACAAGGCATATCCTTCTATATTTACAGCCCAGTCGTGAGAACTGTTCAACCACGTTTCTGCTATACCTATTACATCATACTTTTCATTCAATGCCATCATTTCCAATTCACCCATTTTGTCAGCCAGGCTTCTCGCATTTGCAAACATACATTTTAGATTATGATCCTGTAATTTATTTGTACACTTTGATACACATTCCTCCCTATCCCCTATGCTAGCCCCACCCCCCTTTCCACCCACCACTGGCCTATCTACACCCTGCTTTCCTCCTGGACTATTTATCCCAGTGAGACTGCTAATACCCTCCCCCCCAAACCTAGTTTAAAATCTCCTCCAACCCTCTAGCCATCTTCTCCCCTAAAACAGCTGCACCACCATCAGTGAGGTGCAACCCATCCCTACTAAAGAGCCTGTAGCCGACAGCAAAGTCTGCCCAGTTCTCAATAAACCCAAACCCTTCTTCCTTACACCACTCTCTTAGCCACGCATTAATGCTCCTAAGCTCCAGCTGTCTCCCTGGCTTAGCACGTGGCTGCGGTAGTATTTCTGAAAACACTACCCTGGAGGTCCTTGCTTTTATCTTGGCCCCTAGTTCTTGGAAATCATGTTTAAGGATCTCACCTCCACCTCTAACTTTGTCATTGGCACCAATGTGAACCAAGACCGCCGGGTCACACCCGGCCCCACCCAATAATCTGTCTACACGATCCACCACATGCCGAACCCTAGCACCAGGCAGGCAACACACAGTTCGGCATGTAGGGTCTTGGCGGCAGATTACCCTATCTACCTTCCTTATAATGGAGTCCCCTACCACTACCACCTGCCTTGCATTCCTGACCCTTCGTTCCTCCTCCCTTGTATCGGAGATGGCAGTCCCCTGGGTGCTCAAGGGACTAGCCCCCTCCATACACGCTAATTCCGAGGTGTCCTCCTCCACTTCATTACCTAAGGCGGCAAAACTGTCGCATTGAATTAGTACCTAAACCCACTTGACAAGTAAAATAACCTACTTAATGGCAATCTCTCACATGTCCTAAATCAAATGCTATGCCATATGCATGGGTGCACACAGAGACGTGGCCCCCAACTAGCTCAAATGGGCCGCATACACAAGTGCAATTACAAGAAAAAAATCAAAGTCCTCTGTAATTTGAACAGCCTACACTTTTTCAAAGAAAACAGCCCTGAAACTTGGAAATACCCCACACGAAATGTATATTTTTGGAATATACACACCTTTAGCTACATGCTTTCATACATACATGAAGAATTCCAGATGCTGTCATCTATAGAACTCAAATCAAAAGGTATGCCATATGCGTGGGTGCACACTGAGACGTGGGCACCAACTAGCTCAAATGGGATTCATGTACAAGTGCAATTACAAGGGGGGGGGGGGAAAGCCACAACCCCCCCCCCCCCACACACACACATTTTAGTGAAAGCTGGTTGATTCTGAGAGACACACAAGTTTTTGCACACTTTACCGATACTAAAAATTCAATTTGGCCTATTTTTGGTACCTCTGCAAAATTTCCTAATAAAATAGGCTTAGTTCCCCTTTAAATTGGAGGAATAATTATCTGTATTTACTTTACCGATATCACCGGGGACATTGTGAAGCTTAAAGAAGACGACTATTTTTGCTAATTTATGCCTTTAAAAAAAGGTGTGTATAACTTTAAGAATTTTTTGTTATGAGCATTTCACTTTATTTATTTTTTTGATCATTCCCAAAGATAATCTTCAGATCAACGATCTTGGAATAGGGGCATAAATGCCCGTTTTCCAAGTCGAAATCCGATTGGAAAAATCACTTCCCAGAAATCATTTTCACTAAGTTATTGATCTTTGCCAATGAATGCTAAATTATTAGGTGTTCAGAACTGATCACCGTATATTGATATTTGCCTCCATTTTTTTCCTTAGTCTTTGCACAATAGCAAAAAAAGTTGTATAGAAAAAGGTGTATTTGTGAATGGAACTGTCACACAGCTTGTACTGCACTGTGAGCTGAATGCAGTACACTGTCCACCAGAGGCACAGTGGGGGAAGACATTGGAGTTTCTTCTTCCAATCTAGATTCTTTATCACTAGTAGGACACTGCTGAGTAGAGATGCCACCTGAGAAAAGCTTTTAGGCAGTCCCAAACCTTAAACATAGATATTTCAGTTTAGTTTAATGCATCTGGGAAGAAGTATTGCAAATTGCAGGAGTGCAGCTGATCATGCTTGTAGAAATGCATAGTGTATTTGTAAGGTAAGTTGCTGAGTGATGGGTGTATAACCATGTTTGGGTTATGGAGTTGCCAATTGACCATTCAGCCAACTTGATCCACAAGAGAGCAGAAGGCAGTAAGGCTGATACTTTGAAATGCATCAAGGATTGTAATGCTTATTGTGAAGGGTGTAGCCATTCTTAAAATGGGAGACTTCAATATTTCTCATTATTTTTGCAATTTACTTTCATTATTTCTTTTAAATGGTTTAGAAGATATTTAAATTGTGTGATATTGAAGCACCATCACCAGATCCCCTGTTCTTACTGCTCTGAATCCAAGTGACAGTCACTCTGCCCTGTCTCTCCTCCTCCCCTTCCAAGCCCCCTGGCCCCTTCCCTTGCAGCACCCATGGCCCTTCCCACTAGTGGCCCCTCTTGACCCCTTCCCTTATAGCCCCCCTTCAACAACCCCTTGGCCATTTCATTTGCAGCTTTACTTGGCCCCGCCAACTCACAGATTACACGGCTCCACCCATTCGCAGGTGCTGTGACCGCTCCCCCATCCAGTTCCATACCTCCCCTCTGCAGAAAACTAAAAGCAGCCTTTACAAGCAGTGTTAGAACTCCTGAAAAGGCTATTTTCGCAGTTTTCTGTAGGGGGTATGGGTATGAGTGGGGGAGGGGCTAAGGCACCTGTAGGTGGGAGGGGCAATGAGGAGTGTAGGGCTGTAGATTCCCTTACCTTTTCTGTGGGTATCTTCTTCATACAGCAGGAAGTGGGAAGGACTTACTGTTTCTCTCACATACCGTGAAGTCTAAGGCTGTGCTCTGCCAGTGGCAAGGTGAAGGAGCAGCCTTTGGAATGTCACAACCTCCTCCCACCCATTAACTTTCTGGTCAGTAATTTCTTGGGCTGTGGAGCACATAGATAGGTGGTTGATGGCTCTTTTTAAAGCTAGAAAACTGGCCTTTCATTTAAAGTTAACCTGTCTAGAGACCACAGTTCCCCTTTAAAGATATGGGGAAATTGAGGTCAAATCTATTATTTTCTTAAGTGGTTGCAAATCTGCTGGTAGGAGGTTATATACAGTATTGCTAGTATCTAATACTGTTGTTGGTTTAATTCCATTACTGTGCAGGCTTGGTCACTTGTAAGGACTTTGATAATGTATTGTTTGACTGTACTATAGATTAGAACTGAGACCCTCACAGGAGTAAGTGGGTATGACAGCTGATGTCTGCCCAACCAGCCCATTGCTTTTTTTTTTTTTTTTTTTTTTTAGGTATTTGATAGTTGTATTAGTTTTTTTAGAGACAGATACCATCTGTGGAGTGCTTTTATATTAGGAAGAAAACCATAATCCTTTTTTAATAACCCATTTAGTCCACCACATTAACCTTTCTCTTTGTAACGTTTGAAGGTTGGTGGAGTGCGGTGACAACAAGTGAGGGAGGAGAAAGGGTGGGGGTAATCAGCACTGAAAGAGACCAGACAAATATTCCTATTGTATTGACTGGCATAAAACCAACACTGTAAAACCATAACAATTTATGCATCAAAATACATTAGCTAAATTTTCCAATGTAGATTCATTTTGTGGCTGATACTATTCTTTATAAGGCAGGTAAATGTTGTATAGAAAGAAACAAGGTAAAACCTCAAAATGGTTAACTTTTAAACATAAGCATGTGGAAAAACAAAGCTGATTTTTTTTGCATTTGATTGTTTTAAAATTGTGTTGTTATAGCAACCTTCCTTGAGCTGTCCTGCTGAGCCACTGCCACTGGTAAAGGAATAAAAATATCTATTCTATACATTTGATTGGCAGAATTAGGAACCCTGTGATTGTTATTTCAAAATTGCTTGGTTTATTCAGGATTTAACACCATTTTTCATTTTCATTATGCAGTAAACTACCAAAACGACCTTGTTTTTCTTACTCCTCACTTAAAGGGACTGTAAACTCCCCTAAACCCCAAAAAATAACTATATGCCATTCGTTTGTATTATTCACAGGGAGGTGAGAATGCTTATTCTCACCTCCCTGTGAATAATATTACGCTCGGGGGACCTGGAACTTACCTTCGCTCCGCTCCACTCGCAGCTGCTCCTTCACTGGACAGCTGTTCTCTCGCGATCGCGCGCCCTATCATTTGTATTGGCTGCATGCGCCTAAGATAGGGCCAGAGCGGCTGTCAGTGAAGGAGCGGCTGCGAGTAAGGTAAGTTCCAGGTCCCCCGAGCGTCCTATTATTCACAGGGAGGTGAGAATAAGCGTTCTCACCTCCCTGTGAATAATAGAAACGAATGGCAACTAGTTATTTTTTGGGGTTTAGTGTTCCTTTAACAGACATACTTCCAGCTTTGTTTATAAATTAAGCAGAGAATCATCGCACAGTAATGAGTCTTTTTTTTTTAAAACATTTTTTTAAGTTTATTTAGTTAAAATAAACAGCCAGCATGTAATATTTTTTTCTCTGCTTGATATTTCTACTATGTACAGACAGTTACATTAAACACACCCACCGCTAAACTATTCTTATGTTGTGCAACCCGTAACATTATAACTTATGTATAAATAAAGTTATTCTGAGAGACATATATATTTTTATGAAAATATTATAGGTAGCGCACTCTGATAAAATAAAAGTTGCTTACTAAACACTTTATTTACATTAGAAGTAATAAATGTACATAAAACAAGGTGAACACGTCATAGGCATTACTGGTTTCTCCTAGTTCCAGATTATTTTATAGCAATGTCTACCTTCGCCATCTTAAAGGGCAACTGTGGTCTCTAAACAAGTTAGGCTTACATGAAAGTCTGCAGTATTTCATTTAAAATGAGCCAACAATCGCATCTCTGACTGGAGCCTGTGAGAAATTACATTGGGATGAATGTTCAAACTTCCTGTTTCCAGTAGGTTAAGTGACATCACCAAACCTCTGCCCCGCTTGTCCGCCCCGGGGAAGAAGCATGCTCAGTTAAGACTTAATGCTGGGGAAATCAGGAAGTACCCAGTAAAGTACCCAGAGGTAAGGACTTAGTGTTTTAGGTCCTCACCCTAGGTACTTTGCAGGAGTGGGGGGAAAGGAATTGTCCTTTAACGCTGGGGAAATCAGGAAGTACCTGGGGAAAAAATTGACAGAAGGGGAGCCAATTAATGCAGGCAGAGGCTGGTCACATGGCTGAAAACAGGAAGTGTATAAGCAGGAAGTTATATTGCTGAACCTTTCCAGCAATAACTTATTACAAGTTTTATCTAGAGATGTGATTTGTTTTATTTTAAAGGTGTGATGGAAGGCTTTTTATATAATCCTTACTAGTTTGGAAGAATTCGAGACCACAGTTACCCTTTAATCTTGTGAGCTCAGTGCCAGATGAATTTTCATCATTTAACGCTTATTTGGTTAAGTCAAATTTTTTATTTTTTTCACCAACAGTACTTTAATAAGAAAACATTTTACATGGATTTTTTGGTGAATTATAAAATAAAACTGCAAAAAAAAAATAAATAATAAAGTAAAATGTAATCTGTAAAACTGAATTGTTGTTAAGGGCTCATTTACACAACACACAGAGCAAAACGGACAGTCCATTATTTTGTCCATTTTGGTATGTGTATAATAGTGTGTTTTTTATTTTAAGGGGTCAGTTTCTGGACAGAAATATGTACCGCATATTTCTGTCTGGAAATAGCCAAAAATTGACTATTATAGTGTGCACGAACCATAAAAATTTCTGATTCTTCTGAATACAAATACCAGTTTTTTTTAGTTATCTGCCTTTCCTGTGCATGAGGTCCAAGCTAAAATGTACACCAAATTGAAACAGATATTTTCAGAAACTGCATACCAACATATTTAATCATTCTAAGCACAATGGTTCTCCCAGGTGTCCAGTTCTGCCTTGACCACCTCCTTGCTAGTACCAATCACTTAAATAAATACAATTTTAAATATTAAAAGTCATAGACAGACTTGGTTTCCCAAAATGCTCACTGGTGTAATCCCATTTATTGTGCCATCATGGCAAAAAAAAGAATTGTATCTGCACAGTAAATGGGATCAACCAATGAGCATATTGGAAAGCTGACTTGTAATACCCATGGAATTTTATGAGTGGCATACATAGGTTGTTATCAAAATTTAGATACTCAGCCTGTTAATCAAATTGGAAGGTGAATGTCATCTAAAAAAAACTGTATGAAATATGACACTTAAAGGGCATCTCCATCCTCAACAATAATAAATATATATATATAGATAGATAGATAGATAGTGGTTAGGGTTGGGAGGGCATGCCCTGCAAGACTGCAATATATATAAAGACCATCAGAAACTGAGAGGACATATCCGAGGCAGAGACGTTTGAACAGGAAGACAAGCTCCTACCATTCAGTTTCCTGGACTTTACAGTGGGGCCAGTAGTGGGTTAAATTTTAGTTTGGGGGGTGGACATGCCCTTTAAGCACTTTTGTAGAACTTCACACTTTTAGTAGTTTTTACAATTCAAAAAAAGAAATCTTGCAAAAGCTCCAGGAGAAGTAAAAAAAAAAAACAAAAACAGCCAAATATCAATCTCTAACATGTCTTGTAGAAAATGGCACCAACATGTCCTTAATAGAATGCTACCGCACATTTATGGGTGCACACAGAAATACTGCCAGCAAACCGTTGAAATGGAGCCAATATACAACTTTATGACTGTTCTTTAAGTAGCACGCACACAGGATAACAACCCTTTTAGGGCTATTTACCGAGAGCCGGTATCACTATTGCTTCCTCTAGGCAATGCACTGAGCCAACAACTGCTCTCAGTGCATAGTGAATGGGGTTTTCCCATTCCGAAACTTTGAGTTTCTGTCTTAAAGAGCCAGTATTGGCTCGGTACATGGTTTGGTTCCACCGCAAACACTGTAAATTATGTCTTTAAGTCGTGTTAACCCTTGGAACATGGGTTAGCATGACTTTAAGACGGAAAAAGCCGATAACGGCTCTCCGTACATAGCCCTGTTTAGTGCTATTTAGGAAAACTGTTAGATGCAGGGGTTTTTACACACTTGCTGGTCGCAAAAATTAAATTCTGTATTTTTTGTAATAATACATGTGCAAAATTGCTTGCGGTAGGTTACATTATACAAATGTAGTCGGTGAAATTCATAATTTAGAATGAAACTAGCATACAGTGATGTGAAAAACTATTTGCCCCCTTCCTGATTTCTTATTCTTTTGCATGTTTGTCACATTTTAAATGTTTCTCCTCATCAAAAACCGTTAACTATTAGTCAAAGATAACATAATTGAACACAAAATGCAGTTTTAAATGATGGTTTTTATTATTTAGTGAGAAAAAAAACTCCAAATCTAAATGGCCGTGTGAAAAAGAAATTGCCCCCATAACCTAATAACTGGTTGGGCCACCCTTGGCAGCAATAACTGCAATCAAGCGTTTGCGATAACTTGCAACCAGTCTTTTACAGCGCTCTGGAGGAATTTTGGCCCACTCATCTTTGCAGAATTGTTGTAATTCAGCTTTATTTGAGGGTTTTCTATCATGAACCTCCTTTTTAAGGTCATGCCACAACATCTCAATAGGATTCAGGATTCATTTACATACGAGTTAAGATTTAAGAATTTGGGTAAAAACTATAAAACCTGCTTGTTCTACGATAAAGATTTTTATACCGCTTTCTGTCTACTTAATGGCTTTTCCAGCTCATTGTAAACTTGCACAGTGGTAAAATATCCAGATTTTGAAGCCATTGTAAGTTATTGGCCTTGACAGACAGCTGTAACCCAGAAGACAGGGTAATGTGCACCAAAGGATTTGAGGTAGAGATCTGATATTAGGAGCACTGGGGAGAAATTATTGCACAAATAGGGTTGGGTTAAAATTTTGTTTTGGGGGAGCTCAATAAAAAGTTTTTTTTAAAATAAAAACTATTACCATTGTTAACATATAGAATACAGTATTGCTTTAAACAAAATCTAAAATACAAATTAAAAGGCATGTGTAACATACGTTTCTAATAGTTTACATACCACCCAACAATGCCTTTTAATAAAAAAACTTAACATTTTAAATTTCTGTTGTATCATACAAGTGTTTTAAATGCTGAACTCTACTAAAATGTATATATTTTTTTTTAAATAAAAATGCTTATATCACCTTTTGGTTACTTTTTTTTTATAGTGAACTGTGCCATTTAGAGGCTCCCTTAAAGGGCATCTATAGTGGGGAAAAAAAAATTTTTCTTCTCCTTTCCATATGTTCTAGAATTCCTCCCCCCCCCCAACCCGAGTCTCTACTTTCTTCAGTTTCCCTCTCTGTCCTGAGATACACAAATTAGAAGAATATGTGTTTGCATTCCTCTACTCCTACATGTAATGTCAATTAAATCCCTGTGACATGACCCTCTTCCCTGCTTAAGTCCCTCCCTCCTCCCTGCTCTGTTACAAACACAGAGATAAGCAGGGGAGAGAGGTAGCTTTGACTGCAGAGATAAGGCTGCACTCGGCCTCCCTACTTGATAGCTTTCACTGTTTGATGATGGTTTACAAAGAGGGAGATCGTGTTGCAGCAGTAAACTGTACTGTTCTCCTTCCTTCTGTGCCTCTAGGACAGCTTGCTTTCTATTGGGCACTGTGCGTGGGTGTGTTTTTCAGGAGGTTGAACTTTTAACTCTTACTGCACATGGGAAGCTGGTCAGGCAGCCGGTGTTTAGACATGGAGGAGGTAACATAGGGGAGGGAGAAGGGGGAGTGCCAACGGAATGATCTGACACCATGGAAAAACAGAGCCACTGACAGAGGTATGAGAGAGGCAGCACAGAGTACATAAATTTAACTTTGCAATGTGGCAATTTTTTCAATATAGATGCCACACGCAACCATATACCCAGACTCCCTTTACCTAATAGCCAGGGTTCAGAAAGGGACAGGCCTAACCCTACAAAAACATACACTCCTAAATCAGGCCCTGAAAATATGGGACCTAGCTCTCAAAAAACTGAAAATCCCTACTCTCCACAAACAAACACCATTATGGGAAAATAAAAACCTCCTGGAATTTTCACCATACCTCAATCCAATGGTTCAATTACGGAATCTACTAATTATCACATATTATACATGAGAACACCCTGAAAACGTTTGATCAACTTAAAGAAAAATTTCATCTCCCGAACCATATGTTTTGTCAGTACCTCCAGATTAGACACGCTCTCCAGACCCAATTCAAACATCAAATACCAGAACTAGTCATGAACCTGCTGCCAAGAACCCTAAGTCAAAAGACCTCAACCAAACTAATTTTCATAATGTATCAAGCCCTCCAAACTCCATCAACACAACAACAATCACAAATCAAGAAAACAACATGGGAGCAGGATGTTGGACCGATAGATGCAGAGGAATGGGATGAGATGCTGGATTCCTGTAAGAGTGTCTCATCCAATGCCTCTGACAGACTAACGCAAATATATATAATAAACAGAGCTTACTTAACTCCCCAGCAGTTCTCTAAATATAAAACAAGTTGTAGCCCAAATTGCCCCAAAAGCCAACACCTCCCTGGTACTTTTTACCACATTCTGTAGACATGTCCCTAAATACAATTTTACTGGCAACATGTAATACAGTTCCTACACGATGAGATGGGATCCCCTTTGGGCATGGACCCCAGAGTTTTGTAAAGGTGTAAATGTAAGAGTCATAAAATGGTTTAAATAGTGATATAGTTTGCTTTACTGTGGCCCAAGCCACTAATGGTAAATGGTTTCAGTGCTGGTTCAGTCCAGTTTAGATCAATTAATTCTCTGTGGCTGGAGCTCACTAGATAAAAGGGCAGATGTAGCCTGTTTTGGGGACGAGTCTGATCAGGCAAGGAGCCTGTGGGTCTGCAAGCAGGCAGACCAGTACCTCTGAGTGTCAGAGTTTTAAACCCCAGTAGGAGACTGGGGTACAAGCAGCTAATTCTCCAGGGAGAGACACAGAGTACTGGACTGTGAGTGTTCAAACAGTCGGGGACACTTATTTTGTATTAGTAAGGCTAGTGTGGCATAGGATTTATTATTTTATTGTGTGATCTAATACCCTAAATAAAACTGAGGTCAGTTTGAAAATCAAACCAAAGATTGTTGCCTGTTTCTGTGTGCTAAATTGTGCCCAAAGGCTGTCTTTTCTGGGAGACAACGGTCCGTACTACCTAAAAAAGGTTACATATGGTGGAGTTTGCTCTGGCACAAATTTTAAGCACAGAAACATACACCCAGGTTCTTTATGGGGTAAGGTGATGATTGGTTCGAGCAGCTCTTGGCGGAATGGAGAAAAATTGATGGGCCCTATGATCCCAAGACTCCAGCAATACAGACTGCAAATTTTTGCTGTCCTTACCTAGTAAAAACTCCCAAGACAAGAGTTTCTTTAAAGGGAAAGGCATTAAAGGCACAGCCATGTTACAGTGTGCAAGAGAAGTGGAAAGTAGCAGAGAGACCTCCAGAGGCTACGAAAGTTGCTACGCCTGTGTACAGGACGGCATATGGATTCCCAAGTTCCCAGAGACACAGCGGCTGCAGGAAAAGCCAAAGAAATTATGTCCTACAGAGAAGTTCTCAGAAAGTGAAAGGAACCTTGTGGGAGCAGGTTATAATTGAGCCATTGTTTGGGAGAGTACAGCCTAAGTGTGAAGGCAAGTTCAGCGTGAGTGCAAAATGCTTGTGAGGAGAAATGTGGGGACTATGATCATAAACCAGAGACTGGTCAAAAGACATTTGAAATGCAACTTTAGACATTACAAGAAGTGTCAATGATACTAAATGAGTTATTTAATGTTTATTGAAATTTGCTCTAGTTATACAAATGTCACTGGTGTTCACAATTTTTGTATTATGTTAGGTACATCCAAGGGAACAGTAAAACATAAACTGTGTGTTAGTGATACAATTGATGAGGAAGTTATACTGGGTACAGATTTCCCATTATTCTGGGAATTATGGGAAGACAAAGTTTTACATATCAAACAATATGAATGTTTACATGAGTGTCGTTTGCGAGAAAACAGCCAGGAAACATACAGGGAGTATCAATAAAAGTTCTTATCGTTAAAAATGGTGCTAATTTTGCCCCAACCAATCAGATCTTATTTAAGATTTGAAAGCTAACATCTGATTGGTTGGGGCAAGATTAGCACCATTTTTAACGTTAAGAACATTTATTAAATAATCCTGTAATTGTGTTGAAATGGCACTATGCTCCAATAATGATTGTAAGATTAATCACACATATTATATGTGTGATTGCACCTGCGGAAACCACTACTTAAAATGCTTCCTTAGGAAAAGTAGCAGATGTGACTGATAATACAGAGCAAAGCTTTAAAGGTGTAAAAAGGATAGAAAGTCCCTGTGTGAATGCTGAAAAATGTTCCCAAGAATCCCAGGGTAATTCTGTGACTGATAAAAGTTCCCTGGGTTGTGATATAGCAATTAAAGCTGGTTATTGTTTTGCAGAGATTAACAAAATTGGTAATCTGGTAAACCAAGGTTTAACATCAACAGCTGTGAGTGAACCCTCTCTGCAAAGCACCATCCAAGCATCTGAACCATTTAAAGGGATGTTATTGGAGAAGGAGACTATGCAGTGTTATCCATTTAAAGGTTCTGCAGAATGTATAACCAGTCCTTGTGAAATAGGAATAGAAAAGGTTTTAGAAAACAAGCTGTTGGAAATTAAAGGCAAGGAAAATAAGTCAGTGCTTATGCTTGCTTGTGAAGAAAATGTTGCCAGTCAGCCAGATACTGTAGCTAAGCAAAGCGAGTCTCTAGTAGAAGTGAGTGTTGCTGAATATCCACAGACCGTCCATGGTGATAAAATGTCAAATACTTTCTGGTTTTGTAAATAATGCTGAAAATATTAACTCTGTATGACAGACAATGTTTCCTTTAAACCAGATAGGGAAATTGAACAAAGTAAATCAGTTGAATGGATGTGTGGCACTGATGAGCCAAAGAGAAAGCAAAATGTGATAAGTGAAGCAACCTGGGATTCCTTAACTGAATCTTAAATGTTTGGTAATGTGAATGGTGCAGGTGAAATCAAACAGAAAAATCATGATGAGGAGGGTAGAGCGATAGCTGTGGATACAGCTATAAATGACCAAGCCTCAGGCACCAGGATAGTTAAAGACAAAGCAGATTTGCTTACTTGAGTTATGAGTAATAACACAGGTTTGATATCAAATAGTCATGTTATGGATATTTGTGTGATGCCTAAAAGTTGGGGTGACCTGTTTCCTTGGTGTTCAAAGAACATTATGTTGCAGGGGCAGTTGATGAAATGGAAGAGCCAGGGTATAATATGATTAATATTTCTGAGGCCATGCTAAAGTCTGCATGTGAAAATTTAGTTAAATATGTTACATACCTGTTTGATAAGGAGACCGGTCAAAGGCTGTCTTTCCTGGGAGACAACGGTCCATACTACCTGAAAATGTTACAGTATGTTTACTAAATTCTGTAGATTCATTACCAACCAATACATTTTTCCAAACTATTTATAAGGGAGACATTTACTGCCAAGAAACAAATCGCCAAGATATGGATTCAAGCCTCTTCCCCCTACCATTTAACAATGGAAACAAGAAATTAAAGGGCATGTCCACCCCCAAAACTCAAATTTAACCCCATACTGGCCCCACTCTGTAGTGTTCAACAATTCTTACCTTACATCCCAGCTCCTTATGGTTGCCATGCTGTGCCCCTCCAAAGTCCAGGAAAGTGTAGTGTAAAAGGTCTGGGTGACTCATCCTGCGCCTGTCTCAAGCTCGACAAGGTTGAGGCATGCGCAGGAGGGTCCTCCTCCCTCTCCCTCCATTTTTTTTTCTCTCTCCCCCTAGTGTAAAATCCCCATTGTATATTAAACATTTGATCCCCCAGCCCCAACCGCCGTACAGAATTATAGAAAGTGCCCTGATGGTTACTTACCTTCCCTCTATCCTCGGCGTTCTGAGCACCGGCAGCCGCGTCCCTGATTGGCTGCCTCTCAGCCAATCAGGGACGCGGCTGCCGGTCCCGCCGGCAAGCAGAGGGCCTGGAGACTGCCGCGGAGGATAGAGGGAAGGTAAGTACATATCGGGGCACTTTCTAATAATTTTATTACGGCGATTGGGGCTGGGGGATCAATATGTATAATATATATAAACTTTTAAAAAGGGGTGGACATGCCCTTTAATAGAATATTGCCATACAAAAAATGTATGTACACCCACAGGGGTTGCCCCCTTAAATATGATAACATGTGGAACCGTTGGGAAGTATCTCCTAATACAGGCACTTAATGAATGTTAGGAAATATTATTGCACATATGCTACATACACCCAAATAGGTAGAACACCTTAACAGAAGAAAAGCACCCCCCAACTGTGAAGAAAGTCCCCAGATGAGAAACAAAACAAACAAACGAACAGACAAAAAAAATTGTGGTATAACAATGTTTATTGAGTAAAATTGTTGTTAATAGTCACCTATATTTATAAGTTTTATATAACTTTAAACATTGAGATATAATAAGCAACAAAAAGTAATGTATACCATTTTAAAAATTGTTATGTTTGTTATATGTGAAATAATAAAGGATTATTTGACTATTACCTCAATAAAGGGATTTAAAAAAAATTGTCCTGAAAAACAATTACCAGTATATACTTTCCTAGGTAAACTCGGCAAAATGGCCCACTATATTTTTTTTCTGATCATTTGCACCTGGTTTGTAATGTGCAGTGACAGGCCAATTATATGGTAAATTGTGGTAACTCTGGCCCACAATGTGTGTTCCAGCGCAGTCTCTTTTGCCAAAATAAATGCTCACCATTTTTGTTTTCATCCAAATTGCTGTTAAAGGTAATGTCCACCCCTCTATACAAAAAACGTTACCTGCTACAAAACCCCCCAAAAGCAGGACTTCGTTAAGTTGAAAATGAGCAATTCCGCTCCCAGACACTCTACTGTATACATTAATAGATATAACTTTGATAAATCTTTGCAATGTTTGTATAGATGTGACAGGTAACACGTTATGTATATATTAGATTTTTAATTGTTTTTAATGAGTTAGGAGGTATTTGGGTAGATATGTCCCTGAGTGTTAAATAAAGGATTTTTACTTTTACTATATAGAGTGTGCAGATTGCTTCTTTGTGAAGGGGATTCTGTGGGTTCTTTTGTATATATTGTAATTTATAATCCCTATCTAGCACCTCCCCTAAATATTCCAGTATTGGGAAAGGGTAAATAATAAATTATTAATACTATTTTTGTACATTCACTAGTGCCCTATCTCAAATTTTGTTTCTCTTTATATTTGTTTTTTTTTGAAGCAGGTAATATTTTTTGTATAGAGGGGTGGACATTCCCTTTAACTTAGCTCTCCCATGCGCTCCTGGCAGAAGGGTCTATCTTGCAGGTGTCTGTCAAGGCCACAGCAGTGACATCGTGGCCAATGACTTGTGATAGCTTCAATGCTTGTCTGCTTTACAGTTGCACAGGCTCACTTACAAAGCTTAAAAGCTTACAAAGCTTTAAAGGGCATGTCCACCCAAAACTATAATCCCCCCAACTACTGGCCATCATGTAGTGTAGTGTAATCCTTACCTCACATCCGCGTCCATAGGGTTCTCCTGTAGTCCCCCCCCAAAGTCCCAAAAACTGCCCACCAGGAGGCTAGCAGGTCCATATAGGACATGCCTGCTAGCTGGCCTCAGGTAGATTTTTGCCATGCGTACTGCAGCCCTTCTCCCCCCTCCCTCTCCCTCCCTCTCTACTCTCCCTCCCCCTAGCGTAAAATACTTTAATATGCTGCTCCCCATGTCTGGTAGCCCAACCGCATGAATAGTATTTGCAAAAGCTCCCCAAACTCTTACTTACCTCTCCTCTTTCCTCCGGCGAAGTGAGCTGCCGGCAGCCGCGTCTGTGATTGGCTGCCGCTCAGCCAATCACAGACGCGGCTGCCGGTCCCGCCCCTCTGCTTGCATTTCCTTGCAAGCAGAGGGCCGGGAGCGCGGCGGAGGAAAGAGGGGAGGTAAGTAGAGTTTGGGGGGCTTTCTAAAAAAAAAAATATAGCGGTTGGGGCTGGGAGCCCAGGGGGGACCTTATATAAAAAGTTCCATTTTAGGGTGGACATACCCTTTAAAGGAGAACTACACCCAAATTGTTACACTCCAAAATCTACACTCTCATATACCCTCTAAACTGTAAAATAGCAATATATAAATGGCGTAAAAGTAAATGTAACCACTGGAAGAAATAACTATGTGGCCACACCCCTGACCTCGGTCACATGCTCCCTTGCCTATTCTGTCCTGTAAAGATTGGCTAGAGGCTACTAATGGGTGTGACCAACTGTAACAAGTTCCTGCAGTATCTTAGGACTGAGCATGTGTAAAGAACATATTTGTCAGTGACCACACTGTGCGATACTGGAACACTGGGAAATAAACACAAACCACATGTTAGAAAGTTAAATTTCTCAACAACCATATTAATATGAGCAGTGAGACACTGATTACTGCTTTTATAACACGGAGATCTGCCTTCTAATTCTTGTTGTTCTGAGGCTTTAGTTGTCCTTTAAAGGATGCAGCAATGAGGGATCGGTGGTCTTCAAGGTAAAAAAAAATCCTGTCAGGATTGTTGGGAAGAAACACAAGTTGGGTTTGGGGGGTGATTAGTGTGAGCTAAATGCTTAAAGCCAATATTACAAATGATCCGTGACAAATTACAAATGATCCCCTGAAATCAGCATGATAGTTCATTGTATCATAAGCAAATCAATTTTTGATCAAATTTCAGCAAAATATTTGTACATGCATACTTTTTACAGCTCGGTGCAGTACAAAGTATGCAATGCCTATGTTCCTAATCAGTCATACATTTTCTAACATGCCTAATCCGGTTTGGGATTGATTTAAAATGCCTGAAATAAATTAGGTTAGTTTATCAATTGACAACTTTGGTTGACATGTATTTTGGCAGATTCTATTTTAGTGCTGACATCTGCCAAAACTAACTGTTTAGCTGACTTTTCACAAATGCAACAGGCAATTTCAGTATTTCATAAAAGTAAATAGCCAGTTAAAATAATCCATCTTTGCTAAAGAGGCTGAAACAATTAAATAATAAAATAACTGCTTTTTATGGGGTTTGATGATTTTAGTTTAGGTGGCAAAAATATTTTGTCCAGAGAGGAGAAAGAGAATTTTCAATTCAAAACTTAAACAATACTTATATTGTACCACTACAAGTCAATTAAAAATACTGAGATATTTAAATACTGGAGTTTCCTTTGTATATGTCTGTGACCCTCTTCTTTTTACCATAATAGATGGAAATAATGGGTGGCGATGTCCTGCATGTCAAAATGTCTCCTCTCGTGTTCCAAGTAGTTATACCTGCTTTTGTGGTAAGTACAAACACTTGGTAAAATCTCGAAAATAAGTGTGTGCAATTAAAATGAAAAATAAAATATTTTTATCTGCTACAACGAAATTGTTTGTGTATGTATGATTGTCCAACAAACATCTTCCAACACGATCCTGGAGTGTCAAATAAACAACTTCCTGAAAAAAGCAGAACTCGCAGTCTGGAAGGTGTGAGACCATAGAGTGTATATTTGGTTCATGATGGCAATGTGTTCTGCGGTACACATGACTACAACAGGTGCATTAATTGATGTATGAACACACAGCGAGATTCGTTAGCAAATAAAATATGAAAGAAAAATCAGCAAACACAACCGCAGATAACTTCATTCTTCATTACCATTAAAGACCTCAACCCCAAAATGTGCTTTGTATGTTCGTCATTTCCACCACATTACATTATTGGCAATGATTAAATCTGCCCATTTATGGTGAATTGGTTGCTTTCTAGAGGCACATTCTATTCTATTCTGCAACAATTTACATCTTGCACAATCATATCTGCCTATTAATGCCAGGTTGTACACAGCAATGCCAACAATTTTATCTTGTTTGTTTATGTCAGATTGTACGACTATTCTTTCCAATTTAAATCTGGTCTGTAGTTCATCGACCAATTTCATTGCACCGTGTATTACCTTTAGATTCTTTCTAAAAAAAAAAAAAAAAAAAGCCGATTGTAACCAATTAGAATTGGTTACAGTCAGATTGTTTCAGAAAGAATTTGATTGGTATGCTTTCTGGAAGAATCTAATTGTAACCAAGTGGAATTCCCGCAAAATCCGTGAATCACAGAAATCCGTTGCGGAACTGGGTTCAGATCAGCGATCCGGTCCATCTCTATTCTTGATCTATTTATTGTAACATTGTATATAGTGTTATAGTTCAGTAGAAACACCACAGTGAAATACAATTGTTGTGCAGAGCTTGAATCAATCTTTCCCTTTAAATTTCCAACCAATAATAGATCAAGAGGAGATCCATTGGATCATTCTATAATTAAAGTTATCAATCTGTCTTTCAATACTGACCCTCCCCATTAAGGCTGGGCCACACTACAACGCACCAAATGGCGCACACAATTGCAAGCGGTATCGCACATGATTTTGTGCATAATTCTTGTGCGTTTTGCGCATACTATCTTGTCGTTTTCCGTTATGAAAATGCATGCGTTAACACACCAAAAATGGTGAACGCATGCATTCCATTTTAGGGAAATACGCGCAAATGTTTTGGCAATGCCCACTTTTAAAAACCAAACCCACTTTTTGAGGTAACGCCCATTTTAAAGACCACTACTGCCATTTTACATTGTTGAGCTGACTACACTGGCTAATGAACTGAAAGGCTTGATAACGCTGGGTAATGAAATGGATGGCTTGATAACGCTGGGAAATGAACTTGGGGCCGTGATAACACTGGAAAATGAACTGGATGGCTTGATAATGCTGGGAAATGAACTGGAGAGCTTGATAACATTGGGAAATGAACTGGGGGGCTTGATAACGATGGCAAATGAATTTGGGGGCTTGATAACGCTGGGAAATGAATTTGGGGGCTTGATAACGCTGGGAAATGAACTGGGGGCTTGATAACCTGGGAAATGAAGCTGGGGGCTTGATAACGCTGGGAAATGACTGGGGGCTTGATAACTGGGAAATGAACTGGGGGCTTGATAACGCTGGAAATGAACTGGGGGCTTGATAACCGCTTGTGGGAAATGAACTGGGGGCTTTATAACGCTGGGAAATGAACTGGGGGCTTGATAACGCTGGGAAATGAACTGGGGGCTTGATAACGCTGGGAAATGAACTGGGGGCTTGATAACGCTGGGAAATGAACTGGGGGGATTGATAACGCTGGGAAATGAACTGGGGGCTTGATAACGCTGGGAAATGAACTGGGGGGATTGATAATGCTGGGAAATGAACTGGGGGGATTGATAATGCTGGGAAGTGAACTGGGGGCTTGATAACACTGGTAAAAGAACTGGGGGGCTAGATAATGCTGGGAGATGAACTAAGGGCTAGATAATGCTGGGAGATGAACTAAGGGCTAGATAATGCTGGGAAATATACTGGGGGCTTGATAACGTTGGGAAATGAACTGGAGGCTTGATAACGCTGGGAACTGGGGGGCTTATGAGTATTTACCCCTCACTGCCACCCTGTACTTTACTGTTAAACTAAGTGCAATGTCCATCTGGGGTTTGTTTGCAGTAACAGGCCCTTCAGTGAGGAAAGGGTTAATAAGTTGCCTGTTACAGTAAACAAACCCCATATGGACATTGCAGAGTTCCAGGCAGATCCAATCTCTCTCTATACTGACAGAGTCCTATGTGACTGTTTGCACTGTCCCTTGCTGTATCCCCAGCTACCAGCAGCTCCATTCTGAAGAAATAGGCTAGCCCCACCCCCAGCAGGCAGGAACTGAGGCTCAAACTCACATCTACTGCAGGGTCCTTAAGCTTGCAGATTAATTTCCGGTTTTCCGATTTTCACCAAAATTTTTTGGCCAGACACTGGGAAATTGCGGGAAAACTGGACGGTTGGAAGCTTTGGGATTCTGTTAGAGAGGGATCATTATTGGTAAATGTGTTAAAGAGGGATCACTATTGGTAAATGTGAGGTCCTATAAAGAACCCAGACTATCCTGTCATGTTTCAATCTTATTAAATTTATCAGTTCAGGACACAGGTTCATGGCTTCTATGGAGTCTATTGCTTAATAGACAATTATACTCCCCTTCCCTCCGCTCCTCTTCTTTGGTCAGTACCTTTTACCCAGGGTGAGGACCTGAACCGCAAGGTCCTCACCCCTGGGTTTGCGTATCTTGAAGCACAGCGTTACTGAAATGCTGCTCTGGTAGGCTCCGCCCCCTCCTCTCCTTGCGGGACAAGGCCAATAGGAAGGCATGCTCGTTGCAGAGCGTGCCTTCCTATTGGCCTCGTCACCGACGAGGGAATTCAAACTACAACTCCCAGCATTCCTCTACAAGCACCCTGTAGTTAGGGAATTATGGTTGTAGTTTCCAAAACATCTGGAGATCTACTGGTTTTCTATCCCTAATCTATAGATATCTCTTACTGTCCAGCAAACAGCAGCTCTCCTTTGTTTCTATTGAGAGGGGAGGGGTGGGGTGAGAGACTCGTATGTTTTACAAAGGAAGTGACATATAAGTCTTGCAACTTCCTACTAACACTCGGAAATTGTTTTGATTTGCTAACACTGCTGTCAATCTAATATTAAGCACACCATTGGATACAACACTAAAAGGGAAGTGAGAAATATGTTCCTTTGTAAGCTGCCATTGCCTCCCTGTAAAACTGTGTCTTAACAGTCCATTTTGAACATACCATTACAAAACAGGAGTGGGGACTACTAAGTATTTTTATTTATTTATAGATTTTTCCTTATTTACATTTCTATATACCGTATATACTCGAGTATAAGCCGAGGTTTTTAGGTTTTAAAATAAACCTAAAAACCTTACCTCAGCTTATACTCAAGTCAAGGTCCTTCCTTACCCCGATCGATGTTGCTCAACTTCAAATCCGTCTGCCGCACACTGGGTAAGTCCTGTGGGTTTGCCGGCAAATCCACATGACTTACACAGCGTGCGGCTGCCAGATTCAGGGTGTGAGCAACATTGATCACGGTAAGGACCAACTTACTGGGGGGACTCTCCGGGGAGGGAGGGAAGGGGGCTCTACTCTGCAGGTTTAAATTGCCTTTTAACCGAAGAATTCCCATACAGATGTTTGGAAACTACAACTCACAGCAACTAAAGCATGCATGTTGTAGTCTCCAAACATCTGTATGGGAATTCTGCTGTCCATTTTAAGGGCAACTTAAGCCTCAAAACAATAAAGAATCAGAAGGAAGAAGGTATCTTTTGCAGTAGATTACCTTCTGATTCTGTATTGTTTTGAGGCTTAAGTTGCCCTTTAAATGGAAAGCAGAATTCCCATACAGATGTTTGGAAACTACAACTCCCAGCATGTTTTAGTTGCTGGGAGTTGTAGTTTTCAAACATCTGTATGGGAATTCTGCTGTCCATTTAAAGGGCATCTTAAGCCTCAAACAATACTGAATCAGAAGGCAGTAGTGGTCATATTTCCTAACCTCGGCTTATACTCAAGTCAATCAATTTTTCCTACTTTTTTAGGTAAAAAAGGTACCTTGGCTTATACTCGGGTCGGCTTATACTAGAGTATATACGGTACTTTAATGTCACTACTACATATTTGTTAATATTGATATAACTATTTATTTAGTGCTTACTCAACACATAAACACTGTCCCTGTGTATATTACTTTTACCCACCCCCACCAACATAGTACCTCCGAAAAACCCAATAATACATTAGGGAGATTTTGTAGCTGCTAAAAATTAAAAAGTCGGATTACTCTCTATCTGATAAACAGACATGGAGCAAGCATGTGGAGGCTATTGTGCTATAACAGCACCCGACATGACAGCACTCCCCATATTACCTGATGTTTGGAAGAGAACCACGATTGCCAATTAACATGCAGCTAGGGATTTCCACAGATGGACTGAGTCACAGAGATTATACACAATATGTTTCCCTCTGAGAGAAAGTTTGAAGGCAGCACATCACTTAGCTGAGAATGTTATCAAGCTGAATAACTGTATTAAGCGAAGGTATGATCTTAATATCAAATTAAATGAATTGCTTCCAGGGGAGAAAGTCCTATTAAGGAATTTAGGGATACCTGGTAAACGTAATCTTGCTGACCGTGGGAGGCCTGAGCTATTTGAGATTGTGAGCAAGCTTCCAAGGATGCCTATGTATAAGATAAAAGGGCCTGAAGGACAGGTAAAGCCTGGCATAGGAGAATCCTCTTCTTCCAGTACCCCAAATAAATGACCCTTGTTCTTTCACTGCTGACTTAGATGCTCTTTCAGAGGGCATGGATGAATGCTGTGATGCTGTGACGAAACTACACCATAATCGGCATGATACTATGAATTTTGAATGGACAGAATTCCCTTCTGTTGATGTGTCTCAAAATGACTTGGTTCTTCTGGAGATTGGGATATGTCAGCCAATGGACATTTGAACCCTGCCTCTCCCAAGTTTGTGCCAAGGAGAATTAAGGGAAGCTGGGGATGCTTCCTCATCCTGTATCATTGAGATTTTAAGATTCCTAGACTAGGAAGTGAGGAGCCAGGTAACCAGGAAATAACAAGTAAGTTAGGAAGTGATGGGGAAGTAAAGAGAGAGCCGGTATGATTAAAAGTGACTATGATTAAAGGGTATGTCCACCCAAAAAAATATTTTTTTACATAAGTTTCCCCAAGGGCTCCCAGCCCTAACCGCTATACTTGTATCTTTAGAAAGCCCCCCAAACTCTACTTACCTCCCCTCTTTCCTCCGCCGCCCTCCCGGCCCTCTGCTTGCGAGAAAATGCAAGCAGAGGGGCGGGACCGGCAGCCGCGTCTGTGATTCGCTGAGCGGCAGCCAATCACGGACGCGGCTGCCGGCAGCTCACTTCGCCGGAGGAAAGAGGAGAGGTAAGTAAAGTTTGGGGAGCTTTCTGAAGATACAAATATTGCGGTTGGGGCTGGGAGCCCTTGGGGAATCTTATATATTAAAGACTTTACGCTAGGGGGAGGGAATCGGGAGGGGGAGAAGGGCTGCAGTACGCATGCCAAACTTCTCCCGGAGGCCAGGTAGGAGGCAGAGTCCTATATGGACTCTGCTAGCCTCCTGGTGGGCAGTTTTTGGGAGTTTGGGGGGGGACTACAGGAGAACCCTATGGAGCTGGGATGTGAGGGAAGGATTAGACTACACTACATGGTGGGGCCAGTAGTTGGGGGGATTATAGTTTTGGGGGTGGACATGCCCTTTAAGGTGTAAACAGAAAGAAGGAAACCCTTGTCAGGAGACTGTTTTCTCTTAAAGGACAATTATACTCACCTTCCCTCCGCTCCTCGTCTTTGGTCAGTACCTTTTACCCAGGGTGAGGATCTGAACCGCTAAGTCCTCACCCCTGGGTTCACGCAACTTGAAGCACAGCCTTAATGAAACGCTGCTCTGGTAGGCTCCTCCCCGTCAGCGACGAGGCCAATAGGAAGGCACGCTCTGCAACGAGTGTGTCTTCCTATTGGCCTCGTCGTGCAAGGAGACGAGGGGGCGGAGCCTACCAGAGCAGCGTTTCAGTAAGGCTGTGCTGCAAGTGGTGAGGACCTAGCGGTTAAAGGTACTGACCAAAGAAGAGGAGCGGAGGGAAGGTGAGTATAATTGTCCTTTAAATAATACCCTCCGGAATACCATGTATCCATTTCTGGTTCTGCAACACTCACTCCTGGATGGCAGATTGTAAGTACTGGTACAAAGTTCATATCTGCCTTAAATAGACTTTTCCATTCTGTTCAGTGGAATAACCTATAAATAATTTTTTTTGTTTGAGGGCTGAACATATTACGTATGACTTGTGGTCTTTTTAGTTGCAGTCAATTCTATAAACTCTAAAGGCAGAGCTTTACATTCTGTATATTGAATACATTTTTTTCAATATTTTTTTTCATTTGGCTTTTTGAAAAGTTTGCACATTATTATTATTATTATTATGGATTTATATAGCACCTAACATCTTCCATGGCGCTTTACAATTACAAAGTCATACATTACATACAGGGTAATACAGGTTATACAAAGTCATACATAGTACATGCACAGGTAATACATAATATAAGTAAACAGAGTGATGAGTTTCTTACAGCAATACCGTGATACAATAGGAGCAATGCAATATGTGCACATATGTATATAAAGAAATAACCCCCTTTCAAACTGGGACACTTTGTAAATAATTGCTTTTACAGTAGTTACAGATTACAAATTATTTAAACCTTGTGCTTGATTAAAAATTTAAGACAATATATCAAGTGTCAGAATTGTGTTTGCTAAATTCATACTTTTTGTCATTGTAATAGGCAAAGTGAACAATCCTGATTGGAACAGAAATGAAATTCCTCATAGCTGTGGTGAGCTTTGTGGGAAGAAACGCTCAGGACTGGAGTGCCCTCACTCATGCAATATGTAATTTTTTTTTTCTGTGTATACTTTTAACAGGTTAATGTTTGTGATAAGAGTTCATTAATGCCAATTTTGTAAGTGGTGGAATTTATTTTCTTTAAGATTTGCAATCCAATTCTAAATCTCCAAACCCGTTAAATGTTCCAAGAATCAAAAACCCCACATTCTTGGGTTTGATTTTTTGAAAAAGGCATAGTTAATGAGTTAAAGGACAATTATACTCACCTTCCCTCCGCTCCACATCTTCGTGCAGTAACTTTTACCCAGGGTGAGGACCTGAACCGCTAGGTCCTCACCCCGGGATTCTGAACAAGCGTGCCTTCCTATTGGCCTCGTCGCCGACGGGGAGGAGGGGGCGGAGCCTACCAGAGCAGGGTTGCTGCAACAAGCTGCTGTAGGTTTCGTGAATCCCGGGGTGAGGACCTAGCGGTTCAGGTCCTCACCATGGGTAAAAGTTACTGCACGAAGATGTGGAGCGGAGGGAAGGTGAGTATAATTGTCCTTTTAATGCTATGACCTTCCTTAAAGGGACTGTCCACCCCTCTTTTCAAAAAGTATATATATTGTAGATAACCCCCCAAAACCTTAACTTCGTTTTATTCAAAAGTTAGAAATCAGCTCCCACACACAGCTATTACACTTACATGCTCCTCCTCGCTCCACCGCTGCGGCTCTGCACTTCCGGGTAAGGAAGTCAGTGATCAGCAGTGAAGGTGACGTCACGGCCAATCACTGACTGCCATTCCCAGACCAGTCTCCACTGAAGCTGCTCAAGAACACAAAAAGAACAGAGCAGCCACAGTGGAGACTGAGAGAAGAACCTGGGAGCGGCGGTGGAGCGAGGAGCTTGTGAGTATAATAACTCAATGTGGGAGCCAATTTCTAACTTTTGACTAAAACGAAGTTAAGGTTTTGGGGGGTTATATTCATTATATCACTTTTTGAAAAGAGGGATGGACAGTCCCTTTAAAGGGCATCTATAGTGAAAAAAACACATTGCCCCTTTGCAAAGTTAAATTCATGTACTCTGTGCTGCCTTAATCCTATCTCTGTCAGTGACTTTGTTTAACCATGGTGACCTCTGTGCAGCACTTCCCCCTCCCCTCTGTTACCTCCTCCATGTCTCAACTCCGGCTAACCGGCAAGCTTATCATGTGCAGTAGGAGTTAAAAGTTCAACATCCTGAAAAACACACCCACGCACAGTGGCCAATAGAAAGCAAGCTGTCCTGGAGACACGGAGGAAGAAGGAGGGAGGAAGAAGGAGAGCAGTACAGTTTAGGATCTCTCACTTTGTGACCCATCATCAATCAGTGAAAGCTATTAAGAAGGGGGGTCAAATGCAGCCTTATATCTACCATCAAAGCTACCTCTCTCCCCCTGCTAATGCTCTTATCTCTATGTTTATTACAGAGCAGGGAGGGGGATCATGTCACAGGGATTTGATTGACAGTCCAAGTAGGAGTAGAGGAATGCAATCCGTATTCTTCTGTATCTCAGGACAGAGAGGGAATCTGAAGAAAGTGAAGACACTCTGGGGGTTGTGGGGAATTATGGAAAGAAATAAAAAAAGTTCATTTTCCCACTATAGATGCCCTTTAATTTGCAGGCTGGGTGAAAATAGCTTTTATTCTAGTTAAAAAGTTAAAAATTTTGTTAACGGTAAGGTATGTAGAAAACATTAATTTTGAATTACACATTTCCGCTCTTCGCACAGGTGATGCACCGAGAGTTGCACTAACCACTGTTACATTGTTTACAGTGGAATAGGTAGAAATAGCGGTTTCTACCTTACCTAGAATTATAGAAATTAATGGGTACTTTTTCAATATAGATACGTGTTTAACAAAACCCAGGAAGACTTTATAAATGTATTATTTTTCTGTTTGCGTTTTTGTGTTTAAGCCTTTGTCATCCTGGACCCTGCCCATCCTGTCCTGCATTTATGACAAAAACGTGTGAGTGTGGAAGAACAAGGTAAGCGTAGCTTTGTGGATTATTTTAATCCTTTAACTAAAATAAAGCTATGGGGATCTCTGACGGGTTTGATTTTATTTTTTTTTATTTAATTGTAATACACAGGACTGCATTGAAATTTTGAAAGTTGAAAAAACAATGAATTGATCAAGCCATATTTGCATAGTTTAGAGGATCATAAGAAATATACTTTAATTTACATTAAGCTTAAATAGCTCAATTTTTATGTTTAGAGACATGTCTTTAAAACATAAATGTAATTACTTTTGTGCACCACCAATAAACATTTACTGCCAATTTTAAAAGTGTATTTGTTATGATCCCCACAACCGTTTTCAATCTGTGGATGAGTGCATTAAAATGACCAGAAGAGCACGGAATATATATACACACACACACACACACACACACGTGTGAAAAACTATTTGCCCCCTTCCTGATTTCTTATTCTTTTGCATGTTTGTTACACTTAAATGTTTCTGCTCATCGAAAACCGTTAACTATTAGTCAAAGATAACATAATTGAACACAAAATGCAGTTTTAAATGATGGTTTTTATTATTTAGTGAGAAAAAAAACTCCAAATCTACATGGCCCTGTGTGAAAAAGTGATTGCCCCCTTTCTTAAAAAATAACTTAACTGTGGTTTATCACACCTGAGTTCAATTTCTGTAGTCACCCTGATTACTGCCACACATGTTTTAATCAAGAAATCACTTAAACAGGAGCTATCTGACACAGAGAAGTAGACCAAAAGCACCTCAAAACCTAGACATCATGCCAAGATCCAAAGAAATTCAGGAACAAATGAGAACAAAAGTAATTGAGATCTATCAGTCTGGTAAAGGTTATAAAGCCATTTCTAAAGCTTTGGGACTCCATCGAACCACAGTGAGAGCCATTATTCACAAATGGCAAAAACATGGAACAGTGATGAACCTTCCCAGGAGTGGCCAGCCGACCAAAATTACCCCAAGAGCACAGAGAAAACTCATCCGAGAGGCCACAAAAGACCCCAGGACAACATCTAAAGAACTGCAGGCCTCACTTGCCTCAATTAAGGTCAGTGTTCACGACTCCACCATAAGAAAGAGACTGGGCAAAAACGGCCTGCATGGCAGATATCCAAGGCGCAAACCACTTTTAAGCAAAAAGAACATTAAGGCTCGTCTCAGATTTGCTAAAAAAAACATCTCAATGATTGCCAAGACTTTTGGGAAAATACCTTGTGGACCGACGAGACAAAAGTTGAACTTTTTGGAATGTGCGTGTCCCGTTACATCTGGCGTAGAAGTAACACAGCAATTCAGCAAAAGAACATCATACCAACAGTAAAATATGGTGGTGGTAGTGTGATGGTCTGGGGTTGTTTTGCTGCTTCAGGACCTGGAAGGCTTGCTGTGATAGATCGAACCATGAATTCTACGGTCTACCAAAAAATCCTGAAGGAGAATGTCCGGCCATCTGTTCGTCAACTCAAGCTGAAGCGATCTTGGGTGCTGCAGCAGGACAATGACCCAAAACACACCAGCAAATCCACCTCTGAATGGCTGAAGAAAAACAAAATGAAGACTTTGGAGTGGCCTAGTCAAAGTCCTGACCTGAATCCTATTGAGATGTTGTGGCATGACCTTAAAAAGGAGGTTCATGCTAGAAAACCCTCAAATAAAGCTGAATTACAACAATTCTGCAAAGATGAGTGGCAAATTCCTCCAGAGCGCTGTAAAGACTCGTTGCAATTTATCGCAACCTTGATTGCAGTTTTGCTGCTAAGGGTGGCCCACCGTTATTAGGTTCAGGGGGCAATTTCTTTTTCACACAGCCTGTAGGTTTGGAGTTTTTTTTCTCACTAAATAATAAAAACCATCATTTAAAACTGCTTTTGTGTTCAATTATGTTATCTTTGACTAATAGTTAACGGTTTTTGATGAGCAGAAACATTTAAGTGTGACAAACATGCAAAAGAATAAGAAATCAGGAAGGGGGCAAATAGTTTTTCACACCACTGTATATATAGGTTTATTAAACAAACATGGTCAGATACACCGACGTGTTTCAGCCCAAGCTAATTCATCAGCCCTGATGACGGCCCATTGGCATGTTTGTTTAATAAACCGTGCTATTAAGTCCGTGGAGTGCCCAGTTCTCTTCTTATACTGTATATATATATATATATATATATATTTATTAACAGCATGGTTTATTAAACAAACATGGTCAGATGGGCGTCATCAGGGTTGACCCTGATGACGGCCCATTGGCTTCGGGCTGAAACGCGTCGGTGTATCTGACCATGTTTGTTTAATAAACCGTGCTGTTAAGTCCGTGGAGTGCCTAGTTCTCTTCTTATACTGTGTGTGTGTGTGTGTGTGTGTGTGTGTGTGTGTGTGTGTGTATATATATATTTATATATATAAAAAATAGCAATGGTGTGCACTCAGTGTTCCTTCTTTTAATTTGCTCTGGACTGCCGGTTTAAATTCCAATATACAGCAAACAATGTAGATAGAGACCAGCGCTCCACAGGTCTTGTAAATGAGTTTTTTATTAACTTTGAACAAGTGCAAGGTGCAAAAAATGCCTCTGTTCAATGGCCTTAAAGGCCATTGACCAGGGCCGAAACGTTGCTATTTTTTTGCACCTTGCACTTGTTCAAAGTTAATAAAAACTCATTACAGACACTATATATATATATATATATATATAATATATAATATTATATATATATATATATATATATATATATATATTATATATATATATAAATTACAGAGCACTTGTGGGTCTTTTTATCTTTCTTATCTTTAACAAACTTTATTTGCTATGCCGAAACGCGTAGATGTCGCAAATAAAGTTTAAAGGGCATGTCCACCCCCAAATCTATAATCCCCCTCACTACTGGCCCCATTGTGTAGTGTGGTTTAATCCTTACCTTACATCCCAGCTCCATATGGTTCTCCTGTAGTCCCCCCCAAAGTCCCAAAAACTGCCCACCAGAGGATAGCAGGTCCATATAGGACTCTCCCTCCTACCTGGCCTCCGGAGAATTTTGGCATGCGTACTGCAGCCCTTCTCCCCCTCCCTCTCAGGATTCCCTCCCCCTAGTGTAAAACCCTTTAGCTATATGATTCCCCCTGTCCCCCCAGTCCCAACCGCTCTATTTTTATTCTTAGAAAGTGCCCCAAACTTTACTTACCTTCCCTCTTTCCCCCGCCGCAATGAACTCCCGGCAGCCACGTCCGTGATTGGCTGCCACTCAGCCAATCACAGACGCGACTGCCGGTCCCGCCCCTCTGCTTGCATTTTCTCGCAAGCAGAGGACCGGAAGCGCGGCGGAGGAAAGAGGGGAGGTAAGTAAAGTTTGGGGAACTTTCTAAGAATAAAAATAGAGCGGTTGGGGCTTGGGGGACAGGGGGAATCATATATGAAAAAATGGTTTTAAGGGCGGACATACCCTTTAAGAGTTTCTCTGTACCTTCAAGGTAACCTGTTTATTGTCATCAGACACATTGAGGCTGTTGAACAGATGGCATGAGTGCTAGATACAAGGCAACTTGTAATATATATATATTTTTTTTAAAACCCCACAGTGCACCGAGCATGATGGCTACAGACCCACATTTTATAAATACAATGCTCACCTAGCAGCATCTTTCTGCGTTACAGAAACAGCTGTACCCTGATCAACTTTTTAAAACCCACTGTTGTAGGGAGGTGCTGATTCTGAAAGTACTAAGTGCATGTGGAACTGCAGCCTCAACTGTTGAGCTTATACGTCTCTTCCCTGCACTCTGGCAGGCACTGTTGTCAGGGGCGGCTGCAGAGAGTAAGTCACTGTAGCCCTTCAAGACCTCATGATGAGCTGTTTTAAAGTAAAACGGTGATACAGATATTTGCAGAACCGGCAGGCAAACGGCATCAGCTGTTCAAAGAACACGGGTGTCTCAGGGTTGCAGTGACTGGCAGGCACTGTAGTCAGGGGCTGCAAAAAAAGGTAATAAGAGTCCAGAGGAAGAGAGGCATAAGCTCAGTGTACACACTTTTCTTTCTCTTAAGCCTCTTGTTATCGGTATTGTCAGCCCACACCAGCGAGCAGTATAAAGCAGCCAGACACACTACAGAATCCTCACTCACTTATCACCTGCCTCCACTACAAACAAACCTATACCAGAGCTTGCAGGCACACAGGCAATGAAATCTGCGCAACACTGTTTGCTGTGGGAAAAGCAGGACATCCGGGTCAGCATCAGAGCACACATGTGATTGGTCACTTACTTTGAAGGGGCGTGGATCGCAAAGTCGAGTGATAATGCAAATTTGAGTGGAGACTTTGCAGTACTTAAAGGGACAGTTCAGTGACAGTTTAGTTATTCTACATATTCTCTCCCATTTTGAAAAATCTGTTGAATTTATACCCTTTGCTGTTCCCTGCTGTTGACATTAATGAGCTGACATTTCAGGTTCTAACGGTCCTTCTTCTTCCCAGGACCCAGCACCACTTCCTTGGAATGTTCCTAACAGTAATTTCTACTGATTGGCTGTTGGATGGGTCAAACATGCCCAGATCTCTACTGAGCAACTAAATCAACCCAGGCACTGGGTCAAGGGCAAGACCATAACAGTCTCTACTAGGGGTCCTGCAAACAGGAAGCCAGTATTTCATTTGCAGTTATTTATACACAGATAAAATGCTGAATGGGCAGATTAAGGTCATTGGGATGAAAAATAGGGCCATGTAGGAAGGGGGGTTACCTCTTCTTCACTTATTGCAACCAGAGCCTTAATAAGCAGCTATGTTCCTTATATTAGGCAGGAAAAAAGTATGAGGGTGGCTTTTGCAACTTAAATTTAAACATTAAGTGTCCCAAGCCTAGAGTCCCTCCCCCTTAGTGTCCCAAGCCTAGAGTCCCTCCCCCTCAGTGTCCCAGGCCTAGAGTCCGACCCTCTTTGTCCCAAGCCTAACTGGTATATGTAAGTTTGGCTTTTGGGATGTTGGGCCTTTTTCACATTGTGCACCCTTCACTGTACAGGGGGCACCCTTCACATTTTCGCATTTATGCACTTTAAGGGTGTGGGTTAATTCCATAGTAGGATTGGGATCCTGTCTTCCTCTTTAGAAACACTAGGGTTAATAACATTATGGGGTGTGTCTTCCTTGTTTCCATTTTTCACATAATTAGAGCTCTCCAGCAGGAGGGTGGAGGTGGGGATTAGGTAGAGGTAGAGAGGTAGGTAACGGGTGTGTTATGATAGTCTATGTTCTGTAATCCTGATGATGGCTTGTTTACAAGATGGCCAAAACGCGTAGATAGACGTGGCGAGGTGTATTTCACCATAATAAAATATTTTTGTGAAAATCCTGTGGAGTGCGCCGTGGATTGTATCCGTATTTATTATTATTATGTTCAGCTCGGCAGCACCCAGGTTAAGAAAGACAGCAGTGGTTGTGCGAAGGAATGCATTTTTGAATAAATATATATTACTTTTTCTGTTGTTTTTTTTTTCACATTGATCTAATTATGGTATCAATGTTAGAAATGTATAAAATATATATAAAACATGCTTCTATTTTTTCAGTCAGTCTGTGCGATGTGGACAAACATCCTCCCTGCACTGCACAAATGTTTGTGGGACTGCATTAAACTGTGGAGAGCACAGCTGTACTCAAGTGTGTCATGCAGGAAAATGTTCATCCTGCCAGCAAATTATACATCAAGGTAAGGTCCTTAAATAGGTCATAGTTGAAGACACTTTGATTTCTTTAGTAGTAGTAGCAAATTTGGGCAGGCCAGTGTTCTGAAGGCTCGTACACAACACAGACTGGTAATTTGACCACCAGCAAACTTTTCTGCTGATAATTGCATGTTTGTGGCCACTTGGTCAGGCATCATTGGTGTATTGACCCGCTGGATCAATGAAGACACCCAACTGAATGGGTTATCCGCAAAAATGGACATTCATCAGGCATCGGTGGTGAAATGGCAGTCCTTAGTGTTATTAAAGGGAAACCTAAGTCGGTAAACTGACTGTCCTCCTTGCAAATCAAAAGGTCTGCTATATAAGATTTTTGCTTTGTAACTGAGCTGAATGGCTAGAAAGATTGATTAGATATCGATATCTTGTTCCTTGTTCTGCAAGCCCCCAAAACTAGTATATTGCTAAGATGGTGTATATAAGTAAGTGTCAATTTATGAGCCATGTCTTATATTTGCATATTGTTCCAAATGTCTATATGTTCTTTATGTTTTACTATATTTAATATGTTATAGGGCATGTCCACCCCCAAAATTAAAATTTGCCCCACTGCAGTGTAAAAAAAAATCCTTACCTTTCGCCTCTGTTACTTATGGTTGTCCTGCAGTGCCTACTCAGAGTCCTGGAAACTGAAGAGTAGAGGCCTTCCTGTGTGTAATTTGGTATCTGCTCTTTCCCTGTCCTACTGGTGGACAGGAAAATTCAATTAGATCAACTGGACTTGAAGTTTAGTTCTTGAAGACGTTTCACTAGTCATCCGACTGGCTTTCTCAATTCAGAATGACTTGTACAAGAATCTGTGGCAATTATGTACCCTGGAAAATCCCAATTAGCATATCACAGCCAGGTGTTAAGATCGTGATTGCATTGTGGCTAAGAGGTGTTATAGGAACGCCCAGAGTAAGGTGTCAAATAGCAGCAATTGGAACATCCAAAAGACCCAATACCGAAACACAGGAAAAGCGACATGATATATGCAGTGCAGTGCAGTAAAGAATGCTCTTATTTGTATGTGGGGGGAGACCAAACAGCAACTGCATCAACGTATAGCCCAGCACAGAAGAGCCAATCACTTAGGGTCAGGACTCAGCCGTGTACCTGCATCTTAAGGATAAAGGACATACCTTTGAAGATTGTAATGTTAACATATTGGCAAAGGAATGTGACTGGTTCAAGAGAGGTGTCAAGGAGGCCATTTATGTGAAAATAAAGAAACCAAGCCAAAATAGAGGTGTGGGGGGGGGGTTTCGACACCAACTGTCTGCCATGTACAATGCTGTTTTGACACCTTACTCTGGGCATTCCTATAACACCTCTTAGCCACTATCCTTAACACTTGGCTGTGATATGCTAATTGGGATTTTCCAGGGTACATAATTGCCACAGATTCTTGTACAAGTTATTCTGAATTGAGAAAGCCAGTCGGATGACTAGCGAAACGTCTTCAAGAACTAAACTTCAAGTCCAGTTGATCTAATTGAATACAACAGATATAGTCAAAAATACTGTACATGACAGTCTACAGATACTGTTTCAATGTCAGATCACAGAGAAATGGATGCCAAACAAGGAAATAACAAAAAGAGGAGGTAAAATCCAAAGTCTTTGTGTAAACTGCCAACAAGAAGTAGCAGTAATCTATTAGTAGTTCAATTGAATACAACAGATATACCATGACCTGGATGAATGAGAACCTTCACAATCACAAGAGTATTTTTGACAATTTTCTTGTTTCATTTAAACACCCAAATGTCTCCAAAGAAATGTCACGATTGTAGCTTTCCCTATGTGGTAACATAGTAATTGAGGTTGAATAAAGACATCAAGTCCAACCTATTCACCCTTTTTTTTTTTTTTTTTACCCTACCTAACAGTTGATCCAGAGGAAGGCAAAAAAAAAACCAGCAAAGGGGGGGGGAAATTCCTTCCTGACTCCAAACGGCAAATGGAAAGTATCCCTGGATCAACCAGATCTATATGTATTAATACCAGTAATTCTCAATATTTTTTAGTTTTGGAAACTTATCCAAACCTTTTTTAAAGCTATTCAATGAACTTACCATTACCACATCTACTGGAAGACAGTTCCACAGTTTCACCGTTCTCACTGTAAAGAAACCTTTCCTAACCTGAAGATGAAACTTCTTTTCTTCCAACCTTAGAGGATGTCCACATGTCCTCTGTTATGACCTATTAGTAAACAATGCACCAGAGAGTTAATTGTATGGGAAAAGCCAGTCGGAAGACTAGCGAAACGTCTTCAAGAACAAAACTTCAAGTCCAGTTGATCTAATTGAATACAACAGATATAACACACATAGAATGTATGTGTGTTCATAAGGATATTTTATTGTGAAATGTACTGGAGACATACTGCAGCACCAAGGGGAATTTTACATTCTTTGTAACTTTTATGCTGGATATAGAACAAAATAAAATGGAATAAAAATTAGTTTCTCTATCGGCCTCAGGGGGACCTAGGCACACTGGGGTTAAGTTCCTACCCCGTGGATATGTACACTGTAAAAGTAACCTAATGTTATTAGATAGCTGGGGCTGTAAGCTGGACATGTGTGCCCACTACCTACCTTCTATGTTAGTTTGTGGCTGGCTTCCTCCTCCATAGTGCTGTGGCTCCTAGGACTGCCCCTACGAGATGTGGTTCGTTGACGTCTCCGTGCATGTCCCCGGTGCTGTATCCGTCGCTGCGCCTGAAGCACATAAATATAGCCCTGGGCTGTTATGGGCATTATATATTATATGATATTATAATGTGATGCTATCAATTAAGTTATAGATTTATCTGCACAATATTGAGTGTCTGAGGATACAATATGTATTTAACTAAATTGCCTATTTTGCCTTTTTTGACTATATTGGTTTTTAACTGTACATATTTTGATGTTGACACAGGATAATGCTTTTATGCTGTATAGTGTCAATGAGTGGGTTTAGTATTGGATAAAGCTTACTTTTTCCCTTTAGACACACAGTGATGTGTTTTACAGGAAATCATGTGGGTGTTGTTAATTGGACTGGTGGGAGTATTTAGGAGTGATTGCACTGAGTTTGTATGCCTATGGTTAAGGACCCTGCAGTCCGAAACATGTAAGGTGAATTGGAATAAAGTATCATGAATTTACAGTCTACGGCCTAGTTCTTCAATCCTTGTAACTCTGGTTGGTTTGGGCTTCTTTGTTTGACATTTATCCTGGATTTTTTGGTACTCAGCGACGGGCCTGGGGCTTCTTGCACCTAGGTCACCTAGATCGTCTGGTAAGAGTTTACCTATGAATGAGTCCTATTATTCGTGCATAAACTGATAAGGCGAAGGGCCAGGGGTTATATACACCTGGACCATTATTCACACTAACAGGGAGATTCAATAAAAGTTCTTATTGTTTAAAATGGGGCTAATTTTGCCCCAACCAATCAGATCTTATGTAACATTTGAAAGCAAACATCTGATTGGTTGGGGCAAAATTAGCACCATTTTAAACGATAAGAACTTTTATTGAATAACCCCCTTTGTATTTATACCAAATATATGGAGTTATGCCCTTAGCTGTTATTATGTTTTACTTACGTTCAGCTTACAGACCCAACTATCTAATAACATTAGGTTAATTTTTCAGTGTACATATCCTTTATACTTTTCCACAAATCCTTTCCATTTTCTAAATCGGATGTGGATTATTAGACTTGGCCACCCATAGTGGACCCTCCAGTGGCTAGGCTATCAAGAGCGACAACTATCTCACTTTTGGAGGTAGTGACCTTTTAAGGACCCTTTAGACCGCCGCACTGAAGTTTTGCTAAAAACCTCTTTTACTTCATCGGGAACAGCATCAAGGCCGGTTGTCGCCTCAGAGGTCTGGCTTCAGGAACTTACTTTTGAATGCCAACAAGACCCATCAAAGATCCATTTGCTCGCTAACATCAGACAGCTAACAGGGAGACAGCTCCCCGTATATATTGGGGATACTGCGCTGGAAGTGGTAAGATTAATAGCGTGCATCTGTGCAACCGTCACTGCTGGAAGGGTCCTTTTGGCTTAAGATTTGGGCGGCGGATGTGGCCTCTAAGAAGGTTAATCTAAGAAGATTAATCTACCACTTTCAGGACACTTCCTGTTTGAACCAGAACTGGACAAGATTATTGTCCAAGTAACGGGGGGCTACCTCAAAACAGGACCAGAAGGTCTGCTATTTTTTGTCTCAGTCCTTTTGTCCCTTTCAGACAGCCAGACCACGCCTCCTCGTCTGCCCTCAAGACCTAGAGGTTCATGGAATATTCAGGGGATGTGGGGCACGATCTAAGCAATCCTGACTATCTCCAGCTCAGGTGGGAGGACACCTGCGCTTTTTCCATACACAATGGAGACACCTGACTATGGATGCCTGGAGATTACGTGTGTTAGAACACGGTTACAAGATCGAGTTTACCACCAGACCGCCACCTCGTTTCTTTTCCTCCAGGCTCCCAAGGTGTCCCATAAAAAGAAAAGCGCTAGACCAGGCGATTCTCTCACTCCTAGTGGCAGAAGTGATTGCCCCCATTCCACAACCTCATAGATTCCACGGGTTTTATTCGAACCTGTTACTAGTGCCCAAGAAGGAGGGAATCTTCAGACCAGTACTGGACTTAAAGGCACTAAACTGCCACGTTTAGAAATTCCACTTCATAGTGTGGAATTTGTTCGGTCATTCTGACTTTAGAAAGAGATTTCCTAGCATCACTGGATGTCAAAAATGCATATCTCAATATCCCCATTTGGCCAGGTCATAACAAATTTCTCAGGTTTTGGTGGGCCAAGCCCCTTTCCAATTTACTGCCCTCCCGTTCAGTCTGGCATCAGCAACTTGGGTATTTACCAAAATCATGGCGTGCCAGGCGGCATTCCTATGCCTCCAGTATATCTTCTTGCCATACCTGTATGACATCCTGATCAAGGCCCCTTCCCATGCGCTTGCGCAAACCCAGGTAGCCAAGTGTATCAATATCCTAGCCCAATTCAGATGGATCCTCAGCTTATCAAAATCCTCTCTCCTACCATCTCAGAGGATGTCCTTCCTGGGCATGGCATTCAACATGGAGAATCACTAGATTTTCCTTCCACATGACAAAGCAATCAAGCTCCAGACGATGGCAGGGCATGCCATATCCAGGAGTTGGAACACCATCAGACAAGCCATGAGAATCAAAGGCAAAAGGGTGTCCTCAGCAGAAGCGATCCCATATGGGATATTCCAGTTAAGGCCACTACACTCAGCAATCTATATCCTGGGTGTCCTGAACGATCAAGCGGACTTTCTCAGCTGCCATGTTATGGACCTGGGCGAATGGGCCCTTCACCCAGAAGTCTTCGAACAACTGGTACATCGCTGGGGCCTCCCAGACATATACATTATGGCATCCAGACTCAACAGCAAGGTGCAAACCTTCTGCTCCAAGAACAGGGACCCCCTGCCATTCGGGGTGGATGCCCTGGTTCTTCCCTGGAGATTCAGTCTAGTCTATGCCTTTCCGCCGATTGCCATGATCTCCAGGTTACTGAAGGTCAAGATGGAGGGAGTCCCCACAATCTTCCTCTCCCCTATTTGGCCCCACAGAGCCTGATTCTGGGATCTCCTTGGCAGGGCATCAGACAGCCTGCAGCTTCCAGAATGACCAGACCTCCTGTCACAAGATCCTTTGTTCAATCAAGACTCCACCTGACAGTGTGAAAACGTAATCTGAAATGCTAAGTTTGAGAGGCATTCCCTCTGCAGTGATTCCGACCATGCTTGCAGCCAAACAGTTCAATCCGATTAGAGGCCACTCTAGCACACTTTGGTTTGTGCCAAAAGGGGACACAGGCACAACCCTCCCAGTCAGTGTCGCCTCATCAGCAGTTTTCTTTCTGTAGTGTGGCTTGTTCCCATAAGTTTGGAGGTTTTTTTTATATAATTGTTACTCCTTCAATGCTTCTTTGGGACAAACTGGAGGAGGCTTCCCGCACCTGGGTGCTTATGGACAAGGGGTGGGGCCTGAGCCTCACTTCTTAAAAATTTAAAGTGTACGCTCATTGGTGTAGGAACTTAACCCCAGTGTGCCTGGGTCCCCATTTGGCTTCAGAGAAAAGCATTTTACTGAAGTATAAAAATTCTTTTTTTTTTTGCATTTATCTTAATTGCTGACAGCAATTAAGTTACAAGCAAAATCTCTGAAATCTCTGAAATTTTTTTTAAAAAATGTAACATCATTCTCTCTCTCTCTCTCTCTCTCTCTCTCTCTCTCTCTCTCTCTCTCTCATTCAATATGCAAGCCTGTTACTGTGGTGGAAGCTCTCGTGATGTACCATGTGGGACAGACAAAGATAACTATGATGGCTTTGGAAACTTCTCCTGTCAGAAGCAGTGTGGCAAGTAAGGCTTTGCAATTTTGCTTAAGGTGTAGGGCTTGCTGTTTGTGCATATTAAACTTTTTTTTTTTTGAAAATCATTTTATCACTTGAGAGTTTTTTTTATTTTGAATAAGTATTTTATTGTTGTAAAATACAGTAAATGAGTAAAAAAAACAGCCCTTCAGTGTAGAATGTACACTTTGTGGCTTCTTTTTTTAGCCGCTCTTTATATTTACTTCTATGGAGCTGGCCACTGACTACTTAAAGTGTTGTTCCTCCTCAAAGGAGCATAGGTAGTAGTAGATTGACACCATCCATAACTGTTAGCTTTGATAAGAGAGATGCAATTATCATCATTCAAGAAGTAGAATGAGTAAAATGTAATTGAATTGCAACAGGAGCATAATAGCAAATTATACAACAGAGTACTTCACAAATCATGTAACTAGTCAAGTGGAGCAGTTGATTGTACATAAATTGTCAATCCAGCATTGTGTTATTTGTTCAGCATAAAATAGGACCTTTGAATGATTTAAAGTTGCTTATATGAGTTATAGAGCATTGGTTACTTTTAGAAAAATGACAATAAAATCTAATGTTAAATACAGAGGAGTACGCCATGAAAAACTTTGGGCTTTCAGATACATTTTTGAGGAAAACTTTAAAAAAAAAATGAAAAGTCACTGGGGCAGGGAGGTAGGATTTGTAATTACTACTTTCCAATATTGCTTCTGTAAGCATAAAGAAAACTGCTTCTGCAAGGCTTCTTCCTGGCTTCAGCACTATCTTTAATAAAGGAAGGCCCAGGACACTAATGAAAACTGGGGCCGATAGTGCTCTTCAATTAAACAATAATGTGAGGTAGGAATAATTAATCCTACCTCCCTGCCCCAGGTACTTTTTATTTTTAAAGGGCATCTCCAACCTGCAAGAAAACCTTTTATAAAATATAGGGCATCCTTGCTCATCCCAGTGTCAAATTGTTAACGGCCCTTCCCTCCAGCCAATCACAAACGCGGCTGCAGTCATTGGAGAGCTCTGGGAGAGAAGGTCTATAAGTAGAGTTCTGCTTCTTTTTTTAACAAACTAACATGGCGGTTGTAGGTGGGCGGGGGTGCCCTACACTACAAAAAATGCTTTTAATGTTAAGTGAAGGGCAGCCAGGGAGGGATGAGGAGGGTGGGAGGGAGGGGGAAAAGGTCTCCCCTGCGCATGCCATTGTCCTCTCAGAGGACAAGGAGGAGGCAGAAAGGAAGATAGCTCCTACTCTTCAGTTTGCTTGACTTTGGACAAGCACTGCAGGAGAACCATAAGGAGCAGAGATGTATGGTAAGGATTTGTTTAAACTACACAGTGGGGCTAGTAGTGTGTTGAATTTTTAGTTTGGAGGGGTGTACATTATTCTTTAAAGGGTATCTCCAATCATAACAACACATTTTTGGAATTCAGTTTTATTGAAGAACGCGGGGTAAAGGAGCTGTGTCTTAGCTCCTATTTTTCAATAAAACAATTAGGAGCCAGGAGAGAAGGTAAGGAACTTGCTCGCTCGCTCCCCCGGTGCATAGTCTTGACAGGTCCCGACTGATGCGCATGGACAGAGTCTGTTGGTTCATATTTAGTTCATATTTATCCATTGCTGTATAGAAATATGATATAGATTTCAGAATTCATCATTTATGATTAGTAGTATAATATCTTATTTCGCTCCCTAAAAATCTGGAGCTACTGAGCATGTACAAAACCAATTGGGTGCAGGTAGAAGAGCTAGATGACAGCATTCAGGGGACAACTTAATAGCCTCAAAATCATGGGGCTATTGTTTTATATCCGGGTACAACCTTTGTCCGAACCAAAAATTTTTTTTGTCTCATTTACTAAGTCAAAAGCATAATTGTTTTGGTTGTTCACACAATTCCCTCTGCATTCAAATGATTGCCACAATCAGTGTTTACTAAGTTTGACCAATCTTGTTTGATTTATTATTTTTATATATATAAACAAGTAGGTCTCTATGTGATGTAGAATAGACTAATTTAGGCTTCTGAATGTTCGTTCCATATCTGTTTTACTGTACATGTTCTCTTGTTTGATTCAAGCACCATCAGGCTTATCCAATAAGAAGTGCTACATTTTGCCCATGTTCTTAATCTTCAGCAACCAATCAGATCAAACATTTTCTAACTGTAGCAGAAAAAAAGGTATAATCGGTTTGGTTAAGGGAAATTAACAGCTCAGGCAAATTTCTGCACTTCATATTGAATACGTCTAATCTGTATAGCCTGCCACTGTGGGTTACATTTTAATTTGAAAGGGCATATGTTTTTTTTTGTGTTCTGGCAGGAAATTAAATTGTGGAAAGCATGGTTGTACTGAAGTATGTCATCCTCAGCCTTGTCAACCCTGTCCAAGACTTCCTCAGATTGTGCGCTTTTGCCCCTGCGGACAAACTCCCTTGAGCAAACTGCTAGAGCTTGGGTGTGTGGATCGAAAAACTTGTACCGACCCTATTCCTTCCTGTGGAAAGACTTGTGGCAAGCCACTGCCTTGTGGCTCTCATGGTAATCCGTTCTAATCTCAGCATATTTGTACTTCATATTAAATTCCTACTAAATTTTAAAATTTGAGACTTGTCATAGTCCTACAATTTGATTTTGTCCAGTAGAGTTTAAATCAATCAACATATTGCATGCACCGTAAGTACAAGAGTACAGGTTAAAGGGCATCTATAGGGAAAAAAAACATATTGCCCTATTGCAAAGTTAAATTCATGTACTCTGTATTATCTCTGTCAGTGACTTTGTTTTTCCATGGTGTCAGATGTCCCTTCCCCTCTGTTACCTCCTCCATGTCTCAGCTCCAGCTAACCGACAAGCTTATCATGTGCAGTAGGAGTTAAAAGTTCAACACTCCCACCCACAGTGGCCAATAGAAAGCAAGCTGTCCTGGAGACACGGAAGAGAAGGGAGAACAGTACAGTTACTACTGCAATAAGATCTCTTTCTTTGTGACCCATCATCAATCAGTGAAAGCTATGAAGAAGGGGGGTCAAGTACAGCCTTATCTCTGTAGTCAAAGCTACATCTCCCCCCTGCTAATGTTCTTATCTCTATGTTTGTGCAAACAGAGCAGGGAAGAAGGGGGGACTTGAGCAGGGAAGAGGATCACGTCACAGATTTGATTGACAGTACAATTTCAAATAGGGTACTGACAATACTAAATTCTAAAATGTTTACAATGTAGTTATTTTGCCATTATGACCAAGAACAATAAACAATGGGGGAGATTTATCTAGAGCTGCAATTAATCTGGGTAAATCTCCTTTCTCAAATTCAATATCGGATTTGTGACTGTGGGTAAATCCGATTCGGGATTTACCCATCACATGCCTGCTGATATTGAATTCATTGCTCTGGCTGCGCTTGTTTCTTTTGTGATACCCGGGCAGCTGGTGCAATGAAGGGATTAAAGCCTTAAACTCCTTTAAACAGCACTTTGGCTCTGGGTAATTGAGCCTATATGTACCTTATGTATAGGGCATAATATTGTAGCTCAGAGTCACTTAAAGGGTATCTCCACCCCCAAAATATGATTTTCCTGTTGTGTTAGGGGACCCCCCAACCTTAAACGCTAGGGTTTTAACTTTGACTTACCCACCCAGCAGTTTATGTTGGGAGGGGTGTCCCCTACGTTACAGAAAAGCTGTTTTTTTTTCTTAAGAACCATGCAGCGTGGAGGGATCCAGAGGGTGGGTGGGGGTTAAAGGGAGAGCTCCCCTGCGCATGCCAGAGACCTCAGGGAGGACGAGGAAGTAGCAGGCACCAGATGACACAGACAGATCCTACTCTTAACTTTTTGGAATTTTAGCAGGCACTGCAGGACAAACCATAAGGAGTGGAGGAGAATGGTAAGGACAGTGGGGCAAATTTTAGTTTTGGGGGTAAACATGCCCTTTAATGCTCAAGACAGTGAAAATCCATGGCTTTAACTCATCTTTATTTGCCATTACATTTGTACACCCACCAAGTTTATTGAAAGTAAATGGTATTATTAGTTACTATTGTAGGAATTATTAAACTTTAATACATTTTTAATTTCTCCAAGTACTTATTCAATCTTAGAATACCAAGATGCTATTATGTAAATGTGATTCAACAAAAGTATGCAATTAAACATTAAGAATATACCCTTTCTGTATCCTCTAGATTTTATTCATACCTGTGAAAACCTTTGCCATGAAGGGGAATGTGGCTTGTGCGCCCGTACTTCAAATATACCTTGCAGATGTGGGTTTAAAACAAAGGTTTGTTTCCTGCATTTTCCTAGAACGTTCATACAGATTGACAATAAGAATTAATGCAGAAATCTGCTCAAGATTGATGGTATAGGGTTGTGTATTTCAATAGCAAATTCATAGTCTCATTTCTATCTGGAAGCAGCAATTGGCTTCAGAGATGGAATAAGATCAAATTGGGGCCTGAGCAGGGCTGACATTTGTTCTTGTATTGTGTGGCTGTAGTACTGAAGTGGGGCCCCCTGATGTTTACTGGGCCCTAGACAGCTGCTGCTAGTATAGTGCACTTGACGATTCATGTATAGAAACCCTTACTCGACTTCTGAGGATGCGCTGTCCTTCAGTTGGTTGGCCTATCTGGTCCTTTTTGTTATTCCTGTTGATCTGCTTATTTGAAAATAATAAAATTGTTAATCATACAGCTGTGGTTACATACATTGTTACAATACATATATTGTCACAGTACATAGACTGCTACAAATGTAACAGAATTGTGTAAATGAACAATAAAAAACAAAAAATCATATATTTAACTGGAAAGCAGTAAATTGGTAGGTAAACTAATACACCAACAAAAGAAAAATTAATCGGGATAAAACAATAAAAAATGCATTAAATGAGTATAGATGTAAAAAAACAAAAAACACACAAGTCTCATAGTATTTAAAAGAAATTTGAAAAAAATCAGAAGGAATAACCATACATTTGGAAAATCATCCTTTAGATTGTATACCATACTGGCTATTTTTCCATAAATCCCAGTTTTGGTTATATAACCCTATTTTTTCATTATTTCTTGCTGTGAGATACTCTATAGTGGATGATGTATTAATGTTTTGTATTAATTCGCTCATAGAGGGAGGAGCAGTCTTTTTCCAGTTTCTTGCAATTAATATTCTGGCTACAGCAAGGATATTAAGTGTTAATTTTCTAATAGAGAGTGGAATAGCCGCTATACCAATATTTAAAAGAGCAAATTCAGGTAAATGGGGACATGTATATTTGAGATTTCTATAACAGAATGCCAAAATGGTTGCAAGTTAGTACATTTCCGCCAGATACATTATGAAGGAGAGCCTTCCTGCTCACATGCTCTCTGGCATATATTTGATACATTTGTTGGATACATTTTAGCAAGTTTGGTTGGTACATTGTACCATCTATACACGAGTTTGATGCTAGTTTCTAAAAATGTTTAAAGCAGAAATAGCTTTATGAAGTGAAAGAAAAGCATGGTTCCAGTCTTCTGTATCAATGGAAATTGTTTAATCTTCCTGCTGTATCTTTATGGGGGGTTTTAGCATCAGTTTGTGTTGAATTCAACAAAGCTTTGTAGAAATGAGAGATTCTGTTTTCAGATTCTGAAGGAGTCATATTTGTAAGAGTTTTTTCTAGCAATGACAGATTATTAAGTTTCACTGACTTATCAAGTTTAAAGTAACTAGAGATTTAAAGATAAGTAAGTAAAGAATAGATAATTAAATTAAGGAGGCAGTTTGATGATAAAATATCAGATATCTTAGAAATGTTATATTTAGCTCAAAGAGAGAGATTTAGATTTGGTATTAAAAGTGATAAGAACTTGGAGAGGGAGGTTAGGATGTAGACCTTGTCTGGAAGGAGGTGAGTAGAAGAGGTTATTCCAAAGTTTCCAGGTAACCTCAGTACTAGGTAATATATATGAAATTGTTTTTTAACTTTTGTAGGGGTGGCCTATCTGGTCTTACTTTGCTTCTTTTACTAGCTGGAATTAACTTGAGCTTGTGCAGAGGAAGCAACAGGGGAATCAGCAGTAAATCATTGGTTGTAATGTCAGCAGTCACAGCCTTGATTGACTGTAGGGAGGGAGGAGACAGCTTACTCTGCCAGAATGGGGACAATAATTATCCTTAAATATCTAGTTAGTAATGCATCTAAAAAAAATGCTGAATATATCTGTTGGGGTTTGGGGCAGGTAATGGACAAATGGTTTTTGGGTGGCTCATTTTGCCTTTTGTTAATTAATAGTCATGAGGGTCAGGATGTTGGCAGGTGTTTAGAGACCTTTAATGTAAAAGGGGATTGTAGTTTTTTTTTTTTAAATTAGCCATGCAATCTTAATATTAGTTACAACTATATTTAGGTGCTATAACTTTAATATTGTGATTTTCTTTTTTTGTATTTTGCCTGAAATGCAGGAAGTTCCATGTGCTCTGATACAGAAGGAAGGTAAGATAAGTAACTAATGTATACATGTCAGTTTTTATTTATTTAATTTTTACAAAAAAAAATGGGGATTTTGCCAAGATGTTACTTGGTTCCATATGCCCTGAAATCTTAAAAGGGACACTAAACTGGTATTTATAAGTACTTAAAATCTGTTTCTATTATTCAGAGAAAGCTTATTCCCACCTCCCTGTGAATAATAGAATGCCCGGGGACACTGCCATACTTACCTTACCTGCACTCCACTCGCAGCTGCGAGATATTAGCGCACACCAGTCTTATAAGTGAACAAACCAAAAGTGTTTGTTCAACACAAAACGTGTAACGTTTCGGTGTCACGTGACACCTTCATCAGACACTGTCACGTGACACCGAAACGTTACACGTTTTGTGTTGAATAAACACTTTTGGTTTGTTCACTAATAAGACTGGTGTGCACTACTATCTTATGGATATTTTGGATTTCTGTCACAGGCTGTGACTTTGCAGTAGCACCCAGCACATATCATCTGTTATACGGTGGTGCGGGAGGCTCTCACTTTCTTCACTGTGTGAAGTCAGTACTCTGTAAAGGCTGGATGTCAGAACATAGTGATTTTACTTTTGAAGGTTGTGCAAATAACTTAAATACACTTATATGAGTATGTTTGCTAATGCTGTAAATGTTGGCTGAAGAACCAACAATCTAAAACCATTTAAGTTTTCAAAAGAAGAAATGTATTTTAAAGTAGATCGTCTGTCTCAAACATATTCAGCCATGTATAATATAATTCATTGTGTAATATTGTAATATTGTGTATATGTATTGTTTAATATTTATGTAATAGCAGGTTAGTATGTATTTAACTTACATTTTTCGGGGCCTGTGCCATTTTCTATTAACGGCAAAGGCACACAATGTAAAATGCCCAACTTTTGATTTTCAGCTGAAACAAAAAAAAACCATTGTAGCGCTTAAACAAAATAACTTTTAAAATAAGGCCTTACCTCTGTGCTCCTTACCTTTCCGGATTCTCACAATGCAGTAAATCATATTAAGTGAATATTGTGGGAACCAGGAAGGAGGATTGTAGAGGTAAGTATTACGTCTCCCTGATTATTTCTAAGGTATAGCCCAGAGATTTTCCACCAAACCTTCTCAAAAGAAAATTTTAAATCTAACCTAATTACCAGCAGCAGTCAGTGATTGGCTGAGAAATTGCAGTGATTATCTGAGACATAAAAGTGCAAAGTCTGCAAGCTCTTCACAAAGGTAGCTCATTGATAGCTACCTACTCTTGCCTTTTATATGTGATCTGGTTCAGTAAAAACATGCAGGGAAAATATGTCTGTAAACAAGCACAATCAAACCTTGTTCTTACTGACTAGAGCATGTCTAGAATGTATTTTCAGTTTTCTGAAATCAGCACTCCCACCCCCAGCATGTCCACCCCCAAAACTATAATTCCCCCCACTACTGGCCCCACTGTGTAGTGAATAAAAATCCTTACCTTACATCCCAGATCCAAATGGTTCTCTTGTAATCCCCCCCCCAATTAAAAAAAATGGCCAACAGGAGGATAGCAGTTAGTCTTCTGGTTCCCCTCCGAGAGAAGTTTGGCATGCGCACTGCAGCCATCTCCCTCCCCCTACATACAAACCCCATTGCTACTTGATAGGGCTCCTTCCCCCAGCCCCAACCAAATTATTATTACCAGAGACTCCCCCGATACTTACCTTACCTCTTTCTCCCGGTGTTCTGAACTGCCGGCAGCTGCGTCCGTGATTGGCTGCCAATCAGGGACGCGGCTGCCGGTCCCGCCCCCTGCTTGCAGCAGGGAAAGAGGTAAGGTAAGTAACTATCGGGGGACTTTCTGAAAAATCTAATAATGTGGTTGGGGCTGGGGGAAGGTGCCCTACCACGTTTAAAAAAATTTTTTTAAAGGGTAGACATGCCCTTTAAAGATAAATGTGAAACAGTATTGTCATTTTTTTCCACCTTGTTTTAAATTTGTTTTTGGACAGTCATATTTTTGTGCACCTTACATCCCTTTTCTTCCATACCAAGTTACATAGTTAATTTGTTAGATTTTCTTTTTCAGACTAAATTCAACTCAATCCCATTGTTACCATCCTAATTAGAGTAAAAAGTCCCTTTTTTCATAATTGAGACATATTTTTCAACTACATGTTTATGAGGAAATCAGGAGGCCAGCAACAAATGTTAATCTTAAATTAAATATTAATAATAATAATTAAGAAAATGGTTGCAGGTCTGTAACTAGCTAGTTTGATTTTTGGGGGGGGGGGGCTTGTGACACAGCTTATAACACATGCCTGTCACAGAGACATGGCAGTCTGGAAAGTGTAACTACTTTTATGGAAACTGCATTTACCCTTTTAATAAAAACACTTCTTTAAAATTTAGAACACATACATCACGTCTCATCCAATCATTGTCACGGCTGCCAGTCTGGCCCCTTCTTCTTGTTTCCGTGCATGGAAAAGGCACGGAAGACAGGCAGAAGGCTTTCAAGGGCTGTTAAGTATATTTAGAGGCCGAATTGAGCTATATAGACCTTGCGAAGTCTAGGTTTTGGGGGTTTCCCGTCACCAGTTAAAAGAAATTTGTTTACGAGGTGAACATACCTTATATAAAATAAGAAAAATAATGCACCCCTTCACATTATAATATAAGAATATTAAGTCACTACGGAGCTGACTCGAATCCTGCAGAGCACATGCGATTCACACCAAAAATGCAGTGTGCCCTGTCACATTTGCATGCACTGGAATGTGATTCTCACACGCAATCGGAAGCGCACCACTATGTTACCTTTCAGTAGTGGTGCTTCCCTGAAACTATTTTTTTGTTTTTTCTGTTTGTTTTTTTACTTCTAAATATTTTTTTTTTTTCTAATTTTGTAGGGGATTTCACTTTTATTTGTGACAAGCGCTGCACCAAAAAACGTCCGTGTGGTAGACACAAATGCAATGAAATTTGTTGTGTGGTGAGTTTTCATTATTTTTTGGGGGTAAAATGTTCTGCCATAAGCAATGGGAATTTGATGTGGTGTTAGTGCTACATTTAAATTTACATTTATGACAAAAAACAAAAGGAGATGTATGTAACAAACTAGTAATTAAAGGGCAAGTCCAGCCCCAAAATGAAAACTTAAATACAGGTAAATCACCCCTCAAAACCCTAAACTGTAATCATTTGAAATCTGAAATATGTAAGTCTAAGCTGAAATCCTGCACAATGTCCTGTTTCAAGTTTTTGCTACCTGGTTCTTCCAGTTATCAACTGTCATTATGGATTTGACAGTTGACATCACAGCCAATGACTGAATGTTATCCCCCTGTCTGCCTCTTCTGAGCATGCCCAGGCTCAGTACAGATTTCTAAATTACTCCGTTACCATGAGGCCTCCAGAAGCATAGCAGGCATACAGTAATGAATTCATAGGACAAAGCATGATATATCAACATATTTTAAAGTGGCCATTCTTTCTAAAAGATGTTCTTATGAGGATGGAGTTGTCCTTTAATGTGATAAATTAATGTATATACCGGTAACCAAGAAAATTAAAATTCATAGATATAACCTTTTAAGCTGGCCATACATGTTCAATGGCTTATTGATGTGCAGTTAGTGTTGCTGCAGGTGGGATCTTAGGAAAAATTTCCAAGTCGTCCGATTGCCTTCTGATCAGTAGACTGTCTGATATCTCTGAACAGTCTATATGGCCATATGCGAGTTGATAATTTCAGTCGAATTGATTGGAATTATTAACCTGTGTATACCAGGATTTAGACTTTTACCTATCTTTTCAAAATTTTACATTTTTAAAAATTAACTAATTATAATTAACATTGCAATATGTATTATATGTTTGGAGAAATACAAGAAGAAACAAGAATGCAAAACAGTATGCTGGAAAGAGATTTGGTGAAGGCGACTGTTTTTTATTTAACTATACATTTTGATTTTTTTCCCCCAACTATACAATGAAACAGATTTAAAAACATCAAATAAGCAAACAATAAGAAGAACTAAATAAATGAGGGGGTCATCCTAGATGTCAGATTATGTTGTCCTTAATGAAATGGGCTCCTTCTGCTTCTCAAGACGTGTGGAGCAGAAGTAGAAAACCATGTTATAAACTTTGTTTTCCCATTAAATCCAAGAGAAGGTGAACCTGAAGTTTATGTTTGGTCCATAAATTGTACAGATGTCGACAGATTCCTCATCAGCTAGCCTTATACTCTGCATTACTTTGTAACTCCTGTGTACGGACACTTATTGCTAAGTACATATGGCTACAGGCTAATACTATTTATGACTGTGTAATGCTGCTAGGTTATACCATCTTTGGTGGAGGATCTTTTTAAAGGTGTATAGGCTCCTTGTATTTATACTATTTTTGGTGAATATCTGAATATTTTTGATAATTTTTAAGATGAGAAATAAAAGTATGTTTAAAGCCATATATCCTTGCTTTTCTTTAGAAGGTTATCAGACAGATTCATCATTGTAAAAAGACATCCATGAGGTTACACTATAATATCTTTGCTCACAATGTATAAAAATGGATAGAAAGTCAATATGTAGGACAGAGTGGGGAGAAAGCCATAACCAAACTAAATTGTAGTAAATTATAATTATTTATATAATATAATTATTAAAGGGCATGTCCACCCCAAAATTTAACTTTTGATATGTGGTAGGGCATGCTCCCCCAGCCCCAACCGCATTAATATATTGTTAGAAAGTCCCCCATTCTTACTTACCTGCCCTCTCTCCCCTCTGCGTGTTCATGCCCTCTGCTTGCATGGAATTGAAAGCAGGGCGGGACCGGGCGCCGCGACCGTGATTGGCTGAGAGGCAGGGAGGGCTGCACTGAGCATGCCTCAACCTTGATGAGGTTGAGGAAGTCTCAGGCACAGCATGAGTCACACACTGCTCCTACACAGCAGTTTCCTGGACTTTGAGGGGCACAGCAGGGGAACTATTTTGAGCAGGAATGTAAGGTAAGGATTGTTTTAAACTACTTGATGTGGCCAGTAAGGGGTTAAATTTTAGTTTTGGGGGTGGACATGCCCTTTAAATAATATGAGACAAAATGGGTAGGGGGTTTGATAACACCCCAAATGTGCATATCAGTCAGACACTTTCCATAAATAGGTCCCATGGGGCCCATGTTTTGATAAACTAGTCAATATGGTCAATGACCAAGGCAGTCAAACTTTCAAACTTTCAATGCTACATACTTCAGATATACTATGTAGTAATTCCTCAATAGTTGGGGGTTAAATCGTCTTGTAGCAACATTTAGGTGATTGTATAAACAGGTAATATTTTTGGATAAACCTTTAAAAGGTAGACCTTGTACTAAGTGTAAATAATCTTTGGGTGGATGGAATGTAAAGAGAGATTTGACTAGGTGTAAGATGTGGGACCATAATGGTTGAATAACTGGGCATTCCTATAGTATATGGTATAAAGTTCCTAGAGAACCACATCCTTTCCAGCACTCGAAATCTCAGGCCAGATCTTATATAGCTTTTCTGGTGTGTAGTACCATTTAAAACTAATTTTATAAGCATTTTCTCTATGAATCATACAAATAGATGATCGAGAGGTAGCTTCCCATATCCTTGCCCATTCCTCACCTGTGATTTCTGTTTAGTATAGATGACCAGTGGAGCATTTATTTATGAATCATCGGTGGATTGTCGATAGGACGATTGTCAATGTTAACAAGTTGTGTAGTTGAGTTATCAAAGGCTTTCTCTATTAAGAATGTTAATGTTGGGAGAGAAGTGGATAGGTAATTTATAATTTAAAGGTAAGAGGATAGAAATGCAGTTAGTACTTTTTTTCTGTGAGATCAGCCTGGGAAAATTGTAAATACTCCATGTAATGGGGTCTTTAGTGTAAACTAATAGGTAAGTGTGGGTTACCTATTATGGGTGTCAAAGGGGATGTATCAGATAAAATTTGAAGCACTCTTCGCCATATTGTCCAGTTAAGAGTGCTTTTTCATGGAGGGGGGGTATGACATATTTAACAAGAATGTAGCTAAATGCAATGGGTGTAGCCAGTCTTGTTCTAGTTGGACCCATCGTGTAACTGGTGTAGATGAAAACCAGTAAAGGGTATGGTGTAATTGTGCTCTGATAATATTTGGACATATCTGGGACTGCTAATATGAATATGAAGTTCATGATATCAGTGTGTATTTTTCTGGAAAATATAGTTGGAATTGGAATAGGTAGAGTTTCAAATAGATAAAGCCATTTAGGGAGACTGGTTATTTTAATTGTAGCAATTTTACCAAACCAAGAAAGAGTTAGGGATTTCCAGGAACATAGCAATTCTTTTGTTACTTGCAGAATGGGGTGGTTGTTGACTGAGAATAGAGAATTAAAATTTGTGGTAATCTGAGTTCCTAAGTATTTTACCGAGTCTTGTTTCCTTATGTAAGAGAAATGTATTTTAAGTAGTTGTAATGAAGAAGAAGAAACATTGATAGGTAGAGCCTCTTTTTTCGATTGATTGATTTTGTAACCGGAGAGGTTGCTATAATCTAAAAGAGGTTGCTATAATCTAAAAGAGTTTTGCGGAGGTTTGGAAGTGAGATAAGTGGATTGGTTATTATTTAGGACATCTCTGAAAAGGGAAATAAGAACGATTTCCCTATTTGAATCACTGAGATGTCAGGATTAAGGCGAATATGACAGGCAAGTGGTTTAATGCATAATGCATATAACAATGGGGATAAAGGTCAGCCCAGTCTTGTCATTGGAGATGTTAAAGGAAGGTGATAAGGCTACAGAGGACGTAAGTGATGCAAATGGGGAAGAATAGGGAATTAATAAGAAAAATAAATCTAACTTCAATACCAATATGTTTCATAGTGGCGAAAAGGAAAGGCCAATTGGGTCTATCAAAGGCTTTTTCAGTATCTAGACTGAAGACTATTGCTGACCTTTTGTTTAAACAATCAATTAAATTATAAGTACACCGTCTATACAACTTTCTATATCTGTTGTATTCAATTAGATCAACTGGACTTGAAGTTTAGTTCTTGAAGACGTTTCGCTAGTCATCCGACTGGCTTTCTCAATTCAGAATGACTTGTACAAGAATCTGTGGCAATTATGTACCCTGGAAAATCCCAATTAGCATATCACAGCCAAGTGTTATGGGCGTGATTGGATAGTGGCTAAGAGGTGTTATAGGAATGCCCAGAGTAAGGTGTCAAAACAGCATTGTACATGGCAGACAGTTGGCGTCGAACCTCCCCCAATTGAAAATAAAGAAACCAAGCCTAAATAGAGGTGGGGGGGTTCGACACCAACTGTCTGCAATGTACAATGCTGTTTTGACACCATACTCTGGGCGTTCCTTTTTCACCTCTTAGCCACTATCCAATCCAAGAATTGCCACAGATTTGTGTACAAGTCATTCTGAATTGAGAAAGCCAGTCGGATGACTAGCGAAACGTCTTCAAGAACTACATTTCAAGTCCAGTTGATCTAATTGAATACAACAGATATACCATGACCTGGATGAATGAGAACCTTCACAAGCATATACAACTTTCTGTTAGTGGGTAGCTCTGGGTTTAAGAAAAAATGTGGTGGTCTTTATTTAAGTCTATCAACCTCCCATACCCTACCTGCAGTTGTTAAAGGTTGCTGTGCATGTTCTGTGCTGAACTTCCTTTGTCAGGACGACGCGATTCTGAAAGCAGAATCATACATTTGGCCTCAGTATTCCAATCATTCACCCTCTGCTGCGCGCACGCCCGGTTACGTTGGTGCGCGGTGATGTCATCACGTGCACCAGCTAAAAAAATCAGGCACGCACTTCAACGTAATTGGTGTAAGTGATCGGAATACTGAGGCCAACTGCATGATGCTGCTTTCAGAATCGTGTGGGGGAGGTCCTGACAAAGAAAGCTCAGCACAGAACAAGCACAGCAACCTTTAACCACTGCAGGTAGGGTATGGGATGGTGATATATTTAAATAAAGCCATAGCTACCCACGAACAGCAAGTTGTATACGTGGTGCACTTATCCTTTAAATTAATTACAGTGCAGGTATTATCCCCAGCTTGCCTATGCAAAAGGAATCCTATTTGATCAAGGTTTATTAACTCTCAAAGTAAGGGAGCAAGTCTCTTTTCCAGTTTTTCTGTAAACATTTTATGATTACAATTGAGGAGAGCTGTAGGACTATAATTTGCACTTTGTGTATTGTCCTTTTCTGGGTTTTGGTATAATCATCAAATGAGATGTACAAAAGGTAGGACAAGGTCACCTTGCATAGTTCAAGCAAAGAAACTGTGAGGGGCACACTTGAAGTGTAAATCACAAAGTCTTCATTAAATCACACGTACACAACATTTCGGGGATCACTATGTACCCTTCAGGTGTAACCCAAGTGCAAGTTGGGTTAAGATGCTCCAATTGGAGCATGGTTTGATAGTCTAATTAGGATCCAGACTATCACCCTGTGTTTTTATAATAATTTATTATCATCAAATTTGAAGGAGAGCTTGTTTTTATCTTTGGTATATACTATACTGTATATTTTAACATATATATCATGGAGATGTAATGAATGTTCATATCGTAAAAAATGGTGCTAATTTTTACCCCAACCAATCAGATGTTGGCTTATAAATTGTAAATAACATCTGATTGGTTGGGGCAAAACAAGCACCATTTTTAGCTATAAGAACTTTTATTACATCTCCATGATATATATGTTAAAATAGATTTCTTTAGGTGTTACAACCAGGATTTATATTTTTTTTATCAAAAAACTGCATTCAGGATTGATGAATGCTAATTTAAGTGCTCTCTCTCTCTTAGCAGGCGACCTGAAAGTCGCTGGGTGCGTGTTTTAAGGAGTAACAACTACTCTGGTAGAATCCTGTAAAATGCAGTGGCTTTACTTTCTGTGCCATCACTGCAGCTTCTAAGGCTTACAGCGAAAAGTTTACAATTTTGGGACTTCTGATTATTATTTTTTATAGGATTTATCACTGTTAAACTAAATCTGTTGTGATCAAAACTTTATCTAGCTACAAAGTAACTGTAAAGTAATATTAGAGTTCAGCTCTGTCATCAGTGGTATTAATACAGTTGGATTAGCATCCTTTACAGAGACCCAACTAATATAATGTATAGATCATTTTTTATTTTTATGTAGTCTTTATAATGTTGGTTGAGGTTCTTGAAAATTTATTTACTATATTACTATAACTGTGGAATGTTGACGTGTATTTATTATTGTACTGTTTCATTGTATTTTACTATGTTAATAACTACTCTTCAAACTGACATAAATGAGTCTTTGCTTAGTTACTAGGTGCAGAAATGCTAATTGTTATACATATACAACAAAATCATTGTGATTTAAATGTCAAAAAGAACAAATCGCATTTTTGAATAATAATTAGTTTATAGTTAATGTATTATTACTTAGTAATGTACATATTGTAGATGATGCAAAAAGACTGCTTTTATTCTACTTCTCCCCCTCGGTTCTTTTAATCTTTGTGTGGGAGAAAAGAGTGAAGATTTTATTCTATCTGTATTTTATGTTCCTTATAATTTCATTGCATGAATGAATTGCATGCTAGCATTTCTTTTCTTTCATTTAGGACACAGAACACAAGTGCTCTTTAATTTGTGGATATAAGTTAAATTGTGGCCTTCACCGATGTGATCAACCATGCCATCGTGGGAACTGCCAAAACTGCTGGCAAACAAGTAAGAATTGTTCACTAGCATTTGTTCACCCATCCCGAAAATCAAATAAATGCTGATTAAAGCTATTCTATTCAATCTCAAATCATAGTTTAATCGTGTGTTTTAAGCATATTTCTAGTTACCTAATCAAGCTTACTAAACAATTTGTTTTTTATATGGGGCCTTGATATGAATAAGTGGTTTGCATCTGTGTAAGTTATATAATTATATATGATAAGCATTCTTAAAAGTAAACAACACAAATATATTTGCTTATTTTTTTTCTCAGGCTGTTTAAACTGCAGTGCTAGCAAAATATTTTATATATGTACATATATATTGTGCTTCTATATGGCAGGTTTTGATGAGCTCACATGTTACTGTGGTCAATCTGTGATTTTTCCACCTGTCCCTTGTGGTACCCGACCTCCAGAGTGTAAAAATTCTTGCACGAGAAAACACGAGTGTGATCATCCAGGTGGGCATATGCTTTTTGATTTTGCACACTTCAGCGTATATAAAGAGGTGCAAAAGTTTGCCTAGGATATTTTTGTTCATTATTTTTATTAAAAGATTAATAAATTTACCAAAGTAGAACATGCCTCGATCTGTATTATTGCATCTCATCACATATCATCTGAAAAGTGTATGTCAATCATTCTCCTAACCTTTATAATGCTTTGCTCTGCTGCTCCTCCTTATATTTCCTCTCTAGTGTCCCCATATGTTCCTGCCAGTATCCGCTCATCACAGAACCAACTCCTGTACAGACCCCCCACTAATACTGCTTCCTTTCGCCTTAATTAAACCTTTTTCTCTCATGGCTTCCATCCTCTGGAATTCTATTCCCCTCTCTCTACGTCAAACCTCAATTAGCAGGTTCAGGTAACCAGCACAGTACATGATTATTTTATTTGCACTGCGTACGACTCACTCCAGCACTTCCATTCCATTATAACTCTGTCACCCACCTAACTAGATTGTAAGCTCTATGGGGCAGGGACCTCCTTTCCTCTTGTGGCAAAGCTCTAGCACTTCTATTTATATAATTTATATATTAAACTACCTATGTACTTATCCTTGTATATAACTTGTATGACTATTGTATTTTGTTACTGTCCAGTGCTGCATCCCCAAGTGGCGCTTTATAAATTAACTATACATATATTCCAACAATTTGGGTCAGACAGGGTCAGTCTTATACTTTTGTACTGAACCAGGCAAATAAATAAATAGAGGGAATAGACAAAATAATAGGTATGGGGACTATGTATGTTCTGGTGGGTAAGGTACATTTCCGCTTGTTGGTCACAATTTTCAAACCAGTAGTAATGTTTATTGTGTAAGTCATGCAGGGAAGATTTGAGCTTAAAGAGTGCATTAAAGTGTCTCATACTGTAGGGTAGTAAATGTTACATGCACTTTTCCCTGGAAAAGTAATTAACGTGTTTTAGGAATCTATGCCATAGATGAGATGATCTACGTGTGATATTAAATCATTTTCAGTATTGATCCACGCATGATTTATTTTTTACGATTGCCACCACACCAAATGTGTCATTTCGTATGCTGAAAAACGGCTAGAGATAAGCAACACTACAGCTCCCTGGGTGTTTATGTTAATGCATATTAGACCTTGAACCCTTCCAAGGAAAGTGACATTTTTTTTGGATGAGGGCCAGCTTTGCATGTGTAATTCATAATAGAAAACATGGAAAGTAATATCAGTTTATTAGTTTGGTTAACATATTAGTTTTAACTACAGTTATTTTGCCTAGCTGAAATTTAATTTGTGCTAAATATTTTATTTGAGATTTTAAAATTAAAGTGGGAAATTAACTGTGTAAAGTGTGTCTAAAGAGGACATCAGTTTGACGCCTTGATGGAGAAGGCGTTCCTTAAAGTATAACTGGTGCAAAAAATGTTTGTCTGAATATGTTCCTATAGGTGCAGTTACCCCTCTGGCATCCTATTGGTCTCACTATTTAATTCAAACCCTCTTAATTTGTTGTCCAGCTGCTCCTCGGTTTTTCAGGTTCTGGGAGCAGAAATGTGTGTATGTATACGTATGTATAATTTTATTTATAAAGCGCCACTTGGGTATGCAGCGATGTACATTATAAAATACAGAGTATGCAAACAAGGGGATAAGTGCAAGCAATTATACAGATAAATAAAAATTAAATACAATTCGGTTAAGAAAGCATATATATAAATAATGTATATATTGATATAAGTGCAGCATGCCTTGACACATTAGGAATGAGATCCCTGCTCCGAAGAGCTTACAATCTAAGTGGGAGGCACAACATACAGAAACAAGTGGGGGAAAGGGTTTGTTACCCCATACTATTCCCCTTTTTTTCTAATGATGTCATCTCGGAGAGTAGGTAAAAAAAATGAAGAAGCCATAAGCCACCCTGAGAGCAGGGGATTATCGGGTTACAAACCCCAATTTATTAACAAGACATAAAGCCCAATGTTTCGGAGGTTACAAGTGCAAAGTGATAGCTGGGAGGTGTAGCACACTCCTGTACAATCAGCTGTACCTAGTAAATACATTGCTTAACTGGTAGACTAAAATAATTTTGATGCAGGCATTTAATGTGTTGAGTCATTTAATTTTAACCATTCGGGTCTCTCCTTGTACAGTTCTATGAGGTCAAGCTACAAGATTTTTTGTTCACTGCAAATATCACCCTGCTTTCTTTTTTTCCCCTTCTCTCTTGTCTGCTTGATCCCAGTACTGTACTGCTCCTTTTACAAATGATTAAGCTTGTAACCTAATCTTTGCATAGAACTACAGTACGTGTATAGTTATCTCACAGTGTCCGTAGTAGCTCTATGCAGAGATCATGTTAAAATCAGTGAAAAGCTGTAAATATAGGAGCAGTGTCATACAGGGATCAAAGCAGGGAGAGATGCTAGTGGCAGTGCCTGTAATGTGCCGAATCCATCCTGTGCAGTTTCTGATGGGGTCAATTGATGGGAGGGGAAGGACCTCTGGTTGGCTCCATGAACACAGTAATTTGCGTCTATGCTCGCCGCTGAGGTGGAGGAGGAACATCTATTGTAATCGCATCTGGCACCTCCCATCAACCCAGTTTCTTATCTGTAATTTCCACATTGCTATATGCTTATTTTAAAGATATAAAATTTGTTTTTTTTATTTGGAATAAACTTATTTTCACACCACATCTCCCCTTTAATTGAAAGATTTAATAATTAGGTAAAGTGTTTATTTTTCTTGGTTAATATGTAACCCTGTAAATGTGAATTGAAATGTTTTCCAAGTGATTGAAAACAAGTCAATTTGAAATAAATGTGACTGTTAGCAATAGAAAATTAGCAACAAAGGCTAATCTAATATTATGCAAGGCTACTTGTAATCCCTTTCTTAAATTGGGTCTCTAATCATTCTTTATCAGTCTTAATCATTTACATGAAAGGCCAGGTTCCTACCTTTTAAAATGAGCCATCAACCACCTCTCTATACACAGCCCAAGATATGAAGAAATCACTGATGCATTACTATTTCTAATCTAATGTAGGTGCAGTATTAATTAGTTCTGATAACTAAGAATACATGAAAAATAGAGATGAGTTTGCTATATATCCTCAGTCCCTAAGGAATGGCAATTGGGCATGTGCGATACCTAGTGGGTACAGGAGGAAGAGCAAAGATGGCAGACCCAAGGGACAACGTTAAAACCAGATATCTTCACTGTCATTGGGCTGATGTCACTCTGAGTAGGTTCATTATATACAATGCAATGTGTACTTTGTTTATAGCCCAAATTGTTTTTTCACTTTAGTTGTCCATTAACTGAGAGGAATTGTCATGGTTTATTTCCCTGAACGTAGATATTTGAACATATACCAACCTTTTTTAATTTTTATTTTTTTTGCAACAGTTTTCCATTCATGTCACAGTGAAGAAAAGTGCCCCCCCTGTACATATCTTACACAAAAATGGTGTATGGGAAAACATGAGGTAAGTGATATCTTCTAGTATTTTGGTACTGAATAAAGGAGTAGCTTTCAGTTAGTTTTTTTTTTTTTTTTTTTTTACATGGTTTCTGGTATAACATCATATTGCATCTGTTCTTCCAAATGGCACATACAGTATGTCACAAAAGTGAGTAAGGACCGGAGACTTCTGTGTTATTTCCATGGTAGCCTTTAAGAAAGGCAATATCTATTAAAAGGTTTTTACCGCATTCCACAAGATAAATGCAAAACCAGAGCGACAACTACAGACTCGTTTTGGCTTTATTGAGCCGTCATCATTGTAGCGCCTATAGGGAGATAATAAGCGTATACAGCTCCCCTTCAGAATATGCTAATAAGGTACAGAGGCTTCTGGGTACTTTCCAAGTTTTCATGGTAGCCTTTAAGAAATGCAATAACCTATTAAAATGTTTTTAAAGCATTCCACAAGCTAAATGCATAACCAGAGACCATTTTCTGCTTTATTCAGCCATCATCAGTGTTGTCTCTCTAGTTTTGCATTTAGCTTGTGGAATGCTGTAAAAACCTTTTAGTAGGTATTGCATTTCTCAAAGGCTGCCAAGGAAACCTGGAAAGTACCCAGAATTCTCTGTTCCTTATTTGCATATTCTGAAGGGGAGATGTATAAGCTTATTCTCTCCCTATTTTATTTAATTTATTAGTGATGTCTGCCTATAGTCGCTTCACATTGCATAAAACAGAGGCTTGCACTACACTGATGATGGCTCAGTAAAGCCAAAACCGGTCTGTAGTTGGCTCTCTGGTTTTGCATTTAGCTTGTGGAATGCTGTAAGAACTCTAAGAAACATGAAAAGTACCCAGAATTTTCTGATCCTTATTTGCATATTCTGAAGGGGAGCTATAATGTCTTATTCTCTCCCTATTTTATTTAATTTATTCGTGACAAAAGTGAGTACACCCACAGATTGTGTAAATATTTAAAGGGTATCTATACTTCCAAAAATTTAATTTTCAAAAATGATACCTTTAGATAGTAATGTAATGGTCCATTACCCCAACACATTTTTCAGATTTGAAGTCCGAGCTGTAGATTCTCCGAAATCTTCATTTTTATTAACAGCATGTACAGGGAAAGACTTGTCACTTAAACCAGGTACACTAATTTGTGTCCCTCCAGTGACCTCTTACTAGGATCTCCCAAAACATGTCAAAACATTTATTAATACAACCCCAAATATTATGAGCTGAATAATCATATTGGTCTCCTGTCTATCCATCTGTCTACGTATCGATCTGTCTAATCTATCTGTCTATCCTTGTGAAGGTTCTCATTCATCCAGGTCATGGTATATCTGTTGTATTCAATTCTTGAAGATGTTTCACTAGTCATCCGAACCCTGCAACACAGAGCTGAGAACACCCCCACTAGCACAGAGGCGAAGGCTAAACAAATGAAGGAGCCCTGTAAACTTGTGGATATCCAGACTGGGCCTTTGTCAAAAGAAGTAGAAGGAAAGAAAAGAACACAAATACCTACAGTGAAGGGGAAAAGCAAGACAGGAGAAAGAACATGGTCATCCCATATGTAGCAGGGGTCTCCGAGAAATTGAACAACACACTGAGGCAGCAATTGGTACATCCGAAAGACCCAATACCGAAACACAAGAAAAGCGGCATCATATATGTGAAGTGAAGAATGCTCTAATTTGTATGTGGGGGAGACCAAACAGCAACTGCATCAACTTATGGCCCAGCACAGAGGAGCCAATTCCTCGGGTCAGGACTCAGCCGTGTACCTACATCTTAAGGATAAAGGACATACCTTTGAAGATTGTAATGTTAACATATTGGCAAATGAACGTGACTGGTTCAAGAGAGGTGTTAAGGAGGCCATTTATGTGAAAATAAAGAAACCAAGTCTAAATAGAGGTGGGGGAGGGTTCGACACCAACTGTCTGCCATGTACAATGCTGTTTTGACACCTTACTCTGGGCGTTTCTATAACACCTCTTAGCCACTATCCAATCACGCCCTTAACACTTGGCTGTGATATGCTGATCGGGATTTTCCAGGGTACATAATTGCCACAGATTCTTGTACAAGTCATTCTGAATTGAGAAAGCCAGTCGGATGAATAACAAAACGTCTTTAAGGACTAAACTTCAAGTCCACTTGATCTAATTGAATACAACCGACATATCGGTCTATCCGTCTGAACTATCTATCTATATATCTGTCTGTCTATCTCTCTGTATCTATGTGTCTGCCTGTCTGTGTCTGTCTGTTTGTCTATCTATCTATCTGTGTCACAGGAGGTCACTTACAGGAGCTCCCCCCCCCCCCCCCCCAGCATGCCTGCTTGCTTGGAAGAAGGGAGACGTGTCTCACACAGCAGCCACCCACCCACCCATCCACTTTCAGCAGTATGTACTTGTTAGAAAGGGAGAAGGAGAAAGGGCCTCATTTACCCAGAGCCACAAATTGCTCCTGGCAAATATGGCTTTCGGTATTTAATACTGGATTTGCACCTTGTGGTAAATCCAAAAAGAAATTTTACCCCATTAGCTGGTCTTAAATTTAGGAGTTAAAAGTGGTGCATATCCTTTATTGAATGTATTGCAACGGTTGCACGGGTGTCTTTTGTGAAACCGGTGCAGCCAGTGCAATTATGTTTTGCACATGTAGGTAAATCAGGCCCAAACAGGGAGATTCAATAAAAGTTCTTTAGGGTGAATCTCACCTGGACGTACCGGTAAGTATTTAACGCCAGCTATTAGTGGCGTTAAATACTTACGTCTTAAGAGCCGCGCAGCCTCTGGTAAATAGGTTTGCAACGGCTGCGCAAGTTCCTGTTCTGGATCTTGCGCAGCCGCTGCAAAGCAAGCCGTAACGTTGCGCTAACTGTGCGTAAATCAGTTAGCACAACGTTAAAAAGGGGCAGGAGCGCTGTGCGCTGGCAGCACTTCTGAGTAAATCGCCCCACTTATCATTAAAAATGGTGCTATTTTTGCCCCAACCAATCAGATCCTATTTAACATTTGAAAGCTAACATTTGATTGGTTGGGGCAAAATTAGCACCATTTTTAATGATGAGAACTTTTATTGAATCTTACTGAAAGTGTCTGTCTAACACAGCAGCAGCCCCACCCACTCTCAGCAGTGTCAGGAAGATTAGTGTTGTTTAGGGTCATGCTGTATAGGCTCTTTATTATGTAAATGAATGTATCCAGTGTCTGCAAGATTTACATATGGTCTGAGACTGACAGGCTGTCCTCCCACACTTTCACCTCTGCAGCAAAGGTAGCATACGCATATTTGCAAAAGACAACCTCTGGGTATAATGCTGAGCACGTGCATTCAACTTCTTTGGTCGACTATGGTGAGGGCTGTTCCAAGTCTAACCTGTCCGTTTAAACTACTGTATGGTCTAATCCACCGTGCTGCAGCTCCATTTCTGGGTGTTGGCAATCTTTTTATAGCCTAGACCATCTTTATTTAGAGCAATAAATCTTTTTTTTTTTTTTTTTCCAGACCCTCAAAGTTTCTTTACTATTAGGTGCCATGTTCAACCTACAGTAACCAGTTTGAGAGTGTGAGAGCAATAAGGGCTAGGCCACACTAGCGAAATGCAATTTTTTCACAACATTAGAATTCCGGTACGCAGTCACATGTGATCACTATTTTTATGCGGAATGGAATGCGATATCCTATCTCTAAAGGAAAAATCGCAAATGCACAGAAATTGCATGTAAATCGCACCAGAATCTCACACGCAATCAGGTGCAACTACATGAGCCTTATCGGTGCAATGCAGTGTGGCCGTGCCCTAACTACAAATTTAACACACCTGCTCCTCATTCACACCTAAGTCTTTGTATCACTAATGAGTCACATGACACCAGGGAGGGAAAATGGCTAATTTGGCACAATTTGGACATTTTTCACAGTGGTATACTCTCTTTTATTTCCTTCGGTTTATACATTAATGGCTGTTATTTTGAGGGGACAGCAAATTTACACTGTTATACAAGCAGCACGCTGACTACTTAAAGGATAAGTATTCATTAAAATAAAGTTTCCGTTTAGTAGGAAGCTGCAGCTTTAAAAAAAACTTTTGGCATTTTTGTTTTTGTCCCTCCAGAGCCTACCTTTCCAGCTTCAAAATTGCTGACATCTTGAATCTGTATTGCTGAATGAGTAGCTCTGCCCCCCCTGAGATTTCCTAGTTCCTCCATGTTCATTAGTCGCAAAAGGTAATCCCTCACCGCATGCATGACGTCGCTGCGCAAGTGACGTCAGTGCATGCACGGGCGTATGCACGCGTGACGTCATCTTGGTGCGCACAAGTGCGGCGAGATGACGTCACGTGTGCACACGTCCATGCACTCACTGATATCATTATGCATGTGCAGCAACCTCGTGCATGTGCACGCAGCGAGGGCGCGCTTGGAATAAACAGAGATTACCTTTTGCGACTAATGAAGATGGAGGAACCAGGAAATCTCGGAGGCTCTGGAGGAGCATAAGAAAAAAAAATGGCAAAAGCTTTTTTTTTTTTTTAAGCTGCAGCTTCCAACTAAACATAACTTTGTTTTACAGCACACTTATCCTTTTACATTGTATCAAAGTGTCATATCTTCACTATTGTCCCATTAAAATATATAGTGTAAATATCACTAATGATATCTTCCAACTTCAGTCATTGTTATTGGAAAGTATTTCTTTATTCTGGACTTTTATTGCAGTGTTTGTGCAAGTAAATGTGGCCTGGTATCTAATTAAATATTTGTTCAGGTTGCAGCTGCCTGGCTGAGATTATCTTTGCAAGTTATTCCCATACAGGGAGATTCAATAAAAGGTATTATTGTTAAAAATGGTGCTAATTTTGCCCCAACCAATCAGATGTTAGCTTTCAAATGTTAAATAAGATCTGATTGGTTGGGGCAAAATTAGCACCATTTTTAATGATAAGAACTTTTATTGAATATCCCCGTTAGTTTCTTTTTCAATGTCTAGTAAGCTTGCCTTTTTATTTTGAAGTTTGTGATGATCTTACTTTGTATGTGTTTCTGATTGGTGCCTTGTAAATTTATGTTCTACCAAAGTGCATTCTAAGTTATCTATTTGGTACCTTACCCTACATTATGGCAGCTTGGAAAACATGTATTATAGTGCACCTCATACTGCATATCCCCTTTTGTACTTTCAGAAAATTTGAAAGAGAAATCCCAAATTGCATGCTCTTAAAGTGAAATTTGAGAGGGACTGCCCTGCATTTGATGCTTTCATGTTTTGTAATCCTATGAGAAATTAGCAGATGGTGCAACTTGCCATCCAGTAGAGGCATTGATTTCTGTATCATGGTCTATGAAGCTTTAGTTCTGAGGACTGAAGGAACCTTTATAGAACAGTGATGGCGAACCTTTTAGAGGCCGAGTGCTCAAACTACAACACAAAACTCCACATATAATGCATAGTGCCAACATGATCATTCAATCTGAATACGTAGTTTTTACTACTCAAATAGACACAGACCAATACAGTAGATTATAGATTACCTATTAACCTCTATATTCATACACAGGAGTTTGAGATCTAAAACAGTGACCATTAACCCTACATTATTAGACAGGAATTTGAGATCCAAACCAGGGACTCAAGTAGAGCTGAATATTATAGCACGTTACCTCTCTCTGCTACAGACAGCCGCTACACTTTCTTTCTGGCTTTCTGGTAACAAATTCTGGTGAACTTTGCTGTGCATGAGTGCCCACAGAGAGGGCTCGCCACAACATAGGTTTGCCACAAATGTTGTAGAAGGCAGCATTAAAAGTCATTTTGATATACAGTATGTATACAGTAAAACCTGGCTAGTAACTTTTTTGAAAACTCTTGATGGTTAGGTTTTCCTAAACGCCAGACTAATTGCTTTCTTGGTTTCACTTAGACAAAGCCTAGGTTCAATTCAATCTTGAATTTCAGATTGTACTTCTAAATAATTTGTGATATTTCCCCTTGGAGGGCAAAATGTTATTAGGAGAGAAACGTTCAATTTTTATTTTTTCTATTATTTCTTGCGTGCAGAGGAAAGAGTAGGTTTTTTTTGACAAGATAGGACACAGTTTCAGAGATCCTTTGGTGGATTATTTGCTTTAGGGAAGAGAGTTTTTTTTTTTATGTATTGAGACTAATGATTTTAAATTCAGTTTTAAAGGCCACTATTTAAAATTCCTTTAAGTCTTAAGTAGGCCATACATGGGTCAATTTCTCCCAATAACCTGCCGAAAAACCTTGTATTTTCGCTTGATCCGATCCCCATTTTTTTTGCTCAACAATTTGATATCGTCACGCAGTCGGTTGAGAAATCATTACACCTGCCTTTGATTTGGTCCAAAAAAGGCTCCATGTATGGCATGCTTTACAGAGGAGAATTTTTTTATTACATTTGATGGCTTATGAAAGAATCCAAAACATACTTAGGGGAGAGGGCAGGGGTTTTATTTTAGATTTTTTTTCTGTCAAGAAAACATCAGGTTTCTGACTGATCCATGATTTGAGGCTCCTAAATTCTTATTTTTTTCAGAGAAAGGTCTTGTTTTTTTATCTATGGTATGACATGGTTTGTCAATGTCAAAATAAAGCAACTTGCTTCCATGGATGGCAACAAGAATCTTTAATGTTTAATTCACTTACCTTTTCTTTGCACTTTGCTAATCTCTAAGGATCTTTTAAAATATTCTAGTTGCAGAGATGTTAAGATAATTAGCAATATTTCATAACCTGGGTGACATACTAATTGTACCTAATTTAAAAGAAAAGGGGGGCTGTGGGAGCACTCCTGTGGCAAAATTACTTTATAACAAATAGTGGAAGTGCTTCTGATCTAACCAAAACATTAGAACAAACAAGAAAAGAGATGATCAATGCACATTCCTGGACCCCATATATCATAATATCTATGCTAGTGCAAACAGTAAAAACATGGGGGGTTTTAGTTACAATTTTATGCATAAAAGTGAAAAGCCTTCCAACCACGTCAAGGTAACCCCTCCTTGTTAAAAGCCAGTAGGTGGGGGGAAGTGATAGCCTGTAATACTAATCCAATGCAAGGTCAGGGAAACAACCATCCCAAGAAAATGCAACCAAGCAGGGAGTGTCAGCCCAGATAAATGAACCAAGGTAAACTGTTAGGACCTTACATACTGGGGTTACTTTGACGTGGTTGGAAGGCTTTTCACTTTTATGCATAAAATTAGTGGCCTAGTTCATGGTGCATCAATTTTCTGTTGGAATTTTCTTGTACTTCCTTGCTCAAGTTCTAAACTGCCACAACTGCCATACATATGAACATGGTCATGTAGAGGCTAAATGTTTGGATCTTTTAACTAAAGTAATAGCTTAATTTGGTTTGAAAAGAATGTGGAAAGTGATTTATCTCTTTTTCAAACTAAATCTGCATGCAGATTATTTAAAAAGAGTTAAGACTGCATTGCCTGCATGCAGGATAATGGAGCCTGGACCACTGGGTCTTTAATCATCGTATACAATTTGGGGGAGGATCAGTATTAGACCTAATGGTAAAAGCTACAGGAAAAGCATTAGCTGCTTTGTTAGATTTGTTTTGGATCAGACTAATTGTCTGTCGAGTATCTTCTCCAGTCCTAGGGTCTCTTCTCCAGTCCTAATTAATTGTAGTGCAAGAGCAAGAAGAATCACACTGGCACAGAGTGCAGATAAATTAAACTCCTGTAAATATCAATATGGTGGCTCACGTCTCTCCCGATCACGATCCTCCTCCGTACCTTGCACTCCTTCCGACACCGGTCGAGTGTGCTTGCGGATCAGATCGTCCCGTCTCTGCCTGAGAAAGCAAGCACAAACAAGAAAAGATTCCGCCGCACCTCCCTCCACCGGTAAGTATGTTCCGCTACGAAGTCAGGCAAATTTCATTACTTAAAAGTCATCATTTTATTGGAACCTTTTAAAACCTAGCTTGGCTGCCAGGGAATGGATGTAAGTGATGGTCTAACGCGTTTCGGCCAAGACCCTTACTCATTAACTCCCCTTTATTCTAATAATGCACAAGGGCTTTATGAGCAAGTAGCTAATATTGTATTTAAAAGAAAAAAATTAAAGTAGTATCATAAACTTCTGTCATGTCCATATAAATTAAGCTTCCTCCAGGAGTTAAATGTTATCATCTTGGATAAAATTTCTGAAGGAGGCCCCATCTTGGCCACATGCTTTTCACTTGATTGGAGGGGGTACTACTAGTAACCATTCTGAGCAAGGTATATAAAAAAAAAAATTAGAAAAAAATAGATGTACACATAGTAAATAGCTGTATACACCATCACAGCCCCCCCCCATGAATATTTTCACTGTCTCTACCTCTCCTAGCTCATCTGTAAGTCAGATGATGTCTCTATGGGGAAATATGGTTTTAAGTGGGTTGGTGTACTGGTATCTATGACCTTTCCCATCAACACAAGGTAAGACACAACAGACTTTACTATAAGGTAAAGAAAATTGGAAAAATCACCACAGTTATCCCTGTCTGTGCTAGAACTTTCTGCCACCTACTCATCCAGCTGAAGTATTGATCCCATGGATCCCTGATACCGGAGTTTTTTTTCAACTCTACTGTTGGATCTTCCAACCTTACCTTACCTTATTAACTTGTGACCTTACCATTTGGACCAGAATTATCAGAAATTTAGGTACAACATGTCCCTATGCCTTCTAATATTTTACAAACACTCCCTTTTTCGGCTAACACCATATCTACAATAAGGCCATCCGGTTCTGGAAGGTCATATAGGAGGTATTGGCCAACTCCTTGGAAAGCATCCCTTGTGTAGTTTACAAACCTCTGTTCATTGTAATATATGTAATTTATCCAATCTACATTCTTATTGATAGTTATCATGGGAATTAGGGACTCAAAGCCTGCTTTTACCTGGTCCCTAGCATTGAACTCATTGGGCACCCCCCTTGGAACTTCAATTTCATCTATATATACATGGGTGTCAAAGCTTCCAGGAGGGGCCTCCCATTTACTCCTGTGGCTAGGTGTTGGGTCAGAGTGTATATTAGGGGTACTTCTGTTAGGATATGGCGAGGCATGATAGCCTTTGCGAGAGCACATTCACCAGTACAGGTTCCCTCTAATTTAGTTCTAATTCTCTGATCCCCGCAGATCCACTCAAGCCACAGATTGGTATTAGAGAAACCAGTTTCTGCTGCTGTGTCCTCAAAGGTGGGATTTGCAATTGCCAATGTCATCTAGGCTACACAAATGGGGTTTAAGGGGATTGAGCACAGACTGAGGGGGTTTCCACTTAGATGAATTATACATGTCTTTCAGGTGAAATTTTCCCTTTTCCTGCTACCTATGCCCCTAATACATACATGCCAACATCGGTGGGGCTGGGGTTTTCTATGGTCAGGGTAAGTATTATACCTTGTCCTGTTCTTCCACTATTTAGGCATGTACCTGTTTTTAATAGTCATCCTGCTAATCAGGGACTTTCCATTTTTTCCCACTTTTTTTATGCGCAATCTCTGTCCCTGTGTTCCATCCCACTGATTTCAAATGATCACAGTTCTGTCCCCACTAGTTACCTGTCACACATATGTATATGGATCTAGATTTGGACGTGTCATGATATAAGTTGCATTGCCAAGGATAGCAGACTATATTGCAATAAACAAAGATGAAAGTAGCCACATGTGAATTAGATGAATTATACCAGAATGTAGTCAACAACTTCTCATCCTGCATAATGGCTACTTGTTGAGCCCCCATCAGACCAACAAAAAGGATATATATTTGTCATTGTGTGGTAAATGGCGCTTTGTTCTCAGGGGTTGGAACTTATTTGCAGTGGGAGGTGTGCAGCCAAGTGTTCTTCCCAGCCATCACCTAGCCGTGATCAGCAGAACTTGGTACGGGCCATCATAGCTTGGCTCAAGGGAATTTCTTCTCACAAATTTCTTTACCAATACCCAATCTCCAGGGATAAGGCTGTGAGCTCCTGCATCTGACTCGCTGTCTGGATAGAAGAAAACACTTGGGCATGTATTTGAGTTAATTCTCGTGACAATGCGACCACATAATTGGTTAACACATCAGGTTGCAATGGTAATTGTTGTGGAAAATAACAACCAAGTCTAGGGGCTGACCCAAACAAAATCTCACAAGGGGACAGGGAATGTTTTTCCCTTGGTGTGTATCCGACACTAAATAGGGAAATAGGTAAACTGTCTGGCCAGCTCAGTTTCTTGGGCCATTTTTAGCATTCTAGTTTTTAGGGTACCGTTCTGTCATGAACGCCAGTTCGCTGGGCACACAATCTAACCAATCAATCGGTAATCTGCCGCCACCACTCCAAGTTTACGGCCTTGAAGACGCCACACATCACTCTTGACTCTCACTGGCTATGCACACCCCTGTCCTGGCAGCTAAATGGTTAACACTCTACCATTCACTCCAGCAACCAACGGGTTATTCAGCATCAGTCCTTCACAGCAGTCACAGAGACAGAGTTAATTAGCATTTACACTAGCAAAGTATCCCATACACTTAAAGACCATTCAAACACATATTTACTTATAAGAGGCTAACTGAGTTCTTTTAGAGCATCAAAGACAAAACTTATTTAATTTTAAATTTAATATTCCAAAAGGTGGACAGTGCATACAATAATAAAGAAAATTATGTTACAATAAAACGACATTAAGTACAGCAGTTATATAAAATAAAAAGGATAAAACGATTCACAGAGCCTACTCACTAGAATAAGCCCTGTGTCTCGGGGCGAGAAGGGAACATATGATCCATACACATTTAGCATGTCCCCTCGGTATGTGCAAAGTTATAGGGGTTACAATGATTTTTAAGCCCCTTGTTGTACCATCCCCCGCCTTAGCTATGCATGAGGTGGGAGTGTCCAGGAATGTCCAGATTTACGAATAGCCAAAAGCATTAATTTCCCCTTGGTTAAGCAGATTCCATATAAAAGTGGGCCTACCTTTCCATTCACAAATATAATATTGGTTCCTGTACCACATATTCCAATATAATTATATATTTATTTTATACGTATGGCTGTCCTTAAGGTGACCTCTTTGTAACCACCAGAGAATTCGAGATACATGGTTCGGCCCCACATTGTCTAGAAGAGAAGTTCTGGCTCCATGCTTCACTAACCCCAACATAAACACTGGGGACTTTTTCCAGGGTGGAATGGCATTTTATATGTCCTTTGAAAGAACTAATACCAATAGTTAACCCATTCAATGCCAAGTCGCTACACACTGTCATGACACCGTTCATTCGTTCAACTTTTCCACTACTCTGGGGGTTGTAGGCTGTATGAATTGCCAGAGTGACCCCCTAACTCTGCCCAAATTTAGTAGAGAAGCTGTGAAGGCGGGTCCTTGATCACTCTCTATCACTTCTGGGACCCCATACCGGCATACTCTCTCAGTAATTACTTGGCTGTGGTTTTTACAAGGGCGTATTCGAATCGTATGTATTCTTTGAAATGGATACAGAGGTTTTGCTAGATGCTTTTGTGGCATCTTCTCAGTGTGTCCTGGGTTGCAGTTCACACAGTGCATGATCTACAGAATTTATCTGTCAGTGTGGTGATCCTGAGTGCCATGTAGTACTTTTGTTTATGAGGGAGTTCATAAGAGTCTTTGACAGATGGGCTGCTCCATGACCCCACTGGACTACTGCATGTAAACCGGCCATCTGTGCGGGTTGCACCCTTCTGTTTTTTAACCTTGCTTTTCTTCTAGGTTTGCTTTCTCTTAGAGTTCCCTCAGGTAGTCCCTTTTTTATTGGTAGCGTTTGCATGGTTAGTGTCGGGCACTTTCTTCGGACACTCTCCCGTCCGCTGCCTATTGCTCACTGGCTGCTCCTTTGGCTGCTGAGTTAGCCAGGTGGTTACCCCTTGCTTCTGGTGAATTCAGTTTCCCATGTGCTTTTACTTTTAGGTTTACTACTCGGGTTAGGAGGGGCAAGGCATCCATCAGGTCTGTGATGGCGGAGCTGTGTATCACCGGAGTGCCTGCTGCTGTCAGGAATCCCATTGATTTTCAGATGACTCCCAAATCATGGGCCACACCAAAGGCATATTGTGAGTCCATATGGACATTTGCTCTCTTTCCCTCGGCCAACTTGCATGCTGTGGTGAGTGCCTGTTACTCTGCTATGTGCAGACATGGTAGGTGGAAAGGGCTCAGCTAGGAGGATGGTGTCTTCAGTAGTGGACTGCGTATCTGCTATATTATTTGCCTTGCTCATCAGCAAATCTGGATCCATCCACAAAAATGGTGAGCTCAGGGTCTTCTAATGGTTGTTTGCTCACTGTGGGGATGTATGTGGTCTCCATTTTCACGAGTTCAAAGCAGTCATGGGGTTGACCATTCTCTTGTTCCTGATCATTCTCCTGTTCCTCCTGTCTCCCCTCGGGAAGTGGAAAGTGAGTGTCAGGATTTAAAATGTTACAGTGTAACAAGGGGATGTTGTCAGGCAACAGGAGGGAACATTGGAGTCTCAGGTGTCTGGCAGTAGACAAGTGTTTGGGTTTAACTTGGTGTTGGGAAAATTCCTTGTATTCGTGGTCCGCCATGACATTGCTGCTATACTCAACCAAGTGTGAAGTATTGTCAAGTAAGGCCTGTACAGCCAAAACAGCTCTAAGACACGAAGGACCTCTTTTTGCCATGGCACCCAGCCTGCAGGATTAGTAGCCTGAAATCACCTTGACCCTTTCTATGGTAATGTGTCTGGTGCCATGGTATAGGCATTGTCCAAGGAAGACCACAGATGTTTGGCACCACTGCAATTTGGATTTGAAGGCTTTGCAGCCCTAGCGAGGTAGCACAGCAGGCTCTCTGATATTTCTTCAGTGGTGGGCAGGTCATCCGCACAGAGGAGGAGGTCATCAGCATATTGGAGGAGGATTATTGTTGGGTCGTACTTGTGCCATGTATAGAGTATGTTGGCCATTGCTTTGGCAAATTAGCGCCCCTTGAGGCATAACTGTCCAGGTGTATTGTTGTGGGTGAAGGCGAAGAGGAACCTGCAGGAGAGACACTGTAGAATGCATTTGCCAAATCCACAACTGTGAAGTACCTTATTAATGGGGGTAGCAGAGCGTGGGGATTTGGGACGATTGGTGTCTCCAGAATGGTGGTTATGTTGACAGTTCTGAGATCTTGGACCATTCTATACTTTTTCTGGCTCTGCTTTTGGCGATTTTTTTCTTTACGTGGAATAGAGGTGTATTGCAGGGATATGTACATATTACAAGGGCTCCATTGGCCATGAGAGACTTGACTTTTTGAAATTGCATCTGATTGGGCTGATTTCAGTGGGTATTGGGGTTTTCTGGTCAAGGAGGCCCCAGGCTTCAGTTCCACCATGACTGGGGGAACCTTCAGGTGGCCAATGTCTTCGGGTCCTGTGGACCAAAAACAGCTGGAGATTCTGGCCAGTATGTCACCTGGGATATTGGTGGTAGGTGCGAGGGAGGGAGCATAAAGCAGAGAAATGATCCAGCCCCAACGTTGAAGAGGCAGAAATTTTCACATCTGGAGAGATTATCTAGACCAGTGATCCTCAAACTACTGCTCTCCAGATGATTGAAAACTACAACTCCCAGCATTCCTCAACTACAGAGGGGAGGCTAGGAATGCTGGGAGTTGTAGTATTCGAACATCTGGAGAGCCGTAGTTTGAAGATCACTGGTTGAGACAAAATGTCCACACCCAAAAGGTTCAGAGGGCAAATGGAAGACACAATAAACCGGGCTAGGAGATCCAGGAAGGTCAGTGGGTTAGTTCTGGGGGTTCCATTCACTCCCACACAAGATATGTCAATATTGGAAAGGTAATAGTGGTCAGGAAGGTCTTGTGCTCTAATGACACTTTTGACTGCTTCTGTATTGACAAAGAACGTGGTTGGGCATCCTTAAACAGGTAAAATGTTCTTGGCCAATGGCCCCCCTGTATCACCTGAAGATACTACCAAATAAGGGGAGGTTGCTACAGGCTTGCCTAATTCCTAGCGTAAAAGGTCCAAATGTTCTGCACTTTGCCGGTGTTCTGGCGTTCTATTTTTGTTGCTGTTGTCCTTGGGTTTACACGTTCCCTTGTGGTGCAAATCATCTGGAGCATCTGGGTGCTGTGCACTCCCACTTGTAATGCCCTGATTCCCCACAATTAAAACAGATTGGTGGTGGTCTTGTTGTTCTTTGGGTGCAAGTATCTATTCGCATGAGTGTTGCGGCCTTCTTGGTTGTCTGGGTGAACTTCAGGCCCTTTTCTACCAGCAGGAGGGGGTCCTGGGGTAATATCCGATACTCTGGCTGGGCCACTACAAGACCCTTTTCTTATAGGTTCCTTCAACCCAGCGACAAATGCTGATTTGACTGTGGACTTAGCTATTGAACCCTAGATCATAGAAAACCTGCAATAGTCTAGTGTAGTTTTTTCCTACTGATTCTATTTTATCTTGGGTGTGTTCAGCCAGTCTTTCCTGTGCCCATTCACATAATTGTACACAGAATTTCACATCAGAGGAATAGGTATTGTCATCGACAACCCTTGCAGTTTGGAAGCTTTTCTTCAGTGTTGGCCAGTAGGCGTCACCTGCCTTTATTTCACATCGGCTGTCTAAGTCTCTCCATGAGGCTGAATAGGTCTTTTGTATTTGGGCTTAACCTTCGGTAGAAGGGCATGGATTGTTTTTCTGGGTCTTGTATGGAAGTTACCAAGGAAGATGATTGGGATGGGGTGAATGTGACAAACATCATGGGTGCACCGGCGGCTAGGCCGTGGTTTAGTGTCGAAATCTGCAGTCTCGGGTTGGCTGGCAGCATGAGGGAAGGGTTCCAGTGTATCCAATCCTCTATTTCCAGGGTAAAGGACTCTGCTTGGGGAGATGGGGGGCTCTGATAGGAGTGCATACTCCCCCTTGTCTGGGAACCGTGGTGGGGAAGAATAAGACATCCCCCTGCCAGGGACATAGTGGTATTGGGTACAGCTAAGCTAAGTATGATAGAGGCCTGGGACTCCCCTTGTGGAATATAGAAGGTGTCATCTGCTCTTATGACTGGTTAGATGAGAACTGTTGGATTGGTAGGCCTTCCGGGGTATTGATTTGGTGTACTAAGCTGCCACTAGAAGTGGATGTACCAACATGGCCACCATTTGAAGTGGGTGTACTAAGATGGCCACCATTGGAATGGGCAGGTTGGGCTGGGGGCAGAAGTATGGGTAGCAAAGGGCTGGTAGACAAAGGGCGAGGCTCAAGGGAGGATGCGTTGCCATCATAGGGTGGTGGCTGGATATTTGTAGTGAATGCACATGTTGGTTTACTTTGATGATACACATAAACAGTTTTTCCTCCCTCTTCATCTTCCTGATGTATACAGTTTAAATAGCCCTGGTCACATTATACCAGGCTCCAGCTGTCTTTAACAGGTTGTTGTCAACCAAAACACCCCTCTTTTCTTTTAGTATTTTTCTTCTGGCTGTAGCCGGCCTCCACATGCAGTCATCCCACATACTTTTGCTAATTTGTTCAACCTATGTACATGTTCTTTCCCCTCTGTCTCTCCCACCAACTCACATGCCAAAACACCCTTCTCTGGTTTTATCAGTTTCTGTCCCATCTGCCCCTCCTTTCTCTGCCCCCCTTAACAAAATCCTCTGATCTCCTACTCATTCTCTATCTGCTGTATTGACTTTCCTATGCCTCCTTTCACTGAATAGTGAATGTTAGCAGCTGCTGGCTTTATCCCAGCACTTTCACTAGACCCCAGTCACCATCATGAATACCAAACATCAATCCACAAACACATTTAGGTCATGACACAACACCCAGTTACTGTGGAAGTAAGATCCCAGAGGCAGGAGACGCTTACAAAACACCTTCGCTGTCACACCAAAACCCCTATCCACAACGCGCTACACTGCGCTGCTGTGTACCAGACTCACCATGTTGGAAATCCCTTGCCTTGACACCAATCCCCACGACGTTACACCACGCTGCTGTGTACCAGAGAGTTACCGTGTCAAAAATACCTTGCCCTGACACCCCTCCCGTGATGCACTACACAGTGCTGCCGTGAACCAGAGTTACCATGTCAAAAATACCTTGCCCTGACACCATGATGCTACACCACACTGCCTTGTACCAACGAGTTACTGCGTCAAAAATACCTCCCACGGGACCAAACACACTCAGACTCAAACCGGGCAGTAGATAATCAGTGCAGGTCAGTACAAAAAAATAAGCTCCGGGCAAGCAATTACTTGTCTTTGGTGACCTCCGGCAGAGACACATAGACCGACAACAGCAACAGGATATGTACGAGTAAAATACTAAAAGATAAAAGTCTTACCGTACTTCAGAGGTAATCAGTCTCTGTTTCGTCCACTTTGGTCCACCCCAGCATCCTCTCAGGTGGCTGTCCGTTGGTTCACAACCTGGAGCCCCACGTTGCGCACCACTGCATATACTCTCGTCCTAATTATGAGCAAGCAGCTAAAATTGTATAAAAAAAGGAATATAAAAAATTAGAAAAATAGCTGTACACATATATACATGGTAAAATAGACATTTTACTCAATTCCATCACAGACTCTCAAAAGGAGAGGCCGTATATACTCACTAGAACTTAATGTTTTTCCACTTTGCACAGTATCTTCTTGAGCACTTTTCAATCACCTTGAAGTAGAAAGCCATGGTTCCCTCTTCAGAGTTATTTTGCTGTAAAGCCTCTAGAAACTATTCAACCTTATAAAAAGGCTGATATTGCTACTCTACTTGAGGTTGAGAAGACAAAAGTCTAAATCTGGGAGAAAGTGTTAGGATTGGCATTCACGTGTCTTTTTTCCTGATCCAGTTGATTCAACTGTGTGTGGCATCCAGGTTCAGCAGAACATGATAATTTTACTTGTAAAGTCTTTTGAGAATCCCATCAGCAGCTACCTATCTTGGGCAGATTTCAGCTTGAGCACGGCTTAAGGTTACAATCAAACATTTGATCTGTGCAAATTCTGATTTTATCCAGGAAAACTTTGTTTTGTGCTTTTAATCCATAACTAATTATAACCTATCTGGAATTCTTTGACTGGTTTGAAGGTTCAAGAATTGATACCTGCAATACAAAGTATGATTAGCAGTCGGTTTCCGACTTCTGTACAGTTCGAAATAACTTCCAAATAACTTTGTATATAAGGCCATGGTTGTGCGTATGGCATAGATACCCTTTAAGGTAAAAAGACACAATTATAGATTTTTTTTTATTATGGCTCTGAAATAGGGCAAATCTTTTCTTTATCTAATGAGTCTTATATTATGTTGAAATAGGAAACTTTTTTTATAAATAAATAATAAATGAAACTATTATACATTGATTATTGAATCATGCTTGTAAAAGGTCTCATTCATTCAGCTGATGATATATCTTTGGTATTCAGTTAGATCAACTGGACTTGAAGTTTTGCTCTTGAAGTTGTTTTGCTCAAAAGACTTGGTCAAAAATCTCTTGCCATTTAATACCCTGGAAAGTGTCCCAATCAGCATATAACCGCAAATTGTTAGGGTTTTCATGAATAAAAGGTGTTGATTGTATTGTTGCTAAGAGGTGTTATCAAAACTGCAAGGCGTCAAAACAGCATTGTACATGGCAGACTAATTGTGTCGAACCGCTCCACCACTATTCAGGCATGGTTTCTTTATTTTGACATAAATATCCACATTGACACCTCTTTTGAACCAATCATGTTCCCTGGCCAAGATGTTGACATTACAATCTTCAAATGTATGTTCCTTAAGATAAAGGTATACGGCTGAGTCCTGACCTGAGGAATTTGCTCTTCTGTGCTGGGCCATACGTTGGTGCAGCTGCTGTTTAGTCTCCCCCACATACAAATCAGAGTACTTTTTACTGCACTGTGTTTATATGGTTGCTCTTCTTGGGTCATTCGGATGCACCAGTTGCTGCCGCAGTGGGTTTAAAGCAGACAAGGATACGTTGTTTGTTGAAAGTTCAACTTAATTCTGCCGATACCTATGCTACATATGGGATAATCATGTTCTTTTTCCTTTTTTGGTTCCCCCTTCACTGGTGGTATTTGTGTTGTTTTCTTACTTCTTCTAGATTTGAGAAAGGTCCAGTCTACAAGTTTTAAAGTCTTTTTTGAGGCCTTAGCCTTTAGTTCTGTGCTTGTGAGGATGTTCTCTACTTGGTGTTGTAGGGTTCTGATGACACCCAGCTTGTGATATAAAAGGTGTGAGTCAAAGATCAAATACAGGTCTGTGTTTGTTGGTTTTCTGTAAACCTCCCACACAGACCAGCCAGTGTATTGCTTTGCCCCCTTTCCCTTGTAAATCTGATGTTTTGGTCCACAGCATTGATGTGGTCTGTAAAGGCTTGTACTTCCTTCTGACTTTCCACATATCTGAGCCAGTAGGTGGGTTCTTACAGATCCATAAATTCACTGTTTCATATTGGTAAGCAGATTCAAAATGGAGTAACTTCTAATTCATGATGGAGACTCTTAGGGTTGATATTTTCACTGATAAACCTGGGGATGGCGTAGCGAAACCTACAGGATGCATACCTACATGTACTGATAAAGGAATCTTGTAAAATATTGCTAAGATTCAAAATTTCGAGTGTCGTTTTTCAATTCAGAGCAATACCTTTCATTTTAACATGCAAATGATCCTGAATTTATTTTATATTTCATAACTAATGAATTGCATGTGAAATTGTGAGCATTGTGGTGAAAACAGCTGTGTTCGGCAGCCATCCTTGCAGGGTGTGTCCTGGAGATTTGTAAGTAGCTGCACATGCCAAGTGAGTACTTAAGCCCCCTCCCCTAAATCAACTTCTGGGTTACTTGCCCATCACATCTAGGTTAGCAAAATAAACCCTTCAGATATTTTTTTTTGCTCGCTATTAAATAGGGCTGTAGAAACCAGGAATCCCAGAATCCTGCAGAATTCAAAAATGATTTCTTCACAATGCTTTTGATTTCAGAGGTACAATAAATGTTGCATCTATTGACTACTTAGAAATTCTAGAATCCATTCAGGCTTATTTATATTTTAAATAATATTTAAAACTAAAATCATCTGAAACCATCGAAAATTCGATCAGAAGAACCCATAGAAATTCCCATCCTTGTGCCGGTGATTTTCTGTAGATTTCAGCTTAAAAATTACAGATTGGTTTTGGACGGTAGATGAGATTCATGGAAAATCTTTCATCTTACCCGATCATAGTTTTTTCAATAGATGATCGATATCACGGATTGGCCTTTTGAAGACACAGAAATATGTCCTCAATAATCTGATCAATTCGATGGAATTCATCAAATTTATGGGAATATCAATTCTGTGTTTGGGGACCTTTGTGTATACTGTATGTATGCATGAATGTGACAAAACATTGCCGTTGTGTACAATAATTTTGACTTCGAAGACTTCAGAATGCACTAAATTCATGTAGATAAGAATGTAGGATCGGATCAGATTCGAATATTTATTAAGTTATCAATTTATTGCTGGATTTTTACATTTTATGTATAGATGCCCAGTGGCTAGACATTTTATTATAAGAGGACATAGTCCAAGTCAACTAAAATATCTGGTTATAGAGATGATCCCCATACACTTAATGGAAGATATTTGGGAATTGGAGCAGAAAGGTACAAAAATTAGGTAACCTACTCTTATCTTATTTTTCAGCATGAAAGAGAATGTACTTTTCGTATTTGTTGTCAAGTCATTAGCTTAATAAAGGGTCCGATATTTTAAAATACTTGAAACATTGCTGATCATAATGTGATTAAAAGGATTTAGCATTACTTACACAGGACAGCCATTTTCTCTGTTTTATTACTTTGTTTTATTTTCAGGAATTTAAAATTCTGTGACTAGCTTGCACCCATTTAGATGCAATAGGTGTGAGTGCTTTTCTCCAAAGTTCCAACCATATAAGAGAGATCCTGATAGCTTTTTGATTTCTTTTAAGGCAAAATATGTGACCGATGTACTTTCTGGTATATCTGATCCCAGTTAAACTGCATTTTTTTTTTTTTATACAGCTTCGGAATAATATTCCATGTCACCTTAGTGATATTTCTTGTGGTCTGCGTTGTAACCAGCTCTTAAAATGTGGAATGCATAAATGTAAAAGGATTTGCCACAAAGGAGAATGTCTTATAGATGAAGATTGTAAACAACCGTGCTTTTTGCAGAGACCAGACTGTGGTCATTCCTGTATGGCCGCTTGTCATCCTGCTCAACCCTGCCCTCTTTCTGTTTGCAACACAAAGGTAAAGTTAATCTCTTGAAGACCGCTACAAATCATTGTACATATTTTAAACATTATCTTATTCTTAAAGGGCATGTCCACCCCAAAATTTAACTTTTGATATGTGGTAGGGCATGCTCCCCCAGCCCCAACCGCATTAATATAATTGTTAGAAAGTCCCCCGATTCTTACTTACCTGCCCTCTCTCCCCTGCTGCAGTGTTCAGGCCCTCTGCTTGCATGGAATTGAAAGCAGGGGGCGGGACCGGCAGCCGCGTCCGTGATTGGCTGAGAGGCAGGGAGGGCTGCACTGAGCATGCCTCAACCTTGATGAGGTTGAGGAAGTCTCAGGCACAGCATGAGTCACACACTGCTCCTACACAGCAGTTTCCTGGACTTTGGAGGGGCACAGCAGGGGAACTATTTTGAGCAGGAATGTAAGGTAAGGATTGTTTTAAACTACTTGATGTGGCCAGTAAGGGGTTAAATTTTAGTTTTGGGGGTGGACATGCCCTTTAAAGGGCATCTATAGTGGGAAAATGAACTTTTTTTTCTTTCTTGCCATGTATTCTATAATTCCCTACAACCCCCAGAGTGTCTTCACTTTTTTCAGATTCCCTCTCTGTCCTGAGATACACCAGTTAGAAGAATACGTGATTGCATTCCTCTACTCCTACTTGGACTGTCAATCAAATCCCTGTGACGTGATCCCCCTTCCTGCTCTGTAATAAACATAGAGATAACAGCATTAGCAGGGGGAGAAAGGTAGCTTTGATGTTAGATATAAGGCTGCACTTGACCCCCCTTCTTAATAGCTTTTACTGATTGATGATGGGTCACAAAGTGAGATATCGTAAACTGTACTGATCTCCTTCTTCCGTGTCTCCAGGACAGCTTGCTTTCTATTGGCCACTGTGCGTGGGTGTGTTTTTCAGGATGTTGAACTTTTAACTCCTACTGCACATAAAAAGCTTGTCGGTTAGCCGGAGCTGAGACATGGAGGAGGTAACAGAGGGGAGGGGGAAGGGGGGGTTGTGCTGCACATAGATCTGACACCGTGTCAGTGACAGATATAGGATTAAGGCAGCACAGAGTACATGAATTTAACTTTGCAAAGGGGCAATGTGTTTTTTTCACTATAGATGCCCTTTAAAATGCACACAAGCCCTTGTGATTAATGCTGCATGCGTATATTTATCTGAGAAATTCATGTTTTACTTTGTTATTAAAGAATTAAAGATAACTAAAGCCAAATTTTTATGCTCCAGTATCTGAAAATATCCCTCTAAAAACACCAATAAACTGTAAATTACCGTACCACTACAGTAAATAGAATTAAGGTAAATGTAACCTGAAGAACTGGATTAAATAACTGTGTGTATTTGCAGTGACTGGCCACACCCCTGACCTCAGTCACATGCCCCCTTGCCTAATCTGTACCATTAAAGGATTGGCTTGAGGCTAATAGTGGGTGTAACCTGCAATATCTTGGGCTGAGCATGTGTAAAGAACATAATGGTCAGTGACTACACTGTGTGATATTGGGATGTTGGGAAATTAAACACAAACCACATCAAAATGAGAGGTGAGACACAGACTACTGCTTTTATATCAAGGTGTCCTACCTTCTGGTTCAATTGTTGTTCTCAGGGTATCTCCACCCCAAAATTAAAAAATGGTAAAAAGTAAGGACCCTAAGCACTTACCAGACTTCATTACCTCGGTCACGGCCTCTTCAGCTAATTCCTTGTACGGCAGCAGTACATTCTCTCCCATTTTGAAAAATCAGTTGATTTCATACCCTTTTTTAGTGAGCTGACATTTCAGGTTCTAATGGTCCTTCTTCTTCCCAGGATGCACCACTTTCTTGTTCCTAATAGTAATTTCTACTGATTGGCTGTTGGATGGATCAAAGATGCTCAAATCTCTACTGAGCAACTGAATCAACCCAGGCGCTGGGTTAAGGGCAAAACCATAACGGTCTCTACTAGGGGTCCTGCAAATAGGGAGTCAGTATTTCGGAATATATATTATACAGAGACAAAATGCTGAATCGGCAGATAAAGGTCATTGGGATGAAAAAATACTGCTCTTTTTTCTGAAAAGTATATGTATTTGCACTGAACTTCCCCTTTAAATGACATTTATGTCTGGCATACAGGCCGAAAATGTTATAACAACTTATTATGATAACTTCTAAGAAATCCCTAACCAAAAATATAATTTTAAAATATCCACAATGCTGCTGATTTTAGAGTTGACAACTACAGACTTATTTAAGTTTTGAATTAAAGAATGCATTCAGGCTTGTTTTTAGTTTAGCTATAATTCTGCTTTAAAACATTCAATACAAGATCAGAAACCATATGAACTATTATTCACCCTGGGAGATACAAAGTTGCTGATTAGACAATTTTACTCTGTCTTCCTAGGTGTGTGGTAAAACATTTTGTTGGGAGGGGAGTACAAAGGATTTCTGTAGTAAGGTTTGTTTAATAAATTGAAACAGATATACCTATTGACAAATAATACATCGCTGAAATTGACAGTTTCTGACTGCAAATATGGGATAACGGTAATTATGAATAACACTGCCTGTTTTTAGCTCACTATTTCTAATCCAAAAAGTAATCTAATTTATCAGAAATGGCAGTTTTGTTTCATTCAAATGTATGTTTGTTAGGAGACAGGTACAATTGTTATAACAAATGAAATAATAAATATAGCTGGGCACACCAGTCTTAAGTGTATCAACTTTATTGTGACGTTTCGGAACCGGTGTGGTTCCTTCCTCAGACAAACAGTTATGAAGAATCAAAGTGTTATATATAGACAAAATTCAAACTGTATAAGATGGCTATCTAGTGTCTACAATACCTACCACAAAGTGCCCTATAGTGTACAGGTCCCGTAATTAAGGTGCCAGTGCAAATCAAATAAATAGATTAAAACTCTGTGTTCCACATTCAAAGTTCATAATATATAGTAATAATAATGTTAAATTAGTAAGACAATGTTAATTTTCAATGTTTAAGAGACTATCACATGATATCTAAGAATATATATCTAACTTATTGCCTTGGTATTGTTATAACAAATGTAAATCCTGTGATTAAAGAGACTTGGGTTTAGTTTGCTTTGTGTGTATAAGGTTTTTGAGCTTATTGTCTCTTTCTGATATTATTCAGGTAGATCTACAGTGCGAATGCGGACGAAGGAAAGAGAGCGTTGTGTGCTCTGTAGCATCCACTGCATATCAAAGGTTTGATGTTAATTTTTTTGGAATTGTTTAAAGAAGAACTCAAAACTCTATTCCATCCAAATACTTATTCCCTGTGTGCCAAATTTCTTTATTTCATGAGTTCATTTATTTGTTTTTCTTTTTTAACATTCTGTTTATTCCTTTATTTTTCTTCCACTGGGTTCTTTATGTGGTGGAAAAATATTCTTCTATTCCAAACAGGTAAAATACTTCTTAACTTCCCTAGGACAAGAAACTTAAAAGGGCAAGTGCCCTGAAATTAAAAATTGTATATAGCTAAATCACCCTAAAACTCCAATAGTTGGAAAGCTGTGAGATGAAAGACAAACCTAAAACACTTCCAGATAATCTGTTTGCGTTCTTTATGCTTCCTGGCTCAATTAGCAGCTGTCATTAATGAATGTGACTGTTGCCATTGCATGAATGTTATTTATATAACTGACTCTTCTGAGCATGTGCAAGCTTATAACAGAGCTTTAAGAGTTTGAAGAGGAGGAAGAAGCCTTTCTAATTATTGGGGTTTAAGGGGTGGTTTATATAGATAGATAGATACATACATACCCAGGTGTCTTTCCAAAAAATACAGCAAAGTCCATCGATATAGAAAGCACTCAGCGGCTCTTCAGAAATTCAACACATCTATTCTTTATTAGACCAACCACATGTCGACGCGTTTCAGCCCTCTTGGAGCCGTCGTCAGAACTAAATCACATAAAACTAACAGCCCTTTTAAAGCACCAATCTCCCCACCCTCCACCTGTGCACAATAAAACACTTACCGAATCCCAAATGGACTACATGTCCCAGAAGTCACCCTGCTGTAACCACTCAATACACGTGGGTATAATAATTGGATACCAGAAGAGTTCCCCAAACCCCACCTAATACACCAGCAGAAACAGAGGAGCCAATACACACCCCGGTCTACCCACAATGCAATGCACCATTCAAGACAAATAATTCAAAACGGCCAATCGGCATTATTGAGCATTTTATTGTTTATTCTAGGATAGCTGCAATAACAATGGCTACGAAGCTGTCCGAATTGCAGCTTGGAGACTCTGTGGACATGGGAAAGTTTGTAACCAAAAAGGAAATTAAACAAGCAAGGTAAAAAAATACAACTTTTTTTGGAATTTATTTAATTATTTAAAGGTAGTTTTGATGTGTTCGAGCTATGTTGGGAAGATATTGGGTAGTAAAACAACCTATCCCAGCTAAAATGACTGCAGTAACTAAACTTGCCTACATGGCCCCATTCTGACTGATGTTGTTTTGAAGCCATATAATTGTTGATATCTATTTGAACCATGCAATATATGTCAGGTTTTACCATTTTTGTGGATATTTTCCCCCTGACCCTAAGCTGGTTACACACACTACAGACCTTTAAAAGATGTTCTGTCTGTCATTTTTTTAAAGATCACGCTACTCACAGTCCCGAATGTTGTATGTAAAGTTTAGGGAAACCGTTCAGGAGTGCACATTTCCTAAAGCCATCTTGTTATACCTTAAAGGGCAACTATAAAGCCACAGAACAACACTTACCCAGAAGGCAGAACACCTTGATATAAAACCAGTAATCTGTGTCTTACCTCTCATTTTGATACGGGCGCTGGGAAATTTACCTAAATAACATATGATTTGTGCTTTACTTCTCAGCATTCTAACATCACACAGTTTGGTCAACGACTATTATGTTCTGCTCATGCTCAGTCCTTAGCTGTGGCACAAACTTGTTACAGTTGGTCACACCCATTAATAATCTCTAGCCAATCCTTTTACAGGACAGATAAAGCAAGAAAGCATGTGACTGAGGTCAGGGGGTGTGGTCTATTACTGCACATACACACAATTACTTCATCCAGTTCTTAACAGGCTTTGATTTACTTTAACAGAGTTTACTAAAGTGGCATTTTATAGTTTATTGGTGTTTTTAGAGGGTTGTTTTCAGATTCTGGAGTATACAAAATTGGGTTTAGTTCTCCTTTAAGCACAGGGAGAGGACCACAGGTGGAGGAAATTTTCTGGCTTTTCCAAGCGATCATAAGGCTGACAGTTAATGTTTCGTCGGCCTGGGGACCGCTTGAAAATGCGCTACTCTGCCCTTTAACGCTAATGCTTGAACCCACCATTAAAAGACTATTAAACCCTAAAAACAACTAAATTAGCAGTAATTCGCTTAAGAGGTTTTGCCTCATGTAATTAAGCCTGGCTGGCTTAATTATTGTTACAAATCAGAGAAGTAATTTCCCTACCTGACTACTGTCTATAAAAAATTTACGTCTAAAAGCTGCACGTTTCTTTAGCTTAATCTTTGTTTTCTCCCATTTACACTTAGGCCCTGTACATAAAGGCCGATATTACAGCCTAACTGACTGTCCATCCCAATATTTTGGTCAATCGGGTCGAACTATCAGTGGAAATATCTGAAGTTTGATCATACATGTCAGTAAATTTCATTTGATCGTGTAGTATTCAATGGGCTGCAGTGTTCTCCCTAGCGTTTTTTAAAAGGAACAGCCCAGCCAGCTTTTTTGCATGCCACCTGACTGGAAAATAATTCTAGATAGAACACTTTTGCGATTTACTAAAGAATTTAGTTGTAGGTTTAACGTGTGTGCCCAGCATCCAGGTCGGATAAAACTCCCTGGCCAAAACCCCTTTCTAACACTCGCAAGATAATGTAAGCACATGCTAACTAACTCTATGTGGGTCCACGTGCTTGCGCTACCATTTTGTGTTATTGGATGCATGGAAGAATCTACGGGTAAGTGACAGTGTGTGAGCCCATTCTGCCAACTGCAACTTGTAAGCGATCAGTGCTGTCAATGTCCCGTTATCAGTGTAGGCTATGGATAGTGTGGAGCAGAAAATGTTCTAGTCATGGGGAAAGGTTAATTATGCCCCCCGTGCTGATGTATAGCTTGGTTTGTGTGATTGATTAATTAATGGAAAGCAGGGTGGATAAAAATCAATGATTTTTTTTTTTAATTGGATTTTTTTGATTTAAATTGGATTTTTTTGATTTAAATTGGATTTTTTTGATTTAAATCGGATTTTTTTTTTTAAATAAAATGCTTTCTGAGAAAAATATATTGCCATCCAACGGTTATTCCATCATGAAATAAAGATTTGTTTTTTAATTATGTAGAATAAGGCTGTATACCGTATATATTCAAATATAAGTCGACCCGAGTATAAGCAGAGGTACCAATTTTTGCCTGAAAAAGGAGTAAAAATGCTTGACTCGTGTGTAAGCTGAGGGTAGAAATGATGACCAATACTGCCTTCTGATTCAGTATTGTTTTGTGGCTTAAGTTGCCCTTTAAATGGACAGCAGAATTCCCATACAGTAGTAGCCAAATCCAGTATAACTTTTACTGTATGGAAATTCTGCTGTTCATTTAAGGGAAACTAAAGCTTCAAAACAATACAGAATCAGAAGGCAATCTTTTCAACAACAATAGATACCATCCTCCTGATTCTGTATTGTTTTGAGGCATTAGTTGCCCTTTAAATGGACAGTAATCTCCAATTCCTTGGCACTCCAGATGTTTGGAAACTACAACTCACAGCATGCTTTAGTTGCCGGGAGTTGTAGTTTCCAAACATCTGCAGTGGCAAGCACCCACAGGGCAGGCCAGGTCACTACTTGGCACCAGGAAGTGAGACCGGCGCCAGCCGGATTGCAGTAAGTGATTTGACTCGAGTTTACCGAAATTAGATTTTCAGCAATTTTTAAAGCCTGAAAACCTCTGCTTATACTCAAGTATATACGGTATGTTTAATTTTTTTGGTAAATAAATTCTATTAACCCATTCACAATGTCATGCTCTTCCAGAGGTTTTTCTAAGATTATTGGGCAGTTTCTCTGCCTACAAGATATTAGCACAGATGCTTGGTTTACTTTTGCAGTTCTCAAAACTGAATTTGTCTCAGCCGAGATCACATGCCTCTTCTTCACAGCAAAAATGTTATAACATGAACAGAGTTGAGAGAAAGACCTTAATCCTATTGTTCTACAAACCTATGAATACAGAATCTCAACCCCTTCAGTGCTAAGTTTCAAGAAGTTCAGTGAATAGAAATGCTGTAATGTTTCATTTTAGTAAATCTGTTTAAATTGTTATTATTCTAAAAATCTTTATCTACTTGCATATTGAAGTTATTGAATTAGCCTTTATGTAGAAAACTATAATTTAAATCAAGCCTTACTGACTAGTGATTTAAATTGTGATTTAAATCAGTTTGATTAAAATCAAATCCACCCTGATGGAAAGTCAGGCCAATACTTTATGGACTTACATTACACGCGATCCACAGCAGCAGCTGTAGATCCCGACTGCTTCCTGTTTACAGTAACTCTAGCACGCATTATCAGGCATGCGCGCTATAGTTACTCTGAACCAGGAAGCGATTGGGACCTGTCGCTGCTGCGGTGGATCGCGGTAAGATTCTTTGTCGCTCATGGGGAAGAACTTCAATCAATACATTAAAGATTGGTTTACTTTTTGAGTGAATTATTTCTTTAAAACCAAACACCAATATCAGAGTTGTAGTTTAGTTGGGGCTAAAGTTAGACATCCTTAATCTACAGTAAATGATGGGCACAATGCAAGTGTGGTCAGTATTTCCTATACAATATGAAGCAGGCTGTATTGGTTTCAATGCAGTTATACTACATAAGTTTAAAGAACATGTCAAGCTTTAAAATCATTGGAAAATAACTAGTAAAAACAGTGCATGTTTAATTTTCGCCACCACCAAATGTCCCGGTCCCACCGCACCTGGCAACATTTTCATGCAACTTGGTTCATTTATCGTCAGTCTGTCGGTCTGAAAGATAAGTAATAATTTGTACCGGCCCAAACTGTTTGTTACTATTCTTTTCTTAACTACGGTAACTTTGCTTACTGGCAACAGTAGTGTTTTTTCCCCCAACAATTTTTATTGTGAGAATCAAATGGTACATTTTCAATCAGCCAGTACATTTGTATATATCAAAATAGAATTAGAATATAATATTGTTACCAGCCTTTTTAGAATTTTCTTATAATCCAAACATTAAGGATTTCAGTAAAGATTTTATTTTACTGTTCGAACATTCAGTGTCAATATTTCATGGGTTGTTACAAACATTTAAACATTTTGTAAACATGTAAACATTTTGTTACAAAAGCAAAATTTATTATAAAACATTGGACTTTACCTTTTTGGAATTCCTTGACCTGCACTCTGCTAATACTTTTTTGTTGATTTGATTATACAGGCTGCAGTGTGACGAAGAATGCATGGCTTTGGAAAGAAATAGGTATGCAGTGACTCATCTCCATCTTTTTCTAATAAGTTTTTGTAGAGGTGAAAATAACTTCAGACATGGTTATTTGGGAAATGTAGTAACTGTAAAAAAAAATTGCAAAGAACTGCCTAAAATTGCACTTAGCCAAGTTGTCTGAAAAACAGTGTCCTTGAACTGGGTTTACTATTGGAATATCTAGACACAGAAGTGGCTGTCTTACCTTCCAATCTTCAAATAAACCATCAGGAGACAGGAGGGAACACAGCTAACATCCAAAAAATAAAAGCCTAGTGCACATCCAATTAATTTGCTTATATTTTACTTTACCATTGAACACATGACCCACTTGTGGGTTGAGTACACATTTCCCAGAGGCTTGGTCAAACCCCCAATGCAACAAGCAATATATATAGAATGGATAGTATACATCCACACAGAATGCAACTAGAGACCAAATTAATTCAATACATACAAAAAATAGAAGCTTAGTGCACATCCAATTAATTTGCTTATATTTTACTTTACCATTGTATTGCGACTTAAAAAGCCTGCCCTTCTCTCTGGATAAATTAAAGCAATTAGTTCAATAACCTGGCCAAATTATTTTAAGCCCAGCAACCACTTGACGGTTTGCTTTATTCTGCTGGGTCCTAACTTTTAATCTTTTTTACTTAAGTAACTTTTTACCTTCTTAGGAGACGTAATTCTCAAACTTTGTCTCAGTACCTGCCTTTTATGAGATGAAAGTCCCTGCTGCTCTTTCGCTTACTTTCTTGGAACTAACTTTCCAGCTTTCAGTACTTGAACACATGACCCACTGTGGGTGGAGTACACATTTCCCAGAGGCTCAGTCTTGTTGCATTTGGGGTTTGACCACCACTTTTCCACCTCTTCCTCTGATAGATGCCGACCTTATTCACGCTCTATGGATATGGATATAATTGTTGTTCCTAATTATATTTATCTGGCATGTGTACATAGATTAAGCCTGGTTCATTGCCTCCAAAAGTTTAGCATTTGTTTTATTCAGTTGTGGCTGTTAGTACATCACCCTGTTTGTGTTGTTGTTCTGAGTTTCTGAAAGGCTGAAATATTCACAGTTCTGAAATTGGATTGGGATACCAGAAAGCAAAATATTGTGACCGCAAAGAAGAACAATTGTCTTTCTTGTCTAAAAATAACAATGTATTTCAATAAAATATATTTGCAGGCGTTTTGCAGAGGCTCTAAATATTTCAGAAGATTCAGATCCTTTCAATACCCGTTCTGTTTCAAAATACAGTGACAGCTTGAAGGAGGATGCTAGGTAAGCATCTATTTATTGATTTTAAACCTTAAATAGAAAGGTTATGTTCCTTAAAACAGTCTGTTTACTTGTTATTGAAGGCATCCTTGGTACTAAGCAAACCTGATTTGATTCATAGTCTGATAGAAAAACAGTATAGAAGGTAGACCAGCTGACAAAATTGTTATATCATTGGAAGCAAAAAAACACTTTACTTTGTCTAGGTTATGTACAATTACAAGACAAAACCGCAATTAAAAACACAATGACTTACTCTTGGAAGGTTTGAGTGTGAGGTTGAGGGCCTACCACAATCTCTATTTTCTAATGTCTGACAATCATAGACAATTGTAAATTGATTGTGTTTATGTGTACAAGAGCAAGTAAAAAAGCAAAAGTTAAAGATTTGCCACAGAAGCAAATCCTTTTTCGCCTTTGATTTGCATAACTGCAACTGCATAACTGCAATGGTCCAGTACAACCTGGTTATTTAGACATTTACACATTCTAATTAACAATTAAACAAACAAGCAAAAACTTTTAACCCATCTGAAATTACTGATTCTCACGAATATCCATGTATTAAGGCATAGCCAGGCATGCACACTACACATTATTTCCCACAAGCACAAATATGCAAGTGCTCAAGTATGTACCCATGGGATCAGACATAGCAGAAAAAATACTTTCTTACATATCCATACATGCAAATCTACAAACCAACACACACACATTCTCAAAGCAATGTGCACAGACATTCACTCAAAAAAAATGGCTTAGGCAGACATTAAAAAGTTACAAAGGAACTACTGCACTCCATGCTTTAGGAGGAGCACCAATGGGCTCTAGTCCCCATACAAGAAGATCTCCAGGAGTTGGGCAGACTGGACAAGCTGTTTGAGGCATTCCAAACAACACAAACAGATTTGAAAGCTATAAAGGCACAACCTGACAAACTAGCACTTGAATTGGAAGATCTAGATCTTGGCAATGCAATTTGCGAATAATGGGCATTCCAGAATCACCATTAAACACAGAGGAGGTGGTGCACAAAATATTTCAAACATTACGACCAGAAGACTCAGCCAGCAGCAAATCACAGATGCGGTTGCTGGCTTTTCAGAGCACCGAGGGATTGAAGGTCTGTAAGTAACTTTGCAGTGATTTTCTTCCAAATATAAATTAGCGGTTAGGGTTTTGGTGGGATAGACTACCCATAGTAAAAAGCGTTTCAAGCTAGGGGGATGCAGCAGAGTGATGGGATCCGGAGGGGGGGAAGGGTGGGGCCTCCCTTGCACATGTCACAAACATTGTTGAGTTTAGGGAAGCAGCAAGGACCGGATGCCTCACTGAAAGCTTGGACTCTTCATTTTCATGGATTTTCAAAAGGCATAACAGGAGAACCATAAGGAGCAGAGATGTAAGGTAAGGATTTTTGAACGCTACACAATGGGGCCAGTATGGGGTTGAATTTTAGCTTTGGGGGTGGACATGCCATTAATTTATACAGATTTAGCTCCACAAGCCCTAGCCAAAAGAAAGCTACTAAGACTACTCACTAAAATCCTTATGGTCCACCAAAATATCGCTAGAGGTACCTTTTCCAGCTTAACTTCTCATTTAACAAAAAATAATACTCTATGGACAACTTTCAAGATGGCTAAAAGACAAATTGGAATCTCGCCATTGCCAAATAATACAGTTTCTAGAAAACAGCTGAAAAGGTTTTGGATTACAACTACCATGAACAAGACGCCAGCGGGGGAAAAAAGCGTCTTGGACATCTGACTGGCGTTCTCAATTTAGACTGTATGTTTCATCTATCTTTATATGACTATATAAGCCAGGTCAGATAAGCAAACATTGAAAACCGTGTATGGTCAGACAACAAGATAGTCCAAATAGAACTAGATATTGGGAAGAAAACCATGCAATTTTGACACAGGCACTTAAATAAATCCCCAACAGACCAGTAAGAGAACAAATTTCGCAACACCTCACTGAATATTTCACTTTAAATGCCTCTGATCATATTACAGCTCATAAACACTATACTAGTGGCAAAATAATTCAAATAGCATCCTAACATACAAGATACTTTTTGGTACCAACGCCTACATTTAGAAAATCAAATTCATAAACTACAGCATAAAGTTAACACACAGAAACTGTCAAAATGCAAATCTACTCAGAACTTCAAATCGCCAAGCTGGAAAAAACAACTATTCTATCACAAGAAGGATAAAGCTGATAATCCCCTAGCTCCTTTTTTACATTCTGTAGCCAGCCCAACCAAGATAACTAAAAAAAAAAAATAAAGAATATACAAAGCTCTTTCACTACTAACCCACATCTTATTTTCCTGACATCCCACTCTTTCTATTCATCCTTATATACCAAAGATAAATCAATTAATATATAAACTATCGCCCAGTTTCTACATTAACTCCTTGAGCACAGAGGTTACAGTAATAGCACAAGCTATTAAGCAATAAAAGCCCCATAAAGCACCGGGCCGTGATGGTATTTTTCGGAATATATTACAAGAAGTTTTAAGAGGTGCTAGGCCCACATCTACTTCCAGTTTTAAAATTTTTATGAAAAGTGGCAGTATGCCACCAAAAATGAACCAAGCTCATATTACCCTCCTTCTAAAACCAGGTAAATCCCCAGAAAGTTATCACCCCATATCTCTAATATACCAAGATATTAAACTACTAACCAAATTATTAGCCAACAGAATTAAGCTTTCTGCCTCATTTATTGACTAGGTAGGCTTCACCCCAGGCCGACAGGCATCAGATAACATTAGAAGACTGCAATATTATCTCTTACATGAACACTGGCCTACAGGGATGGATTTTATCTCTCAATATCTAAAAAGCTTTCGATAGCCTAGACTGGCAATATATGTAAGGCACCTTTAAAAAAATTCAATTTCCATCTAAATTTCTTGATGTATTGAAGCCTACTATACCCTCCCACAAGCAACACTTAAACTCCCAGAAGAGATATGGGAACCTATAATTAAAAAAAAACAGGTACCAGACAGGGATGCCCCAATACTATTTAAAATAGCTATGGAACCCTTAGCCCATGCAATTAGAACTAGTCATACTTTGAGTCTTGATGGCTAAAGAAGAATACAAGTTCAATCTCTTTACCCGTGTTATACTTTGACACTTCCCTTTTAATAGCTGCAATAAACCTTTTCAATACTTTACAATCAATATCCTGTATCTCTGGTTTACATATCTCCTGGTTAAGCAGATTGAACTACTTAAAAATTAATATCCTCCCCAGACTTACCATATCTATTTAGATGCCTGCCTATTTGGATGCCCAAAACACAACTAGCACCTATGCATCATACATAATAACATTTATATGGGCAGACAAACGAGCATGAATATGTAAATTGTTTATATATAGATTAAAACCTCATGGTGGTACCATGGTGAGTACCCCTTGTTTGTATGAATATTATATCGCAGCAGAGTTAATCCATCTTATCTGCTGGCATAGCATAAGTGATATTGACAGATAGGTTGCTTTTAAAACATATTTTATGCATCATGATAACTTGGCTTGGGCCCTGACCCAAAGGAGAAAATTCACAAAATCCACTAGTCTGTGCACTCTGGCTACTTTGAAATTGTGGGACAGAAATTAACATTCCTATGCTTTAATGCTCCAAAATTTCTTGATGATTACAATAACTCACTCCCCTGAATATAAACCCGGGCTATTTAGCTACAGGTTATTACTTGTGGCAATTCTCAGGATAGCATACCTTTATAGAAAGAGAGAGGAGTCTACATTGGCCAACCTACAGATTAAAGGGTTACTAAACTCACTCAAACAACATTACATTATCTGAAAGTACAATTTGAGAAAAGTAAAGTGGTAGTACACACATTTATTTGTGCCCGTTTGTCAGTAACCTCTTAATGTTAAGTGAGTGTTACTTATTGCTCCCTCCATTACTCACTGCCTTTTTGTAGTGTTTGTAACACTAATAAGTTCTGCACAGTGTCACCATCTCCCTTCCCCCTTCCTTCTTTTCTCTGCCGATTCTTATAATTGTTGCAGAAAGTGTGCTAAAAGATCTTAGTAAAAGGTCAGGGATGGAACGCACATATTTTTTCTGATTGGAGTGACAGATCTTTCCTTGTACACACTGTTATTTTAAATGATGATTTCTCATAATCTACAGCTCAGAATTAAAACCTGGAAAAAATTGTAATAGTGGGCTCTTGCTCTATCTATACCATCTACAGTATATCTTAACATTTTTGAAAAAATACATAACCTGATTTGTATCGGCACAAGGGGAATTGCAGAGACTGTAAAGGGGCGCGCACAAACTGTCTCCTTATGACGAAAATACTTTTGCTCTGATTACTTCTAGTCTCTATGTGCCCCGTTGTAAATACCTTATTGTCTATTCCTAATACTATATGATATATGATGAAAATTATTCACTTAGTTTCAGGATGGTTTATAACTGTTTTTATTTACTTGGATACAAATGTTCAGATAACAAAAGCCCTTATTGGAAAATGTGTATATTTGCATTTGTTTCACTGCACTGATTCTTTGTATACACAAAATGTTAATAAAAATTATTGAATACTAAACTATTTATTTCTCTCTCACTTCTGAAGAAAAGATTTAAAATTTGTCTCTGAAATCGAGAAAGAAATTAAAGCACTTGTGGATGCAGTCAATAAGGTTGGTTTATAACATATCCTTTAACATAGCGTAGGGCTGCATTTATACCATATCTAGGCAGCAAAATGAAACTAGCTAATAGTTGTGTCAATTATTTAAACACAAAGGCCTGCTCCATCAACTACCTACATATGTTGAAGGTATCCTTTGTTTAGTCTACACCCTTAGCCTAATTTTACATATTATTTATATTATACTAAATCTTTTCGGGGTTTACCCACAGTGTGACATTAAAGGGCAACTATACTGAAAAATATCTTTTCCTCATCTTAATCTGTAAATAAATACATGTAAGCAGCACGTACTCTGAGGAGTGTGTTGCTGCATGTCTTCAATTCAGGACTTATTTGCTCAGTTTCCTCCCTCCCACTTTTAACCACTCCCCTTTCCATCTTACCAGACATTTTTATAATATTAAATCGTTTATCTTGACTTTAACCCAATAGAAGAGTGCTGTGATTCTGGGTAAATGAGGGCCTTTGAGTTTTTTGACATGCTACAAAGAATCATTTTGCTTCACCTACTAATAGACTACTAATAGTCTATTAGACTACTAATAGATTACTGCTACTTCTTGTTGGCAGTTTACACAAAGACTTTGGATTTTACCTCCTCTTTTTATTGTTTCCTTGTTCGGCATCCATTTCTCTGATCTGACATTGAAACAGTATCTGTAGACTGTCATGACTGTCATGTATTTTTGACTATTTTCTTATTTAAACACCCAAATGTCTCCAAAGAAATGTCACAATTGTAGCTTTCCCTATATGGTAACATAGTAATTGAGGTTGAATAAAGACATCAAGTCCAACCTATTCATCCTCTTTTTTATTATTTATTTTAACCCTACCTAACAGTTGATCCAGAGGAAGGCAAAAAAAAAAACAGCAAAGGGGGGGGGATACCTTCCTGACTCCAAACGGCAATCGGAAAGTATCCCTGGATCAATCAGATCTATATGTATTAGGGTCTTGTTGACAGATTACCCTACCACTACCACCTGCTTATCCTTCCTAGTCGTTAATTCTCCCTCCCTTGTACTGGAGATGGCCATCCCCTGGGTTCTCATAGGAACGGCCCGCTCCATACATGCTACTTCTGAGCCATCGTCCTCCACATTTTCACCTAACATGGCAAATCTGTTGGCATCGACCACCTGGGAAGAAATTACCATAACCCTTCTGTCCCCTACTTCCCATGGTGACCCTTACAAATATCTCTTCCTTTACCACCTTATCTGCCCCATTTCCACCCTCCAGTTTACTGGCCCCTGTAAGGGTGGTACTTCACACTACTTTATTTTATGAGAGATTTTCCCTTTTGAGCATAAAAAATAGGGACACAGATTCATCTTTCTCAGCTTATATTCTTTTTTGGTCTTGCACTTGCGTGTCTTGAAAACCATCACACAAAATCCCTACAAATGCAATATTTATTATTATAATTAAGGATTTACAATTACAAGTATAAATTCACATCAGGCCCTACCCCAAAGAGCTTGCAATCTAAGCACATTTATTTGACACACGCAACTTATTATGTCTTTCTAATTGCGGGGGAAACCGGAGTGCCCAGAGGAAACCAAAGCAAGCATGGGGAGAACATACAAACTCCTTGCAGATGTGTCCAAGGGTGGATTTGAATTCAGGACTTCAGCGCTGCAATGCATCAGAGCTAACCACTAAGCCACCGGCTGCGTGGTCACACTAACACTTTGTTAATGGATTAGTGTGACTTATGCACTAAAAATTATTTTCATTGTAAACAATGGCTTTTAAAGTAAGTGGATAGATAAACTATAAGCAGTGTCACAAGCCATAGACAATATGCTCAAATTTTTTAAAAAAATCAGACTTGTTTTTTGTTAAAAGAAATCTGTACATTATTTCTTTACTGCATGTACTAGTTTGAGAAATAACATACATTCTGCCTATTTTCCAGGGAAAACAAACCAAAAAAAGCCACTGTTTTCCACCAATGAACAGAGACCATCGTAAACTTATACATGATCTGGCTGAGATTTACTGTGTAGAAAGTGTAAGCTATGATAGCGAGCCAAAGCGAAATGTCGTTATTACAGCAATTAAGTACGTATCCATAAAATAAATGTTATGTGGGTTAATGAAATGTCTTCGTTACATAAGATATACAGGATAAAATTATTTTTCCTAACCAATAGTCCAGTAACTAATGTTTGAAGTAAACTATAGAGGGTTTTTCCTTATTTGTATTTATAAAGTTTAATTTTATGAGAGGTACAAGCTCCTATTCCTTTCTCTTAGTGTGTATTTCTTGTGCCCTATGAAAACTATATTTTTTTCATAGACTGGAAACTCATCCTCATTTGAGTGCACCCAGGCTCAACTGCACATTCACAAGCAGTTATCTCCCCTCAATTTCAGGGGATATTTGTTGAGGTTGTTTAAAGCGCATGTCCACCCCTTCCCCAACTTTTTGCCAAATAATAGTTCTCCTTCCCCCAGCCCGATAGTTACTTACCTTCCCTCTATCCTCCGGCACACAGTCCCGGCCCTCTGCTTGCATGGGATGTAAGGATTTTTATTTACTACAGAGTGGGGCTAGTAGTGGGGGAAATTATAGTTTTGGGGGTGGACATGCCCTTTAATATTTTATTACTGACATGTCTTTTTTTATTTCTTTTACTAAAATATTTAACTAATCCTGGGTACACAGAACGATATTTCTTCACGAAAGTATGCCATTATTGTGCTCCGATTGGCTAGGTATCAGTTGTGACACTAAAAACTGACCATAAAATGGTTGTTTGAACAATCTGTCCTGCTTGTAAATTGGGGTAATTAAGTAGTCTGATCAACTGAGTTGAAATATCACCCATGCCAGTTTAAAAGATAACTATTGTGTGTTGAAAGTTTTTTGTTTTTTTTTTAAAAACTGTTAAAATAAAAAGTACTTGGGAAGGGGAAATAGGCCTGGTAGTTGCTGGACCGTGTGCACCAGGCTTTCTTAGTGATGTTATTTGCAGTGGCTTAACTTCCAGTTCAGGTCCGGTCTTTTAAACACGCATATGTTTTCCTAATACGTGCGATCAACTGTTTAAAAACAGCTGCAGAGATCATGGAGGGAGGGGGGGGGCGGGCCCCAGGTACGCTCCTAGTTATTTGTCTGATTTCTTTCTCCTTAAACTAAAATTTTTAACTAGTAGAACCAAGGGACTTGATTGATGTTTGTTTTGTACTTTTAGACAGAGACCTAGTTTTTCTATCGCTAATTCAACAATTTCCCTTTGCTATTCATATTTATGTAGGAAAACAAAAATAATTCAGTTTAGTTTTATACATTTGTTCAGAACTTGGAATGAAAATATTGCCATGCCTTACATTGCCTTACTTGCTTTCTAATTTTATTGCCTTAATTTTGACATCCTTTTTTAAACAGTGTTAGTAGTGTAAAAATGTTTTATCTGTGCTGATCATTAAAGGATAAGTATGCTGTAAAACAATGTTAAGTTTAATTGAAAGCTGCAGCTTTTAAAAAAAACTATTGGCATTGGGGGTTTTTTCTATGCCTCTCCAGAGCCTACCTTTGCTGCTTTAAATTTGCTGACATCTGTTGAAACCAGGGAATCTCGGAGGGGCGGAGCTTAACAGCCTAACAACTTTAAAGCAGCAAAGGTAGGCGTTGGATGGGGCATAGAAAAAAAAAAACAATGGCAATAGTTTTTTAAAAGCTGTAGCTTCCAACTAAACTTAAAGGGCATGTCCACCCCCAAAACTATAAGTCCCCCCCCCACTACTGGCCCCACCATGTAGTGTAGTAAAATCCTTACCTCACATCCCAGCTCCATAAGGTTCTCCTGTAGTCCCCCCCCCCCAAAGTCCAAAAAACTGCCCACCAGGAGGATAGCAGAGTCCATATAGGACTCTGCCTCCTATCTGGCCTCCGGGAGAAGTTTGGCATGCGTACTGCAGCCCTTCTCCCCCTCCCTCCCTCTCCCCCTCCGTTTTGCTATCCCTCCCCCTACCATAAAACCCCTTGTCCACATAATGAAAATGTTCCCCCAGCCCCAACCACCAAAAATAATTTAAGAAAGTGACCAGAACTGTACTTACCTTTCCTCTCTCCACCGGCATTCTGAGAAGCCGGCAGCCGCGTCCGTGATTGGCTGCCTCTCAGCCAATCACGGACGCGGCTGCTGGTCCCACCCCCTGCTTGCAGTGTCTTTAAAGCAGAAGGCCGGGCGTTGGAGGAGAGAGGGAAGGTAAGTAAACATCTGGTCACTTTCTTAAATTATTTTTATAGCGGTTGGGGCTGGGGGACTGTATTCTATTAGAGGCTAAAAGTTGTTAATAAGGGTGGACATGCCCTTTAACATTATTTTACTTATACTTATCCTTTATTTACCGTGACCATTTATTTTAGATATTTGTAGAGTATTCAAATTTTCACCACTGTTGAGATGTATATACACTGTATGTATATTTTTATATTTACTATTTCAGCTCTCTGTTCCTACCAGCGGGGTGCTATTTTATTTATTGTTCATTAGTCATCTGACTGTCTTTCTTAATTTCGATGACTAGTACAATAACCTTTTGTCAATAAATAGCCTGGAATGTGTTTAAATCAACACATAACAGCAAGGTGTCACTGACCTTTTGAATGCAAGGTGTTGATTGAATAGTAGCCAAGAGGTGCATACCTATGGTCCTACAATGGAGGAGTAATTCTGAACATACAGTATGTGACATACCTCCCAGCATCTGATATTCTACTAACTAATCATTTTGTGTTCGACTTGCAAAATAAATGGGCTAGAGCCCACTTGCTCTGGCAGACTTATCCCCGAAAGGTAAATCATAGGTACTGTAGATGAGTTAATGAAAATGCTAATAAGGAGATTGGTAAAGCAATAAGGGTCAGTTCAGTCGAATTTACATTTTAACTTTAGTTGTCTTGTATTGTTAATAGAAGATTGGCTGTTCATTTACATGTTCTTTCTGTTTTTGGTTTTTTTTTTGCTTTATTTTAATACATTGCAATGTGCTATTGTGTTTTAGAGGAAAATCTGTGTGCCCTAATGTCTCTCTAATGAGTGTGATGGAAAGAGAGATGCAAGCAAGGCCACCACCACCAATTGCACATTACAGGCATCAGAATGAAAGGTAAAATGCAAATACCAATTTTTTATTTAATATGTACAAATAGCCTTCATATTTTCTAAAAGTAATACTAAATATTTTATTGTAATATAGATGTGCACAGTTTGGAATGCTGTACCCAGTGCCTGAAATGCTATATCCTAGCACATGGGAGTGCAGCACATAGTAAAAAAAGTCTTTGGAGATATATCCTCTCTGGTTTATGCCCTGCCCCCCTACTTCCTTACTTAGGAGGTAGAGCAATTTATGTAAGGAGCGTGTCTTCCCATAGGCAGCACAGACCCTGGCTCGCAGACCAGTTTTTCACTCAGTTTGTCAGTTTTTGGAAGGCGCATGCAGTCAACTTTTCTTGCAAATAGCATACACTCCGATAGGCAAACTTTTGTCAAAAATGACCCGGGTGTTGGATACAGTTGTGTAAGATTTAAACGAGTCTGCACGCAAATCAAAGCAATCTTATTTTTCTAAGCAAGACTTTCAGATTTTTAAAAAGATGATTACAATACATTGTTAACAAGTAAATAAAAAACGTATTTGGGAAGGTAGGAAAGATTCAGTTATATTTACTCACAATAGAAAATATTCTCTTCTTATTTCATGTCTCAATGCTGGTGGGGAATCCATTAGCCAAGATTTCTATAATGATACGGTGATGTTAATGTCAGCTCTTATCCTATATACTAAACGAGAGGTGGTAACGGGCATGGCTTACGAACGCAAAGCTCCAGCGCCGCATCATCAACCCTCCTCCCACTGTCTGCACGCTTTGGAGAAGCCAAGCCCTACTTGCGTGCGGGAACTCCACAGTGGGAGGAGGATTGATGACGTGAGCAAGACCACAATGCCGCTTTGAGGAGGATAGGATGGAGAGAGAGAGAAAGTGAAGGGGGGCAGAGAGAGAGAGAGGAGGGAGAGAGGGAAAGAGGGAGGGGTGAGAGAGAAAGAGAGGGAGGGGGGAGAGGGAAGGGAAAGGGGGGAGAGGTCTTTAAATACAGGGTTGAACGATTCTTTAAAGACTCGGGGGGTTGCTAGTTTTATATAATCTTGTCTGTGCAGTGTACTGTATTTACTTTTGCATGCCCTGACCTAATTAGGTTCATGGATTCTCTAGTACAAGCTGAGCAGTGATGCTATTGATACAGAAACTATGCAAGCCCTGCTTTCAGCTAGTGTCTGACTTAACCCTCCATAGCCTGAAAAGACCTTTACGGCACCTATAAACAGACTGTAGCTCCCCTGGGAGGGGAGTTGGGGGTTGATTTAATCCTTTAGTTTCCCTTAAAGTTAGTAGTTAAAAGTAGACATTCCTTTTTTACCTTGTCAATGATTAACCGCGTGTTTTGCTGGTTCATACTAACTTAATTTGGCTTGAAAAAGCCAAATTGATGTTCTTTCTATTTCTTCACTACTTGTCTCTAGATTACATTCAACTGTGTTGCCGGAGTAATTAATGTTGATTACCTCTCTTGATTGCATTCCCCTGTGATACAAGCATACACGTAAAAGCACAGAAATAAAAATACATTTTTACTCAGAGCAAAGGTTACATGCCCTCTTTCATCACAATAGAATTGTTATTAAGTTTTAAAACTTAGCACATAAAAATACAAATTAATAGAACTAAATGCAGCCTTTTAAGCCTAAAACTTAACTTTTCCCTTCTATTTTTTTTTATTTTATTTTGTTACTATGTAAATAAGAACGTTGCAGCAGAAGCATAATAATTTAATATCTCTATTTTGAATTAAAGAAATTGTAGTAAGAATGGCGTGAGAAGACTTTCAAGAGAGGAACCATCAATAGACTACTTTGATGTTCAAGACTAAATAATGCAGCACAATTAAGAAGACTGAAGAACCTGCTGAGTTTTGTTTGCTGCAGAGATTTGTGAAAAATTTCCACGAGTCAAATATGATGTGAGGTTAAAGGGAAACAATTGCAACTATCTGAACTGAACAAATGTTTCAAGGAAATACAGTTTTCTGATTTCTGTTTCTGTGCAGAACTGGCCATTCCAGTACTAAGATCCTTGTTTTTTTTTTAAATTCCAAGAAGTCTTAGTAACTAGAAGAAAAATGACAGTTGCATTTGAATTGCAGTATAGATAAACAAATGTAGGCTCCAGTAACATCACATAATAAATAACAAATTCTTTCTCCATTGTTTCATTTTTTGCCATATACTCATCCATCGAATCAATGCCTCCTGGCATGCTCTTACTGAAATTTTCTCCCACGTTTTCACCTCATAAGAAAAGGCTGTAATGGATGTAATTACATTTTTAAATTAATGGTGTATATTAACTTAAAGCTAGCTACAAAAGAGTGTTAAAAGCACAAAAACAGACTGTATAAACACATATACATACATTTTCTGGGTACTACTTTGCCCTTAGTCACACTCAATAATGACATTTTAAGTTATGATATTCCCCATAATTTAAATGGGTTCATAAAGCAAAGCTCACCACAAAATATTTTTAACAGATACCCCAAACAGAAAAGGTGCTAAAGAAAGTAAGGTATGAATTTACCACTTTGCCTAAAGTATAAGCTAATTCAAAAACAGGCTTCTGCACCATACGTTTATACTATGGTATGATATGAAATGAATAAATAATGGTTAATATAAAATGGCCAGGAAAAAAATTATATATATTTAAATTCACTATTTAGAGATTTTGCCATTATTTTTATGTTGCATTCTCTGTTTGGATTTTCTTTTTGTTAATTGCAAGGTATGTAGGAGCAAGTATTACTACTTTGTTTTGCTTTCATTTAAAAGCTATCTACTCTAGAAGGGTAAATAGACTTTGCCAACTTGTAACAATTTTTTGTTGAATTCAGTCATGGTGACTTAATTGTGCAAAACTTTTACACCTGATTACTTTTACAGCAGAAGTAGGAATACTTTTCCAGACCTCCTATAGAGTTATTACAGGTTTAGTGTTCTTTTAAACTGATGAATCTGTGATAATTGTTGCAGGAAAGGGGTGATAGCCAGATAAAATTCACTTCATATTAAGACCGGAAACTTGTAAGCTATAGAAAATTAAACAGTGCACGGAGGATACACATTACCTTTTTTTTTTTTTGCTGGTATTGCACTTACCGGTAAGGAGTTCGAAACTTAATATTGTTCAAAATGGAATGTCAAAATTAAAAACCAGTCAGATGAAGTTAAACCTAATTGTGCCTTGTAGTGTTTTTGTGTTGTATTTTGTGCTGACCTTAGCATGGTCAAATACCATTTTCGGGTTAGGCAAAAAGTAATAATGCTGCAACAAGGATGGCTCTTTATTGTGTAGTTAACATCAAAAAGTTGATAAATGTCTGATAAATTCAGAAGGAGAAAATCTAGGGGCCCGTTCTTAAACGGATACCACAGGTTCATAACACGTATTTTTATTTTACGTGCCCATAAAATACCTTTTGTGAGCAGTATTTTCCAGCTATGTTATGTCCATGTTATAAAATACTAACGGGACTCAAATTGTAGTAACATACTGAGCAATATTGTAATTTATCCCACAAGCTGTATTATATTCTGCAGATGTAAAATTCCAATGCAATATAAAATACTATATCTGTTGTATTCAGTTAGATCAACTGAACTTAAAGTTTAGTTTTTGAAAATAAAACAGATATACCATGACCTGGAGGAATGAGAACCTTCACAAGCACAATATAAAATACTGCCTATAAGCAGGTAAATAAGGGGTAGTACAAAATAGCGATACTATATCTTATTAAATATTCCCCCTTGTATGGAAACCTTATAAAGAAGTAAATATATGTGATACCATATCATATTATGCTTTACAAAGCATTTGGAATCGTGGACATTTTAAGTCCTCCAATTATTTTAAGTCATATATATTTATATATATATATAAAAGTCAATGTATGTTTGTATTGTCCTTCCAAACAGCTAGGACAATTTTCATGAGACTTGGTATACTTATGTTTAAAGGGCATCTATAGTGGGAAAATGAACTTTCCATGTGTTCTATAATTCCCCACAACCCCCAGAGTGTTTTCACTTTTTTCAGATTCCCTCTCTGTCCTGAGATACACCAGTTAGAAGAATACGTGATTGCATTCCTCTACTCCTACTTGGACTGTCAATCAAATCCCTGTGACATGATCCCCCCTCACTGCTCTGTAATAAACATAGAGATAAGAGCATTAGCAGAGGGAGAGAGGTAGCTTTGATGGTAGATATAAGGCTGCACTTGACCCCCATTCTTAATAGCTTTCACTGATTGATGATGGGTCACAAAGTGAGAGATCGTAAACTCTACTGTTCTCCTTCTTCTTCCGTGTCTCCAGGACATCTTTCTTTATATTGGCCACTGTGTGTGGGTGTGTTTTTCAGGATGTTGAACTTTTAACTCCTACTGCACATGATAAGCTTGTCGGTTAGCCGGAGTTGAGACATGGAGGAGGTAACGGAGGGGAGGGGAAGGGGGGAGTGCTGCACAGAGATCTGACACCATCAGTCACTGACAGAGATAGGATTAAGGCAGCACAGAGTACATGAATTTAACTTTGCAAAGGGGAATTGTGTTTTTTTCAATATAGATGCCCTTTAAAGAGCTGGAAAAAAGCATAGGCTACTTTACAACTTTTAAAAATGCCTCCGTAACCCCTTTTTTCGAAATCTTTTAAGTTAGTTAACCTGTGTGCATCCATCTGGTGGTGAATCAAGTAATCACCTAAGTTAAAGGTTATCTCCAACCGTAAATATTTTTTTTGCTGTAGTGTAGGCCCCCCTATACCACCCCCAACCACCAGGTTTGATTGTCCCAAAGAATATCAGAATGATACTTACAATCCTTCGTTCCCCCCGAAGCTCAGATCTTGGCCCTCTGCTTGCTGGAACTGCAGGCAGGGGGCCGGACTGGTAGCCAAACTGTGATTGCCTGAGAGGCAGCCAATCACGGACGCGACTGCCGGCTTTACTGAACACTGGGGGAACGAAGGATTGTAAGTATCGTTCTGATATTCTCTGGGACAATCGAATCTGGTGGTTGGGGCTGGGTTAGGGGGACCTACACTACAGCAAAATGCTTTAGGGCTACAGTTTAGAATTATTGACCAATGTCCTCCAGAAAACACAATTCAGATGCTTCACTCAAAATGAATGCTTGCAAAACATAATGACACATGCAAAAGAAATACACTGCTAATCAAGTCCACTTTCCAGTCCATGTTTCACTAAGTGTAATATACAGCTGGCAGGGCACTCTTGACTAACTGACCAAGTGAGATTCACCTCCAGCAACTCCTCAGCCCTACAGTTCATTACTCATTGTAGTCAGCCCTCCAGTTCATTACCATTTGTTGTCAGTAATCCACTTCATTAGTCGGTGTTAGTTAGCCCTCCAGTTCATTAGCCAGTGTGATCAGCCCTCCAGTTCATTAGCCAGTGTGGTCAGCCTTCCAGTTCATTAGCCAGTGTAGTCAGCCCTCCAGTTCATTTGCCAGTGTTGTCAACCCCCAGTTCATTGGTCAGTATTGTTAGCCCTCCAGTGTATAAGTGTTTTACTGTAATCTTAAAGGTAAGGAAGCTATATCTTACCTCCCGTTCTTCAACATGAGCCAGTGGTGGATCGCACTCACAGGTAAGTTTTCTATCTTGATTCCTGGCTCCTGTTACATTAATTGAATGTGAGGTAAGACATAGCCCCTTTACCTCTCATTCTTCAATTAATGTAAAAATGGAATAGTTCACTTTCTAAGTGAACTAATCCTTTAACCACATCATACACTTGAAAATATTGCAGGTAACAATGTAAAATCTGAATAATGGTCTTTAAATTGGATGAAACCTAAACAAAGTAGGCATGGTCTGCCACATCTCTTCTCACAGTGTGTCCCTCTTTTGCATTTTAAAACGTTTAAAGCTATATTTTCAAATGTTGTGAGTTAGTTAATTGAGGGATCTGGCTTAGAATCCTACATCGTGTTGGGCACCCAAGGTTTACCAGATTTGTGTTTCAGCTAACCCACAGTGAATTTGAATGAGTCAGGTTTGGTTAGAATTTGGGTCTGTTGAATTTTCGATGCAGGTTTGGGTCGGTACGCCGGGTACTCTGCCAGCTATTAAAATAAAAGTGAATTGTTACAAACTTTTACTACAGCATGGCAACCAGATTATTTTTTTTTTCTTTATCATGAGCGCTCATCCGTTTCATTGATGTTTTAAAGGGACACTAAAGTATATGCATTCAGTAACCGACTGCTCTCTGAGCATACGTTTATGAAGAGGAGCACAAGTGAGCCGTCAGTTACTGCACAATTGTAGTGTTCCTCTAACTGTAAATGTACTGTGAAGAACCACATTTTGTTCAAGGAAGCTAGTATGATGAAATCAAAGATATTTTAAGAACAAATCATTGTTTGTGAGGGGTTTTGTAACTTGACAGGAAGGAGATGGCAGATGCAGCTCACCCAATGATCTGGGAGCAGTGGGACTTAATAAATAATGTCACTTAGGAAGTCCCATGGGGAAGCATCTGTCGATTATGGACATAACAATTTGCTGCCTTATCTTCCCCAAAAAGTTAATATTGTACATTGTTTCAAAAAACAATTGTAACTATATACACACTATAAATGTTTTAATCTTTTTTAATTAAAAAAAATTAAAGTGCATTTGGTAAATTAATGGCCGCAGAAATTCTACAAAGGTAGAATGTGTGTTTACTGTGTCTTTTAATGACCAATTTGTTTATTAAATAATGATATTTTTTGTGATCCTATTCTTGCAAAAACATAAATTGTAGTGCTTGATACAGAATATAAAAATGTATTTTCCAAAAATTGTTACAGGGATTAAATTGTGATTTAACTATCTAAAGTAACTAACAAAATTGGTTAATGAAACTTTTTTGTGTCAATGATGTTATCTCAGTTTGCTATCGTCACCTTCTCTAAATTGTACAGTGATCTTATGTACAGTACTGGCAAAATTCCATGTTTCCAAAGCATAGATCAATGCAAAAAAACCTGTGAAATTTGCAACTCATACAATGTTTCTATTTCACTTTAAAGATGCTGTGGTATTTGTATTGGCAAATATTGTTTTCACTGTCTCTTACAGTTAGGACATCTTTCTTATTTAAAGATTTATAAATTATGGTGTCTAGCTATTTAAATTGGTAATGATGTTTATTTTTTTCCTAATTGGAAATTGGTTATTTTGCTTAATTATTAAATTTTGTCTTTTATGCTTTATTGCCACCTGTCTGATGTGTATATTTATTTGCTGTTAATACTTTGGTGAATATTTGTACAATTACATCTCCAAAAAAATTTTCTCTGATAATAAAATTTCCTGCACATGCCATTTTCTGTGCTGTTCAGCTGTAAACACATGAATAGAGATACATTAAAAACTGCAATTTCAAAAAAAATAAATAAATTGTGGTGATGTACCTGGGTTTATTGCTGGTTTACATTTTTAACAAATGCCTGGTCTTAAGCAGGTATACAATCTGCTGATAAAGCCCCGATATCTGACAGTAGTGCCACTGCAGAACATTTCCGGCGGCCTAGCAGTCATTTGTAGTCTCCCTATAGGGGAGTTGGTGATGGTTGAGGGAAACACACAGTCCCAAACGTTCTCCCTATGCTTTGTATAGGGAAACTGCTCGGGACTGTGTGTATTGCGATCTTTGAAAAATGACAGACTGGATCTTGCAGATCATGTCTGTCATTTTTCAAAGGTCTGCCATGTGTGTACCCAGCTTTAAATGCACACAAAGAGTAAGACGAGATTGAAATTAAACAAGAGGATCTATTGATCCTCTCTAATACATCTAGATAGCAGGCAAGAAAAAAAGATCAATTGTGTCTTTTGGTGCATCCATCTTCTGCCGACAAATCGAATAAAGCTCAATAGGGCCTCAGTAAATGTTCTAATTTGAACCACTCTTACGCAGGCCATACATATTAAAGGACAATTATACTCGCCTAGACCCCACTTTTGCCATCTGTAGTACCCAGGGTGTGGACCTAAATTGCACTCGTCTCACCCCTGGGTTCATTTTCTAACTTGTATGGAAACTGGTTTCCATACAAGTGGCCTTTATTAAAAAGGGCACACTACTACCTTTAAAATAACTTCTTTTAAAACTGGATTTTCTTGCTAGTACTGTGAGCTGTGGATCACCAGCATCATTAGCTGCATCAAAAGCCCACCCCAAACTAAACTAAATCCTTTCAAAAGTTGTCCACAAGTCAGAAAATATTTTCTTTCTCTCCCTAAGGTGCCCATTGGTAGAGGAAAGGACAGAGGATTGCTGTAGGTCTGTAACTAGCATCAGAAAAGACTCTGACTGTCAGGACAGACAAAAGTGTAACTTTACAAGCCTAAGTTCCAGAGTAGCTTCATAGATCATCGAATATCATCCTTGGCTTGAAAGGTATGAAAGCTCTATTTTAAAGGGCATGTCCACCCTTTATAAAAACTTTCCATATAATATAGTCCATGCTCCCCCAGTCCCTGCCCGGCCCTCTGCACGGAACTGCAAGCAGGGGACGGGACCGGCAGCCGCATCTGTGATTGGCTAAGAGGCAGCCAATCACAGATGTGGCTGCCGGCTGCTCAGAATGGCAAAGGAGAGAGGTAAGGTAACTATCTGGGCACTTTCTGAGAATATGATTATAGCGGTTGGGGCTGGGAAAGCATGGACTATAATATATGGAAAGGGTTTTACACTAGGGGGAGGGATACCAAAACAGGTGGGAGAGGGAGGGGGAGAAGGGCTGCACTGCACATGCCAAACTTCTCCCGGAGGAGAGACAGGAGGCAGAGTCCTATATGGACTCTGCTATCCTCCTGGTGGCCACTTTTTTGGACTTTGGGCAGGGATTGCTGGAGAACCATTTGGAGCTGGGATGTAAGGTAATGGGTTAATACTTACCTGGGGTATATAGTGGGTTTAATACTTACCTGGGGTATTTAGTGGGATAATATTTACCTGGGGTATATAGGGGTTAATATTTACCTGCAATATTTAGTGAGTTAATGTTTACCTGGGATATATTGTGGGTTAATACTTACCTGCAGTATTTAGTGGGTTAATATTTACCTGGGGTGGGGGGGACTTACTGCCCACGGGCCCTATGTAGAGGGGAGGCATGCTGGATCTGGAGTAGGGCCCATTTTTGTACATCTCTGGAGCCAGGTACAATGATTCTCCACATCTTTGTCCACATTTAGATACACTTTCATCACCGTAGTCAATCCCTTAACCAGAAAAAAAACCTTCCCAGTTAATATGTCTCTTTTATGCATTTGTTACTGATTTTTAGTTTAGACTTTTTAGGGACGCACATAAATATTACCAAACAGTTAATGGATCCAGTTATATTGTAGCCAATCCTCATAAAAAGTGGTTTAACTTATAACAACCAATTCTAAATTTGGAATTTTCAGATTTGTTGCGTTTGTTTTACACCTTAAAGGGGACCTATGATCCAGACAACTTATATCAAGAGACTTAGGGTTAAAAACTGTAACACATCAATAGTGTCTAATAGACTAAGTATATATAAGACTTATAATATTCATAATTCGACTCAAATATAAAAAGAGCAACTGTAAGAATAAATACATATTTATATGATGTGAATTATAAACCACATAGTACCTAAATGTGTAATTACTAGAGGTATATAAAAATACAAATAACGTTTGATAGGACCCTATAGAACATATAGATTAGCACACATAGAACACTTATGTGCTTACTTCTATAATCAAGGTGGCCCAGGTGCAACACAGCCCCAGGCCCTTTGTGGAATAACAGGTAAGAAACCGTCCCACTGCACCATCAATGGAGACTCCAGTTAAACCGGTACATAGGGCGGAACCCCCAATAGAAGAAAGCAAGCTAGCACTCATCGCTTCTGTCTCTTGGTCCGGGTGCGAGATTGCCCCGAACCCTCCACTAAAGGTTCTTATATAAATATATCTTATATTATATATATTCTTCTCAGATAAAACAAAGTGAAGAGCAATCAATCCATCAGACAAGGATCCACACGTACGCTAGGCGGTTCACCTTGTAAGCCATTACGGGCTTGTGTACCGTGCCTTTGCAATAAATTTAGTTATTTCTTATTACCTATAAGCGTACGTGTGGATCCTTGTCTGATGGATTGATTGCTCTTCACTTTGTTTTACCCTAATTACTAGAGGTAGCCTCAAAACTTTAGCCCTTAGTGAACTATATTAGTAGGAAATAACCATATACAGATTAATAACTAGTGTTCAATCAATGTTACATAATATATCCAGTGTTCTCCCTAGGGTCTTTTAGCCGGGCGGCCCACCCGGCTACTTTTTCATGCCACCTGGCTTGAAAAAAATTCTTGAGAGAACACTTGTGATTTAAAAGAATTTAGAAGTAGGTTTAATAGGTGAGCCAATAGGTCAGTAAAAACTCCCGCCAAAACTGCCCAGTCCAGACCCCTTTTTTACACCTGCAAGAATATTTTAGCACGTTAACTAGCTTTTCCAAGATCTCCAAGGCCACAAAAGGGTGTCACATGTGCTTGTGCTGCTATGTTACATGGGTTACCTTCAGATGTTGCAGAACTTCAACTTCCTGCAGATGTTGACGAACTACAACTCCCTGCATTCTACAACCACAGAATGCTGGGAGTTTTAGTTTTCAAACAACTAGTAGGACGAAAGTTAGACATCCCTGACCTATATAATGAGCATGATGCAGTGCACATTTTCCCTTACCACCAAATTTCCCCATCCTACCCCACCCGGCTACTTTTTCATGCCACCGGGAGGAAAAAAATTCTGGGGAGAACACGAATATCATATCTAGAATTTAGGCCTGTTGGTACACGGGTGTCTAAAAGGATTATCCATTTTAACTATGCTTTCCTAAGCAAAGCAGTTCTCTTTCTATTCCTCTTGTCTGGATACACCCGTTGTATGCCTTGTACTTTAAAGGACATGTCCATCCCCAAAACTATAATTCCCCCCCACTACTGGCCCTACTCTGTAGTATATAAAAATCCTTACCTCACTTCCCAGCTCCATATGGTTCTCCTGTAATCCAACCCCCCCCCCCCCCCAAAGTCCCAAAAACTGCCAGCAGGAGGATAGCAGAGTTCATATAGGACTCTGCCTCCTATCGCTCCTCCGGGAGAAGTTTGGCATGCGTACTGCAGCCCTTCTCCCCCTCCCTCCCATTTTGGACTCCCTCCCCATAGCTCAAAATCCCTTTAATATCATGTTCTGCTTCGTCCCCCAGCCCCAGACACTACATAAATTGCAATGTTGATCGTGTACTCTATTTGTTAACATGTACATTTTGCAGAATTCAATACGTGGGACATGATTTGAGCTACTGTATATGATCAGTTCATGATGAGATACTGTATACAGTCAGCACATTACACAATCTACTGTATACAACAGTACATTATACAAGCAACTGTATACAACAGTAAATTATACAAGCAACTGTATACAATCAGTACATTATACAAGTTACTGTATACATTAAGTTCATTATACAAGCAACTGTATACAATCAGTACATTATAAAAGCAAAAGCAACTGTATACAATCAGTACATTATACAAACTACTGTATACAATCAGTACATTATACAAACTACTGTATACAATCAGTACATTATACAAGATACTGTATACAATCAGTACATTATACAAGCTACTGTATACAATAAGTACATTATACAAGCAACTGTATACAATCAGTACATTATACGAGCTGTTGTATACAATAAGTACATTATACGAGCTGCTGTATACAATAAGTACATTATACGAGCTAATGTATACAACAGTAAATTATACAAGCTACTGTATACCATCAGTACATTATACAAGCTACTCAGGGGCGTGTTTGGGGGGGAATTAAAAAATTTTCTGTCCCGACTGTTCGCCGCTATAGCGTGGTCGGCCACAGCAAATGTCACCTATGGACCACACAATCGGCGATGATTTACTGGCATGCCAAATTGCCCCTTCATCTGATCCAGGGAAACGGATGACTGACAGTGTTCACTGAAGCTTGTTCAGTGGTAACCCATTTAGGAATCTCCCCCTTGAAAATCCTGCACTTGCCACTGCTACTGTATACAATCAGTATATTATACAAGCTACTGTATACAATCAGTATAAATACATTATACGAGCTATTGTATACAATCAGTACATTATACAAGCTGCTGTATACAATCAGTACATTATACGAGCTGCTGTATACAGTCAGTACATTATAGGAGCTGCTGTATACAATCAGTACATTATACGAGCTGCTGTATACAATCAGTACATATAGAGCTGCTGTATACAATCAGTACATATACGAGTGCTGTATACAATCAGTAACTTATACGAGCTGCTGTATACAATCAGTACATTATACAAGAACTGTACAACATAGTACATTAAAAGAGCAGCTGTATACAATCAGTACATTGTACGAGCTGCTGTATACATCAGTTACATTATACGAGCTGCTATATAATCAGTACATTAACAAGTGCTTATATAATCAGTACATTATACAAGCTGCTGTATACAATCAGTACATATACAAGCAACTGTACACAATCAGTACATATACGAGCTGCGTATACAATCAGTACATTTACGAGCTGCTGTATACAATCAGTACATTATACGAGCTGCTGTATACAATCAGTACATTATACGAGCTGCTTTATATAATCAGTACATTATACAAGCTGCTGTATACAATCAGTACATTATACAAGCAACTGTACACAATCAGTACATTAAACGAGCTGCTGTATACAATCAGTACATTATACAAGCTGCTGTATACAATCAGTACATTATACAAGCAACTGTACACAATCAGTACATTATACGAGCTGCTGTATACAATCAGTACATATACAACAAACTACACAATCAGTACATTAAACGAGCTGCGATACAATCAGTACATTGTACGAGCTGCTGTAACAATCAGTACATTATACGAGCTGCGTATACATCAGTACATTAACGAGCTGCTTTATATAATAGACAATTATACAAGCTGCTGTATACAATCAGTACATTATACAAGCAACTGTACACAATCAGTACATTATACGAGCTGCTGTATACAATCAGTACATTATACAAGCAACTGTACACAATCAGTACATTAAACGAGCTGCTGTATACAATCAGTACATTGTACGTGCTGCTGTATACAATCAGTACATTATACGAGCTGCTGTATACAATCAGTACATTATACGAGCTGCTTTATATAATCAGTACATTATACAAGCTGCTGTATACAATCAGTACATTATACAAGCAACTGTACACAATCAGTACATTATACGGTTAATTAAGACGACCCATTATTGGTTTGACAATTTACAATAACGTACAAATTCACATCAGGCCCCGTCGTCGTGATTTACCGCCGCAAACGTCAGAAAATACCCACTTTTCCCCCCATATGCAAATATGCAAATGACCAACTGACGCCAAGCTACAAGCAGCAACAAGGAATGGATGGGATATCGCAATGCTCTTATCAACCAACAGGGGGAGATTGAATTATGGCTCAAATCCGTGTAAGACCTACGTTAACCCCAAGTCATTTCTAGCGGGTTAACGTGAGTTTTACACGGATTTCAAGGCACAGCACGCTTTTCAAATGTTTTTGGAAATAGCGCTGCGTTACCGACACAAGCCCCCTTTGGTTCGGTTTAGCGCAAAACTTAATGTGGTACTTGGGTTTTTTTTAATCCCACGCAACCGGAACTTCTTTCCTTAACGCCATTCCACAATGCAATACCAGACGTAATCCCCTTTATGTCTGGTATTGTATGGCGGGATCGCGCAAAGGGGCCTAGCGCAAAGGGCGAACATATCGAATCTTCCCGCAATTGTCAAATCAAAATCATGATACTTTCCCTCCGTCTCACTGTCCGGGGGAATTGCTGAAGAAAAATCAAGTAAAGAGATGTAAAAAAAGGCCACAGTATGTGAATACCCAGCCAATCACGTCACTCCAGGATTTGAATACCCAGCCAATCACGTCACTCCAGGATTTGAATACCCAGCCAATCGGATCACTCCGGATATGTGACTACCCAACCCAGCCCATCGGATCACTCCAGGTGTGGATACCCAGCCAATCAGGTGACAAGCGGGCAAGGGGATGGGGAGGGTGGGTGAGCGGGCGAGAATGGGTGTGAGGGTGATAGCGGGTAAGGGGGGTTTTGAGAGGGAGGGTAAAGGTGGGTACACACGCTACCAATCTGTCTAAGATGACAGACGGAATCTAAAAAGATTCCGCCTGCCGTCTTTGAAAGATAGGAGCGCAACACAGTCATGAGCGTTCTCCCTATAGAAAGTAGAGGGAGATGGTTCGTGACTGACATTATGGACTGCGATTTATGATTGACTACATATTGTTGGTGACGGTCATTATGGCTACCATCATGGACCCCTTGGACCTCCTTTTATTGAGAGGGGTGTGAGTGGGAACAGGATGGTTGCCCTTTAATTTTCTGTCCAGATAAACCCCAAAAACCTGCAGCACCGTGGATCTTACAAACTACAACTCTCAACGCCCTTAACACTGTACCCAAGCATTGTAGAAATAATGGTGGGAGCTGCAGGTGATCAGGATTGTTTCTGATATGGGGGTAAATCCCGATGCTGGGTACCGCCCCTTTGACTAGGCCAGGGAGGGGGGGTGTTGTATGTCTATCAGCTACGTAATTACTGGTCTGAGGAAACAGAGGGAACAGAATAGGCTTACAGGGAGTATAAAAGCACCAGAATTAGATTTTTTGTATGTATTATATTTTTGGTCTCTAGTATGAGGGTATAGCTTATTGTATGTATAGAACATTCCTTCTCTGTATATTTATATTTATACATATGGGTGGGAGCTGCCATATTGTTTCCCTTAGACAGTACAGTATGATGGTATAGCTTATTGTATGTACAGAACATTCCTTCTCTGTATATTTATATTTATACATATGGGTGGGAGCTACCATATTGTTTCCCTTAGACAGTACAGTATGAGGGTATAGCTTATTGTATGTAAATCTCCCTGAAAGTTGGTCCAGAGGAAGGCGAAAAACCCCTTCGGAAGCAAGGGACAGAAGGGGGAAAAATTCCTTCCTGACTCCATGTGGCAGTCGGACTAATCCCTGGACCAACTTGGACCTTTATAACAAGTCTACATTAACCCTTAATAACTATGGGGAGACAATCGTTTAGTGTGTGGGTGTTCGGTCGGCAAAATGGCTGTTCGGTCTGGTCTTGATGATGATCTGCCCGGTTAGATCCCCAACGAGCCCCAACCAAACGGGCACATCAGCCAACCGAGCGCTCACACACTAAAGGATTGGTGGCCAAAACTGATGTTTGTTACACATTATGTAATGGCTGTTCGATTGGGTCTTGTTGATGATCTGCCCAGTCAGATCCCCAACGAGCCCCAACAGAAGGGCACATCAGTTGACCGAGTGCTCACGCACTAAACGATCATTGCTCATGTTATACACTGTACGTCGCAGGTAGGTCCCACAATCGCACGTGTGAACAAACCTTTACAGATAGTTATTAAGGGTTAATTAAGACGGCCCATTATTGGTTTGACAATTTACAATAACGTACAAATTCACATCAGGCCCCGTCGTCGTTATTTACCGCCGCAAACGTCAGAAAATACCCACTTTTCCCCCATATGCAAATATGCAAATGACCAACTGACGCCAAGCTACAAGCAGCAACAAGGAATGGATGGGATTTCGCAATGCTCGTTATCAACCAACAGGGGGAGATTGAATTATGGCTCAAATCCGTGTAAGACCTACGTTAACCCCAAGTCATTTCTAGCGGGTTAACGTGAGTTTTACACGGATTTCAAGGCACAGCACGCTTTTCAAATGTTTTTGGAAATAGCGATGCGTTACCGACACAAGCCCCCTTTGGTTCGGTTTAGCGCAAAACTTAATGTGGTACTTGGGGGTTTTTTAATCCCACGCAACCGGAACTTCTTTCCTTAACGCCATTCCACAATGCAATACCAGACGTAATCCCCTTTATGTCTGGTATTGTATGGCGGGATCGCGCAAAGGGGCCTAGAGCAAAGGGCGAACATATCGAATCTTCCCGCAATTGTCAAATCAAAATGCAAAGGGCGAACATATCGAATCTTCCCGCAATTGTCAAATCAAAATCATGATACTTTCCCTCCGTCTCACTGTCCGGGGGAATTGCTGAAGAAAAATCAAGTAAAGAGATGTAAAAAAAGGCCACAGTATGTGAATACCCAGCCAATCACGTCACTCCAGGATTTGAATACCCAGCCAATTATTGTGTGTACAGAACATTCCTTCTCTGTATATTTATATTTATACATATGGGTGGGAGCTGCCATATTGATTCCCTTAGACAGTACAGTATGAGGGTATAGCTTATTGTGTGCACAGAACATTCCTTCTCTGTATATTTATATTTATACATATGGGTGGGAGCTGCCATATTGATTTCCTTAGACAGTACAGTATGAGGATATAACTTATTGTGTACAGAATATTCCTCTGTATATTTGTACATATGTAATGACCCATATAAGAGGTGGTGTGTGTGGTTTGTGTGTCTGTGATGTTCAATCCATTTTGTGTAATTGCAGGTTCTGATATAAACACGTCCACGTAAACAAGTCAAAATGGAGCTGCAGGAGAGCGAGGAAGGAGCTGTCCTGGGGAATGACGTGTTCGAAGAGCCCATGTCGGGAATAAGCGATTCTGCTATACCGGGAAGTCCAAATGGGACCCAGCATTGATTGGATCTCACCCTCCATAGGAAACATCACCCTAAATCTATCGGGGTTCTCTCCCAGCATTGATTGGATCTCACCCTTCATGGGAAACATCACCCTAAATCTATCGGGGTTCTCTCCCAGCATTGATTGGATCTCACCCTTCATGGGAAACACACCCTCCATAGGAAACATCACCCTAAATCTATCGGGGTTCTCTCCCAGCATTGATTGGAACTCACCCTTCATAGGAAACATCACCCTAAATCTATCGGGGTTTTCTCCCAGCATTGATTGGATCTCACCCTTCATAGGCTCCTATATCCCAGGGCACGTGAGTGTGTCTTATTTAATGGCTGGATTTCTAGCTCTATGCTTTGAGCTTACACCGTGTATAAGGTTCTACTGGGGAATGTGCTGATCCATTTCTAAGTCCCGGTAAGACTACGATCCATACTGGGCGCGGGATTGATAGACCACCATAAGATATTTTAGTCATAGACCACCATAAGACATCTTAGCCATAGACTACCATAAGACATCTTAGCCATAGACCACCATTAGACATCTTAGCCATAGACCACCATTAGACATCTTAGTCATAGACCACCATAACAGAGTGAAGAAAGAGACCACACATCTGGGTCTATGCAAAAATCTTTATTGGAACAGACGCCATTAAAAGCAAGGTCCATCACCATAAAAAATATACAAATTATCCCAACACCCCTCACTAATGACCCCCGTATATCACAACCCTGAAACACACAGAGTTGGAGGCCATGGCTGGAGAGCGGTATATTGGAACATCTCACACCTGCGGGACATATCCTTCAATGGGAACAGGTCCAACATAAATACAAATTACCCCCAACCGAATGGTTCCATTATAAACAGCTCCGGCATTATATAAAATCTTTACTAACAGACACGACCAGCACCTACTTGCTACATTTGAAAAAACCTGCGACTCGATATCACAAACGATCTCCAAAATAGCCATAGACAAACTAACCCACGGTATATGTGCAGGAGCTAGAGCCCTCATAGCCGCCCCTTCCAGACAACCAATAGTGACCACAATTTGGTGGCTGTGCGAGAACGAATTGGTGGAACATTGACATGTTTGGAACCCATGGATATATTGTAGATTTAAGTGATTGAGTGATTAAGTAATATTGAAATATTTAAGTGTGAAAGTCATTGGGAAATGTCCTCCCCATTCATATTATTTCCTCTCATAGACTTTCATGGGTTCATTTCCGAAGTTCTGAACTTTTACTGAAGTTCGGAAATGGGGTTATGGGGGTATAAATGTTGGTTAATTGTTATACTTGAGGAAGGGACATAGCGTTCCCGAAAGGTTGTATCATTATTTTGTCACAATACTATATATAGTAAAAGCAGGGTCGTACAATCTGTAAATATGTTATAATTCTAATAGTTTTATCACTGAATTAACCCTTCACTGTACATAATAGAGCGTGTCTGACATATTAACCCTTCACTGTACATAATAGAGTGTGTCTGACATATTAACCCTTCACTGTACATAATAGAGCGCGTCTGACATATTAACCCTTCACTGTACATAATAGAGCGCGTCTGACATATTGACCCTTCACTGTACATAATAGAGCGTGTCTGACATATTGACCCTTCACTGTACATAATAGAGCGCGTCTGACAATTAACCATTCACTGTACATAATAGAGCGCGTTGACCATATTGACCCTTCAACTGTACATAATAGAGCGTTGTCTGACATATTAAACCATTCACTGTACGTAATGTAGAGCGTGTGTCTGACATATTAACCCTCACTTACTAATAGAGCGCGCTGAAATAGTAACCTTCACGTACATAATAGAGCGCGTGTGACATATAAACCCTTCACTGTAACAATAATAGAGCGCGTCTGAATATTGACCCTCACGTCATAATTAGAGCGTGTCTGACATATTGGCCCCTTCAATGTACATGAATAGAGCGTGTCTGACATATGCACCCTTCATGGACATAAGGAGCGCGTCTGAATCATTTAGAGTGTCTGACTATGACCCTTCATTGTAATAATAAGAGCGGGTCTGGAAATTATTAACCATTCAACTGTACATAATAGAGTGCGTGCTGACATATTAACCCTTCACTGTACTTAATAGGAACGTTGACATATTAACCCCTTAACGGTACATAATCGAGCGCGTCTGACATATGAACCCCCTTCACTGTACATAATAGGAGCGCCGTCTGCCATATTCCCCCTTCACTGTACATAATAGAGTGCGTCTGACATATTAACCCTCAACTGTAATAATCAGAGGCGAGTCTGGACATATTAACCCTTCACTGTACAAATAGAGCAGTATGACATATTAAACCAGCACTGTACATTAATAGAGCAAGTCGGACAATTAACCCTCACTGTACTCATAGAGCGCGTCTGACATATTGACCTTCAGTGTACCATAATCAGAGAGGTCCTGACCATATTAACCCTTCACTGTACATATAGAGCGAGTTGGACATCTTAACCACTTCACGTACATAATAGAGCGCGTCTGAACATATTAACCCTTCACTGTACATAATAGAGCGATGTATGCATATTAACCCTTTCCTGTATATAATAGAGCCCGTCCGGACCACATTAACGCTTTCACTGGCATAATAGAGCGCGCTCTAATATTAACCCTTTATGTACATAATAGAAGCGCGTGGACAAATAAACCCTTTACTGTACACATAGAGCGCGTGCTGGACACATTAACGCTTAACTGTACATAATAAGACGCGGTCTGACATATTAACCCTTCACTGTACATAATAGACGTGTCTGACATATTAAACCCTTATGTACACAAGAGAGCGAGTCTGACCATTAACGCTTCACTGTACCGAAGAGAGCGCGTACTGACATATTAACCCTTCACTGCTGACTAATAGAGAGGTCTGACATTTTTTTTTTTGTTTTTTATGAAACGCTTTTACTGTACCAATAGAGACCGCGTCGAAACATTAACGTCACTGTACATCATAGAGCGCGTTTGAATATTAACCCTTCAATGTACCTAATAGAGCGGTCTGACACATGAACGCTTCACTGTACATTAAAATAGAGCGCGTGCTGACATATTAACCCTTACACTGTTACATAATAGAGGTGTCTGACATATAACCCTGTACTGTACACAATAGAGGCGTGTTCTGGACACATTTAACGCTTCACGGTACAGTGAAGAGAGCGCGTCTGACATATTAAACCCTCACGAATAATAGAGCGCGTCTGACACATTAAACCCTCTACTGTACACATAGAGGAGCGTCTGACACATTAACGTTAACTGATACAGTACATAGAGCTCGTCTGACATATTTAACCTTCAGTACCATCATAGAGCGCGTCTGAATATAAACCTTTACTGTACAAATAGAGAGCGTCTGACCTTATTAACCCTCACTGTACACAATAGAGCGGGTCTGGGACATATTAACCCTCACTGTACATAATCGAGCGCGTCTCTGAATATTCACCCTTTCAAGTAACATAAAGAGCGAGTCTGACATATTTGACCCTGCACTGTTACATATAGAGCGGTCTGACAGATGAACCCTCACTGTACATAATAATAGAGAGCGTTGAAAATTAACCCTTACACTGTACAGTAATAGAGCGCGTTGAATATTTAACCCTTCACTGTACATAATAGAGCACGTCTTGACATATTAACCCCTTCACGTTACATAATAGAGCGTGTCTGACATATGAACCTTACGGTACATAATAGAGGCACGTCTGATATATAACCCTTCACTGTACATATAGAGCGCGTATGACATATGAAACCCAACACTGTCCATAATAGAGCAAGTCTGATATATTAACCCTTCACTGTAACATACTAGAGCGGTCTGACATATTAAAACCATCACTGTACATAATAGGAGCGCGTCTGACATTGTGACCCTTCACTGTACATAATAGAGCATGTCTGACATAGAACCCTCCCCCCCCCCCCCCCCCCCCCCCCACCACTGTACATAATAGAGCATGTCGGACATCTTAACCATTCACTGTACATAATAGAGCGCCGTCGAAATATTAAAACCATCATGTACATTAAGAGAGCAGGTCTGACATAGGTAACCCTTCACTGTACATAATAGAGGCGGTTCTGGACATATTGACCCTTCACTGTACATAATAGAGGCAGTTGAAATTAACCTTCACTGTACAATAATAGAGCGCGTCTGAATATTAACCCTTCACTATTAACTTAATAGAGCGTGTTTCTGACATATTAACCCCATCATGTACATAATAGAGCAGTCTTGAAACTATTAACCTTCACTGTACAGAATAGAGCGCGTTGACATATTGACCCCTTGCATGTACATAATAGAGCGCGTCTGACATTAGTAACCTTTTACTGTATACTAGAGCGTGTCTGACATCTTAACCCTTTATTACCACAATTAGAGCGCGTCTGACATATTACCCTCACGGTACATAATAGGAGCGCGTCTGACATATTGCCCATTCACTGTTACATAATTAGAGCGGTCTGAAGTTAACCCTCATGTACATAAATAGAGGCGTCGACATATTACCCTTTCCTGTACACCCAATCGCGCGCGTCTGCCCTCTTCCCCCCTTCACCCTGAGACACCCACCAACCCTCCGCCGTGTCCCAACGAGACCCCCTATTAACCAAACATTCACCTGCCCGCATCCTTCGCGCGCGTCTGGCCCTCTCACCCTTCCCGACATAATAAGAGGTGTCCTGACCATATTGACCCTCACTGTACATAATAGGCAGGGGGGGCGCGTCTGGACATATAACCCTTCACTGTACATACTAGAGCGGCAGTCTGACATATTAACCCTGCCACTTGTACATAAATAGAGCGCGTCTTGACATATTAACCCTTCACTGTACCATAATGAGCAACGTCTGACTTATTAACCCTTCACTGTACAAATAGAGCGTGTCTTGACATATAAACCTCACTGTACATAATAGGCACTCTGATATCTTAACCTTCACGTCCATAATAGAGCGGCGTTCTGACATATAACCCATCAACTGTTACATAATAGAGCACGTCCTGTGATATATTAACCCTTCACTGTACATAATAGAGCGCGTCTGACTATTAACCCATCCACTGTACATAATGAGCGCGTCTGACATAGTTGACCCTTCAATGTACACATTAATAGAGCATGTCTGACATATTAACCCTTCACGGTTACATAAAGAGCATGTCTGACATATTAACCTTCACTGTAAATAATAGAGCGCGTCTGACCTATTAACCAATCACTGTACATAATAGAGCGTGTCTGCATAGGAAACCCTCAACTGTACCTAATAAGGAGCGCGCTGGACCTATTGACACTTCACTGTACCATAATAGAGCATGTCTGACAGATTAAACCTTACTGTAACATAATAGAGGAGTCTGACTTATAACCCTTAACTATACATAATATTAGAGCGTGTGTCTGACATATTAACCCACACTGTAACATAATAGGAGCATGTCTGACATCTGAACCCTCACTGTACATAATAGAGCGGTCTTGACATATTGACCCTTCACGTACATAATAGAGCGAGCTTCTGACAGATAACCTTTCCTGTAATAATAGAGCGTGTATGACATATTTAACCTGCACTTTTCATAATAGAGCGTGTCTGACATATGAACCCTTCACTGTAATAAATAGAGCGCGTTGACTATTAAAAACTCTTCACTGTACATAATAGAGCGCGTTACATATTAACCCTCACTGTACATAATAGAGCGCGGCCTGACATATTAACCTTTACTGTATAGAATAGAGCGTCGGTCTCTGACATATTAACCCTTCACTGTACATAATTTAGAGCGCGTCTGACATAAACCCTTTATCCGTTATAATAGAGCGTTGTCTGACATATAACCCTTCACTGTAACGATAAAATAGAGCATTCTGACATTATTACCCTTCCACTGTACATAATAGAGCGCGTCTGTGCCCTATTGACCCTTCATGTAATAATAGAGGCGTCTGACATATTACCCCTTCACTGTACATAATAGAGCGTGTCGACAGATTAACCCGTTCACTGCACATAATAGAGGCGCGTCTGACTATTAAACTCTTCACTGTACATAATAGAGCACGTCTGAAATATTAACCCATCACTGTAAATCATAGAGTGATCTGGACTATTAACCCTTTACTGTACATAATAGAGCGCGTCTGGGGACATATTAACCCCTCACTGTAACAGAATATGCATCTGGCATATTAACCCTTTAGGTACCATAATAGAGCACGGCTGACATATTAACATTCACGTACATTAATCAGACGGGGTCTGTCAAGGCCGTGTTCCCATCCCTTTTTTGATGGTCTCTGAGAGCCCTCAGTAGGAATAGGAAAGTAGAAAAAGGGAATTCCTATAATCATCCATACGATTTTGTAGACGTCGTACCTAATGACATCCCAATAAACTGCCTTCCCTTTCTGTTCAATTACCGCACCAGCAACTAGTGTTATTGCGTGCCAATTACTGTTATAGTGGGTGGTGGGGCTAGAAAAACAACTGAAGCCAATCCCAGAGGAAAGGGCTGGTGGGGGGGCTCGGTGAAAAAACATAGTTTGAGATAGTTTGAGGGGCTCCATACATACACACCCGGACTTAGGCCTAGGACACAAAGTGAACGTTAGCTGTGTTTTGCATATTTGGGATCTGCAAATGAACCACGTTAAAGGGCAGTCCACCCCAAAACATAATCCCCCCATAATGCCCCAACCATGTAGTTATATTATGGCGTAATATCAAGGATATAAGGGAGATAATGCGCCTTCCAGTGTAATATAAGGATATACGCCACCGAGGAGTTCCCGGACATATAGAAGCACGAAGGGCTATAGGCCGAGGCGTTTATACAGGGCCAGGGGGGGGAATCCGAGGTGGGAGTAATATCCTTATATTATCATGTGAGCGGCACATTATTTCTTATAATACTAAGTATTGGATTCCCTTCACCCCGCTTCAAATTTAAAATTTCTAGCCTTGTTGTTTCCTATTTCAACCTTAAATCCCCCAAGATACACGTCTGTAACTTAAACCCAGTAGAAAGGAACATCCCAGCCCAGCATTATGGGGTTTTAAAAAATCTTTGGGAGGAGGAGAGAGACATTGGTTATGAGTGCAGGAAGCAGATCAAGCAGGGTTCTGTTAGTGAAGTTAAACACGGCAAAGAACCACGAGTCATGTCCAGGCAGAAAACACTGGGAATGGGGCGGAGTAGTGGGATATTAAGAAATATAAAGAAATGAGTCACTTGGTGACATAGCGGAATGCTTTTTTATAAGGATTATACCACTGAGATCCATTATAAAAACCACAACTCATTTGTATTATAAAAATCCTTACCTCACATCCCCACGCTCATAGGTCTCCTGTAGTCCCAACAAACTGCCCACTCAGGAGGATAGCGAGTTCCATATAGGACTCTGCCTCCTGTCTCGCCTCCAGGGAGAAGTGGGCATGCGTACTGCAGCCCTTCTCCCCCTCCCTCCCCTAGCACAGAAAAGAAAGAAACCCTTGGACATATAATAGATTCATTTCCCCTAGCCCCAACCGAATTAAAAATAATATTAGAAAGTCCCCCGAACTCTACTTACTCTCATCCATCCCCCGGCATTATGAGAAACAAGCAGCGCGTCGGATTGGTCGGTCCCGCCCAATGCTGCAGTGTCTTGGACGGTAGAGAGAGGGAAGGTAAGTAAAGATAGGCGGGACTTTCTTTAAACTTACTTTTAGCGGTTGGGCTGGGGGAGAAGGCAATCTATTATATGGGAAAGTTTAGTATAAGGGTGGACATGCCCGTGTCATGCGGGAAGCACTTAAAGTTGCCGATCGTTCTCTATTTCGGTTTGTTTCGTCAAAATGCCCTAATACAAGTCTATGGAACGGGGGTGTCCGACCTGGCACATGGAAGTCACTCAACTGACCGGACCGGGGTGCAGCCTGCCTGATGTGTCTGGTGTGTCCATGCCACACCTAAACCAACACCCCACTCATGCATACGACCACACCAACTAAGCACCACACCACACCAACTCAGCGCCTACGCCACACCTTACTCTGCGCTTAAGCAACCCACTTTGCAATTGTTCACACCCTATCTCGCATCTACGCCACACCCACTCTGCGTCTACGCCAACACCCACTCAGCACAGTGGTTGCCCATCACATATATGGAACAGCATTAGAAAGCGGACACACTCGGTCAGGCGCGCAATTTTCTGTTACCCCGAATTACTGTAAGAGAACCTAGAAGGGTTTTCGCGGGCCCTTTAGATTTGGGGCCCTGGTCACTTGTATTTACCCCCAGCCAATAAAAAAAAGCTGGGAATGTTAATAAACCAACCAATCCACAGCACTGAGGGAACATAAATAACAGGATACAAGGATTTATTGGTAACACGTGTCCATGGCCCTGGCAGCTGCCCTTTAATGAACCTTTATTGGGGTCCGCCCATTTGACTGATTACCCATCACCCCCGCGCTGACAGGCGATTTTTACTGTCGGAGGGGAAATATTCCCCGATTAAAGGGGAAAGGGGCGGGGCGCGTGATGACGTTGCGGTCGCCCATAGACACAGGACGGCATCACGGGAAGACCGGGGGTTGACTGTGACATGTGCCCGGTAGTGTGGGAGCTGCCATGTTGCCCGGGCCATCCAGATGTCGGGGGAGACCCTGTCTGGGGCGGAGGTTGCGGTGTTGTGTGTTAGGGTCTGGCGGGGGGAATCGCAGTACACTCCTTGTCCCTTCCGAGGGCTGCCACATTATCGGATTCAGGAATTACTCACACGGAGCTCTGCCACGGAGATTTCCAGTACCCGTCCCTGGCTTTACAGCTCAACATTTCAAACCTGGGGGGGTGGTGCCGGGAACGAACGGGTCCAGCAGCTGTCACAGTACCGTACAGACCAAACCGCTCATGCAGGGCCTCTGTGGATATCCACGGGCTTGTGTGATGCTGGGAGTTGTAGTTCTCCCCGACATGGATTGGCATGGTGGTTTAGTTGTGATTGGGCCCCTCTCCATATCCCGGGGGCCTTCTCCTTCTCCCTTTGGTTTGGTCCCTTCTCATCTTCTGGGGTGTCCATCTCCGGGGTCCCCTCTCCATTATACTGGGGGCTGCCTCTTTTCCTAGGGTCCCTAGTTCTGCCTCGGGGTACCTCTCCAGTCTATTGGGTGCCCCAGCGTGATTTCCTGGGGTTTCTCTCTCCATCTCTGGGGGACCCTCTTCTCTCCAGGGACCCTCTCCATCTCCCTGGGGGGCCCTCACAGATCTCAGTCCTGGCGAGGCAACCCCTCTCATCTCTGGTGGGCACCCACTTTATCCCCGGGGTCCCTCTCCATCTCCTGGGGGGCCCCTCGGAATTTACAGATTATTTTGCGTTTCCCCCCTCCAGACTTCAGGGGAACCCACTGACAGAAAAGGGTCGCTCTCTCCTCAACCCTGCCTGTCCACTCACCCATCCCTGGGGTGTTCCCTGGACCTCAGGGGAATGTCTGCTTGGGGAACCACGAACGCGATTGCGAGATCGTGGCCGCTCACTGTGCACACCGGTAGATGGGCCAAACCATGTGAGTGTGGAACATTCCACTACCAGTAGTAGTTGGGGGCGGTTTAATCCTGGGGACCATGAATGGTAAGAATAAGGTCAATGAATGTAGTAGGGGACCACGAATGGAAAAGGGCTATGAATGAGAAAGGACCATAATGGTTAGTCGAGACCATGTATGTAGATAGGACCATGAATGGTAGATAGGGACCATAAATGGAATGTTAGAGACCATGTATGGTGTAGGGACCCCGAATGGTAGATAGGGACCCTAAATGGACGGTAGTGGACCACGCCTGGTACGGTAGGGACCATCAATTGGTAGGTAGGGACACGAATTGTAGGTAGGGGACCATAAATGGTCGATAGGGAACATAGATGGTACGGTAGAGACACGCATGGTACGGTCGAAGGACCAAAGCAATTGGATAGCGGTAAGAGACACTAAATGGTAGGTCAGAGACCATGAATGGTAGGTAGGGAACACAGAACTGGTAGGTAGAGCCCATGGAAGGATAGGTGGGATACCGTATGAATCGTTAGGTAGGGACACCCTAGAGATGTAGATAGGGCCGGTAAATTGGGTAGGTAAGAGACCACGAATGGTAGGTAGAGACACGAATTGTGTACCGAGATAGGGGCAATACAATGTAGGGTAGAGGACCATGAATAGTAGGTAGGACCATTAAATGGTCGGGTAGAGACCATTGATGGTTAGGTAGGGGCCATAAAATGGTAGGTAGGACAATGAACGGTAGGGAGAGGACCATGATACGGTAGGTGAGACCATGAAAGGTAGAGAGACCATGAACGGTCTGTAGTGGAACCATGAACGGTAGTCGGGACCATGAACGGTAGGTAGGGGACCATGAACGTAGGGAGGGACCAGGAACGGTAGGTTGAGACATGACGGTAGGTGAGACCATGAGGATTCACCTCTTAGAGGACAATGACCCCAAACATAAAAAAACATCTCCACCTGAGGGGCTAAAGTGACATGATATGATTGTAATCCTTCCTGGTGAGGGCAGATAGAAACATAAAACACTAATGAGCGGGCAGGATAGAGAAGTTGTACGTTCTGTCATGGTACAGTAGGTAACCGGTTGTGCTTGCAGGGTGTGGAGGGTTCGTCTGTCTGGAGGGGGAGGATGACAGTCTAATCTATACCACAACAGGACGCGGGAATGACTCTCTATGAACCCGGCTTTACCGGCATTGGCTGGGCTCGACTGGCGATTGTGTAGCTCACAGCTCACAAGTACGGACATTAAACCTGGACTATATATCCACTGGCGTAAATCGCCTGTCATGAATATTTTTGTGTTTTATTTCCGTCGAGGATCACATCTGTCAGTGATTAGCTGTGACGCACTGTATGTGACTGTCTGTCCATGGCATCACATTCTGTCCAGTGTTAGCTGTGAAATTGTGTCACTTGTCGGTGACCGGGGTCTGTGCCGTGGATCACATGATGTAGTGTTGCGTGGTCACTGTCTGTGACCTGTGTCTGTCACATGGATCACATTCTGTCAGGGTAGGGTGTTGTGTCACTGTCTGGGACCGGTGTCTGTCCAGGGATTGACACATTCTGTTAGTGTTAGCTGCGGGTAGTGTCACTGTCTGTGACCTGTGTAGGTCCGTGGATCACATTGTCAGTGTTAGATGTGTTGTGCACACTGTCTTTGACCTGTGTCTGTCCGTGGATCACATTTGTTCAGTGTCAGATGTGGGTGGTCACTGTCTTGTGGACCTGTGTCTGTCACTGGATCACATTTGGCAGTGGTAGCTGTGTGTGCACTGTCTGTGACCTGTGTCTGTCATGGATCCCATTCGGTCAGTGTTAGCTTGTGTGTGTCACTGTTTGTGACTGTGTCTGTCCATGGAATCACTTCGGTCAGGTTAGCTGTGTGAGTCATGTCTGTGACCTGTTCTATCCGGGACCACATTATGTACCCCCCAGTTGTTAGCTTGGGTGTGTGTCACCAGTCTGTGACATGTTCTGGTCAGGGATACATTCTGTCAGTGTTAGCTGTGGTGTCACTGTAGGACCTGTGTCTGTCATGGATCAACATGCTGTCAGTGTGTTAGTGGTTGGCACGGTCTGTGACCTTTGTCTGGTCATGAGATATTCTGTCAGTGTTAGCTGTGTGTGTCGCTGGTTTGTCTGGGACCTGGTCTATCCGTGGATCACATTATGTCAGGGTTAGCTGAGTGTGTCACTGTCTGTGGACATGTCTGTCCATGGATCACATTTCTTTGTCAGTGTTAGCTGGGTCTGTCACGGTCTGTGACCGTGTCTGTCCATGGAATCACAATTTGTCAGATGTAGCAGTAGGTCTGTGTCACAGCACGTCTTGTGTGACACTGTGTTACGGTACACGAGGGATGCACATTGCTGGTCAGTGTTAGCTTGTTGATGTGGTCACTGTGCCGTGTTGACTGGTCCTAGCTGCCATGAATCACATTATATGTTAGTGACTTAGCTGTGAGATGTCACTGTCTGTGACCTGTATGTCGTCCGTGGATCACATTCTGTCAGTGTTAGCTTTGTGTTGCCACTGTCTGTGACCTGTGGTCTGTCCGTGGATCCATTTTAGTGTCAGGGAGTGTATAGCGTGGTGTCAGTACTGTGAACCTGTGTCTGTCCAGGGAGTGCAGTCATATTGTCTATGTGATTAGCCTCGTGTGTGTCACTGTCTCGAGGTTCTGACCTGGGTCTGGTCACATTTCGTCAGTGTTAGATGTGGGTCGGTTTTACACGTCGTGTGCGACCTCGTGTCTGTCCATGATCAACATTCTGTCCCGTGTTTAGCTGTCGCCCCCGTGTTCAATGTCTGTGACTGTGTCTATCCGGGGATCACATTTCTGTCAGGGTTTTAGTGTGGTGTCAATGTATGGACATGTCTATGTCAATGGATCATTTGTAGTTGTTAGCTGTTTTGTGTGATCACTGTGGTGTCTTGGGAACTGTGTCTGTGTCCAATGGATCAAATTTCTTTGTCAGTGTTAGCTGTGTGTGATGTCACTGTCTGTGACCGGTGTATGTAATGCGATATATCTGTCAATGTTAGCTGTGTGTTGTCGTGTTGTCTGTGACCGGTGTCTATCGTGCGATAACATTTGTGTTCATGGTAGCTGTGTGTGTCACTCGTCTGTGACATGTTTTTGATCCATGGATCACATTTCTGTCCAGTGTTAGAGTGTGTGTCAATGTTCGTGACCTGTGTCTGTCAGGATCACATTCTGTACAGTGTTTAGCGTGTGTGTCACTGCTGTGACCTGTGTCGTCCTGGATCTCATTCTGTAGTGTTAGCGTGTGTGTCACGGTCTGGGACCTGGTCTGGCAATGGATCACATTCGTCAGTGTAGACTCGTGAGGTGCTCACTGTTCTGTGACCACCGGTGGTCTATCCGTGGATCACATTCTGTTCCGTGTTAGCGTGTGTGTGCACTGTCATGTGGGAAAGGTCTGTCCATGGATCACATTCTGCTAAGTGTTAGCGGGGTGTCACTGTCGTTGACCTGTGCTGTCCATGGATCACATCGGTCAGTGTTATAGCGGTGGTGTATCCACAGCGTGTCGGTGACCTGTGTCTGTCCATGGATAACATTTGTCAGTGTTAGAGGTGTGTGGTCACTTGTTGTCTTGTTGAAACCTGAGTCGTCGAACATATCAAGGGTCCGGGATCACATTAGGTGTCAAGTCGTTTATAGTCTGAGTGTGTCAAGTCTGTAACCGGTGTATGTCCATGGATCACATTTTGTCAGGTGTAGCTGTGTGTGTGCGAGGATCACATTCTGGTCAGGGTTAGGCTGTTGTGTCAATGTACTGTGACTTTGGTCGTAATTCCGAACAATGTGGACACATTCTGTCAGTGTTAGATGTGTTTGTGGTGGCCTGTTTGTGGGACCTTGTATCGCCAGGGATCACATCTGTCAGTGTGATGCTGGAGATTGTGTTTGTCACTGTCTGTGAGCTTGTGTGTTACTGTCTGGGACCTTGGTCGTCAAAGGATCACATTCTTGTTCAAGTGTAGCTGTGTGTGGTCACGTGTGAGGTGACCTGTGTCTGTCCATGGATCACATTCGTTCGCAAAGTGTTAGCTGTTGTGTGGCCACTGTCGTGACCTTGTTTGTCGGGTTCAACAATGAAGCTCAGAGATTCTGCAGCGGTTGCTGTGTGTGTCACGGCTGTGACCTGTGTTGTCAGTGCTTGGTATCACCATTCCTGTCAGTGTTAGCTGGTTCATGTGTCCGTCACTGTCGGTGACCTGTTATGTCTGTCCATGGATCAAATGATGTCAGTGTAGCTGTGTGTCACATGTCTGTGACGGTGTCTATCCGGTGGATCGACATTGTTACTGTCAGTGTTAGCTGTGTTGGTCACTGTCTGATGCCTGTGCTTTAGTGGATAACATTCTGTCGTGTTAGCTGTGTGTGTCACTGTCGTGACATGTATGTCATGGCATCAATTCTGTCAGTGTTAGCTAGTGTGTGTAAACTGTTCTGTGACCTGTGTCTGTACATGGATCACATTCTGTCAGTGTTAGCTGTCTGTGTGTCACTGTCGTGAACTGTGTCTGTCCATGGATCACATTCTGTCAGTGTAGCTGTGGGTGCCGCTGTCTGTGCCTGGGTCTCTCCCGTGGAATACATTCTGTCAGTGTTAGCTGGGTGGTCACTGTCTGTGACATGTCTGTCCATTGGATCACATTCTGTCAGTGTTTAGCGGTGTGTGTTCCTGTCGTGACCTGTGTCTGTCCATGGATCACATTCTGGTACGTGGTTAGCTGAAAAATTTTGTTGTGTTCTGTTCACTGTTCGGTGACCTGGGTGTCTGTCAGTGGATCACCTTTCTGTTCAGTGTGTATGCTTGGGGTGCACTGTCTGTTGAAACGGTTCTATCTGTGTGATCACATTTCTTGTCATGTTAGCTGTGTGGTCCTTATGTGTACCGGGTGTCTATCCGTGGATTCACATTCTGTCAGTGTTAGCGTGTGTGTCATCTTGTCTGTGACCTTGGGTTTTGTGCCATGGATCACATTTGTCAGTGTGTTTACTGTGTGTGTTCCCCTGTATGTGACCTGGTCTGTTTTGCCTGGGATCACATTCTGTGTGTGTAGATTACGCTGGTGTGGGTCACGGTGTCGGATTCTGGAGACCCCATGGGTAGGTGTCTGTCATGGCTCACCTTCTGTCAGTGTTAGCTGGGTGTGTCACTGCTTGTGAAATGTCTGTCCATGGATAGTTCGTAAGTGTTAGCGTGTGTGGTCACTGTATGTTGACCTACCGGAAGGTGTCTGTCCATGGATCACATTCTGCAGTGTTAGCTGGGTGTTGGAACGGTTCGGGGACCTGTGTTCTGTCGTCATGGGGTCACCTTCTGTCAGGGTAGCTGGTGTGGCCACTGTCTTGGACATGTGTCTGTACCGTGGGATACATTCAGTTAGTGTTAGCTGTGTGTTCACTGTCTGGACCGGTGGTCTGCCATGGATCAAATTCTGTCAGTGTTAGTGTGTGTGTCACTGTTGTGAATGTGTGGTCCCTGGATCACATCTGTAGTGGTTAAGCTGTGGTGTCACTGTATGTGACCTGTGTCGTCCATGATCAATTCTGGTCAGTTTAGCTAGGGTGGTTCCATGGCCGTGGGACCGGGCCTGTGTCTGTCCATGGATACATTGGTCAGTTTAGCCAGGAGGGTGTCACGTTGGACCTGTGTCTCCAGGATCACTTCGTCAGGGTGAGAGTATGTGGGGAACTGTCTGGACTGGTTGTTCCCATGAGAGTCATGTACATAATAGAGCGCGTCTGACATATTAACCCTTTACTGTATATAATAGAGCGTGTCTGACATATTAACCCTTCACTGTACATAATAGAGCGTGTCTGACATATTAACCCTTCACTGTACATAATAGAGCGCGTCTGACATATTAACTCTTCACTGTACATAATAGAGCACGTCTGACATATTAACCCATCACTGTACATAATAGAGTGCATCTGACATATTAACCCTTTACTGTACATAATAGAGCGCGTCTGACATATTAACCCATCACTGTACATAATAGTGCATCTGACATATTAACCCTTTACTGTACATAATAGAGCACGTCTGACATATTAACCATTCACTGTACATAATCAGACGGTGTCAATGCCGTGTTCCATCCCTTTTTCTGATGGTCTCTGAGAGCCCCTCAGTAGGAATAGGGAAGTAGAAACATGGAATCCTTAATCATCCATCCGATGTAGACGTCGTCCCTAATGACATCCCAATAAACTGCCTTCCCTTCTCGTTCAATCTACCGCACCAGCAACTAGTGTTATTGGTTCAATTATTTATAGTGGGTGGGGCTAGAAACAAACTGAAGCCAATCACAGAGCTGGTGGGGGGCCTCTGGGTAAAACATAGT